>JARWIR010000013.1:8574794-9983085 GCA_029959085.1 Nemophila menziesii
ATGAGATTGTTAATCTATTTACTCAAAATTATATAGCAAATCTTGTTTTTTCCTATACCTTTTTACTCTGGCTTCTTACTCAATGATATACCTAAAATTATATATTTATGGGATCAAAAGACATCTGATAAATTTAGGGAAAGAAATAACCTTATTTATTATTTTTTCTTTTTCTTTTATAAGAGTAAAAAGTTGGTTTTTGAAAAATTTGAAGAAAACTCGAGCCCCAAATCGCGTGTAAGGTGGCTTTATCCTTGTCGCTATTTTTCTGGAGTAATGATATTTGTCACCCTTTTTATATCACCTTTTTATCACCTCCTATGTGTATGCCTACATGTACCAATGAATTGATTTCTCTATCCTATTTAATTTTTCTCTATCTGCTATTCAAGGAAATTAAAACATATATATTGAAGGGTGATAAAAAGGTGACATAAAAAGGGGTGACATATATCATTACTCATTTTTCTGGAAGGTTTTCGACCAAAAATTCCGTAAACTAATATTAAATAATTTTTTTTATTGAACCATTTTTAATTAACTGAAATAATCAAATCATTATTTGGTTAATTAATAAGTTTGAAAAAGTAAAAATAAAAATCTTTTAAAAATTTAAATATTTTACCTACATCCGACTAACCATAAGTTTGAAAAAATTAAAATTAACCAGTTAAGATTAGCTCAATGGCCAGGGTCTTGGTCATCCAATCTAGTGTTACAAGTTCGAACCGAGTCAATGACTCCGAGTCCAAAGTGGCTCTCCTATATAACCAAAAAAAAAAAAATCAAAATTGATCTCTTAATTTGTTTTTCCGAAAATCCCCACACCAACGTTCAACTCATCCCTTAAATCTGAAAAAAAAAACAAATTTAACTCCCAAATTTTTAATTTATTTTAACAAATATCCCAGCCTACGCTCAATTTGTCTTCTTTACACATACATATACACATATACAGATACCTACCACATACTTATCTTTTTTTTTGGACGGGTACATATATTACAAAGAAACCAGAAACCTAAGAAATTAAACAATGCCAAGTTTCGAGAACCTGTCAGTGAAAGCGTCGAAAGACAAAGATCCGCCAGTTGCCCTGTGCCTGGCTTCTTTTGCTAGACGATCAACACCTGCATTAAATCTGCGAGGAATGTGTTTGAAGAAGACTGGGCCCGATTTCCCGACCAGTTTATGAATATGCCTGATGTACGATCTAAGATCCCATCTAGCTGCCGGCACTTGTTGTATACCTTGAACCAAGTCAAGATTATCCGAGAAAAAAGTTTTCTCTTGTTGCGGCCATTGTTGTCCAATCTCTAATGCTTTAATGATGGCCAGAGCTTCCCCTTCTACTATGGTATTACAGTTGGCCGTTGTCATATACTTTACCCGTGATCCATCGACTTTATTTATCTGAATAATCCCAATCCCCGTGGGAATATGCGCTTGTGTTAAAGACACATCACAAGTAAAGGTGAGCGTCGTAGTGCAGTTGAGACTCGTACTCATGGGAGTTAGTGTCGTAATATTCTCGAGATTTAGGTGTTCTTTGTTGAACCAGTTTGGATCAAAGTGTTCCTGTACTTGAGTATTAGTTAGGCGAATCACTATCTCTGGATCGATATCTGAATTATTGTGCCGACTTTTCATTTTTGCCTTCCAGAGATTCCACAACATCAGCAAGATGTAGGAAATTACAACCTCCTTTTGCCATCCTCCTATCGTATATATTTCAACCAGTTTTAAAAACCAGTGGCCAACGTCCAGCTCGACGTTGTCCACATGTATCTGTAGTGCTGATCCTGCCCAAATAAGTTTTGAAACTCCACAATTGAGCAGTAGATGTTCTGTTGTTTCGTGTTCTGCATCGCACCAACGATAGTTGCTTTGGCTTTCGCATTTCCTTTTTTCTAGGTTTGTACCTGTCGGGATTGCATTATTACAAACTTTCCAAGAAAAGATTCTAACCTTTGTAGGTACGTTAGATCCCCAGATTGTTTTCCAAAGTATATCTGCCACCGGTATGCCTGTTGATTGATGTGGTACCTCGAACACTACATGATCGATAAGAATTTTGTATCCCATCTTCGTAACATAATCTCCATTCTTTGCATATGTCCATATGAAATTGTCTGGAGCTTTAGTCGAGAAGAATCGTGTTCCGAGTATGACTGGGATAATCGGGGCGGGGAAGAGATCACAAATTAAATCTGTATTCCATGATGAAAGATCTACATTCCAGAGTTCATGAAGTTTTTCTAATGGGCACCCTTGTGGACGTTCTAATTTCCATGGAGTATCTAGCCATTTATCGTTCCAGATATTAATCGATTTATAGTTACCTATTTGAAATCGACCATATTTTTTTAGCATATCTCAGCCTTCTATTAAGCTAGCCCAGACCATGTTCGAGATTATCTTAACTTGACGTCGAGAAAAGTAGTTTTCGAAAAATAAATACCTTTAAGTAAGTATGCTGCTAGCGTGTCAGGGTTGTTTAGAATTCGCCACGCCTGTGCTGCTAGTAAGGCCGTATTCATGCGCTTAAAGTCCTTGAAACCCATTCCACCAAGAAGTTTGCTAACGGCTAGTTTCTCCCATGCTAGCCAATGTATTCGAGATTTTTCACCTGAATTTCACAAAAAATTCGAAATTGCCGATGTTAATTTATTACAAAAAGTAATTGGAAAAGAGAAGATTGTCATAGAGTATGTGGGAAGAGCCTCGAGAACTGCTTTAATAAGGACTTCCTTGCCTCCTTCCGACAAAAGGTGTGCTTTCCATCCCTTTGTTTTGCTAAATAGTTTTTCCGCAATCCATTGTAGTGCTTCGACCTTGGACTGTTTATGACACAATGGGATACCTAAGTATTTTCCAAGATTCTCCTTTTCTTGTATCTGTAACCTGGTTGTAACTTGTTGACGTATGGTATCCGGAGTGTCTCTACTAAAGTAGATGGAAGATTTTTTATAATTTTTTCGTTGTCCAGAGGCCATGCAGTACTTTGTTATACAGTCTTCGAATTGTTCAACCTCATTGCCGTCTAAAGTTAGAAAGAAGAGCGAATCGTCTGCGAATAACAAGGGAGAAATAACTGGACAATTTTGTTTTATTTGTATACCTTTGAGATCATTTTGGCTAATCTTCGTGTCAATTAAGCTAATAAGCGACTCGGTCATTAACGAGAAGAGGAACGGGGATAGGGGGTCACCTTGTCTTAATCCCCGTTGTACCACATACTTATCTTCCCCAAACATTCGTAACAAGCATCATCATCACCATTACCATTATCTTATAAGAAATAAAATAATTTTTTTAAGATAAAAAAGTCCACGTTCTTGAAGAGTTTCAAAATCAGACATTAAAAAATGAAAGAAAATACATCATGTTCTTGAAGAGTTTTGAAATCAAAATCCATGACTATATACGCAAAGTTTTGTTTAATCAAAATAATACATTTTCATTAACAAACAAAACACAATATCATCCAATACTCGTTAGAAAATTGTTTTTAGCTATAAAGATAGCCAATCGGGGTGCGTGAACAACAAACCAAACGTGAACCAAAAGACCTCTAAACTTTTGTTTCGCAACCCATTCTGTGACACCATTCTTTCTCCTAGTAATATTGGAGAGACTAGTCATTAACATGTTGCTAGCATGTTTAAAATCCTTGCCCATATTACATAAAATAATATTTCTACAAGTTTTTGAATCATCTAAAAAATTAACAACATATATACAATTAATGTCTATACGAGTTTTGTTCTTGGGTTGTATCTTTTAACCATCCTCAAAACTAGACATATTTTCCTTGTATCAACTTCTATAGTAGTCTTTGATTTTACTAGCACAACTCCTCCATCAACTAAGTTACCTAAATAATACCATACAAGAAATTGTTGCTTCATTAGTTAACTCATTCAAGGATGCATCAATTTTAATTTAAACTCTCCTTTTCTGGAGGAGTCTACTTAGAAAATTTATATTCCTCCCTCAAGTATTCATCGTTACATGTTGATCTACTATGAATTAGAATAGGACTCATAAGTGTATTTGTATTAATATTAGCCTAAGATTTGTAAAGATTAACATACTCTTCATAAACTATTCTATCATTTTTAGCTGTAACCACTGGATTAGGTATTATTTCATTGAACACGAAATTACCTTTCCAGATTGACCATATTATATAGGCAACTATAACTCCCACTTGCAAAAATATAATTTTGGCTTTGGTATAACTCATTAACATCTTAATCCATACAATAACACTAGAGGATGGGCTATTGTGAGACATAAGTTGTAAGGAGTTACATAACCATGTTGCCTTTTCCCAAGGGCAGTCGAACAATATATGTTCTACTTTATTCCCACAAGCTTTACAAGATGCATTACTTCCGAATTTCATTTTTTTTTTCATATTATCATTTTATAGAAAGGAATTTTCTATGTTTTCCAAATGACATTATTGACTTTAGGTGTCACATTAAGACCCTAAATAAATTTTGATATTCTTGAGGGTTTAAGTGTTGAGGAACTACTCGAATTGGATTTTAACAAATTCTTGTTTAACCCCCTCCTTTAGATATAACCATTTATAGTTGTAACAATTCCTTCTTTGGACTTATTCCAGTAAAATAAATCCTCCTTAGGAAAAGAAGGAATATGTATGTCAGTGATGAGGTCTACAGTGTAAGCTAGAAATATACCTCTTAAAAGGTCAAAAATCCAATAATATTTATCTTTATTAAACAATTCAATGGCCTTATCCACATTAATATTAATGGTCTAGTGAGTCTTGGGTTGCCCAAAATCCATTGGTCACTCAAAATATTAATGGATTTTCCATTACCAAAATACCAAGATATGTCTTGTTTAAACAAGTCTGCCTTTTAAAAGACTCTTAAACCCCAAAGAGGGTAGATGTCATTCATTTGCTTCTAGAAAATTCCTAGTACGAAAGTATTTTCTTTTTAACATATTGTGAAAATATAGAATAAGGTTTTATTAGATACTAATAGAACACTATTCATTACATAGAAATCTTTGAAAGCTAAGCATCCACCAACCTTAGTTTTCAAGAGAGTATTCCAATCAACCCAATGTGTTCTTCTTTTCCCTATATTGTTCCAAAAGAAATTCAAAACATGTGATGCAAAATGGTCAACAACCTTTTTAGAAATAACAAAAACCGTCATGATGTGATTAAGAATATCATTAATATAGACTTTGTAAGATTTTTTTTACCAATTATAGACAAGGGTTTAGTGTTCCAGTTGTCCATGTTTTCCAGGGTTCTCTCAGTGAGCCATACCATGGCTTCCACCTTTTGTCTACCCCAACTATGGGAATACCAAGACTTACCTAAATTAAATAACTCATTCATCGTAAGGATATTAGCTAACTCATTCTTATATTCATTTGGATTATTTTCGCTGAACATGACACCACTTCTGTTCAAATTTATAATCTGACCTGAAGCCAACCAATACTTGTTATATGAGTCCATAAAACTCTAATATTCTCAGTGGAAGCTTCCAAGAAGAATAAAGAATTATCAGCAAATAATATATGAAAGAATTCATGATTATTTTTTGCCACTTTGATCCCTTTGAGAATATTATTATCTAAACTTTCATTTATTAAAGAACTTAAAGCTTGAGTAATAATACATAATACGAATGGGGATAGGGGATAGGGGGTCACCCTGCCCCAACCCTTTAGTAGGCTTATCCAGCCTATGTGATTTCCCATTTATTTTGACCGAGTATGTCACACTTAATACATAACTAATAATATGGTCAACCTATTTTATATCAAAATAAATTTTAAGTAGTAGATACTCTTTGAATCCCCTTTCTATGTGTTCATAGGCCTTACAAATATCTACCATAATTTCACACTGATAAGATTTTAAAGCTCTTTTGTTTTTAAGGTAATAAAATATTTCATGAGTTATAAGTATACTTTCAATTATAGGACTCTCTGGCATAATGTTGTTTGATATTCATCAACAAACTTGTCCATATGGGATTGAATCTCACGACTATAATTTTAGCTATGATTTTATATAAGGAATTAGCACAACTTATTAGTCTGTAAGAACTGATAGTTTTAGGATTTTCCACTTTGAAGATAAGGGATATTAAAGTATCATTGATTCTAGTAATACCATGGTTATTCATAACGACGTAAGAAACCACCCTTAGTGGATCAAGATTGATATTACCCCAAAAATTCATACAGAAGAAGCCAGCATACCCATTTGGCCAAGGCGACTTATCAATATTTAAACCCCAAACTGCCTCCTTCAATTCTTTAAAAGAAAATGTGTTGTAAAGAGGGTTATTAATATCCTGGTTAACATATGGTGTAATACTAGTAAGGATGTGATCAAAATTCCTTAATCCTACAATATTAAAGATAGTTGAAAAGTAATTTTTAATATCCTCTGTTATCTCTTTTGGTTCTTCAAACCACACCCCCCATTGAAAAATTACAGTCTAATAATTTTTTATGAATTCTTTTAGCCTTAGTAGTAGCTTGAAATTATAAGGTATTTTCATCCCCTAGTTAAGACAACTCTATTTCGCTTTAACAGACCATTACATCTCTTCTTTAAGCCAATGTTCCTCTAGCTTTTTAACATGAGATGTATAAAGGTCACCATTTCTCTCATCAGAAGTCATGTTGAAAATGACTTCCAATTTTATATAGTTTTTTCTGATAGGACTATTTGATTAAGTATTTTGGTCTCTCTCCAAGAAGATAGAGATTTGGTGAGCACCCTCATGTTCTTGAAGCATCTTATAATGCCTTTACCATAAATCCCCCAGTCCCCAACAAAGAGTTTTTAACTAATTTACAACAATATGCATAATCAAGCCAAATCTTTTCAAAATTAAATCTCAAAGAGCCTTTTGTTGTTTTTACCAAGGTGTAGTATAAGAGGAATATGGTCAGAGCCTAGATGGGTAATACATATAGCCAACAATAAGGTAATAAAAGAACCTAGTCCTTAGTACCCATAAATTTGTCTATAAATTCTTTTACCTTATGGTTACCATTTCTCCTATTAGACCAAGTAAAAGCACATCCTATAAATTGAACCTCGACTACTTTTAAATCACCAATGAAATTATCCAAGTAGCTCAGTTGGTTATTTTTAGTCAAGACTCCCCCTAACTTATTAGAGGAGTGCCTTATCATATTAAAGTCACCTATTCCGCACCATGGTTCATCAATCTTAACTATGATTTCATAAGAAAATAATTTATGCGAGCCTCTATAAGAGGCCCATAAACAAAGTAAACCAAGGCCTAGAATCAATATAATCCAAAGAGTGCACATGTATCATACTTTTAATGCTTTTTAATAATTTTCATTCTATAATCAGATTTTGAGAAGACAACTAGGCCTTTTGATAATCCAACCAGTTCTTCATAAGTAATTAATTTAAAATCAATCTCTTTTGCAAATTTAATCAAGAAATCATATTTTTATTTAGTTTCAGACAGGAATATTACCTTAATTTTCTTTTTTCCCACGACATCTTTTATAGTCATGGTTCTCAAGGGAGTGCCCAACCCTTGACAGTTCCAGCTTAGGATCATTGAGCATTGAGGGGTTGTAGTGGGCCAACCCGGCGAACCTCTTCATTTTCCTCAAGCTGATCAGTACTCATAGCCTCTGAACCCCATCATTCTTCAACAAAGTTATCGTTCTCAAATAAGTGAATACACATTTTAATAAGGATAATAGTGGAAAAAGAGAAAAAAAATATCTTGATATTCTACTGAACAAACATTTTGAAAAAACGTTTTTAATAAGTGGAGAAACATTGTGAAACAGAGGGAGTAGCATACTTGTTCACCATAATTAAGAGACTCGATATTTTGCAACTTAGAATCAGCCAAAAGTTCACAAGCAATTACTTCATTTTACCCAAACAAACTTGTATATAGATTTAGAATTACCACTAATTTTTTGGTTTTTCCTCCAATCAATTGAATTTAAATAATCATAAAAAGATCAAACCTTTATATATTAGTTGTAAGTAATTCAACCCGATAAGCATAAATAACCAAAGTTTATTACATGCCTTACTATGTTTCTTGTTCTATAGGTTACTTTTTCCATAAAAAAGATCTAGAAAATTTTAATTGTGTTTTTGGTGTTCTTGGCGAAACATCCAGAAAAAAAATGACACGTTCAAATTTTTTCTAAATATTAATAAAAATTATATAATCGAGAATATTGAAAATAATGAAATAGAAAACCTCGAACTCATCTATTCACCATCATAAACTACTTCCTACCCCCATAAACAATAATATACCCATCGGAGACCAACTTATAGTAAAATTTGGTCGATAAACCCATCATTAGTCCTCGTCTAATTTTTTTGTCCTATATACTTTTCTTCTGAAAAAAATCTGGAAGTTAGAGGAAGAGAAGAGTTTGGAGACCAAAAATAAAATAACTTGTTGTTCTTATCCCACCTACAGGAGAAAAATAGAAGATAGAGAAGAATGAAAGATAGAGACCAAAGGATCAATCTCTTGTTCCTCCCCATATTCGTACAAGAGAGAATAGAAGATAGAGACCAAAAGATTCTAGTGTCACCAAATTTATAATCATGATAAACACTGTCATAAGTTTGAGAAAATACCTTCAACGAATTGATAAATGTGTGTAAAAAAACTTCCAAAAATGCAGTATCGAGGAATAGCAATTCTGGGGAAGGAAAGCCGTATAAGTCTTGGGGGTCCATAATTTTTCGTGCATGTTGGAGTGAGGAATAGAGGGAAGGTTGTCTATGATGGTGGAGAATGATCTTCGTTGGCAGCGGTTTAGGCATGGGGTGTTGGGTGAATTTTAAAAACACGAGTAAGGTTTTATGTTTTACATTATTTACAAGATTTTCAATTTAAGTTGGGGTGGGTATGAAGAGATGAGTGAGGTTTTATGTTTTACAATATTTTCAACGTTTTGTGATATCGGTTATAAGAATTCATGTTTTAATTTTATATTTTGTTATTTGTGTGTGTGAAGAAGATGAATTGGGGATGGGGAAGTGGTTGAAAAGAAATTAAAATTTGTAAGGTTTTCTTGTAATTTTTGGAAACTTATAGGATTATTAATAATTTAGATCTTTGAAAAATTAATTTAACTGGGTCAATACGTTGATTAACAAACCTTTTGGACGCAAACCGTCCAAAAAGGGTAACGAGGTACGAAAACAAAGTGTAGGGGGTAGCAAGACTTGTTATAATTTTTAGAGGATAAATGGACAATTGCGTTATAATACAGGATGCAAATAGTAGATTATTCCAAATATTTAATTTTGTACACATAAAAATACGATTTACCATATGGGGGTAGAACGGTATTAGACAAGTCGATACGAATAGTAAATGTAATGTTTTAATTTATTTGTTTAATTTAAAAACGTAAATGAGCCGAGCTCACATTTAGACAAGTTGAATACTAGATGTTCAAACTTTTTTGTTTAATTAATTGAATGATTTTTTTTCTTAACTGAATTCGAATTGATCGTGAACAATTTATTTTTTTTATGGTAGAAATAAACTTTTTATGCATAATTTGTGTAGAATGGAGTATGTGATATAAAATATGAAGTATAAAATTAATGACGATGAAAAAGTTTAAGATACTGACAAAAAAGAAAGGTTTAAGATATATATTCTAATTGATATTTAATTTTGACAGATTATTTATTAAAAAATATGAATTTATAAAATATAAAATTAAATAATTAGTTCACTACCCAGTTCAAACGTACTCTTTTAAGTAATGGTTTATATTTGAACCATGCTTGTTTGTAAATAAATGAATTTGAATGATCTTTTCTAATCTAATTTTAACGGTTCGACTTGTTTCGTTCACAATCTTAATGTTTTTTTTGGGTGCGTGAGTGATCCGGGCCACCTTGCGCATGCCAGAACTAATTCCACGGGGATATACACGTCTTTCCATGTGTACTCTTAGGTAAATCAGAACTAGGTTACCATGTTTAGAGAATAATTCTTCTATTTTTTTTCTTTTCTATTTTGGTCGAAATTCTTCTGGTTGTTTGGGCTTGATTTGGTTTGCGTTTACTCTTTTTTTCGGTCGGGTAAGAAAATTACAAATATATCACCGAGTACTTAACCTATTCCTAGTCTGGAGAACTGACTTGACAAATCGGACGAAGATTGTTGGTTTTCAATTCCCTGTGTCTGACTTTTTTTGCTAGTGCAAATGCTCTGGTATTAAAGCTCCGTGGAACGTGTTTAAAATAAACAGGGCCAACCTCGATTGCCAGCCTGTTAATTTGTCTGATCCACGACCAAAGACTCCACCTAACTGCCGACACTTGCTTGATACTTTGAAGTAATTTAAGGTTATCTGAGAATATGTCTTCTCCTCATTTTGACATTGTCTTATAAGTAGAGTTATGATTGCTTGTATTTCCCCTTTTACACTGGTATTACAAAGAGTGGTCTTCGTAATATCTACTCGAGAGCCATCGTTTTTATTGATCTGTACGACTCTCACCCCTGTGGGATTATGTGCCTGGTCCAAAGAAGCATCACAAGTAAAAGTAATATTAGTTTGAAAATCGAGATCATTTTCTGTTGAGATTGTTCTTTCTTTAGTCATGTTCTGGCTTTGATTATTACTGAACCAGTTGCTTCCAAAATGTTCATTCATATTCTTGTTACTAATCCGAATTATCTCATCTGCATCCACTTCTGAGTTATTATGTCTGCTTTTCATCTTAGATTTCCACAAATTCCACACCATCAATAGAATGTATGATATTATTACTTTTTTACCATCCTCCATCGATATATGTTTCTATGATCTTAAGTAACCATTGACCCAACTCCATTTCAGTATGTCGTATATTTATTTGTAACGCCGATCCGACCCATACCATCTTTGCAACTCCACACGTTAGTAGCATGTGTTCAACCCGATTCTTTTTCCATACTACACCATGTATACCCTACTTCTACTTCACATTTCTTTTTTTCTAGGTTCTTGTCTATTGAAATTGCATCATTTATACAAGCTTTTCAATTAAAAATTCTAACTTTATTGGTATCTTTAGTCTGCTTTTACGTCTCGGGCTATTTAGAGTATTTATTTTGGTTTTGAAAAAGGTCTACCGGTTGACAAAAAAGAAAAGAAAAAAGAAGAAGGTCTACCTAAATATTGAGCTTACCTGTTTGCATCTCTTGTATTTTGTATCATTCTTTATATTAGTATGCCTTTGGCCCAATCATTATTTCTAGATGCTCAACTTAAATAAATCAGATATAATTGCATAAAAGAATCCCTTCAAATATCAATGTAGTACGTAAATCAATGCTAATGGAATTTGAAATTGAAATTGATTAAATTGTTAAAATAATGAGAAGGTTGAAGAAGGTGATAGTAGTTTAGTTCCACACAAGTTACAAAAGAGAATAAAAATGATGGAGAAAATGCTTTGCACCTTCGCGTCGATAGCCCATAAAGATAGTTGTAAGGTGGAGCATTACATTTTCCATGGTGGACGGTTCCATCTTTATTAGAAAAGGCAATAAAGCATCCCCATTGACAGCGAGAGTAACTGAGAATAATATATGCAGGCTGCAGTACGATATTTGGGGTACGTCAGTATTTACTATTTACCTTTTAAAGTAGTGCATGATTTTATGGGCGTCAATCATATTTTCATATTATATTGCTTGTATTTTGTACAAGATTTTCTATTTTTTTTAGTCTAAAAATAAGATTTTCTATTTATAGTGTCTTGATCAAAGATTTTTTCCAAGAAAACTTTGAAGACGGAAAACCTTTTTAGAGGTTAAAGGATTGGAAAAGATTCAAAATTAGCAAAAATAAAAGTAAAACACTTTTCAAAAATTCAATTTTTTTATAAGTTATACCATTTATATTGAGCACGAATAGAGTCTATGACTAATACCCACAACCGACGATGATATTGAACACCACCGGTAGATTGTGTTATATCTGTATAAACAAGTAAAACAATATAAAAACCAATGCAGAAATAAAATAAAATAAAATAAAATAAAATAAAATAAAATAAAATAAAAGTAGATAAATAAATAACTTTACTTGTCGAGACTCTGATTGGATCCGATGTCTTTAAGGTATTTAGGCCACGTACTAGTGTCTTGCGTTTGTTGGCTTCAACCTCAATGATACAACGACAAAACTATTCAAAAGAAACTGACACACGAATTTTTAAGAATTTTCAACGATCTTAATAATGGTGCTTCTTTCTATTTCCATCTCTTATAAATTTAATGCTTAATGCTTTGAAAAACTGAGTGAATAAAATATAGAAGATGTAAAGTTGGCTTGCCAAACGGTTGTGATGTTTCATTTGGAGACACGTTGTATTAATATAAGATACAGTGATTACTTAATAACGACTAAAGTTTGGGTTGGTCCAAATGGTATGAGCCAAAGGCCCAAAAACCCAACAAGGCTGGTGGTCGAAATATATATATATATATATCTTTAAATTTCTTCAAATTACATGACTCAATTTTTTATTTAATTTCAAATGATTTTAACCAAGTGAATATATTACGTTAATCTTTACAACTAGAATAAACGTATCAATATCCGAATCATCTTTTTAAATTGAGTCATCGACTAACATACTCGCACAATACATGGAACACTTTCACATTTAGAGATTGTAATAAAACTAACATTTACATTAAAGTTATATCATGGTTATTAATACTTTGAATACTAGACATTATATTATAACTTACATTCTCTTTGTTATCTTCATGTCCTTCATGATTCCTAGTAATACTTTTAGCCTCGTATTCGTTGCAATTCGCAAACACACACACAACACACACACACACACACATACACACACAACACACACACACATACATACACATACACACACACACACATATATATATTAATCACAAGATGTTTTAGCTTTAATGTTTGTTAACCTACAATCAATCCTAGCACCATAAAATAGATATTTATTCCTTTGCTTCCATATTCGCTAGCACATTATTGTTGTCATCTCAACTAGGGGAAATTGTTCAGCTTTCTCTTCCTTACTAATTTGTATAATAACTAGAATAAAAGGAAATGAATAACAAGGGATGAATAAAAGAATTGATATGACAGGGTCAGTCATTTAAGTGTCGGAGACCCTAAACACTAAAAACCATAAAACCTCAAGACAAAAAAAAATAAATCCTAAAAGCTACAACCTAAAACCTAAAAAGAATAACTCTAAACCTAAAAACTCTAAACCCTAACACCTAAACCCTAACCCTAAATCTAAAAGCACTAACCCTAACCCCAAACCCTAAATCTAAAACCATAAACCCTAAATCTAAAAACCTTAACCCTAAAACCCTAAATCCTAAACCCTAAAACTTAAATAAGAAAAAAATAACCCTAAAGCCTAAATCCTAAAAGAAGAAAAAGGACTAACATGATGGGGTCTGTGATTTTGTGTGTTCGACAAATACACAAATCTGAAACACACAAAATTGAGTTTTGTGTGTTCCATAAGTACATAAATCCGAGTTTGCGTTCCAGATATACACAATTATGAAATTTATGTGTTCTAGGAATGCACAAATTGGAACACATAAGTGAGGTTTGTGTGTTAACACAAAACTGTGTTTTATGTGTTCCTATAACATACGAAATCACACAGAAAGAGAAAAAAGATTAGTATGATGGTGTCTGACATTTTGTGTGTTAAAGTGCTACACAAAATTGACTTTTTTGTATTACTAAAACCCTAAAAAATGCTAACCATAAACACTAACACTAAAGATGGTAAAAAATTAAAATAAACTAAATGATTTTTATGAGAGTATATAAAACTAGAAAACCTTAAACCTTAAACCTAAACTGTAATTCCTAATTCCAAAACCCATATACCCTAACCTTAAAAAACACTAAAACCCTAAACATAAAAACAACCCTAAAAAACTAAATTTTAAACCCATAAACCCTAAAACCACTAAAACCTAACTCCTAAAAGGAGAAAAATAATTAATATTATAAAGTGTATGTGTTCCACGAATACACAAAACTGGTACACACAAATTTAAGTTATGTGTGTTACATGAATACATAAAACCGAGTGTTGTGTATTCATGTAACATAAGAAATCACATACAAGGAGAAAAAAAACTAGTATGATGTGGTTTGTCATTTTGTGTGTTCTAATACTACACAAAACTAAATTTTGTGTATTATTAGAACACGAAGGTAAGAAAAAAGACGAATATGATGATTCATTTTGTGTGTTACATGAATACATAAAATCACAAAAAATTGGCGAATTTAAAAGGTGTGTAACAAAACAATGAAAATAAAGTAAATGATGTATATGAAGATTAACAAAGTGAACAACTTTTGTTTCACAATCAGAATGGACAAGTTTGGGACTGGTTTTTATTTTTATTTTTATTTTTTTGTGAATTACATCATTACACAAAACAGTCGGTTTGTGTGTTCCTATGATACACGAGACCACAACCAGAAAATGGTTGGATTGAGAGGGAATACGTGACTTTGTGTGTTTCTGTAACATAAATTATTGTTTTGTGTATTATAGCAACACACAAAATAAAATAAAAAGGTTGGATAAAAAGAGAATACATCAAGAGTGTTAAAAACAAGTAAAAATAGGGTATGTGCGGTTAATAAAGAGGAATTTTTTTTGTTAAACGAGAACATAGTTTAGATTGATTTCATTGTGTAGTATAGAAATACATAAATCTATTTTTGTGTATTATAAGAACACATAAACTGAATATTGACTGGTGGTGACGACAGTGTCAGAAGTAGTCGGTGGTGGTTATGGTGGTCGGCTGAGAATAATGGAGGTGGTGGTGGTGATCGATGGAGAATGTATGAGGTGGAAGTGGTAGTCGGTGATGAATGCATGAGGTGGTGGTGGTGGTCGGTTGCGGTGTCCGAACTTTAACATAAAAAAACATCTATCATATAATTAAAAAAATGACATTAAAAGTAATTATGGTATAAAATTAAACTTTAACATGTAATGAAAAATAATATTTTTTAAAAGAACACCATTAGGATGGCTAGTGAATTCGCTTTGGCGTAGGGAAGAGAATGTGATTGAGGGGTTATCAAGTCCGTGAATAGTACTTTGGTTCGATGGGTTAAACTTCAAGGCAAAAATAAATTGAATGTTGAGGGAAGCTGCGATCTAGCTAAAAGTAAGGTTAGGATAGAAAAGATACTTAGAGATGGAGGAGGATTATTTCTAGCTGTTTTTTCGGGTACTTGCGTGGTGGAATTACCCTTTCATTCAGATGTCTATGCATTCTATTACGGGTTGAGATGGGTGGTGAATCGTGGTATTAAGGATTTGTATATCGAGGTTGATTCGAGAGAGTTTCATGCGCTAGAGAAGGGCGGTGGAAGTTCTAAGAATTGAGTTTGTCATATCGGATAAGATTGCATTGAGATTCTAAGGGATCATCCAGGTTTTGAGGTGAATTTTTTATAGGGAGACTAATATATATGCAGATATGCTGGCAAAGAAAGAAGCTGATTTGCTTGAAGGTCATTGCGAATACGAAAATTTCATGCAGTATTTATAGAACAATATAACAAGAGATATAAAAGGTTGTGCGACTCCTACATTTATATAGTTAGTTTGTTATTAACTAGTAGCTACTTCTCTTCATCTGGTAGGGTTTCAGTGAGAGATATGTACAGGAGGATTTGGATGGCTCGGCAACAAAAGAAAAAAAAAACTTGTGAAAAATAAAGGTGAACAATCATTTATGTTACAATCTCAGGATTGGAAAACTGTATGGGACATGAAAGTGGCTCCTAAAGTTAAAAATTTTGTTTGGAAGTGTTGTGAAAATGGATTACCTACAAATGAGAATAGAAAAGTTAGAAAATCTTGTTCTTCAGATTTGTGTTCAATTTGTGGGTTGGAAACTGAGAATGTTGAACATCTTATCTTTCATTGTTCTTGGGCTAGGGCTGTTTGGCTAACTAGTCCTTTGAATTTCTTCTCTTTAACTGAACCATCTTTCAACTTCAAAAAATGGATCAATTTCATTAGACTTAGTCTATATGAAACTGAGTTTAGCAAAAATGGTCTTGGCGAATTAGCCTTTTATATCGTATGGAGCATTTGGAAAGGAAGGAAAAATGAAACTATTTTTCGTGGCATTGCCCCTGGCCCTTTTAAAATCTTAGCTGAAGCTATTAAAGCCAATGATGATTATTTATTGTCCAGAAGGACTAACTCTGAGGCAATAAAGGATAAGAATATTATTGTGAGAAATGATGCTACTTTACAAGCAAATTCTTCACAAGTTAATGCAACTCAGGTGCAAACCTTTAGAGATGGCAAAGATGGGAATTGGAATCCACCTTTATCAGGATGTTATAAAGTAAATTGTGATGCATCTTATGAATGTAAAACTAATATTGTTTCCTATGCTTGTCTTATCAGGGACTCACAAGGAAATTTAGTTGATGGATGTTCACAATTTTTTTTTGCTTATTCTCCATTAGAGGCCGAGGTTAGAGGACTTCTACAAGATTGTGAAATGGCTTCAAGACTTCCTAGAGGCAAAGCAGAAGTGGAGAATGATTGCCAAGTCCTTATTCAACAAACTTCAAAAGGAATGAAGACTTTTTGTAATATTAGAAGACTTGTAACTTGTATTTTAAGACTTAAGAATTTGTGTAATATTAAAATCTCCTTTATTAGGTGGTCAAAAAATGTTAGCGAAGATTAGGTGGCTAAACATGAGATTAAAGGCTCCTTGTATAGCCTTTGGAATTGTTTTCCACATCCCAAACTTGCCTCTCTTTTGACTAGGGAGTTTAACTCGGATAGGATAATTTGTAATATTTGAAATTTTTATATTATGCTTCTTTCGAACAAAAAAAAAAAAAAACTAGTAGCTACTACACTAATTGGGAAACTAAAAAATTATAATTAATTGTAAATTATCTTTTTTAAACTACAAGTCAAAATAATATTACTGGAGTATATAAATTTGAAAAAACTTCCCATGCAATTCAGCAGAAGAAAGATTCTGATGTAACCAAGAAGAGGAACATCATTTACATTTACAAGGACAACACAACCTCCGACGTTAAACAAGCGATGCTAGACAGAATTGGTCAGAACTGTGACACTGCAACTCAGACCCTCAACTGGTAACAAAGACGTTACACCGCGTAAATATTTTTTTAAAAACATAGAAGATCAGATCTTTGTACCATATGATTAATTCGTTCCAAGTTATGTAAGAGATTGTATTTATAGACTATTTTTATAATTCCAGTTAGAAGATTATTTCGAATGATGAAAAATTATTGATAATTGGATTCTATATTTGATTTTATGAAAAGTTTGAAACATAGTAAAACAAGTTGGTGGTGATAACATTCGCACTTAAATCCTGAACTTTAAATTCTAAACTTTAAAATAATAATTGAAAATGCAAAAAGTAGAATTTTCCTATCTGGTAAAGATTAGTATTATAATTTGACGGTTAGAGTAAATATCGACCTCAAAGAATGTATTATTATATGTAAAGAAAAAAAAAGGAAAAATGGCATCCATTGTCTAAAGAAATTGTTTTTTTAAAACTCATTATTTAGGTGTTGTTTTTTTAAAATGATAAGTGTTGAATACTAATTGAGCAGCTAAATATAACTTATTATAAACAGATACAGTGTGTGGATAATTCAGACATAATTTGAAATCTTAATGAAATAGACCAGTTAAAAATCATGCAAATCTGAATTGGTCAAAATTATCTTATTGATCCACTGTCTTAATAAACCAGATTAAGTTCTCATTAAATGCAAACAAACGTATTTTGGAAAGCTATGACTAAGATCCAAAGAAAATCGTTAGTCCAAAATATACTTTTGATTGATTAATACACAAGAAGACAAAATAAAAAAAACTAGTAGCCCCATCAAAAGACGAACAGGAACAGATCTCCAGAGCTATATAAGTGAAATGTCTAAATAGGGCAACTGAAAATTGAGAAAAGACAAACAGGGACGGACCACCGAATCTACAAAAAAGCGGACTTTTAAGAAGGCTAGTTGGAGCTGAAGACCGAAGAGTAAGATGACGGCCCTTTGAGGAGTAGAATTAGCGGAATGCCTAAATTAATCTGAAACTGAAATTGAGAAAATCAGACAAAGAAAAGCAAGAAGATTAGGTCTGGATCCCCTACAAAAATGGAACAGACCTATAGTACCAATATTTTGTAAAAAATTAATATTTAAGGGCATCAGATACACGAGAAGATAGTAGACATCCAAAAGGCCATAATAGAGTCGTTTTATAGCCATTATCTATACGTTTGAACATATAGTGCACACACCGGTCATCCGATCCAAAGTCAACAGGCATCCGACATGCAAATCTGGATCTCGGATTGAAGGTCTAAGGAGATAGATTTTTGAGCCACATTGTCCTATAAATACAAGACCTCTATCTCTTGAAAAAAAATTAATTCTCATAATATCATTTTTATTTTCAAAAAGTTTACAAAAGCATGTCCAGAGAGAGAGAGAGAGAGAGTCACTAAATAAACAACCTTCATTGTAGACATTCAAAGGTTTATTTTTTATAAAGTCATACAATTTACAAATCTACTCATCTAGGAGTATAAATCTAGTAGGTTGGATTGTAATCTACAAACCCTAAGTGTGTTGGTTCCTCTTTTGTTTAACAGTAGGAATAGGTCTTCGTAGTGGCAAAGAAAAAAAGAGATCTTGAGTGGAGATTGTCTATTTGGTTGTCTTGTATTGGTATTAACACCAGTGAGTTCCTTCGAATGGCTTTTTCAAAGAGATTGTAAAGGTTTGTTCTCTCACCCTTAAGAAACACAAGGAGTTATTTTAGAGGAGTTTGAAATCGTAAGGGTGTTCTGTTCATGCCTTTGGTAGTGGATTTAGGATAAAAGAGACAAACAACTCTAAATCTTATGTTTGTCTTCTTCCTTTAACTATTTACATTCTTGCATGCTAGATGTTTGATATATTGTCTTAGGTTCAATATTAATATTGTATGCAAGGTATTTGACATATTTCCTCTAAGAATGATTGAATAACTAAGTTTGCATTTAGAAATAAAAATCCAAAAAGAAGATCTCTTTATATTGCATTGTCTTAGGTTTCAATATATATGAGACCTTATCTCTTACATTTGTGCTTAACCGCGCATCTATAGTTAAATACGATATGAAAGATAACCAACCAGAGGGTTCATGATAGATCATCCCAAAACTAATTAAAGGTTTAGCTCATGCTAAGACTAATATCAAATAAAATAAAAGTTATATACATAATGAAGAGTTTAAGTAAAGAAGGATTACAATGATGAAATTGGTATTATTTTTCTTCCTAGCTTGCTCTCCTTACTTCTCTCTTACTCCCAAAGTAATATGAAAGTAAAAGTGTATCTAAAAACCTAGAAACTACTAATTCATACTAAGAAATCTAGAGTTTTCATTGCCGAGCCCAAAAAACGGGTCAAAAGTATAAAATTGTGGCCCATGGACTCCTTTGTTAAAGCTAGACAACTTGTGCCGTCTTAGAAAAATGTCTAAAACTTCTTCATCCTGACTCAAAATAGTATTCCGGTTGTTCTCACGTGAACTAAACTTCAAGGGTTGTCTTGTGGAAAATTTGATCGTTCTAATTTATCTACATCTGTTCATGACACTTCTTCTAAGTTGACAATGACGTTGTTCCATTTTTTGTGCTTGAGCTTCTATTGAAACTTTTATCTCCTTGGCTTCTATTGGTCTCTTTTACACTTCTCTTTGGTATTTCCTACTCTTCTTGACTCCTAAGATTAGCCTTTTCTCCTTGGATCCTCCATGTTTCTGAGAGATGCATAAAACACACAAAATATCTCAAACCGCTCTAAAACACATTAAATCTCAAAGATTATCTGAGAACTCAAAATATATCAACAAAAGGAATTATTCCCAACTTTTAATCTCTAAACTCCCAAAAATGATGTCTCGAATATATCTAATTGTATCACAAAGACGAGACTAAATGGACTGACCAGATTGTTCATTAACAAACAAGTCAAACATCAAATCTTACATGTGGTTCAGAACTTTAAACATGTTATATTTTTTGTTATTTTAAAAGACTGTTATTGAATTTTTTACTCAAATCCTTGTCGTTAGTAAGTGGATCTAAAATGAGAGTATTATTAAAAAGAACATTGTCAACCTCGAGTAACTAAAAAATATTTTGCGACCAACATGTAAAATTTGAACTATCGAGGGATTTGAGTTTTGACAAATATTAGAGATTATTTACGTTGATTCCAGATACAACCATTATTCTGAATAGTAAAAAATCATTTTAAATAGTTGACGAATAATGGAAGAACTAAAATATAAAAATAAATAATATATATTAAAAATATAAACGTAAAGAAACTTGTTAGTAGTAGCGTGGTAAACCACTACCTTAAAAATGTTTTGTGGTGCAACCGACATATTAAACTATGTTTATCAATCGTTTCCCAAGGTGTGACTACAACTTCTCTATTTATAGTAACCTCTCTAAATGAGGGTTGTAGTATTGCTCTAATGTCCAAAATCACTTTGAAAACCAAAGAGACTTTGGAGAGAATAAAGCTTATGTATTTATAAGTGTTGGAATGATATGCGGAAGGGGTATATAAAGCAACAAATATAGACAAAATCATGAATGCAACCATTAAACCATAACGATTACAGAATCAATCCTTCATCATCCCGTTAAAAAAACGTGGGGATAATGCATTAACTTACGTAACAACAACAAGGATTAACGAGAGAAAAATGAACTTGGTCAAAGAAACGTTCTGCTTTTAATTCTAAAAAACATTTTGAACCTTTTAGTAAATATTAAAATAAAAAATCAATTTCTGGATGCAATAAGTTATTCATTGTTAAATTCCTAAAACTCTTTAACTCTCTACGACCAAGTCACACCTCATCGTCACCGATGCCAGGGTTGGGCGGATAGTGGTGGTGATGATGTACGTGTGAGAATAACTACATAGGTCCCTAATTTCCATGGGTCAAACTTTCTTGAATGATATAGAAAGCCATTCGTATAAAAACTTGGAAAAAAAATAACCCAACTGTTTAGGAATACTAAAAGTTACAAGTTTTTGTTATATAATGCAAAAGATAGCCATGCAACATTTTTCATAGTTTAACCCATGAAAATCTCATAAATCTCATCTAAATAGTTATATAGTTTATGAATCTCAAAAATCTCAACCTTTCTTCATCCAAATTGCAACAAGTTTTCACTTTTAATCAAACTAAAGTATACACCTATCATGAATCCAATCTCTGCTGGAGGAGATACAAGGAACATCCACTTTGATCTGAAAGTTTCATTCACATATGCGGAAACTATCAACACACAAATTCAGCATTCTCCTAACATTAGTAATCATATACTACAAATTATGTCAAACATCAATCCAAATTATGATAGTTCTTTTCCTTAAAAAACAAAGGTGTGAAGGGTGTTAGCTTTTATTTTTGTTTCATGCTTTTTGATTTAGAATATTATTATGACATTACCAAGATCCACAATAATATCAACTACCATTTTCCCAAAAAGTAACCAAAAACTAAAAGATTTCAATTCGTTTGGCCTTGTTATCCTGCTAAATTTCATACGTTTGATTTTGTTGAGGGAGGTAAAGTTTTTGTTTGTGTTTCATTATTAGTAACCGTTAAATGTAATAAGACTCATATTTTGGCTTACTCAAATAATCTTATATATATGAGGTATTTGAGCAAAATTGACACGGGAAGTAGGAGTCAATAAGGGTATCATCAAGATCTATGTATTTTACTCACTATTTGGAATCAATTAAAAAGCAGGATTACCAATAGGAGATTAGACACAACAAAGAGGGATGCTTGCAACTATGATACTGGAATAGTAATACATGAAGAATTGGAGAGGGGTAACAGGAATACAGAGGAGAGAATCGGGTTTCTACGTGCAAAAATTAAAAGGAATTCAAATCAAACAAGTAGGGTTGCTATTAAGATTATTAATCACATGAGAGAGTTGTTTGAAATGTACATACTAATGGCTATAAGAGATGTAGCAGATTTAGCGGTTGTGAGGGATGGAGAAGGTCTTTGGTGTGGCCTAAGGTGTGATAAAAAGATGATATAATTTAGATGCAAATAAACACCCTAAGCTAACACGGTACTGCAAGTATTACAGGACGTATGCAAGTTTTAATGATAAGAAGATTCGTTCCTCAGAGACTGACGAAAGTTAGAGAGAACTTATGCAAATTATCAAGTGCAGATATAAAAGATAGAAAGATAATACGCAAAGAAAGAAAAGGAAAATATATTTTTATTTGGTTTTTATAAAGAAAGCTAAACTACTAAATAAAAGACAGGAGATAAAAGATATGAATTTCGAAGTAACTAATTAAAACTAAGAAAATAAAAGACAATAAAATAAATATGAAGAATATGAGATGAGAGATATAGCTTAGGTTTTACTAGTATGCACTAATCCTTCTAATTCTATCTATTAGATCTAGTTTATAAGGGAGAATATTAGCTCTTGCTATACTTAGTCAGGATTCTAAATTCCCATTCCTTAGACCTTGAGAGCGACTAAGGGGCTATGGCACAACCAAGATGTGGTTACACATAGGGTTATCAAGCGCGACCAAGGCCCTAAGCAAACACAGCAATCAATTGGTGATATGGTGATTAAAACAAACCCTAATGACTATCTAGTTAGAATCATGTTTTGTCAGAACTAATATCGACACTAGACGTTATGTGGTGGTTCAATAGTTAAACACCCAGCTAAGGTGATCATCTAACTACTATTAAGGTAATCCTATACTCGTGCACTAGCAAGGAAAACAATCATTAAATCAAAACACATAATCAAATATAAAGGTAAGTAGCTAATATCATATTAAAACATATAATTCCGAAAGAAACTTAGATAGAAGAATTTATACAAAGAAAAGAAGAGAAAAGAATTACAAAATAAGAGGTTGAAGGAGACATGATTGATGCACAGCTCCTTCCAGACTTCTTCTCTTGTGTTGCAGCTTCTTCTTGGCCTTAAGGTCTGGCCAAGGATGATTTTAGAGTGTTAAGAGGCTGTATTTATAGGGTATAGATTGACCTAATTCGTTTCTTGGAGGAAAGGCCAAGTAATAGACTTTAAGCCCAACTCAAATTCGTAAGGAAATAAAGATAAACACTGCTGGACCGTTTTGGGCATATCTTCTTCGTTATTGGTCGGTTTGAGCTCCATAATATACCAAAAGAATCGTCACAGAATTATCTATGTCCCTATTAAAGGAATCTTCCAAAATCGGCTTCCTTGTAGGAGTAATTACCACTTCTTTAGGCGTGTGCTGCAGAATCTCAGATTTAGGCAGCTTTTCCTTTTCCTAATTAAACTTTGTTTCCTTCTATCTCCAATTACCATGCATATCTCTTTCCATATCTTGTAGTCTTTGACTTGGACTCTAATTAATCTCCATAATTATCTTTAAAGCTTCACACTAAATAAACAATTAAACCCAATATGCTCTAAAAATATTATGTTACTAAATCAAGACCCAAAATAGGAAAGTGCACTAAACTAAGATCAATTCAACCTATAAACTAATAAATAAGCCTAAAATGATGTCTTAGAATTATATTATATTATCACAAATGAGGAGACATCAAGACCCCCAACTCAAAGTTGTATCGTCCCGATACAATAAAAGTAAAGAACAATAGGGTAGTCATATAAACAAGAAGAAGAAGTATGAGGAGAATAAGAACAGAACACAATGAATGATCCTAGAGCAAAATATCTAAAAAGTCTCATGTAGTATGCTCAAGAAATAATGCACAAATATGCTTAATATACATGTAATCAACAATCCATAAATTCAAGTCCAGATTAATTTCGCAATGCCAGAAGGAGAGGATGATAACTTAGTTCATGTTAATGGCTATAGGTTGTTCATAGGTCCTAAATAGCATCCAATGGTCCACTTACCTACTACCTAATAGCTCAATTGTTTCTCCACCAAGCAGTTAGAAATCCTAAGGTCTTGGGTTATAATTTGGCTTAGGGACGGTATGATATATTTGGATAATAAAAAGTGAGCTTTTGGCTCTCTCCTCACTAGCCATCAACGAATCGCCCTGGAGCTTGAGTTTTCACTCGAAGATGTTCTCACTCAACCCATTTTATTGATGCTTCTGATTTGCATCCCCAATAATCCCAATTAAAACCCTTGATGATATAAAAATCCCTCTTTGCCGGTCCGAATATATATTTTCTTTTCATATCAATTTTTTCTTTTGTATAGCTATGATTCTCTTCTTGATGTTCGAGATATCATGCTATTTTTTTTCATATATATTCTTTTTATGCCCTTGTTGGCAAATTTAGCTCGTAGCTTCTTTTCCATTCACTATTACCCCGGCAAAGGGTTACAATAATAACAATTTCATCATCAATAAAATCACAATTACAATTCCAAATCCCAATGTTCCCAAATGATGAAACCCACCACCCCAAACTCAAGCTCTAAAACGACTTGCTTCAGGTTTTGCGATTCGAGTGCGGGTCATATAGATAAGTCCTACAAACTAAGGGTATGGATTTATAATGTGTTTCAACAAAAAGTCTTTAGAAAGGCTCAGAGGAGCTAAGACGGATAAATAATAACAATAATCAAACAAAAGGGTGAGAAGGTCTAAAAGGCTTCAAGTATTTTATCATGAAAGAACAACCTTATTCATTTTTCTAACTACCGGATTTCGTTACGTTTTCATTATTAGTTCATAGATAAGTGGGTTTTCAACTAATTTCAAACCTCACGTTTGACACACCAATTAACTATCCCTAAGTTTCAACGTACTTCTTAGCATTGCTCATTAACTTTTCTATCCTTTATTTCCTGTTTTCATACATGCATCCTAAACAATTTTGTAACACCTTTCAAAAACATACTACTTACTATCATTGACCTAGTAAAATCATGCTCAAATAGGTACATTCAAAGATATTCTATGCCTAATTCAACCCAAAAAAATTTAAATTTTATGCAAAAACAAAAAGGAAGATGAGGACAACGAATCCCCACCCCCAACTCAAAAGTGAGCCGTGTCCCCACGACTCGAAAAAGACTCAAAAAAAATAAAATTTAAAATTAGCATACATATTGCACATAAAGAAATGGTAGGGAAGAAAGAAAACATACTCTTTGAGGCTATTACCTCGCCTTATCGACATCCAAGATAGGATTTGCTGGATTTTTCTTTGATTGCTCAAGGAGTGTTATGAGTTACTCCTTTTCTTCTTTTGAAAGTTGCGTAATTACTCTAAAAACTTCAATGATCCAAGCGTTGTCATTATTTTTATTCATCTTAAACTCACGTGTTTCTTCTTCACCCAACTTCTTATTCGCTTTCCAATCAAGACACGTGATCATAGTATGATATTGCATTGAGTAATGACATGGGAGAGATCGAAAATTCGTATCACCTCCTCATAGATCAACTGTGCCACATCTTCGTCTTCTCCTCACAAAATACAATTCAAAGAGAACGTCTATTAGAACGTCTTACCATTAACGTAGACCAACCCAATTCCAAATCTCCACGAATCTTCTTGTATTCTCCTTCAACTTCTTCTTCAAATGCTTTCTTATAAGAAAAAGGTAGTTCCTTTAATTGTTTCCTTGGAGAAGCTATCATGGCCATTGACGCTTTCTCTTTCTTCGGGTGTAGGGTCTTTGATTTGTAGAGGTTGTTTTGTCTTCTTCACTAAAGTTGGAATCTTTTTGCTCATTGAATCAACACAGCTAGCTAACATCTCTTTTCGAGACCTGTGTTACCCTTTGAATTGGAACTAGGGCTTTTCTTTATTCTCAATTAAATCCAATACCTTGATTTTCTTCATCTCCCTTACAGTAAATAATGTTCATGTTCTCTTAATCATCTCAATTGACCCCCAACTCAAAGCTTTAACCACTCTTGAAATTTGAAACTCTTGATTATTGGTTGTACAAGCTTTATTTGGGTTAGGAAAGGTGATTTGATGATGATTCTCTATGTGGGTAAGATGGATTCTTCATGGATTGGCTTGGATTTAAGAAATTGTAGGATGAATTTCTGGAATTTAAGCTTTTGATTCTTCAATTTGATGGATTTGGTGAGGATTGGGTGTTTGATTCTCTCTTGTAATGATGTGGAGAGAAGGCTTGATGTGTTTCTCTTGATGATTGGGTAGTGTTTTGATGATTGGTGAAGGTTTTTATGAGCTTTAATGGAGTTGGGAGAGTTTTGGAGAAGAGAAATAGGCTTTGGGTTTATAAAATTCGGAATTAAAAGCTTCATACCTCTTTTATAACCAAAATCCCGTAACTTTCTCTCTCTATCGGTGTTGTGCGGACCATGGTTGCGGTACAGGGGGTACACCGCACCTTCTGTAGCTCGAAATTTTTGCCTCGGCAAAATACCCGTGGTAACACCACGTGGCACGGGTTTTGGGCACGCGGACCATGGGTGCGGTATAAAGGGTACTCCGCAGGGGTACTCCGCACGGGTTTTTCCTCTGTCCGAAAAAATCTGTTTCTTCCCTAACTCGATTTCTCCAATACCTAATCATCACAAACACTAATACCTTTCTCAAATATGCAATATCAACTAAAAACAACTAAATTAAACATAAACGAAAAACGTAAAAGACATAATATATATATAAAAAAAACTACGGGTTGTCTCCCGTACAGCACTTTTGTTTAACGTCTTTTAAAGTTAGACGTGTTACCTCGATTAAGGATGACGAAATTTCTACCCTTTGCCTCTAATTCCCACGAACTTTTCAGCTCGATTCTTTATAATCATGGATGGTTCCATCCAAGATTTCGTGGGAAGGGGTGTTTCTGGTGGTAACTCGATAGTATTACATTCCTCTGATGATCCACTCATATCCTCAGTTTCGAATCTTCGTTTGTTAGAAAGAACGTCCTTCATGAATTTTATATATGTCGGCATTCTCTTGAGAGCTTCTACAAACGGTATTTTAATCTCTAACTTGCTCACCATGTCAACGAACTTCTTGAATTCCAGATCATTGTCCTTTTTTCTGACATGTGAAGGGTATGGTGGTGGAGGATATGTGTTGGTTACCACTGGGCTCACTTTCTTTTCTGGTGTCTTCTCTGGGACACTTTTTTGTTCAACTACCTCTTCGACCTTATCTTATGTTGTTTCTTCTTCCCCCTTTTCTGGAATAGGGACTGGTTCTGGTTCTGGTCTTGGTGGAGGTAGTTGTTTTCCACTTCTTAATTCAACTGCATGACAAACATTGTTTTCTGGAGCACTAGTACCACTTCGGAGTTGCCCTTCTGCAAAGATTTGAAGTTTATTCACCATTTGTGACACTGTCCGCTCCATCTTTTTAAGCGCATTCTGTGAGTTTTGGAATCTTTGCTGGCTAATCTCCATATCTTCAATTAGGTTCATTATCTTAGCCATGGTTGAATTCGAACTCGAAGGTTGTTCTTGTACGGGTTGCTGCGTTGAATAAGGAGGTGGTTCTTGATAAGCTTCATTATAAATCGGCGCTTCTTGATAGATAGGTTGTGGAGGATAGTAGGATTGTGGTCGTGGTTGGTAATAACCATCATGATAATGGTTATTATGATAATAGGTCTGTTGATCTCCGACCCAATTGTAATTATGTGGGGGCTGATAATCAGCGTAATTTCCTTGGGATTGATAATAACCATCATAATAATGGTCTCTTTGATAGGGCATGAAGGAAATTGAGGCTGGATTATTCATGCAATATTCCCACGAGTGATCTCTAGCTCCACAACTAAGACATGAAGGTAAGGTATGTACTAGATTCCTCTTAGCTAGTTTTCGCGATTGTTCTCGTAATTCCTCAAGTTGTTGGTTTAACTCCTTGAGCTTTAGAGATTCCATCATAGTATTAGCTTCTTCAGGATCTAATAACACGAAACTTTTATCTCCTAATAAATCTGCTCTCGCCTAAAAAAAATTTGCAAAACAAAAAAAACTAAAAAGAAAAGCGTAAAATAGAACTAACTAAAATAAAATCACAAGATAATTGCACAAGGACTAATGATGTAGTCCCCGGCAGCGGCGCCAAAAACTTGGTGTGGCCTAAGGTGTGATAAAAAGATGATATAATTTAGATGCAAATAAACACCCTAAGCTAACACGGTACTGCAAGTATTACAGGACGTATGCAAGTTTTAATGATAAGAAGATTCGTTCCTCAGAGACTGACGAAAGTTAGAGAGAACTTATGCAAATTATCAAGTGCAGATATAAAAGATAGAAAGATAATACGCAAAGAAAGAAAAGGAAAATAGATTTTTATTTGGTTTTTATAAAGAAAGCTAAACTACTAACTAAAAGACAGGAGATAAAAGATATGAATTTCGAAGTAACTAATTAAAACTAAGAAAATAAAAGACAATAAAATAAATATGAAGAATATGAGATGAGAGATATAGCTTAGGTTTTACTAGTATGCACTAATCCTTCTAATTCTATCTATTAGATCTAGTTTATAAGGGAGAATATTAGCTCTTGGTATACTTAGTCAGGATTCTAAATTCCCATTCCTTAGACCTTGAGAGCGACTAAGGGGGGTAAGGCACATCCAAGACGTGGTTACACATAGGGTTATCAAGCGCCACGAAGGCCCTAAGCAAACGCAGCAATCAATTGGTGATATGGTGATTAAAACAAGCCCTAATGATTATCTAGTTAGAATCATGTTTTGTCAGAACTAATATCGACACTAGACGTTATGTGGTGGTTCAATAGTTAAACACCCAGCTAAGGTGATCATCTAACTACTATTAAGGTAATCCTATACTCGTGCACTAGCAAGGAAAACAATCCTTAAATCAAAACACATAATCAAATATAAAGGTAAGTAGCTAATATCAGATTAAAACATATAATTCCCAAAGAAACTTAGATAGAAGAATTAGAATTCATAGTTTATACATGATGCAAAACCCAAGCTAATAGAATTAATTTATACAAAGAAAAGAAGAGAAAAGAATTACAAAATAAGAGGTTGAAGGAGACATGATTGATGCACAGCTCCTTCCAGACTTCTTCTCTTGTGTTGCAGCTTCCTCTTGGCCTTAAGGTCTGGCCAAGGATGATTTTAGAGTGTTAAGAGGCTGTATTTATAGGGTATAGGTTGACCTAATTCGTTTCTTGGAGGAAAGGCCAAGTAATAGACTTCAAGCCCAACTCAAATTCGTAAGGAAATAAAGATAAACACTGCTGGACCGTTTTGGGCATATCTTCTTCGTTATTGGTCGGTTTGAGCTCCATAATATACCAAAAGAATCGTCACAGAATTATCTATGTCCCTATGAAAGGAATCTTCCAAAATCGTCTTCCTTGTAGGAGTAATTACCACTTCTTTAGGCGTGTGCTGCAGAATCTCAGATTTAGGCAGCTTTTCCTTTTCCTAATTGAACTCTGTTTCCTTCTATCTCCAATTACCATGCATATCTCTTTCCATATCTTGTAGTCTTTGACTTGGACTCTAATTAATCTCCATAATTATCTTTAAAGCTTCACACTAAATAAACAATTAAACCCAATATGCTCTAAAAATATTATGTTACTAAATCAAGACCCAAAATAGGAAAGTGCACTAAACTAAGCTCAATTCAACCTATAAACTAATAAATAAGCCTAAAATGATGTCTCAGAATTATATTATATTATCACAAATGAGGAGACATCAGTCTTGCGATAGTGATCCATTGCAAATGGAACGCGATAACAGAACAATTATGGTCAATTGGGAGAAAAGAAAGATGGTATTATTGTAGATATGTTAGGTAAAGATAGTATCGATTGAAACAATTAGATATGGGTATAAGGGATACAGAAAAGGTGAGAAGAATGAGTTGGACACTTGGAATATGGAGATTAATGGGGATGGGAAAATTTGCAGATATGGTGGTTGTTAAAGATGATTTGGGTCTCATTAATTTGAGGAATACAGAGATTATGGATTTTGGGTTTGGGCTGGAAAATAATATTACCTACAAGTTCATAAGGCCAAATATACTGATATTCTGGATAAGATTGGGGTATTTTGGGCCAGTATTTTTGCTTCATTTTATTTCTAGGCCATTTGGAATAAGAAAAAAAGAGGAAGGATGGGCATACATGGAACAAAGATGAAAGGGAAATAAGTATTAAGCATTGGACTAGTTATAGAGGGAGTGGAAAAAATTAAGTTAGGATAAGAAAGGGTAAATTGCAAAGGTACATTACAAGGTGTGGTATTGTCATGATAAACTTATTAAGGGGTATCCAAACTATCCCAAAGACGTCCGACGACTTTCAATGAGTATGCTGGTTTAGAACTGTCAAGGTATACGGGCACCCTTGACAACTACAACAATCAAGTACGTTTTGGGAAAATATAAAGCTGGTATAGCTTTTTTTTTGAAACAGTGATGTGTGTCGGAGATTCACGTGAAGTGATTAAGACGTTTAAGTATGTTAAGTCTTTTGTGAAGGGCCCTAAATGTAGTTCCTATCACTATAAAGGTATTCTGGTAATCTAACAGTCTTAATGAGAAAGGCCGTGTAGGGGTATACAGGTAATCTAGCAGTAGTTTCATAAGAAAGGTCCTATAGGGGTATCTTGGTAATCTAATAGTCTTTTAATAGGAGTATTATGGTAATCTAGCCATTTGTTAATATTATTGGTTGAATAATGAAGATGTACGAAGATGGTGAAACATGCACAGAGGGACCCTGGACAAGAAGAATCAGTAGAGGTTTTTGTTGAAAAACGACATGGAATCTGTGCACTTAAAAGATGGGGTATTACTACTTCCAAAAATAATGAAGAACAAAGAAAAAAGTTACAAAATAAACTAACAGAGATTATGAATACGATATCAACCCCCACTCTATAAGAAGAAGAAAACAATATTCGAAATCAGATAAAATCGACATATAAACGTCAAGAGGAATAATGGTTAGATAGAGCAAGACAAGTCTGGTTAAAATGTGGTGATAAGAAAACTTTAAAATTTCACGTATCCACAATTCAGAGGAGAAACGGTAACAAAATATTACGTATCAAAAATAACAACGAAAAATGGAAGAAAGAAGTCTCGTAAGTTAGAACATGTTTTCAAGATTTTTATGAGGAACTTTTTACTAAGAACAACTGGCAAGCTCTTGACAAATGAAAAAGGCAACACAGTATACCCCAAAAAGGGTCACATCACATATGAACCTAGATTTGACGAGACCTTGACCATGGAAGAAGTCCACAAAGTAGTTAAGGAACTATCACCAGCAAAAGCACCATGTACGGACTGCCTAAACGGTAAGTTTTATCATGAATTTGGGACATTACTAAATGGGATGTTTTACTAATGACATGGGATTTTTAAACAATAATTTCATTAGAAAAATTAAATGACACATTAATTTCCTTAATATCAAAAGAAGAAATCCAGGAAAATGCCGGGGATTATAGACCAATTGCATGTGTTAATTTGGGATATAAAATTATTGCAAAGATTTAATCTAACATTTTACATGTTCATATCATTATATCAACACCATAGTCTCTCCACCACAAATAAATTCATTAAAGGACAACTAATACAGGATTACATCCTTGTAGCACAGAAAAACTTATTTTATATGAAAATAAAAAGGGAAAATAGAAACACATGGAGGGCATCAAACTAGATATGGAAAAAACATATGACCAGGTACGTTGGAATTTCATTATAATCATATTAAGAAACTGGATTTTTGTGAAAAAAATGGATAACATGGGTCGAGAACTGCATCACCACTATGTCTTTTCATGTTAATTTTAATGGTGCTAGAATGGAAAGTTTCAAACCTAGTAGAGGAATACAACAAGGTGACCCATCATCTCCCTTTTTATTCATTCTTATGACAGAAGCACTTATTAGTTTAATCGATAACAGAGTATCAACAAATAAAATCAAAGGAATGCAATTTACCAAGAACTGCCCCATTGTGACACATCTTTTATTTGTGGATGACTCTTTATTTTTCTTAACTATTGATGATGATGAGATCCAGACTTTTAAAAAATGTATCTATATCTATTGTACTGGATAATATTAGAAGATAAATTTTGAAAACCTTAATTTGTTTTACCCGTGATACTCCAGACGATATTCAGGGAATCAGTAATGACACAAATTCAGATTGGGGAAGCAAACGATCTTCGGAAATATCTAGGCATTTTATGTCATAAAGGATCAAAAGTTGAGTCATTCTCATGGAAAGTGGAAAAGATTTTCAAAAGACTAGCAGATTGAAAGCTCAACTCCTATTAGATGCCGAGAAAGAGGTCCTAATCAAGGCATAACTGCATGCAATCACGATATATACAATGTCAGTTTTCCCCTATCCTCACTCTTTTTGTAAAAAATTAATTCCAACAATTTCTAATTTTGGTGGAACTCGGGAAAACGGAATCAAATACATTGGCTTGATTGAAAGAAATTGACTATAGGTAAATTACTCGGAGGCCTGGGTCTCAGAAATTTCAAAAGAATGAACACAACTCTACTAGCAACACAAGCGTGGAGAATATTAAAATATCTAGAAACTCTTGCGGCAAGGCTTCTTAATGGTGTATACTATCCAATTCTGTTTTTATGAGTGTAGTCTTGGGCAAGTTTGATAGAAGGAAGATATTTCTTAAAAAACATGATAAATATCAAATTGGAAATGGAAAACACATAAATATTTAGATATGTGAATAGTTAAATTCAGACTGGAAGTTGTGAAAGCCAGACGGTTTATCTTTTGATGAAGTTGCACAATTATGGAAAGAAGAAACATACAAATGGGACATGAAATTATTGGATTATATATTATCTCAACCTATCATTCTGGAAATTACAAGAATTAAATATTACAACCAGAAAATAAAGATGAATTCATTTGGCCTCATGCCACATCTAACGAATAACTACAAAAAAAGGTTACAAGATTCTAAGTTCTTACAGAGGAATGTGATACACAAACCCGCATCAAGAAATTTCTTTGAATCTATTATAATAGACTTGTGGCATACACTTTGAAATAATAGCATACCAACAAAGATCAAAATGTTTACATGGAAAGCTTGTGATTATGCAATTACCAACAAAAGGAAATTTAAGAAGAAGAAAATGTGTGGATAGTGGTGCCTGTCCATGGTGCCAAAATTATAAAGAAGATAATGAATACCTAATATTAACATGCCCAGTTAGTTGGATCATCTGGTAGGTTCATCAATACAACTCATGATGCAAGACACTAAAAATATAGAGACCGGGACATGGATTCTTAACATAGCCAAATCTTTTGCGGAAGGTGGATGGTCCAGGAAAAACATAGTAACGTATATATTAACTATAATATGGAAAATTTGGTACGCGAAAATGAATGTAGTGCACAAAAATTCAGATATTGATGGAAAGAACATAATCTGGTCAACGAACAATTCAATGGGTGAGCTATTTGGAGCTAAGTGGAAAAATACTGTCAATAGAGCTACAACAAGACAGGAATTGGAACAAGACATATCACGATGGACACTCAATGCTCAAATTTCATTTTGTATGCGATGCTTCTTTTAACTAGCCACATGAACCAACGGGAATAGGAATAGTACAAATCCACAAGAATACAAACTATTTGGGTCGAGAGGAAAACAATAACTTATTGTGATACAATCATTGAAGGAGAAGCACAAGCTATTTTGGAAACTATTGAACTTTGCAAGATTTTTCTAGACAAAGAGAAGATCATTTTCTCCGGCAACTTGAAGTAATTCAAGGTATTAGACGAATGTAAGCGGCAATTTGGAAAATCCAGTCATCAGGAAGATAAACCAATTGGTCAAAGTCTATGATCCATTATCATTCTTTCACATACCAAGAAAAATGAAAGGTCATGCAAACAAATTTGAAAAGAATGCTAGGTATACGACCACAAGCGACACCTTTTAGGCAACTGATCATCTCAATGGACATTTCAACAGGAAAGGGATAGGCTAAGATAAGTAAGAAGGTTGTCGTCATTTTATCTACCAAATAAATCATTTTGGTTATTTGGTCTAATAAAAAATTAATTAGGTAACCAGTTGGGATTAGCTCACTTGCTAGGGCATTGGTCATTCAATCTAGTGGTGCAGGTTTGAATCGAGTCAACGACTCCGAGCTCTCCTATGTAACAAAAAAAAATTAGGTTAAATTTGTGCAAAAAGTGAAATATTGTATATTGTTTTGGATGCATTTAGTAGGTCTGGACCGTTTTAAAATAATCTATTTGGAGAACGAATTACAATCTAAAAATATATAACTAATCCTAGTAGCTACACTACACAACAAGACATTGTGAAGATAGACTTAGCCATCTCTCCCCTACCTCCACCCTCACCCTCATTTTAGTCTCACTTATATTATATTTCTATCACTCATTTTTGTATAGTACCCCAATAATTTCCTTAATTTCTTCTCCTATACATCTACTAGCTACCCCTGAAAATGAGTTGAAGAAATTATATTATTTTTTATTAGTTGTAGAAAGGCTAACTAAGGAAGATTGTTAGATATTGAAGTATTTAATTTGATGGGTAAGAAAAACACAAATGAATTGTCATCAATGGTTGAAGAAGGTGAGCAACAGCTGCAGCAGCAGATGCCTAGGAAAAGAGGTAGGCCTCGAAAAGTAATTGTGCACAAGGATAGTCAAGAAGAAGAAGAAGAAGAAGCAGTGAAAGAAAAAGAAGAGGTTAAAATAGTTACGAGTACTGAAACAAAGAAAGTAAAAACAACTATGGAGATAAATGAAGAACGTGAAGATAAAGAAGTAGGTGATGTATCATCTTCCAAGCCGCAGCAGCAGCAGCAGCAGCAGCAGCAGCCAACAAGGAGTAGTAGAGCTAAACGTAAAAGCAAGCCTAGAAAGTGCAGCTGATAAAGAAAATGAGTGTTTTTTTTTTTTTGGTTAAAGAAAATGAGTATTGTTTAGATTTTGTTTGCCAAGAGAATCTGTTTAGTTTATTAATTTTCTTTATTTTGACCGGAACTTCATGTGGTAAGGATTAGGATGTCAAATTACGTGGCACAATTAATCGAATTTAGATTATTCAGCACTAAGTTAAACCTTAAAATTTTATCTCTTTGTTTGTTCGAATTCTAAGGTTTTTTTTTTTTTTTTTAATTCTAAAGAAACTTTAATTGATAAAGAGTAAATGACACTTTTGCCCCCTGGGTTTATACGCGATTGACAGGTTGCCCCCTAACTCTTAAAATGCGCCTCGATGCCCCCTAAGATTTACTTTTGTGACTCGTTACCCCCTACTGCGTGTTCCGTCCATTTTCTCCGTTAAAAGTGACGTGACATTTCCACGTCACATTTTTTTTTTAATCCAGCTGTTAATTGCGTTTTTAATTAACTTAACCCTTATTTTTAACAAGGGCAAGATGGGGAATTCACTAATGGCTATCCTATATATACCCCAAAAACAACAAAGCAAATTAACTTAACAAAAACGAAAATCAAAAGGAGAAAACCAAAGAGCGCGGGTTTTGTGAAGAACTCGACGAACACCAAATCCAAACCCAGAAACGCAAAGTTCATGTGCTTTGAAGAAGATCAATGGCGCAGGCAAATCAATGGAGTAAGTGGTTTATTTATTAACCATAAATCCTTGCTCGTTGGCTAAGATTCTTTAACCCGTAAATATAGGGTTTTGTACTAAATTTATTACATACATATATATCACGCGTGGATTGAGGGATTTTCTTAGTAATAATAGCAGATTTTACGGGATTCGGTTACCATACCCGTAGTGTGATTATTGTTTTTCCATTTTGTGATTCTTAATGTATTTGGTAACTAATCTATTCAATTCAATTTTGCTTGTTTAACAGATAAATTCGCACTAAGGATTCACTTCGGTGGGTTCTTTAATGAAGATAAGAGTTGCTATCATGAAGTGAGCATAGAGTACGTTGATGGTTGTCATTATGACAAGTTTCGTATACCAGTTCTTAGGAAAATTCTTTCGAAATTGGGTGTAATTTGTTACTCTGATGTTTATTATTTGAAAGTGGGTTCAAATCTACCTGATGGTTTAGTATGTTTAGATAGTGAGGACAAAGGCATGGAGATGTGTAGAATCGCAGACAACAACGTAACTGTGGACCTTTACGTTGTTAATAATCCCATAGGCCCTGATGACCAAGTTCTTCAATCTCCCATCTTCATGCCTTTGTTACTAAAGTGGAAAAAGGATGAAGAAACAGTTAACCAGCGAGAAGAAGTTAATGTTAATGAAGTAGAAGTAGATGAACAAGAATTAGTTCAAAACTGTAATAGAGTGAAAAGCTTAGAGGAAAACAAGCTTGTAGAAGAAGGTTTAAAGGTAGAAACTCATTTGACAGTTTACCCCTTTCAGTTCTTTAACTTTATATTTCATTCAATGTTTCAGGTTGTTTCTGAAGAAGGAGGTCAGACTCGTGATAATAATGAAGGTGAGAAGGAGGAAGTAGTTAATGGTGAAGAAGTAGCTCAGACTACTGATGAAGTCCATACTAAAGTGGATGATAGAAATGTTGAAGAAGAAGTCCAGAATTGCAAAGACGGGACAAAGGTCGTGTGTCAGTTTACCCCCTAACTATTTCATATGACTGACAAATTACCCCCTAAATATTTCGTGTTATTGTTTCAGGTTGTTTCTGAAGAAGGAGGTCAGACTCGTGATAATAATGAAGGTGAGAAGGAGGAAGTATTTAATGGTGAAGAAGTAGCTCAGACTACTGATGAAGTCCATAATAAAGTGGATGATAGAAATGCTGAAGAAGAAGTCCAGAATTGCAAAGACGGGACAAAGGTCGTGTGTCAGTTTACCCCCTAACTATTTCATATGACTGACAAATTACCCCCTAAATATTTCGTGTTATTGTTTCAGGTTGTTTCTGAGGAACAAAGCACACATGTTAATGAGAAGGAAGGGGATGACAGTTTGGAAGAACAACTCTCTGATATAGGAGAGAAGGAGAAGTCTGTTAATGATATGTTGGATAAAGTGTTGAAAGCTTTGAACACTGAAGATAATGTGACTACGAGGAGTTCCAAACATAAATCACCATTGAGGCCTTTCAGGCTTATAGACAAAGACCTAACAGATGACTCGCATAATGTCATTAAGAAAGCTGATGGTGAAGAAGATGTGGATGGTGACATCAGTGACATTGAGGTCTCAGATAGGGATAATGAGGATGTGGATGAGGAGTTCAGTGATAATGAGTTACTTGCTAATGTCATAAAGAAGAAGAAGTTGGTTATACAACAACAGAAGAAACAAACCAGTTCACAAGTACAGAAAACAGAAAAAGTAGGTAACAAGAAAAGGACTAGGGCTAGTATAAAAAGAACAAAAGTAGATAAAGTGAGCCCTAGTGGTACCAAACGAGAGAGTTACAATAAAGATTGTAGGAAAGATAATTCACAAAAGAAAAAGAAGGTGTCTGAACCTGATGAAGATGTGGATGAAGAATCAACAACTGATGACGATTATATAATAGATTGCGACATCGATTTGAGTGAGGGTGATGACGACCAGGATTATAATATATTCATTGACGCGGATGTGGAAGTGGATAGAATGAATGTGGAAAATGATGATGCAGATGCTTCTGAAGGCGATAGTGATGATATTGGTGGTGGGACAGATTCGGATGAATATATACATGATTCCGAAGATCTGAGTACAGCTAGTTCTTCTTCTGGTACAGATGAAGAAGGAAAAAATAAAAAGTTGCGCAAGAAAAAGATGAAATACCCCCTATTTAAGCCGAGTATAGATATGCAGAAGCCTAGATTTGTTTTAGGATTGACATTTGCGAATGCCTCTGATCTTAGACAAGCAGTAAGAACACATGCTATAAGAAAGGTGGTCAACATTAAGTTTGTGAAGAACGATTGGAATCGGATTAGAGTTGTTTGCAAAGGAGCAGGATGTGGGTGGTTTTTATATGCATCTCATAAAGAAAAGGTTGGTGGGCTGGTGATAATGAGTTTATGTAATAAACATAGTTGTGGTAAAAACCTTAACCATAAGCATGTTACTGCAAAGTTCCTGGCAAATACTTTTAAAGATATGATAAGATTGAACCTCTACAGTAATGTGAGTGACTTTCAACAGTTAGTGCATCGGGATTATTCAGTTAATGTTAGTACCAGAACATGCTACAGGGCATACAAGTCTGCAAAAAGCATGATTGAGGCTGAATACAAGGATCAATACAAAAAGCTTTTTGATTATGCAGCAGAAATAAGAAGAAGTAACCCTGGAAGTACTGTAGCAATTGAAACAACTATTGATGAGGTAACTGGAGTAGAAAGATTTCAAAGAATTTATGTTTGCTTAGAGGGTCGCAGAAGGGGATTTTTAGAGGGTTGTAGAAAGGTTGTTGGGGTTGATGGATGTCACTTGAAAGGTCCACATCCTGGTGTAATTTTGACAGCAGTTGGTATTGATGCGAACAATTGTATATTCCCAATTTTGTATTGTGTAGCTGAGAAAGAAGATAGCAATTCTTGGAGATGGTTTTTTAACTTGTTGATACAAGATCTTGGTATTAGTAATCAAGAAGAATGGACTTTCATATCAGATAGACAAAAGGTTGGTTATCCTTCACTGGTTTAATTAAATTGTTTGATTTAGATCACTGACTTTATTTCTAATTGTATGTGTGTATAGGGTTTGCTTCAAGTGATGAGTGACATGCTTCCAGATATTGAACATAGACATTGTGTAAGGCATCTCTACAATAATTTCAAAATCAAACATCCTGGAATGGCCTTAAAAGACAAAGTTTGGGAAGCTGCTAGGGCCCCCACACAATACATATTTAATGAAGTCATGGCTGAGATTAAAAACATGAATGAGGACGCATTCAATTGGCTATCTAATTTAGATCCCAAGACATGGACAACATCTGTGAAAGCTATAACAATGCCATAAAAAAAGTCAGGTATTATGACTACTTACCCCCTATAAAGTGCTACTTTATGTCTACTTACCCCCTATAAAGTGCTACTTTATGTCTACTTACCCCCTATAAAGTGCTACTTTATGTCTACTTACCCCCTATAAAGTTATGATTCATGTCTACTTACCCCTTATAAAAATGCTTAAATGACTACTTACCCCCTAATTAGTTTTAGTTAATGACGACTTCCCCCCTACTTAGTTTTAGATAATTACTACTTCCTCCCCCCTACACAACTAACATTAAATGTTTTTTTGGTCAGGGACAAGTCTATCATCCTCATACTAGAGGGTCTTAGGATGTATAGTTTGAAAAGGCTTCAATCTAAAAGATCATGGATGACAAAATACAAAGGAGATCTATGTCCTAAGGTTAGGAAGTTGGTGAATAAAGGTAAAACAAACAGTGGAAAGTGGCATGCAGTGTTTTGCGGTGAAATGAAATTTGAAGTAAGGAACCTTGGAACAGATTCGTATGCGGTAGATTTAGATACAAATAGTTGTCCCTGCAGGAGGTGTGAGCTATCTGGGATACCTTGCTTTCATGCGATAGCGAGTATTCAATACATAGGTAAAGACCCAGAAAACTATGTCCACGAATGCTACTCAAAGGTGACGTATATGAAGGCTTATACACCAATGATATACCCTATAAATGGACCAAAGATGTGGCCTAGTACAAGGCCTGTAAGTGTAGAACCTCCAGTAGCTTTTAAGTTGGTTGGCAGACCTAAAAGGGCAAGAACTAAGGAGGCAGATGAGGACCAAGTTAAAAAGTGGAGGAAAGAGAGAACTTCTGAAGGTGTTCAAAAGATGTTAGTAAAAGGTACTTCACATAAATGTGCAATTTGCAAGGGAGAAGGCCATAACAAAAGGTCATGTAAGGCAAATGTAAGTACTACAGAACAGGAAACAGCAGGATTAGAGGATATTCAAGTTGATAATGAAGTTATGGAAGATGGTGTAGCTGAGGGTAGGGGTGTTGGTGATAATGAAGTTATGGAAGATGGTGTAGCTGAGGGTAGGGGTGTTGGTGATAATGAAGTTATGGAAGATGGTGTAGCTGAGGATAGGGGTGTTGGTGTTAATGCATCTGTGGATGAGACCCCAGATGAGATGATTAACAAAATGTTTGATGAGTTAGAAGTGCAACCATCTGCTCCTTCTAACCCCCAATCTACTCCAACTGAGCCTGAAAATTTTACTGTGACAAAAAAAGATACAGTTGGTAAGAAAGACAAACAGAAAAAGCCAATTGCTAAGACAACCAAAGGTTCAAAACCAAAGATGCGCTTACCTCAGGAAACGGATAAAGTTGTTAACTCACCCCCTAGATCCAGACCAAGGATGCGCTTACCAGGACAAACATCACAGGATTCAGGTGTTAACTCACCCCCTAGATCCAGACCAAGGATGCGCTTACCAGGACAAATCACACAGATCCAGACCAAAGATGCGCTTTCCAGTACACAGATCAGATGAGCCCGTAGTTAATAGTCCACCTAAGTCCAGACCAAAGATGCGCATACCAGACCAAGCAGTGGAAAAACCAATACGCCAAAGCAGTAGAATTAAGGATCAAGGAATGAAGACAATTTCAGGAGGTTCAAGCACAATGCCTATATCTTTAGAGGAGGATGAACCAGGGACACAAAAGGTAAATACTTCTGTTGCTCCTATATCACCATTACAGGTCATTATTATTAAAATAGAAACTATTTTTTGCATTAATTTATGTTTATAAGTTTGTATTATGTGAATAATGATTACAGGTTGATGAATCTGGGAAACAAAAACAGCAGACTACTACTAATCCTACTAAATCAATTTTGAAGGTTAGTACTAATACCCCCTTCAAAGTTATGGTTTATGACTACTTACCCCATATAACTTATTATGTTTTGTCAACTTACCCCCTATAAATGTTTATTTTGTGACTACTTACCCCCTATAACTTATTTTGTTTACGCAGAAGGTAAAGATGGAAAAGTTGACAGAACTATTGGACAAAGCAAAGAATAAAAATGTTGGGGATGCACAAACAAACGAAAATGAGAAAACAAGTGAGCAGATTAGCATAGACAAACCAGAGGAGAAAGCCCCCCCCCTAAGAAAAAAAAGAAGATTGCGTTAAGGAACATCCCAGGGGTAAGTATATAAAGTTTTGACTAACTACCCCTTAGACTTTTATTTCAGTGACTAAATGCCCCCTGGATCTACAAAATTTTGCTAAAAATACCTTCTGCGTATACCTTTATTGAATGCGTTTATTTGTTTACCATTTAGGTGTGGTTCAAACATGATAAACCACCATCAGAATCAGGTTCAAAAAGGAGTTTACCTGAGGTTAGCCATGTGTTGATTTTTTTAACACCATTACATACTACAGAATGCTTAACTTCTTCTTTATCATTCTACCAGGAAGGAGACAAAAGACAACAAGAGAAAAAGCGGCGCGTAATCCAGCATAAACAAGGCGTCGTAATGAGGGAGGGTGATCCAAAGTATGTAACTGTTGCAGAAGCTCTTCGACTGAGGAAAGCAGTCACCAGTTCTTCAGTAAAAACTAGGAAAGAAGCTAAAGATTGAAGAATTCTGCAGAGTTGAGTGTTTTATGTTTCTGTGTTTTGTGACAACTGTTTTGTGTAAAAGTAGATGTTCACACAGCAAGGTTGTGGTTGTTAAGGGTTTCTAGTATGTGGTGTAGGTGGTATTTAAATACTGTTTTTTTTGTTGGTAAGGCCTTTATTGCAGGTCTGTGGTGTTTTGTATGCTAGTGCACAAGTGGATGCTTTGAATATTTTTTTGCTATGGTCTATGTAATGCCAGCACTTTATTGTTATCTTTATCTACCTTTTTTAGATTGCATTAGATTCTATTGTCCATTAATTGTTTCTTTCTATACTATATTCATTGCACAGTAAAACACAACTTAAACAAACCGCAATAACTTCATAATCCAATTCAACTAAAACCAAACTTTAGTTAAACACAGTCAATTACAAACAAAGCTTAAAACTAACACATTACACCAAATTTAGAACTTCAACAAACTGATAAAACAAACACAAAACACCAACAACTGCAAACTTCAACAACCTGATCAATCAAACACAAAACACCATCAATTGCAACCACCTGCTACATCTCTCAGGCTACACCAAAATACACCTCCAACAACATTCTAATTCTTTGATAAACTAATACAAGACAAAATGGAGAGGAAGAGGAATATGATCATGAAGCAGGTCCATTTCAGAAACTTGTTTTCCCGAATTATAGTGTCCATCGATATGTTAAGACGTTGCACCTCATTCTCCAAGACAGTTACTTTCACACGCTCAAATTTCAAATCTTTTGAGGCAACTTGTTCTTTTTCTTGCAATTCAACCAACTGTGTGTTCAGTTCATTGAATTTTGCGTGTTCGAGCTTCCAATCTGCAAAAGCTTTTTTCTCTAACAGCATCATATCTCCGTAATCAGAGACCAACAAGTTCATCTTCGTCTCCATTGCATCTTTCTCAAGACAGTGATTGGAATCTTTAAAAAGAAGCCCTCGAATTATCGAACTAGTAGCCTCCGGCAATGGCTCATCCAACCACATGAAGAACTTGCAATCCATTGAACACCCCCAATACATGCACCTGTAAAACCTCCTGCAAGGATTCGTATCTGTCCAAGAGGTATGAAGCCTTGCTAATTTCTTGCATCTGCAATACGGGACTTGAGAAGTGTAGTGCGAAGAAGAACCAGCGCTATCGGCTTGAAGGGGCGACATCGGCATCAACGTTGAAGGTATAGAAAGGTTTCGACGCGAATTACTGTAGAAGGCTAGGGTTTTGGTGTTCTTCGAGTTCTTCCCCAAACCGAACCCTCTTTCTCCTTTTGATTTTCGTTTTTCTTAAGTTAAGTTGTTAAAGTGTTTTTGGGGTATATATAGGATAGCCATTAGTGAATTCCCCATCTTGCCCTTGTTAAAAATAAGGGTTAAGTTAATTAAAAACGCAATTAACAGCTGGATTAAAAAAAATGTGACGTGGAAATGCCACGTCACTTTTAACGGAGAGAAATGGACGGAACACGCAGTAGGGGGTAACGGGTCACAAAAGTAAATCTTAGGGGGCATCGAGGCGCATTTTAAGAGTTAGGGGGCAACCTGTCAATCGCGTATAAACCCAGGGGGCAAAAGTGTTATTTACTCATTGATAAAATTCAAAAGAGTTACGGTGTCGAATTACTTTAGCACAATCGGTATTAGCGACGATTCCTACGTATATAATGCAAACGATGACCCTTCTGATTTATGTGTGTGATGAGATCGATCAAATAATTCGGGATTTTATCTGGGGGTCATCCAATGAAGGTAGGAAAATACATTGGTTTTCGTGGAAGCTACTGTGTCGTCTTAAAAAGAGGGTTGGTTTGGGTGTGAGGAGTGCAAGCAAGTTTAACACTGCACTCTTGGCGAATCTAGGATGGAAGATATTACAAAATGATCCAGCGTTATTGGTGTGGGCCTTTAAATAAAATTACTTCAAAGATGGATCGATAAACCGTGCCGTGAATAACTCGGATTCGAGAACGTGTAAGAATATCTTAGCGGGCCAAGAGTTGTTAAAGAATGGGATTACTGAAGTGTTGAATGGGTATGAGAAATCCTACAAGTGGAGCCTTGAGAATTCGGGTATGTTGACTGTTACACCCACATATAGTAGGGTGCTTCCGGCGTATTGTGAATCAAATTTTAATTAGGACCTTGTCTGGTCGCTCAAGTGTTCTCAGAAAGTCAAGGTTCTGGTGTGGCGGGCGATTTGGAATAGACTTCCAACATGGGAGACCTCGTGGTGAGAGGAGTGATAGAAATCCTATGTGTCAAAGGTGCGGCGTAGAAGTAGAGTCGGCAAGCCATTTGTTTCAGCGATGCATTAGGTATAGGAATATATTTAATAGCTGCACAAAAACGAATCTGAGTGGAAACTTGGTAAAGGGGATCGAAAAGAGGTGTGTGGCTATGGCGTGCATTTGGCAGATTTGGTTGGATTGGAATAATAGACTTTTTGATCAAATGGCTAGAAAAAAGAGAGATAGTTAGCTAATAGCAATCACTCGAAACGCGGCTAGCGACTATGTTCGAGCGTGGGGTTGTGTTAGTAACATCGTCAAAGAGTGCTTGCCAAGTGGGTCAAACCAGAAAATGGGGTGAAACTTAATGTGGATGGGTCTTTTGATTGGGTTAAATCTTTAATAGGAATTGGAGGACTTTTTCGCAATAATAAGGGAGGTTACTTGGGCGGTTTTGCGAGTAGTTGTGTAGCGAGAACACCTTTCGAGGCAGAACTGTTCATGTTACACTTCGGGTTAAACATAGCGGTGAACCGAGGCCTTTCCCCACTTATCATCGAGATCGACTCGAGTGAGTTGCATGCGCTAGTGAAGGGCGGTGTCAACTCAAGACGAGTTTCAAATGATGTATTAAATGTGTGTAGAGTTATGTTGACGGCTAATAAGCAGTTTGAATTGGTATGGAACTTCCGGGAAGCTAATAAATGCACGGATTGGTTAGCGAAATTGGGCGCGAAAAGTGCGGAAAAAGGTCCAATTCTGAGCAGAGATCCACTGGAAGGTCTATGGGCAACTTCTTACCAGAGATCGATATGCCTAGGCCGAGCCTCGGGTTCATATAGTTGATCAATAATTGAAGAAAGTTTATACTTCCCGGTCATTTAGGCCTCCTTTGTAATAAAAAAAAACTCAAAAGAGTTTATGCTATTACGAAGCAAATACAAACCTAAAATGTCTAAACTAGAACTAAGAAATCAAACTTCTCAAAAAATATAGTAAAACTATATTTGAAAGAAAATGGATTAACAAAAATAGTATATATCACAAAATCTCAAAAAACACCAAAAACTTATTCAAAAATATATTTATTTGAAAAAAAAACAAAAATTTATTTGGAGTTACCGTTTAATCCTCCCGCTATGTAGTCAACAAAGCAAAAAAGTTTTAATTGGTCAATTTAATAAGATGCAAGTGAGCAATATTATAACTTTTAACATTGAAAAAAAAAACCACCACCACATAGCTTCCGAGATAGCATCATTTCCATACTTATAATAACTCATGATCGGGATACACCTAGAATAAGTCCATCTTTAGGAACTTAGGGAACCAATGGGTCATTTTCACCTTAAGATATGCTAGTCATTATAGTAATTGAATTGGAACAAACCATTTTCCTATATCTCATCCTTCATTTCATTTTCTCCCCAAAGAACCTTTCCATTAATGAAAACGACCCCCTCTGCATTCTCCCCTTACTTTCTTTGGCTCCCTAGTGTGAGATCGATCATAAGGCATTAGATTTCTAAGGCTACCCTTCTTGTGTCGAACACTAATTAATTCATGGTCATTAGAGATCCTATGATCAAGAGCTTAATCGTTCTTTCCCAACTTGGAATTTGTCCAATTTTTAGAATACCGACAAGATCAAGCTTAGTACAACCCAAATCAACCTTAATAAAATCACCACCAAGAAAGACAAGGGTAGTAACACGGAGGTTGTCAAGGTAGCCTCCATACTTGAGAGATAGATTCAAAGAGATGGGGCAGGCCACCAAGAACCAACCTGAATTGACAAATCCCAGTTTTAAGTTCTAAAGAGAGGGACGATACATACCTTCCTAAAGTCAACTATCAAAGCCTTCAACGCAAGAGAAATTTGTGTTACGACTGGAATTATCTTGGATTGTGTCCATCAAGTGGAGGAAAGAAACATGCTAAGATCAAGCTCAGTTCAGCCCAAATCAACCTTAATAAAATTATCACCAAGAAAAGGATGGGTAGTGGTGTCGGTTAGGGCGTGACAAAATAAAGATAAATAAGATGAGAATAAACACCCGTACCGAAGCACGGTACTCACTGCAAGTATCATATGTCGTGCGCAAGTTTTAATAATAAGTAAAATTCGTTTTTCAGAGATTACGAAAGTTAGGAAGAACTTATGCAATATAAAGTGCAAATCAAAAGTTAGAAGAATGATACGCTGAAAATAAAAGACTTGGGAATATTTGTTTGGTTTTTAAAACTATAACAACTAACTAAATAAAATAAAGACTGGAAAATAAATAAAGAGAAGAAGATAGTATGAGAGTTTAGCTCGATATCTAGCAAATAATTCCCACTAGACTTGTTATAGCCTATTTATGTAAGGGAAAAATGTGTGATATACAATAACCAAGATTCTATATTCCTCCAAACCCCCTTCCGGGTGGACTTAGGAGGCGACCTAACAATTACCAGGGGACTTGGGTAAGGGGACCCTGCGCAATGATCGATGATTAATCTCAAACCCTAATGACTATCTAGTTAGGCAAGCCCTTCCGGATCACTACCGCACACTAGACGTTTATGTGATGTTTCAATAATTAGACACCCCTTACGGGTGACCATCTAACTACTATCAAGGTAATCCTATAAGTTTGCAACCGCAAGAACTACATACAATAGATCAAAACACATAAAAGCAGAGAATAAAACACTAATTTCAATTAAATGCGAACATCCCAAATTAAAATAGTTATAAAACAAGTCTAGGGTTCATACTCATGATAATCTCAAACTAAAATAGAATTAGTTCATACTAGAGAAAGAAAGAAAAACAATTACAAATTTGAAGGATTGGGAAGGCATGATTTGTTGTCCAACTCCTTCTGATCTTCGCTTCTCTTGATGTAAGCTTCTTCTTGGTCTAACGGCTGACCAAGGATGAGATCTCTAGGGTAGGAATGAGTATACATAGGCCCTTGGTCTAAATTAGGAGTCATCTTTAAGTTAATAAGTCCAGGTCTTACCAAAATTCGTATTCCTAACTTGTAGGAAGGGATAAACCTTAACAGATTTTGTTTTGGTCATATCTCCTTCGTTACTTATTCGATTTTGACGTTCTTTATTTGGAAACAACCACGTTGAAAATATCTAGCTGCTCATATAAAACTATCTCCACAATTATACACCGTTTTTCTGCAATAAATTAATTAGTAGACGTATGTGCAATTTTGGCAACTTCTTTGGAGTCCAAATATATCTAAACTCTTCATTTTTTACTTTGAGTAAGGGTTTTCCTTTACTTTTTCCTTTCAAATCGGTCTCCATAGGTGTAATATCTTCCATATATCTAAAAGCTACACAAATTACGCGCAAAAACTCATAAAATAACAAAACACCTAAAACTAGACAAGAAAGTGTAAATTAGAAATAAATGGGAAAAATCCCGAAATTAATAACTAAATAACCCTAAAATGATGTCTCGAGTATAGATTAATTTATCACAAATAGAGAGACATCAGGTAGCTACACTGAGGTTGTCAAGGTAGCCTACATATTTTAGAGATAGATTTAAAGAGATTGGCAGCCCGCCCAGAACCAGCATAGATTGACAAAACCCATATTAAGTTCCAAAGAGAGAGATGATACATAACTTCCCAAATCAACTATCAAATTTGTCAACCTAATAGAAAGATGTGTTACGATGGAGTTATCTTGAAGTATATCCACCAATTGGAGGAGATAACCCCCACTAGACCTTTCATGACGAGCCTCGGACCTACGACCTAATTCTAGATCTGAAGTTAAAATTTGATCTCTAATAATTAAACACCATATCCAAGAGATAAAAGTAACAGAACTAGATTTAACAAGAATGTCTTGATCCCGCAGTTGAAGGAATCCCATGTAAATGAAAAACAAGATCGACCCCAACATGATAACAAACACCCATACCATGATCATACTGGATACCCCTAATTGATCAATCCCTGCCCAACATAAAACATGATATGATATTTCTAAATAAGGATAATAACTAGTATGAAGGAAGACAACACCTCTAAAGATGGAAGTTTTTGCAACACGAACTCACAAACTAGAGGTCTACCCAAGAAGGCAAGTATTAACCATACACCCCTATTTTTTCAAAGACAACCCAATCTTGAGTAAAATCTAAAATATCCAGGAGTCATAGTACAACCAAATTTTGTTAGTAGACAAATGAATTCTTCCTGCCTTAAGGGATTACCCAATATGTAGAGATTCATGGGTTGAAAGGTGGCCACAACTATTTGTTACTCTCAGATGCCTTTAAGAGTGGCAAGGTTTCCAACGTTTGAGAGACCAAATATGGTTACAATACTTCAATTGTCTTAGTTTATGCTCATAATATTTATTATTATATTAGAATCTTCAAGTTACTTATATTTAAGTTATAATAATAACTTATTCGTTTAGTGGGAGTAATAGTCGGGACAGGTCTCGTCAATTTAGAGGCCTTGGACGTAATGTTGAAGTGGGACCGCAGGTGAATACTAATTCTATTAAGGGGTTATAATATGTAGATAAAGATGACACCCCTCAGGTTATATTTTAGAGATAATGATCTAAAAGGCCCACATATCAAAAATAGTTTCTCCTTAGAGTCCAATCTATTTTTTCTTTCCAAAAGCACCAGAATATTATTTTGTTGATATATTCTCCCCTTGTATGCTTATTATAGGACTTGATGACACATAAAAAAATAATCAACCATGGTGGTGGATTTTCCTCCTGAGAACGAAATACCTTCAAGGGTGATGTGAAGCTTGGCTTGAAAGGTGGTGGATATGCATCTATGGTGGTGGATTGGGTGATTAGTGGCTAAAAGTTGGTTGAATGTAGTGGTGAATCTGGTGGTTGGTGGCTCGAAGGTGGTGAAGCTTCTATGTCTTCCACGTGCAACTTGTTTGGTGGTTCGAGAGTGGCGAAGCTTCTGTGTCTTCCACGTACAATTTTGAGGTTTTGTGTCTTAAAGGTGCATGACTATGCTATTGAATAGTGGCTCAGAGGTTGCTGCCTATGGTAGTGAATGGTGGCTCAAAGGTGGCGAGGTGTCTAGCTTCCATGAATTATGTTGGTATATTTCCTCTTCTAGTATGTTGTTATGTGACAAAACTTTGTGTGATTAATTCTATAATTGTAATTATGTACATAATTATATTTTATCACATTTGGCACATATCTCTTGAATATAGTTATAGCATCCAAGCACAATTACTACTTGCTACATGTGTATTTGTATGAGTTTAAAGATTTCTAAGGTATTATTTTTTATTGCATATTGTATTTTCTTATATGACCAACTATATACTTTTTTAGGTTCACATATATACCATTTAATTTATAAGAAGCTAAAGCATCCAATCCTTTTATATCGTACAAAAACATGCAACTAGTATTTATTTTCTAGCACACAAATCGTATCATATCTTTCAGTGTTTAGAATTTCATGTTTTTAGATGACTAAAAATTATTTTGAAGAAAGTTTGGTCATTTGAGCATCATAGAAAAATCCTTAAAATGCCATAAAAAGAAAGCAAATCGGGTTCCCACCCTTGACCCAAATTGGAAACCCGATGTCAATGAATTGGAGATTAGAATTCATACTTTGGAGATCATTAAATGCTCAACTAGAATACAATACTATTCAGCCAGCAAATTTTTTAAGAATTTTGTTAGAGCCTTTGACAGCTATATAGACCCACACCTTTGGAGCATTAAACACATTGTAGATCATCCTCAACTACCATCATTTTCAAGCATTAATTCAATAGGTCTCAAGCACTAAATTATATAATTTACTATCTCAATTCACAGCTTGATACACTTCATCTACATACCCACTCAAGAGGATTCAATTGAATCTTAATAGTCTCAATAACTCAAGAAGAAGATCATCAACATATTTCATTTTATAATCAAATCAAGAAGGAGTTATACAATTTTCATATTCATATCTATTCATCAGGAATCAAAATGTTATTGTTGTAATAATCATTTAAACACAAGGTTGTAGAGATTGAGATTGGGCCTAGTAAAAATATCATTTAGGTTTTGTGATTGAGCCCATCAAATAATATGTGCAAGGGCTGTGATTGAGCCCGGTAAAAATCCCGGTGTAACGGTTATGGTTGAGCCCAGAAAACCCTCCATGTATCAGTTTTGTTTTTCATTGTTAAGAAAAAAAGATAAGTTTAAGAGTCAAGTTTAAATTTATAAAGGTGTAACCTTAGGTAGTGGATTTAGGCTCTAGAGAGTGTGAACCACTTCAAATACTTGCGTAATCTCTATTCCTACACGCTTTACTTATTGTCTATAATTAGTTTTGCATAATTACTATCAGACTAAAACTGTATACACTGCATATCTATCTAGTGTTCTATTATTTGCATCAGCGAGTTTTCAAACTAATAATATTCTCGTAAAAGGTTTCATTTAATAGATAACTTCATTATTGTCCTATTCATCCCTTATAGAAATCACAAGTGGTATCAGAGCCGAACTCTAGCATATTACTTATTTGGAATTGAGTTAATCAGATAGAATCTAATCATTGGGAAGGTTCATTTACTACTAAACCTCCTTTTATAGCAGGTACGAAGTATAATTATTAAAAGAAAAGGATGAAGATACATCTTCAATGTTTTGATTACAACCTTTGGAAAATCATCAGTAGAAGACCATTTATGCCTTACAAGAAAACAGGAAATGATGTTGGAGAAATTGTGATCACCAGTCAAGTGAAGTTTTTAGAAGAATATACTCAAGGTGATAATCTTAAACTCTTGAAAAATGCTAAAGCTTTAAACTCCTTGATTTATTGAAAGACTGAGTTGAAATATAACCAAGTGCGTGAATGTGAATCAACTCGTGCTATTTGGGAGTGATTGAAGCTTTCATGTGAATGAACTATTACCGCCAAAGAAACAATTGTTGGTCTACTCATCGCCCAATATGAATTTTTAGGATGAAACACAAAAAACCATGAATGTCATTCATCAAAGTTCATCTCCTTTGTCTACACTTTATGTTCTCTTGGAAAGATGTATCCAAACCAAGATATTTGCTAAAATATTCTTCTTTCTCTTCCAAAGGAATACATGCCCAAGTAATTCTATATTATGTCGGCAACATAATTATAAAAAATAACCACTCATGAGCTTATTTGTAACCTCGTGATGGAGTAAAATGCTATTGATCAAGAAATGATACGGTTCTGAGAAGAGAAGAAGACTGCAAAGAAGACCATCACTTTTCCTCTCACAAAAGAAAAGATTAAATCATTGAAGAATCCGTGAGTGGAAATGAAAGTGATGAAGATAGTGAGGTTGTTTTTAGATCGGCAATGAAGAAACACTTGAAACACAAAAATCGCCATGGTCAATCTAACTCAAGAAAATTGTCATGTGGTTGAGAATTGAAAGGTGAGGAGTCAATTTTCTATCATTGACAGGAATTCGATCAGTATAAAGCGTATTTTCCAGATCTCCTTGAACAAATCAAAGGTGACGATCATAGGGCCAATGTCATTTCTTTCATGGCCATTGATGATGATGAGGTAAACTCCAACTCTAACTTGTCTTTATCTGAAGATAATGTTGAGAATGATATTAAAATTGTTCATAGCTCTCTCTTAAGTGATGATGAGCTTTCTATTCAAACAATCAATCTTTTAATACAAAGTTTCAAAAACGAGCAAAAACAAAACAAAGATATTGTTGTGGTTTTGTAAAAATATTTGAAAGGAATTAATAAGCTTGATAATAAAAATTCTTGTATTGTTAAAGAAAATGATTTATTTTCTAAAAAAATCAAAGACCTTGAGCAAATTGTGTTGAAAATTACAAATGGTCAGCAGACCTTGGATTTAATGTTAGGAGTTTAATAACCAAGCTTCAAGAAAAATGGTGTAGGCTTTAATCCTTCAACCAAACAAAATAATTGGAAAATGTCTTTTTAAAAACATCTTTGTCACAAGGTGCAGTTTCTTCTTTTTAGTAAAAAACTGTCTTGCACCTATTGTAAAAATGTGGACATATTGAATCTAATTATTATTATTGAAATCAATTGGTTTAGGGACCTTAGTGTTTTGTTTGAAAAATCCCAAGTGGATTATAAAAGGTCCTTTTAATCCACAAGGACCCAAAACATGTTGGGTACCTAGTACTCTGTCTTTGTAAATGTAGAAAAAAGATCATCAAGAATTTTATTGGTTGATTTCTTGAAGATGTGTTCTCTAAATCACATGGAAGATAGAAAATTGGGGGAAATTTTATTATCACTTAGATTATTATGCTTTCATACTTATTTGTGATTACGTGTTGTTATATACCATATGATAATTGTTTTCTTATGAGTCTAGTGGTTATCTTTGTCTATCTTAAGATTCTTTTCTCTTATTACTTAATACTTGATATGCATGCTAGTTGCTACACTTGATATTATTTTCTTATTCTTATGGAAGATAAATGATACTTTTTAAAAGATATACTTACCCTTTTTTTTTGATAAAGACAAATATAAAGAAATATTTTTTTATATGTTGCTTACATGTTGTTTTTCATGAAATACTTTATTATGACATGTTGCACTATGAGATTTCTTTGCTTAAATGATATTTGTTTCAGTTCTCATCAATTTGATATATTCTTTAAGTGAGGGAAAATTGCGTCCTCTAAAGACTTCCTATGTGATTTTTGTTTTCTATTTGTACTAATTAAATGTAGTAATATCATATATGCATACTATGATGGGAAGTCAGGCCTATAAGACTCCATTTGTGTTGCTTAACATGTCATTATATGAGTGTTTTGTTGAAATATTTGGCATCATATAGAAAGGGAAGAATGTTGGAATATTGTCTGTTATGTGACAAATTATTGTGTGATTAATTATCTAATTATCACTACTACTTAATTATATGGTATCACATTTGCAATGTACATCTTGAATATAGATAGAGCATCCAACCATGTATACTATTTGCTACATATGTATTTGTATTAGTATAAGTATATATAGTTTCATGCATATTGTATCTGCATATATGAACAACTGCATACTTTATTAGAAAATTCATATCCTAAACATTTAATATTGTAAAAGTTATAACATTCAAATATTTTATATCATGCAAAAACATGCAACTAGTTTTAACTTGTCTAGCACACAAATCATATCATATCTTTCAATGTGTTTAGAATTTGGAAATGACCTGGACCAGTGAAGTTCCTATTTTTTAGATGAATAAAATTTATGGTAAACAAAGTCTGGTAATTTTGGCATGATAGAAAAATCCCTAAAATGCTAAAACCAAAAACAAACCGGTTTGAGACAAACCGTGTACCCAGTGTCAAAGAAGTAGATGTTGAAATTAATACATTGAAGATCGTTAGATTTCCAACAATTTAAGACATATTTTGTTAATAAAAATTGTTAGAAGACTATATAGACACACCATTAAAGCATTAACCACACTCTCGACCATGCTCAACTACCATCATATACAAGCATTAATTCAAGAGCTCTTAAAACCTAAATTGTTCAAAATACTCATATCCACTAAAGAGGTGTCAACCAAATCTTCATAGTCTCATCTACTCGAGAAGAAGATCATCCAGTTTTTCGTTTCTCAAACTCAACAAACAATTATAGTTATATTTTCCACTACCAAATCCTCCTTACAATATATTTTAATATCTAATACAACTCAATGCCCGTTTGGAAGTGCTTTTTTTGAAAAGCACTTAAAAATGCTTCTAAATATTTAAAAGTATATTAGATCCTGAAAAACACTTTTAGAAAAAATACCAAATAGGTGCTTCTTGAAAAGCACCTAAAGTGATTTTAGATTTTAAAATTATTTTTAATAATTTTTTCAAATTTTTAAATTTTATTCTAAAAACGTTTTTTTACTCTAAAATAAGCAATATCAAACGGGCCCTCAATATGTGGTCAAAATGAAGAATTTCAATAAACACAAAAATCATAATAAACAATAATTCCACAATCAATTTAAATTAGCATGTAATCCCGAATTTCATAAAAAAGTAATCTCAAATAATAGATAGGGTTCATACGTGTGCAATGTCAAGCTAAAAGATTTCTAGGTCATGCTTGGATAATGAAAAATAATAATTAAAGGCATAATATAGAGTTCAAAAGAAGAAAAATTACAACACATATAGATCTTGTGTTGTTGTGTTGCTCTCGTTACTTCTCGATTGCTCCCACGCTAATACTAATGAAAAAATGATGAAGTGTGACTAAAAAGTTGAAAAGGTACTAATATATACTATGAAAGTCGGAGGTTTAAGTCATGGACCTAAAAAATAGGTAAAAAGTGCCTCGTGGATTTCATTGAAAAATTTGGATGGCTCAGCTCAGTTGGCCAAAACGTCCATAACTTTCTCTTATCAACACGAAATTGATCTCCTTTTCTTCTCACTCATTTAAGATTACAATAGCTAACTTGAGCCTAAATATTGTGATCAGATTATGTACCAATTATTTGTTGTAAATTTTGCAAGGTGATGAATCAGGCTATCCAGCTTTGGTGCTTTGACTTCTAATGATCTTCTCGACTCCTTGGCTGCTTTGATCTCGTTTCTACTCATCTTGAGTGCTTCCCTTAGTTATTGAACTCCTTATCTTGATCTTTTCATCCTTAGATCTTCCATGTTAAAAAAGCTACACAATTAAAAATAAACTATATCAAAATACTCTACAACGCGAATAATCTCATATAATAGTTAAGAATTTAATATATGCTAAATCAGGATTAAAACTCATCTTTTCAATCATAAAACAACTCAAAATAATGTGTCAAAAATATTAAATTATATCACAAAATACAAGAAACCATAGTGTCTTGCCAACAATGGTTGGTCGTCAATCATTTAGTTGTCTATTACTCTCAATCAAAGTGGATTCTAAAGCCACTAAAGTAGAAAGACTCTTAGCGAACCGCAAGCAAGATAAAGAGTATTAATATGTATATGTATTTGTATAAACGTCGAAATATTTGTTACCGTTGGAACGTTTTTTATCACATGTATAAAAGAACGTCCCAATCAAACCATATTTCGATTGTGGTTGATCTTGTTTCTCCATGAGCTTTGCAAATTAGTTTTGCAAATTAGTTTGTAGATATGTTCGACGATACTCTCTCCGTTCTACTAAATTTGTCCACTTAGCTTTTCACATATATTAAGAAACATAATAAATGCATTCACCATTACAAAATACTCCTAATAAAGTATCTTGATATCTTAAATGTATATTAGAAATATAAGTTTCAATATTTAATAAAAACAATAATGGAAAAAGCAGGAAAAAAAATGTCTTGAACTTCTGAAACATTATTTTAGTAAATGGACAATTTCAATGGAACAGAAGGAGTAGTTCTTTAGGTGATCGTGAAGGTTTGGACCCTTTTCTCTTCATCAACTGAATGAAGATTATACAAAGATTACAAAATGCCACATTGCATTATTTTTTTTCAACAATTTTAACTCCAAAATTAGTAAACTCTAGATATACATTAGTAACTCCAAAATATTCATTCAACTAACATTTTAACACATTGTTCAATATCATTCAACTAACATTTTGAGTTTGACAACACTAATAGTCCTGACTATAAAGTGATTTTAAGTCTAAAGATCACAAACAATCAAATTCTTAGACATCATTCAAATCACAATCATTCAAACTGTTTAGCATAATAGAATTTCTTGGACATCATACACGTCCTTAGATATAAGTTTTTAGGTTTAAAAATTGTTTAATTAAATTATCATAGGCTTTTGACAAAAAAAAAAATTATCATAGGCTGACAGATAGGGGCAATAAAGATAGAGAGGAGCAAAGTCATGAATAAAGCACCATGTATACCAAACAAAAATGCAATACAAGCTCCAACAGAACAAACATCCTTTTCCTATAGTCTCTTATATCATTCGATGCTCAATTTGGTTAAAATGTAACATAATAATATCCAACAAAACAAACAAAACTGTCTTTAACCAAAACAAAACTCTTCGTTCTTATTAATTTCCTGTTTTCCTTAAGTAACCCTTTTTAACTTGTTTCAGTCTTAGGTTTATGATTCCTCTCTTTCCTAAAACGAGTCTGCTTAGGATCAAAACCACCTTCTTCAGCTCCATAAACAGCCCAAGCTGGTGTAGGAGCCATGTAATCACTACTATCAAAAGCTTTCCCACTTGCCACCTGTTCAACCACACAACAATATATCACACATAAAACATAACATAAATTCAAATTCACTACTTACAAGATCATGAAACTTCTCATAGTCAATCCACGTACACCATTGACCATTAACCTTAAATTTATCAACTTTAGCAAGAAGTACACAACAAGAATGTACATGTTCACAAGCAACCTCGTACTCTCCATTACTTTTCTTACACAAAGCCTCCGAAAATGTTTGTACATCCGTATGCCACGGTACATTCTCCATTGTTAATTTCGAAGTAGCAGTCCTGTAGAATACACGTATAAATCCATAGTGGGTACAAAAAGCAAATTTTGTAAACTTCAAGGGTAGAAATAGAATGAAAAAAACTTACGATCCACAATAAGTAACACCTTTGATTTCAATAAAATCAGGACTTCCAATACCAAAGAGACTAGAATAAGCATCTATATCCTCTGTATTCCATCCTTTAACTAGAGTTAATCTATACACAGTTCTTTGTTGCTTATCTTTAAGTGCTTTCAAAGAATCCTGTTATCATTTTTTTATTTTTAAAATAAACTATAAATATATCAAAAGTTTTTTTTTTTATCTTACCACAAAACGCTCCCAAAAATCACTAAAAAGCGGCCTATCAATAGCTTTCAAGCTATCTTTCGTAGCAGCATCCACACTAACATACAACTGTACATAGTAAAGATAAACAAAATTTAATATTCAATCTTAAGAGATTAACAAAAGATGAGAATTAAACAAACTTGTGTGATAGGTCTTAGGTTGGTAATTTTCTCGGGAAACTGAGCATTTGTTACAAGAAAAGTTGAGATTCTCCTCTTGTGAAGTTCATCTATTAGTGTGTTAATCTCTGGGTACATAATAGGTTCACCTACAAGAGATAAAGCACAATGCCTAGGATTTAAACCCTCCTCGAGACGCTCTTGTACAACACCTGAAAGTATAATAATGAATTGTAAGAAATTGTTGTAGGGACTTTGTGGAAATTATTTTTATTTACCTGGAACACCCTTCATTTGTTTGATCATTTTAGTATGTAAATCAATGGCAGTATCAACAATAACTAAAGGATCATCCATTTTCCATTGCCAGCTTTTCGCGACAGGATTTGTATGATGTCTCCAACAAAATACACATTTGTTTGCACATGCTAAACTTGGAGTTGCCTCCATGCACCTATTAAATAATTGTTTTTATTATTTATGTTAAAAAAAAAGAATAATAGGATTTAATAAGTAAAGCACCTACCTGTGACTTTCTATGCCGTAAAATGAATGCTTATAACACCCTCCACGTCCTCTAAGTTGTGCCTTGGTCCATCTACAAAGTTTAACACCACTATGTGAACCTATGATTTTATACCCCTGCCAAATTTTACATAGTAAAAGAGATTTAATTAATGCAGATGAATGTGAAATATTAAACAAAATCCCATACCTGCTTCACTAAATTTGCCCTAACTATAGGTGTAACCATCTCTTTTAATCCGTTTGTCTTTTTCACGTTTCCATTACCATTTGCCTCCGCCATTGATTTCCTGGAAGGAGCTTTTCCGGCAATATCTTCAAGATCAACGATATCTCCAGCTCCCTCATCCTCTTCCTCGTCACTCTCATCGTACTCTTCGCTCACCTCATTATCAGTCTCATCCCCATTTTGTAATGCATCTTCATTACTCGCTAACTCACCGTTCAAAACCTTAACTACTCTTTTGCACCAATTATCAAACACCTCATCTACACTGTCTTCATCAACATCCCCTTCACACATTTCCAACACTTCATCTGCCCCGAGTTTCCGTAGTTTCTCAGAAACATCTCTTCCCACTGCATTGAAGTTGTCGCCATAAACGCTACTACCAACACCAAAGACTGCAAATTTACTATTCTTCAAGAGTAATCCACCAACTCTAAAGTCTTCAGCGCTCTCAATTAACCAATTTACGAAAAAGCCCCCATTTGGTGGAGGTTTTCCATCTTCCCAGGTCGAAGCTATGATTAAAACTAGAGATTCTTTGTGGAGGTCTTCTGGCTCATAATCTTTGGGGTCAATTACGTCAAAATGGAAGTTGTTTAATGTTAGAAAAGTTTGGAGGCGTTGAGCTAGGGTTTTAGATGTCCCTGTTTGAGAAATGAAGAAGATTTTGCCTTTAGGGTTTTGGGTGGTGGTGGAAGTGGAGTTGGTAGTTAGGGTCCTGACAAGGTGGCGGAGACGGCGGCGTGATTTGTAGAAAAAGTACAAGGTGGCGGTGGCGGAAATGAGAGTGAGGAGCTTGACGCGCGTGGATGGGGACATGATGGAAAAATAAAAATTCTAACCTGGCCTATGAGATTTATGGAAAATGTGAACTAAATAGTTTTTTGGGTTTTGACAAAAAAAAAAAACAACACTCTTTTTGGGCTTTTTATTTAAGGGGCAACGCCTAATTAATTACGCGGAAAAGGTAAGTATTCCCTATTAATTACAACTTCAACTTAATTCCCAATTAAGCATAAAATATTATCCAATTACCAAAATATCCTTCTACCTATTATTAATTACTGTAATTATATATTTTATTAATTATAGTTTAATGTTTATTTATTTTTTTCAGATTTTTTTTAAATATTTTTTTTAAATATTTTTTTTTCGAAATTTTTTTTTTTTCGGAAATTTTTTTTTTCAAAAAAGAAAAAATTCGAAATTTTTTTTTTTTCGGAAATTTTTTTTTTGTCGATTTTTTCCCCCGAATTTTTTTTTCCCATGATAACATGATGTAAGATTAGTACATATGATAATTGTGTGTTAAAGTAACACAAAATCATATGTGTTGTGTGTTGCATGAACACCCAATATGTATACTATTAAGTTGCTTAAACACACATAAATAACAAATTGTGTGATACATGAACACAAAATCAGACAGACAGAATATTTGTACACAAAGGTATAGAATAATGTATATGTAGGCTGATTATGTGTTCATGCATGCAACACGCAATTGCTGAAACACACACAAATAACAATTGTGTGTTGCAGGAACACAGAATAAGATATACAGAATATTTGTACACAGTAATAGATAATAGTGTACAGATAGTCTGAACATCTGATTGTGTGTTAATGTAACACACAATTGATTGATGTGTGAGTTACAGTAACACAAAACAGTATGGACTTGTGTGTCATTTACAGTTTTGTGTTGCTTAAACACACAACAAATAACAATTGTGTGTTGCAGGAACACAGAATAAGATATACAGAATATTTGTATACAGAAATAGATAATAGTGTACAGATAGTCTGAAAATCTGATTGTGTGTTAATGTAACACACAATCGCTTGATGTATGAGTTACAGTAACACAAAACAGTATGGACTTGTGTGTTAATGAAAAAATCTTCGAAAAAATTTTTCGAAAAAAAAAAATCGGAAAAAAAAATTCAAAAAAAAAAAATTTCAGAAAAAAAAAATATTTTTCAAAAAAAAAAAAATCGAAAAAAAAAATATTTTAAAAAAATGAAAAAATAAATTCAGATATTAAATATAGAAATATAATATAAAAATATATTTGTGAACATGTTCATATATTTATATTATAAAACATATAAGGGCAATAATGGAAGGTAAATATGAACATGTGCTTATTTGAGAATTAAGTTGAAAATTTGTGAGTAAGTAGGAAGTAATTTCCTCCTTCCTTTTTTTTGAGAATGTAAAGTGAGGAAGTGTAATTAATTGGGAATTATCTCTTTACTTAATTTATATTAACCTATTATGATAAGTACTACCATTTACATTTTTTTTTAACAAACAAGGTCAAATGACCGTGAAATAAACAATAATTAGAGGTTAGTTATTCCTTCCACCTCAGTAGAGAAGATCCTTCTCGGAGTCCTCCAAGCACATATATCTTTCGTAATAACTCACTCAAATCCCATCCCAGGGTCTATAAATGCGGAGTATAATTTCACTTGCCTAAGGCCTAATCTTGCTAACCAATTCCCACCAACGTTAACCTTTCTATAACTGATCGTGATTCTCTATAACTGGTCGTGATTTTGTAAGAGGCATTTGCCTCCATAATTCTTCTAATTTCATTAATCCAAGGTGTAGTTGAGTCTCTAGCACTGAATTGCTCTTATGCACCATATACTAGTATATTACTTGTATACTTTCAATAAAGTAATATTACATGTATGCAAATATCTTGCTATTATCATAAGTCGGTTTTCAAGCATTGTCAGTAAATGGTTAAAGTTTCCAAAAATGATTGAATTGGTTCTAATGTCGTGACTTTGGGGGTTAATCTTGTTTTCATGACTTCTTATCACCATTTAGGGGTTTTGTAGCATCCAAATAACTAAGAGTTGCAACTTAACATGCATTTAACAAACAAAAACTCAAAAAGCGTAATAGTCGAAACAAAACAAGAAATCATAAAATATTAAATACTAGAGAAATTATCTCTCAACCAAATCCTATATACCCTAAAATGATGTCTCGTGATACGATTATTATATCACGGGAAACAAGACAGCAATAACATAATATGTAGATGAGTGAACCTTAGTCATTTGCGAAATCGTGAAATCCTGAGTTTGTGTCAATTTCTTCTTTTCCTAAGAGTTTATCCAATCTACCCGTGAAATAGACTTTCAAACCCTCATCTTTATGAGAAATAAAGTAGCAAGTTTAGATGAATTAAGAACAATTGTAAAGTCTTGGACATTATAACTGAATGGATGACTCTCTCTAGAGTAAGTAATATTATTATAAACCTCTTGGATCAAGGAGACAAAATGGGAGTATTGGATATTAAGAAAGTTTGCAAGACCTTGAAATTCAAGAGGAAGAGATAAAGGAACATTGTTTCAAAAGGAATGAACATCATTAAAACTAACCAAGAAAAGTGAACCATTAACAAAAATAAGGAAATAAGGAGAGTGAGGTTAAGGAAATATCGAGCAAGCTTAAAACCCATAATTTAATTGATCAACCCAACTGGTACTTCTCTAAAAATACTGAAAAAAACGAGAGAAGGAATCTCCTTGCCTTAAACCATTAATAGAGATAATTTTTGGAAGAAATTCCCCATTGAAAGAAATATGAGACGAGATCGTAGTGTCAGTTCATAACCCATTTAACAAAAGTGGGATGAAACCTAATCTTATTATGAACAATCTCCTGAAAATACCATGTGACGTGTTTATAGATTTTGGACAAATCCAATTTATAAGAAATAAAATAGTTCATGGTAAAAAAAATGTATATTTTCTGGTAATCTTGTATAAGGATATCGTATTTGGGCAGAAAAACATTTTCTTAAGCAAAATATTTCACTACATATATATACTATTTCATTTATATTTGTTAATGGATAATAACCTATATTACTATTCTCCTTAATGTTTATATAAAAAAGTGATAAATATTAGCCACATAACAAAGGAATAACAGTGATTAACGGTTTATGAGAATGACTCCATTGTTTTCTTTCTCATTACATATAAAAGTCATTTTAACCCTAATAAAGTTAAGATTTATATTCCCATGAAAATATTCCCCCAAAACAAACAGGCATATGGCTAATAGCAATGCTAGACCAGTTCCAAAAACTTTGCATAAAACTACATAAAGGACACTCCCTAAAGTCTGGGTTAAGTTTTAGCTGCGTTCTTTCCAAAATAAAAAACTTCCCCTATGACGATTTAATTATATTCCATATGCACTCCTATTGCATTTAGAAAAGCACCACTTCTTCCATGAAAGCCCACAACTTTTCCTTTAGATCCCGAAGACGAGAAATAAGACCCGATCTCATCTCCATAGGGACCATACCGTGCCATGTTCGTATAAAATGTGATTGATCTTATAGTGTCCAAGCCACCATTTGCCTCCTCCGGACCATAATATCCAGCAATGCCAATCAAGAATTCTTTCGGGTAATCAACACTTATCTAACAAACAAAAATTAAAAAAGTCAATAGTAGTTTGATTAGTTTCTAATAATTAAAAGAAATTTAATGTATAATTATCCTTATCCTTACTCGGTTTACTGTAACACCACCAGTGTGTCCACCATGCCTTGGTGACCAAAGAGTCTCTCCATTTGTTTTCTCATACTCAAATCGTACAGCATGGATCACATTCAGTGAATCTTCACGTACCACGAGAACTTGTTTGATTAGAGAATTGACTCCATCATCCCATTCCTTTCCTCTAAAACCACCCCATGGGCCAGCAGATCTAGACTGGAACTCTGCACTTGAAGAATCAATCGACAACTGAAAAACCATGCAAGCAAACCAATTAGAAGAACCAAGAAGTGATGATAGATACATTAAATAAGTGAAATTTTAACCTCTTGGATTTCTTTAATAACTTTAGGGATACAAATTGAGCTTATCGGCTTCAAGGAAAAACCAATTGCATCAAGATAGTGACTAGCTCGGCCATTAAATCCGACAATTACTCCACCTTCCATCGGGATTGATAATGAATCATTAGATGGTGTACCAAAAGGGCCATAGCGAGTTATGTTTGTTAAAAACAACAAAGATTTAATGTATACGGATCCTGCGAAACTTCTAGTTGTAGCGATTATGTTTGTCAAATACTCTACAGGACTGTCAAGATTAACCTGTATACACATAGGAAGGGTAGATTTACTTAAATACTATATAATACTAGCTTATAATAAGCCAGATAGCGTATCTCTCATACATGCATGGCTTCACGGAATTAAAATCTCTTAATATATATCCCCGGCCTCTGTTTGATTTAAGAAAACCATTTTTTTTTTGCTACCAACACAAATCAAATAAGCGAATCATGGAAATATATAAGAAGCTGAATGCAGTACCTTTTCAGTTTTGTCTCCTCCAGGACCACCAAACCTGGGTGAATACTCTAATTTCCCATTCTGGTCATCAACACTTCCGAACCTGATGGAATCAATAACTTCACCATACACAATTATAATCTGTTTAACTAATCCTTCATTAGGCTTATAAACCCAATTATTTCCACCTGGACCTCCCCATGGCCATATTATTATTTCTCCCAGCTCATTGCTGCTAGAACTACCCTGCATGCATGCATGCCTCATGCGTCAATTAAAACAATTTAATGGCTAAATAAAACATTAAATAAGCAGAGAGAAAAGAGAGAGTACCATTTCTTTTGTTTTTGTTGTTAGAACATTCATACTAATAGTGCAACACCTTTAAAGGAGACAGCAAGCTTGTAAGGTAGGAGAGGAAGTTAGCTGTGATGAACTTCCCAATAAAGCTTGGTGTGGTATTAATTAAAAAAGAAGTTAGGAGAAGTTGCGGAGTACAGTATCTGATTCGATTTTGACTAATGAGAGTAAAAACGGGAGAACTTATCTTTTGGCTGCTTCTGTCACCGAAAGTGATTGATTATTTTGATGTGGATTTCGAAGAGTCTTTCTACTTTCTACCGTCTAAACAAAAAGTAAATAAATGAAGGCTCAATTACCAACTTGAGAAAAATCAATGTGCCCACTTAGGAGTTCGTCAATTCTTCTCTCCTTTTTAGAGATCAATAAAATGGTCAATGTCATAACTACCCTTCTAGTGCATATAAGATAAAAAAATAGATTATTTCTCTCTCCTCAACTAACATTACTCTCTCTCCTCCATTACCATTAATCTCTCTTCTCCTTTATCATTTTTTCTCTCTCCTCTTTCATTAATTATCAAATATTTTCCAGCTCCGACCACAACCACCAATCACCGCCGGCCACCTCCGGCCACCGCCGAAAAAAGTTCTGAACGTGGAAAAAAGTTCTGAGTCTGGAAATAGTTCTGAGTCTGGAAAATAGTTCTGAGTCTAAGTGCAAAAAATCTGAGTCTGAGTGCAAAAGTTCTGAGTCTGAGTGCAAAAGTTCTGAGTCTGGGTGCAAAAGTTCTGAGTCTGAGTGCAAAAGTTCCATTAACGCCAGATTTTTAATCGCCAACAGTGTTGAGCGCAAAAGTTCTGAGTCTGAGTGCAAAAGTTCTGAGTCTGAGTGCAAAAGTTCTGAGTTTGAGTGCAAAAGTTCCATTAACGCCAGATTTTTAATCGCCAACAGTGTTGAGCGCAAAAGTTCTGAGCGCAAAAGACCAAAAAAATAAACAGAAACACGAAGGAAGAACAAATCTGCTACATAAACTTGCTGAGCATCTCGAATCTTTCCAAAAGATTTCATTATTTCAGAAATAGTCATCTCTTGTGATTATAGGGTTTGAGGAAAATTGAAAAACCCAAAATCAAATTAAAAAGAAAAACCCCAAAGTCATATACTTCAACTGCCGATGCTCAGCAGCTCGCCTGAGCTTCGCCACCCCTCCGCACCACTACGAACCGCCGGCGACAGCCACCTGCAACAATCCCTCCAAGGCGAACTGCTTCTCCTCAAACAAAAACCATAGCAGATCTCACAAACTATTCGCCTGAGAAGCTCCGATCTGGTCTTCTTCCGCCATTGCTGTGAAGATCTTGCCATTGATGGAATCACAGCAGCTATCGGAATGCTCAGATTTGGAAGCAAGCCACCGGAATGAAGAGAAGAGAGTAAAGCTCCATTTTTGGAGAAGCAGGTCGAGAGAGAAAAAGAGAATGTTGAGAGTGTTTTTTAGGTTTTTATTTGATTAATTTTAGTATATATAGGTAAATAAAAAACAAAAAGGGGTAAGAAGGTAATTAGATTTTTGGCTTATAGTGTTAAAATTAGTTTGTGGCCTTTAGTAGAAGAGCCAAAAGAGGCGGTCTTGTTAGGTCACGGTGTAGTGATTTCAAGACCCTTTGGGTAATAATCTCATAAATGAACAGTAGCGTAATATATACAGGCTTCCTTTTTTTCTTTTTCTTTTCGAACAAGTAATATATACAGCCCAATATACCGCATATTAACGTGGTAAATTAAAAAACAACGTGATAAATTAACGATTTATTTTCATTTAAATTACAGGTTATATAATTTTAAATGATATATATTAGAATAATGATATATACCACTCAAATACTACCCAATGACATGGTGTGAATTGGTTAGTTATAAATCGTTAATTAATTTATTAATTTTGATAGAATTAACGATTTATAACTAGGGATAATTCCATTTTTAAGCCTAAAGTTGCATTAGTCTTCTAATTATAGGCTACCTAATAATTTTATGCTAACTATAAGACTAAAAATAATTAGTATTTTATTTTTAGGTCTCTAAACTTATTTAGTACCAAAAATACAACATATAAATTATATACTACTTAATTAACACCTAAAGACCCTCATAACTACATTTTTAAAATCAAAACAAAAAAACTCACGCATCTCTCTCTTCCCTATATAAACACACACTACACCTAAAACACATACTAGCTTAAATTCTTCAATTTAGCTCGAATTTCATATAGTTTTTGAATCTAAATCAACAATATAAGCTTCTAATCTAAGAATATCGATGAATTTACGATAAAAAAACAAGGTAATCATCACAAATCTTAAGATTTTTTTTCAAATTCGTTTTTTTTTTTGTATATTTTCTATGATTTTATGTGATTTTATGTGATTTATTTTTTTAAAATTTTGTTTTTCCAGATGTTTTTATTTCATATTTATATATACTCGCTAGAAATCTTAGAGCTCAGTTCATGTTTTTTTTTTTTTTTTTTGTTTTTTAAAGTTTTCTACTGTATTTTACAGCTTTTGCTAATGCAGATGATTTCTCCGTGTTATGAGCTGCGTTTCGCGTTTATTAATGATCATATACTACTCGTTATACGTTTTACACTTCAATGGAGTTGTGATTGTTGATTTTTTATTAGCTTTTGTTAAAACTGTTATGCATTTATAATTTGAATTCATGAATATTGAAATAACATACATGTGACGTTTATACATGTTTAGATATTACATTTACAGATGATATATGCAGTTTTGATTGTTAAAATGCAGTTGTTACCTTTCAAAAGTGTATGCGTTTTCAACTTACAGTAGTCTGCAACTACAAATTTGTAGTTTCATAACTACAAATTTGTAGTTCTGAAACTGTATTTGTATAGTTTCAGAGTGCTACAACATCTTACATTCCGGTTTGCTTTCTAGATTATTTGTACTTGGTTTGTTTTATTTATAAAAGATACTAATCCCGAATTTAAACTTTTCAGATAAAATCTACACGGTCGGTTATGGTTTTCTTTACTTTCGGCAAGTTCAAGACGTTTCGTGTTCTGGACTTGCTCGTAAACTATGGTGCGATGGCCACCTACATATGCAGCAGATTGACCCAGCTTGATCCGAAGTTTCTGACACTAGTTTACACTTTTGGTATCCATTCCAATTGTATCGTGCAAAGCGAGGAGGACGAGGGTGCACCGAAGAGGAAGATGAGATGCGGAAGATGTGGTTGTCTCAGGCATTATAACGCGTTGACTTGTGATTTACCTTTGAACTAGTTTTTTTCTTTTTTCTTCTTTTTTGCATCAGAAACACGAGGTGTTATCGAATTAATGATTGATTTTGGTTGTAGAGCTCTTGTTATTGTAATCGTTTATTATAAAATAAATGAATTTAAAGCTTAATAGTTGTCTGTTTACACAAATTTATCATTGTTTATAACAGGGTCTACATGTTTTGTTTCTTTTTGTTTGTTCTTTTAGCATATCAAGTTGTGAGAGTACGTTTTTATAATTTTAAAACTAAAAAATTGTAGTTGTAGAACTACAAATTTGTAGTTTCAGAACTACAAAAATGTAGTTCTACAACTTCAAATTTGTAGTTTCAGAACTACAAAAAAATATAGTTACAGCATTACAAAATTGTAGTTGTAAAACTCTTGTTATTTTAATCGTTTATCATACAATACATAGATTTTAAGCTTAATAGTTATTTGTTTACACAAGTTTATTATTGTTTACAACAGGGTCTACATGATTTGTTTCTTTTTGTTTATTATTTTAGCGTATCAAACTATGGAAGTTCGTTTTTGTAGTTTTAGAACTACAAATTTGCAGTCCTAGAACTACATTTTTGTAGTTTTAGAACTACAAAATTGTAGTTGTAGAACTACAAATTTGTAGTTTCAGAACTACAAAATTGTTGTTTTAGAACTACAATTTTGTAGTTTCAGAATTACAAAATTGTAGTTCTACAACTACAAATTGTAGTTCTAGAATTACAAATATGTAGTTTCAGAATCAGAAAACCTATCGAGTATCTGTTTAGAGTTTAAAGCTAACATATATACATACAAACTTATAAAAGAATTGAAATATCATTAATAACTTAAAACACGAGTCTACATTAACGAAAACAATAAAAGTTTTGAAATTAAACAAAACGTAACTAAACGCATCTGAACTTCCTCTTCACGTGGCTGGTCAAAAGTAGTTATAGCTTCAATCTACTAGTTGTTTATATTCATCATCAGCTGGTTTATCTTCAACTTGCTTTGGTTTATCTTTAACTACATTTTTGTAGTTCCAGGATTACATTTTTGTAGTTCCACGACTACATTTTTGTAGTTCTAGAACTACATTTTTGTAGTTCCAGAACTACATTTTTGTAGTTCTAGAACTACAAAAATATAGTTGCAGAATGCTGTAACAAAAAAATACAGAAAAAACGTTTGAATGTTAACAACTGCAATTCAACCAGCAAAACTGCATATATCAACTCTAAATGTAATATATAAACATGTATGAACATCACATGTAAGTTATTTCGACTTTCATTAGTGCAAATCATCTATACACATGATTACTTAACAAAACTAACAAAAATTCAATGAAAAAGCTCTATTAAAGTGTAAAACGAATCAAAAGTAGTTTATGATCAATATTAAACTCAAAACGCAGCTCATAACACGAAGAAATCATCGGCACTACCTAAAGCAGTAAATTACAGTACAAAATGAAATGAAAAAAATATGAAAAACGTGAATTAATATCTAAGATTACAGACGAGTATAGATAAACATGAAATAAAAACAATTGGAAAAACAGAATTGTAAAAAAAATCATAGTATATCATAGAAAATAAACAAAAAAACGAATTTGAAAAAAAAAACTTAAAAACTGTGATGATTACCTTGTTTTTATCCTAAATTCCTTGATATTCTTAGATTAGAAGCTTATATTGTTGATTTAGTTTCGAAAACTGTATTAAATTCGAGCAAAATCGAAGAATTTAAGCTAGTGTGTGTTTTAGGTGTAGTGTGTGTTTATATAGGGGAGAAAGAGATGGGTGAGTTTTTTGTTTTGATTTTAATAAAATAAAAACAAGTAATTAATATAATAGATCGGTTGGTTTTTTTTTATATAAGGGTAATACAGTCATAAGGCCTAAAATGAGAAGACTAATTTTCTTGGCCTAAATGTAGAAGCAATATTGCTTTAGGCCCAAATATGGAATTAACCCTTATAACTAATTAATTCATTCCACGTTATTGAATAGTATTTGACTGTATATATCATACTCGATATATTTTTTTTTTATATTCAAATATAACGAGTCGCTCACGGACTACCCAGTGCATGAATGATGTTGTGACATTGGAAATTGTAGGATTTTTTACCAAAAATTTGAATCTTAATATTCTTTATTCTGTTATTTTAATCTCAAACTTTTTATTCAAATCTTTTTATTTTACATCTTATTTATTTAATCATATTATTTTGCTAAATTTAATTATTAATTTATATATTTTTGATAAATTTGTTTTTAATTATTCGGTGTAAAAAATCAAATAAAAGTTATATAAAAATAAATTATTTGGTAGATATAACTATTATTTAATTTTTTTTACACCTAAATAATTTAAACAATATAATAATATTGGACTTGTAGTTGTTGACTCGGTTTGAACTTGTATTAGTTAGAGAACCATATTGTAAATTAATATTAAGTTTTGTAATTTAGTGTTATAAATACATATATATATATATATATAAAAATTATGGGTTAGAAAAAGAGATAATAGCAGATACGGTCCTAACCCTAACAAATCATGTTTTAAGAAGTCCAGCTTAATAGTTTGTATTAATACGGTCCAAATTAATTTATAATTAACATGATTATCCCATGCTACTATCAGCTTTAATTAGCCGACCAAAGAAACGCATTACTAAATATAAGGCTAAATCCAATCAAATCTTTACCATAAAAATGAAAATAAAACCTAAAACTAATCTATTTACCATCGATTCGAACAAAAAAACAAAAATTAAATCTCTTCACACCACCAAGTCGCTCACCTGCATAAGAAACCGCCGCCACCATCTCTACCATCTTCAACCTGACTTGGTTATCACTACTACACGCGTGATCTCTCGCGACTAAAGTTTTCGCGACTGCAACTTGTAGTTGCTAAAGATACCATCTTTAACGACTACATGTTTCTAACGACTACGTAAAATCTTTCTCGACTACAAGATGTAGTCGTTAATATTATAGAGGTAGTCGCTACTTGTTTTTATTTTTTAATTAATATTTTTCACCGACATTTGTAGTCGCTAATGATTGCTACCATTTTACGACAACAAATGTAGTCGTTATTGGTCACCAATACTTGTACATCTTTAGCGACTACTTTTGTAGTCGGTAATGGTTGTAGCGTATTTATTACAGTGAGTTGCGAATTGGGATCCTCAATACCCATTATTTTATGACTTCCCCATTATTCTCTCAAAACTCTCCCAATTTTTTCCGACAAATCATCATCAAATATTATTTCAACACGTGGAAAAGTTTTCCCGGGCCAATCAACAACGTGGGACCTCCTCAATTATCAATTTCTCCATCTAAAGTTGCCCAAAAGTAGGTATTTTTTGTTCTATAAAACTCTTTCAAAATTCTTTTATTTGATTACAGTTGTGTAGTTAATGCTAAATAGTATTAATTACTAGGTATTTCAACACGTGTAAAAGCTTTGTCGGGCCAATCAACAACGTGTGGAACCTCCTCAATTGTCAATTTCTCCATCTAAATTTGCCAAAAATTAGGTATTTTTCTTCTATAAAACTTTTTTCAAATTTCTTCAATTTCATTACAATTGTGTAGTTAATGTTAATAGTATTACTATGTATTTCGAAACATGTTCTAATTTTATATGATCTATATATATATATATATATATATTATTGTATGAGAAATAAATGCATAAATGAGATATATATTTATTTTGTATTCTTTTATATTAGAATTGTTGATTATAATGGTAATAGAGGATGGTTTCGGGTGTTGATAAAAGTTGGATTAATTTATATATATTTAATTAATTTGGTGATGTAATATTTTTTATGCATTTAATTTTATATTTATGTATTTAATTGGTGATGTTTATTTTTTTGTTTTATTTATGAGATATTTATTTTGTATTCTTTTAAATTGGAATAGGTGATTATATTGGTAGTAGAGGATGGCCTCGGGTATTGATAAAAGTTGGATTACTTCCGCTCATCGTGTTTCGCGTGAATTTGTTAAGGGGATAGAAGAATTTCTCGCATTTGCTCAAAAAAAGACGATTTCAAAGAAACTTTGTTTTGTCCGTGTAATGAGTGTTCGAATTATCGTCTGTTTACCGTGGTCAAAGTTAGGGCACATCTTTTACAATTTGGGTTTTTGTCCACGTATGAGATTCGGACAAAGCATGGTGAGAATGATAAAATTTCCGAGACTCGATATGAAGAAAATGAAATGTTGAATGTTTATAAAGGTTTGAGACCTAATTATGAGGGTGGTGGTCATTCGGGTGACACCAAGATGATAGACTCGAACAGTTCAACACGTGGCAAATTTGAAACTATGTTTTCTGAATTAGAGACTGAATTATACCCTAGTTATACAGTAATGAGTTTCACTGCGAAGCTAATGCACGTGAAGGTGAAGAACAAGTAGACTAACACGTCTTTCACCAAGTTGCTTGATCTTCTGTGTCGTGTGTTGCCCAAGCCTCATACCTTGCCCGAGTCATACGTGGAGTGCAACAAAAGGTTAAAAAGTTTAGGTACGGGGTACAATACCATCGATGTTTGTGTGAACGATTGTGCTTTATTTTACTAGGAGAATGAGTTCCTCGATAAGTGTCTAGTATGTAGAAATCCAGATGAGACCCGAAGAAGGGTCAGAAAGTAGCGCATAAGAAACTCTGATATTTCCCAATTGCCCCGAGGTTGCAGCGACTTTATGCTTCGAGACACACTGCCGAAAATATGATTTGGTACCGTACTGGGAAGTGTACAGATCCAGGTGTGTTGCGTCATCCGGTTGATGGCGATAGTTGGAAGAGATTTGTTCAGTTACATCCTGAGTTTGCTAGTGAACCTCAGAATGTGTTCTTAGGTTTGGGTATCGATGTTTTTTGTCCCTTCTCTATGCACAACAACTCGTACAACATGTGGCCGGTTATATTGACCGTCTACAACTTACCACCGTGGGAGTGTATGAAAGAGACGATATTTCAGCTTTGTTTGTTGATTCCTGGACCCCGTTCACCCAGCAAGGACATTGATATCTTTCTTCGACCTGTTATAGATGAGTTGGACGAGTTGTGGGATAAAGGGATCCTTACGTATGATACCCACAACAAGGAAGAGTTTGCGATGAAGGTTTGTTTGTTGTCCACGACGAATGATTACCCCGCTAGGTCATACACTTCAGGATGGTCAGGTCAAGGTTACTTAGCTTGTCCAGAATGCATGGATTCTACTCCGTCATTAAGGGTGAAGAAATGGGTTGTTTACTTTGATCATAGACGTTGGTTACCTACCATACATCGATTTAGAAAAGACAAGGTTTCGTACCCCGCTTCCGATTATAGGGGCCCACCGAAGAAATATACTCCTGACGATATTCCGACACAGTTAGATGGGCTTCCCATTGTATTTCCCGGCAAACACGAGGATTTTGGGGCAAGAACGTGAAGCAAACTGTTCCACGTCGATTCAATTGGAAGAAAAAGAGTATTTTTTACCGTTTACCTGATTGGTCGGAAAATTTATTGAAACATAACATTGACATTATGCATTGCGAGAAAAATGTGTGTGATAGTTTGCTCGGTATAGTTATAGGTCTTTTTTGGAAAAATTACAAAGATAACGTGAAAGCGAGAATGGATCTTAAGGATAAGAACATTAGGAAATATTTGTGGTTGACATCGAGAGAAGGTAAACAGAACTGAAACGAGCAAAGTTTACTTTGTCAACGGAAAAACAGAAAATATTTCTTGACTGGTTGAAATCACAGAAGTTTCCCGATGGTTTCACATCTAGTTTGAGAAATAATTTTCAAAGTGATACAGGCAAGATTATTGGAACGAAATCTCACGACTGTCACGTGATGATGTAGTATCTTTCGCGGCTAGTATCCTAGGGCTTATTGAAAATAAAGCGATTAGTGATGCAATTATTGGGTTAACATCCTCCCGTAATAAAGCAATATCCCCTTCGTCAAGGCTCCTAATGTGTGGTAATTCGAAGGCACCCGGAGGCATCTCCTCGGCTGAGAAAAGACCCTCAAAGAAATCCTTGACCCATTGCTTCTCTTGCTCTTCGTCAACAACCCAATCCTGATTGGAATTTTTAATTCGGAAAGCTTCTGTTTTGTCCCTTTTAACTTGTGTCGCATAGTGATAGAACCTTGTATTCCTCTCCCCCAATCCATTATGTGTGTGCCCGTTGAAACCAAAATACCTCTTCCTGCTCAAGTAAACTCTCATATTCTCCGGCTAGCCTTTTTCCAAACGGACAAAGGATGAATTATACGATGTCTGTAATGATCTTTGTATATCCTCCATCCGAGACAATAACCTTCTTTTCTTCTTGAATATATCCCCAAAAAAATCATACTTCCAAATATCTAGCTCCCTTATCATAATCTCGATATTATCCCAAGGTCCCTTTCACCACACCTCCAATGCTTCACAACTAAATCCCTAAACCCCTCGTGATGACACCAGGCCGCTTCGAATCGAAAACTCTTCTTATCCCGATTAATCAAAGTTGGATTCGTTAGGATAACTAATATGGGTGCATGGTCCGAATGTACGAGAGGAAGATGCGATAATCTAGCTGACCCAAATGTTTCATACCAAAATCTATTACCATACGCTCTATCTAACCGTTTTAGGACTCGAATTCCTGAACGCCAAGAGTCACTCCATGTAAATCTCGATCCCACAAAACCCATATCTATCAACTCATATTGATCCCTCCACCTTTCGAATTTCACCATCGTACGATTTACACCACCCATACCTCCCACTTAATCCTCCGGATCCCCTATTTGGTTAAAATCCCCCACGATTAGCCATGGCTCATTGATAGATGCTGAAGCTTCCTCCAATGAGTCCCAAAGGGGATCCCTAAGCCAGCTCTTCGGACTTGCATACACTGCAGATAGCAACCAAGAAGTACATGAGAATTTGGAAATCCTTAAGTTAATTACCTGTTTGTAGGCCGATAAAAGTTGGACCGAGACGTCGCATTGCTTCCATAAAACCCAAATCCCCCCCCCCCCCGATAAGCCCACCGCCTCTACCCTAATAGATTTATCCATCTGAAGCGACTTGATGATGGTTGTTTCTTCTGCCCCAGAGACTCTAGTTTCTGCAAGAATGGCGATAATAGGCTTGTGCCTCTCATTTATATCCTTGAAAGCTCGTCTAACTCTATCGCTACCCGCTCCCCTACAATTCCAAAACAAAACATTAACAGGATGGTTTGTCGAAGACCAACTTCCCCCAACATGAGTATCAGATGTACTAAACATAAAATAAAATATATAACAGGCTAAGAAAGAAAATGGACCAAGGATCCGGCAGATAACTAATAGGCAGAAAGGTCTTCTATGCTCTCTTCCCTCACACACTCCATGTCCGCAGGGACCTGTGACTGTTGAAGAGCGCGTTCCCGGACTCTCCTGGACTCGCCACATTCCCCCTCCCGGAATCAGTCTCTCGCTCCGGAACCCCACTCCCATTTGCCTCCCACACCTGATCAGAAGCCTGTGAAGTATCCTGACCCCTAAATGGCGGGACTGAAACTGCCACTGCTCGTCCCTGCAGCTGATTCTCGACGCTTCCAACACCCGTAGCCATCCCAGCGCTGCTGGTCACCTGAACCTGTCCCTCCTCTACTATAACCTTCTGTAAACACCCACTGTCTCTCCCCTTCAAATGATGAACAACCCCAAAATTATCGGAAATTGCAGATTGGTCCCTCGCACGGACCTGTACCATCTCAGACCCCATCTTAACCCCTACCACCGATCCTAGCTCCACCTGGTTACCAGCTCGCTTATCTCCTAAAATGTCCACTCGATCCACCTCCATAACCTCTGGTTGTTCTATATCCGCCCCACTACTCTGCCCCACCAAAGAATCCTCCAACAAAACTAAATCCTCAACAGGTTGTACCCTGCCACCGCTCTTCTTCTTGTTCTTCTCCTTACGCTTCGGAGATGGACCTACAAGTTCACCATCCAGTAGTCTATTTTTGTCCAAGTCGAAGAAACCACTGTCCGGCTTATTCGAGCTAGAGTTTATCACTACTAACGAAAATATCTCCCAGCTAAATCCTAAATACCCTAAAATGATGTCTCGTGATACGATTATTCTATCACAGAAAACAAGACATCAATAACATAATATGAAGATGAGTGAACCTTAATTATTTGCGAAATCGTGAAATCCTGAGTTTGTATCGATTTCTTCTTTTCCTAAGAGTTTATCCCATCTACCCGTGAAATAGACTTTTAAACCCTCATCTTTATGAGAAAATAAAGTAGCAAGTTTAGATGAATTAAGAACAATTGTAAAGTCTTGGAGATTATAACTGAATGAATGACTCTCTCTAGAGTAAGTAATATTATTATAAACCTCTTGGATCAAGGAGACAAAATGGGAGCATTGGATATTAAGAAAGTTTGCAAGACCTTGAAATTAAAGAGGGAAGAGATAAAGGAACATTGTTTCAAAAGGAATGAACATCCTTAAAACTAACCAAGAAAAGTGAACCATTAACAAAAATAAGGTGAGTGAGGTTAAGGAAATATCGAGCAATTAAGCTTAAAACCCATAATTTTCTCATGTGACATTCATAATTGATCAACCCAACTAGTACTTGATGTCTCCTCATTTGTGATAGATTTATATTAGAATGAGACATCATTTTTAGTGAATAGAAGTCATTATAGTTGATTTTCTTGAGAAATGCTACACTTTCCTATTTTGAGTCTTGATTTAGTAAAATAATATTTTTAGAGCATATTGGGTTTAATTATTTATTTAGTGTGAAGCTTTAAAGATAATTATGGAGCTTAATTAGAGTCCAAGTCAAAGACAACAACTTATGGAAAGAGAATAGCATGGTAATTGGAGATAAGGAAATAAAAGCTAAAAAGATGGAAAAGGAAAAGCTGCCTAAATCTGGGATTCTGCATACACGTCCAAAGATATGCGTTTTTACCTAAGAAATAGGCCGAATCTGGTGATTTCCTTCTAATGGGCCAAGATAATTCTGTTGCGATTCTTTTGGTATATTATGGAGCAAAAACCGACCAATAACGAAGAAGATATGCTCAAAACGGTCCAGCAGTGTTTATCTTTATTTCCATACGAATTAGAGTTGGACTTGGAGTCCACCACTTACTTCTCCTTCAAGAAAACGAATTAGGGCTTCCAGGATACCTATAAATACACCCTCTTATCATTGTAAACATGTCCTTGCTCAATTGCAAAGTATAGGCTTAGTCTTTACTTATATTTTCTTAGTTTTAAACAATAGCTTAGTCCTTTAGTTAGATATTCATCCTTAGATTCAAGCTATTCATCCAAGAAGCAAGCTGACCTGTAGAGGAAGACAAGAAGAAGAAGATTGGAGACTGACAACTCCTCTTCTACATCTCACCTTCTCTATATTTAGAGTAATTAGCTATAGATCTATTCTCAACCATATTTCTAAGCTTTTATTCTGTAAGTTTACTTTTAATTGTTGGATTATTATTTTGTCTTTAAATACTATTTGTTTATTCTAATTGATTAAGCTTGGCGTATATTGTTATTATGTGTTTTGACTTATTTCCCTAGATCTGATCAATCTTAGGATTAATCTTAGTTATTGACAACACCACATAATCGTCTAGTGTAACTAGATAGCCATTAAGGTTTGATTTAATCTCCAATCATTACTTAGGAATCCCTAGTAGTGGAGAGGTTGCTCCTAAGTCTAGAAAAGGCTAGGTAGAATTTAGAATCCTGGTTAATATATAATGCTTAATGTGACAGGTTAGAATAACAATTTAGTAATAGACCTAGTAATCCTAATTTATTGACTTACATTCATATTTAGTTATTTGTTTTGTTATTTGTTTTATTTTTTATTTCTCGTCTGATAGTTATTCGTATTATTTTATCTTTTTATATTTTATTCCAAGCATATAAATTCATCTACGCTTGTTAAACATAATTAGATCTAACGGATACAATCCCTGCGAACGAACTTGACTTATCATTAAAACTTGCATACGATCTGTGATACTTGCAGTGAGTTCCGTGGTTCTCAAGGGTGTGTGACTCTTTATTATTATCTTTATTTATCTATTATTTTATCACACCTTTGCCCCCGCCAAGTTTTTGGCGCCGCTGCCGGGGATTTATCTTTAAGTTAAATCTATTTTGTGTTTATTTAGTGTAGAGGTTTTTATTTGTTTTCAGTTTTACGCGTTTTCTTTTTAGTCTCTTCTCAGGTTTATTAGGTATGGAGAATTATTACGCACAAAATATGCATGGGACCCGAAGTCAAAATTTTTATCAAGAAGGTTCGAGCTATCAATTACAAACTCCACCACAACCCATGCATAATCCACAAAATGAAGCTATAACAGAAATGATGGATAAATTATTGATTCTGGTTCAAAATTGTATGCAGCTCACCAAGGAAACATCCATGGAGCAAGCTGCAAAAGTGGAAGCCTTGGAGACACAAGTCACTCAAGTGACCAATTCTTCTCTAAAACTCCAACAAGAGCTTCCACCGTTAATCCGAAGTGTCATAGAAGAACAGGTTCAACAAGCACTTCCGTCTCATCAAGTTTTTGAAAGTATAAATTATCTGGAGAATATGGAAGATCAAAATGCGGCAAATATAGATGCTAATACAACCTTAATACGTTCTATGCACCAAAAATATCAAGCAATGGAGCAAAGATTAACGGAACTCACTACGATCAATCAACAGTTACAACAAGAATTACATAAGAAACTGGGTTATAGCAATGTTGGGTTCGAAATTTCAACTGTAGAAGAACCAACCAAGCTTAGCTTAGAAGAAGTAATTGTTAAAGATCAAATTGCGAAGGAGGTTGATCCAGAATTCAAGCATGTGGAAGAAGAAAAAGAAACTGATAAAGAAGAGACAACCGCACAAAAGGTGCAAACAGAAGAAAGTAAGGTGGAACCACCACCTACACCACCTCATCTACAAAGAATTACATATCCTAGTGGTGATAATAAATCTGAAACGTCAAGCCCAGAAGAAATCATTGTTCCTATACTCGACGTCCCATACATGCAAACTGGCCTAGGTAAACAAATTGATGATGATGCCACTGAAATCGATAGCGATGTTTGGTTCGATGTTGTTGAAGAGTTCAGCCTTCAAGAAGAAGAGGAAGTGGAATCACCACAAGTTCCACTTAATGAGCTAGAAGAACAAAGCACGATATGCATAGAGGACGTAATCGCATATAAAGAGCCTATACCACCGATAGTCTGCAAGGAAGATCTGTCTAAGAAGAGTGAAAGTGTAGAAGTTGAGATCGAGAATAGGGACCGTACTAAAGAAATCTTGACAACCATTCCAAAGAAGCTACCACAAAAGATGCAAGAATTTGAAGCTTTATATCTCCAAATTAATATAGGTGGCAATTTCAAAGATAAAGCGATATGTGACTTGGGTTCAGGAAGGAATATCATGCCCAAGAGTCTGTTCGAGAAGTTAGGCATGGGAGATGCCAAAAGAAAAAATATAGATTTGCTGCTCCTAGATAATTCAACGATAAAGCCATGGGGAGTCATTGAAGACGTGCTTGTCCAAGTAGGTACTTTAACTCTACCTACAGATTTTGTTATCCTTGATAGCATTACAGGTCAACATGTTCCATTGATACTTGGACGCCCATTCTTGGCGACAAGTCACAGCATAATTGATATTCATAGGGGAACCGTGACTTTCCAAGTGGGAAAAGAATCTAAAACATTCCACTTGGTGGATGAAAAGCATGAGGAATCACGTATAGAAAAAGCCCCGACACTCCGAGTTGTGACAAAAGAAATTAAAAATAAAGTCCACAATAAGCCCGTGAAAAAGAGAATCAAAAGTGAGTTTGGTGTTGGTGACATGGTTGCATGGAAAGCCCCCAAACAAGAAAATAGACCACGGGGATTCAAGGATTCGTGGATGGGTCCGTTTGTAGTTACAAGAGTTATTTCGTCAAAACGGATTGAAATACAAGCTAAGAAGGGTCACAAACGTCGGATAGTAGATGAGCATAACCTAACCCGTTGTTGGGGAGGTTATGTACGCAAGCCTTAATCGAGGTAACACGTCTAACTTTGAAAGACGTTAAACAAAAGTGATGTACGGGAGACAACCCGTAGTTTTTTTAATTTTCATGTCTTTTACGTTTTTTTAATTTAGTTGTTCTTAGTTGATATTGCATATTTGAGAAAGGTATTAGTGTTTTTGATGCTTAGGTATTGGATAAATCGAGTTAGGGAAGCAAACAAAATTTTTCGGAAAAATTGAAGCAGGGGTGCGGTAATACCGGACCTCAGCCGCGGTATACCGTAGGTGAAAACCCGTGCCACGGTAGCAGCCACGTGTTTTAGGCAGAAAAGAAAAAAAAATAGCTGATGGGTCCGGTATACCGGACCCTATACCGCGCCATGCACCGCATGAAGAACACGTGCCATGGGGTTGCTACCACGGGTGTTTTGACGGAGCTAAGTTTTGGAGCATCAGTAGGTGCGGTACACCGGACCCTAGTCCGTGCCCTACACCGCACGCCTAAAACCCGTGCCACGGGGTCGTACCACGGGTATTATCCAGTGGGTAAAAATATTGGAGCATCAGATGTTCCTGTATACCGGAGGATATGCCCGGTATACCGCACCACGCCGCCAGAGAGAGAAAGTTGCGGGTTGAGCTTATAAAAGAGATATAGAGCTATTAATTCCGAATTTCATAAACCTCAAGCCTCTTTCTCTTCTCCAAAACTCTCCTAACTCCATTGAAGCTCATAAAAACCTTCAACCAACATCAAAACACCACCAAATCACCATGAATTCTCATCCAAATCCTTCCCTACATCATTACAAAGAAGATTCAAGCACCCAAATCATATCAAAACACCTAGAAACCAAGAATCAAACCCATGAATTTCAAGATCTTCTTCTCAAATTCCTTAAACCCACATCACTAAAGCTTGATTCAATCATACCCACATGGAGAATTGTCATCCTAACACCTTTCCTAACCAAAATAAAGCTTGTTCCACCTATGATCATGAGTTACAAATTTCAAGAGTGTTAAAGCTTTGAGTTGGGGGTCAAAAGAGATGATGAAGAGAATAGAGAAATTATCAAGTGTTATGGGATATGAAGAATCGAAGAAAGGTATTGGGTAAGTTCTAGATGAAATCAATTGAGATGGATAATAGTTTGGGAATATATTACAAGATAATTGGAGTCAAGCAATTAGAGAGGAACCGGTTTTTGGTGGATTCAAATCCTAAAAAGCAAGCAATTGTAATTAGGGAACAGAAGATGCCAATACCTCTTCTAATCAAAGATTTCTATATCAAAGATGAATAAAAGCTTCTGGGACGCTAGTAGCTTTGTCCAAAACATGTTCCTGGATGAACACTGTCAAATGAGAAAGTATTCAAGAGCAGAATTGGAAGAAGATTAACAAGAGATTTCTAGAGCGTGATTGATTGGAATGGAGCATAAGAAGATGTAAGGGAATGCGAAATTGGTGATACATAGAAATTTACATACATGAAAGCACTGCACCCTATTTCGGGTATTGATCAGGCGAGGTATATAGCCTCGGAGAGTATGTTTTCTTTCTTCCTTACCTTTTCTATATGTGTAATATCTGTGAAGTTTTAATTTTCTTTTATTTTCGAGTCTTTTCGATTCGTGGGGACACGGCTCATTTTTGAGTTGGGGGTGTGGGGATTCGTTGTCTCTCATCTCCAGTTTTCTGTTTTTAGGTAAAATTAAATTTTTTGAAGGTTTAGATGTAAGTAGAGTGTGTTTAATAGCTTAAAAGCATAAGCTCAGTGAGTTAATGATAGAAAGTAGTATGTTTATGAGCTATTTTATTTTGTATGCTTTGAGTATTTGCAGGAAAACACACGTTGATAGTAAAGAAAAGATTAGTGAGCAATGCGATAGAAAGTATGTTCGATCTCAGGGAACCTTGAGAAGTGTGTAGGCCGTGAGATCCAAGCTAGTGACAAAACCATTTGATGAAAGTGCTAAAGGTAAGAAAATAACGAAATTACATAGTGTAGAAAGTGATTAAGGCGATTCTTTCATATTGAAGCCACTTGAAGCCTTTTTATACCTTCTCACCTTGTTATTTTTTATTTTATATGCTATATCCTTCTCAGCCCCTTCTAGCCTTTCTAAAAGCTTTTTATTGAAACACATTATAAGCCATATCCCTTTAGATTATAGGACTTTTCCATATGACCCGCACTTGAATCGCGATGCATAGACAGTTGTTTTAGAGCTTGAGTTTGGGGTGGTGGGTCCAACATTATGGGAAATATTATTGGATGGGATTTTTTGAGCTTATTAATTGTGCTCTGTTATTACATTGATGATTCACAGATTTTTATTGTAACCCTTTGCCGGGGTAATAGTGAATGAAAAAGAAGCTACGAGCTAAATTTGCCAATAAGGGCATAAAAATATATATATGAGAAAATTAGTGTGATATCTCAACATAAAAAGAGAGTCGTAGCTATAGAAAAGAAATTGATTTGAAAAGAAAAGAAAATATATATATTCGGACCGGCAAAGTGGAATTTTTATGTGAACATCTTATGCTTTAATTGGGTTATGGGGGATGCTACTTTGTGCATCAAAGAATTAATTGGGTTGAGTGAGAACTTTTTATGAGAGTAACTCAAGCTCTAGGGCGATTCGTTGATGGCTAGTGAGGAGAGAGCCAAAAGCTCACTCTAAATTATCCAAATATACTTATCATACCGTCCCTAAGCCTAAATTACAACCTTAAAGACATTTTGATTCTTTGCTATGTAATCGAGAAGTGATTGAGCCAATAGAGAGTAGTTAAATGGATCTTTAGATACTAGTGAAGGTCGATGAACAATCTATAGCTTCTTTGGTAAACTGAGTAAAGTTCCTCTCCTTCTTACATTGCGAAACTAATCTGCTCTTGAATTCAAACCGTGTTGACTGTGGATATGAGAAGTGTACAGGTATGTAGTTTTTAAATATTATTACATGAAATTTTCTGAGTAGTTGCTTCGAGTCTATTCTCCATATTCTTCTATCTTCTGTCTTATGTGCTTAATTGACCTAGGTGTGTATTTAGAGACTTCCCTTTGTTTTTATCTTTATTGTATCGGGACGATACAACTTTGAGTTGGGGGTCTTGATGTCTCCTCATTTGTGATAGATTTATATTAGAATGAGACATCATTTTTAGTGAATTAGAAGTCATTATAGTCGAAAGTCTTGAGAAATGCTACACTTTCCTATTTTGAGTCTTGATTTAGTAAAATAATATTTTTAGAGCATATTGGGTTTAATTATTTATTTAGTGTGAAGCTTTAAAGATAATTATGGAGCTTAATTAGAGTCCAAGTCAAAGACAAAAACTTATGGAAAGAGATTAGCATGGTAATTGGAGATAAGGAAATAAAAGCTAAAAAGATGGAAAAGGAAAAGCTGCCTAAATCTGGGATTCTGTATACACGTCCAAAGATATGCGTTTTTACCTAAGAAATAGGCCGAATCTGGTGATTTCCTTCTATTGGGTCAAGATAATTCTGTTGCGATTCTTTTGGTATATTATGGAGCAAAAACCGACCAATAACGAAGAAGATATGCTCAAAACGGTCCAGCAGTGTTTATCTTTATTTCCATACGAATTAGAGTTGGACTTGGAGTCCACCACTTACTTCTCCTTCAAGAAAACGAATTAGGGCTTCCAGGATACCTATAAATACACCCTCTTATCATTGTAAACATGTCCTTGCTCAATTGCAAAGTATAGGCTTAGTCTTTACTTATATTTTCTTAGTTTTAAACAATAGCTTAGTCCTTTAGTTAGATATTCATCCTTAGATTCAAGCTATTCATCCAAGAAGCAAGCTGACCTGTAGAGGAAGACAAGAAGAAGAAGATTGGAGACTGACAACTCCTCTTCTACATCTCACCTTCTCTATATTTAGAGTAATTAGCTATAGATCTATTCTCAACCATATTTCTAAACTTTTATTCTGTAAGTTTACTTTTAATTGTTGGATTATTATTTTGTCTTTAAATACTATTTGTTTATTCTAATTGATTAAGCTTGGCGTATATTGTTATTATGTGTTTTGACTTATTTCCCTAGATCTGATCAATCTTAGGATTAATCTTAGTTATTGACAACACCACATAATCGTCTAGTGTAACTAGATAGCCATTAAGGTTTGATTTAATCTCCAATCATTACTTAGGAATCCCTAGTAGTGGAGAGGTTGCTCCTAAGTCTAGAAAAGACTAGGTAGAATTTAGAATCCTGGTTAATATATAATGCTTAATGTGACAGGTTAGAATAACAATTTAGTAATAGACCTAGTAATCCTAATTTATTGACTTACATTCATATTTAGTTATTTGTTTTGTTATTTGTTTTATTTATTATTTCTCGTCTGATAGTTATTCGTATTATTTTATCTTTTTATATTTTATTCCAAGCATATAAATTCATCTACGCTTGTTAAACATAATTAGATCTAACGGATACAATCCCTGCGAACGAACTTGACTTATCATTAAAACTTGCATACGATCTGTGATACTTGCAGTGAGTTCCGTGGTTCTCAAGGGTGTGTGACTCTTTATTATTATCTTTATTTATCTATTATTTTATCACACCTTTTCCCCCGCCAGTACCTCTCTAAAAATACTTTAAAAAAACGAGAGAAGGAATCTCCGTTAAACCATTAGTAGAAATAATTTTTGGAAGAAATTCCCCATTAAAAGAAGAGGAAAATACAATTTGAGTCCCAAAAATTCCCAACTTTCTTTTTTAAATCCCAGTTACAAAAAATTATTTTTTAAGTCCTAAATCTAAGTGTCTGGTTTGAGTTTTGACTTTTTTGCCCCTGTTCGTGCTGGGTATGGACCCAGCACGTTCTTTAGTTTTTTAATTTTTACGATATCTTTTTATTATCAACACTCTACTTATATAGGGCTGACCCCATATAGAACAAAAGCAAATGGGGCTGTACGAACAAAGGAATAATTTTTAAATCAACACTCTATGTTTACTTTTAGTCCACTCGTGCTAAAGACTAAAGAGAATTAAATTTATTTATTCAATGGAAACTGGACTTTTGAACCAATAAATTTTAAAACATCAACGGGTTGTACCCATTATGTACAATATAAACAAAAAAACAAAATACAAACTGTAATGGGCTGGCCCCATTACCACCAACATCTACACTAGGGCTAGCCCCATTACCTACAAAAATGGGTCTAGCCCCATTACCTACAAACAACTAAATGGGTCTGGCCCATATATGAATAACACTAAAAAAAAAACTGGATTGGATGAACTCGATGGTGGTTGGTGCTCCAGCGGCGGCGACAATGGAGGGCATCGACTTGGAGGTGACGAGCGAAGGAGGTCATAGGGCTGGCCAATACGACTTTCAACATGGGGCGAAAATGGAGGGCATCGACATTTTAAAAAGAACAGCAGATCGAGCCCCTTCGTGTTCTTGGTGATGAACAGTGATGGTGGCGATGGATTCGATGGTCAAGCAGCGATGGTGGCGATGTTGGTGTGCAATAGCGGTGGTGGGAAGGTCACGATGAGCAGCGATGGTGGCGATGTTGGTGTGTAGTGGAATCACCTCTTTGTTTCGAGCTTCTAGCGATGCATTATGGTCTAAAGTGAATGTTTAATTGCGGGGTTGATGTGTTAGAGATCGGGACTGACTCGAGTGAGTTTCATGAGCTAGTGAAGGACGGTGGTTGCTCAAGTAGTTGGTCTTGTCTTGTTGTACGGGAATGTTAGGACATCTTTCAGAGTAAAACAAGTTTTGTGATAATTCATATCTACCGGGAAGCGAATTCTTGCGCAGATTTACTTGCAAGGAATGGTGCAGAGTGTATAGAGTATCCATGAGTTGAGGAGGATCCCCCAGATTACTTATGGCGAAGTATCACAAAGGATAAGAGCGGTTGTGCATATTCTAAATTAGTGTTAGAGGCCTTGTGAGGTCTTGTAGTTGTTTATAATTTTTTTTCGGCTTTTTAGCCACGTCTTGTATGCAAAAAAGAGTAAACAAAAAAATTAGGTTTTAAAATAAGAATCTTTTATATGATCAATGTAATTGGGATTTAAAAATAAGATTCAATTCTCAATCTAAGCTTTTAGCTAAAATTGGAAACTTTAACTCAACCTAATAAAGTGATACTTATATAAACTTTTTAATCATTCACTAGCATGTTGAACCCTTAGACTAGACAACTAATATTTAAATCACTGATTACATATTTAAGAACGAATGAAAAAGAATTTATCTTTTCATGAAAGTTTTTTCAAAAAGATAAATCCAATGAAAAATAATACATGCTAGGTTTATTTTTCTTTAATAACTTATTCATGAAAATACAAAGATATAAGTGATGTCTCCTCATTTGTGATAATATAATCTACTTCCGAGACATCATTTTAGGCGTATTTATTAGTTTATAGGTCGATCTTAGCTTAATTTAGTGCACTTTCCTATTTTGAGTCTTGATTTAGTAACATAATATTTTTAGAGCATATTGGGTTTAATTGTTTATTTAGTGTGAAGCTTTAACGATAATTATGGAGATTAATTAGAGTCCAAGTCAAAGACTACAAGATATGGAAAGAGATAAGCATGGTAATTGGAGATAGAAGGAAACAGAGTTCAATTAGGAAAAGGAAAAGCTGCCTAAATCTGAATTTCTGCAGCACACGCCTAAAGAAGTGGTGATAACTCCAAGAAAGAAGCCGATTTTGGTAAATTCCTTTCATAGAGACTTACATAATTCGTTGAGGATTCTTTTGGTATATTATGGAGCAAAAACCGACCAATAACGAAGAAGATATGCTCAAAACAGTTCAGCAGTAATTATCTTTATTTCCATACGAATTAGAGTTGGGCTTGGAGTCCACCACTTACTTCTCCTTCAAGAAAACGAATTAGGTCTTCCTATACCCTATAAATACAGCCTCTTAACATTAGAAAATCATCCTTGGCCAGACCTTACGGCCAAGAGGAGGATGCAACACAAGAGGAGAAGTCTGGAAGGAGCAGAACACCATATGTCTTCTTCAACCTTCAAATCTGTAATTCTTTTCTCTTCTTTTCTTAGTATGAATTAATTCCATTAGTTTGAGTTTTAGAATATATGTATGAACCCTAGTTTTGATTGACATCTATCTAATTTGGGAATTCTATGTTTTAAATTGAATTATTGTTTTTATTCTCTGTTTATGTGTTTGGATTTATATTCTGTGTTCTTGTGGAACCATGGCCATATAGAATTACCATCTAGTAATTAGGTCACCATTGAAAACGGTGTTTAATTACATGTTTAGCACATAACGTCTAGTATAAGGTTTGATCTGACAACCCAACCTAACTAGATAATCACTATGGTTTAGTTCTTGTGACTATTTACCAATTATAGGAAAAGTTTGCTTAGGAAGCCTTATTGACACAGGTAAATCGTATTTTAAACTACCGATAGCGAATTGGAACCGATTATTGAAATACTACATAATTCACCCTTACATGTTTAGAACGGCAAAACTAGTGGGGATTACATGCTAATTACTCAAGCTAACATTCATACTATTCTCTTTTCTTTTATTTATTTTCTGTCTTTAGGTTATTAGTTTAGTTTTAAATATTTGTCTATCTTTTCTTTCTATTTGCGTATTATCTTTTCTATCTTTCATATTTGTACTTGATAATTTGCATAAGTTCTCTCTAACTTTCGTCAGTCTCTGAGGAACGAATAATCTCATGAATGAGATTTATGGTATTGATTGGAGGAAGGTTAATAATATAAAATCATCTATACATCAAGAAATACCTTCACACCAACCAGAAAAAGTAGACGAGATGAACATTTTTTTTTTATTATGACGTATCTTTTAATCAACCTTATGATTATGAAGCAACGTGGTTAGGAATTACAAGTTCATAAAGACAAAAAAGAGAGATATCGTTTAAAGAAGCCAAAAATGTGATTCCATCTAAGAAGGAGAAACTCTTGCAATACTTAAAGTTTCGGAAAAATGAAAAAAGTATGCAGGAAAAAAAAGACTATTGTGTCAGATAACCTTGCAATTATTCAAAGTATTAGGTAGGTGTCGGCAGTGAGCTGGAGAATCCAATCGATCGTCAAGAGGATCAACCAAAGGGTTGCATACTTTGGTCTTATCACTTTCATATTCATTTCTCGAAAGTTTAACGGTCAAGAAGATAAACTGGCCAAAAAAGTTAGACGCGAAACCAGTGCTACAAGTAGAGGTGTGGCTTCTATGATATGTTGAACAATTGTGGAAGGACCGGTATCGGATAGGTTTTCTTTTCTTCTTGTTTCTTGTTGTTGTTTTTGTACTAGACCCAAAAAAAATAGATAAACACAATGATACATTGAAACATATGACTTCACTAGGACTATAAAACCACCAGAAATGGAAACCCTACCTGTCGAACCCCATAGTAAACCTTTTTTTTGTTCAAATGAACCCCATAATAAACCAACAGAATAACAAACAAAATACAAAATAAGAAAAAACAGATGACCTGTTACAAAAAATAAATCTAGATTAAAACAAACCACTCGAAGAGAGCAAGAAACAAGGAAAATACGAAGTATGAAGGACTAGTGGGATAAAAGCCACTTCCATGTGAAACAACATTATATCTTCTTCACCCAAAATGCATTTATTTTAGGAACAACGTTAAAAAAAATATTTAGCGCCTGATCAAAATATTAGCTTAAATATTTACAGTTTTGATCTAGCCCAAACTAGAAATGAATCCCAAACTTTTTTTAAAAATTCTCCCCAAATCGAATACTTGCCTGGGATAGAAATTGAGCTATTTGGCTTCACGTAAATACCTATTGAATCAAGATATTGACTAAATCCACCATGGAAACCAACAATAACTGCACCTTCCATCGGTGTTGTGACTGGATTTTTTGACGGGATACCAAAAGGACCATAACGAGATATGTTTGTGATAAACATAACTGAGCCTACGCGTACAGCTCCTTCAAAACCTCGATATGTAACGGTTATGTTTGTCAAATACTCTGAAGGACCATCAAGATCAACCTGAATATATATATATAGAAAAAAGTAGATTTACTAAATGAAGTATACAACACTAGCTTATAAGCTAGCTTAAATGCTGCTTTATAGAAGAATATAAGAATGCTCTAAGTTTGTACTTCAAAGGTTGGATTTTGAGGTTTTCATTGTTAACACATTTTAATAAAGTGACAATTAATCAAGCACCCATATAAAAGTATCAACCCTGTCATTTCGGATGATCTAAGCGAACACACAAAATGTGCCCCTATACGTAAATAAAAATATTATTACTACTAGAATGGTTCGAGCTTTAGATCTCATAAAATAAATATGAAACATTACCACCAAACTAACAATACTATTCTTATATAATTATTTAAATTTGTATATATATATATATATATATATATATATATATATATATATATGTGTGTGTATGTGTGTGTGGGTGTGTATATACACACACATAATACATTTAGATGATTGAGGGCCCTTAAAAATGTCAATAAATTTGGGGCCCTAAGCAGTCGCGTCTTTCGCATGCATACATGACCGGCCCTGAAAGTATTGCTAATAAGCCGCCAGGTGGTTATTAAGATACCGCGCTTAATTCTACGATTAAGGCCTAATTATGCCCATTTATTTCTTCTTTGTCTTATATCTCCAACACGACAACACCAAATCCTTCCAACCAATTAAAAAGGATCACCCCCTTAATAAACCTTCCAGGGGTATTAGACAGGGGGATCCCCTATCGCTCTTCATTTTTTGCCTGGTCTCTCAATGTTTAAATATTTTGTAAAAGATAAAGTAAATAATAATCTTTTAGAGGGTTTTAAAATTGGTAGATTTTGTCCTCCAATTATCCACCTTTTATTTCCAGACGATAGTATTTTCTTTCTTAAAGTTAGATATAAAGATGTTGAAACATTCAATATACTTATGGAAAGATATAGTATAGCTACGGGTTTAACTCTTAATAAAGGTAAATGTGGGGTTTTGTTTAGCCCTAATACTTCTCCCCATATTAAATATATTATGTCTACTAGACTATATATACAACAAGTTGATAATTTAGGATCCTACTTGGGTCTTCCTACTGAATGGAATAGGAATAAGAGTAAAATTCTTGAATGGATTGTACAAAGAATTCTTGTCAAGATAGAAAAATGGAAAACTATTTTCCTTAGTGGACGTCTTTAAAGAAGTTTTAATAAAGTCAGTTTTTCAAAGTTTTTTTTTGTTCATATAGTTTTTCAAAGTTTACCTAATTATTTAATGTCAAGTTTTTTACTTCCTAAAAACATTTGTACCTCTATTAATTCTATTATAATTCAGCTTTGGTGGGGACAAAATAATAAGATAGACATTCTTTACATGGATTGAGACTCCCTATGTGTCTTCAAATTTGCTGGAGGCCTAGGTTTTAGAGATATCAATCTCATGAATAAAGCTTTATTTGGGAAAATGGCATGGTATGTACTACAAAACCTGGATGCTCTTATATCTAAACTCCTCAAAGGTAAATATTATAATGATTCTCACATTATAAATGCTAAATTGGGGAGTTCTCCTTCTCAAGGATGGAGAAGTTCATTGGAAGGTAGAATTTTTTTTGAAAAGAATTTAATGTGAAAAATTGGAAATGGGTTAGACTTTAAAGTTCAGGAACATGGATGGATTAACAAAGAGACCATTATAACTAAACCTCAAGATGAAAATATATTCCTTCTTAAGGAATTTTTTATCACTGATAATAAATCTTGGAATGTCCCTTTCATTAAATCTAAATTTGAGGAAGGAAAGCTAATATTATTTTGAACATGACAATACCTTCATTTGAATGCAATGATACATGTATTTGGAATTGCTATAAAGATGGTAACTATAGTGTTAAAATAGCTTATCAAATTCTTAAAAAAGGAAGAAAAGGTGATCAAAGTAAAACTTGCTTGTAATAAAGCCTCTTCCTCCTATGTTTATAACCCTAATATTTGGAATACTATATGGAAAATAAACTGTAATACCAAAGTTAGAAAATTCATGTATAGAAGTGTTAAAGACAAATAACCCATTGAGGTTAATTTGTTCAAAATAAAGTGTTGTAAAAATATTGTGTGAAAGATTTGTAATACGTATGAAGAAACTATAGAACACCTATTATTTGGGTGTTCCTGGGCCAAAGCTGTATGGAATTTATCTCCTTTAACTGTTAGAACTATGAATGAAAGTTTATTTAAGATTGGTGAATGGTTCTTAGAACCAGTTACTTCTTTGAACAATAATAATATGAGCGAGAAGGATTTTGATGCTCTACTTAGAAATATTTGTTGGTTCATTTGGAAAGGGAGAAACCAGATTATCTTTAATGTCATTAAGCCAGATCCTTTGTACACTTGTAACCAAGCATTCAAAAATTGGAAGGAATACAGTGAAAATAATGAAAATCCTAGTGATGTTAATTTACAAGAACTGAAGGATGTTTCTAAAAATTTCAATACTAAAACTAATAACACTTCTTTCCATTCTGTCATTGAAATAGGTAATAACGGGGCTCTTTAGGTAGCTTAATTGGAGGGGATGCCAAGAAGATTAAAGCGAGAAACCTAGTAGAAGCTAAAGCTCTTGGGATTCTATGGGGTTGTGAGGCTGCTCAAAGATTTCTTGCTAACTCTTTAATCATCGAAAATGACTACAAAATTATTATTGAATCTTTAGCTCTTCTCAAACCTTGTCTTTTGTTATATTGTTGTAATATTTTTAAGGTAGTTTATGTTACTGTGAAGTCTCATAGACCTAGCTTTTCCTTTGTTAGACGTAAAGGCGATCGAGTGTTGACTAGTTGATGTCTCCTCATTTGTGATGATTTAATATTAGTTGGAGACATATTTTAGGTGAATTCATTAGGATATAGGCCGATTTTCTCATGATTTAGTACACTTTCCTATTTCGTGTCTTGATTTAATTGTTTATTATTTTTAGAGCATATTGGGTTTAATTATTTGTTAATTGTGAAGCTTTAAAGATATATGGTAATTAATTAGATGCCAAGTTAATTCTAAGAGATAAGTAAAAAAGATAAACATGGAAATTGGAGATAAAGGAAAGAAATATGAAAAAGGAAAAGATAAAGTTGCCAATTAATTCTGAATTCCAGCAGCTACGAACATAAAAGTGATCATAACTCAAGATTGGCTAGGAATTTGGAAAAATGGTCTGAATCAAAGTTATAGATCTTTCCGAGACGACCAGTTTCGACTATTGGAACGCGTCACACGGATAAGTATTGAAGGAGTTACGACCAAAACAAAACAGTACTAGAATCTTACCTTTTCTATATTTAGGGTTACAAATTTGAGTTGGGCTATAGTCCAAGTTACTTGTCTTCCACTCCAAGAAAATGTTTTAGGTTTTCCTATACCCTATAAATACACCCTATTATCAGAAGAAACATATCCTTGGCAAACCTGAAGCCCAGAAGAATCTTACAACACAAGAAATGAAGTCTGGAAGGAGCTGAACACCATATTATGTCTTATTCAACCTTCAAATTTGTAATTATTTTCTTTCTTTAGTATGAACTAAATAATTTTAACTTGAGATTTAACATATATGTATGAACCCTAGTTCTTATCTATCTAATTTGGGATACTATCGTATTTAATTTGAATTCATGTTTTATACTCTGCTTATGTGTTTTGATTTATTGTCTGTTTTCCTTGCGGTTCGCAACGTATAGGATTACCTTAATAGTAGTTAGATGGTCGCCCGGAAGGGGTGTTTAATTATTGAAACACCACATAACGTCTAGAATAAGGAATTGGTCCTGACAACTCCAGCCTAACTAGATAGTTATTAGGGTTTGTATTAATCACCATATCACCAATTGAAGGTAATGTTTGCTTAGGAACCTAGTGGCGTAGGACAACCCTATTTTAAACTGCCTCGTAGTTGTGCCGTAGCCTACCTATTCGCTCTCCGGGTATAGGTAGGAATTTAGAATCCTGATTATCACAATACTACATGATTCACCCTTACATGTTTAGAATAAACAAGACTAGTGGGGATTACTTGCTAATTTCTCGAGCTAAACTCTCATACTATCTGTTCTTTGCTTATTTACTTATCTGTCTTTAATTTATTAGTCTAATTTTCTATTTCTAAAACCAAATAAAAATATCTTTAGTCTTTTATTTCTTGCGTATTATCAATTCTAGCTTTCATATCTGTACTTGATAAATTGTATAAGTTTTCTCTAACCTTCATAGTCTCTGAGGAACGAATCTTATTTATCAGTAAAACTTGCATACGTCCTATACACTTGCAGAATCGTGCTCAGCCTAGGGTGTTTATTTTTGCACTTATTTTATCTATTATTTTATCACACCTTAGGCGACACCACTGGTTCACCAAACACAAGCTTTTAGGTACGTTGTTTGGTGATTGTAGTTATTTTCCTCCTCCCAGTTAGCCCAACTTATTAGCCATGACCGCGTTTTGTGCGGAATTGGCTAACTTTTATTTCTTCTTGCATCCTTCATATATTTAATCGTTTGATAAAAAAATCTAGAATGGATTAACAAATATGAGAAATAGTGTTTGATTTCTTTTCGCTAATTGTTCATTTTACTACCAGTTTTCTTTCCGACTAAATAAAAGTTCTTCCCTCCCCAATTAGCGAAACTCATTACAAACGATGCCGCCCCCTCCGGGGTTGGTTGACTTTTTGTAACTATTTTAGACTAAGTCCAATAGAACCCCAATTGTAGCAAAAAACTACAATTGGGGTTTGAACAATGAAAAACTCAGCTCCAACAGGTTCCTTATTATGGCGATTCTTAAGAAATGTTAGCTACATGTGATTAACCTCAATCTCACCCCCAATTAAATTTTTTAATATATTATATCATTTTCATTAACCAAAATAACTTATTCCTAACAATCTATTTTATCAATTTAACACATATTTTCAATAAAACATCATAATGGATCTACTTATATTATTAATTTATTTTATTATTTGAATATTAATGATTTCGAGTATATTTTTTGGAGAAGATTTTAAAAAACTAATACTTTTAAGATTCTCGTATTAAAATAAATAACACATTTTATTATAAAAAATATTACGATAAATAATATCTGTATTTAATTATTTTTAGTAATATTTAATAAAAAAATTAATATTAAATATTTTAATTTTAAATATTTGTGTATAAATTAAAAATAAACATATACATAAAAAGATATAAAAAATTATAAATTATTTAAAATAGAAAAATTGTTGAAATAAATCTAAAATAAGATTAAGAAGTTAAAATTGGGGAACAAGTAAAACTGTTTTCAAAGTTTGATATGTGGAAGAAACAGACGCTTGATTTTGGTTTTTTAATCAGATAACAGTTGGATTTAGCTTTATTATGAATGAAAGCTATTAAAAAAACAAATGAAAGTTTTTAAAACATGGGGCCAGTATGTATACTTGTACGTAATAAATTAAGGATCAACATGAAAAAACAAGAGACCTGGAAACATAAAAGAACGCAAGATATGTAGAACGTAGGCACATACCTTTGTAACACCTCCTCCAGGACCGCCAAACCTAGGAGTATACTTTACTCCATTCTGATTATTAACCATAGTTCCGAAAATTAATGAATCAATAATATGACCATGGCCAATTACAATCTGTTTTATAAAGCCACCATTTGCCTTGTAAATCCACTTCTCCCCACCTTCACCTCCCCATGGCCCAATTGCTATTTCTTCAACTTGTGAACTGCTGCAAGAACTAGCCTGCGTAAAGGAAAACAGTTTTGATTATGTTCTATGCCAAGGCAAATTCAGGAATGTTTTTTAATAGGGCTAAAAGTTATTTTTTCTAGATCCAGCCTGATTCCATGGCTAAGATATATAGCAGAAAAATTAACATAAAAAAAGAGTACCATCCTCTCTGCTTTGCTTGCTGGTAGATTTCTTTATATGTTGAAATTAGTCACGAGTTGTCACTAGCCGTCCGTCTTCTTAATATCTCTTCCTGTATTGAGTACATTCACGGATATTTTATAAAGCTCTCAGTTTAAATGATGGTGAATATAGGGAAATTCTTGCATAAACCACCCTTACAAGTTACAAGTGGGGGCTGTGATTTTGTTTTTATATAGTTAAATCCAAAGTCGGATTCTTCCAAACTACATGATTTTAATGAATTTTTATTATTATTATCAAACATATAATAAATAATAACACTAACTATTTGAAATGTCAGTGCTTCATTTTAAATTATGCAAATGTTTATTTACTCCATGTTGCTGCGCTTGCGTTTTAAAAAGGCAATTGACATTAAGTATTGATTATTTTTCACAGAAAAACTCTCTAGCTTTCTTAATCGACGAATGTGCCAGCTTTATTTTGTAATTATTTTAAATTTGTAAAATTTGATTTTAAAAATGGGTCAATGACCCAAAAAATCAAAATAATATTATACTTGCCCCAAAGAATCATCCATTAACTTACTATTATAAGATTACATGTTTACCCGTCAAGGACGATTCCCGTCAAGGACGATTCCCATCAAGGACGATTCCCTTTAAAAATAATATTATTTTGATTTTTTGGGTCATTTTCCCTTTAAAAATTTCTAATCATTTATATTAAATAATTTTTTTTGATACATGTGAGAGCCACTTTAGACTCGGAATCAATTGAAATATTTTAACTACTAAAATAATTATCATTTTATCAAATATTTTTACCTAAAATAAAGAATATTATAAGAAATTAATAAAAAAAATTAGATACTCTCAAAACCATATAATGATTAATCAAATTGCTAAAGTGAAACATCCCTCCCATCTCTTCTCTTTTCTTTCCTTACAAAAAGTCAACTCAAAATCATGTTTTCCATTATCAAAAAGTTTCTTAGCATAAAAAGTACATCCTACATTTTTTTTTTTTGGTTACATGGGTTCCGAGTTAGCTTACGCGCACCCGACTAATCCCACGGAGATATACATGCCTCCCCATATATATTCTTATGGTAAATCAGAACTAGGTTACCCATGTTCAGGGAGGGTTTCGAGCCTTGTACCTCTCACTTTACACCTGTTAGGGAGGGGATTCGAACCATAGACCTCCCCTTTAAGTGCTGGAAAAATAGCAAGGCTCTCACTTTACATCCTACATTATTTTTCTACCACTTAAAGTATTTGCTCTGTTAAAATAAAGGTAACCTATTTTATATTGTCATTGTCTTTAGGTTCTATTAGTAGTTCAATTTCTTCTTGTCTATCTTGATAGGGAGAAATATCACCGATTTCGTATTTTCAAGGGTTGGATGTTCCAACTTAACAAGGCTCAGTAGACCAAGCAAAAACATCAACTATGAAAAACTCAAATGCCGCTCTAAAGATACGAGGATAATGAAAACCAACGGATTTTATCATATATGTAATTGACATTATATATGGAATCATCAGCGACAACCTCAAACTCGTGGCACTCCTAAGTAGTTACCAAGACGTAGAGAAATCTAGGGAAATTTTCCCTATATAATCCATACATAAAATCATTATATAAAGAAGAATGATCCATAATTTTCGTATAACACGATTTATACATAAATATATTGCAATAAGGTCTTCTTATGAATTTTTGAATTTGTTTACTTATTTGTCTGGTAAATTCAGTTATATCAGATTAGCGATGTTTGTGGAAAGCAATAAATTTTTCACCCATCGAGATAGCACGATGGAGAAAACAAGAGCCAGTGAAACTTGGCAGGGAAAAATGTCAAATAGTTGAAAAGTATCCTTGCATATGTTCCATTATGAGAAGGAAAAGTTGTTTCTATGTTCAGTCATTGTGGTTCACAAGCAACGATCGAAGTCACTCATAATAATGTCTACAATGACGAATGTGTCTTACAAATGGAGACACATTCATAAGACATGCCTATGTAAGGCATTACTAAGGAATGTTGTGATAGACTTCGGGTGCGATTGGTATGGAATAATGAAATTAGGAATGAAATAACATTCCTTAAGGAATTTTAGTCCTATATTTGGTAGAAGTAAGATTCTTAATCCCGTAAATATGGTAATATCCATTCCACCCATCCCCATGGTATTAGACCATTCCACTTACATTAGGAATGAAATTTAACTTTTTTTCAATTACCAATTTTATTTTAAACTTATAAATCTTGACAACACCTGTATAATTATAATTAGCATTACAATCAAATTTTATTTAATTGGTAACGAAACAAAACTCATTTATTCATTGATCAATTCTTATATCTAATCACTTATCAAAGAAACCTACAATATATATATTTTTAAACATCAATTTTTTCTAATGATATATTAGCTTTATCCACAAAACAAAATTCAATTCTTAATCGATAGAGTTGCTTACTTTTTAAAATTAAAGTCCATCATTAATAGGTAAAATTATTTAGTTAATTTGTTAGAATCAATATAATTACTATAGTTTTATAATTTTTATAAATAGTATTTAATATTATAATACAATGTTATATTATATCAAGTATATGATAATAATCAATTAATTATTTTCATTTTAATTCTTTTGACATACCAAGTATGATATAATAACTACCAAATTAATTGTATTACCATGGTAATTCTAATACTTGACTTATCCTATTCTCCTCCAAATTCATTACCGCGTACCAATCTGACCCTTAGAGTATTGATATCTCCATATTTGTAACAGAATAATCTAGTAACGAGACATCATTTTAGGTTCGTATTGTACTCGTTAATGTAATTTTCCCTATTATTTGATATATTCTTGTTTCTAATCTAGTTTTGGAGAATTTCTACTTTTAGATTATTTGTTTGTTAAGTGTGAAGCTCTTAGGTGCGTGGATAATATTAGATCCCAAAGAATAAATGAGAAGTCGAGGAAAGGAGATCACATTCGAAAGCAATAGTTAAAAGACAAAGAAGATGTTTTTGGAAAATGAAAGAGTTGTCGACCAGAATTAGAAAGTGAAGTGTACGAGAGGTCACATGAGATTAACAAATATTATGGAGAACCCCTTTGTTTTTTATCTAGAATTTTGAGTTAGGAATGCATGGTCGCTGATGGTTTGTGATTTGGATCTGAAACGAAGAAGTTATCATTGTTGCAGCTGGCGTGAGTCGAACCTATCTACTCTTGGAGGAAAATAATTTCGGGTTGGGTTAGGTCATTTAAATGAACCATGACCTATAAAACGTCCATGAACCTATAAATATCAGATATTAACAATATCGATGGGTCATTTCTTAGTTTTTATTCAAAATTTTGGCCAGATATAGGAGATCAAGTCGATAGGAGAGGAGGAAGCGCCAAATTTAGAGCATCACAACACCAATGTGTATCTTCGTGTGTCTATAATTAGGGTAATTAGCCTTAGATTTCGGGTTTAACCATGTTTCTAGGATTTTATTCTCTAGTTCTATTATATTAGCTATGCACTAAATTTTCCATAGCTTGGGTTTGCGTTATGTATAATCCCTGACTGTTACTTTGCTATTCTATGTTATTTGGGAAATCGTTTAATTGAATTGAGCATCTAAATTATAGTTGTGTTATGAATTATTTTGATTCATGCTTTGTAGAGAATGTACCTCTCTAGATTGACCTAAGTCCTTACACCACCTTAGTTGGGGGTTGAGGGACTATCACAGTTCATAATCATTTAGTGTGTCGTAGTGAACTTGACGGGCTTGCCTAACTAGTTAGTCATTAAGGTTAGATTCAATCACCGTTATCGATCATTGCGTAGAGTCCCCTTACCCAAGTTCCCTATTACTATTGAGGTTTCCTTCTAACATACTGGTGGTCCTTTGTGTGTTCTAAAATAAATGCTAATGTAATCGGACCACAACCGCAAGTGTACGGTTGTCCCAAGTAATAATAGTGATAATACAGATTCGTTCCAAGGACGGGATGGTTGACTACAATGTCTATCGATTAATGAATGATTGCACTTATGAAAGTAAATAAGATATAATGTTTGTTTGTTTGTTTTTATTAATCTAAGTAATGAAATATTAGAAGTAAAATGCAATTAAATGCTAAGATGCAAGTAAATAAGAGTAAAACGCAAGTATGAGAAAGTAGCACTTGAGAACGCAAGGATCCTCCCAATCTTATTTCCTAACTTATGTTGTTTAAGGGCTAAATTGGTCAATTACAATGGTCGGGATTCTAAATTCCTTATACCCCCGTCAGGGTGGACTATAAGGCGATCCTAGAGTGTCACTAGTCCCGTCAGGGTAAATATGATCCACTTTTAGATGTTTAAGTTAATTACCACATTGGCCCTAAAATTAGCTAAGTTCGTCAGAATCAATAGCTTCTATTTTAGATTAAATAAATATTTCCGTACCTAAACCCTCCGTCAGGATGATCCAATCGCCACTAATTGGAATAGCCTAGATACTAACACCTGTTCTTAGTTAGCTACTCCAAAAACAGTAAATAATCGCAATTTATTGAAAAGAGTAAAAGACCCAATTTAATTTAATTTAACAGAAACCCAAATTCAACATTTGTTATTCAATACGATTGGGATTCACCCATTAATTATTCTCAAGCACTATGAAAAGCTTAGCTCATATTAAAACGAAATACTAAATTAAATGTAAAGGAATTCATATTGTTTACAAAATTAAAAGATAAGAAAAACCTAATTTCTGGAATCGGAATGACTACGAACGGAGATATAGACTCTCTCCAGCTCTTGTAGCTTCTTCTCCTTCCTTCAGTTGCTTCTCTCTGGTGTTTAATCTTGTAGAATGTGAATTGTCCGTGAAATAGAAGTCAAGGGCTGATTTTATAGGTAGAAATTCGGACTTGGCCTTAGGCTTTTAATTAAATGAAATATAAAAGGCCCAAGTCCACTAACTTAGCCCAAATTCCCGTAACTGCTGATATGTCTTCACTAAAACGGCTTTTCCCGATGCGTTATGACTCCGATTGACCTCATTCCAGTTGCTAAAGTTCCGTAACTCGATAAGGAATGTTTTCTCTTCAAAGGTCAGCAGCTAAATCATCGCTTAAGCACCTATAAATCAGCAATCTATGGCCTGAAAAATGGATTTTCAGCTCTAAAAATAATATCTTCGGGATTTCTCTTCAAGTTTTGACTCTATCTTTTGATCTTTGACTTTCTCCTTGGATTCCTCTTCTAGCTAACATCTAAAACCTGTAAACTTTACACTAAAAATACCAATATTACGCGCAAAAGCTTAATAAACTAAAAATGCTAGAAATAAAAGAGGAAAATCATAATATTGCATATTTAGTCCAAAAGTCTATCAAATTGATTAAATAAACACCAAAAATGATGTCTCCTAAGGGTCGAAAATAAGAACAATTAGGGAGACATCACATACCCTCGCGGAGTTAGGAGGATTATAGAATCCTGGCTAGTTGTACTAGCTTAATTTGCCCTTATAATTGGAATACAATTCAGTAGGATAGGTGCGTACATGCAAACCTAAGCTATATCTCTCTCATTCTTATTAATATTAGTTATTTTCATTCATAGTTTAATTTTGTAACGGCATCTTAGTTAATTATTCAAAACCAAACAAATATTCATTCTTTAAATTTCATCCTTTTGTTTGAACATATAAAACCACCTACGCTATTACTAAACACAAGTTTGAAGCTAACTACCTAAATCCTTAAGGAACAAACTTATTTTACTTACTTATCACTTGGAACAGTCTGTAACCTTGCGGATAGTTGATCTTGTTCTCTCGAGGTATGTGTGTGTATGTGTTTCGCATTGTTCTTATATCACACCTTGGAAGACACCATGTTTTTGGCGCCGCTACCAGGAATTTTATAGTTAGTTAGTGTAAAAGTTTATATTGGTTTTTAGTTTTATGCTTGTATTGATTTTGTTTTTGTTTCAAGTTCTTTAGGTTTGGTGTATGCTATCTGATTCTGAGAAACTAATCTGAGCTCAGAGAGAGAGAGAGAGAGAGAGAGAGAGAGAGAGAGAGAGAGAGAGAGAGAGAGAGAGAGAGAGAGAGAGAGAGAGAGAGAGAGAGAGAGAGAGAGAGAGCAAAGGAAGCAAGAAGTGATGGCTAGCAACAACGAGCCATTGTTAGTAGATGTTGATGGAATTTGATTCTTATGTACCACTTGGAGATAACATTAATAATCTAAATTCAACTCCCGTAGGAGGACAACCACAAGTAGGAGACAATAGAGTAGATCCATAGAATAATCAACCTACAGATCAAACTCCACCTGGATAAGGAGTACAATTCCATGTTCAACCCTTAGGGATTCGCCCTCTACTGATCCAAGCTGCTAGATTCAAGCTCGATCTGGGTATTTTGAATCAATTCATGGTTTAAGAATATAGCGGTGTGTCACATTAAAATTTGGTGAGCTCAATTAAGATGTTTATGTAGATTTGTGATCCCTAAATTACTCAAAGCATTACTTGCAAGCTGCTTTATTACTTCATGTTTCCGTCTTTCTTGACCAGAGTTGTAAATGAATGGTTGGATTGTCAACCATCTGATTCAATTACGTCATGGTGTACGGCCACATCACCAGTAGCGGGCAGATCGCGTACCATGACTTAGCGAGAATGCCCTCTGAGAGTGAATAAGAATGCATCTTTTGGTACCTCAACATCACGCTTTGTTCGTGCTCTTTTTCTATATCCAATTGGCCTATGTCTATGGAATGATAAGAAAGGCAAGCTCTGAATACCTGAAATAGAGATGATCATAGAAAATGTGAAATATTTAATAGAATCTGTTTCGGGAACGTAGAATGTAAGAGAAATTCAAATGTTATAACTATAGTACGTCAGGAGCGCGATGTCATTTACAACCCCGGCGTATTTCGGATGCTTGAAGGCCCCGCTGACCCGGAGTGATTTAGAAAGATTCTTCTTTATCGATGGACGAGTTGCAAGACAAATTCTTTGATTGTTATTATCCACGGAGCATGATAATGAAAGATCCAATAGATATTGCAAATTTCCGCCAAGATAGTGGTGACAGTTTAAGAAAGACATGGATGAGGTTTCAACTAAGGTTAGCTAGATGTCCACCTCATAGTTATACCCCAGCACTTCAACTTCCGATATTCTATCAAGGAATCAACTACGAGTCATGTTTGAGGGTAGACAACGTTGGAAGCGAAGGTTGTGTGTCCATGGATCCTATGGAAGTCTGATGTCTCCCTTATTGTTCTAATTATATACCCTTAGGAGACATCGTTTTAGGTGAATATTTAACTTATATGATAGACTTTTAGGCTTATTTTGCTATATTTCATTTTCTCTCCTTCGATTTATAATATTTCATTTTTAGAGATTTTGTACGTTAATTTGTTTGTTTTTAGTGAAAAAGTTCTTAGTTATATGGATGCTAGGGAGCGCCAATACAAGGAGAAGAATCTAGAATTAAAATCCTAGATAGAGTGGAGAAGTCAAAGGAGAGAAAAGAGATTCCGTGGAGTTGACTAAGAAAGCTGCAAATCTGGAAGGTTGATACTAATTTTTGATTTTGAGCCACTTAGACACGAATTCAGCCTTTGGGTCGTGAAATAAGAATTTTTCCTTTTTGAGTTAGGAAGATTTAGCAACCGGAATGAGTCGATTTGGAGTTGATTTGCAAACGTAACATCCGTTTTACTAAGGGATGCACGTCAGTTACGGGATTTAGAAGAATAGAGTTGGGCTTTTCATTATTTTAATTTAATTTCATTAAGTCCAAAGCCCACTCCTTCTTTTTATTATAAATAGGTCTTTAGACTCCTTTTATCATTACGACTTATTAGATTAATTCATACGCTTCAAGAGAGAGTCAAATCAGAAGGCAGAAGTAAGAGCTAGAGCTGGAAGAATCCCTTTCTTCCATCAACAGCCAAACCAACACCCTAATTAGGTTCTTTCGTTATTTTCTGTAATTGAATATGAATACCTTTTATTTTTTATTTCAGTTTTTAATTCAGTTATGAACTAATTTCCATTGTACTTGAGAATCGCTATATGGGTTGAACCCTAACTTCTTTAGTTGATGTTTTTCTAATTTGGGATTTATTTATATAAATTGAATTCGATGTTTTGTGTTGACTATTACTTTAATCTTAATTATTATCTTTGATGTCATGAACCACGGGCAATTTACAATTTTTAGTCTATTCACTATAGTGGCGTAGTGATCACCTTGACGGAGGGTTTAAATACAGACCTAGGTGATAGCTGCTGGTATTTGCCAATGACCCTGACGGGCTTGACTAACCATGCAGCCACTGAGGTAAGAGACTTAACCCTTCGAAAGTAGTTGTAATCACCCTGACGGGGTTTATAATACAGTAGAAGGGCTCCTAAGTCCACCCTGATGTGGGTTAGGAGACATTAGAGCCGCGACTAGCACATTAATATCAATTCATCCCTTAACAGAAAGCATTAATTAGAGAGGTTTAGATGAGACCCTTGCGAGTATCAAGTACTCCTTCTCTTCTTGCGTCTAACTCATTTACTTGCTTTACTTTGCTTTCAGTTAAATTAATTTAGTACTTATTATATTTGCGTCTTAGTTTTAGAAAACCAAAACAAAAATTATATCAATTACTTTTCCGTATTTGCAATTATTACTACTATTTGATTTATACGTGAGTTAAGTTAAGAAGGTCGAGACCGAAGTCAAGGCCAAAATCGAGGATAAGCTATCTATGTCGGGTAGAGGAGTACCAAACTCAAGGCGAAAGCTGACAGACCAAGGGTATAATATTGCGAAAATGAAATACATCCGGAGATAGCATCACGGTATGTTGCGAGGACCAAATACAGTTTGGGCCAAACACATTGCCTAAATTGTGCACCAATAACAACCTAACCAGTGTGCCTATTGACTGCATCATGTGCGCGCCCATAATATCTACAAATTCCCAATTTGTATCTTAGAATGGGTAACTTCTTTCTCACTCTTGAAATCACAATGTGGTCATTATACAGTTTAAAAATCTTTATATCTCTTGGGACATTAGATACCTCCAAACATTATACTAATATTGAACGTCAAATAGTCATCAGAGTGCACCTCTCTTTGTTCCTCACATTATGTCTGGTTTTAGAAAATTTTGAATAGGCTAAGGAATAATTGGTTGCATCGTGAGAGGCATTACAACTGTGATCGACTACAAGGTACGCATTTATCCTCGAGATTCAATTCATATCTCCTGGCTATAATAGTACTTCTCCTCTATCAGGTTGAATAATTGGTAAGAGGATTTTATGTTCTATCATACGGGATGGCCTAATTCATAGCATGTGGGCTAATATTCAGGGAAGGGGTGCTAATGAATATCATTATGAAGGTTTTCCAAAAAAAAATTCATGCAAATTATCACTCCATCCCGAGGTTGGGGGCTATCGCACCCAGTCCATAAATACATCCTTGTGCTCTATATATCATAATAAAAATTCAAATTTACATAATTTATGAAAAAGTAGAGTTCGAACAAGTTTTTCATGCCTCCAAAATTTTGTATCTATCTCTATTTTTGGTAAAAGGAAAAGGCGTTTGGGGTATTCGAAGAATTCGCAATTGGACATATGTGTATCCTGACTATGAGAAAGGCAATGTAATACCCAACATTTCAAAAATGTGATTCTGATAGTACCTTTTGGCGGTTAAAACCGAGAGTAAAATCGATATTTTGTAAATAGAAACCATTTTTTACAACGTTTAAATCTAATAAAATTATAATACTAACCCCCTACAGTTTTGAAAAATATTTCACAAACCCTCCCAAAATTTTAAAAAACCCTCACAAATCCTTAGTTCCCCAGTCTTTCGAATAAATTGTATGGATTTGAAAAATAAATAAACTAATAATATAAAATTATGATAAAATAAAATACAAAATGGCCTAGCGGGGAAACACCTAAACTCACGCCTTGGCCCGTAAGAGCTCAAAGGTGGTCGCCCGCCTGCATAATGTCTAGCATTACTTAGAATACTAATACATACCAGAAAAATTACTTGCTTATTAACGTCACGTTTTCGCTTCATTAGAATATAGGTAAAGATACTAAACAAAGCAAAAATAAACCTAAGACGAGTAACACCTCAAGAAAAGAGGTTCGTGTACCTGCACCCGTAATTATTATAGATGTCAATAAGCTAGAAAAGTTTAATGATTCTGACATTTAGAGGTGACAACAAAATATATTGTTTTATCCACTAGAAAAGGGATCTAATCCAGGCGATGAGACCTACAACAATATAGATGCTTGGAAGTATGCTGGAATCCTATAGGGGTAAGCAAATGGTTCGCTTTGCGTGTTCAGAACGATTGAACCGCCATAATCTGGGCCATATTGCTCATTTCTCGTGGGTCTTGGGTCTATACCTGGTCTTCGATTTAGCAAAACCCGCGTGTACGTACCTATACGAGACTTTCATGTTGGCAAAACTCGCTCGATCCAGCCCGACCCGCCATTCATATAAATATATTATTTTAATGATATATATTATGTAAATTATATGATCTTTAACTTATTTATATTACTTTAATTATTTGAAAGAATTTGTTGAATTTTGTCAAATTATTTTTTGTATAACTAAAAATAGTTCAATAATAATATTTTGTATAAGTGTTTCACTGTCAATGATATGACGTTTAATACACTAGAATATTATATTATATTAAAATTATTAACAAATATGACTGTTACATGATAAATTATATTATTTCAATATTAGGTGATGTAAAGAAATATAAAGGTATTATGAATTTTTTTTTACGATAAATATGATTATTTATTTTTTACTATCTTCTAATCACTAATAATTTATATAAATATATTTAAAATATATGTGTTGTGTGTCATGATTTGACAAAATAAAATTAGAGAGTAATTATATAGTATAAAATCATTTAATACAAAATGAATCTATTAATACAAATTGTAGATATAAAAAGTGTTTAAAATAAATTCTGACAGGAACCTAGACCTGCCAAAAGCCCGTCGGTTAAAACCCGCTAGATCGAGCCTTAACAAGATAGGTCCGCCACTAGACAGTCCTGGATTGAACTTTTTCCAAAACCCGCAAGTTTTAGCCCTTTGCACACCCTTAACTTCCTATGTAAGAATTATATACTGAACTATCTGGAGATTCATTGTATAATGTGGACAATACCATGATAACTGCCAAGAAACTATAAAAATCACTTTAAAATAAATACAAGACCAAAAATATCGACAATTTTTTTTTAATGATCAACAAGTTTCTCGATTTCAAGATGGTCGATTCAAAACCATTAATGTTACAACTACATTTGTACCTGTTAATTCTACATGAACTGGGGGCTAAAAGTATGAATTTGGTGGAACCTTTGTAAATTGGTGCACTCATGGGTAAACTAAAAGTATGCCCCGTGCAAACTTGATTGTACCCATATGTTTTAATCGGGAACTAAACTTGTGTTGTTCCAAAATATTTCTCGATTGGTCCATGCTTGAGTGTAAATTTACCATGTTATTATATACAACGATATGTTAAGTTTTTTTTTGTTACATGGGAGAGCCATTTTTTGGACTCGGTGTCATTGACACGGTTTGAACCTGTACCGCCTAGATTGATAATCAAGGCTCTGGGCAGTTGAACTAACCCCAAATGGTTATATTGAGCTATTTTGTATATTAATAGAATGATAACCTTTTAAGATTCACATTCTATCTGACTTATTACATTGTTTTATGCTTTTTTTAGTCAAGCATAAAATGACATTGTTTATGCTTGCAAAATATACCCAATTTGGTGGAATTGTTTTTGTTTATGTTAGTCAAATGAAATTATTAAAATCTAAAAACTGTTTATTGGACTCAGATTGTTCTCGGGGGTTGTTTTTTTCAACTTAATACATACGCTCTGTGACCTACCAAAATTATTACAAAATAACTTTTTTTTTGCAAGATAACGATAATTTTCAACGATATTAATCGCACTCTAATCTTCCTCATCGTAGCCGAGTCTTGCAAATTTTGTCTCGTAGTCCGCAACACTGTTACGTTCTCTTCTAATATGAAAGATTTTCCATTCCAGAAATTTTTTCATCCATTTCCAAACTTCTCGCTGGTTGTTTAGTTTGTAGAGTTAAGTGCCTAATTGGTCCATGTATATTGTGACATAGCCAATTATACCCTGTTCTGTTTTATAAAGTAGGGGATTCTTTAGTTTTTTTTACATTACACACGACCAACTGTGCAATACCATATATCTTATGATGTTGTAGTAGACTTAAATGACGAGTCATTTTCCTTTCTAACGTTCTGACAAAATGAAAATATGATAGTAACATAAATATTTTTGTAAATATAGCAATTCGCGCGCTAAGTCGGTGCAGACACTGCTGCAACTTAGATGAAGTGAAAAAAATTGCATGATTTTTTTTCTTTTGACCGAATTTACTGACCCCAATGTTTTTTATTGTATTATTCTGACCCAAATTTTTTATTTAAAATCCATTTTTTTAACATCTCATTCGGTTATTTTTTCCACATTAGTTCCTCCACCTTATTTCAATTCTCTCAAATATTTTCAAATACTAAAAGAAGATAAGTATTTTTTTATCAAGCTTATTATTTGTTAAATTTAATTATTAATGTCTATATATCTATCGATTAATTTGTTTTTTATTATTTGGTGTAAATAAAATCAAATGATAGTTATATAAAACACACAATTAACCATATAAAAATCTATAGATTAATTCATTTTTTTATTATTTTATACTCCTATGTATCGATTGTTGCCACATGACAGAACCATCAATCACTCTGGTGAACCATGTATCACGATGGACATTAGCTGAAGAGCTTCCAGCATGTTGATCAGTCGTGCTTGGCATTGTAAATTAGTGGAAAAAAAATATATTAAAAAACGAAGTACCACTAGAAATGATTAAAAAAAATTCCACACCTATTGTCATTGTTAAACCTAATATATATTTTATATAAGTAATAGGATTTTTTAGCATAAATCTACAATATTACCACTAAAAATGTTATCAAAAAATATTTCTACACCTATTGTTATTTTATATGACTAGTTGTGTGTTTTATATAACTATTATTTTATCTTTTTTGACACCTAATGATTAAAAACAAAATAATTAAATATATCTACATAAGATATTGAAAAATAAATTATTATAAAAAACTAGACTATTTTTTAACCCTCTCTCTAAATATAATGGGTATTTGTAACACTAAACTACAATAACACATTATATTTCATCAATTTTTTGTTTTACTAAAAATAATGTTATATGGTTAATTGTGTATTTTTTATAACTAGTGATTTTTTTACACCAAATAATTAAAATGAATTAAACAATTGATATATACATTAATAATGAAATTTAACAAAATAATACGGTTAGTAAAAAAAGTTACTTAGTATTTGAAAATAGTTTAGAAAATTAGAGGAAGGCAAAGGAGTTAATGTGGTAGAAAATTGAATGAGATGTTAAGAAGAAAGTGGAATTCAAATAAAAGTTTTGGGTCAAAATAATGCAATAAAAGTATTGAGGTCAATAAATTCTGTAAAAACAAAAAATTCATGCAATTTTTCTTTACTTCAACCAAGTTGCAGTGCCACGTTATCAGTCGCACGCTAAGTCGATTTGCTATATTTTTGTAAGAAAAATTACGATACTGTCATATTTTCTTTTTGTCAGAATGATAGGTATAAAAAGAACTATCTCATTGACTTTGTTCTTCTCTTTGTATAATGAGTAATGATGGGTATTACTTAAAAAGTGATCATTTTAATATCACTCATGATGTGTATCTTGGGTGGTCCAATCATGTAAGAGTAAGGATGTTAATGGGGTGGGCTTACATATCACTGCGTCCCGTCCAATAAAAAAAGCCCTACACCCCGCCCCGCTCCCGTGTTGTTCTCCCCCCCCCCCCCACCGGCTCTTTAAAACCTCGTGGGGTGAAGGTTCTACTCGCGTGTTTCAATTTGATCATTCAAATTTTTTTTATTACTACAAATTTTATTATTTTAAAACTCTCAAATATTTCAGTCTTCAGAATTTGCATCTGTATTTTGATGTTTAGACAAATTTTTCCCTTCGAGTTGCACTTTGATTTAAATAGTTAAAACTTTATGTGTTATAATAGACACACACAAACTTTGATTTGAACAACTATTGAAATTAAAATATATTAATTATATATTATATACATGCGGGGCGGTTTTGCAGGGTGGAGAATACTTATTGCCAGAACCCACCTCGTCCCGCGCGAGTTTTAGTATCCATCCCCACAACTGCTTCAAGCCTCATTTAGTACCTTAAAACCCTCCCCTGTTTAAAGTGAGATGGGGCAGGTACCTACAAACCCGCGCCCCGTTGAAATCCCTATATAAGAGAGAGAGAGAGAGAGAGAGAGAGAGAGAGAGAGAGAGAGAGAGAGAGAGAGAGAGAGAGAGAGAGAGAGAGAGTATATAGTCAGGAAATTTATATAATTAGACCACCCAAAATACACATTGTAAGTGATATTTGCGTGATAATTTTTTGGATAATACCGAACATTAGGGGTCAGCAAATGAGAACTGAACCGGAAAACCGAACCGAATAAACCAAAAAATGAATAACCAGTTTGGTTTACTATGTAAAAACCAAACGAAAAAAACCGAATAAAAACCAAACTGGCGAAGGAAAAAAATAAAGAATGTGGAAAAATATTTATAAGAATTAAATGGAAAAAAATGTAGTTGAGAATTTATCATCTACGTGATTTTTTTTTTTTTTTTTTTTTTTACTATTTGGTGGTGTTATTAGTGAGATTTTTTTATATCACTTTAAATTATATTAGTAAGTATCCATTTAATTGATATTATTATCATGATTGAATTAATTCGGAAGTATTAGTTTTAATTTAATAAGTCTATATAGTATTGTAATTTAAGATAATTGTTAGTTTTAGAATAGTAAAATAATTGTATCAAAAATACTAGTCGCTATTGGATAATGTATTTCAAAAAAAATTGTATGACTAATTATTGGTCAAATATCCAAATTTGTAGCAAACCAAAAACCGAAGTGAAGCGAATCAATCCGGAACCAAAATCCGAATGTGAAACCGAATATAAAACCAAATGCAAACCATGCGGTTTGGTTTTTAAATTATAAAAAATTGAAATATTCGGTTCGGTTTCGGTTTTAACCAAAAACTTTCTAGTCATGTAGTAGAGTGATTTCTAGGCACGTTGATACTTTTGAATATCTAGACTAAACGACCATTTTTTTAAATCAGCAATTTGATTACATATCTTTCTTTTTTTTTCAAATAATTTGATTACATATCTGAGAATGAATTAAAAAGGATTTATCTTTACATTAAAAAAATTCAAAAAAAAAAGTTTTCAATAAAAAAGAAGACATGCTATGTTTATTGGGAAAATGACCTATAAAATCAAAGTATTAATTTTTTATGCCCAATTAAATCAAGACAAAAAATTATGCCCAATAACATCATTAACAGATTTATCTAAAAAAACATTTGACTAAACTATCCCTACTTTTTATATACCCTGATTTTTAAAACACTTCATTTTCTTTAATCTACTCTCTCTCTTACTCTTCTCTCTACAGTCGCACATCGAGACCTCATGTGAAGAAAAAGATGAAGAAGTTCACAATCATCAAACCCCATCTGTAATATCTCAAGAACCTGATATCACAGTGATTTATCAAAGGAGATCAGCGCCCAATATTAAAAGCAAAGATATAGTATTAGTAGAAAGGTTAAATCTTTCTTTTTAATCTTTTATATATTGATTTTTTCTTAATTAGATACTAAAATTTGGAAATGATTTGTTCAATTCAGGCGCAAATCGAATTCAATTCCTGGAAATATAAATCGGTTGAGTTTTGTTGTTCCTCGACGTATCAGTTGGAATCGTGCACTTCCCACCAGGTAGGTTGTTTTTATCCGTAATTCATGGTTAGATTAAGCATTAATTAAGAATTACAAAAGAAGATTCGTGAAATAAATTTTAATATCTTTACCTTTGAACTTCAAGGGAACGAACAAGTATAGTTACAGCATGTGGAAATTATCAATCTCAACAAATTGTTGGACAAAGGTATTGATTTAACAATCATTTGTCTTTTTCACTGTACTATTTGTTGATTTTTCAGGATAGGTACATGCAGAACAGACTTGTGAGACTTGTTTGTGTGTTTCTACATAGCCTAATCCGAACCAAAATTATAAACCGTAGTCTTTTTTGTTGTTGCGTAACGTAGGGTCTATAGTGCAATTAACTCGGATTTTGTTTGTTTGTGTATACCGTTCATGATCTTTTTATCGAAGTGCAAGCATTTTGTATCGAGTTTTCACGCATTAGAGAAGCGTTGGACTGTTTTGGCTTTTAAAAACATTGGAATGACAGGTCATTAGTTCATCTTTCGGAGCATATAATTGTATATCTGGTGATGGGATTTATTCATATGATCTTCAGCTTTTACAGTTCAAAAGCATACATAGGTATTCATTTGTTTATTCATTAAGTTATTTATTTTACATTGCATTATATGGTGTGACTGTTATTACAGGTGCCACTATATGCATTGCCCACAAGGGTTACTAGGAAAACAATACGAAAAGCTTATTCAATGTGATTCTCGCCTCAACTTTTTTAGTCAACAACCCGAGGTGATACTAGGAAATCCATATTTCGAGCCAAAAGTAGCTGTTGTATATGAGAATCCTAGAGAAACTAATCAAAGCAGCTTTGGCTAAAGATAGGATGACTTTAGGGAGTCGATATATTGAGCTTTTTGCATCAACTCTTGAGGAATTGAATGATACTCTTGCAAGGGGACGTTGAAAATATTTATATTCTCGGAGTGATTATTTTATGTTTTAGAATATGGATTATGTAAAATGAGTGGTTGTTTGTGGTTTGCAATGTAGACTTGATGGGATTATGTTTTAGAATATGGATTATTTAGTTGATGGGATTTATTTTTGTTATGGGATTATATACGTTAGTTGATGGGATATAGTTTGTATTGGTGGGATTTTTTTTTTGTCAAAATATTGGTGGAATTCAATACAACTTTGATGGGATTTATATGCGTCATGGGATTTTATACGTTAGTTGATGAGATATAGTTGTATTGGTGGGATTTTTTTTTGTCAAAATATTGGTGGAATTCAATACAACTACTGATGGGATTTATATGCGTAATGACGGGAATCGTCGGTGACGGGAATTGTCCTTGACGGGAATCGTCCGTGACGGGAATCGTCCTTGACGGGAATCGTCCTTGACGGGAATCGTCCGTGACGGGAATCGTGCTTTACGGGAATCGTCCTTGACGGGAATCGTGCTTGACGGGAATCGTGTTTGACGGGAATCGTCCTTGACGGGAATCGTCCTTGACGGGAATCGTCCGTGACGGGAATCGTCCTTGACGGGAATAGTTCTTATGGTGTAAGGGTAAACATGTAATCTTATAATAGTAAGTTAATGGATGATTCTTTGGGGCAAGTATAATATTATTTTGATTTTTTGGGTCATTGACCCATGTTTATTTTTCTTTATTGATAAATATAATGAAAAATAAATGTAACATTTCGAAAGATAAATACAATGAAACATAAGAATTTGGAAATCCTACCTGTCAATCCCCAAAGTAAACCAACAATACAAAATAAGAAAAAGACCGATAATCCAATAAAAAAAAAAAAAAGATTAAGACAAAGCACTCGAAGCAAGCAAGAACGAGGATAATACGAAGACTGAAGGACTTGTGTGATAAAAGCCACTTCCATGTGAAACAACATTACATCTTCTCCACCCAAAATACATATATTTTAGAAAAAAACGTTTTCAAAAAAAAATATTTAACGCCCGACCAAAATATTAGCTTAAATATTTACAGTTTTAGTCCACCCAAAACTAGAAATGAATCCCAAACTTCTTTTTAAATTCTCCCCGGAGCGAATGCTTGCCTGCTGCGCCCTTGTCACCACCACCACCACCGCCCTTGTCACCACCACCACCACCCTCCTCCTCTTGGCTTTCTTTAAGAACTTTTGGGATAAAAATTGAGCTATTCGGCTTCACGTAAATACCAATTGAATCAAGATATCGACTAAATCCACCATGGAATCCAACAATAACTGCACCTTCCATCGGTGTTGAGACGGGATTATTTGACGGTATACCAAAAGGACCATAACGAGATATGTTTGTGAAAAACATAACTGAGCCTACGCGTACAGCTCCTTCAAAACCTCGATATGTAACGGTTATGTTTGTCAAATACTCTGAAGGACCATCAAGATCAACCTGAATATATATATAGGAAAAAGTAGATTTACTTAAATGGAGTATACAATACTAGCTTATATGCTAGCTTAAATGCTGCTTTATAGGAAAATATAAGAATGCTCTAAGTTCGAACTTCTAAGCTTGGATTCTGAGTTTTTGTTCATGTTAACGCATTTTAAGAAAGTAAAGATTAATCGAGCACCCATAAAAGTATTGCTCATAAGCAGCCAGGTGCACTACAAGAAATAGTAGCATTAGCGGGGAAGCTATTGCGGCAACAACCAAAATGGCCTCTAATGATATTTTTAAAAACCAAAATGGCCTCTAATTATATTTTTAGCGGCAATATTTGCCGCTAAAGATAAAGTTAATAGAGGCAAAAACAAATAATTTGCTACTAAAAGTATCTTTAGCGACGTACTTATAGATGTGACAAATAACGACTATAGCGGCAAAATTAAAATTTTTAGTGTTAAATTTTTTGCCACTAAAGATACTATTTCTTGTAGTGGTGGTTATTAAGATACCACCTCTTCCTTAAATCTATGATTAAGGCCTAATTAGGCCCATTTATTTCTTCTTCGTCTTATATCTCCAACACGGCAACACCAAATCCCTCCAAATAATGAAACCCTAATTAATGAAACCTTGCCAATATCACACACATGAGGAATAGTGTTTGATTTCTTTTTGGTCATTGTTCATTTTATTACCAGTTTTTTTTAGACTAAATGAAATTCTTAAAAAATGGGGCCCAGAATGTATACTTGTAATAAATTAAGGATCAATTTAAAAAAGCAAGAGAATCCTGGAAACGTAAAAGAATACAAGATATGTAGAACGTAGGCACATACCTTTGTAACATTTCCTCCAGAACCACCAAACCTAGGAGAATACTCTACTTCTCCATTCTGATTATTAAACATAGTTCCGAATAGGATTGAATCAATAATATCACCATGTCCAATTACAATCTGTTTTATAAAGCCACCACTTGCCTTGTAGATCCACTTCTCCCCACCTCCACCTCCCCATGGCCCAATTGCTATTTCTTCAACTTGTGTACTGCTGCAAGAACTAGCCTGCGTATTTAAAAACAATCTTGATTATATTCTACGCCCAGGCAAACTCAGGAATGTTTTTTAATAGGGCTAAAAGTTATTTTTTTCTAGATACAGCCTGATTCCATGGCTAAGATAATAGCAGAAAATTAACATAAAAAAGAGTACCATCTTCTTTGCTTTGCTTGCTGGTAGATTTCTTTATATGTTGAGATTAGTCACGAGTTGTCACTAGCCGTCCGTCTTCTTGATATCTCTTCCTGTATTGAGTACATTCACGGCTATTTATACAGCTTTCCGTTTAAATGATGAAAATAGTGAATTTAGGGAATTTTTTGCATAAACCACCCTTACAAGTTACAACTTACAAGTGGGGGCTGTGATTTTGTTTTTATATTAAATCCAGTCAGTCGTGGATTCTTCCAAACTACATAATTTTAATAGTTTCTTTAATTATTGTCAAACATATAATCTTGATTCAGCAGATAATAAATAATAACACTAACTATTTGAAATGTCAGTGCTCCATTTTAAATTATGCAAATGTTTGTTTATTTACTCCATGTTGTTGCGCTTGCGTTTATAAAGGCAATTGACATTAAGTATTGATTATTTTTCACCGAAAAACTCTCTAGCTTTCTTAATCGACGAATGTGCCAGCTTTATTTTAATTATTTTATAATTATGAAGTAAAATTTGATTTTAAAATTTTCATCATTTATTTACCGAATATGTTTACCTAAAACAAAGAATATATTAAGAAATTAATAAACAAATTTGGACACTTTCAAAACCATATAATGATTAATCAAATTGATAAACTGAAACATCTCCCCATCTCTTATTTTTCTTTCATTACAAAAAAGTCAACTCAAAAAAGAAAATCATGCTTTCCACCATCAAAACGTTTCTTAGCATAAAAAATATATCCTAAATTATTTTTCTGTCACAGAAAATATTTGCTCGATCAAATATAAGGGTTTCCTATTTTATATTGTCATTGTGTTTTAGGTTCTATTAGTTGTTCAATTCCTTCTTATCTATCTTATCATTGACTTCGTATTATCGAGGGTTGGATGTCCCAACTTAAAAAGACTAAGTAGACCAAGTAAAAATATCAATTGTGAGAAATCAAATGTCACTCTAAAGATACGAGGATAATAAAAATCAACTGATCTTAGCATATATGTAATTGACATCATATGTGGTATATAATCAGCGACAATCTCAAACTCGTGGCACTCCCAAGTAGTTACCAAGGCAAATGTCAAAGCTAAATATCAACGTAGAGATATCTAGGGAAAATTTCTTTATATGACCTATACATAAAATCATTCTATAAAAGACAAAGATCCCTAATTTTTGTATAACACAATTTATACATCAATATATTGCAATAAAGTCTTCTTATGAATTTTTTAATTTTTTTACTCATTTGTCTGGTAATATCTGTTATATCAGATTAGCGATGTTTGTGAAAAACAATAAATTTTTCACCCATCGAGATAGCACGATGGAGAAAAAATTTGCCAGTGAAACTTGGCAGGGAAAAATGTCAAATAGTTGAAAAGTCTCCTTGCATATGTCCCATTATGAGAATGAAAATGTGTTCCTATGTTCCATCATTGTGATTCACAAGCAACGGCCGAAGTCTCTCATAATAACGTCTACAATGACGAATGTGTCTTACAAATGGAGACACGTTCACATCAGACATGCCTATGTAAGGCATTACTGATGAATGTTGTGATAGACATAGAGTATTGATATCTCTATATTTGTGATAGAATAATCTAGTCACGAGACATCATTTAGCTTCGTATTGTACTCATTGAGATATTTTCCCTATTATTTGATATATTCTTGTTTCTTTTCTAGTTTTGGAGAATCGCGACTTTTAGAGTTATTTGTGTGTAATTTGTGTGTTAAGTGTGAAACTCTTAGGTACGTGGATAATACTAGATCCCAAAGAATGGATAAGAAGTCGATGAAAGGAGATCATATTCGAAAGCAAGAGTTAAAAGACCAAGAAGTTGTTTTTGGAAAGTGAAAGAATTGTCGACCAGATTTAGAAAGTGAAGTGTACGAGAAGGCACGTGTGATTGACAAATATTCAGGAGAATCCATTTGTTCTTTATCTATAATTTTGAGTTAGGAATGCATGGTCGCTGATGGTTCGTGATTTGGAGTTGAAGCGAGAAGTTATTAATATTGTAGCTGGCGTGACTCGAAGGCGTCCACTTTTGGAGGTAAACATTTTTTGGTTGGATTAGGTCATATAAATGAACCCATGACTTATCAAACGTCCATGAACCTGTAAATATCAGATTTTAACAATATCAATGGGTCCTTGCTTAGTTTTTATTCAAAATTTTGGCCAGATAGAGGATAGAAAATTGATAGGATAGGAGGAAGCGACAAAGTTGGAGCATCCCAACACCAATTTGCATCTTCGTGTGTCGATCATTAGGGTAATTAGCCTTAGAATTTGGGTTTAACCATTTTTATAAGATTTTTATTCTTTAGTTTTATTTCAGTAGCTTCGCACTAAATTTCTCATAGCTTGAGTTTGTGTTATGTATAATCTTGATTGTTGTTTTGCTATTCTATTTTAATTGGGAATCATTTAATGGAATTGTGCATCTAAATTATAGTTTTGTAATGAATTATCTTAATTCATGCTTTCTAGAGAATGTGCCCCTCTAGATTGACCTAAGTCCTTACATCACCTTAGTTGGGGGTTGAGGGACTATGACAGTTCATAACCGTTTAGTGTGTTTTAGTGAACCTGACGGGCTTGCCTAACTAGATAGTCACTTGGGTTGGATTTAATCACCACTATCGATCATTGCGTGAGTCCCTTTTCCCAAGTTCCCTATTACCATTGAGGTTGAATTCTAAGATACGCTGATGGAGTTAGGCAGATTAGAGAATCCCGACTAGTTGTACTAGCTTAATTTACCCTTATAATTAGAATACAATTCAGTAGGATATGTGCGTACATGCAAACCTAAACTATTTATCGCTCATTATTATTAATCATAGTTATTCGCTTCATAGTTTAATTTCATAACTGCATCTTAGTTAATTATTCAAAACCAAACAAATATTCATTCTTTGAATTCTTTCATTTAGCTTAAACATATAAAACCACTTACGCTATTATTGAACACGAGTTTGAAGCTAACTACCTAAATCCCTAAGGGAGAAACTTATTTTACTTACTTATCACTTGGAATGATCCGTAACCTTGCGGAGAGTCTATCGTGTTCTCTCGAGGTATGTGTATGTAGTGTTTTGCATTGTTCTTTTATCACACTTTGGAAGACACCAGGTTTTTGGAGCCGCTACCAGGAATTTTATAGTTAGTTATTGTGTTTAGTTAGTGTAGAAGTTTTTATTGGTTTTTAGTTTTATGCTTGTATTGATTTTTTTTCAAGTTCTTTAGTTTCGGTGTATGCTCTTAGATCCCGAAAAGAAATAAATATGAGCTCAGAGAAGGAAACAAAGAGATCAAAGGAAGCAAGAAATGATGGCTAGCAACAGCGAGCCATTGTTCGTAGATGTTGATGGGAATTCGATTCGCAGAATAAAAGATGTACCACTTGGGGATAATATTAATAATCTAAATCCAACTCCCCTAGGAGGACAACCACAAGTAGGAGAGAACAATGTATCCATAGAATAATCAACCTAGATAGCAAGGTCTTCTTGGCTAAGAAGGACAATTCCATGTTCAACCCTTAGAGATTCGCCCTCTAGGGATCCAAGTTGCTAGATTCAAGCTCGATCTGGGTCTTTTGAATCAATTCATGATTTATGGAAACTACAGCAGTGTGACACATTAAGATTCGGTGAGGTCTATTCAGATGTTTATGCAGATTTGTGATCCCTAAATTACTCAAAACATTACTCGCAAACAGCTGTATTACTTCATGTTTCCGTTTTTCTTGACCGGAGTTGTAAGTGAGTGGTTGGATTGTCAACCATCTGATTCAATTACGTCATGGGACGAGTTGCAAGTCAAATCCTTTGATCGTTATCATCCACAGAGTATGAGAATGAAAGATAAAACAAATATTGCAAATTTCTGCCAAGATAGTGGTGACAGATTAAGAGAGACTGGACGAGGTTTCAACTGAGGTTAGCTAGATGTCTATTTCATGGTTATACCCCAACACTTCAACTTGCGATGTTCTATCAAGGAATCAACTATGGGTCACGTTTGAGGGTAGATACCGTTGGAAGAGGAGGTTTTGTGTCCATGGATCCTACAAAAGTCACGTTCGGCCGGAAAAGATAAGCAAAAAAGAGAGGAGTTGGCCACAACTGCGAGTTTCTATTACGAATACAAAAGGTACATTGTGTATAAATAGTGACACTGCTATAGAGGCTAAATTTTCGCCGTTAGATAATCAAATGAAGTAGTTGACACATACAATGAAAGAAGGTTTCCAAAGGAAACAAAACGAGTTAAAAGTAGTGCAAGAAGCACAAGGTTGTCCGCGTTGTAGGATACTTGATCTTAATATAAGAGGATTCAACATGTGTATTATTAAACTTTCATGTTTGGAAAGAGTGTCAAGGGAATCCATAGTCCGTGTTTTTCGTGCCGAATCGTGGAAATTACCAATCGGTAATACAGGGTTTCAGTAAGGGAATCACAATCATCCAGGACTTCAACGGTCAAATATGAGTAGGGTCATGAATCAAGGTAGTTCTTACCAACCACGACCTCAAAACAATAATTTTAATAAAGATCTCAAGTTTCTTTTCAAAGGGGACAAAGTTATGTCAAGCCAGCTCCACCACTGCAACCATCCTATGATTCTTATGTCGAGAGTCTTACTCCAAAAGCATTGCCTCAACATCCACAAGAAGGCTCTATCACAGAGTTTCATAAAACGATGCAATCTTTTGGGGCTCTGACACAAAAGAATATGAGAGGGAATAATGAAAGATTCAACGAGTATTCTAATGCGTTGAAGATATTAGGGACTCAAGTCATTCAAATATCCTCCCATCTAAAAGCTACTAAGATGAAATATACCATTAAGAATTCAGAAAAAATGGAATCAAATACTGGTTGCAACATTGGAACCTATGTTGTGTGAGAAAAGCAAAATATACACTGTTATTTCAGAAGTTTAAAATCATACCCACCTTTAATACATTTACACTGAAAGTATATCTTTTTTTTTTTGCAATGACACGTGAGTAGGGAAACATATGTTACTTTTGAAAATTGATATACAGACATAGAGTGCAATTAACACAAAAGAACATCTAAATTATAGTTGAATCAGAAATGCAAGAAATGGTAATACAAATAATTAAATGAAGGGTATATATCTAATCTTTGGACAAGACCACTTGTGATCTAAATAGTAGAAAATCCCACATGAGATCTAAATAGTAGAATACAAAAGCATGATTAGAAAATAGAGATGCAACAAATTCGCCAGGCATAATTTTTTATACAATTCTTGTTAAACAGATTTTCCCCAGTAGGAAGTATATTATTAAGACATTTCCACATGAAATTATGTACTTTAGGAATAGTATTCATAGCCCAAATAGTTTTCCAAATATTAGGGTCTAAGTTATAGCTGGATGATGGGTTTTTAATAGAGTTTTTAGCCAACTGGTCATCCTTTTGAGTTTTAAGAAGATGATAGGCCTCCTTAAAACTATAATTACCATCCTTAGAACTGTTCCAAATATAAAAATCCGAGCAATCAACATTAGGAAGGGGCATATTACAAATAATATTATTTAAAGGAGGCTGAAAATTCGAATCCACAACAGATTTGTTCCAACTAAAATCCTCCTTATTAATAAGTTCACTAACAAAAGTAATATTATTATTACTAGGCTTAATACAATTGTTAGTATTGGTTATCCAAATACCAGTTTGGATAGGAATTTTATCACCATTTCCTATCTTCCAAGAAATATCATTTTCAAAGACTTTCCTACCTTGTAAAATACTTCTCCATCCTAAAGATGGAGCATAACTAATTTTAGCCTTTAAAAAGGTATCATTCAAGTAATATTTGCCTTTAAGAAGTCTCATAATAAGAGAGTTCTCATTATGAAGTATATACCATGCTTGTTTCCCAAGCATAGCTTGATTCATAATATTAATATCCCTAAAACCCAAGCCACCATGAAACTTAGAAATACAAAGAGATTCCCATTTATTATAGTGAGTACTCTTTTTATTATTCTTACCCCACCAAAATCTTGCAATAGTACTATGAATTGTGTTACAAATATTCTTAGGCAGTAAAAAGGTAGACATAAGATACTTAGGGAGACTTTGGAGAACTTATTTTATTAAGATCTCTTTACCACTATCAGATTAAAAGAGTGTTTTCCAATTCTCAACTTTATTAACAACCCTTTCAATCATACAGTCTAAATATCTGGATTTATTCCTATTCCAGTCAGTAGGAATGCCCAAGTAAGACCCTAAAGACTCTTTCTGTTCCATATCCAGTTTATTAGTCATAAAATATCTAATATGAGCTGGAGTATTAGTACTAAACAAAACACCACATTTTATTTTATTAAGAGAGAGACTAGTGGTATTTTCATAATCAATCATCATATTATTAAAGGTAATAACATCCTTGAACTCTGCTTTTAAAAAGAAAATGCTATCATTTGCAAAAAGCAGATGAGTAATAGTAGGACAGTTTCTCCATATTTTAAAGCTATCAAAAATATTTTTATTAATTTTATCCTTAACTATAGTATTAAGAGTTTGTGAGACAAGGCAGAATAAAAAGGGGGATAAGGGATCCCCTTGTCTGATTCCCCTAGTGGGTTAACTAAGGGGATAATCCTTACCATTTACAAGAATAGAATAAGTAACCGAGGTAACACATTCCATAATATTAATAACCCATATAGAATGAGGCCCCATTTTAGTAAGTAATTGTTCAAGAAAGTCCCACTCAATATATTCATAAGTCTTTTTAACATCATCTTTAATAGCAAGATAGTATTTTTTGGTATCTTTCTTTCTCTTTAAAAAAGTAATAATTTCATGTGAAATCATTATATTTCTTGTATTTTTCTTCCAGGTATAACTTTGGTATTTCTTGAAGGAAAACCTTTACAACAACGATTTTATCGCGTGTAATTGCAACCTGTACCGAGATTTTTACGGGCTCAATCTCAACCTCACAAGCATGATTTTTATGGGCTCAATCACAACCTAATTGAGATTTATATCGAGTTAAATCTCAACCTCTAAACCAACTCTTCTCTACTTCTTGAAATCTTTAATTCCTAATCTAGAACAAGAGCAAATCTTGAATTTTAAATATTACAATATGAACACAACTCATAATGAATGAATAATACATTGAGAGTATCAAGTTGTAGAAAATGAAGATTAGACCATGATTATGCAAGCTTCAGATCTCTTGAATAATGCTTGAATGGTGGATTTGAATATTGAAGATATATATAAGTTATTAACTGAAATGAGCTTGTGTTTATAGCCAAATGATGTCCCAATGAATTTGCCTTTATGGCATTAAAAATATGCAATATGGCTCAAATGGGCAACCTGATTTTATGTATAACGCCTAGATGTTAAAATGGTGTTACTTCATCCTTTAATCATCACCCCAGTTTTTACTCCAAATTAGCATCTGGGTCTGGACCGGTGTTCCAATTTTGATGACGTTTGAAATCAATTTTGGGATTATATATTTAAGATTTTGTGATACATCTCTCAAGTGTTGAAACTTTCTTCAAAATATATACTCACAATGTAATTATAAGAAAGTTATTAGTTCATGGCATTTTTGGAATCAAAGTATACAAATATTTATGGAACAAAACATGTTTAATAAATGTAAAGGTGTAAGTACATGTTTTTTCATAGAAATGATGCTTGGATGCTTTGTCTTCTAACTTATAAAATGTTCTATTTATATATTTTAAGAAGTTTGTAGTTCAAAACTTTTTCAAAAGCAGTGCACATGGAAAGCTATGATCCAAAAAGTGTTTAACTCATATAAAACTCATGTAACACATAGGATTGATGCTTAGATGATTTTCTTTCTATCATAATATATTTTATAAATGTGAAATCATATGACGATAAATTTTTCACCAATTAGATATATTCAACACATAACAAGTTATAGCACGAACTGAGTTAATGAAATCAAGGAAGTGGATGAACATCATGTCAAGTAAAATCATGCTTGAATGCTTTGTCTATAGACATAGGATATGTTGCACATAATAATACACATAATTAATAAATTAACCTATTAAGGGCATAAAAATTTGTCACATAAAAACAAACTAAAAAGAGGCAACATACCAACACCCGCTTAGTATATTTACTAAATGAAAGAATATTATCCAAAAATTAAAGAGTCTACGTAACAAGTATTAAATATGCAATAATATATGTTGTTAGATAAAATGTAAGCGTAGGAAATAGAACAAACAATTGACATGCATAAAAGTTAAAGGATAAGGGATGGAAGACAAACACGCAATTTTAGGGTGGTTCAACTCTCATAAGCTTAGGCCACCGCATAAGGTCCATGCACCCTTAGTATTTAGAGCTCCTCCACAAGATTATCCTTGTGTCTCTTACAGGTGAGAGCACAAACCTTTACAACCTCTTCTGAATCACCTTTGAAGGTAGCCCCTAGTGTTATCACCAACATTAGTCAACCGAGTGAACGATCTCTTCTCATGATATACCACTCATAATCCCGTAAATCCTTCCACTTGTGTATCACTACACAAGCACGAGTGAACAATCTTCACTTATGATCTACCATTTCACACTCTGTGAAGCCTTCAAGTTTTGTTCTTACACCCCCACCAACTCTAAACTACTCTTGTCTAGTCTATGGAATATCACACTTCATCACTAAAGCAAGAGCAAACCCTAGGTTTTATGATTAAGCCTAACCTACCAAATTTAGCCTATGTACTCCTTTATTAGTAGATAAATACAAGTGTTTGGGCTAAAAATACAAAGTAATATAGGTATATGGACTATGGATTGCATTGAGTCTCTATTGGAAGATATGTTTTTGAAAAATTCAAATAAGGTGTAGAAAAGAGTCATATTTGGAAGTTTTCAATGCCTCCATTTATAGGTAAAATCTCACCAACCGATTTGTCCATGTGTCACCTCCTCATTGGCTTGAAATATTCTCACCGAATAACCAACCTATTTTAGTTAGATGGTCACTGGGAAATTCTTCATGATTTTTCTAACGACTCTAAATATCCATACACGAGTTACTCTAAATTGTCTTTTGTAGTTGTTTTATTTTCACTGGGCACCCACCTTCATTCTCTTAGGGTATCTATTGGAGTTGAGTCTTCATATCTGGTAATTAAATAGATCAAATACCCAGAGTCTTTGCTCGGCTGTCTGGTATTCAAAATCCTTGGCTCCCATTTGATGCACTTTGGTTGTCCTACTTTTTATCACTACGGAGGTCTAGACTTCAACCTTTCTTAGCCTTCATCCTCAAATGGATTTAAGATGTCCGTCCTTTCTCGTAACTTGAAGACACGATGTTCTTTCTTCTTATCCCTCAATCTCGAATGGATTAAGGATGTCTGGTCTTTGTCTCATCGGATGTCCGGACTTCATCATATCTTTTTACACCTTCAACTGACCTTCTTCGGTTGTCCACTCTTTGGCTCCTTGTAGGACTGATGATCCTATTTTTGCAACATTTCCATGATTCATTGAACCTACAAGAATTATACGCAATCTCGACCTTTCTCGTAAGATCAAACAATTCAAACTCAATATTTTGTCAACAATCACATCAATAACAAGTTGGGTTAACTTGACTGGCTAGGACCTTACTATTTATTCAACACTTAAAGGTGGGTACAAAGTTCGAATCCCCTCCCTAAAAGGTGTGAAGTGAGAGGTACAAGGTTCGAATCACTTCCCTGAATATAGGCAACCTAGTTCTGAATTACTTGAGAATATGCATGAGGGAGCCTATATATCCTCGTGGGATTAGTCGTGGTGCGCGTGAGCTCGCCCAGACCACCCACATACAAAAAAGGAATCACATCTATCAACATACGGCCTTTAGACCAACACTGACCCTGAATCCGAAATCGAAGCAACCCTAAACCTGAGCGGATTCCAAACTAACTTGAAAACGTATGCATTATTGTACATTTAATGGAACCAGTTATTTTATGGTCAGTTGTAATATTTTTTCTACATGTGGGGTAGCGACCGTAACTCATTCCATCTTTCAAATTAAAAGTATGATTGTAGTGATTGCTTTATTATTGAGATTCGAATTTTACAAAAAATAAATTTCTTGATGATGAAAATTCTTGGATCGTTTAATTGAGAAACATACACTTTGGAATTAAAATCTACGCATGCAAGCAACCCATTTCAGTTTTATTTGAAATTTACATATGAGGCCTCAGGCCCATTTCATTTTACTCCTATATTTATGGAGAAAAATTAAAAGAAAACGAAAAAGAATATTGGCGCTTGAACAAACCTAACATCACTCTATTTGCTGCTACCTTTACCTTAAAAATGGCCTCCATTTCTTCTCCGTTTAAGGTAATCCATGTTTCTCCTCTTCAATCTAATTTGATGCTTATTTTTTCTCCTTTTTATAACGCTATAGTAACCATTACTGTGAGTGATGAATTATGATAATTAATGTTTAATTGCTCATGTAATTGTATGATTATGGCTGCAGATTATATTGGGTTCATCTTCCGTCGCGCGTAGAAAAATATTAGCAGACATGGGATATCAATTCACACTAATGGTATACTTATTTTTTCTCACAATAACATACATACATATAATGCTATATATTAAGTTAATTTGAATATTGTAAATTAGTCTGCAGATATAGATGAAAAAGCTATTCGAAAAGAGAAGCCAGAAGAATTGGTTATGGCCCTTGCTGAAGCAAAGGTACACTCTTCATTTGCATTTTGGTATCTAAAACTTAAAACCTACATATATATTCTCTTTTTTCTTGTTTTGTGTTTAATTCATTTCTACTCCCAAAAGATTTATGAATTCGGAACATTGAGAAACAAAATAATAATAATCTGTATTGTATATCAGGCAGATGCTCTAATATCGAAATTTAATAAAATCGAAAAACTAGACAAGGATGATAAACCAACACTTCTTATTTCAGCTGACACAGTATGTTTTGTTTCATTATTACTCAATATCAAAATTATATCAGATCTTCCACCACAAGGCACCATATATGTGTAAAGGATTAAAAATACATCTTAATTTGTTCAAAAATGTTTTGAAATGTGTTTTTTTAGTATATTCTCTTTAACTTAAATACTGGAATATGTCATCAGGCAGAAGCCATTATACCAAGGCTCTTGGGTAATGAACACAAGGAGGATGCTGAACCAACACTCTTAATTACTTGTGACCAAGTATTGTTTTTTTTCCTAGTTTTCATATAATTTTTATATATATATATATATATATATACACGTGCATCGTATTTTGTGTCCTTACGCATAAATGAACGGCCTTGTGGTGGTGTGAAATGTAATTTTTTGGTTTACTATTTTAATGGGATTAAATTATTCGAGTTAATTTACTGTTATATTGAAATGATTTGGAGGTGGTGGTGTATGAAGGTATGATAAGAGAAAAACCATCAAGCAAAGAAGAAGCACGACAGTTTCTTAAAGGTATGTTGAGGCCTATTTTTGTAATTTAAGTAATTAATTAATTATTCTAAATTTGCAGATTATTCTAATGGATATGCGGAAACTGTGAGTTCTGTAGTTGTTACAAATCTTAAAACAAAACATAGACGAGGAGATTGGGATAAAGTGGAGGTAATATTTTTTATTCACTCTCATGTAAATTTATTTAATTTATAATGATATTTGCAGATACATTTTCATGAGATTCCGGAGCAGATTATAGATACTCTGGTAAAAAATTGTTTTAACTTTAGTATTGTTTCACGATTTTTTCTAAGTTATAGAAATATTTTCTTTTCTCTTCAGGTTAAAGAAGGGATAGTACTTAATGTAGCTGGAGGATTGATAATTGAGCACCCTTCAATTCTACCACTTGTTAAGAAAGTGGTGAGTTTAGTGTCTTTTTGCGAAATGTTATAAGGACTTGCTAATTAAATAAAAAAATTATATTTTAATATATTTTGTAGGTTGGTTCAACTGATAGTGTAATGGGGCTTCCGATAGAACTCACGGAAAGATTGATTAAGGATGTTCTTTAAAGGATTCATTGTTACTTTAAACTCTTTGACACAATTAAAGTGTGGATTTGTACACTTAATTTCTCTTATAATATCCAACAGTTAGTAAATCTTTAGTGCTCTTACTTGAGATTCAATCTAGATGGTGTTATGTGCGTTATCATGGAGCTGATTTGTATCTGATAATGACTCGTTGCGTAAACGTTGAGCTTAATCCAACTGGTTTAAGTGCTTAACAGTGAATTTAAACTTAATTTAAGAATGATACTTCAAACTTATAACAATACTCTTGAGGGGTATTGTCGGGAATCTCACATCGAATGCATAATGACTGAAAAACTTGTTAATAAAATAATTGTCAATTGATGTACCTTCATTCCTTGATTTTTTTTTTCCCTATTAATCCTTCCTTTTTTTTTTTTTTCATACATGAGAGGCTATGAAAAGCCGTTATGAATAGAGAATTATAAGAAAAACAAAAGCTCTTATTAATCTAGTACAACTCTAGCAGTTGCACATTCACTTCTGTCTTTCCTAATAAAATGATTCAAGTACTCGGGAGGGTCCACAAAGTCCATCGGTTGACCAAACATTCTTGCCCCTTCTTTTGCTAATTTATCCGCACAACTGTTGGCTTCTTGGAAAATATGATTTAGCTCAAACTTTTAGAATTTGCCCAAAATAGCACAACATTCTCGTATCATTGAAACATGGCGACTACCTAAGTTCCCACCGCCCTTCACTAGCGCGTGGAACTTCCCCAAGTCCCTCTCATTATGAGTTGAGCTCCCACCGCCCTTCACTAGCGCGTGGAGCTCCTCCGAATTTGTTTCAATAATCAATTCAATATAGCCTTTGCTAATAACTCATCTAAGGCCAAAAAGTAATGCACAAAGTTCAGAGGCAAAAGGCGAATCAACGGTGCAAGGTCCCGTGAAACCCGCTATGCAAGACCCATACTTATCCCTCAATAACCCTCCTATCCCGACCCTCTTTTCCTTACTAGAGAAGCTTCCGTCAATGTTTAACTTCACCCCATTACAAGGTTTTAGCCATCTAACCATTACATTTGTTGCTATTTTAGTTATACCACCTTCATAGCATTTACCCCACGCTAGTATAAAGTTCCTAGCTAAAGATATAATCTCTCTCTTTATCTCTAAAATGTGTGGTAAATTATCTAGTTCGTTGAAAATAACATGATTTCGCTTGGTCCAAATAACCCAAAGCGCAGATGTGAATATATACGGTCACTCAAACCCATCAATACGGGCTTTAGACGAGAGATGGCCCGATAACCAGGCCCGGACAGCTTCTGTTGCTGTGATCGCAGGCCCTTCTGCAGAAATCAGTAGCTGCTCTCGGTTTGCAGCAGTCCTCCAGGACCCTCGGTGGCGTATCCAGTCCTCATTCAGGGACCTAGCTGATCTTGGTCCCTGTCATCCATCCTTCCACGGTGCAGCTGCTCCAGACCTCCAGCGCCAGCAGCGAATAGGTCCTCCCCAGCCGCTTGATCATTGCATTCCAGCAAAACAGCAGCGTTTTGTACACGGCCTTCACCTGAGATAAAACCCAATAAGTTCCATACGCAAGTAGCTAATTTACACTTTAAAAAAATATGTAAAGTATCTTCCCTTTCGGCCCCACAGATGCGACACTTCATCGAGTCAACGATGTTCCGTTTATATAAATTTCCAGCCGAGGCAATTCGATTAAAAGCAATCCTCCATAAGAAGACACGTATCTTTTGTGAGACTTTCAACTTCCATATTCGATCCCTGGTGTCGCTTAGGGTGTGATAAAAATAAGATCAATTTAAGTATGGAAAACTATGCACTCTCACCCTAGACAGGCACAATACTGCAAGTATTACAGGACGTATGCAAGTTTTAATGATAAGTAGAGTTCGTTCTCAGGGACTTAAGTGTGTTAAACGCGTAGGAACAGGTAACGAGTAAAAGTAAATAATTAGAAAACAGAAAATTAAATATTTGGTTTTCGAGTTTATGAATTAAAACTAAATTAAGGCTAAGAAAATAAAGAAAATAAAGTAAAAGATTAAGAATATGAGATGAGAAGTATAGCTTAGGTTTTGCTAGTATGCACTAATCCTTCTAATTCTATCTATAGATCTAGTTCATAAGGGAGAATATTAGCTCTTGGTAATACTTAGTCAGGATTCTAAATTCCACTACCTTAGACCTTGAGAGCGACTAAGGGGGCTACGTCACAACCAAGAAGTGATTTAAAATAGGGTTATCAAACGCCACTAAGGCCCTAAGCAAATACTGCAAGTCTTGGTGATACGGTGGTTAAAACAAACCTTAATGACTATCTAGTTAGAAGTATGTTTTGTCAGAACTGCTATCGACACTAGACATTATGTGGTGGTTCAATAGTTAAACACCCTGTCAAGGTGACCATCTAACTACTCTTAAAACAATCCTAAAGTGATCAGTTCTAGGAAAGACATTAAATCAAAACACATAAGCAAATATAAAGTAAGAAGCTAATATTAGATTAAAACATATAATTCCCAAAGAAACTTAGATAGAAGAATTAGAATTCATAGATTATACATATGCAAAACCCAAGCTATGGGAAGTTTAGTTCATACCTGAAGGAAATAAACTAAAAGAAATAATAAAAGACATCATCTTGCTCTCTACAATAAACTGGAAGAATAAAACCTTAAGAACTAATTACTATGAGGCAAGGATGATTTACAAGTGATATAAGGGTGTATTTATAGGTGTTTAGAAGACCTAATTCGTTTTCTTGAGGAAGAGTTAAGGTAATGGACTTCTAGCCCAACTCAAATTCGTATGGAAATAAAGATAAACACTGCTGCGTTGTTTTGGTCATAACTTCTTTATTATTGGTCCGATTTTGCTCCACAAGATACCAAAAGAATCGCAACAGAATTATCTAGACCCTTTAGGAGTAATTTACCAAATTCGGCCTCTTTATTAGGTAAAAACGCCTATCTTTGCAGAATCCCAGATTTAGGCAGCTTTTCCTTTTCCATCTTTTTAGCAATTCCTTCCTTATCTCCAATTACCATGTAAATCTCTTTCCATAAGTTGTTGTCTTTGACTTGGACTCTAATTAAGCTCCATAATTATCTTTAAAGCTACACACTAAATAAACAGTTAAACCCAATATGCTCTAAAAATATTATTTCTACAAATCAAGACACAAAATAGGAAAGTGCACTAAAACTCAAGAAAATCGACATTATTGACTTCTAAAACACTAAAAATGATGTCTCATCCTAACATAAATCTATCACAAATGAGGAGACATCAATCCCAATCAAAAGAATTATTCACACCATCTTCCTCTAGGCTCATAAAAGCGGATTTTACTGTAAATACCCCGGAGCTCTCAAACTTCCAAGATACTTTCGAGCCACCATCATCATCTTGCACTACTATACCCTCTCGAATAGCTTGAACACCAGCAACAATGGCTTTACACGCGTTTGATTCGGAACCATTCAAAACCCGATTGAGGATCCCATTCTTAAAATACTTGTTCCGGAAAACTTCAACCCAAGCCACCGATTGTTCATCATTGATAATCTTCCACCCAAGCTTCGCAAGAAAAGCCAAGTTATACCTTTCGGCACCCCGAATTCCAAGCCCTCCATTACTCTTTGACTTGCAAACTTGGTCCCATGCAATCCAATGTACTTTCCTTTCCGAATCCGAAGAACCCCAAATAAAATCTCTCACAACTCTATCAATATCCTTGCATATGTATTTGGGTAACTTCAAGACTTGCATCTGATAGACTGGCATCGCATAAAGCACGGATTGAGCTAACGTGATTCGACCTGCCAATGAACGGGTCTTTGTCTTCCAAGAAGCTAACTTCCCTCTCATCTTCTCAACTATCCCTTTATATAAACCTTTAGGCAGTCGCCCAGACAAAATTGGGACACCAAGATACGAGCCAAAGGAATAGCTATGACAAAATCCACTTGCAAGCGCTAGTTCTTTTTGTGTTTCATCCGGGACATTTTTTGAGAAGTATATCAGTGACTTCTCCGCACTAATCGTCTGGCCGGCTTCCATGCAAAATATATTCATCGTTTCTTGTATTATTTGTACCTACACTAGGTAAGCTTCACCAAACAATATTAAATCATCCGCAAAAAATAGGTGAGATAGCTTAGGACCATTACGACCAATTTTAACCTCCTTCCACTTCCCTGAGTTACAAAGCTCCTGGATTAAGATCGACAGCCGCTCCATACACATAACAAAAATATATGGAGATAGAGGATCCCCTTCCCGAATACCCCTTTGGGGAGTAAACGGAGGCAGGGGTTCCCCATTCCATAACACACGCATCTCATTTTCTCTAATACTCGCCATAATCAATTTTACCCAATTATCCGAAAGGCCAAAATGCTTAATTGTTTCCTCTATAAAAACCCAACTGATCTTGTCATAAGCTTTTTCTAGATCAATTTTAACCGCCGTGATTCCAACCTCTCCTTGTTGATGACATATCTTATGATCCACTTCCCGCACCAGCACAACATTATCAACTGTGGGGCGACCTGGCAAAAAACTACTTTGGCACGGGCCAATAATGTTAGACAGAATAGGCCTTAGTCTGTTGAACATGGCCTTCATAATAAACTTAACAGGACAATTAATAAGACTAATAGGGCGGAGTAAGCGTACCAGGTTCGGGTCTGGTACTTTCGGAATAAGGTGTATAAGTGTACTATTCAGACCCGAAGGTAGATGACCTGTATGGATTGCTTCTCGCACCATCTTGCAAACTGAATGCCCTACTGTGGCCCAACACTTTTGATAAAACACAGCTGACATACCGTCCGGACCAGGGGCTTTATTTGGGTTTGATTGGAAAACAACCGCGCGAATTTCTTCATCCGAAAAGGAGTTATTGAGCTCTTTGGAGGAATCCATATCGATAGGGCCAATGAAAGGCATAGTACCCCTACCCAAAGGAGCCAAAGGCATTTCATATAGTTGGACAAAAAAAATCCCTAACCATTCGTTTCAGTTCCTCTTCCTCCTCCACCCACTCGTCTAAATCATTGAGTAATCTCATGCAAATAGACTTTTCTTACGTATAGACGCTGCTAGATGGTAGTATCTTGTATTTCTCTCTCCCGAACCTACCCACGTTACTTTTGATTTCTGAAATTGCATAGCCTCTTCTTGTTCAAGTACATCCTCGTATTCTTTCGCTAACCGAACCCCCATTTCCCTGAGCGAGGAGTTATAAGTAACTTGTAAAGACTTCTGGATACCCCTAATTCTCGCACAAAGTTCTCTCTTTTTTCGATTAAGGTCTCCAAAAACACTCACTATAATGGCCCTCAAGAGACAGGAAAAATGTTCTCTCTTTTGTAATTCTTTCTTTCCCAAAATAATGTTTTTGCAAATTCACCTTTGTTTGTGGTAAATTCATATTCAAACTCATTTTCTCACTTATCACTATCTTTAGAACCAAAAAGAAAAAAGAAAAAAACTTATCACTATCTAATTTGTAGGTGTTTTCTCATTTCTCTTTGTCTTTTTCAAAAATTTCGAAAGGTTGAATTTGTTCTTGATCTTTTTTTTCCTTTGTCTGCACCTGGTGTTTTTCCTTGCCTTAATTCACCTTTACTTGCCTTTATTCAAACCAACTACTACCTCACTTTTACTACTAACCAAAACAACAAAGAACATATTTTCAGCAAATCATCCAAACGCCAAATATAGAGATATTACTCTCTCCATGGAGGGAAATATTTATTATGAAAAATTGGAGGAGTCTAAACTAATGACCAAAATTCTTCATCACAAAGGCATCAACTTCTCATTCATTAGAATCCATATCCAAAAATATTTGGGTATCACTAGAGAAATCAAGACTGAACAATGTGGTATGGATAAGTTCATAATCATCTTCTAAATAAAAAAAGAATTGGAACAAGCGCCCATGGATCTTGTTTGGTCGCATTAAATGAAATCAACATGGAAATTAAAAAGTGAAAAATACAACTTTATGGATTTAAATGTTTGGATATCCTCCAAAATTGCTGAACACTAAGGATATTCGAGAGATGTGTGCTCCAATAGGTAACATACACGATTTTTTTTACCTCCGGATAAGTATATTAATGATTAAAATTTTACCCGCAATCAAAATTGACTGGAAACTTGATATGTCTATCTTCGCGGGCTTTAATTTCTAGGATAACTCCAAATCCCCAACTTGGATTAATTCAAGTTTGAGAATCTAGTCAAGTCTCCTACGACTGTGGAAGTTTTGATCACAAGGAGAGTGTTTGCCATGATCCAACCAAGATTGTTCCCAAAATTGGTAGCTAGATTAAAGTTTCAACAAAAAATGTATTGGCCATGGGTAACACTAGAAAAATCTATCAAGGAAAGAGAGAATAAATGTCTAATTTTCGAGGGAAAACCCGTCGGAAAATGAGGAGTCCAATCAGAAAAATCAACTTTAATTTTAAAAAAGACGATAAAGAAGAAGTGAAGTGCCACTTTGCTCTCGATGCGTGAGAGAAAGAAGAAGTATCGATGGTCCATAAGAGTTTGAGAAGAATATGAAGGATAAGAGAGTGAAGGTGGTTAATGAGAGAATAACAAAACAGGGTCGTTCAACATTAAAGTGGAAAAATTATTTGACAACAAAGGACATGTCAACAAAAATTTGGCAACACCATTGGGTACATGATGGACGTTGAGGTGGATATGTTTACACCTACACAAAAACGTGCATAACATGTGACTTTTGGGACATAAAATCCCACAACCTCACAACACGATTATTCTTCCACCACAAACAAATCTGAAAAGTCCCAAATTGTCTTCGAACCCTAAAAATTTCCACCAAACCCTTCAACCATCTCTTAACACCATCACAAATCCTCACCTCCTACCACTACCACCACAACAAATCCTAACTTTCCAAAACATCCTACAACTTCCCTCAACATCTAAACTAACCCCAATGAATTAGCACCCCTAGACCACAAAGACGATGAAAACATGGGCATCTATGAACTCTTCGAAACACCATCAGAGAATCAATTCAACAAACCACTTTAGATGCCGGAGAAGAAGAAGATGAAGACTATAGAAAGTGAGATACGACAAGGATGGATTGCTGAGACATAAGACAGATATGAGATGGGTTAGGTTTGATGCACAATTAAATCTAAGCGATTCAAAGAGAAGTGATCTAATTTGGGATTTTTGTGGTCAGAAGAAATACTCACCAAAATGTGTCGAAAACCAAAAGAAGTTTGAAAAAGACAAGACCATGGGAACCAAGCCGGAAGAGGGAGTGAACCTACTTAAAAAGGGCAACGAGATTGATGTTAATCAATGTCGGTGTGTAATTATTAGTGTATTGGTTGCACCTTGACATTCCAGACCCTCGAGGAGTTGTATGCAAAGCATTCCCCTCAGGTATTAATTTTATTTGAAACTAAGAATTCAAATACTTTGTTAAGAAATATTGTAAGGATATTAAAATGAACTTACTTAACATTGTTGATCCTTTAGGAGCAAAATGGGTCTTAACCCTTTTCGCAAAACATAAAAATTATGTTAAAATTTTAGATAACAATGAAGAATTTATTTACTACCTTAGAAAAAAATGATGATAATACTTGTTTCTACCCGACCTTTGTATATGCACGTTCTTATGAAGAAATGAAAAATGTATCTCTTATTAAAATTGGTAACTATAAACTTTATAAAATCCCATGGAATTCAATTGCGAATTTCAATAGTTTTAGATACCTACGTGAGAAAATAGGGGGTAAATTAGAACACAAAAATCAAATAAACTTTTAGTTAATTTATAAACCTCAATTCATTTGAGGAAACAACTATTTATATTTGCAAATATTCCTGGACCAATAGAAGGTCAGTATAGAAATTAATCAAAACCAATTTTGATGAAGCTCTGCGCAATCATAAATGGTAGATCTATACACTAATGCTTGGATTGGTGTAATCTTAGCTATAGGACCAGATCATTGTTCGTTGTTGCACTTGAATGATATTAAAAATAAAAGGAGGTTCTAATAAAAAGTTTTTGGATAAAAAAACAGATTGTTTGAACATTATAAAGAATGTATGGAAAGATTTTAAAATCAAGAAAGGAAAGACAAATGAAGTTATAAATTTTAAACGTAGAAGACGTAGCCATCTCTTATGGGAAACGGAATGGATTTGGATCTTCTCCTAACTAGCTTTCTATTCTAACTATTATATTTGTCTATAATTAGTTTTTTAATCTAGTTTTTCCTCTTTCTTTCTATTTTTAATTCTCCATATTTATCTATAAATGATTGGTAAATCAATTAAAAGATTATGATAGGAGATTTATTTTAGGGAAAATGACCCAAAAAATCAAAATAATATTATTTTCAGCCCAATAACATCAATGACAAAATTTCTTCCCAATAACATCATTAACTAAATTTTGTCCTTGATGGGAATCGTCCTTGACGGGAATCGTCCTTGACGGGAATCGTCCTTGATGGGAATCGTCCTTGACGGGAATCGTCCTTGATGGGAATCGTCCTTGACGGGAATCGTCCTTGACAGGTAAACATGTAATCTTATAATAGTAAGTTAATGGATGATTCTTTGGGGCAAGTATAATATTATTTTGATTTTTTGGGTCATTGACCCTTTATTTTAATAAGATTCATTTTGGAGGAAGTTTATTATTAATTTGGAAAATTAATTATAGATAAATATAATAAAATATTATTATTTTAATTATGATTGGTTGTTAGGATAGTTAGGATAGAAAGCTAGTTTGGAGAGGATCCAAATCCAAATAAAATACCATAAACTTTAAGAATAATAGAATACAAATAGAATTATTAATGAGAAAATTGAAGAGATTTTCAATAATAGTTTAACAGATCATAACTGAAAAGAATATAATTTCATAATGAAATCATTTGAAGAAACGTGGGAAAGGTAAGAAAACTAATGGATAGCTAGATATAAAAACTTATGGTTGAATAAGGAAGATAAAAACACAAAACTCGTTTTTGCCTTTACTAAAATAAAAAATGAGAAAAAAAATATAAAAACTTTAATTAATGATAATAGGGATTGGTTAGATAACAAAAAAAAATATAATAAAAAAATCACAAAATATCTATATTATATTACAAGCTTTTTTTATAACTGGTGGCCAGGATCGATTCTGGCCAAACATAATATTACAAGCTTTTTTTATAACTGGTGGCCAGGATCGATTCTGGCCAAACATAAGTGGTGGCCAGGATCGTTTCTGGCCAAACATAAGTGGTGCCAGGATCGTTTCTGGCCCCACCTATCATTAATTAAAAAAAAAAATACAAAAAACAATGCCGAAGGCAAAAACAAAAAAAGAAAACATTTTGAAAACCTATCTCACATCAACATCCCTATCTCTTCGCCTCTCCAACCCGGCTTCACCTCTCCACACCTCTCCACACCTCTCCACCGGCTTCACCGCCCTTCTCCTCATCTCGACACCGCCATCGACAGTCACCATCAGAATGGAACCATCACCGCCAGCCATCAACGTCACCATCGAAACCCCTCTTCTAAAACTCCATCGCCCAATAATTGTATAATCTCTTCATACTCAAATTCCCACACCAAGCCGTAGCTTATACTCTCGCCGTTGCTTCGATTTACAGCTCCAACAATTGAACCAAGCGCCACCATATTCTCAAAAACCTAAAGTTTAAGGTAAAGCGTCACCATATTCTCAAAAACCTAAAGTTTAAGGTAAGAGACTAATTGTGTTGCTGATTTCGCTAAAAGCTCTTTCATTTTCTGTGTTTGCTTCCTCCCCACCTGCGCAAAAGGACCAATCGTGCAATTATTTTATGATAAAAGGACCTAGATATCCTCTATAGCTGCTTCCACTTGAACAATCTGCTGCTTCATATCCGAAATTCTCTGTTTTTCTTTACTAATATCCATGTGCATTTGACCCTTTTGTTTCTCCCAAGCTAAAAGTCATCGCTTGGAATACACTTTGGCCCGCAAGGTATTTGATTATATTTTCTATATCTGCCTTGAATGTGTTTGATAATATGTTTGAATTAAACACGTTCAGGCTCAATCAGCATCAGCAAATATGGGTATGGCAAGTGGGAACTTGGAAGTCTACGTTTGAATTCTAATGTTAAGATAGAGGTAAATATTTCCTAAACTGCTGCATTTCCTAAACTGGCAGTATATGATAAATGATGACCTGCTCTTTAAGGGTTTTAGTGATCTCTACAGGTATGGCAGTATATGTAATCAAAATTCTATGTATTAAATTACCATTCAATCATCATATATAATGATCGAATGCATAAATTTATTAGAACATACCATGATAGTGTAGAAATGCAGAATGAGAGAGATTATGGCATGCTACTGTTTTGTGTACTTCTTTGATTGGAGTTTCAGAAAAGGGAATCGTCAATCGATTATGGTAATTAACTAGACTCTCTTTGGTTTAGCAAGCCCAGAATGGACCTAATTAATTTATGCAGGCATTTTTGGTTCCGGAAGATTTATTTTTTGTAAAAGAAAAAGGAGTTGTTGATCAATTCTGGTAATTGACTATATTCTCTTCTTAACATAATTGACTGGATTCTTATTGAGTGTTAATGCTTAAGAGTGTCGCTGAATAGGACATAATCTTCAATTTCTAAGCCACTTAAAGATCAAACTTTGCTGCACCAGGAAAAATAGCTGAGATTGTGAATAAGGTAAATATGTTTCGTAGTGTATTATAATATGGAATTGAATTAATGAATTTAATTTAGATTTATTTTGGAATATAGGTGAGTAGTGCGTTAAAGGAAGAGTTACCTATATAATGGAGAAGATGAAGTTTTTCTTGCATAATTCGTCAACACGGGCTATACTGTTTAAACCTGTTAAGTAAGATATTTATTGATTGTGAATTTGAATTATAAGAGTAGATTTATTGATATAGTGAATGGTAATGCAGGACTAATATTGTTGAAGCACATGTTCAAGTACAGTCATTTTTGCAATCGGAGTATGATCTGGAGGATGTACAGAGGGTTTTGAGATTGATTTCGATTGAAAAATTGGAAAAACAACTTGATAATCTTCTTTAGTGAGCTTTTTGGATTTAATTTACATGTTTAGTAAGATTTTTTCTGAATATATGATACTCAGATTTGGACTTGCTCAACCTTACTAAAGCACATAAACGAGGAGCTACGTCCTCTTACTCTTCTTGCTTATACAAATCTTCCAAGCTTTCTCACATCTTGCTCTTAAATATCCATTTGCCACAGTTGCTGGAGTGTGAAATTTAGTGTGATAATGCATTTTTCGAATTGTTTTGCAGTAAATATCCATTTTTAAATTGTTTTGCAGTATATACTCCCTCCTCTTCTACCTCCCTTCAATCTTTCCCATATAGATTTATTTGTCAGAAACAATAGATGACATATCTTCTCAATGGATTTATCAAGAGGTGGGTTACACCACTATATCTTTTTTTTTTACTTTTCACTGTTTGATGTCCCCTAGATTATTGATTAATTAATTTTATTACAGGGAGTTGAAGAAATGAGGCAGAAGATTTTATACACATCTCTGAAATTCGAACAGTTTAAAGCGGAAGCAAATGAAGAATTAAGGAATAAAAATGAATGCGTGAAGCAATTGATTTAATTGAGAAGGTAAACTATATTTTCATATCTACAATTTTCCAATGAGTTAAAAAGGAATTATATTTTTTGCTGTTTTTTTTTTGCAGGGTGTGAATCCATGGATCGAGGTAGATGGTAGAGTTACTTCAAAAAATGCTTATAAGGTGAGTAACGGATATTTATGTAATTACCCGTATTTGATAACATATTACATTTTAACCCCTGATTATGCTGGCAGGTAATCGAAGCTAGAGCAAATGTGTTAGTTGCTGGTTCTGCTGTATTTGGAGCTCCGGATTATGCAAAAGGTGAATAAATACAAAAAAATTATCATTTTCATTATAAAATGTAATAAATAAATAAATATCATGTATGTTAAATTGGATATTTGTGTTTCAGCTATTGAAGGCATCAAGATATTAAAGGCATCAAGAACAGCAAAAAGCCTACAACAGATCCAACATAAGAGCCAAGGATTCGATTTATGTTAACCTCTTGATCTCATGTATGTATCTTTTTCTTTGTGTTTTTTTATCATTTTTGTTTATATTTTGTGTTTGCCTTTTGATGCTTTATAATTTCCATAAATATATGTAACTAAATCATCACGGTTAATGTAATTATAATGTTTGTGATGATAGAATCTAAGAATTCGTAAATAATTAGTTTGAGCTTGATTTTTCTTGGTTAATTGATCTATATTTTTATTATTTCAAACAAAATTAAATTGTTATATTTTCATTTGCTAGTATAATTAATAAAGATATTTTTTTCAGCAGCTATATATTGTGAGCAGATTGAATCTCTGCTCCAGAAAAATTTAAGAATGAGTGTATGGAAGAAAGTTATTGTAACAAAGAGTATAGGAGGAATTATACTTAGCATAGGATTATGGCGGTTCCTATCTGTAGCACAATTACTGTCTATCAGCAAGAAGATTTTTGTCTGAGTTGATTGATCTTGGCGAATGACTGTTCCTTCCAAACCTTCCATTGTCAAAGGCTCGACAGAGTAAAAGGCCTCTCAATGATAAAATCTATCAGAATGTGGTAAGGAAACAGGGAGATTGGATGTGTCCTGAGTAAGTAAGCCTTTACTTTGAGTGATTGAAACAAATATAACGAAATTCAGCATTGAAGGATTAATTGGTTTCATAGAGATGGAATTTTACTTCTTGAGCTAGATAGATTGATCAGACCTGGTGGCTATTTTTCTTATTCATCGCCCGAAACATATGCACAAGATGAAGAGGATTTAAGAATATGGAAAATAGTTGAGTTCAATAGTTAAGTGAATGTGTTAAATAACAGTAATTAATCTTCTCTTAATTTCTTGACCACCTCGATGATATTACTCCATAATATCCATGGGTAGGATCTGATCGTGATTACGAGTATGAAAAAGGTACATTATATTATTATTTCATCAACATTTTAAAACATTGATTTCAATTTTTGATACAGCTATTGGGTTGTGATTTCAGTATACTTTGTGAGAATAACCCGAAACTAGCTGGAGATAGACATAGAACTGTTATGAGGCCACCTCAGCTTAAGAATTCATCCGTGGTTCGTTACAACTGGTAGAAAAGGATGCAGAACTGCAGTCGTTTGGTTTTGGAAGGCAAATTATCTGCCGAGATCGTTGGCCAAAAAGTACCTTCAACACACGACATTTAACGCCATCTCGGTATTAATAAAGATTACTTATCTATTTGTTCGATTCCCTTTTTCTTTATATTGTAAATTTGTAATAGTATATCAATATTTCAGAAATTCAAAGTTCATGCTTATGTTTTAATGAATAGCTATAGGTAGATGAATTGCAAGTAACACAAAATAGTAGATACTGAAATTTTTGTTCAATTGGTTTTCCAAGCATAAATATGTCTATTTTGCTCCTTCAACACCAGTCTGATACATGTTTTTGTCGATTTATCTTCCTTACTCAAGACCACCGTGGAGCATGATATCCGTCTTACCTGTTTTTCACTAATTTAGTATTAATAATGGTGTTTGAAAATTGTGTTTCTTTACTATTCTACCCAATTGTAGAATATAATGCATCGTTGGTCCCTGTGCTACATAATACACCCATGTTTCTAAAAATGTGATAGAATGTAAATACAGTTTTGTTAGACTCAACTTCCTGTAAAATATGTTAGGCTCCGCCTCTCAATGACCTACTGGCCTACTAGAGGATTTTTTTGGTCAATTAATATTTTGTGTAATAGGTACTATACTAAGTTGTGTAATCATATAAATAATCATTTTGATTATAGAGGAAAAAGGGAGAAACAAATCACTAAATTATTAGTCATTTGCATAAAAAAATTCATTATCTTCACACAATTGTACCATTATTTTTTTCTTTGTAAATATTATTTGTTTTTTCAATAATAGTATCGTTTCAATATCACATTAAGTTTCTCCTTGATAGTTAAAGTAATCAGCAGTTAATGACTGAGTAGACCTTCTAGCTGGGCCCACAGTTGGTATGTTGTTTATCGTTTTTTAAATTATTTACTAATTATTTATGTTTTTCAATTTGATAGGTTGTCGTTCAGGTTTCTCAAATTAGAAGATATTTATATGTTGACACAACTACATTTTCTAGAGTTATGAATCTATGTAGTGATATTAAAAACTCGTCTATTCACACATTTCAGTTTTGTTTTGCTTTTTAAAATATTGTTGGGATGTTTGATAAATTATACATAGATTTTCTTATACATTTGTATTTGATAACCTGAGAATTTTATTATATTTATACTATTAAATTATTTGTGTTGCTTTCATATTTAATAGGTATCATAACCTTAATATTGTTGATGTTCATATTTATACTAACACGTTTCCTTCATTTTTTTGGCTCAAATGTAAGTTTCATTGCATACTAAGCATGATTTATGAATTATTAGAAGAATTTTTATATTTCGTAGTGTCTTCAGACACGGGCTATACCTAGTTTTAATAATATTTACCAATCAGTAAGAGATTATAGGACTAATGAAACCAATCATAAATGAAACAATGAATAAAGATTTAATGAAACCCATTAAATAAAATGAAGTTAATAAAACCTATTTGGGAATCTCGGACAAATAAAGTCCCTGATCATATGACCTTAATGGCTTATTCTTTATTATATATTGAGAATATTTACAACTTGATATAATATGTATTATAAATAATTGCTAGTATAAAAACGATAATCTAAGAGGTATTAACTAAATTATTATATCTTTAATTTTAAAAATTAAAAAAACCTAGAAATATAAAACAGTTCAAACCCTGTACTTATTTTATTTATAATATTATTTCAAAAATTATAGTAAATAGACATCAACCTCTTATAAATCAATTAGTTAAAAAAATTCAGTCAGCTTTGATACCAAATAGGTATATTCAAGAAAATGCCTTGATAGCACATGAATTGATAACACATATAAAAAAAAAGTAATAATATATACCACTCAAATTCATACCATCCAATTACCACCCATGACGTGGCATGAATTGGTTGGTTAAAAATCGTTAATCAAATCAAGAAAATAAATAGTTTAACGGTTTTTAACCAACCAATTCACGCCACGTCATGGATGGTATATTTGGGTGGTATAATTTTAGATGATATATATCATTACCCTATAAAGGAAAACACTAATATGATAGCTATAAGTGAATACATAATCAAAGTCTATAAATATATTGAATGAGATTTCTCTCAAACCTCCTACTCAAACTTGGCTTTCATAAAGAATGGGTAAAAAAGATTATGAACTGTATAAAATTAGTCTCTTATAATATATTAATATATTGGGTTCATACCCATCACTAACCCTACCATAGGTATAAGATAAGAGGCCCCATTGTCCCCTCTTATATTTTGTATTATCACCTATTCACTAAATGTCATAATAAAAGATAAAAAAGACAAAAACCTAATTAAAGGAATAAAAATTGATAAACACTTTCCTAGCATAACACACATGCTATTTGCAGATGACAGCATCTTTTTTATTTTATGAAAGGACAAATTATATTATAATTGAAGCATTTAATGATATTACTAATAAATATAAACATGCAACTGGTCTAACACTAATTTTGAGTAGTTGTAGGGTTATTTTTAGACTAACACATCTCAAATTATTCTAAACATTATGTCTAAAAGACTCAATATGAATAAAGTAAAAGAACTTGGATTCTATTTTGGTCTCCCAACTGAATGCGAGAGATTGAAATCAAAAAATTTACAGTTTGTTATTGATAAAATTCCACATAGAATTGAAAACTGGAAAATAAAGTATGGGTGAATTACCTGAGTATTGAAACACTAAGTAGTACGCATAACACTATGTATTTACAAAAAAATCACCTAAGTAATGAAAAATCACAGAAGTTACAATTGATAATGAATATCACACAAAATTACTAAGTGCTAACGCAAAATCACTGAGTAGTTCACAATAATTACTGAGTATTAACACAAAAACGAAGCTTCCACTTTGTTTTCTTCATGAACTTGAAGCTTTTCATCCACAAAATCAAATCTTGTTGTGCAAAAATAGAGCTCGGACAAATGGAGAAACTACAAAGTTTTTTCTGGAGAAGCTTGAACAGAAGAGTACATGGCTGGAGCGCATAAACCATAGTCAAGTCCAGCATGTGCAAAGAATGCAACAGAAGAAGCCATGGCTGCCGCTTACTGCTGCTTCAATGGTGAAGCTTACTGAGTGCTCCATTCAAGTTTCTCTGATCTACTGAGTGCTACATTAAAGCTTTGTCGATATACTGAGTGCTTCGTTAAAGTTTTACAGATCTGCTGCTTTTTCACGAACAAAATCACAAAATCCATATTTTATGAATAGCTATATGACTGTGCTCTAGAGATTTGAAAATGGATAAAATATGCACAATATTTTTGAAAAATGGACGAGATAATGTTGTTATTTGGGATAGAGGAGATAGGATAGAGGTTTTGAGGTTTTTTTTTGTGTTTTTAACGTGAATAATTTAGTATATATAGTAAAGTAAAAAAAGGGTATAACGGGTAGGGGATTTTGAATCTTATTTATGGCTTTTAGTAAAAATAGTGGATTAGGCGGGGGTGCTTAGGTCTATGGGGGTATCTTCAAGACCCATTGGATAAAAATATCATGATTTATCTCTCTGAAAGGGGTAAAGAAATCCTAATCAAAGCTATCTTTCAGAGTCTCCTAAATTATATAATGTCAATCTTTATAATTCCAAAAAAATATAATATAATTAATGCCATTATTGCAAAATTCTTTTGGAGCAAAAATGGCAGGGAAATAATACACTAGGGTAACTAGGAGGACTTAACCAGATCAAAATTCCAAGGAGTACTTGGTTTTATGGATACTCACTTAATGAACCTTTCACTTCTTGGAACACAAGCTTAAAATCTACAAAATAAACAAGAATCTATCCTTTATAAATTGCTAAAAGGTAAATACTACCCTAACACTAACTTTGTTAATGCTAAATTAGGAGACTTCCCCTTCCTGGGGATGAAGGGTTTGATAAATGGTAAAGAAGTTTTTGCCAATAATACATATTGGAAAATGGGTAATGGAAGAGATATTGAACTTCATAATCATAAATGGATCAATGATACTATTAATATCATAGTCGTTAATGATAATAACTATACTAAACTACATGAATTGAATAGTTTTCAAAATAATACTTGGAACAATAGTTATATTTTTTAAAGAATCTACCATCGTCAAACCACCAAAAAAATTAAAAATATGATTATACCCCCATTTAAGGTCAAAGATCAAATTTGTTGTACATCCAACAACCCAAATAAACTCTATAAAAAAATAGTCGCGCTAAGTAACCCATCAGTCCAATACCCTTGACCCAAAATGCATTAAAAGCGGGATAATGAAAAAATAAGTCCTAATAATATTAAAGAGGGTAGGATCTGGCCCAACAAGAGCCCAACACCTCAACAAAATTCCAAAGAGCTTCCAACACACCTTACCCAACCCATTCTTCCACATCACTTTGAACCAAACTTCAGTGGAAGTTGTCTTCATCCGTTTCAAATTATATTTATATCTTTATTTTCTTTTTAGTTTTAAGCAATTAATCCTTTCTACATTTCTTATCTGAACACAAGTCAATCTAATAGACTAAACCCTTGCGAACGAACTATATTTATCAAATTATAACTTGCAGTGAGTTTGTCGTAGTGGTATTAGGTGTGTGTGTTTTATTATCTTATTTATTCATTTATTTATCACACATTTGCCACCACCATATCCCTAGAGGACCAATGAATTTTATCATTATTTGATTATCCCAAAAGAAGTTAGCTACTAGAAAAGACAAGTGGTTAGCTACATGAACTAGGATTTGAAATGCTTTAAGCAAGTGGTTTGGAATAGAGTTAATAACATTATTTAATAATACTTCCTTACCACTCTACGAGAGGAAAGAATTATTCCAAGTTGCCATCCATTTCCTCACTTTTTCCATTAACTAGTCGAAGGCCTTTACTTTTGTTCTTCCCCAGTTAGAGGGAAGACTTAAGTACTTTCCTAGACCGACCAAGTTAAGCATATTAAAGACATTAGAAAGGGAGGTTCTAATATGAGTCAGAGTTTTATTTGTAAACACAACTCTGCTCTTATTTATATCACTAACGCCAAGCCATACTGAGAGTATATTGCTGATCATAGTCCAGTTATTCTCGCCTGCTTCTAGAAAGAAGACTATCATCGGCAAAGAGCACTTGAGATGTTATGGGAGAGTTTCTAGCATTACAAAAACCTTTAATTCGTCCACTTATTTCCTTTTCAAGAATGACAAATTAAAGAGTGTGTGTTAATAAACAAATCAGGTAAAAGGAGAGTGGATCATCTTGGTGTAGTACTCTACGCGGGTTTGCAATGAGGCAGACAACCTCATTAACCAAAACTTCATAGGACACTCTCCTAAGCAATTCATAATCCACCTTATCCACGTTTCATGGAAACCCAATTTAAGGAAAAAAACTTCCAGAAAATCGCATTCTACCCTCTCATATAGAATATAGAAATATCCGCTTTGATAACTGCATGATATAAATTTGAATACGTTTTTATTCTTAAGGTGGTGGACCATCTCATGGGTTAAAATGATATTTTCGTGAATAGAGCACTCCGAGATAAATACATATTGAACTTTATGTACACAAAGAATCGTCAAAGGTTAAAGTCTACAAGAAAGGATCACGACTATAACCTTATAGCTGAAGTTTACGTAGCTTATAGGTCTCACTTGACCAGGGTCGGCCCTGTAGTAAAGCAAAAGACGCGGCCGCGTAGGGTCTCTGATTTTTTGCCGTTTTTAGGGGCCCCGATCATCTAAATATATTATGTGTGTATATATATATCCCGATTTAAATAATTATGCAAAAGTAGTATTGTAAGTTTGGTGGTAATGTGGCATGTTTTCATTTATGAAACTAGAGTTTGAACCACTCTTTTAGTAATAATTTTTTTATTTATGTAGAAGGCCCCATTTTGTGAGTTCACTTAGGTCCCCCGAAATGTCAGGGCCGGCCCTGCACTTGACCAACCTTCTCGAAGAGTTTCCACTTTAGGGATCATCTGTTAAAGTGATTAGATTGGGTAGAACTTGAGTTTTAATATCATATTAAATAAATTGGAAATTCAAAGAAAAAAACAAATTGGAATTTTGATATTAGATTAAGTAGTCTAGATCTTGTAAAAAAAATTATTTTATTATCGTTTTGGTCTTTTATGTGGGATAACATGTTAACCATTATCAATCCCATTCAATAATTATTTTTTGTATATAATACAGTTCTTAACTTCTTATAACAATCAATTTATTCACTCGTAGAATTTGATTGTTTGGTCCATCATATTTTTACGTGTTTGAACAATAATATCAATCAAGTTTGGATTTTTTAAATATAATCATATCGATTATTCAATTTTTTTTGTCAGAATATCGATTATTCTATTGCTCGTAGTTAAATCTTGAATTTATATAAGAGAAGGCGTGGAAGTTTATAATTCAATACCATGATTTTTGGTAAACCAATTTTATTTGAGAGATACCTTGAGTTAGTCAAAAAGATCTTTAAAACCATTTTTGAGACAACTATGATATTTTATGCCTCATAAGTCATGATCCTACGACCATGTTGTCTATCGTGTCTAGACTAGCAATTTCAGTTTTTCATATGTCAGCTGGCATTATTTAGTAGCACCCATTTATAGAAAGAAAAAATTTCATGATTTTATAAAATATTTTTTTTTGAGGAGTTTTTTTATTTTTAACATATTTTAAAAAATTAATTGCAACACAAATTTATTAAAAAGAATAATTGAACAACTAACTTATAGACGCTTCTCTAATGAGTGTCTCCTTCATTTAATTAGCTTATTAATTTAATGGTCCATTAATTAATTTAATTCGAATACACTCTTTTGAAGAACGTCTTTATTTCGATCTATCTTTATTTAATTTTATAAAACTTTTACTAATACTCGACGTATTTTCGTGACATTTTATAGATCAAGTAATTTCGACGTATTTTCGTTAAAGATAAGAAAACCAAACAGAGACTTTACCTTATAAATTATAAATATATTTGATATTTTGACAGAAAAAGAATGTATTTGATATAAGATAAACGTATATTCGTGAAATTAAATAAATAAATTTGTACAACTAGTATTCGGTTCGGCTCGAACCGTTTGCGGCGCTAGTCCGCACCTAAACATATAGGTTGAAACAAATGATATTATTAATTAAATTCTCATAAGTATAAAAAAAGGGGACGCCCAATTAATTACGCGGCGAAGGTAAGTATTCCCTATTAATTACAACTTCAACTTAATTCCTAATTAAGCACAAAATATTACCCAATTACCAAAATATCCTTCTACCTATTATTAATTACTTTAATTATATATTTTATTAATTATAGTTTAATGTTTATTTATTTTTTTCAGATTTTTTTTAAATATTTTTTTTTCGAAAAATATTTTTTTTTCGAAATTTTTTTTTTTCGAAAAATATTTTTTTTTCGTAAATATTTTTTTTGTCGATTTTTTCCCCCAGAATTTTTTTCCATGATAACATGATGTAAGATTAGTACATATGATAATTGTGTGTTAAAGTAACACAAAATCATATGTGTTGTGTGTTGCATGAACACCCAATATGTATAATATTGAGTTGCTTAAACACACATAAATAACAAATTGTGTGATGCATGAACACAAAATCAAACAGACAGAATATTTGTACACAAAGGTATAGAATAATGTATATGTAGGCTGATTATGTGTTCATGCAACACGCAATTGCTAAAAGTATGTGTTACAGTAACACACAACAGTATTGGTTTTGTGTTAGTAAGACACACAATGCGTTTATCATTTACAGTTTTAAGTTGCTTAAACACACACAAATAACAATTGTGTGTTGCAGGAACACAGAATAAGATATACAGAATATTTTTACACAGTAATAGATAATAGTGTACAGATAGTCTGAACATCTGATTGTGTGTTAATGTAACACACAATTGCTTGATGTGTGAGTTACAGTAACACAAAACAGTATGGACTTGTGTGTCATTTACAGTTTTGTGTTGCTTAAACACACAACAAATAACAATTGTGTGTTGCAGGAACACAGAATAAGATATACAGAATATTTGTATACAGAAATAGATAATAGTGTACAGATAGTCTGAAAATCTGATTGTGTGTTAATGTAACACACAATCGCTTGATGTATGAGTTACAGTAACACAAAACAGTATGGACTTGTGTGTTAATGAAAAAAATTTCGAAAATTTTTTTCGAAAAAAAAAATATTCGAAAAAAAAATTCAGAAAAAAAAAATTTCGGGAAAAAAAATATTTTCCGAAAAAAAAAAAAATTCAGAAAAAAAAAATTCGAAAAAAAAATTGAAAAAAAAATCTAAAAAAAAATATTTTAAAACAATGAAAAAAAATAAATTCAGATATTAAATATAGAAATATAATATAAATATATAATAAAATAAAAAAACATATAAGGGCAATAATGGAAGGTAAATATGAGCATGTGCTTATTTGAGAATTAAGTTGAAAATTTGTGAGTAAGTAGAAAGTAATTTCCTCCTTCCTTTTTTTTGAGAATGAAAAGTGAGGAAGTGTAATTAATTGGGAATTATCTCATAAAAAAATTGCAATTATAATATTGGTGTATTTTTTTTATCATCAAATCAAATTTTATTAAATTAAAAATCAACCTTCATTGAAAATAATTTAATGTACAAAGTTAACTGTATATCACAATTTTTTTTGGACGCAATTGTATATCACAATTACGCGTAGTATAATTTTAATTCTTTTAATTCTATTGTATATTAATTTATTTTATTTAAATTTTAAAGTTCAGTCATCGTCACTAGTCACTGTGCATTTTTCATTGGCTACCACCACATCCATCTTCACCCACAACCATCATCGAGTAGTTCCGTTACCACCGTCACCTTTGTCCCCAATCACTAGCACAAATTGCACCACGACGGCCGTGTCCATTATATATTAAAAAAATCATAATTAATTTTAAAAAAATCAGAAAAAAAAATTGAACGTTACAATTTCATATCTACGTCATGTTTTATTCGAAAAATTTTGAAAATTTATTTATTTTGAAATTAAAATATTTACTTTTATATATTATTAGAAGAGAAATGCCCATTTAAATAAAAATTAAGAAAATTCATGCCAAAAAGTTGACATGTTGGTATTTCTTTTCAATTAGATTATATAGTTTCCCATTTAAATCACGAATTCATTAGCAATTTACTTTCTTGCCCTTATAATTAATATAATAAAGACCACTACGACATCCTTTATGAGTCAATTTTCATTTAAACTAAAATAACTTACTAACCACCCCACCATCCCCCCCCCCCACCACCACCACCACCGCCTCCACCACCACCACCCCTCCACCACCATCTTTATTAATCGTAGATACGCCATCTTTACTTTTTTTTACTATCTTGATGCATCTCTTCCATTCAAACTCATTTATGTGATTTTGTATTTTTCTATGATGTGTATTACAAAAATACACAAAATTACAGTCTGTCTTTCAATCCAACCCCATTTTGTTTGTGATTTTGTGTATTAGAAAAATATACAAAATCAAATATTTACTTTTTAGCCAACCGCTTTCTATCCGTGATTTTATGTATTAATGAAATACATAATTTTTATTGTTTATTACTGAATAATGGTATTCACGGGAGTGAGAAGTAGAATAGATACATTTTCAGTCCAACCATTTCTGTTTGTGATTTTATGTATTTTAGTAATACAAAATGTTTACAAAAATAAACAAAATCACAGAATTCCTTTCAATCCGATTTCTTCCTGTGATTTTGTGTATTTCTGTAATACGCAAAACTCTATTTTATGTATTATTTGTTTTGTGTATTACTGAATTACACAAAATCGAATCAATGATACATCTTTCTGTTTAGTGTTTAGGGTTTAATGTTTATGCTTTAGGATTTTTAATGTTTATGGTTTTTAGGGTTTAAGATTTTTAGTGTTAAGGGTTATTAGGGTTTAGGGGTATTAGTGTTGAGCGTATATAAGGTTTAAGTACTAAGGTTTTTAGGGTTTAGTGTGTAGGGTTTACGGTTTTTAGGGTTTATGATTTTGGGGTTTTAGCGTTTAGGTTATACGTGTTTTAGTGTTTAGCTACACGGAAGTAATAGACTCCATTATATTATTCATTTTTTTCCTTTCTTTGCTATTTTGTGTGTTCCAGTTTTGCAGAAACTGAGTTTTGTGTACATATTAGTCTTTTTTCTCATTTATAAACATTATTTTAGTTGTTTCTTCAGTTAACTTTTTTTAGCGTCGTGATATTTTCATTTTCATTCCCCCCCGACCCTATGATTTGTGTGTTCCAGACTTCCAATTATACACACAACTTTGTTTTGTGTATAACCGTGGTATACAAAATTACATACCCAATTTCAGAGTGTTTTTTTTTGTGATTTTATATGTTATAACAATACACAATATTTTGATTTACATAAACATTGATTAAGCTGCAAAAACTAGTTATAGATTGAAGATAAAAGATCACCAAAAGAAAGAAAAAAGGTCAAGTGTATCATTTGTCATCATACAACACATTTAATCAATAAAAATCATTAGATTGGATTAAGCTTTCAACTAAGATAGATCCCTCCCCTTTGATTTTAACACGGTAACACAAAGTAACAAAATCAGTTTCAATCATTTCCCTCTCTTTTGATTTTATGTATTACTTTGTTTTGTGTTCTACACGAATACACAAAATCTATCATTTTTTTTAAATAACACAAAACTATGATGTTTGTGTTACAGTATTAGATAAACGCTATTTTCATTGACTTTGTGTATATTTGTATCACACAAATCACATACTTCTTTTTTCAATTTTTTTAATTTACGAAAACATTTATATTGTTTTGATTAATAACAACAATCCCACCTATTTTACTTATTTATAATCAACTTATGTTTACATATATTATTTTCCTTTCATCGCGGGTTGTCTATGATTGTATGTATTCCTGTAAGAGTAAATACACCCGTTATCCCTTATACTATGGCTCGACTGACTACTTACCCCCTGTTTTCGAATTTGTGACATTTTACTCCCCATGTACTAAGTTTTCGTGACTCGTTACCCCCACTTAACAAAATCCATAAAAAATCACCGTCAGTTGGTCACGTGTTGGTCATGTGCGCGATTTTCATGACATTTTACCACATGTACTAAGTTTTCGTGACATTATACCCCCTATGCTAAATTTCCTTTTGCTTCTCCTTACATGTCCTTGTATTATGTCCTTCTCCATTGCAAATCTTGCATTTCATTACCTTACCCACTCTACTTTCCTTTTGAACAACCCCAATTGTGTGTTGTTTTCTCCACTTTTTAACTTGAAACTCATCAACCTTTTTTGTCCTAGCCCTTTTTGGTCTGCCAATCAATTTAAAGGCCACATGGTGTTTCACAAAAATAGGCCTTGTAGCTGGCCACATAGAAGGTCCATTAACTAGGTAAATTATTGGTGTATACGCCTTCATATAAGTTTCTTTTTTGTAACACTAATGGATATACTTTTCTGGATCTAGTACAGGGGGGTCACGAAAACTTAGTACATGGGGTAAAATGGATTGGAGAGCCACCAGAGACATGAAGAGAGCAAAATGAAGTCGTAATTGCTGTGAAAGAATGAAATGAAGGTAAAATAGTATTAGTGTTATTGTTTAGATATAAGAAATGTATTTTAGTCTTTTCTTTTCATGTTTTGACACTATTTGGGTATATTTTTTAAAATATAGTTGAGTAAGTAATATTTTTCTTTTTACGATAAGAAATACATTTGTCGAAAAATAAAAAATTAAAAAAGGCCGCCTGAAATTTTATTTTTGAAAAAATGATTAACTTGTAAAGTCACTTATGTCCCCTAGTTACTAGTTAGACCTCTTATATACCCCCACAAATTTTTAAAATATCTATAAATCAAGTTTGTTTGAATTAATAACAACAAAAAAAATATTGAATTTAAGATCTTGATTGAAATATATTTTGTATAATATAAATAGTTTAAAAATATGATGTATTTTGTAAGATATAATATCTATAGTGTTATTTTCAAATATAGAGATTATAAGGTATTGTGTGCAAAATATAGAGATCGTAATGTAGTTTACAAAGATCACATAAAAAAAAATCTTAGACTTCACCAAGGGCTGAGCAAATCAAAACCAAAATATGAACCGATTCGAAAACCAAAAAAATTAAATCGATAAAACCGAAACAGATAAAATCGTTTGATTCGATATCTGATTTCTAAAAAACGTTAATTGCATATCAGTTTTACTATGCAAATCTAAAATTGAAAAACCGAGTGAAACTCTTACTACCATAAGCATATTCATTTTCAGTAATTTAATGTAGTGCAGTACACCAACTCATTAGAGTAATTCAGTTAGCATTAGTTTGTTAATGGACATTACAACATCTACCTGATATCCAAGTTACAAAAGGTCTATAAACCAGAAGACGTGAAAAATTAAGGAAATAGAAATGAAAATAAATTAACCCGCTTTACAAAGAAAGATCCCTCTACAAAACTAAACGACTTGGTAAGAATACTTAAAACCTATTGTTGTTTCCATACACAATTTCCGTGAAAAGACGATCATCCACCTAAAATTGGTCTAAACTCAAAAAAACTGCGAACACATAGAAAAATGTATAATTTAACAAGAAGCAAATGGTAAACCATGTAATCTACCATAATCACTCTCATATTTGTCGAAAAAAATTGATTTCTTTATTTGTTTTAGTTTTCTTCTTCACTCCTATCGAGTTAATAAACAAAAGCAACATATATTAATAGCATGAAATCGCAAAAGTACACCAAATACATTTGATAGAATTATAAGGAAGTTTTTTAATCGAGGATTATAGTAAAAGAAGCTCATTTTGACGAATATCCTTGATGCTCATTTGCAGTTCTACAACCATACTGGCAACCTGTATAACTGGATATAAACCTAAGGAAACTGAACCAACTCTACTCGCTCAGCATGGGATATGCATCCCTAGAAATCGAACCGTCCAGTTTTGATCGTGATTTTAACCCAAAGCCAAGTCGAGTCAAACCATGATCAACCCTAACTAGGGGTGAAAATCGGACATAACAAATCAGGAAAGGGTTATTAGGAAATTTGTTGATTTTTTTTGCGGAATAGCAAAATATGTTCTGATTTTGTTCCAAAATTTTATGGAATTCAAAATTCCACTTCTAATTCGAAACACTCGGAAATTTTTGAAATCTCTGATTTTTAGGAATTTCTCTGATTTTTCATTTTCGGAATTTTTTTTGGGATTGCATGTGCAAAAGTTTCGTAATATTTTCTAATTTTTTGGAATATTATACTTTTCTATAAATTACAAAAATACTTTATTTCACTTTTAAAATTCTAAAATAAGTTATCGACATTGTTGTCCACATTCTAAAATTATTGATATTTAAATCTCATGTCTTTATATAATTATAAAAAGTAAATTCTCTACCGATACAATTTAAGCATTATACAAGTAAAATTACATATGCAAACCTAAATAGGTTCAACGCCAGTGTCACCTAACCTGACAATCATATCTTTGAGCATTATACAAGAATTTGTAGTTAGACAAATTCTTTACCTAACTTGATAACTTATATATATATTTTTGTGGAAGAAAAAATCACTAGAAATAGATAGTTATTTATTTTTGTGGTTATGCGATGACAACAATGGTAGTAGGTGGTTATAGACCTATCATGACGATGATGGTGGTATATGATGATGTGACCTGTGTGGAAGAAAAGATGAGAAATATGTGACTTATATAGGTGTGAAAAACACATGAATTTTAGTTTGAGATTTTTGTAGACTTTATGATTTAAAATATTTTAAGAGAGAGAGAGAGAGAGAGAGAGAGAGAGAGAGAGAGATATTATCCTTATTCAATTTTTTAGAAAAAATGAAAAATCAAAATATGAAACAAATACTATAAATTCGGGATTTTTCGAATTAAATTTGGTTGGAACCAGAAAATTTTAATCCGATTATCACCCCTATCCCTAACGTCCCCTTCCAGCAGGGACGGACCCGAGTTTTAACTTTGAAGGACCAACACAAAATTTTGAAAATTTTGATAAGGCCAAAAAGTTATTAAATTTTATTTTTATTAGGATGAAAATTTACTTTTTAATTTTTTTTAAGGGACCTGGGCCCCAATTCTTATAGGATAGATCCGTCCCTGCCCTCCCGCCAATATTAATATTAAAGGTTAATTTGGCCTTGTTCTCCATAGAGGAAGCTATAAGTCACGAGCCAGATTATGACCTCTTATCTTGCTTTATCAAAATTATATGAAGAATGGTAAGTAGGGATGGGATATCTCTGGATCATTCAAATCTACATTGGATTTTTGTTGTTTATTGAAAAAAAAAAACAACAACAAACACAATTAGTATTGTCTTGGTGCCAAAAGTAAGGTCTCTTTCCTATGTAAAATAATTCATGTTTGTTTGAACAAAAAAAAAAAGAAAAAAATTCATGTTTGTATTTTAAAGTTATAGCCAATAAATTGAATAATCTTTTTTGGGATGATATTGTCTACCGACTCAATTTAAAGAAGGGTCAATGCCCAATAGGCACCTGCCACCTTACACCCTTCCCTATAAAAGACACTGTCTTTTTTAAAGAACAACGAGTAATGGGAAGTTTCCCACTACTCAAAGTTTGAGTAATGTGAAACTTCCCACTACTCAAACTTTGAGTAGTGGAAAACTTTCCACAACTCAAACGACTTTTTTTATAAAAAAGAAAAAGAAAAAGCAAAATATATGTGGTCTTTTATGGGCAAAAAAATGATGGTTGAAGTAAGAGAAAATTAATTCTAACTTGAGATATTTTTGGACAATAATCCTTTAAAGAACTACATATATAGGTGGCCCGTGATTGGTTAGGCTTTACAAAATATTATGTTCATTCCAAAATACACTATATATTTAAAAGGTATATAACCGAACCAAAAAAATGTACTACTATATGATTGTCATATTTATAGATGGATACGGAAGTTGAAAAAAAAAAGATGGATATTGATATTTTTTAGTGTTTGTTTGAAAGTATTTTTTTTTTGAAAAAACACTTTTATAAAAAACATTAAGAATCTGTTTGGGACTGTTTTTCAAAATAATCATTTAAAATGATTTTAGATCAAAAAATATATTTTAAACCTTTAAAATTACTTTTAGAAAAAATACTAGATATGTAATTATTAAAATAATCACTTAAAGTGATTGAAGTGATTTTAAATATCAAAATGTATTTTAATGTTTCTTTCAAATATTTTAATTTTAATTAAAAATCGCTTTTACCTCTAAAATAATCAAATCCAAACGGGCTTTAATATGTGCTTCTGAAAAAAGCACTTAAATTGATTTTAGATTTTAAAATTATTTTTAATAATTTTTTAAAATTTTAAATTTTATTCTAAAAGCTCTTTTTTACTCTAAGATGATTGATTTAGTGGTGCTGCACATCAAGACCCGGTGTCATACATGAACAGATGTACTACTAGATGTTTCAGTTCTTTTTAATCGAAAGTGCAAGCGATTGGTATGATTACCAATACCCTGATTTAATTCTAGATTGATATCAACTCCAAGCAAAATTCCTAGACAGATTCTATCTGATTAGTAGACGCTTAAAAGATATGTTGGAGTTAGAATAGTTTATGCATGAAAAAGGGGAAAGTGTTGGTGAAGCATGGTCACGTCTCCTCGCCCGAATATCAATTGAGCATGTTCTACGGAGGACTTAACATCGAGTCAAAGGCAAAAGTAAATAATTTGGTAGATGGAAGTTTTGTGTTATTAGATACAGAGAATGCTCGTATTATCATGGAAAGAGTTCATGAAACTGAAAGAAGTTGGCTGTTAAAATTAGAAAAAGAAGAAGATACCTTAAAAGCTCTAAGGATCGAGGAATTAAGCCAACATGTCAAAGAATTACAAGAACAATCACATTCAGAGAGCAGTTTCATAGCTCAGGTAAATCAAATACAGAGACTACCTCCATGTCGTAGTTGTGGAGAAATAAATCATTCATGGGAGAAGTGCATTAATTATCTGATTTCGATTTCCTATATCTCCTAAAATAAACCATTACTCAAATGGACCTTATAATCCTTAAGGAAGTCACGCTAATTATTATTCCCCACAAAATCAGCATTGGGTTGAAAATCAAGGTAACTATTATCAGACTCGACCTCAAGATTATTATCAAGCTCAACCACAACTTATCTATCAACAATTTCCAAAATATGAAGAATAGTATCAAGATCCACATTATAATTCATATTCAACGCAACACACTACATATGAGAAACCTTCATCACAACCTTCAAGTTTGGACCAAAATCTAGATAAATTCATGGATGCTTTGAAGGAAAACATGCAGGTGAATCAACAAAGATTTCAAGAAAAATCAAGGGTTATTAAAGAACTTGAGAATACAATATCACAAATTGCTAGGGAAATACAAATCAAGCCAAAAGGGCAACTTCTGAGTGATATGGTAACTCCTTAAGATGATGTTTGTCATGTAGTTGAATTACGAAGTGGAAAACAATTATTTCTGCCAAGAGTGGAAGACACAGAACAACCAAAAGAAACAACCCATATTCCTGAAGAGGTGGTTGCCGAAACAGTTGAAGATAAAATCTAAGAGGTAATTAAACTAAAGAGTGTCCCTACACAGAAGACACTAGAAAAGAAGAAAAGAACAGTGGTGAACAACACACATCCTCCTCCACCATTCCCATCAAGTGTAAAAAACAAGAACAATGAAAAAGAATTCAATAATCCTTGACATGGTGAGAAAATTAGATATCAACATACCGTATGTAGAAGTTCTCAAGAGAATGCCAAAATATCTTAAATTTATGAAGGACATTCTTTCTAACAAACGAAGCTTAGAAACTGGGGAATTGATTGGATACCTGAGGAGTGTAGTGCTATATGTCAAAGCAAGTTTCCACCAAAGCTACAAGATCCCGGAAGTTTTACAATTCCTATTGCCATTGACGAAATATGGACCGGGAAAGCTTTATGTGATTTAGGCACGAGTATCAATCTCATGCCAAAGTCTCTATTCGAGAAGCTTAACATAGGAGACGTAGTACCTACTTCAATGGTATTACAAATGGCGGATCGCGCTCTCCCTCTCCCAACCAGTAGGTAAAATTGAAGATGTTTTAGTAAAAGCTGGTAGTTTTATATTTCCACGTGATTTTATTATTCTTGACGACGACGCGGATAACAATGTCCCCATCATCTTGGGTGGACCATTCTTAGCCACGGGGCGTACACTAATTAATGTTGAGAATGGTGAATTGATCATGAGGGTCCAAGACAAACAGATTAAATTTAAGGTATTCAAAGCGATGAAGTTCCCTGGCTCTCTGGGAGATTGTTTGTTCTTAGACACTATTAAACAGGTTTATAAAGGGCCAACCAAGGCTGTGGAAACCTTAGGATTGGAGGATATAAAGTTCAGAAAGAACCCACCAATTAAAGTTCCTGAAGATCTTAAAGATGGCCCATACCTTGCTCTTGCGGAGAAGAGAACCAGAAAACGTGCCACGAAGGTCCCAAGAGAACACAAGAAATAAAGAGAGAAGGAGGATTTCATAATAGGCGAAGAAGATGAAAAAGCCTGATCCTCCACAAAACGCACGTATGCCAAGAGTTTGTGGATGGGACCATTCATGGTTACAAGGATTATCTCTGAGAAGTTCGTGGGATTGAAAGGCAAGGGATTCAAATTCCGCGTGGTAAATATTGATAACCTTACTCACTGCTGGGGAGGTTATGTTAAGAAATAATCTTAGAGGTAACACGTCAAAGTTAATGACGTTAAACAAAAGTGCTTTTTGGGAGACATCCCATAGTTTTTATGTTTTTATGTTTTAGTTGATGTTTAGGTTAGTTGTTTTTAGTATATATTGCAGTAATCAGAAACATAGAAGTGTTTTTGATATGCAGGTACCTTAGAAATCAAGTTTGGGGTAAAAATCAGAGTTTTTGCGCAATCCAGCAGTGTCCTGCGGTACACCACACCCTTCACGCGGTAAGCCGCACCCTACAAAAGCGTCACCACAGTCAAGGAATCAGGTACACGTGCGAGGCTTCTAATTGAAAACTGTATCATCACTCGAGCATGTACCGTGCAACGGTTCCGAACAGAAGAGTCACGCGGTACACCGCACCAGATCCGCGGTGCACCGTGCCTAAAGAAAACCATCGCCACCATTAATGAAATCAGTGTCCACGCCGAGAGTAAGAGAGATCTTGCGTGCACCGCACCTCACACGCGGTGCACCGCACCCAAAAACCGTGTCGACTAATATGCAAGACCGTGTCACGTGAGGGAGACAGTACAAAGCTGTGGTACACCACATGACACGCCAGAAAACTTTGGAAGACCATAACATTGCACTCGGAGGTCGGAATTCACTTTTTCTTGAGTCTAAACCGTGTATTTTTTTTTGAGATCTATCAAATGGTGAAATAATAATTTAAGACCTATATACCGGCCCACAACCGTATCTTCATTCGCGAAAAAGGGTCACGACGGTCCAAAGCTAGGATATTTACCGGTATACCGGCCATAAGAGCGGTATACCGGCCCGGAGGCAGCTAAAAAGCTTATTTTTGAGATTTTAGGGTCTTTAAAGGTGCCAAAACTAGTCCTAGCCTTGTCCAACTTCACCAAAACGAATATTTCAGCCCCAAACTCCATTAAAACACCATTGAAGCTTCACAAAACCTCTACCTCACATCAAAATATCACAAAATAGACATAGATTCATATCCAAATCCCTTCCCTACGTCCCTATAAACAAGAATCAAATACCCAATTCATTCATAAACACCTAGAATCCAAGAACCAAAACCATAAATTTCAAAAAAATTCCAATTCCTTAAACCCGTATCATCAAAGCTTGATTCCATCACACCCGCATATATAATCATCATCCTTACATCACCTTTCTTAACCCAAATAACACCTTATCTATATATATAATCAAAAGGTAGTTCAAGAGTGTTCAAACCCTTGAGCTGGTGGTCAAAAGAGATGACGAAAAGAACAAAGATATTATCTAAGTGTTAAGGGAGGTGAAGAAACAAATCAAGGTATTGGGTAAGATTAAGAAGACTACAAGTGAGATTGGTACTAGTTCTGGAACAACTAAAAGGTAAAACGGGTCAAGTAATTAGAGAGGAGCATGCATTGGTGAAATTAAAGAGCAAATCAGTTACATCTTTCAAGGAGTAAACACCATAACCTCTTCATATCAAGATCCCTATAACTAAGATGAAGCGAAGCTTATAGGACGTTATTAGCTATCGTTAAAACAAAGATTCTTGGACAAACACCTTCGCATAAGAGAGTATTCAAGAAGAAATCGGTGAAGGTGAGAACAAGAGACTTCTAGAGTTGTATGATTTATAGGGATAAATCACAAGAGGAGGTACGAGAATGCGAAATTGGTGATACCAGAAGTTTACATACAAGAAAAGCATTGCACCCTATTTTGGGTATTTATCATGCGAGGCATTAAGCCTCGAGAGTATGTTTTCTTTCTTCTCTACCATTTCCTTATGTGCAATATTTGTGTTTAGTTTAAAGATTATTGCTTTATTGAGTCTTTTTCGAGTCGTGGGGACACGACTCAGTTTTGAGTTGGGGGTGGGGATTCGTTGTCCTCATATTCCTTTTTATTTTTGCATAAAATTTAAATTTTTTAGGGTTAGAATGGGCCTAGAATATGGTGAATGTACCTATTGAGCATATTTCAATTAAGTCAATGATAGTAAGTAGTATGTTTTTGAACAGTGTCACAGATATGTTTAGTATGCATGTATGAAAACAAGAAACAAAAGATAGGGAAGATTAATAATCAATGTGTATGAAGTGTCAAGTTGGACTTTAGGGAGAGTTAATCGGTGTGTAGAACGTGAGGTTTGAAATTAGTTGAAACCCGCTTGTTTATGAACTAGTAGTGAAAAAGTTACAAAATCTGGTAGTTAGAAAAGTGAATAAGGCAGTTCTTTCATATTGAAGCCACTTGAAGCCTTTTTAGCTTTCTCGCCCTTTTATTTGATTATTATTATTATTGGTCTTATCCCCTCTAAGTATTAATAATGAAAATAGAAATATAAATTTGTATATTGATTATGAATAATAGTTCATTTACAATGTGTCTATATATAGAGTAACAATGCACTACATTTCTATCACACTATTGTTGCTCTTATCTTTAATTACTTTTGTCATTTTGTGTAACAAGAATTTGTTTATTTAACTCGAGTGATGAGTTACTTAACTCATCTCTAGTCTTATCCTTATCAGCCCCCCTCAAACTGATCATGCGAAGCAATGGAAGTTTGGATAAACATGATTGAAAAAGAGAAGTCGATAGGCCCTTTGTAAAAACATCCACTACTTGATCCACAGAAGAAACATGTATAATGTGTAATAATTTATCTTGAACTTGTTCCCTCACGAAATGAAAATAAATATCCATGTGGCGAGTTCTCGTGTGAAACTCAGGATTTGAAGCTAATGCAATAGCTGAAATGTTGTCACATGATAAAACAGGAGTAGGAATAACAATGTTCAAAATTCTTAAAAGAGATTGAAGCCACTTTAGTTCAGCTGAAACATGAGCCATGGCTCTATATTCAGCTTCAGTGGATGAACGAGAGAATGTAGATTGCTTTTTAGACCCCCATGAAATCAAATTTGCACCAACGAAAATACAATAACCCGTAGTAGACCTCCTGTCAATAGGACAGCTAGCCCAGTCAGAATCGAAGAAAGCTTTAAACATAGAATCTGATGGAGTAAAAACCAATCCAAAACTCATAGTTCCTTTGATATAGCGCAATAGTTTCTTCAAGGCTTCAAAATCTGCATTAGTAGGCTTATGCATACATTGACAGATTCTATTTACTGCATAAGAAATATCAGGCCTGGAGATGGTCAAATACTGAAGAGCACCTGTAAGACTGCTAAACAAAGTGATATCTTCAAAAGGAAGTAAATCATGATTAGAAATACTGCATATTTATTGACTGTGGGAGTTGGGGATGAATTACAATTGTCCATACCAGCTTTAGATAATATAGAACTAGCATAAGCAACCTGAGATACAATCAAGCGAGATGAAGATCGAGTAATTTCCAATCCCAAGAAATAAGACATATCTCCTAAATCCTTCATATGAAAACGTGATTTAAGAGCTAAAATAATAGATGTAATGCGAGTAGAATCAGCACCAGTAATAATAAGGTCATCAACATAAACCAACACAATAGTTAAACTGTCATTTGCACCAGATACAAACATCGAAGAATCAGCTTTACTTGCGATAAACCCTTGAGAAACAAGAAAAGCATTAAGTAATTGGTACCAAGCTCTTGGAGCTTGTTTAAAGCCATAGAGCGAGCGATGAAGTTTACAAACATATGAAGGTTTATCCTTATCAACAAAGCCAGCTGGTTGATGCATATAAACATCATCATCAAGAATTCCATGAAGAAATGCATTGGATACATCCAATTGCTTAAGAACCCAATTGTTTGAGACAGCCAGCGCCAAAATAATTCGAATTGTCTGGTGTTTAACAACTGGACTAAAGGTTTCATTATAATCTATACCAAACTCTTGTAAGAAACCACGAGCAACTAATCTTGCTTTATAACGCGCCATCTCACCATCAGCATGGCGTTTTATCTTAAAAATCCATTTACATGTAATAGGGGTTCTTCCAAGAGGAGGAGGAACTAGAATCCATGTACCTTGACTCATTAGAGCTCTATATTCATCACACATTGCAGATTTCCAACAAGGATATTTAGCAGCTTCTCTATAGGACACAGGTTCAATAAGGGAAGTACTGACCAAGGTGGATTGACACATGTAAGATTGCCTAGTCTTAGACCTTGTAATCATAGGATGAGATGGAACAGGTGGAGCAGTTGTGGATGGAGTAACAAGTGGTTCAATGGGAGTAGGAGAAGATAACTTAGTTTGTGAAGTAAAAGGATGAGTCAAAGAGGCAAGATTGACTAGGGAAGAAAAATATCTACAAAGGTAGAAGGTTGGTTTAAGGACTCACAAGACTCAGTTGGAGGAGATTTTTTACTAAAGGGAAATGAGGACTCATGAAATACCACATGTCTAGAGACAAAGACTCTATTTGTTTCAGTGGACAAACATTTATACCCTTTGGACAAATTGCAATAACCCAAGAATACACAAGGAGTGGATTTTGGAGATAGTTTATTTTTGGCATATGGTTTTAGCCAGGGATAACATAAGCAACCAAAAACCCTTAGATGAGAGTAAGAAGGAGAAGCATTATATAATAGGTGAAAAGGAGATTTATTTTGTAAGGCAGTAGTGGGCATTAAATTTATCAAGTAAACTGCCATATAAAGAGCTTCAAGCCAAAAAGATGTAGGTAAAAAACTATGACTTAGTAATGATAAGGTAGTCTCAATGAGGTGCCTATGCTTGCGCTCAGAGACACCATTTTGTTCTGGGGTGTGAGGGCAAGATTTTTGATGTAAAACACCATGATTTTGAAGAAAAGTTTGTAGAGAATTATGAAGATATTCACCACCATTATCACTTCTAAGTATATTAATCTTAGCATCAAATTGAGTGCTAACCATATTGTAAAAGTTTTGAAAAATTTGACTGACTTCAGACTTAAAACGCATAGGGAAAATCCAAGAATATCGTGTATAATCATCAACAAACACAATATAATAGCGAAAATTAGAACATGAAGGCACATGGGAAGGTCCCCAAACATCACTATGGACAAGTTGAAAGGGTTTACATGTAATTGTTTTAGATAAAGGAAAAGACAGTTTATGTGATTTTGAAATAGAACAAGAGTTACATGAAACACCATAGTGATCTAACTTAGTGTTTAAAACAGGTGACAACAAAATTGAGGCAGAGGAAGAGGGATGACCAAGACGCTGGTGCCAAAGTGCAGCTGATGAAGACACAATAGTGGATGAAAGACAGAAAACAGATGGAGATGGAGAAGAAGAGACTAAACTTGAGCCAAAAACTAGTGGATAAAGGCCACCTCTACATTGGCCCTGAAACACACAACGAGATTGAGAGTCAATTATAGACACAGACTCTGATGTAAACACAATAGAACAGTTATTGTCCTTAGTAAATTGAGATATAAACAATAGATTCGAGGTGATTTTAGGGACATGAAGGATCAGATTTAAATGAAACGAAGAAGAAGAAGAGAATAGCTTACTGTGACCCACGTTAGCAATCTCTAAGGTGTTACCATTACCCGCATCTACATTTTGATTTCCATTATACGGAACAGAGTGCTGAAGCAAATTTTGATTACGTGTAACATGACTATTCGCCCCTGAATCAAGGTACCATAGTTCAGGGTTATATTGAGATGAAGAAGATGAGCTGAGGCTGAAGCTGAGTTCGAAGTTTGAGCAGCTAATGTCATGCGTTGCTGAGCTTTAGGTGAAGGAAACATATTAAAATCATTACGCGAATAGCAGTCAATGGCTGAATGACCAAATTTGAGACAAATTTGACACGTTGGAGGTCCAACATATTGATTTTGCACTGGTGATTGATAGAAATTAGATCGACCACGACCTCTACCACGAGAATTATAACCACCACGACCCCTTGAGTTTATATTTGAGGGATAATTTGAATTTGATAAGGGAGAATGAACTGAAGAGGTCGGAACAGAGGTCGGAGTAAAAAGAACCGATGGAGTTTGCATCGCCAGATCAGACACTTCGTTCATCTTCATATGTAATTCTTCTGAGACTAGCAAGCTACCCAACGAATGGAAACTTAATGTCGATGTCTGAGCATTATGCAGGTAATCCCTTCAAGGTATACATGATTATGTATTTTAGTGGAAGAGCTGAAGCCGCCGTTTCCAAACCATCACACAAGTCTTGAATCTCAGCGAGATAAGCTGTCATTGATTTATCACCCTTCTGAATGTTACAAAGCTTCATTTTAAGCTGATGAACATGGGTACGACATTGATTGAAAAAAATTTCCTCCAATTTCTTTCATACCTCATACGCAGTGGGTAACTTGACAACTTGAGACAAAATAGACGGAACCATTGCAGAGAGCAGAGATACTTTGAGCTGCTGGTCTTCAATAATCCACGTCGGAAAAGATGAATCCGACATAGACGGAGTAGTAAGTGAACCATTCACATGGCGGAGGTAGCCATGTGCTTCGAGAATCGCCTCCAATTGAGCACGCCACAACACGTAATTAGTAGAATCGAGTTTCACCTGGACAAGTGAGGCCCAGTTCTGACGGAGAAGAAGAAGGCCCGCCGGAATGGAAGAACTCGAAGAGATGAGTGGTGTAGTGCGTGATGAAGAAGACGAAGACGCCATTAAGAGACGTCGAGATAGTGAAAATGAAAAAGAGGATCGAAATTTTTTTTGGGTTTAGACAAAGCTCACCACTAACGGTGAAGAAGAGCTTTGAAAAAAAATAAACCCTTATAGCTCTGATACCATATTAATAATGAAAATAGAAATATAAATTTGTATATTGATTATGAATAATAGTTCATTTACAATGTGTGTATATATAGAGTAACAATGCACTACATTTTTATCACACTATTGTTGCTCTTATCTTTAACTACTTTTGTCATTTTGTGTAACAAGAATTTGTTTATTTAACTCAAGTGATGAGTTACTTAACTCATCTCTAGTCTTATCCTTATCACTAAGCCTTTTTAAAGCCTTTTATTATCCACATTACAAGCCATACCCCTTTAGTTTATAGGACTTATCCATATGACCCGGACTCCAATCACAAAACCCGAGACAAGTTATTTTAGAGATTGAGTTTGGGTGGTGGGTTTCATCATTGGGAAACATTGGGTTTGGGAATTTGTAATTGTGATATTACTAATGATGATGCGTTTATTATTGTAACCCTTTGTCGGGGTAAAATAAAAGTATTGGAAAGAAAAAAATATGAAAAAGTATCATGATATCTTACATTAAAAAGAGATTCATAGCTAGCTATCAAAAGAAAAGAGACACGTGAAAAACATAAAATTTTGGACCGGTAAAGTGGAATTTGTTATGTAATCATCATAAAAAGTTATATTGGTATGCAAATCAAGGCATCAAATTGGGTTGAGTGAGAACATCTTCGAGTTAAACTCAAGCGCTAGGGCGATTCGTTGATGGAATGCGAGGAGAGAGCCAAAAGCTCACTTTTCATTATCCAAATATATCATATCGTCCCTAAGCCACGTTATAACTGTAAAGACCTTAGAATTCCTAGCTACTTGGTGGAGGAACAATGGAACAATTAAGGGCATAGGTAGGTGGACCATTGGATGCTATATTAGGACCTATGATCACCCTATATCCGTTAACACAAATTGAGTTGAAGACCTCTCCTTCTGGCATTGCGAAGTGTTTTTGGACTTAAATTTGTGGATTGTTGATTATGTGTATATTAAGTGCCCGTTTGGGATTGCTTTTCAAAATAATCACTCAAAGTGATTTTAGATCCATAGCAATATTTTAGACTCTTAAAATCACTTTTAGGAAAAGCACTAGATTAGTGATTATTAAAATAATCACTTAAAGTGATTTTCAATGTCAAAATATTTTTTAATATTTTTTACAAATAATTCAATTTTAATCAAAAAGCGCTTTTAGCTCCAAAATAATCAATCCCAAACGAGCTCTAAGCATATGTGTGTATTATTTCTTTAGAATTAATACATGATACTTTTTAGATATTTTTCTATAGGATCATTCATTACTTTCTATTCTTCTTCTTATTACTCTTCTATATTTATTGTTGACTACCCTACTGTTCTTATCTTTATTGTATCGGGACGATACAACTTTGAGTTAGGGGTCTTGATGTCTACCTATTTGTGATATATTAATCTATACTTGAGACATCATTTTAGGACAATTTAGTTATTAATTTAGGGATTTTCCCCATTTATTTATACTTTGCACTTTCTTGTCTAGTTTTAGGTGTTTTGCTATTTTGTGAACTTGTGCACGTAATTTGTGTGTTATTTGTGTAGCACTTAGGTATATGGAAGCTATTACACCTATGGAAAATTATTTGAAGTGGAAAAGTAAAGGAAAACCCTTAGTCAAAGTAAAAAATGATAAGTTTAGAATTATTTGGAAAGAAAAGAAGCTTTCAAAACTGCACATATGTCCACTAATTAATTTACTGCATAGAAAAGGTCTGTAGTTAGGAAGATATTTTTATATGAGCTGTTAGATCTTTTCAACGCGGTCGTTTTCATATAAAGAACTTCAAAATTCGATAAGTAACGAAAGAGATATGACCAAATCAATATCTGTTAAGGTTTATCCCTTTCGACAAGTTAGGAATACGAATTTTGATAAGATTAGGACTCCTTAACTTGGGGATTACTCCTAATTTCGACCAATAGCATATATATAACCATTCCTACCTTAGATAAATTATCTTTGGCCAGTCCTTAATCATCGAAAGACCAAGAGGAATCTTACATCAAGAGAAAAGTAGATCAGAAGGAGTTGGACAACCATTTATGCCTTTCCAATCCTTCAAAATTGTAATTTATTTTCTTTCTTTCTCTAGTATGAACTAATTCTATTTAGCTTGAGATTAGCATATGGGTATGAACCCTAGACTTGTTTTATATCTAATTTAATTTGGGATGTCTTTTACATTTAATTGAAATTAGTGTTTTATTCTCTTCTTTTATGTGTTTTGATTTATTGTCTGTAGTTCTTGCGGTGTAAAACGTATAGGATTACCTTAATAGGAGTTAGATGATCACCCAGAAGGGAGTCTAATTATTGAAACTCCACATAAACGTCTAGTGTGCGTTAGTGATGCGGAAGGGCTTGTCTAACTAGATAGTCACTAGGGTTTGAGATTAACCACCGATCATTGCGAAGGGTCCCCATACCCAAGTCCCCTGGTAATTTTTAGGTCACCACCTAAGTCCACCCGAAAGGGGTTAGGAGGAATATAGAATCCTGGCTATTGCATATTACACAATTCTCCCTTACATAAATAGGTTATAACAAGGCTAGTGGGGATTACTTGCTAGATATCGAGCTAAACTCTCATACTACTTCTCTCTCTTTTATTTATTTTACTGTCTTTTCTTTATTTAGTTAATTGTTAGAATTTCATAAAACAAAACAATTACTTCAGAGTCTTTCTTTTAGCGTATTATTCTTCTAGCTTTTTAATTGCACTTGATAATTGCACACGTACAATTATCATTAAAACTACATATCATTAAAACTTGCATACGATCTGAGGAACGAAATCTGCTTATCATTAAAACTTACATACGATCTGTGATACTTGCAGTGAGTAACGTGTTTAGGTTAGGGTGTTAATTGCATCTTTATTTATCGTTATTTTATCACGCCCTAACCGACACCAATATTATAACATTAAACGAAAAAGAAACTCTCTAACTCCAAAACGAGTCATGTTAGATAACTGATAGAGTGAAACTCAGTACAAGGAGCGATGTGTCAAAGCATCGGCGTATTGTATGTTTCCCTAATTTCCACCAAATATGAATTTGTTAGTATTCACTAATTGTCTCAATAATATCTTCCACGATCGACAACATTCTCTAGTATGTTGTTCTGGTAGGAGACATAATAGTTTAGATAACAACTAGTGCACCCGACCTAAAAGTTATTTTCGGCAAACAAAAGTGTATTCTTGATCACAAGACTCGTGATTCTAAATACTAAATAATGTCCTATTACACTCTTGTGCATGCATACTATATCTTCTATGTGGTCTCGGCCTAGGAACTCAATAACTACTCCATGGAGACCCACATTATGATATCCGGGAATTTGTTTTAGCCGCGATACTCCATATGATATCCGGGAATCGGTAATAATGCAAATTTACATTATGGAAATAAACATTCTTGAAAATATCTAGGCATTCTACTATGTCATAAAAGATCAAAAGTTAAGTCGCTCTCATGGACAGCGGAAAAGATTTTCAAGAAAACTGACGAATTGAAAGCTCAACTCTCATCACAAGGCGGGAAAGACGTCATAATTAAGGCAGTAGTACAGACAATCTCAATGTATACAATGTCAGATTTTTCTTACCCTTATTATTTTTGTAAAAAAATGTTTTCAGCAATATCTAAATTTTGCTAAAACTCGGGAGAACGAAACCTAATTCACTAACTTGCAGGGGAAAAAGTGATAATAGGTAAACTACTTGGATGACTGGGTTTTAGTGACTTTAAAAATGAATAAAATTATATTAGTTGCGCAAGTTTGGAGAATATTAAAAAATCCAGAATCTCTAGCGACAAGGCTTTTTAAAGGTATATACTATCCAAAGACTGATTTTCTGAATGTAAAACTTAGACAATGTCTCACATGGTCTTGGGCAAGTCTAATTGAGGGAATTTTTTTTTTATTGAAAAACATAGAAAGTGTCAAATAGAAAATGGAGAAAACATAAAATATGGAATGACAAATGGTTAAATTTAAATTAGAAATTGGAGAAATTATCAAGTTGTTCTCTGAAACAATTATAGAAGGAATTATTAGATAATTTTTTCTCACAACCAATCATTCAGGATATCACACGAATAAAAATTCTACAACCTAACACTGAAGTTGAGTTTATTTGGTCTCATGCCACAACTGGCGAACATGTTACAAAAACAAGATATAAGATTCTCACAGAAGAACATGTGACACATGAGCCCCAATTAGCAAGCTTCTTTGAGTTAATGACAACAAACTTATGGAAAACCATTTGAAATAATAACATACCAACAAGATTAAAATATTTACATGGAAGGCTTGTAACAATGTCATACCAACGATGAAAAATCTAAGAAAAAGTAAATGTTCGAATATTACAATTGTCTATGGTGCCACAATAAAAAAGAAATAGTGAAACATCTCTTGCTAACGTTTCCGCTCAACCAGATTATTTGGGAAAGATCAACTTTACAACTCAAGATATAAGACAGAGATAGTATAGAAATCGGAGCATGGGTTTTTAACATAGCTAAATTTTTGAAGGTGAATGGTATAGAAATTCTATAATAGCATATATATTAATTATGACTAAAATATTTGAAAGATAGAAATGAAAGTTATGCATTAAAACATACATTGACAAAAAAAAAAAAAATGCATTAAAACATACAAGTAGACAAAGAGAACATTATCTGATCAACTAATAATACAATGATAGAGTTAATTGAATATGAATGAAGATATCCATTTAATATAGGGTAAAGCCTCCTTGAAACCCTTTAACTTTGCCCAAAGTGCGGCATCCGCCCCTGATCTTCATTTTTCCCCTTTCTGGCCCTCGATCTCAATACTTTTTGACGCCGTTAGCCCTTTTTTGGGTTTTCTGTCAATTAACCGTTAGTCAACGCCACATGGCGCCACCTCTCCGCCACATCACTGCCACCTCAATACCACGTCACCTCAGCTTCATCTCTAACTTAAAAAAAAAAAATCAGTTGAAGGTTTGAATCCTTCAAACCTTCATCAATGGGGAAAACAAAAAAAACGAATCGGAAATAAGCATCACAATGAACTCATGGGCATCCTCACTAATATTTCTGTAATCAAATCATCAGTCAAATTTGCAGCCATTTTCTTCCCTATGAAGTACTCATCCAATTGATTTGACAACAGATCTAGGCTTTCATCATCTTCTCTAGCCTCCTTAAAGAACTCCTCGAACAACCCTCGTGTCCATGTCAGCCTTCTCCCTCCCAAACATCTACCTCCTCAAGATACATCTGCAACAATTCCAAAAGACACAACTTCTTCGCTTGATTAACTATTGAATCAATAGAAGAAGGCACACTTTTGTTATTCATGCTCCTAATATTCATCAGTTCCTCATGTTGATTAGATAATGAACCGTTTCCATTCTCTTCAATTAGTCCAATATATCCAAAAACAAAACAGTTTCCATTTTTCCAGATTTTTATTTTAATCTAATTAGTCCATTTTGGCCTATTATTTTAAAGTTCATTTCAATATTGATCTATAATTCGACATCATCCAGGTCTGACACTTCCAAACCAGACTTATTATTCAGATGGTGAGTGCGGATCTTGATTAAGCAACCTATATCAAATTATTCAATTTCATTTAAATTATTTTTCTTTGTTTTTTGTTTTGGTGGGATCCTTTGAATAATTAAAGATTATGTTGCCGCAAATTATGGGCACGGTTGGCTACTTCAATCTTAGATTATTGTATTATCCTTTTTTATTTTCCCCATTGATGAAGGTTTGAAAGATTCAAACCTTCAACTGATTTTTTTTTTTAAGTTAGAGATGAAGCTGAGGTGACGTGGTATTGAGGTGGCGGTGAGGTGGCGCCATGTGGCGTTGACTAACGGTCAATTGACAGAAAATCCAAAAAAGGGCTAACGGCGTCAAAAAGTATTGAGATCGAGGGCCAGAAAGGGGAAAAATGAAAATCAGAAGCGGATGCCGTACTTTGGGCAAAGTTAAAGGGCTTCAAGGAGGCTTTACCCTTTAATATATCAACACCTCAAAATGATATGGAACAAGACATCTCACATCATATATTTTCTACTCTAACTTTTTTTTATATGATGTATCTATTAACCAACCTCATAAACTCAAATAATTATGAATTGTAAGAATTTATAAAAATACCAATGTGTAAGTAGAAAAGAAAACAACAATTTACTGATCATTGAAGGAGAGATATAAGCAATACTAGAAATCATAGAAAGTTGTAAAAAAACAAAATAAAGTGAAGACCATTTTTTTGATAACTTTAAAATAATTCAAGGTATCAAATGTTTATCAACATCAAGTTGGAGATTTACCTGACCATCAGCAAAATTAACTATTTACCAAAATTTATGGTTCAGTCTCTTTCAAATGTAATCCAAGAAAGATGAACAATCACGTAAATATTTTTTCAAAAATTGCTAAATATATGATCACAACCTGTTTTTTATAAACAAACGAGCACTTAATAAATCAATTCAGCAGGATAAGAAAATACACCAAAAATTACGGCCATTTGTTGTTTTCATTTTTTTTTAAATACTGCTCAAGCTGGGGGAGTTAAAAAATTTATTCGTTCAATAATCGCAGCTTCCCAGAAAATACTGACACTGTCCATATCAATATCATTTTATCATAACAATGTGGGAGGCATTTTCTGAAAGATCCTATTTTGAATTTGGAATGCCTATATTGACTTTTTTTTTTTTTTGGAAAATTGTCTATATTGACTGAATCTATGGTTGCTAAGAATAAAATTGATAACCTCGAAAATGCAATCAATTAACTCTTACACGTAGGGGGTGTGCATCGGGTTAGAAAACTCGCATAACCCGACCAACCCGATCACACTAACCCGAAATTATACGAGTTAGTTTTTAATTGGGCATTTTCGAAAAAATATACACATTTTTGCGGGTTGTGGATTTTAAACTTGAAACCCGCAAACCCGCAAACCCGCATATACCCGATTACCTTGTAGTATAAAAATTAGAAAAAATCATATTGCTCATTTTATTCAAATAAAATGGTGGGGGTCATGTGCTTTTCACTCTACATTTTTTTATTCCTCCCCCTTTTTTGAAAATATTTTGAAATTCCTCAATATTTCAATAATATTTTATTTAATGAATATGTTTTTCATTTCAATTATGATATTATCTGTACTCTTTGTTCAATTCATATATTTAGTTCGCTAAAATCTCATTTTACATCTTTTAATCATAATGATTTGAAATGCATATGCATATCCTAAACAATATTTTTCGTTATAATTTTCATTTGTAATATAAATTTGACTCGCCAAATGAATATGGATACAAATTCGTCTTCTTTATCGAATTAAATCACCCGCAATGCACCCGCAACCCGCCTAACCCGAAACTCAATGGTTTAAGTAATGTATTGGGTGGGTGCGGGTCTTATTTTTCAAAATTCGCACAAGAACGGGCTATTTGTGGGTTGAGCATGTTTCATACAAAACCGACCCGCGCACACCCCTACTTACACGTCTTATTTTCCTATTGTTTGACAGGCGAATATTTCCCTGGAACAACCACAGTTCTTTGATAAAATATGTTCCATGATTTTTTTTACTTTTTTTGTTGGGTTCATGAATTTTTTACTCGAAAGAGTTATTCCGTTAAATCAATCAAAATAATAACTAATCAACATCTATTAAAAAACTTATAAATAAAAAGACCTCAAAAAATTTGTCTTTAAGACAATCTCACCCTAAACTATTCCTACACTTAAATTATAAAATATAAAATAAAATAAGATAATAGTAATCAAATTAAAAAAACAATAAAAAGAACAAATAGAAAACAAAAAGGAAACTAACATACACATACACAAAAAACACACAACACACAAACTGTACGAAAACTGAACTGTCGCTGAGCGGGAGAAAAAAAACCACGACGATATTCGACGGTAAATGGAGAAAAACGACGACAAGGTAATACTCGAGTACCGTAATCAACACCTAACGTAGGAAAAAAACAAAAACAAAATTTTACCATACAAAATCACAAAAAACACATACGTAAGTCACTATATTCAATTTTTATGGTTTGAGGTTTTTGAAAGTATTTTTTTATTCGGTAGTGTTTTTTGCGTGATTCATGAACAAAAACCAAACAACTTGCGTGACCACCACCACACCACCACCCCTACCACACCCACCCCACCCACCACCACCATCTTTACAACCCCCACACCCACCCCACCACCACCACCACTACCACCGCCATTATTTTCCACCGACCACCACCACCTTCGCCTATAACCATCACTGACTAGTTCCGCACCGCCGTCACCACCAGTCACTACCAACTAATTCTATCACACGCACGGTCCGTGATTTTTTTAAAGAGAATCATAACTAATTCTAAAAAAATCGGGACAGTAAAAAAATTGATTTTTTTGATCAATTTGAATTTTTAATTTCAATATTCAGTTTCATGTGTTGCTATAACAAACAAATATAGATTTGTCAATTTCACCACACGCGCGCGTTCGTGATTTCTTTAAAAAATCATAATTAAATCCTAAGGATACAAAAAAATATTGCATTTTTGGATGGGGCAAGTTCGTATTTACATTTGTAAAAAAAAACGATTTTTTCGATTTTTTTTATATTCAGTATAATGTATTCCTACAATACACAAAAAATAATTTATGTATTCCTATAATGCATAAAATCATAATCAATCTAAAACATTCCCTTCTTTAACAATTTTTTTGCTGGAATCATTATGAACTTTCCCCCATCCAAAAATGCAATTTATAATTTTTTTGTTTTTTGTTAAATTAATTTTGATTTTTAAAAAAAAATCTCAGACGTGCGCATGTGGTGGAATTGAAAAATCTTTTTATGTGATATAGCAACACATAAACGGAATACTGATATTAAAAAATCAAAAAACAAAAAACCAAAAAAATTAAAAAAATCCAAAAAAAAACAATTTTTTTATTCTTATGATTCTTTTAAAAAAGAGTTCACGGACGCGTGCTTGTGATGAAATTAATTGGTGGTGATTTGTGGTGACGACGATGGCAAAACTCGTCGATGTTGGTTATGGGTGAAGATGGTGGTGGTCAGCCTAGAATAATGAAGATACTGGTGGAAGTAGTAGTGGACGATGATTGTGGTTGTGGTGGTGGGGGATGCATGAGGTGGTGGTGGTGGTGGTGGATGCATGAGGTGGTGGTGGTAGTGTATGCATGTGGTTGTGGCGGTGTTGAACACATGATGTGGTGGTGGTAGTTGTGGTAGATGCTTGAGTTGGTGGTGGTGGTGATGGTGGATGCATGGTGTTGTGGTGGTGGTGGTGTGGTGGTGGATGCATGAGGTGGTGGTGATTATAGGCGAAGGTGGTGGGTGGTCGGCGGAGAATAATGGAGGTGGTGATGATCGGTGGAGCTTGTATGAGATGGTGGTGGTAGTTGGTGGAAAATGCATACGGTGGTCGGTGGCGGTGGCTGAATTTTAAAATAAAATAAATAAATAAATAAATATTATATAAGAATAATAAAAAAAAATTAAAAAAATGACATTAAGAGTAATAGTATAAGGTAAATATGTCAAAATTGAGAATTAATCATTTAAACTATGATTAAATAAAAAGGATTTTCCTCATTTACTTTTTTGAAATGCAATTTGAAGATTCGTAATTAATTGACAATTAACACATACACACACACACACGCACACACATATATATATATATCTATATCATATTTCAGAGTTTTTTCTACGCTCCGGATTTACCCACATAAGTGGTGGCCAGGATCGATTCTGGGAAAACATAAGTGGTGGCTAGGATCGATTCTGGCTCCACTTATTAATTTTTTTTACACATAACACGTTTAACAAAAACAAAACCCAAAACCCTCGAGAGCCGCTCTCCTTCACAAGACAACCGCCGCTCGAAGACCATTCTCCATTACCACCGTTCGAAGACCATTCTCCACCACCGCTCGAAGACCATTCTCCATCACCACCGCTCGAAGACATCACCACCACTCGAAGACCATCACCACCGCTCGACCACCACTCGAAGACCATTCTCCACCAATAATCAATGGACACCAGAGCTAAGGTCATCTCTTCTATCAATCTCTATATAAATGTTGTATCTTTGCCTGTATGTGTATTTAGGGTTAATTGTTTTGTAGTTGATAATAAACAGGTTTTAATTCGAAGAACCAGGAAGCCATGGACACCGAAGTTGTAGCTATGGCAGCACCAGTGGTGGCCAGAGACGAGAAGGTCCAAAGCAGAGTTATGCTCTTCAACCGCTGGACTTACGATGATGTTTCAGTATACATCTATATCCATATCAAATGCCTATTCATAAAATACATATTATTGTAAACTGTTATAAAAATAAGCAAATTATCTAATTTTTTTTTGTTACCTGAACGATTAGCTAATGGCATAATAAGCTGAATCTTCTGAAAATTATTCGAATGGTCACTATATTGAGGTTTGTTATATTTAATAATGTATTGAAACTTTATTGTACTATATTATGTATGTATGTATTATAATGCAGGTACAAGATTGGTTGTACTTAGATGGAGAGGATGCTTCTGCTAAGGAATTTCAAGAACGTCTTGACAAGTTGAAATCAATTGGTGATCCGATATTCTTTAGGTGTGTTGTTAATTTTGTGACATTTATTTAATGTTTTATTTATGTGAAAAGTTAGCTTACATATATATGGTAATAATTGCAGATATAGTGAGCTTACTGCACGACCTGCAGCTTCTGAACATGCTCGAAATTACCTTGCTGAGATGGAACAGGTATATAGTATTGTCTGTTTTTTAATAGTTTGATCATAGTGTTAATTATATCTTTTATTTCCTTTAATTCAGATTGTACGCAAATGGGAAACTGATAAATCTTGGCTTCCAAAGGATAGAATGATGAGGTGATTCTTGGTTATGATTTTATAGTAACTGTTTTTGTTTTGTTAATGATGTTAAATGTTGGTTTCTCGGGTTAATAATGTGACAGAAAAGTTGAAGAAGTGGTTAAATGAGAAAGAGGTTGAACAGAAAAAGTAAGTTTTATTAGTTTCTGTTCACCATTTAATTTCTTTGAGATAATTGCACTATCATTCATGCTGAAACAAGTGTGTTTCTTTTAATATAGGAATTATGGAATTAAAATCCCGGTATTTACATCGGAAGAAGTATATAGCAAGGTCTTTGATCTTCGGGACAAGGTATAATAAGATTGATGGAACTATATATATACAAGTATATACACATTCTAAATGCTTAATGGTGTGTTTTTGTGTATATATAGGTTGCAAGTGTTAACAGAATTCCAAAACCAAATCCAAAAGTTGAGAAGGTTGTAAAAAATGAAACAGAGAAGAATGATGGTAAATCGAAAGATGAAGGTACTAATGGAGTTCAAACAAGAGAAATGAGTAGTGTTATTTGCTTTTTAGTCCTTACTGTTTGTGTGTATTGGTTAATTGATGTTTTATTTTTTGCAGGGATGGTGTTAGTGAGGGGCAGATTTATCAAGTGTTGCTGTTTGAACTAGATTTATCAAGTGTTTTATAAAGTTAAAATAATTTCTGTAAAAATTATATATGTTTTGACAATCAAAAATAAAAGAAAAAAATTATTTATATATTGTAATGTAAAGTGATTTTTTTTAAATTTTATATTGTATCTAGTTAAATTTTTCGTATAATAAATTCTGAATTTTTTTTTAATTTTAAAGTACTTTGTAAATTTTAATGAAAAGGAATAAACTTTATTTATATGAAAAATAATATGAATTCTTATAATTTTATTTATATGAAGATTAAATGTATTATATATTATTAATTATTTTATTTTTATGAAAAATAATATGAATTGTTATAATTTTATTTATATGAAGGTTAAGTGGATTATATATTATTAATTATTTTCTTGCGTATATAATAATGTGTATATATTTGAGTCATGTGCATCTGTATATAATAAATAAGAGAATGAGATGAATGGGGGGATTATGAGCTAAATGGGGGGATTATGAGACTAACGGGGAAGTTTGAGGATAAATAGGGTAAATTAGTTTCCATTCTGCTTTATTATATAGATATTTCCCTTTTTCTACTTTGGTTAATTGCACTTAAAGTCCTTATGATCTTGAATATTGTAGTTCTTTAGTTGGTTAGCTTTAGATTGTCTGCAAATTTTAGTTTATTTTCTCTAAATATTTCATTATTAATTAGTAAAAATAAACAAAAGATTGATTGCAGAGCATTCACTCCTAAGGTATTGGAAGACTTGAAATCACTCATCACATCACTTGCTTCACAATCTGATAAAACTGCTCAATTCACATCAGAGATGAAGTTGTATTTAGAAACGGAGTGTAGGCAGGTATTACCTCCAACGTTAAATAAAAAGGAAGTTCTCAATTAGAATTAAACTTTTCCTATTTTATTTTCAGATTATGGTCTAATATGTATTTTTTGGATTGTTTTGCAGGAAAAGAATGAATCTTAATTGATATAATATTATTACATTTCAGTATTATATCAATCAATATTATTAGTGTTCTATAGACAAATCCTATAATGGCCAATTTAGTGTTCTAATTTAGTGAGCAATTTACAATACGTTTTTTTATTTTTAATTGGACAAACAAACGCATTATTGGTAAGTTTAATATAAATATGATAAATCTTTTTAAAAAAAGATATGGTAAAATTTATTTAAGTAATTTACTTCTTTTAACTTAGATTCTGCTTCGGTTAAAAGAAGTAAATTACTTAAATCCGATTCTATAAACTATTTTAGGAAATACCCGTCAAAGTCAACTTATTTTTTCCTTAAATTAATTTATTTATGAAACATAATTTCCCTTATTTAAATCTGATATTATTCTATAAAGTATTTTAGGAAATATCCGATTTAAGTCAACTTATAATATCCTTAACTTAATTTATTTTCGATAACTAAATCAGCCTTTATTTAAGTTTTTTTCAAAGATAAAAATCGATTTTAGTCTATATATTACTCAATCCTTTGCTTCTTAAAAAACCATCTCTTTTTCTATACTCAAACAAAAACTATCTTAAGCTTCTCTTCTACTCAAAGCATTTTCTGCATTTTCCCACAAATGTTAGTTTTATTATTTATATTTCGTCCTTTAAATTCTATAGTTTATTTATTCATTCTTAATTTATTATTGTAATTTATTCGTGAGGTATTCGTGAGGTATTATTGTAATTTATTCGTGAGGTACTATTATTGTAAAGGGACTTTTTTATTACTTAGTCTTCTTCTGATTCTTACTTTTACTGTTTTTTTTCTACTTTTTGAAGTGGAAGCTCTGTTTGTATCTGAAATAAGCATAGTTTACGAATCATAAATCAAAAATATACGAGTTTTTTCATTCAAAGTAATAGGAATAACTTTCTAAATTTAAGAAATTTAGTTTTACACAGAAAGTTACTTCTTAAAATTACATTCAAATCAGAAAAAAAAGGTAAATTAAGGTAACTATCTACTCTTTTATATTGTTACTAAAATAAATACAAAAAAATGTATAATGATAAACATATATACACATGATAATTGAATTTTGGGTGTTATATATGTCTTAGTAAATGCGAATATACACGGTATTGCATAATATAATGGGTTTAATAGGTTTGTTTTAGTAAATTACAGATTAAAAATAAATAAAAAATTAGGCAATTTGTTTCAGTATTATTTCGCATTACACTAGACATGTAAGTATGATTTCAACTTTTTTTACGAGATTGAATTTTGCATAATATAGGGACCATAGTGTAATTTTGCAAACTTAACCCCCATTTTCTCCTTTAACGAACGTAAAAAATATCAACTGAGCGCTCATATAAAAATGAATAATAAAATCATCAACCCCCATTGCATAATATAATGGGTTTATTAGATTTGTTTTAGTAAATTACAGATTAAAAATAAATAAAAAATTAGGCAATTTGTTTCAGTATTATTTCATGAACACTAGACATGCAAGTACATATATATTATTTACGAGATTGAATTTTGCATAATATAGGGACCATAGTGTAATTTTGCAAACTTAACCCCCATTTTCTCCTTTAACGAAAGTAAAAAATCATCAACTGATAAAATCATGTCAGTATATAAGCAAAAATACTCTTTAGTAATATAATCAAATTTGTTTTTTACAATATAATATTTTTTATATTTAGTATAAAATTTATCTAATCGGTTTTTTTTATTACTTTTTTTTTAACATTAGAATAACATTGATTTAACCAAATTTATTTTTTATAATATAATTTTTTTAATATTAGAATACAAATTATTTAATGATGAGAACTTGAAAGGTTCAATAATTTTGTACACTATTTTATTTTTATTTTTTGGGCAATTTTTTTTTTGGACTTTAATTTCATTTAGAGTAAAACGACTAAACGACTAATAAATCAAAGAAATTAGAGTAAAACGAACTAATAAATAATTTTTTGCAGGCTTAAAATAAATAAGAAATGGAAACAATCAACATGATAGAAATGTCTTTGGATGTCTACGATGAGTCTGGCGAAGTTTATGAAAGTTATCTTAGGTGGTATGAGTTCGTTAGTGCACCAATGAATATAACACACGATGTGTACACACACATAAAAAGAAAAGAATTACGATATAACGCCTTTAAGAGAGATAACTATCCTTTAGATTTGTCCGCTTTGTTATACGTGATTGTTTCGACGCTCCCATCTAATTGGCCTGTGACAAGTATTCTTCCACGACTCAATACGATGGTCAGTTTGTCAGAACTGGAAAGTTTACTTGACGACGTTGAATTAACCATGATTGAAGACACCATTATGGCCAACATGTTTCCAGTAACTTCCGAAACCGATTACTAGAATTGTCTGGGCCTAATAGGTTTAAGGAGTTTTTCTTTAGAATTAATCAAGTGTTTTGATATATCTCATATTAAAACAATGTCTTAATCCATTCAACCAGTTGATGAATAAACCGCTTGTAATAGTTTGCTACTGTTTTTAATGAATAATAACTTTTGTTGAGACATATTTAATTTGTTATTTATTAAAACTTTAATTTTACAAGATATAAAACTTTAAATGTAAGCAATATAGCATTACAAATACAAAACTTTAAATGTAAGCAACACAAATATAAAGTATCTATTGAAATTGAAAAATTATTCGTATCTAACTACTAATATATATCTATAAAACTTTAAATTCACATGATTATTCTTATTAATTATTTGCGGCTTGGAGTTTATTTTTATTACTTGAGTTCATTATGATAAAGCAATTAAATTAGTATTTGTATAATTACATTATTTATGCAAATAGTTATTTGTAAATGTTTGATAAATATTGCATATATTTCATGTTCACACTTATTTAAGGACAATGAAGAACACAATGAAGGGAGATAAGAAGGCCGCGATAGGAGGAGTATCTTCGAACCAATCAAAGCCAAATAATAACGTATCTCAAGTAAGCCTAAAGGTATGTGATTAGTGATTAGGTGTATATATTTGTTTGTCGCATTACAATATAACTAATATTATGTATTTTTGCGTTTTGTGCAGAAAAAGAAAAGAACACACATAACTATCTACGTTAGTCCGACAATATATCGTGCTGAATTATTGCAGATCTCATTGATGTTGTAAGTGTATATATCTATATTATACACATTACGTAGTTCATGTTTTATACTTTATTTGTACAATATATCATTTTTGTAAATTTGTAGGTAGATTACATACGCACAAAAAATGTGATCGTAACAGTAAAAGACGAGGAGGAATTGTACCGCTTACAACATCCACAAGTAAGATTATACAAACTCTTATGTCAAATTAGTTTTTAATACTGCAAGTTCATTGTCTTAGAATAATAACTAATTGTGTTCATATTTGTAGAACTGGAAGATGATCATGGACGAGGACTGGAGAAATGAAAAACGGTTGGCTAGGTGGGATTTGAATCACATGGTATGGATTTCCATGAATTAACTAATGTTTATCGTTTTTTAAATTATTTACTAATTATTTATGTTTTTCAAATTGATAGATCGTCGTTCAGGTTTCTCCAATTGGAAGAAACGTGTATGTTGACACGGCTACCTTTTCTAGAATTATGACATCTATGTTCTGATGTTAAAATTCCGACGATGTACGATTCACACAATTCAATTCCATTACATATTGATTAGTTTTTGTTTAATAAAGTATTGTTTGGATGATTGGTAAATAATACACTGATTTTATGATTAGTTTGTGTTTGATAACTTGGAAACTTCATTAGATTTATGTAAACCATGATCGCAAAATTTTGTTCTTTTTCATGCTTCTTAGCAGATTTTTTTTTCGAAGTGACTTCAGGCACGGGCAATACCTAGTATATATATATTAATAGTTTCATTAAAATATGTATAATATACTGTGTAGTGTAAAAGACAATCTTTATCTAGACCCAACAATTTAAAGTAATATCTATTTACTTGTTAATATCCATGAAAATATGATGAGAATACAATGCGTGTATAGAAATTATTCAGAATTTAATCTCCTTTATCACCATCTCATGTGAAGTTGTTTCGCCTTTCATAGTAAACTTGTTTCTTACTGGTCAAATATTACATTATAGTTGTGACAAAACATCTCTTCATATTTTTCTTTTTCAATGTTCCTGGATATTAAATTTCTTTAACCATTTTAGTGAGCTCAAAATCGTATTCATTTTATTTTCAATTTCCAACCACTTTTTCACCTCATTCTAGTATCTCTAGCAAAAGCACCCTTAAAGCATAATTGGTTATTTGATTCAAAATTTTCTCCACACAACTTATAAAGTGGATCCAACTCTATATATTCTATTCTATCATTTGTTCGAAATCGCTTGTTTAAGGTCATCCATACAATGATTGACTAATAATATTATTTACTCAAAAGAGTAAATAATTCTGATTCATATACCTTCTGTACCATGAAGGTTTTGACTAGTTATCACTGAAAGTTCAAATCATGTCTCCGTCAACTTTTGTTAGTTTTAAACTTTAATTCATTATTAGATCATTTTTTAATAATTTGAATGATTATAAAGTATTTATATAATCCATAAATTTTAAAAAATTAAAATAAACCCTTTAAAAATAGGGGTTTATTTTTCATTTTATTGAAACTTATGGAATTAAATAAGAGGGTGGGGTGGGGAGGTGCGTGCAAATAAATTTATTTTGGGGGTCTATTTTGATTTTTTTGTGGGGTTAAAGAACAAATAGAGAGGTAGGTGCAAGGAATACAATATGTTTTGAGGGATTTTAAGTTTTTTTTTTAAACAATTTATAGGATTGAATAATTTATGTACTATTTTTGTTTTTAATTGATTGAAAATGATCTAATAATAACTTAAGGAAAAAATAGACGTAATTCGTCGAAAAGGGGTAACGAGGCACAATTTGAAGTTTCAAGGGGTAAGTAAATATTCCTTTTTTCGGTTGAGGAAGTAAGTAGTCAAACCGTGCAAAGTATAGAGGGCACAAGAGGTATTTACTCTACAAAATATATTTTCCAAAACCATTACTAGTAAAAAAAGTTACACAACACCCTTACTCTAATTTAAGATGGTGAAGACAATTGGATTGAAGGATTTGCAAAAAATTGCATGGTATGTACTACCCACAGTCGCAAAACTAATAGCCCTTCATGAGGGATTTTTTTAAAGCAAAACGAATGGGTATTACAATTTTATGTGCAAATGTGGACTCTTGAGAAGCTCTCTCACAGTTAGCAACAATAGACGTAACGTAACATATGTTATGGGCGTAATGGATTGACAATATTCATAGTATATTGAGGCATAATCCGTTTTAGATATACTAAACATATATATATATATATGTATATATATATATATATATATATATATATATATATATATATATGTATGTATTGAAGCGAATTCTTGTGTATATTATTTGGCTCACGTGGATGTTTCTAAGCATAATTTGAATAATGATGTTCAAGTATTTATCTTTGGTTAATTTTTATGAATTCCACCGTAAATGTGAAATACTTATATAAATCAAATTGAGGGAAAGATATAAATATAAAAATGTAAGGTTGTTTGTTTGTCTACTTTCCTAAATTTTGATATTTTTCTATGCGAATTCGACATGTTCATATCAAATAATGGTTTGGTAGAAATTCACTCGTTTGGATGTTATTTTACTTAGACTAATAGAAGGATTGACAATATCGTCAAGGTTAAACTTGATCGAGCATTGCTTCTAGCGATTGGTTGAACAGGTACACTAACGCGTAGATATTTTTCCCACCGGCAATTGGTTTTGATCACTGTCCATTAATCTTACAATAGAACCGATCAGTGAATCAGGGACAAAAATGGTTTAAGTTTGAAATAATGTAGGTGGAACACGAGAAATGTGGGAAGTGATAAAGGTGGCTTGTGGAGATCCAGGCTATGAGGAATTTTTGCCTTATTTGTGACAAAATGGGATAATACTATCATATCATTAAAAAGGTGGAGTAAAAGGACATTAAACAACAATGAGAATAGGAACCAAGAATTAACTGATAAATTGATAGCTATGAAAAATCAACCTTATACAGACAGAAGGTTTGGAGAACAGATGAAACTAAAAGAAGAAACTAAGAAAGCTTATGAAGATGAAGAAAAATATTGGTATGATAGAGCAAGACAAGGATGGTCAAAGTATAGAGATAAAAATACCAAATATTTACTTGTCAACCAACCAAAGGAGAAATATTAATAGAATACAACGAATTAAACATGGTAATGTGAATAGGAGAGAGGAAATATCAGAGGTCAGGATCTGCTTTCAAAGCTACTATATAGATTTGTTTAAAGAACGAAATACAAAACAAATGGAGAGAGCGACATGTATAAGGCTGAAAGTCACTTCAGATATGAATAACAAACTTACACGTCAACCAACTTTAGAAGAGGTACGTAAAGTGGTATTTGATATGTCACCAACCAAAGCACCAGGTCCGGACGATTTAAATGGTAAGTTTTATCAAGAATTTTGGCATATAATTCAATTCGACGTTTTATTAATGGTTTAAGATTTTTTAATAATAATATTTCTCTCAATAAATTGACACTTTGATAAAACTTATACCAAAAGGAGAAAAAACAAGAGGGAATTGGGGACTATAGGCCAATTTCATGTGTTAATTTTAAATATAAGATCATTGCAAAAAAATTGGCTGATAGATTACAGGAATTCATGGACGAATTGGTATCACCCACTCAGTCAACGTTTGTTAGAGAAAGAGCAATTTAAGAAAATATACTGGTGGCCCAGGAAATATATTTTTACATGAAGCGAAGGAGGAAGAATCCAAAACCCATGGCAGCGGTAAAATGGCAAAGGTGTATGAACATGTTCGATGGGAGTTTATGTTATTAGTTTTTAAAATGTTTGGATTTGATGAAAAATTGATTGATTGGATATTTAATTGTATATCATTAGTATCATTTCAAATAAAGTTTAATGGAGACATAATGGGTAAGTTTAACTCGGAAAGGGGATTAAGACAAGGGGATCCATTATCTCCTTTCTTATTTTATTTAACGACAGAATCTCTAATAAGATTAATCGAAACAAAGTATCACAACAATGTATAAGAGGTATTCAGGTGACAAGAAATTGCCCGGTTATTACTCAGCTTTTTTTTTTTATGATGTTTCATTGTTTTTCTAACATTCGAGGGTAATGAAATTGAAGAATTTTGGGATTGTATATCTACTTATTTTGCAGGATCAGGACAGAGAATAAAGTTTAATAAGTCATCGATATGTTTTAGCAAGGACACACCAAAAGAAATCAGACATCAAGTCACGAACATGTTATGTATTGAAGAGAAAGAGGATCTTGGAATGTATTTGGGAATCCCCTTATGTCATAAGCAATAAAAGGTGCAATCACTAATCTGGATAGCAAATAAGTTATTTAAGAAAACAGAGGGATGGAAGGCACACATTCTATCAGAAGGAGGGAAAGAAGTTCTTATAAAGGAAATTCTGCAAGCATTACCAAATTACTCCATATCTATTTTCTCCTTTCCTATAACTTTTTGTAATAAGTTAATATCTATAATTTCAAATTTTTGGTGGAATTCAGGTGAGAATACTAGGATTCATTGGATAGCATGGGAATTTTTAGCAATCAGTAAGCTCCTAGAAGGTATAGGATATAAAGATTTCAAACGAATGAATAGGACATTATTGGCCGCACGGACATGGAGAATATTGAATAACCCAAGCTTAATGGCATCTCGATTATTGAAAGGTATTTATTTTCCAAAGAATAACTTTCTCAATGTTAAACTAAAACAATCTAGAACATGCTCATGGATGAGTTTATTGGAAGGACGTGATATGTTAAAGAAATACGGAAAACATTAAATAGGAAATGATGAAAGTATCAATATTTGGACTGATAAATAGCTGGATGCACAATGGATTCTAAAAAAAAAACCAAGAAATTGCTCAGTGGAATAAGTGAAGGAGTTTCGACATAATGGAAAATTGAAATATTGAATGAGATATCACCAGAACTCATCATTCTGGTTATCATGCGGAAGAGGTTCTGTCATCAGATACAAGTTTATTTGGTCGTACACAAAGAATGGTGAATATGTAACAAAGATGTGATATAAACTGATTACAAATCAGATATTGAATGAAGAACCTCAACAGTCGACACCTAATCTTTCTGGTAGTAGTAATCTGTGGCAGACGATATGGAAATCTAACGTTCTGACCAAAGTTCAAATCTTCAACTAGAAGGCCTGCAATAATGCGATCCAAACAGGGAAAAATCTAGAAAAGAGGAAATGTGACGTAGTAGCTGAATGTATATGGTGTAATGTGGAGAAATAGACAGTGGAGCATTTACTTCTCAAATGTGGGGTAACAAAAATTGTTTGGGCTGGATCAGCGCTTCAATTGAATATTCAACACGATGAACCAGATTTAGGGTAATGGATACTCAAGATTGTTGATATTTATGTTGAAGGGGGTGAAAGAAGAATATCATCATATTTTATATTGTACTAATGATATGGAATTTTTGGAAAGTAAAAATAAAGAGTCGGCATAGTAATATTGAGATTGATCCAGATGATATAATCAGAGTTACCAATAAAATTATGAAAGAGCATTTCGGAAGTGAATGGTTTAGTATTGAACAGAGTCAATGGGGAGGAACTGATACGGTAGCACAAGTGGAAAGGATATTGATTTTCATACGAACATTGCTTTTGCTTGTGATGCATCGTTTGAACATATAACCCAACCGGAATGGGAATTGCTCAAATTTAGAAACATGACGTGTCTCGAATAGAGCATTGTAAGGATGTCGAATGTAACTCAATTGTGGAAGAAGAAACTCATGTGATCATCGATGCGTTGGAGCTAGGAAGGCCTTTTCCAGACATAGAGAAGTTCATCTTCTCAGATAACCTTGAAGTGATTCAAGGTATCAAGCATGTGTCGACAACTAGTTGGAGGATCAGGCCGTTGATGAGGCATGTAAACAGACTGGCAGCAAAGACATGCCTGGTCAGTTTCAGATATATGCCACACCAGCTCAACATCGAGGCAGAGGCGCTAGCAGAAAAGGATAGGTATAAAGCAACCATACGTTGATTAGCGCCGGAAAGAATATTGGCAGAATTTCATAGATTAAGGATAGGGTAAGGTATTTGTTTTGTTCTCGTTTTTACGTTATAATTTTCTTAATTGTCAAAAAATAAAAAATAAATTGATGTTCATACATAATATTAGAGGAATATATAACCTTTATTTTTGGAGGGCTTAGTTGTTAATTTTTTTCACGAATCTCTGCTATATAAACAATTTAAATCTAATTCATAACTTATGGTTGTTGACAGTTCTTATACAATATTTAATCACTTATAATTTTTTTCTTTAGTTCGAAACATACACAGTTGTATTATGAATTTATGATGTTGGATTCTCCTCACGCCTTCCATGTGGTCTCCCAGTCACCGATCCACTTTTCACTCAAATGAAAGATCCACATTAGCCAAGTGAATAATCAACATTATAATTGAAAATAATAAATCTAATGAAGACACAGTTTATTATATTAGATTAAGTTAGGCAAGTGAATAATTTTATTTTTTTAGTCGGAGCAAGTTAATAAACAAATAATTGGAAAAACCCAAACACACATATAAGACCCAATAAAGACAAAAGCTATAATTTGAACAAAAAAGAAAAAAAAAGACAAAAGTGTTATCGTTTAATTAATGGATATTCATTCTAACTCATTAGTTAATAGTCAATTCCATAAACACTAGGGTAAACACTAGGGTTTAGTGTTACCTATTATTTATAAATAAGAGTTTCCACTTTGTAATTTGTACACATCTCTGATAATAAAGATCAGGAGAATTTTTTTTCCAATAATTTTCACCGCACGTGAAACAAAAAACCAAAGCTGTAGCTTTGACCAATAAATTTTAAAAAAAAGAATAAAAAACATTTGTGGACTAAAAACAATTCTTTATGTATATATTGACAAAAAAGCAATTAATTACGTATGAAATATTACACAAATGAATAAAGAGGCATTTTTATTTTTATTTTTGTTGGCAAATAAAAAAAAATTTGTTCGTAGCCGTTATTTTCAACAAATGATTTATTATTTGTGAAATGTTTTAGAGAAAAAAAGGCAAATCAATTTCTTTTATGAAATTCAAAGAACATCATTAGGAAGCAATTCATAACCCCGTCCAAAAGAAAAAAAAAAACAATTTATAACATACACTGATTTTTATATTTTATCACTATGAAATTAAAAAAAAAAAGTAACTAGGTGAGCTAGCTCATCTGGCCAGGGCTCTCTCTCAAGTTAGAGGTACAGAGTTCGAATCCCGCAGGCGGCAGAAAGTTATTTTATGTTTATATCGTTTGATATAATATAACCTATACAAATCTGTTTATTCGACTGCTAAAGGTAGTATGAAAGTTATCTTGTTCATGAAAAAAAGAGTAAATGCCTCATTTACCCCCTGAACTATACAACTCTTGACGAGTTCCCCCCAAAAAGAAAGCGATTGGATGGTCCTTAAACTATGTTTTCGTGACTCGATGCCCCGGTTAACGGAAACCGTTAGTTGGTCGCATGCGCATATTGTCGTGACATTTTACCCCATGTACTAAGTTTTTCGTGACATTTTACCCCCTGTACTAAGTTTTTCGTGACTCGGTGCCTAGGGTAAAATGTCAAGAAAACTTAGTACAGGGGGTAAAATGTAACAAAAAACTTAGTACAAGGGGTAAAATGTCACAAAAAACTTAGTACAGGGGGTAAAATGTCACGACAATTTGCGCACATGACCAACTAACGGCGAAAACTAACGGTTTCCGTTAACAAGGGGCATCGAGTCACAAAAACATAGTTTAAGGACCATCCAATCGCAAAAAAAAAATTTGGGGGGCAATCTGTCAGAACGTGTAAAGTTCAGGGGGTAAATGAGACATTTACTCTGTAAAAAAATAACAACTTTTAAGTTGTTTTTCTAAAATTCTCAACAAAAAACTTTAAAAAAAAAGATTATTGACAAATTTTGATTCAAAAGTTATGAAAATACGCTTTGTATTCGTGTCAAAATTTGTAATTCGATTTTGGAGCATTAGTGTCATCATTATGACACAATTTTATCTGGGATTTGTTTCCCACACCAAGAGAATCGATTTTTATATATCACACACTTTCAGTTATCAATAAATATTTATTTTCAGCTATTTACTATCGTTCATATTGTTTTTGTATTAAACAACTTTTGTATCCGAATTAAATCCGTAATATTGAATATGTATATCAATTTTTTTCTTGTATAATATTTATGATGTTATGGTTTTAATTTATCGATAGATTTATCCAAATTTAAATAATGTATGATGATATGAATTATAAATAAAGTTCTTGAAGAAACAAAAAAGGTGTTTTCTGCAGGAATATAATTTAATAAGCATTTTTACTCTTGTGGATTTTTTTACTCTACAAAATCTTGGAGATTAAATTATTATTGTGATTCTATGCGAAATCATGAACAAGATAACACAGATCACTATCGCTTACATTTGGTAACATATCACTGATTTTTTTCTCATCTTGACAACATCATCATCTGTATTTTTTTGTTTTTTGATAATATGAATATTAGTGATATGTTCACAAGTAAAAAAAATTAAAGATCTACATGATCAAATACATATTATTAAATTGGCTATGTCCAAATAAAATTTTGTGTCCCAAATCATTTTGATATTAAATCGTCTATGTTTTCATGACGAGGTCAAGGGATATATACGAGTCTAGCAAATTTTTTTATTTAATTGTCTATGACGAAACGCTATGACCATTGCTCATAATAAATATTCCCTATTGGTCAGAGGCCAACGAAAAAAAGATTCATCAAAATATCATAATTGCGCAATTTACGTTACAATTGTTCCACCACCGCGCAGAAGGATGGAATCTAAGAATACATGTTATTTACATTATTCTATGGATTAGGGGAGATTTAAAAAAAATAACTGGAATATAAGAATACACCATTTATATTGATCCTCATACAATCATACAAATAATTAAAAATATTGTAAAGGTGTAGTGATTAATCCACAATATCCAGTTATCAGTGCTCCTAGTAAAATTTATGTCTCAAAAGAGCTATCCACTAAAATTAGACTATTGTACACTTAAAGCGCAATAGATCTATTTGGTTCTAAAGATAGAATAAAGGAGCAACAACATGAGCAAGTTGTTAATTATGAGACTTTTGACATCTAATTAATGTCAAGTAGTGTATATAACTGAAGATTAAAATACTCCTACTGAGTATCAGGTACCTGATTATATATTGAGATCTTAATCAGTTATGTTACTACTTTAAATTATTGGAACCTAACTAAAAATTGATCATGATCGAATATTTATATATACGCGTAATAACTATTAATATATTAATGAAATAGAGGATTATTTAATTTAAATGTCTAATTAAACTGACTGGCCATCAGTAGAAAGACATAAATAAATCAATTTTTTTTTTAATTTCACTTGTACGACGTGAAATTTTCACAATTGTAATACGCGTGTGCTACAAGGGGGAGTCACTATATAAGATAGTATGTTGTAGCACACATAATATGTTTATTAAAGAGATATAGTCTGTGGTGGTGGATGCACTTTTATTTGCTAGTATTTCTTATGAAAAGACTTCATATAAGTCCCATGTCGATCACTTTAAATCATTATATATGAATGAAGCGTCGATCAAATTTATGTCGTATCATTTATTACTCCTATTGAATGTCTCAAGTTATACACCATTGTGTTATACTTACATCAAGGGGAGACATTTACACAATGCACTCTTTTTCCCTTTGCATAGATTTTTTTCCATTGGGATTTCTTGCAAGGTTTTTAATAAGACAATTTATATAAGCGTATTGAAGAATACTATACTCTTTTTCCTTTACTAAGATTTTGTCCCATTGGGTTTTTCTTAGAAAGGTTTTAATGAGGTATATTCTCAAAATTAAATTTTTAAGGAGAATGCATTCTTTCAACAAGTAAACAGAGTCCAATAATATACTACTTGTATCGCTCAAGACAAAGGAAGCTACATAGAAGGTGATCAAACCAAACATATCTCTCCAAAGTTATCCTTTAGACGTGAAATCTTGAAGAAATGTGAAATAGATGTTCATCAAATTCGCTCAAGTGACTATTTGGATGATTTATTTACAAAGGTATTACATACATCTACATTCAAGAAATTAATACTCTGGATTAGCATGCGTCGACTTCAAGACCTCTCCTGAGGTGCTGCCAAGAGGGGGAGAAAAATACGCGTTACACACTTTTCCTTCATCATGGTTTTGTCTTAATAGGTTTTCCTGATAAAGTTTTTTAATGAGGTAGTTTTAGTTAGCGTATAAAGAAATGTACTCTTTTTTTACTTCACTAGATTTTTTCCTACTAGGTTTTTCTAGGAAGGTTTTAATGAGGCATATTCTTAGGGACTGAATATCCAAGGGAGAGTTTTATAAACCCATTTAGTGGATATTCATTCCAGCCCATGGGCTAGTAGTCAAGCCCATGAACACTAGGGTTTAGGGTTACCTATTACCTATAAATAGGAGCTCCTCCCACTTTGTAATTTGTACACATTTCTGATAATAAACAGAACGCTCCTTTTTCTTTCTCTACCGTTCACAACAAAAAGCTATTAATGTTTTGAGGCTTTTTAGTTTTTCGTAACGATCTCGAACAGAGGTGTAGTATATATTATTAATAAGCCCTTATTTGGGTAATGTGGGCTAATTAGTTATAACAGAATAATTAATGTCCAATAAACTCCTACACCTATACTATTTTATAAAAAGGTATGATTATTTTTATACTCCTTAAAAAATACGATTCCAGCCAATTTACATATACCACGACTAATTTTATAGGAATTTTCAAGCCTCCTTATGTATACCTAAGATAAATCAAAACTAGGTTACGCATGTTTAGCCTCTTACTTTATACTCTTTAAGTGGTGAAGAAAGAGTAAGATTCTAAAAAGTTTAGTTAACCCAATTAATTGAAAAACTATTATGTTATTACAAAGTTGAGAGTGTCTTTCTACTCTGACAACCTTGAACTGATTCAAGGAATTAAAAAGAAGACCGGGCTACACTGGAGCCTCAAACCCATTCTTTCGGAGATCGAAAGTTGGATTGGTCGATACCCCAAATGGGAGATGAAGCATATTAGTAGACGCTTTAATATATCGGCGGACATGCTAGCTAGATACACTAGAAGGAATAACATTATGCCTAGCTGGAACAACTTTTCGTTAGTAGATTTCAATAGGAATTTAGAGAAATTTTGTAATAGGTAGTTGGTTCATGTTTATTGTAATTGACAAAAAAAAAATTACAAAGTTAAGTTTCTAGAAAAAATTCAAAAACTCAAAAAAATTAAGTTATAGGAAGAAAAATCCCAAAAACTCAAAAAATCGAATCATTTGAAAATCTAAAATATTAGTTCTAAACAATTATGGATCCAATTTTTTTTATTTATAAAAAATAAAAATTTGAGTTTCAAAAAAAAATTAAAAACTCAAAAAGTTGAGATATGAGAATAAAGTTTTCAAAACTCAAAAAACCGAGTTATGAGAAAACTATAACGATGGTTCCTAACAATTACACATCAGAAAAATAAGTGTTATCTTAAAGAAAAATACAATTTGAGCTTCCGAAAAATTCTCAAAACTCAAAAAGTTGAGTTTTAGAAAAAATACTCTAAGCTCAAAAAATTGAGTTTCAGGAAAATTCTCATAACTCAAAAAGTTAAGTTTCGAAAAAGTTCTCAAAACTCAAAAAGTTGAGTTATGGTAAGAAAATCCGAAAACTCAAAAGACATGTGTCAATGCTAATTGTGTAAATGTTGTATAATACTGAGTATATTTTACAATCTAATTTAAATGGAAGCTTATAAGGACAATTGCTCATATACAACATTCTTCTGAGTAATTCTCATATAATGCAATTGCAGTAGATGGTTTAAGTCACCACTCACAGCACGAAAATTCCTTTTTTCTTTTGATAATTTATGGGCCACCTTCAATAAATATTATCAAAGAAAATTATTATTGTCGTACATTATAATTTTTCTTTTCTATTTTATATGATCTTTGTAGTTGCAGCGGTATCAAACAGTTTAGAAATATAGAAACTGTTGAAAAATATAGAGAAGATCGGCGGGGACTGTTGTAGAAAATGGCAAAAATGGAAAGAACCAAATGTACGGGGCCTTTTATAAGAGGTAAATGAAGATTGTGGTCAAGAGTAATAAAAACTAGCATGAGGGGTTTTCGGAGTTGAGATGAAGACGTTATGCCATTTGCTTCCACTGTGACTCGAACTAGTCTAGCACTAGGCTAAAAACGGTTTGGGATATTTTTAACCTATTTAAGTGAGTCCATTTGGCCCCAAACATTTTTGGCCTAGTATATAAGCACCTTAGCAGCTCCTAAACATTATCTCTCATTTAGACAAGAAAAATTACACCATATGAAGAGATCTCAAGCCTCTGGAGTAGGAAGAGAAGAAGAAAGGATAAGGGTTTTCACCACTTCCACCATTCTATGTTTGATTTCCTTCAAGTATTATAGTAATTTTATTATGTTTTACATTTTAAACATGATTTTGGCATTAGTTTTCTTTAATTTTCAATTTTACATTATGAACTAAAACCTCATGTACTTGAGGATTGAAATGGGTATGAACCCTAGTTAATTGTTTTTACTTCTATTTGCATTTTTTTATATTGTAATTGAAATAAATTGAGTTGATTTTACATTGATTATACATTTAGTATTATTTTCTAATTGTGACCTGGTCAAGTATTAATTAGCGTTAGTAGTCTTAACTATTGTCCGAGAGGGGGTGGATTACAGAATTAACATATAAACGCTTGGTGTGCATTGGTGAATGGGATATCTTGACCAACCAACTAGTCGTTAGGGTTTGAACCTTTAATATACAGAAGTATTTTTAGGGTCACCCGGGAGGGGTCTCTATTGTTGTAGGATGGCTTCCTATTTACCTGGGAGGGATTTGGGAAGACCTTTGAATCTTGACTAGTATGAAAAGATTGATTCGCCCTTATATCAATAATCATTAAATAGTTGACTTTGAGAATTACCCACAAGATCAAGCATATCTCTCGCATCCATTTCTTTTCTCTTAGAATTTTAAAATAATTCTTTTTGTTAATTATTTATTTTGTTACAATCTTAATTATGAATAAAAACCCAACAAATATTATCTTTACTTGATTGTAAATTACTTAGCAACTTTTCACCATTATACTAAAAAACACATTAATCATAACTTTGGCAGACCCTATGGAGACGATAATACCTTATTACTTATCTTTATTACTTGTCAACATCCCCGTACACTTGCAGGTAAGCAAGTCCTCTTGTGTTGGTTTTATATCACACTCGGGGGACAAACAACAATATAATAATATCAAAATAGGGATTTAAAGAAAAATATAAAAGCAACAAAATAAAAGAGACTGAAACATTCAGGAGATGAAAGAGAGAGTACTAGTAGAGTTATTACATTGACAAATCAATATAGAGAAAGTCAATATTTAAAACAGTAAAAGAGCAAACATTAAAAAGAAAGTACTCTAAGCATACCCTTAACCCCTTATATGGAGAAATTAATCAATGTCGCCTTAGGGTGATCGACTTCTTGATCTTATATGGTCCAAATATCTCATAGGAATTCATGAAATATTGTGTCAAAGTTGATCAATCTTTTTCTTCAAATGTGCAAGTCTCTTTTCGATGATACCCATTATTTTTTCTTGAAAGGATGTAAACATTGAAGTAAGATCATCTCTAGTGATATAATCAGAAGAATGAGGGCTACTAGGTTAACGAGGAAGATTAGGAAGCAAAGATGAAGAAAAGCGAATGAGAGGATTGTTACAAGGAAGAATGTCGAGAAAGGATAAATGAGGACCCGTTGAGACAAAACTATGTGCAAGATCGTCGGATATACGAGATTGAATATGATCGAGAAGGTTTAGAAACTCATGATATCCAATGTATTCCTTATTATATATTTAGATACTCGTCAAATTAAGACCTCTAATATCAATTTTCAAAGCGATTTTGAAAGAATTAGATGGTTTAGGAAGAGGAATATTGAAGGCTTTGAAGATATCACCTAAGAATATGCCATAAGGAACAGATGATGAGTGTTGACTCTTATAAAACATATTTTCCAAGAATATTTGACAGAAGTTTATTGGATTTTTAGAAAAGATATGGTACAAGAGAGTAGCTTCAAAAGGGGAAACTGAACTTTCATTCTTATCTTTGCAGCGAAGGCTTTTGGTAATTATCTTATGGGAAATACGAATATCATTTGAAAAAGATTTAATGTGCCAAGGTTGTGTGGATGAAAAATGGATTTGGACTTCGTAAACAAAATAACAAGGTTCATTTCATTCTTATCGGGAGTATCAGGTTTCGTGAACCAACCATTAATCATAATTGTATCATAACCATTATCAACAAGTCCAAAGAGAATTGAGAAAGTAAAAAAATTGGGACTAAGTGATATCTCATCTTTTGTAATAGAATCATCGTATCACAAGACATCTTACTGGGGGCTAGGGGACCTAAGACAGGGATTATTCCCTAATATTCGATGTTTCTTACTTTCTTACCTCATTTTAGGCTTATTACTATTTTTAGAGTCTTTTGTGCTTTAATCGTGTGTTAAGTGTGTAGATTTTAAGTACATGGTTGACATGATAACCCAATGAATAAGTCAAGAAGTCAAATCCAAACCAATTCATGGCGTAAAGAGAGCAAAAAGTCACTTTGGAAGAAATTTAGTGTAGACTGGAATTTTTTTGACATAACTTGTTCCAGTCATCACGAAGAATTGGTTAGAGCTTGAAGTCAGTGATTTGGAAAGAGGTTGAAGTCAGTGACATGTGAGAAGTGACATAAGTAGATTCAAAGTTGAGATGAAGAAGTTATGACGATTTTCCCATGGTGACTCAAACATGGCCATCAATAAGTAAAAATGGGATGGGTCTTTTGGACCCCCCAAAGGGGGCCCATATGGACCTAAAATGATTTTGGACTCATATGAAACCTATTATCAGCTGGAAAAGAAACACAATTCATATTACACATAAGCTAAACACGCTTGGAGCTAGAGAGAAGAAGCAAAAGGAGTTAGAAGAAGAATTTCACGATTCTTCATCATCCGAACTCTAAATCCCTTCAATCAAAATAGTAAATTTATTAGTTTTTTTTGTTTTAAGAATGATTTTCATAGTTTTAGTTATTAGTTTTGATTATTTCATTATGGACTAAATCATTGTAGCTTGAGAAACACTTAATGTATGAACTGTAGCTTTTGGATTATAATTTTTATTGCTTTTTGGGATATTGTTATTTAAATGAATTGAGTGAATTACGATTATTATACATTCGTATTGTATTTTTCAGCCCTTACAAAGGCCAAGTAGTGGGATGATATTTTCCGACAGGCTTGGATAGCAGTGATCCTGGCCATAGGTTCATATCAGTGCCCCTAATTTTTCACCATGATTCAATAATTAATAACAAAAAAAGGTTCTACTTTGAATCTTATTGGATGAAAGAAATAGAATGTCTAAATATAGTTTAAAAAGTATGGAATTTTTTTTACACGCTTATGGGCAACCCCACCTCGGTTATTAACTATAAATTGAAAAAAAATGTAAGAAGGAACTTAGAAATTGGAAAAAATCAAATTTAATTAAAGAAGAAAGACAATTGACAATATAATGGCAAGGCTTCAATATATATCGAACCAATATTCCCCCAACTTTAATTGGATGAATAAAATACAATAACAAAAATATTAGAAGAAAAATAGAAAAAAGAAGAAAGATTGTGGAAAGATAAATCTAGAAACTTATGGTTAAATAAAGAAATAAATATACCAAATATTACCATGCTAGTACAAAAGAAATAAGAAAACAAAACCAAATTAAAAAAATTGTTAACAAGGAAGGATATTGGATTGAACACTCACTAGAAAAACAACATGAAATCACACAATATTTTAAAGATATTTTAACAAGTATAGGAGTACGAAATTATGACAATATATTAAACCTAGTTAAAATGTTAAATCAACTATAAATAAATAAATTAATAATGAATTAAATAAAGTAATAACTGAAAGTGAAGCTAAAAGAGCAACATGGGAGCTTAGGCCCCACAGAAACCCAGGACCTGATGGTTACACAAGAATGTTTTACATAACATATTGGGAAATAAATTGTATATAATAAGATTAATTAACAACTTCTGGTTCAACAAAGGAAACCTTACTGGAATAAATAATACACTTATATCTTTAATACCAAAAGTTAATAAACCAGTAATCTCAAACAATATAGTCCTATTAGTGTAGTAATTTTATTAATAAAATTATTGCAAGAATAATAGTAAATAGATACAACCATACATGCAAAAAGTAGTAGAAGAAACACAATCAACTTTTATGCCAGAAATATTTATAGAAGAAAAATACTTGTATAGCTCATGAAGTAATATATTTCATAAAACAAAAAAGACCTCAAAAAAGTACTTTGTGGTAATTAAGGAAAATGTTGAGAAAGCATATGAACATATAGAACGAGAAGGAGTTGGGGTAGCTCACATGGCCAAAGTCTTGCTATTTCTTCAACACTTAAAGGGAGGCAAATGGTTCGAATCCCCTCCTTAACGGGTGTAAAGTAAGAGGTACAAGGTTCAAAACTCTCCCTTATGGGTAACCTAGTTCTTATTTACCTGGAAATATCCATGAGAAGGCTTGCATATTCCCGTGAGATTTGTTGTGGTGCGCACAAGCTGGCCCAGATCACCCACGTACCAAAATAAAACATATAGAATGAGATTTCATAAATGACCTTATGATAAAAATGGGGTTTCACCTAGAATGGGGTAGGAAAACAATAAAATGTATCAAATCAGTAACATATTCCGTAAATATAAATTTTAAACATCTTAGTAAATGAAAAAAACAAGTTATTTAATAGGGTACAAATTGGAAAACATTGCGCAGATATCACACATCTACGATTTGAAAATGATATAATATTCTTTCTATAAGCAAATAATATTGAAGTAGAACCATTCAAATATAGCATTAATAAATATAAACAAGTATCAGGGTTAACCTAAACCTTAATAAATGTGGTGCACTTTTTAGTCCAAACACACTAGAACTAATTTAAACTATCATGACAAGAATATTAAATATTAACAACGCACAAAACTTGTGAAATTACCTAGGTCTACCGACTGAATGAAATAGAGCTAAGTCAAAAGATTTAAAAAACATAATAGATAAATGGTGTCGCGTAAGGTGTGATAAATAATAAAATAAAATAGATGCAAATAATCACCCTAGGCTAGCACGTTACTCACTACAAGTATCACATATCGTATGCAAGTTTTAATGATAAATAGAATTCGTTTCTCAGAGACTCTGAAAGTTAGAGAGAACTTATGCAATTATCAAGTGAAAAAAGTAAGTTAGAATAATAATACGTAAGAAATAAAAGACAATAATTTTTTGTTTGGTTTTTGTAAATAGAAATTAACTAATCAAACTAAAGACAGAAAAGTAAATAAGAGAAGAGACGATAGTATGAGAGTTTAGCTCGAAAGATAGCAAGTAATCTCCACTAGCCTTGTTTATTCTAATCATGTAAGGGAAAATTATATAGAATTGCAATAACCAAGATTCTAAATTCCTCCTAACCCCCTTCCAGTGGACTTAGGTGGCGACCTCACAATCACAAGGGGACTTAACTAAGGTGCTCCTGCGCCACTAGGTTCTTAGATGAGACTGGCCTTCTAGTGATGATCGGTGGTTAAATCAAACCCTGATGGTTATCTCGTTAGGCAAGTCCGTCAGGATCACTACCGTACACTAGACGTTTATGTGGTTTTTCAATAATTAGACACCCCTTCCGGGTGACCATCTAACTACTATTAAGGTAATCCTGTACGCATGTATTCGCAAGGAAAACAGACACATAAAACAGAGAATAAAACAGTCATTCATTTTAATATTTAAAAACCCAAATTAAAATAAATGTAAACAAGTCTAGGGTTCATACCCATATGCTAAATCTCAAGCTAAAATAGAATTAGTTCATACTAGAGAAAGAAAAGAAAACAATTACAAATTTGAAGGCTTGTGAAGACATAATTTGATGTTCAGCTCCTTCCAGACCTCTATTCTCTTGTTGTAAGCTTCCTCTTGGCTTAAGGGTTGGTCAAGGATGTGTTTATACTAAATAGAGGGTGTATTTATAGGATATTCTAAATCCTAGGTCAGATTCTTGGAGTAGAGGGCAAGCAATAGGACTCTTTTCCAAATCAAATTCGTAACCCTAAAATATAGAAAAGGTAAGGAACTGTCGTTGTCTTGTTCTGTCATTAAATTCTTCAATATTGCTCCGATTGACGCGTTCTTTATATCGAAACTGATCGCCTCGGAAATCTCTACACATTTTCTTCAAACCATTCTTCCAAATTCCCAGCCGGTTTTGAGTTATGATCAATTTGATGGACGTAGCTACTGAAATTCAGATTTACTTGACAACTTTATCTTTCCTAATTTACCTTTTACTTCCTTTATCTCCAATTTCCATCATTATCTTCTTTCACTTATCTCTTAGAATTGATTTGGCATCTGATTAATTACCATATATCTTTAAAGCTTCACAATTAACAAACAATTAAACCAAATATGCTCTAAAAATAATAAATCATCAAATCAAGACAAGAAATAGGAAAATAGCAATTTATGAATAAAATCGATAATTAAATTCCTAAATACACCTAAAATGATGTCTCCAACCTAGATTAATTTATCACAAATAAGGAGACATTAATAAAATACTATAAAGAATAGAAATTTGGAAGCCACCTTACCTATCAACATGTGGAAAGGAAATCCTAATAAAAGCATTCCTTCAAGGACTTCCTAACTATATTATGTCAACATATCTCATTCCATATAATATATGTGACACAATACACAAAATTCTGGAAAAATTCTAGTGGAGATAACAAAATGAAAACAAAATCCACGGGTTTTAGTAGGATTCATTAACAAAATCAAAATTTGAAGGTGGCTTAGGTTTTAGGGATATACACATTATAAACCTAGCACTCCTTGGAAAACAAGCATGGAACCTAACGTATAAGAAAAACTCATTACTTTATAAATTACTAAAAGGAACATATTTCATAAATCAGATTTTTTAGAAGCAAAAATAGGCCAAAAACACCCTCATCGGGGTGAAAAAGCATATTAGCCAGAAGGGAAATATTTCAAAACAATACTACATGGAAAATAGGAAATGGAAAAACCATATATATATCTACAAAGCTAAATGGATCAACAATGAAGATGAGATATGTAAATCAAATGAAAACAATCCAAAACTTTTATATGAATTATTTAACATAGAAAATTAAAGTTGGAACATTGAGCTTTTTGAGAAAATGTACCCAGTAGACATAGTTGACAAATATTTCTAATGCATATCCTACAATTTGAATGTGAAGGTAGAATATGTTGTAACATGAGTAAGAATGAAGACTACACAGTAAAAGAAATTTACCATTTTTTAAAACCCATTCAAGAAGAAAAAGAAAAAGGTAAAATACAAAAACAACCTTCAAGTTCACATCTTAACACCCCGAACTTTGGGGACTAATTTGGAAAATGGAAGTAGCTCCAAAAGTAAGAAACTTTATTTGAAAAGCAATTAAAAATCTACTACCAACTGAGAAAAAATTAAATGAAAAACATAAGTAAAGATAAAACGTGCAAAATATGTAATAATGAGATAGAAACAATAGAACACATTTTGTTTACATGCCCTTGGGCAAGGGAAACATGTTTTCTAAGCCCATTAGGAATTAAAACATGTCACTATTCCATTAGTAGAATAAACACTTGGATAACAATGATCAATGAGGAAATGAACAAAAAACACAAAAAAGAAGAACATATCTTTGAACTTGTCTGTTACATAACTTGGCAAATATGGAAAGATAGTAATAGTTACATATATAACAATGAAAAATGTGACCCTAACAAAACTTATAAATAGCATATAACAAATGGAAGCAATATAGTATAACAAATAATAAAGAAACAAAAAACAATCTCAACAAAGAAGAAGACATAGTAAAATTTAACCAAGATATAGGAAACAATATAGAAAACCCAAAAGAAAAAAGGAACACAAATGATAAATGGGACCCCCCCTAAAAAAAATAACTATTACAAGATAAAATGTGATGCAAGTATTAAAGATAAAAAGTCAGCAATAGCAAAAATTCTAAATGTGATATTATTGCAGGTAACACTTGGAAGTTTAACACAAATCCAGTCTTGGAGACATAAGCATTGGGAGTACTAAAAACAACGGAGTTAACGGGGGACTAACCAATTGGAAATGTCATGATAGAGAACGACTCTAGTTCATTCATGACGCCTCTAGTTGAGACTCTTCCCGTTAATATTCCTAAAATTTGTAATGTTGTTAAAAACATATATGGTTTTGTCTAACTTTATAGGTCGTCTTTTACCCTTATTAGTAGGACTAGCAGTCGTAAAGTTGATTGAGTTGCTAAACAAGAGATCTATGGCATTTTGTTTAGTACCTGGCTTACCTATAAACCAACCCAATTACTTGACTTGATATGTTTGGACAACACCCCGTGTGGGATTTGTTTATCCCTTTTGTAATCGTAATTTCTATCCATTTATATATAATTGGTTGACAAAAAATAAAAACCAAGCTGGTTTTAGAATTTTTTTTATTTAAATTTTATCTGGAGTTAATGAAAAACTGGGGTTGGGGATGAGTAGGAGTATATTGTGGAATACTTAATTTAAAAGAAAATAATGCCCGAATTCCAATTCGTATAAGACAATATCTCATTAACGTCAATTTAGGACGACTTCAACAATAAAGACTTTTATCTTTAAGTTAGTACCAAAATGCATATTTTAATATGTTGAATAGTCAAAAGTTCAACCATTGAATGTTAAGTACCTGCAAAATATAACTAATATATAGTAATAATTTTTCTTCTATTCGGTAATGGGTATATTTTCATACAAAGGTTATAAAGAGTTACATTTTTTTTATGAAAAGTTATCTATATTTTTGAAAATTTATCTTATGAAAAAATTGTCAACTTAAAATAAATGATATAGAAACCACATTAAAAGGTAACTTATCATAAAAAAAATAGGTAACTTTTCATAAAGTATGTAAAACATAATTACCGCATAGAAGAATCCCTCATAAATTAATTAAAAAGAATAAAATATATCATTAAAAATATGATGATAATTTACAACATTCATTATTTTTTAACTAACTTTAAGTAAGTTTTGAATTTGTAAAAATGTAAAAGTCCAGTTTAACTAACAATTAAGGTGTTATTTTTCTAATGAGTAATTTTAGATAGTATATTATAAGTAGAGAAATTACAAATCCTACAAAAATATAGTTGATATTTGACATATTCGGATTAGACACCTCACATAAAAATGTCTCTAGTATAGGGGTGGAAATCGGCCGGATCGGATCGGAAAATGTATTGTTCGGAAATTTCCAATTTTTTTTCGGAAGAGCAAAATCTGATCCAATTCCAATCCAAAAAAAATCGGAATTCAAAATTTCGTTCCAATTTCGGAACACCCGGAAATTTTCGGAATTTCGGAAGTTTCGGAACTTCTCTTTTATTTATTTTTAAGATACAAAAATAAAAAAGAATATCGTTTTTTGCAAAAGTGAAAAGACAAGGCTTGCACTCCTTTACCATGCATTGAGTTAGCAACTATCATTTTATTTCAAGCAATTGTATCCTTTCTTTTTTATTAAAACGAAAACTTTACAAGATTTACCCAAATCACCACATTTCGCATACATGAACATCGAAGAAGTAAGGGCGGTTATGTCTTCCAAGAATAAATTCCTAAAAACATACCCGTGAATCTCTTTTCCACCCTTTAAACTTTAAATTCGTACAAGCGGGTAGATTTGAAAAAAAGAAGAAGTGAAAAGACAAGTTTTGCTTTTAGTCCATATCACTAGAGTCTAGTATAATAAAAATAAAAATAAACTAGTCGGGGTAGCTCATCTAGGTAGGGCCTTGTTATTTTTTCAGCACTTAAAGGGAAGTACATGATTTGAGTATCTCCTCTTTAACGGGTCTAAAGTAAGACGTACAAGATCCGAACCCCTTCTTGAACATGGGTAACCTAATTCTGATTTACCTGAAAATATGCATGAGAAAGCTTGTATATTCTTATAGGATTAGTAGTAGTGCGCGCAAACTGTCCCGGACCATCCACGTACCAAAAAAATAAAATAATTACCATTTTATTTATAAATTCCAAAAAATTTAGAAAAACTTGTGCTACTCTTTAGAATAGGGGCAACAATCGACGTCCTTCCCAAGATTGTTCATATTAATGCTTTAATTTATAATCTGTTATTATTAATTTTGTTCAAACTAGGGTTGTAAACAACCAAACCCCTCGCGTGCAGTTCGAAGTCGACTTGAAAAAAACTAATTGAACTCGATCGTTTATACAAAGGAAAACAAAAATTTGCTCGATTTCGTTCGTTAACTGCTCGCTTTTATATATGATATGCAAATTAAGGTCTGTTTGTATTTGGGAGGAAAAAAAGTAATAAAGGAAAAGAAAAGAAAAATTACAAAAGAAAAGAAAAGAAATGAATTTTTTTTGTTTGGATTAGAAATTTTTTTATAAAAGAAGATTTCGTAAATGATTTTGGATATTTATTGTTTGGATTGAAACAAATACAAAAGGAAAGAAAATAAAAGATTAATTTTTGTCTCTAATCTTTAATAAAATTCCTTTTTGTTCATTTGACTCCAATTTAGAGTGATTATATATAAGGTCACGTGAGTGATTTTTGGAATGATTCCCTTTCTTTTCTTTTATAAGAATTTCTAATACAAACAACGTAAAAAATAAAAAATCATTTCTATTCCTTTCCTTTCCTTTCTTTCCAATTCTCTCATTCCAAACAGACTAAATGTTTTAGTTATCAATAAATATATAAACTAATCTAATATATTAACTTGAATAGTTTTTATTTAATTTTTCCATCAATGTCACACTTCATATTTCATACCATACACTTATATCACACTTCATACCAATCGTTCAGGAAAGATCTGTTTCAACCATAATAAAATAAATTATTCGTTAATAACTCGATCTCGACTCGAAAAAAACTCGTTCGATATGTTTACAAACAATTTTTAAAAAAATTTAGCTCGACTCGTAAATATTTAAAATCAAATCAACTCGACTCGAAAATTTGAACAAACAAGTTTGCACATGTAGTGTTCGGATCTACTCCGTTCTTTATAACTCTAGTTCAAACTATTAATATCTTATGAGACGGTACAAGAGTTTTTAGATAATTTAACTTTGAGTAATGATATATACCACCCAAATTCATACCACCCAAATACCACCCAATGACGTGCCGTGAATTGGTTGGTTACAAATCGTTAATGTATTTTTTTTTTTATTTGATTAAAGATTTGTAACCAACCAATTCACGCCACGTCATTGGGTGGTATTTGGGTAGTATGAATTTGGATGGTATATATCATTACTCTTTAACTTTATATGAATTTTTTTTTGCAAGATAAGATTATCTTAGTTTTTAATATATGTATTATAAAAATCTGAATTGTAAAGTAGTCTAGAAAAATCACAATAACATTTCCAACAATTTAGTGAATAGTAATCTAGAATTCTTTTATTTTTTGAAGGCTTTTTTTTGTTTTGGTCAGGATTTTTTTTAAAGTTTTAGAAAAGAGCAAAAGATCACTAAAAATAGAGCATTGCTATATATCACATCTTTTTTCGTTATCCATTTTTCACCTCCTACGTGTCATCTAATGTGGCATTAAATAAAGGAAAATAATCGTGGCATTAAATAAAGGAAATAGAAAATAATTATTTAATAAAGAGAAATTTTTTTGTTGATGTTTAAAATCTCTATATAGAAGTTGATATATGTGGGGAAGAAAAAAAGGATGATATATATTTTTACTCTTAAAAATAATATTATCAAAATATCATATGGGATGCTACATTGTAGGGGTAAAATTGTTTTATTGGACTGTAGAGACTCATTCAGATCTGTTATACTTAACTACTGTATAGGCTAAAAATAGGGAATGAGATAGTTTATTGGACAAAACAGATTTTTTTTTACAACTGTAGAAAGATAATTCAAAATTCAAAAACACTAAAGAAGATAACAATATCTCATTTAAATATTTGGAGATATTGGATATTTCCACATTTTGATTAAACTTCATCTTTTCTTGATATATACTGATTCGTGCCATCTATAATTTTCTTAATAAGCACACCCATGCATGTATGTGTATATATAATAATTAAAACATGAGTCCTGACATATCCCACTACTCCTTTTAGCTTTTTCACTTTGACATCTCCGAAAGACGTTCACCGACATGGACATCCACCTAAACCCCGCCGGAGGTGACCTGGCCGGAGCTCAGTTCAGACAGACGGTGAATCTCAAGTACGTCAAACTTGGTTACCATTACTTAATATCAAACTTATTTACACTATGTTTAGTGCCTATTATGATTGCGATGTTCATTCAAGCTTTTCACACAAATCTCGATGATATGAAGGATTTATGGTTACACTTAAAGTACAACCTCGTTAGTGTTATTGTTTTTTTAGCCGTTTTTGTTTCTGGGTCAACGGTTTACATAATGTCTCGGCCACGGCCGGTTTATTTAGTCGATTACTCATGTTATAAACCTCCCGATAACTCCAAAGTATCGTTTGATTTTTTCATGAATCACTCAAAGAATCTCGGTTTTGATGAGTCATCTTTGGCCTTTCAAGCCAAGATTTTAGAGAAATCTGGTCTCGGGGACGAGACATATGTCCCGGAGTCAATGCTTCGTAATCCCCCTCTGCTAACGATGCAGGCTGAGCGAAACGAAACAGAGCAAGTGATGTTTGGCGCATTAGATAATTTGTTTGCGAACACAAATGTAAAGGCGAAAGATATAGGGATTCTTGTTGTGAACAGTAGCACATTTAACCCGACACCATCTTTATCTGCTTCGATTGTAAATCGGTATAAATTGAGGGGTAATATTCGTAGTTTTAATTTAGGTGGAATGGGATGTAGCGCTGGTGTTATTGCTGTGGATCTTGCGAAAGATATGTTACAGGTCCACGGTAATACTTACGCTATAGTTGTAAGTACCGAGAATATCACTCATAATTGGTATTTCGGTAACGAGAAGTCCATGTTGATATCAAATTGCTTGTTCAGAAGTGGTGGATCGGCTGTATTATTGTCAAACAAATCTATAGATAAGAAACGAGCAAAATACAAGCTCGTTCATGTCGTGAGGACTCATTGTGGTGCAGATGATAAATCGTTTAAATGCGTTGAAGAACTAGAAGATGATGCTGGGAAGAGCGGAATTTCTTTATCGAAAGATTTAATGGTGATTGCCGGTAAGTCTTTAAAAACGAACATCACTACACTCGGTCCTTTAGTGTTGCCGATGAGCGAACAAATTCTGTTTTTTTCTACTTTGGTTGTCAAGAAGTTATTTAACAAGTACGCTAAGCCCTATATCCCGGATTTTAAATTAGCGTTTGATCATTTCTGCATACATTCGGGAGGGAGGGGTGTAATTGATGCGATGGAGAAGAATCTACAGCTGATGCCTATTCATGTAGAGGCGTCTCGGATGAATCTTCATCGGTTTGGTAATACATCTTCAAGCTCGATTTGGTACGAGTTGGCTTACATTGAGGCTAAGGGAAGAATGCGGAAAGGTCATCGTGTTTGGCAGATTGCGTTTGGGAGTGGATTTAAGTGTAATAGTGCGGTTTGGGTTGCACTTCGTAATGTGAAGGCTGCGCGTTATAGTCCATGGGAGGATTGTATCGATAAGTATCCGGTGAAACTAGTTTCGTAGCTTGACGATAATATTCATTGATTACATATTTCTTGTGTTTGTAAATCGAAGCATCTATTCTCGGGTTGATATTATGAATTATGAATTAGTACTTTAGATTTCAGTTCAATCCCGTAATGCATCTAGGCTAATTTCAGATCTTGTATTGTATTGTACTATTCAACTTTCATTTTCTGGCTTGTTAAATCTATATTTGTATCATTATTTCATTTGTTATATTGAATTTGTTGTAATCATAGTTTTTTCCCCCTTTGATCATAGTTTTCAATATGTGAATCTATGATTAAAAAAAAATACAAATTTCTTTTTTGAATTTTGACTAAAATATCTATAAAAAACACCTTTACGTGAAACTCAATGAAACATAGCTACCTAATCTTGACCTCACATATCTCTTCAACATGATTTAGATCTAGAAAAGCAAGTGGAAAAGTGTAACGTGTTCAATATTTTGACTTTTTCTATTGTGTGCATATGCTCTTTGTATTATTCGATCAGAAAAAGGAAAAAAACAATATATACAGAAGGACGAAGGCATCAAAAACCCTGAAATTTCCATCCCGAATTATTTGACCTTTTCAATCGCATATCTCCGACAAAAAAAAAAAGAAAAATCGCATATCTTTACATTTGTTAGACATCTACGGCGGTCCTTTCCCTGATTTTCGTCTTTATATAATTGCCTTTCCACATCTTTATAAATTTAAAGGCGAATTTTCCACACCAATTAGTTAGAACTTAAATTTTATTTTTATATTTTAAAAATATGAATTACATATATAATTCAAATTAACCCTTAAACATAAACAACTTCATTTTAATTTACTATAAATATAAAGACGACTAGTCAAAATTTGTGCAAGTTAGTTTGACCACCCACAATAAAAATAAAAGAAGGATGAATTATTCCCGACCCAAAAAAAAGTAGGATGAATTATAGTATTGGTTCATCATAATCATTTAAAGTTATTATTATTTGAAAAGATGATAAAAAAAAATTATTATTAAATTATCTAATTATATATATATATAATTAAATGCTAGTAAGACTTTCTCTGATGCTCAATTGAATTATATCGTGACCGAGAAATAGTTATTAGACGTGGGGTATACATTTGACAAGTTTCGTTCCTATCTTCTTGGGGAGAAAGTTGTGATATACACAGATCGTTAGCTATTAAGGATCTCATGAAGAAGAAAGACACAAATTCACGTTATATTGCAAGAGCTTGGCTTAGAGATTTGATACTGAAAGGGGAGCAAGAATCAAGTAGATAATCATTATCTCCCCTCGAAGACTCTATAATCAACACCAAACCCGAGATGGTCAATGCGGCACTCCCTAATGAACAACTCTTTATTCTGAAAAGTGTCATTACTCCATGGTTTGCAGATATTGTGAGTGTTAGTAGGTTATTCCCACATAATTCAATCCACATCAAAGGAAGAGGTTGCTCCACCGAGTGAAGCAATACTTTTGGGATGACCCCTTCCTCTTTAAGGTTTGTAGTGATCGAAATGTAAGAATATCCATACTGGAGAATGACATCTTTAAGTGATTGCAAGTTATCACGATTCACCTTTAGAGTTCATTTCAAAGGTGATATACCAACAAAAAAATCCTCCAATAAAGGTTACATTGGCAGATCATCCATAAGGATTTCCACGAGTACGTTGAGAAATGCAAGAGATGCCAATTCACTAGCAATAAATTGAAGAAGGGTGAGATAACACTCAACATTGTGCTCGAGGCTAAGATATTTTTGTTAGGGGTATTGATTTAATGGGACATTTCATGTCATCCTATGGGAGTCAATATATCTTGCTTGCAGTATATTATGTGTCTAAATGGGTTGAAGTTGTGGCCCTACGACAAAGGGTTCACGAGTAATTATCAAGTTATGAAGCCACACATCTTTACTTGGCTCGGAACACCGAGAGTTATCATTAGCGATGAAGGAAATCACTTTGTGAACAAGTACATAATGATGGTGTTAGTTAAATATGGGGTGAGACACCTGGTGTCCACCGCGTATCATCCACAAACGAACAACCAAGTTGAGGTATCTAACCGAGAGATCAATTCTATTCCTGAGAAGACTTTTGGACAGACGAGGAAGGATTGGTCAAAGAAACTCGACAATGCTTACTCGTGTACCAAACCGCATTCCAAACGTTTGTGTGGGCATCACTGTATCGAATGGTATATGGTAATGTATCACTTTCCATTTGAGCTTGAGAGACGTATTGGGAAATCAAGGAACCTAACTTAGACAAACAATTAGTTAGTGAGAAACATATGATGCAATTAAATAAACTTGATGAGTTCTGATTCCATGCTTATGAGAATGCAAAACTCTATAAGAAGAAAAACAAAAAGTGGCATGACAATCGAATCCGAGATAAAAAGTTCAAGGTAGGATAACGAGTCCTTAAATACAACTCCAAGTTCAGTAACTATCTGGGAAAATTGAGGTCTTTATGGTTGAGACCACCATTGCTAGCAAAGTTAAGCCTCATGGAGTTATTGAAGTAAAAAACCCAACCGAAAACCAAACCTTAATGGTAAATGGTCATAGGATGAAAATATATCATGGATGTGAGGATATTAATCAAGGGGAGGTCATGTACCTACTAGAGGCAGAGTTATACATGAGGTAACCCCTCGAGCTTTACTGATGTTAAACAAAAGCCCTGGTGGTTTGTTACTTTTTGTAGTTTAGTGTACATTATTTCAATAGTATAAAGCTTTATTTAGTGTGTGTTATATGTAATGAGAATATTTTTGTAGTTTAATTGACGTGCCTGTATAATTCGCAAATATTTCAAAACAGAGACTCAAACATAGAAAATAGTGAATTTGATGAACTTTGGCAAATTTGAGGGTACCCATGCGTAAATAAAATATGATATTGAGTCAAGAGGGGAGAACTTTTTGTTGCATTTTGTATATTTGTGGAGTTTTTATGAAGCAAATAAAAAAAATAGTGATTTTTGGAGTAGAGGCGTGCCTACACAAGATTAGAAGCGTGTCTAGGAGATTGGAGAAGCGCCTAAGTTGTTGCCTATATCAGAGGTGTGCATACAACAATTCGAGGCGCGCCTTTGCCATCACAACAAATTTTGAGGCTCCCCTAAACCAATTCGAGATGAGCTTACAATGTTCAATCGCGAACCCTCCAGGCCAAGCGATTAGAGGCACACTTACAATTGTTTTGAAAAAAAAAGGATTTTTGCTTCTACTATCTTCATAAAACCAAACCCAACCATTCCCATTCCCATCCCCAATTTCAACTTATCAACCCCCAAAACACCATTAATGCTCCACTTCTTCACCACCTTCATTCTCATAAACTCCACCACCATAAAATCTCCATATGCACATCATTCCTACCCACATAAACATCAATTCCAAGCATCAAAACAAAAAAACACTTAATTTATCACAATTTTCGCCAATTATTTTCAAAACCCCAATTTCAAAAAGTGGAGTTTTGAAAAAACCAAGGTGTATAAAGGCAAGACAAGTTTTCTAGCTAGCATATTCCTTTATTTTTCTTACAATATTCGGGTAAAATGCTACAATTTTTCAGTTTTTGTTTTTTCAGTATGGGAAAAAATTAAGAAACTCATGGTTTGAAGTGTGGAGATAGTATGTTTTCTTTGGATCTAGTGATTAATTGGTGTTCAACTTTCAAATTCTGTGAATTTTGAGTTGGAGGTGTTGAAATATCTTAGGAACTCCGTAGATTTTTTTTTGAGAATTCGCAAGTTCATTTTTTGGGTTTCTAAAGATTGTCGAAAGCGAAGACGGTTGCTTCGAAGGGGAAAGAAGCATAGAGTTGGAGCCAAGGACTGAGAGAGTCCAAATGAGGACGAAATACTTCCGTAACTATCAAAAGGAACAACCCGAACCACCGGACTGTTGGAACATTAGAAAGAAAAGCAAAAGTGCTTTCTCCCACATCGGTGGGCAAAAAGATGTTTGAGCTTCTTTTAGCCATTGTGATGGCATTTAGCTTCCAAAGAGCTCAACCCCATGCAAGTGAAAAGGCATTGGACAAACCCACACGCGCGCACCACCACCACCACCACCCACCCGCCCGGCCCGGCACCGGCGGCGGCGCCGCCGGCGGCGGCGGCGTGAGGCGTGGGTCGTAGTTCGGGGCTCGTGGGGGAGTTTGGGGAGTCAAAAAATGAAAAATGAAACCGGTTTTGGGTCCAGCTCTTATAGCGAAGCTGGCAAGCTATCAAAAGAAAAACGGAAGACAAGGCTCCACCAATCACGCTCCCATCAAGATGATTATTCCATTAGCTGGTCAACTAGTCAATCAAAATCAAAACGTGTGGATTAAAAGACAAGTCAACCAGCGGTTACACTTACTCAAAACGTGGGGGAATTAAAAGTCAGCAGAAACGTGTGGGAATCAAATCAAATCCGAAACAGCCAATCATTTACTGGAGGAAATCACGGACGTGATTGGTCCGTTACAATTGACAAGGCTTTTCAGAACTTCCCCTCCCCTATATTAGTGCTCACTCCCCACTTGTAATCTCACCGAAAAATCAACAAAGAAAACAAACACTCTCTCCCTCTTTCTCCGAGATAAAAACAACAGCTGTAGTATAGTCTTTCCGTTAGAAGATACCGGTACGCCGGAAAATCTTTTTTAACGCTAGGATTATTGTTTTCCGTGTATTAGTGTTTCGTTTTCCCGTGTAAGTTGATTTTCATTTGTAATTTCAATTCTTGTAATAGTTAGTTTACATTTAAAATTGATTTTACATTTCCTCTCTTTCAAAATCGTTTCTTCTACTTTGCTTTAAACGGTGATATTTTCACTCACAATTTAAAAAAGATTTTCCGTAGCTTTTATCTTATCACCGTTTTTTCTTTAATGGCTTTTCCAAACACGGCAGTTGCTTCATCATTGAATGCAAAGGCCTTTCCCAACGTGAATCAGGTGGAATCTCTTAATGGTTCCAACTACAAACGTTGGGCACAAAAGATCATTATCTGTCTTGAACAGTATGAACTGGACTTCGTTCTATACGAGGATCCTCCACAATTAGTGGACAATGGAGTTCCCACTGAAGAAGAACAGACTAGGCATCTTGCTCTGGAAGCCAAGTTTAAACGAGCTAATACCATGGCTCGAGGGTGGATGTTGAACAATGTCTCAAACCTCATTTTTTATCTTCTTGCCAAAGAAAAATCGGCAAAGATCATATGGGAGACACTTGAGAAAAAATATGGGGCTGAGGATTCGGGTAAGAAGAAATATGTTACTGGGGCTTGGTACAACTTCCGTCTCACCGATCAAAAACCCATGACCGAACAACTCCACGTCTATGAGAACCTTTGCGCGGATGTGATTGCTGAAGGTATGAAAATGTGTGAAGTTCTCCAAGCCAATATCTTGTTAGAAAAATTTCCACCTTCCTGGAGCGAATACCGTAATCAACTAAAGCACAAGAAGAAGGAAATGACACTACAAGAGCTGATTAGCCACATTCAAGTCGAAGAGGCTAATCGACTCAAAGACAGGTCTATCTCTTTTCCTACTCAATCCTCCAAAGCTAATCTTGTTAAAAGTTCTGGTGAAGGTAACAAAGGCAGGTTCAAAGGAAAGGGTAAACAACAAGGCCACAACAAATCCAAATATGGAGGGAACAAGAACCGCGGCAACTCCAAAGGTGGTGGGTTCAAAACCTCTGGTAAGATTCAGAAACCCAAAGGAGCTTGCTGCTGTTGTGGGAAGGAAGGACATAGGGCTTTCGAATGCAAACTTAGATCCGATCAAGGTCCTAAACCTGCCGCAAATCTGGTCGAGATCGAAGAGGTTATTGCTGCAGTGATGGTTGAGGTAAACTTAATTGAGAACAAAACCGAGTGGATTCTTGACACTGGAGCCTCTCGTCATTTCTGCTCAACGAGATCCATGTTCAAGAAATCCGAGGAAGCAACAAATGGTGAATTTGTCTAAATGGGTGACTCCTCAACCGCCATGGTCTTCGGTAAAGGACAGGTTTTTCTCAAACTCACTTCTGGTAAAACCCTAGAGTTGAATGATGTTCTCTTCGTCCCATGTCTCCGTAGGAACCTAGTTTCCGGAGCTCTTCTTAATAAAGTAGGCCTTAAACTTGTATTTGAAGGGGGAAAATGGTTATTACCAAAAATGATGAATTTGTGGGGAAAGGGTACATGAATGGTGGTTTGTTTGTTTTAAATACTGTACCAATGAATGAGAATGCCTCTGATTTTGCTTATGTTGTTGAATCTCTTGACACTTGGCATGGTAGACTAGGTCACCTTAATATCTCTTCTATTAAAAGGCTTAAAGAACTTGGACTAATACCCCTCAATAAAATAGATGACTTTTCCAAATGTCAAATTTGTGTAGAGTCCAAACTTGCGAAGAAGCCCTTTAAGCCCGTGACCACTAGAAAGACTAGTCTCCTTGAATTAGTGCATTCTGACTTAGCTGATTTTAAAAACTCCGCTAGTAGAGGAGGAAAAATTTACTATATAACCTTTGTAGATGACTACTCTAGGTTCACTAAAGTGTATCTTCTTAAATCTAAAGACGAGGCGGAAAACGCGTTTTTAAAATACAAAGCTGAAGTAGAAAATCAACTAGACTGTAAAATCAAAAGACTTAGGTCAGATAGAGGAGGCGAATATAGTTCTAATTCACTTAAAGAGTTTTGTGAAATAAATGGGATAATCCACGAACTTAGTGCCCCCTATACACCCCAACAAAATGGCATAGCCGAGAGAAAAAATAGATCCCTTAAAGAGACTATGAATGCTATGTTAATAAGTTTAGGTTTACCAACCAACATGTGGGGGGAAGCTGTTCTATCAGCATGTTATGTCCTTAATAGGGTACCCCATAAATCCCTAGATAAGACCCCCTATGAGATGTGGAAAGGGTTTCCACCTAACCTGAAATTTTTAAAAGTGTGGGGGTGTCTGGCTAAAGTCAAACTACCCGATTTTAAAACAGTCACTGTTGGACCCAAAACAATAGACTCTGTATTCATAGGGTATGCTCAGAATAGTGCAGCCTATAGATTCCTATCATTAGATGATAACTCCGTTTTTGAATCTAGAGATGCTGAATTCTTTGAAAACATCTTCCCTTTGAAAACTATACATACTGTTAATGCTCCTTTGTCTTCTAGCAACTTATCTGATGAGGTCAATGTTCCTTTATGTGATAGTGCCCCTGGCCCCTCTACCTCCTATGTGCCTAGTAGTATTCCTAAGGAAGAACTTAGGAGGAGTAAGAGGCGTGGACCGAGTCCAGTTTCGTACCTGATTTCATCACAGCCTTCTTAACCGAAGGTTTTCACATTGACCTGATAAGTGAACAGGTTGTCACCTGTCTCCTCATGGAGGAAGACCCAAAAACGTATGCCGATGCTTTGAGATCGGTAGATGCTAGTTTTTGGAAAGAAGCTATTAATAGCGAACTTGAGTCTATTAGAAGTAATCATACGTGGGAATTAACTGACTTACCCAAAGGCAGCAAACCCATAAACAGCAAATGGATTTTTAAGAAAAAGTTGAGACCAGATGGCTCAATAGAAAAATTCAAAGCTAGGCTTGTTATTAAGGGTTTCACCCAAAAGAAAGGCCTTGATTACTTCGACACTTATTCCCCTGTGACCAAAATCGCCACCATTAGGACCCTCATCGCTCTTGCGGTCATTCACAAACTTGTCATACATCAGATGGATGTTAAGACTGCGTTTCTGAATGGGGACCTAGATGAAGAGATCTATATGGCCCAGCCTGAAGGGTGTGTGGTTCCTGGTCAATGGGATAAAATGTGCAAGTTAAAAAAGTTTTTGTATGGCTTAAAACAGGCACCCAAAAAATGGTATGAAAAACTTGATAGTACCCTTATCTCCAATGGGTTTGTGGTCAACACTTCTGACTCATGTGTTTACTCCAAAGTAAGAGGATCAGAGTGTACCATCATCTGCCTGTATATAGATGACATGCTCATCTTCGGCACTTCTCTTCATACCATAAATGAGACCAAACGCTTCTTGTCTTCTAAGTTTGACATGAAAGACATGGGAGAAGCAGATTTAATTCTTGGGGTAAAAATCATTAGGAGCAGTAATGGTATTTCCCTGAGTCAGTCTCATTACGTAGAAAGGATGTTGAAGAAATTCGACTCCTTTGAGGTGACACCTGTAAATACTCCCTATGATTCTAGTATTCATTTGTCTAAAAATTCTGGGGATGTTGTATCCCAAAACGAATATGCCAAAATCATAGGGAGTGTGATGTTCTTAATGAACTACACTCGACCCGATATTGCCTACGCCGTCAGTAGACTTAGTCGCTATACTCATAACCCGAGTAATGACCACTGGGTTGCACTTCGTCGTCTTCTAAAGTACCTGCGAGGTACTATGGACCTAGGATTGCATTACAGCTCTTTCCCTGCAGTTCTTGAGGGATTCTGTGATGCAAACTGGATTCCTGACAATGACGAAGTTAACTCCACCAGTGGTTATGTTTTCTCCTTAGGAGGAGGTGCTATATCGTGGAAGTCCTCTAAACAGACTTGTATAGCACGCTCCACCATGGAGTCTGAGTTTATAGCACTAGAGATGGCTGGACAAGAAGCTGAGTGGTTGAGAAGTCTCTTAGCAGATGTGCCCCTTTGGGAAGGTAAGGCCACACCTGTGTGTATCCATTGTGATTCACAAGCAGCCATTGCAGTTGCTCATCAAAGTGCATACAATGGAAAGAAGAGACATATACGCATCAGACATGGCTCAGTAAAACAGTTACTGAAGAATGGTGTGATAGCCTTGGAGTATGTACGATCAGAAGAAAATCTCGCTGATCCTTTTACCAAAGGCCTACCCAGGAGAGTAGTTCTGGATACGTCGAGGGGGATGGGGTTGAGACCCATCAATGGGGAACATGGGACTCTTGAGTCAAGATGATCTCCATCCATCCCTATGGCATAAAACTAAAGCAATATGGATTCATAGCCACTTGTGGTGGTCCTTTCGAGAAGGACTTGATGAATCAGAATTCATAGCCTATATGGTGGTCCTTTAGAGAAGGACTTGATGAATTCAAGGGTAGGAGCAAAAACCCAAACCTTTATAAACAAAATGTTAAGGAGACGTCCTTGAACAAATGTAAATAAAGGTATCCACAAAGTTCATAGCCCACAAGGGTGGTTCTTAGAGAAGGACTTGATGAACTAAACTGAAGGGTGAGGTTTGAGGAAACCATAACTTTCAGCAGGGTAGAGTATGTGTTGTGAGGGCCTCTACCGGAAACCCGTTAAAGTTCAAGAGTACGTTCACTTAAACGGAATTCGGTGGTTGCCTCACTTCACTACGTGACAATTCAAATCGAAAGATATTGACACTTAAGTACAATTCACCCAAACGCTGAAAGTCATGAAAACCTGATCACCTTCGGCCAAAACCTTTTGCTGATCTTCAAATGTGTGGGGGATTGTTGGAACATTAGAAAGAAAAGCAAAAGTGCTTTCTCCCACATCGGTGGGCAAAAAGATGTTTGAGCTTCTTTTAGCCATTGTGATGGCATTTAGCTTCCAAAGAGCTCAACCCCATGCAAGTGAAAAGGCATTGGACAAACCCACACGCGCGCACCACCACCACCACCACCACCACCCACCCGCCCGGCCCGGCGGCGGCGTGAGGCGTGGGCGTGGGTCGTGGTTCGTGGGCTCGTGGGCTCGTGGGGGAGTTTGGGGAGTTTGGGGAGTCAAAAAATGAAAAATGAAACCGGTTTTGGGTCCAGCTCTTATAGCGAAGCTGGCAAGCTATCAAAAGAAAAACGGAAGACAAGGCTCCATTAGCTGGTCAACTAGTCAATCAAAATCAAAACGTGTGGATTAAAAGACAAGTCAACCAGCGGCGGTTACACTTACTCAAAATGTGGGGGAATTAAAAGTCAGCAGAAACGTGTGGGAATCAAATCAAATCCGAAACAGCCAATCATTTACTGGAGGAAATCACGGACGTGATTGGTCCGTTACAATTGACAAGGCTTTTCAGAACTTCCCCTCCCCTATATATAGTGCTCACTCCCCACTTGTAATCTCACCGGAAAATCAACAAAGAAAACAAACATTCTCTCCCTCTTTCTCCGAGATAAAAACAACAGCTGTAGTATAATCTTTCCGTTAGAAGATACCGGTATGCCGGAAAATCTTTTTTAACGCTAGGATTATTGTTTTCCGTGTATTAGTGTTTCGTTTTCCCGTGTAAGTTGATTTTCATTTGTAATTTCAATTCTTGTAATAGTTAGTTTACATTTAAAATTGATTTTACATTTCCTCTCTTTCAAAATCGTTTCTTCTACTTTGCTTTAAACGGTGATATTTTCACTCACACGGACAACACCCGTCACCGAGACACAGTCACTCATCGCTAATACAACACTTAGTTGGGAACACACATTCAAGGAGGGAACATAGACAACAATTAAGTTTGATTTGTTCTGCGAAACAGGTGACACGATGGGTTAGAGGGGAATAATGCAATGTCACATGTTTGCATAAGAGCCGCTAATCAAGGAATTTTACCTCTACCTTCATAGGATTGATAATGGCCAAGTACCGGTTTGATGGATCAAAGTTCCATTTTCTCTGCAAGCAATTGGTGAATAGTATGAGTTTCCAATGAGAGCCCCTTTCCTTTTGTTATAACGCTCGCGAATTATGATAATTATGATTTGGTTACATGAATTTAAGTTGGATTTCTATTTCTGTTCGTTAAATCTGTCTTTCTTTATTCATTTTTTGTTGTAATCATTTTTTTGGTTTGATTGATATAATCCTTTTTCCGACAAAAGAAAACCCAATGCAGATTGTTATTATTAATTGTGATTGTCAAACACTTTCTAGCAAAACTACTATTAACCAGCCATTTATATGTAATATTATCAATGGCATATATTATACTAATGTGTTTTGTGAGTCAATATTCCCCTTACGTAAAAAAATGTAATTATATTTTTGACTAGGTTATTAAATATAATTAGATGTTTGACTAGGTTAATAAATCATCAATGGTATTTATTTATCCTATTTTCTTAATCATTATAATTGATCTAAACTAAAACCTATAAATTAATATATCTAAAAAAATGTAACTTTTAGTTTAATATTACAATTCTAAAGTATAAAATAACATATTTTTAAATATAATTAAAACAATAACAATAAGTATTATATATTCAATATATAAACAAATAAACAAAATTAACTTATTTTGAAATTCTAATCTTGGATTTTGAAATGATATATTTTTGTAATTATATTTTAATTTAGATATTTATGTAAATTATGTATAAAAAATGATATAGTTTTGTAAAAAATTTAAAATTTTATCTTTAGACAAAAAGAAGGAATCCAAGCTCGATTTGCCACTTACAACCATTTTATAGTGAAATTGAAAATTCTTTCTAGGAGTGATACCAATGTAGAACGAATGATTCCTTGTTTTAAGCCATTCTTGCGAACCTAAGGCAGTTAGAGCTTTTTCTTTATTTGGTCGGACTAAGCAGTTAGAGCATCTGAGGCACAATATGCATTCTGCAATAGGTGTTTTTTGTTTTTTGCCAACTCAACTCAACTCAAAACTTGCCTAATTATACAAAATCAATTTTAATAGATTTGGTAAAATGTCATATTCTATCTACAATTGGGCTTTAACTGGGCTTTATCATAGACAATTTTATATAGAATGAGCTCTTTTTTTTAGTATACATAAGACATTATTTTTTATTTAAAATTAAATAAAATTTAATTTTAATATTTTTATTTGAAAAATACTCTAACCACTAAAATAACTATATCGATTCTATATATATAGGAATCTATGATTATATGTTTAATATATTGCATTTCAAAATATTTCTAAAATCATGTTATCAAATACAATGATTATAATAATTTAATCTTAATTTTGAGAATAAGATTTTATATATTTAATTAGACTCAATTTAATTTTTATCTTATTTCTTGAATCATTATTTTAATATAATATCTCACATATTAGATAGTTATCTATAAGTCAGCCCCTGAAGCGGTCGAACTTGTTCCATTCGTCCCATAACAAATTTGGTGAATAGAGCGGGTTAGTCTGCTCCGGCGGTATGATTATTTTGGTTCGGGTGTGGTTAGTACAATTCAAAAGCTAACCTAATCTAGGTTCAGTTAGGTTTCGACTCGGTTTGATTTTTTACTAACAGTTTTTTTGTTTTTTCAAATTTTTTGAACTAAATTTGTTATTAAAAATAGTTTATTATAATTTACATTAGTAATTATAATTTACCCATATATTTTCAAAACAACAAGATTATTACAAAAATAAATTAAATTACAAAATATTGAATATGTGATAAACAAAATGATTATTGACTCAAAAGATCCATAATTTCGAAGTAGTCTTTCTTAAAGAGTTAAATTGTTTTTTCCTTTAAAGTCCCAATGCTAATAGGTTGTTGTATTTTTTTTTTTTGGTTGGGTAAATGGTTGTACTAATGAGAAAACTGTACACTATACAAAAAGTTATCTACCTAGGCCTGAAAGTTTAAGGTAGCAACAATGAAACTAAAGCAGCTGCCTCATACTAATACATCATAATCTTCCACTATCATCCAAAAAGTAATGATGAGGGAACAAGGAATATAAAATGTAAAATACACCACTTAATTTCTTCGATAACCGTTTTCGTAGAGGGTTGATCACCTCTCTTAGCAAGGTGATTTCTTGCTTTCCATATGCAATACACGGTAGCTCTAAATCCAATCCACCAAACCTTTCTCCTCCAATTCGCTCGAGTTTTAAGCCACTTAAAAGCGCTCAAGAGAGTATTCATCTTCGTATTTATCCCTAACCACTTCTTTATTTCACCCCAAAGATCTCTCGCTAACGCGCACTCAAAGTAAAGGTGTTTGTTTGACGCAAAGTCTTCAACACATAAAGCGAAAAATGGATCCAACTCCAAGTAAATCATACGGTCTTTCGTCTTGAGCCTCTCCCTTAACGTCATCCAAACAACAATGACATGTTTAGGAGTGATACAAGGATCCCAAGTAATATTAGCCCAAGGCCTCACAAAAAATCTTTGGCAAAACAAATCATAAAGTTTTTTATATAAAGAATAAAAATTTATATTTTATATTTCATGAATTATAGGATACTCATTTTCCAAGAGAACCACCTAGCCAAGATGCAGGACAAAAGAAGGACAAAAGAAGATCATCAAAGAAAAAAACTGAAAGATTTAAAGGCAAAAAATTATCTTTTTCAGGCCATCGATCGATCAATTCTTGAGACCATTTTGAACAAGTATACCTCAAAAGATATTTGGATTCTTTGAAGAAAAAATATCAAGGCACTACACGAGTCAAGCGTGCACACTTGCAAGCCTTAAGGAAAGAGTTTGAGGTTCTTCATATGAAGGAAGTAGAATCAGTAGACGAGTACTTTGCTCGAACACTAACCATAGAAAACAAGATGAAAGCAAATGGTGAAAACAAAGGAGATGTTGCTATCATTAAATAAAAAATTCTTTGATCCATGACTCCAAAATTTGATTATGTTGATTGTTCTATTGAAGAGTCTCAAGATTTGGATACTCTATCTATTGATGAATTACAAAGTAGTCTTCTTGTACATGAGCAGCGTATGACTTTACATGACGAAGGAGAGCAAGCTTTGAAGATTAATCATGGAGATCAATTTGGAGGTCAGGGTTGAGGCCGTGGTAGCTTAGAGGAAGAGGGCAAGGTAGAGCTAGACGAAGCTTTGATAAGTCTGTTGTAGAGTGTTTTAACTGTCACAAGTTAGGAAATTTTCAATACGAATGTCGTGAGTTGAAGAAGAAGGTTAATTATGCTGAACCATATGAGGAAATGATACTGATGAATTATGTAGATTTTAATCGACAAGACGGGGGAAGCAATTTGGTTTCTTGACTCAGGTTGCAGAAACCACATGTGTGGTAAGATAAGTTATTTTTTTGAACTTGATGAGAATTTCAGAAAACAAGTAAAATTAGGCAATAATTCAAGCATGAGTGTGATGGGAAAAGGCAACATAAGGCTTCAAGTAAATGGAATTATACAGATTATTAGTGGCGTATTTTATGTATCGGAGTTGAAGAACAATTTACTAAGCATCAGACAACTACAAAAGAAGGGTCTTTCAATTCTAATTAATCGTGGAAAATGCAAAATCTATCATCCTGAAAGAGGTTTAATCATAGAAACTGAAATGTCCTTGAATAGAATGTTCAAGTTGCTTGCTATTTGCAAGCATATATATCCTACATGTTTCAATACAAGCACTGAAGATGGAACCCAACTTTGGCATTGCAGATATGGACATTTTAGCTTTAAAGGTTTAAAAATTCTATAGCAAAAAGAGATGGTGAGCAGCCTCCCACAACTCAAGGCTCCTTCAAAGCTATATAAAGATTGTCTAGTTGGAAAACAACATAGACATTCATTTCCAAAAAAAAGCACGTGGAAAGCTTCTAAGGTCCTTGAACTAGTTCATTCTGATATTTGTGGTCCAATCACACCCATTTCAAATAGAATGAAAAGGTGTGTAATTAGCTTTATTGATGATCTGAGTCACAAAATTTGGGTTTATTTCTTGGCAGAGAAATCAGAAGCGTTTATCACTTTCAAAAGTTTTAATAGTAGGGTTGAAAAAGAACCAGGCTTATGCATACAATCTCTACATGCTGACCGGGGAGGTGAATTTACCTCACAAGAATTCACCAATTTTTGCAATATAAATGGTATACGAAGACAACTGACGGTCGCATATACTCCACAACAGAACGGTGTTGCCGAAAGAAGAATAGAACTATTATGAATATGGTTTATAGTATGCTTTCTGAAAAAAGAATTCCAAGAACGTTTTGGCCTGAAGTTGTGAATTGGAGCGTACACATTCTAAACCGGAGTCCAACGTTTGCAGTAAAAGATAAGACTCCAGAAGAAGCTTGGTGTGGAATCAGACCACCATTTAAGTGTTTTAAATTTTTTGGATGTGTTTCTCATGTTCATGTGTCTGATAGTATAAGAAAAAATTAGATGACAAAAGTGTGAAATGTGTCTTGCTTGGAGTTAGTGAGGAATTGAAGGCGTATAGATTATATGAACCAGTTTCTCAAAAAATCATCATAAGCCGAAATGTTATATTTGAAGAAGATCGGTGTTGGAATTGTGACAAAAATTATGAAGAAACAACTACGAACACTTTGAATTGGAGTGATAACGAAGAAGCTGTTGAAAATGAAGAAGAATATGATTCTATTAATGAGAATCTTGAAACAATGAAGCTGAATTTGAAGGTGTTAAAATCAAAAATCAAGTTTCAAATAATTCAAGTGTAAATAATGAAGGAAGAAATAGAAGACCACCAACATGGATGAGATACTATGTCAGTGGAGAAGGACTATCTGAAGAAGAAGAAATGGCTCACTAGGCTATGTTTGAAGTTTCTGATCACTTTAGTATGAAGATGCAGTGTAACATAAAAAATGAAGAAAAGCTATGGATCTAGAAATACAGTCACTTCAAATAAATAGAACCTGGGAATTAACAAAATTACCAATTGGAGAGAAATAAATTAGAGTGAAATGGGTGTATAAAACAAAGTTCGGTGAGAATGGGGAAGTAGATAAGCATAAAGCACGACTGGTAGTGAAAGGTTATGCTTAACAACATGGGGTGGATTATACAGAAGTGTTCGCGTCTATGGCACGATTAGATACAATTCGTTTGGTGATTTCACTTGCAGCTCAAAAGGAATGGACTATTTATTAATTAGATGTGAAGTTTGCTTTCTTACATTGTGAAATAAGTGAGAAAGTATTTGTTGAGCAGCCTCGTGGTTATGAAAAAGAGGGACAAGAAAAGAAGGTGTACATGCTGAAAAAAGATTTATACGGTCTAAAGCAAGCTCCACGAGCTTGGTATACTCGTATCGAGTCCTACTTTATAAATGAAGGTTTTGAGAAGTGTCCTTATGAACACACCTTATTCACAAAAATAGAAGGAGCTAAAATTCTAATTGTATGTCTTTATGTTGATGATCTTATATTTACAAGGAATGATGAGTCTATAATTAAAAAATTTAAAAAATCTATGATGCTTAAATTTGATATGACTGATCTTGGAAGGATGCGTTATTTTATTGGTATTGAGGTAATCCAAAAAGTTGATGGAGTTTTCATTTGTCAAAAGAAATATTCCAGTGAAATATTAACATGGTTTGGAATGGAAAACAACAAAACAGTTCATAATCCAGTAGTCCTTGGATTTAAGCTTTATAAAGATGAAGATGGAATAAAAGTAGACGACACATTTTATAAGCAAGTCATTGGATGTCTTATGTATTTAACTGCAACTCGGCCAGATTTGACCTTTGCAGCGAGACTTATTAGCAGATACATGGCGAATCCTACTGAACTTCACCTACAAGCTGCTAAAAGGGTCTTATGTTATATAAAGGGAACACATGAAGAGCGTTTAACAAAAATGAGGAAATGAATAACTAATTTCATATACATTCGGCCTGGCAATCGGACGGGTCCTACCAGTCTGGCCGGTGCCAAGAATCGGACCGGAACGCTGCTACAGTGAGGGAACGGACGGACTGGACCACCCTTTGTCTTATCGGTCCGGTTCCTTACAAAAATTAAAGGTTAGGGCCGGTCCGGAACGGACCAGACTGAAACCCTTTACATATATTTTTTTTCTTTTACTCTTCACATTAACACACCGTCCCATCTAACATCCCTCTTGTCTTTACTCCTTTCACCAAACCATGGCCCCAATTCAATACCCTCTTATCCCTTCCATTCTCTAATCTCTTATCTGAAATTGCTTCACTCAACAATGATGTTTAATTTTATGTAACTTATGGTGGTGGTGGTGGTGTGTTGTTTAATTAGTAATCTTCTTTCTTCTTTCTTCTGAAACTGGTAAAATCATCTATGAATATGGATATTGATATTATGATAGTGGTGGTGTGATATATCATCTCTATTTGGGTATGTTTCCACTTTCTAGTAACGATTGATTATATTGATTTTACACTAACCATTGTTGGGTTTCCTGATGATCGAGATGTTTTTGTTTATGAGGAATTGTTATTTCTAGAATCCACTTCTCTTTGTCATGGATTGAGTATGGTTTTGAATCAAGTAAGCTTTAATTTATAAATTTGATTCAATTTGTTTATTTATTTTTGAAGATTTCTAATTGTAATATACTCTTTTTATGTTTGCATCTGAATTATTTGTGGAGTTAATGAAGAGAACAACATCTTGACTCCATTGGTGAGGATTTAAGCCATGATTAAGTGGGTAAGTTGATGTCTATGTTCCTTTAAGCATCCGAAATTGGTCTTTCTGGTCCTTGGAGTATCTGATATGTGTGATTTTATTTATGTTAGTCCATGTGGACTGTGGTATTGTAAAATTGATGTTTTAAGTCCCCTAATGTTTGCAAAATTGATACTTTGAGTCCCGTGTTTGATGAAAAATTGTTACTTATAGTCCTTGCTTTGAGTGTTTTTGATTGTTTAGATTCATGTGCTATGCGAAATTGACACCATAGGCACTTGATACTTTGGAGTTGACGGATCTTTGTGTTGTATTTTGAAAATTAGTTGAGGGAATATTTGAATTAACGTATTTAAATGAAGGTTTTCGAAAATGAGACAAAACTTTTAGAATATTGCCAAAAAAAAATTCTTCTTCATACAAAAATGATGAAAATAATTCATAGAAAACAATTTTCTTGCCAAAATTGCCCCAAAGTTTTTGAAAATGGATTTTATGGACCAAAAGAAAGTGGAAAAAAAATCCTACTACAGTTTTTAAAATGACGATTTTAAATCTGATAATTAACAAAATCGTCCCTGAACTTGTAAAAGATGATGTTTTTGGTCCAAAGTGCTCTTGTGTGGTTGTGTGATGACATGCAGTAATATACATATTTGTTAGTTTGTATTATTTGCAAAGTAACATGTAATTTCCAAGTTTTTGTACTTTAAGTTTTTGAAAAATTGTTTTGGGGTAAATATTTTAATTTGTGAAAAAAGAAAGGGTTTTTTTAGCACTTTCGGAAATGGATAATGGTTTTTGAATATGTTGGTATTGATAACAAGTTTGGGCAAACGAAATTCGAAAAATGAATATGTTCATAATGGGTTAGTCAAGGAGCTATTACATTGAATATTGGGGTAAAGTTGTTCATAATGGTAATATATTTTTTAACATGTCATTCTTGGAGGAGTGTGATTCTATTTCATTTAAAAGATCTCCAATAGTTACATTTAAATGCCATAATAACTAAAGATATTAAGATTTGCATTTGGAACTATTACAATGTTTTTCTTACATCTATAAGATTTATAATTTATTAATACTGCAGATATTTTTGAGTCAGATATTAATATTATCAATTCATCAATTTTCTTACTAGCTATATTGTTGGTGTAGTATCTCATCACCCACTTTAGTAGCTTTCAACCGTTATGTCTTGGAACTTTCTTCGTTCATGTAAGCTTGTTCTTCTTAATGGGTCATCCTTTTATTTTCCTAGAAAGGGCAGGATGGCTTAGCAAGTATAAAATTAATGGTACATAGGAATGAGAAGAATGCTCATGTTGCAATTATTCAGTCCGGAGAAGAATTAATGTTGTATATTACAATGTTGTTATTTACATTTTAATGTTTTAATTGCATTATAGGTCCATATATTATCATGTAAAAATCAAAAGAAATTGATGTCTTAAAATATTTAAGTGAAGTATGATGTGTTTTATTAGTTATTAAAAAAAACCGGTTTGGAACCGGTAAGAACCGGACCGGTTCTTCTTACCGGTTCATACATCAAATTTCCCCACGACCGGTCCGATAAGGGGGAGGACCGATGGACAGGAACGGTTTGGCAAGACCTAGTAACGTTAAGAACCGGACCGAACCGGTCCAGACCGACACGATTGCCAGGCTGAATATACATATAGTGACTATGGTGGTAATACGGAAGATCCGAAAAACACTTTAGGTTATGTCTTTAAAATGAGTTCAAGAGCAGTGTCTTGGTCATCAAAGAAACAACCAGTGGTAACATTATCAACTAGTGAGGCGAAGTTCATTGCTGCAGCATTTTGTGTTTGTCAAACAACATGGTTAAGGAGAATTTATGAGACACTTAGTCACGTTCAAAGTGAGACTACAATAATATATTATGATAACAGTTCATCAATTAAGCTTTCGAAAAATCCAGTAATCCATGGACACAACAAACATATTGATGTTCGATTTCATTTTCTTCGTGAACTTACAAACAATGGAACTGTAAAATTGCTTCACTGCAATACCCAAGAACAAGTGGAAAATGTAATGACAAAACCTTTAAAACTTGATGCATTTCTGAAAATGCGTGATCAGATGGGTATATGTCAAGAACCAGATGTAAAATGATTGATAAAAGTAATCAGTTTAAGGGAGGATGTTAGATATTAGGATTTTCGGTTTAGAATAATCCCTGACTTTATCGGAGTGTCTATTATTTTTTGACTATTTCTTAGTACGTTGCTTAGTTCCTGATATTACTCTAGATTGGTTCCTTAGTTTTCTCTTGATTAGTTTATGTTGTAAGGCTATATATACAGCCAATTGCTATTCGTATTAAATAAGAGATTTCTTCTAAATACTTACCGTTCTTATATAAACATTATATTCTTATCAGTTAAGTAACTAGATCTTCTTAGAGATAGATACATTTGCATTTAATATGCATAGTTGTATTACTTAGCTTAATTTTTTTTTATCTAAATTCATCTAATTAATTCAGTAAGTACAGGACTAAGCTATGAATTCTCAAATTATCGATTATGAATGTGTTATTTTAATAAAAATCTTCTCCATGTTGCATTTAGTTGTTGATTCATTTTAGGTCCCATGTTTTGAGCGATCATAACATAGAAACTTATGGTGCAATTTTTGCATAATATAGGGAGCGATAGTGAGCTTTTTTCATAATCTAGGGACCAATAATGTAATTTTTGAATATCATAATGCAATTTTTGCATAATATAGGGACCTGCTGCAGTGCAATTATTGCATAATATAAGGACCTACTGTAGTGCAACAGGGACCTGCTGTAGTGCAATTATTGCATAATATAGGGACCTGCTGCAGTGCAATTATTGCATAAAATAAGGACCTGCTGCGGTGCAATTTTTGCATAATATAGGGACCCACGGTGCAATTTTTGCATAATATACGATAATAATTATTTTGAGTTTGTAAGGTTTATGCTATTTGTAGCTTACAATTGCATAATATAGGGACTTGATGTAGTGCGATTTTTGCATAATATAGGGTCATGTAGTGAAATTTTTGCATAATATAGGATAATAATCATTTTGAGTTTGTAAGGTTTATGCTATTTGTAACTTACGAAAAAAAACTAAGCATTGGGATGAATAACTTTTTAGAATGTTAAATGAATAACTTTTTTTTTACAGTTTTACCCTTATATATGTGTCTTTTGTATAGGTGGCATTTGGAATGGGAATTAACAAACCATACGGTAATACCCTGTGTTGCACGGATTCTTCAAAACAGTGACGAATCCCGAATCGGATACGGAAACGGAAGCGATTCTCCTCGGATTCGCGAATCCTTGAGTCAACGAATTCGGAAGCTTTGACCGATTTCGGAAGCGGCGTTTCCTGTGCAAGGATTCTTTTTTGGAGTCTGCCTTTTTTTTTAAAGGTCTAATTTATAAATTTATAAAGTTTAAGGGGTTAGAGAGAATATTTAAAACTTTGGATTGCTTGAGATTGCAAATCTTAGTCTTGAAGAGTCATCCTTGGAAGACGATATAATTAACAATGAGAGTGAGGAGATTATTGCTTAAGAAAGTTGAATGTTCCTTATCTTCGTAAACTTTGATATTTTGCTATGTTTGATATTTTGCTATAATATGTTAGAAATTATTTTGAAATATGATACAATTAACTAAATGTTTGTTTTATTTCAATTGAAGTGTTATATTTTATAATATTGTGAATTGTTATTCTATAATTTTTTAGTTTAAATATATAGATATATATATATATATATATAATTAAAATAAAAAATTAAATATAGAAATAATTGCTAATTAGGTCCAGAACCCAACAAATCGTGCTTTAAGAAGTCCAGCCTAAAAGTTTGGATAAATAAGGTCCAAATTATTATTTTAGATTTATATTATACCTAAAATAACCTTACATAATAAAATAATATATAAAATATAAACCCTAAAATTAATTATTTAGACTTACGTTAGAAAACAAAAACAGAAAAGAAATTTCTTCCCATTCACCTTTCTATCAAGCTGCTCTCTTACAAAAGTTAACAGCCGCCATTTGGAGACCATTCTCCACTTTCATCATCAGCCCAGATCTGTTACGCATCAACAATGAAGAACCATATTAAACATATATAGTATCAAGGTAAACAACAATAATTTAATATCATTGAACCCATTCACCTTCCTACCAAGCTGCTCTCCCAAAAAAAAGCCGTCATTTGAAGACCATTCTCTACTATCCTCATCAATCCAAATTTGTTGAGCAATAGGTAAACAAAAATCATTTTATACCATTAAAACTAAAAAATAATTGATTTAATTTCAATTTAATTTCATTACTTTACGATTTTTTAGAATAATCTGAATTAAGTATAATTTATTGATTTTTAATAGGAAGCAGATATTTTAATAATGGTGAAAAATAATAATAATGATGATTCAAAATCGTGGAAATTTTTTTACCGAAATTTGATCTTATATTGCATTCTATGAATTGTTTTGCAGTAAATACTCATTTGACGCAACACATTCAATTGCATCGTACAAACCATTGAATTGCGTCAAACAGTCCATTAAATAGCCCATTGAATTGCGTCGGATAGCCCATTGAATTGCGTCGGATAGCCCATTAAAATGTGTCAGATAGTCCATTAAATTGTGTCGGACAACCCAATAAATTGTGTCGGACAACCCGGTAAATTGTGACGGACAACCCGGTAAATTGTGACGGACAGCCCAGTAAATTGTGCCGGACAGCCCAGCCGGACAGCCCAGAAAGTTGTGTCTAGCAGCCCAGTGTAGGGTATTATGGACTTGAATTTTTAGTAAAATGGGCTGGACCTTATGAAAAAATTTTGTTGGGTTGTGGACCTTTTAGATTAATCACCCTTAAATATATTGCCGAATCCCCGAATCGGCTTTTTTAGAGTTGCCGAATCCCCGAATCGTATCGCATCGCTTCCCCGTACCCGCACCCGCTCCCGTGCAACCTAGGTAATACCGCAATTATGTTTATTTACCTATAATTTACATAGCGGGTGTGTGTATTCTAATTAAGGATACATTTATAGTCAGGTTTTGATCCATCACAGCTTAAACAAATCAATGGAAACATATTATCAAGTGATCACCCTTAACCCCTCATACATATGATGATATGATGAAATTACTTTTGACTAAAGAGGGTTACTTTAGTAATTTTTCAATTTTAATAAAGTGATAGGCCGGACGAGATGGACTTCCTTCCGAATGCATACTTTACTTTAGGGTGATGTACCTAGTCAGGTAAACAACGATCTTTCTTTGTATTTGTAGTGTTATAACTTATACTCTCGTATAAAATATTCCTTAACTTTCTAACACATTTACTGTTACTTAGAGAGGTGATAGATATATAATCTTTTTCATAATATTGGGACCTATAGTGCAATTTAAAGTAGTTCAGGGTCTAACTTGGAAATTCAAAAAAGTAGAGTAGTTCAGGGATGAATTTGGAATTTCAAAAAAGTGTCGGGGATGTACATATGATTCACAGTCGTTCAGGGACTACAATGGAATTCCATAAGAGAGTTGAGGTTGCAGAAGTTGAGACAAATCATGCAAGGTTTCAATTTTGTGAAAATTTGGGGGCTGCTGCTGTAATTTCTGTGATTAATGGGTATGAAAACCAGTTTAAAAAGTCATATATAGTTGAAACTTGAATAAGTAATGGAAAATTCAGTTGGGAGCTGCAAATTTGGGTTATAAAAGTTGAGGGGCTAATGTACAAATTATAAGAATATAGGGGTGCGAGCTGCGCCGGGCCAAGTGATGATTTTGTAACACTGGATGTTGAGAATTGGAGAATTGGTTGTTTTTATGATGATTTGTAAGCAGGGGCGGATTCAGGATTTTGAATCAGGGAGGGCTATTATTGTTACGAAAAAGATCACACTGGATAAACTTTTTATATATCTAACAAAAGTATTGAAAAATACACAAAAATAATAATAATTTGGAGTTGTTGTTAATTGAAAAGGTATGTATTACCTGTTGTTAAATAAAAAAATCTACATTCATTATCTAATAATTTATTCAAACAAAATAATGATTTTTTTTTTAATATTAGTAATTATCACTAGAGAATTAGGAATATGAGTGAATTCTACACAAATTATTATAAAAATAATAATATATCTTTTGAAAGACATAAAATATATACATAAATTACTTGCATTTTAATTAAATATTTAAAAATAAATTCAAAATAATTTGATTCATTATTAAACCAATTCTACATATTATTCTCCTATCAGATTATTAACCCAACTTAAAAGATTATACAACACTGTCCATTGAAAAGTTTATAAATTGAAAGGTTTCAACAAAGATCGACACCAACAATCTCCTAGGCCCATTTTAGAAATTGAAAAATCTAAGTCTTTTCCTTTAATTGATAACTCGATATTTTTTCATTTATCACTTCTCACAACGTTCTATATTTGAGCAGAAGCTAAAGCCATGTAAAGAAAATGAAAATATTGTAGAATTTTTGACAAGTTTAGTTTGGAGAATGTCTAGAAAAATGAAGAATCATCTCTTCTTTTTGTTGAAGTTTTGTTCTGGAAAAACAGACAAATATTTTGGTCTATATTTTCCGTTCTAGAAAGATTATTGCCTATAGTTAATTATTAACTCTTCTTTTTATTTCATATTAAGAGAAACTGTTTTTACGATATACTCTTAATTCACATTGTTATTTTGTGCAAGACTTTTTCAAAGAGTTTGAGAACATAGAGGATTTTGGTATATCCATATAAGACTTCTTTTGTTTAGTATGATCCTTTTCATTTTAAATAACAGTTAAGCAGTGCGATTTCGTTTAATTAAAGTGCATTATAGGTCCATGTATTATGCAAATATTTCAAAACTAAACTCTTTCATTCTCTTTGTTTCAAATACTTTAAGCTTCCTACACCGACGTTCTTTGTAATTTTTAAGATGTTCTTGATTTTTGAATTCTTGAATTTGTTGATGACAACTTTTGGTGTGGATTCAAATATGTTTTGAATTGGATTTTCATTGATAATTCATTATCAGTTTGATTTGGGATGGGAACTTAATTGTGGTTTTTGTACTTGTATTAAGTAAGAGCTGTAAATTTGGTTGGGTTTTTGTATTTGGGTAAAAAAAATTATAAAGGCAAAGCACATTTATTTTATCGAAAAATTAGAAATAAATTCTAGGCATATGTGAAAAATGTAAAGAATTTAAAAATGTGAATGAAATTAATTTTCTTTCTTGAGATTATACATCTTGGATAACATTTTTTTTCGCCACCTTCTTAAAAATAGTTCTCTAACAAGTTTTACAAGTACCAATAAATTTGTAACATAAGTCATACCTGCACAAATCTCTAATAAAACGGAAAAAGATAAAATTATATCAAGAATGCTCAACAAATGACCACCAACACAATATAGCCAGGTAAAAGTTACCTCATTATAATATTAACATACCATATTTTTCAAAAAGACAAGTCCTCAATATTCTAAACTTATTGCATAAATTAGAATAAAATTCTATACTAATCCATTTTCTTTTTTTTTATTTCAAAATACCCATCTAATAAATTCTATAAATGTAGCTAATTTCTTATATTTCAATCTTTTTTTTTGTCATACACTATATCTTTATTAGTTGTCATCTACGTAGTCCCTAGGTATTAATTAACCCATGTAACTATGGAACATAATTATGAATTTTTAAATTAATTTTTGCCCAAATACCTTCAGGTACAAGACATTTTCTAGTATATATATACACTTACTAGAACTGTTGAGTGTGATGAATTCTTGAACCCTCGAGATAATTTTCATACAACAAAAGCAATATCATAAGAAAGATCCATATTTCTCTTTCGTATTACAATAACTATTATTGTAGGATATGAACAATTGGACTCCTAGAGTTTTTCTTGTATTGATATCTCCTACTCCCTGAAAAGAACACCAAAATAACTACCAACATTGAAGAACAAATCCCATAACCTAGTTTCGATCAACTTCATCTTTTATATAAAGAAGAACAACTGTAGGTGTTTCAAGACTGATGAATGACCTTATTTCTCCAATGAGATGAGATATAAAACCAAGTAGTGTATTCCCATTTGAATCCCATTAGCTTGTTTTATGTGTTTTAAATCATTCAATGGTTTTGTGACAGTTAAAAATATAAAAAAATTAAATAGGAAGCAATATAAACAATATTAAATATCAATATAAATAAATAAAACAAAACAAATACAATAAAATGGAAAGCAAATAAAAAATAATACACAAATTTGTTAAAAGATCTATACCAAAAAAAAAATCAAAACCATAATTGAATAATTAATATTAGAAATATATTAAATAAATTGAAAAATTAGAAATACAGAGAAATAAGGATTCACCTGACTAGAAAGGTAAGATACTATTAATGAACATGCGAGAAAGGAGAAGACAAGTTTTCAGTGAGAAGATTATAGATTTAAGTCTTTTTTTCTTTTGTTAGGTAGAATACATAAGAAATAAAGTGTATAGTAAAGAGTATATTAGATAAAAGATGACACAGTTTTATGAAATGATCCATATATATTTATGAAGTATGCGCGTTACATGGGTGATGGCAGGTCCAACCCGTGGAAAGTCCAGGGAAGGGCCGAGGTTATATTATTGGTTCGTTATACTTTGAGGGGAGATCTTTTGGACCTTAAAAATATCCATATTATTCATACAAAATATTCTAGATTGGGCCAGGTTCACCATGTAAGTCAGTCTTACTCATCCAGAGCTGGCCGGAGCGTCTCGGTACTTATGACGAGAAAAAATAGCCTTTTTACGATTTAATAAAAACAAAATCAACAAATCATATATAAATAATTTTATACTAATATTTATTAAAAAATACTAAGATAAATTAATGTATTTTAGATAAGTATATAATTCATCTAAAAATTTATTGATTTTTTTTTTTGTACATAGGAGGCTTTTCAGCCGTAGTTAAAACATCTAGCTACTATCCCTTCACGGGAGTTCTATTACTATTCTAGGTGTCGCGCATCCACTGCCATCCCAAGCTATATTCTTCCATAAGTACTCAGGAGGATCATCATATACACAGATCCCATTACATAACTCCGCTCCTTTTCTTACTAATAGATCAACACATAGATTGGCCTCTTGATAAATATGATTTAGCTCAAATTTCGGGTGATTCTGTAGCATCACAATACATTCCTTTCCAACTACAATTCCAATTCTTAGAACTACCACCGCCCTTCACTAGCGCGTGAAGTTCCCACGAATCTGTCTCAATACTAAAGTTTTATATTCCCCTACTTACCGCCCATTTTAACCCATAATGTAACACAAGAACTTCCGAGTAGAAGGGAGATTCTACCACGCACGGTCCCGAAAAACCCAATATAAACGACCCATTTTAAATTTATTGAATTCACTATAAAAATAATATAATTGAATTTTAAATTAAATCATATACAAAAATGTTAAATATAATTAATTATATAAAGAAAAAAAAACTTACTTTGCTGTTTTGTTTTCCAATTTTCGACCCTTTAATATGGGATCTCATTTGCGTCCAAAAAAAGAAAAGAAATATGGGATCTCATTTTATTAGGGTTTTTTTTTCCGGACGCGTCATTTTATACGGGTTCAACGTTTTGTTTTTTCTTATGATGCTGGAGGGTAGGTTTTATGGATTTGGATCCTCTCTTAACTAACTTTCTATACTAACTATGCTCACAACCAATTATATTATTATTGTTAAAGATTATAAACAACAAGATTTGAAAATGTATTATAAATGGTTGGTAAATCAATTAAAAGATTATAATAGGAGTTTATTTTAGTAGGAAGCATTTTGGAGGGAGTTTGTTATTAATTTAGATAAAAAAAATAAAAAATTAGGAGCCAAAAAAATGTAACGTGAGATGTAAATTGTTAAAAACTAAATATAGTAAATATAAATATAGATAAATATAATAAAATATAATTTTCTTAATTATGATGGGTTGTTAGGATACTTAGTATAGAAAGCTAGTTAAAGAAAGGATCAAATCCAAGTTTTATGCTAAAAAAAATTGAAGCAGAGGCATTTCGAACTCTTAACAACTTATTAAATGACGCACATTTCCTTATCAACTAGACTAACCATTTATTAGGTTAGTTCTTAAATCGTACGATATATATATTTTGGGATCCAAAGTGATCACCTTGGTTGCTTTTGGCCTGAGCCGATTCTGCATATAAAAGCAATTTCGATGAGACATCTAAGCCATTGTCGAACAACAACATTTGATTAATGAAACAAACAGCAATTGCAATTGGTTCTTTACCAGGAATATGAGTACATAACATGAGAAGCACTAATATAGGGAAAGTCAGACATATGAGATTCATACCATTGAAGTCTTTTATCTGGACACTTAAACATATATTAGTTCAACTCATACCATTATGTCTGTTATATGAACTGGTAGCATTATCATAATGTGCACTTATAATATGCATTTCTCAAGAAAATGGTTTTAGGCTTTTATAAGCACCCGAGTCATAAAACCAAATTTAGCCCGATAAAGTATTCCCTTTCTACCTTCTTTGTTGGTTTTTCCACATAAAAAAAAAAATTAACCATTTATCAACAAATTAGCATGGTTGAGGCAGTTGTAACCATGGTTGTGGCAGAATTGTTTTCAGCTACAAAAGAATGGCTAGGGGAGGAGATATCTTTAGTCAAGGATGTAAAAGAGGAGCTCGAAAATGTCACCTCCAAACTACAAACAATTCGAAATGTCTTGGCTGATGCAGAGAAGAGAAGCATCAATGAACAAACTGTCCAAGATTGGATAGAAAATTTAAAAGACATATCTTATGATATGGATGATGTGCTTGATGAATGGAAACTGCAATTTCTAAACAAGGGATTGAAGGGGTCGAGTATTCCGTTCCTGAAAAAGAAAAACAGATAAGTTTTTCTTCCTTCTTTACTTGTTCTATTAAACAAGTAGGTAATTCTATTAAACAAGTTGGTTTACGTCATGATATTGAATACGCGATTAGATTCGCTCATAAAAGAGAAAAATGACTTTGAATTTGTATTAAAATTTTCTATTCCAAATAGGAGTATTGATTCTATGGAAACTGAACGAATCACAACCTCCATAGTTAGAGAATCAGATGTATATGATCGAGATTCTGATAGGGCTGCTATTTTAAAAATGTTTTCATTCGAGGAGGAGGATAGGAAAACAGAACATAGAATTTCGGTTATTTCCATAGTTGGTATCGGTGGCATAGGGAAGACAAGCCTTGCAAAACTCATTTATAATGATAATAAAGTCGAAGAAACATTTGCAAGGGATGAAATTACCGAAATATATCTGTAATGGAATTGATAGAATAGTCAGAGATTTTATTTGGGGATCCTCTCTAACGGAGAGAACTTCATTGGGTTGCATGGGAACAACTTTGTAAACCGAAATGTAATGGTGGTTTGGGCCTGAGATGCGCAGAGAAATATAATATAGCCTTACTCGAGAAACTTGGTTGGAAGATTTTACAGCAAGATCATTCAGTTGCGTGGGTGGAAGTGTTTAGAAATAAATACTTTAAGAATGGCCTTTTGTCTCGCCATGTTGGGTCGAATAATTCGAGTGCGTGCAAAGCAATTTTGGCTGGTGCAAGCGTTCTTGGAAATGGTGTAATTGTGGAAAGTGGGGCCTCAAGAATGAACGTGTCATGGAAGCTTAAAAGCTCGGGTTTATTCACGGCGAAATCGGCATTTGAAAGTATGGAAGAAGATACAGTGGATCGATCTTTTAACTGGGATATTATTTGGAAAATAAAATGTTCTCAAAAAGTCCGGATTTTCTTATGGAGAGTTGCGCTTGATCGAATCCCAACCGCGGTGAACCTTTTTAAAAGGAATGTGCTTGAATCAAAGAGGTGTTCTATATGTGGAGCTACTGTGGAGGACCTTTACCATGTTCTGGTAAGTTGTCGAATTGCTACTGTTTTTTGGAAAGCCCTTGGTTTTGTTTCAGGTATTAGGTATGGAGCTACTGGAAGGAGGACTAGCTGGAGCGATGGACAGCAGCTCAACGCGGGGTGGAAAGCTGGAACGCTGGAGCTGGTGTTCTCGGAAAAAGCTGGCCTGGACGAGCTGAAGAAGACCAATACCGCGTGGGGCCTGGACCGTGGTGATGGAACTACTGCTGCAGCTTGCCGAGTGGAGGGACCTGATCCGAGAATTGATATGGACCGCTGGAGGACAAATGGTGCTCACGAAAATATACGGACTGCTGGTACATTTAATAGAAACAGCAGGTCCACTAATCACAGGAATATAAGGACCGCTGGTGCAATTACTTTGTGCAGCAGGCCTTCTAATTTTTTGCATGCAGATGGTGGGTCTTCTGATATTAATAGGCTTCATCAAAATGAACAAATGAGTATTAAGAAATGGTTAATGGGTCATCTACAATCCAAAGTACTAGTTGAAGGCATTGAATGGCCTTATGTATTCATAGCGGCTATATGGACAATTTGGAATAATCGAAATCACATGATCTTTAATGAAAATTAGGTTATCCCTCATGAGCTCGAACTTAAAACGGAAATTTTTTCTTTAGCTAGTTCATTCATTCTAGCTTGGGGAAAGAGTCCAGATGGCGGGATAATTAAGCTAGCAAGGAACGTCATGGTTAAGTGGGTTAAACCCAAGGAAGGGTTTAAACTAAATATAGATGGAAGCTTTAGCGAACTAAAAAGAACTGCGGGCATTGGAGGAATTTTAAGAGATTGTAATGGAACATGCATAGCGGGCTTTGTTGGCTCGTGTTTAGTTGTTTCTCCTTTTGTTTCAGAGATGCTCGCACTCCACTATGGCTTAAAGTGGGTTATTAGTAATGGTTATAAGAACTTATGTATTGAAACGGACTCGGAGGAGCTCCACGCGCTAGTGAAGGGCGGTGGGAGTTCATTAAATATTGGTTCGGACTCGAGGGAGTTCCACGCGCTAGTGAAGGGCGGTGGGAACTCAAGTAGTCACTCCGTTTCAATTGCGCAAGAATGCTGGACAATGCTACGAAACTACCCGAATATCAAGTTAACTCATGTGTTTCGCGAAGCTAACAAATGCGCGGATAAGCTAGCAAAAGAGGGTGCAACCATGAATACACAACCCGTGCTTTTTGATGACCCCCCGGAATATCTATGGAAATTCATTACGAGAGATAGGAGCGAATGTGCAACTGCTAGAGTTGTACTTAGTTCCGAATAAGAACTTTGTTTTTTTTTGTAATTTCTTTTTCTTAACGGCTTGATGCCTCTAATGTATGCAAAAAAAAGTCGAAGAAACATTTAGGAACAAAATATGGGTGTGTGTTTCGGATCCTTTTGATCCTTATAATATTGCTAGTGAAATTGTTGAAGCTATTAATGGTATTCGCCCAAATGTGGGCTCGAAGAACATATTGCTACAACATTTGAGAGAATCCACCACGATCCCGGTTTGGGGTCTCCCATGTAATCAAAAAAACATTTGAGAGAATCCATATCTAATAAAAAATTCCTACTTGTGTTAGATGATGTATGGAACGAGGATTGAGAAAAATGGAAAGAGGTGAGAAATTGTCTTGAGTATGGTGCTATTGGAAGTCGGATTTTGGTGACCACAAGAAAAGAGAAGGTTGTGAGAATGATGGATACTCTCCCTACCCAAATGTATTTTTTAGGCAAATTATCAGACATTGCTTGTTGGTCCATATTTAGTGAAATAGCATTTGATAATAAAAACGAGAAAGATCGTACAATTTTAAGCAAGATTGGTACAAAAATAATTCAAAAGTGTAAGGGCTTGCCACTCGCAGTAAGGGTCATGTCAAATTTGTTGCGCTTTAAAGATAATGCGGAGGAGTGGCAACACGTTTTGGATAGTGAAATATGGCAATTAGATGAGGTGACTGTAGAGCTTTTTCCTCATTTATATTTAAGTTACAATGAATTACCTTCGGATGTTAAGCGATGTTTTTCTTATTGTTCCTTCTTTCCAAAAGATACCAACATAGTTGTGGATGAGCTAGTTAGAATTTGGATAACACTGGGTTATGTTGCATTATCAGATAAGGGAAATTATATGGAGCTAAAGGGGCGAGAGCACTTTAATAAATTAGCAACCTGTTCTTTCTTCCAGGAATTTACAAAGAATGAACATGGAGAGATAGTTATGTGCAAGATGCATGATATAGTGCACGACTTTGCCCAATATCTCACAAGAAATGAGTTTATTACAACTGAAATTGTAAAACCAAACTCAGTTTCTAGAAAAGTTCGCCATCTAACATGGGTAGCTGAAATTGAGTGTCCTCTTAGTGTTTGTGATGTGGGAAAACTCCGCACTTTATTTTGTCCGGGTGGTTATTATAAACAAACACCAGTTTTGCTACTGAACAACATGAAATGTGTTAGAGTATTGATCTTACAAAATGGCAACTTAAAAGGCTTCCTTCCAAAGGAGGTAGGAAGTTTGGTTCACCTAAGGTATCTACACTTGATTTGGAGGGGGGAACTTGATTTGCCAGAATCACTAGGCGAATTATATAATTTACAGACCTTGAACGTTAAAGGTTGTGAAAGAGTGTCAAAACTACCTCAATCAATAGGCAAATTGATAAATCTAAGACACCTTTATTATCCCCCCAAATCATTTAAAGAATGCCCCAAATCTTTTGAGAAACTAATTAGTCTTCAGACACTGGAATATTTTTATGTCAGAAAAACTATAGGTAAGATGGAGTATCTTAAAAATTTGAATCATCTTGCAGGATATTTTTATATATATTTTCATTCCCATGCGGAAGATAAAGAGGAAGTAATAGATGATGCCAAGAAGTCAGCACTCAAAAAGAAGCACATCAAGGAGCTGGTCTTTGATTTTCACATGTCTCAGGTTGCAAGTGATGCAATGTTGGAAGCTCTAGAACCACCACCTAACCTGCAAAAGTTAGAGATTAAGAGTTTCAGGGGAGCTCGACTTCCAAAATGGTTGGTAAACTCGCTTATCAACCTTAAAGTGCTTAAGTTGCGTGGAGGCTCTAACTGTACCATTCTTCCTCCCCTCGGAAAGCTACCTAACCTTGAAAAGCTAAAAATACTTTACTATGGTGCAATCCACATTGGACGAGAATTTTTGGGGTCAGAAGAAATTGATAGATTGAGAAGAGCACCATCATCATCTATAGTATGTTCTTTCCCTAAGTTGGTTTCTTTAACTTTTGTTTGGTTGTCAGAATTGGAAAAGTGGGAAGACCTAAACCAAGAAGATGAAGACACTTTTACACAGATAATGCCACAACTTCAGAAGTTGAAGATAAATGGTTTTGATAAGCTGAACAAACTGCCAGATTTTCTCCTACATAAGCTTTCGTCCTTAAAATTCACGGAGATCCAGAACTGTGGCATATGCCCTACCGGAAAATTCAAAAACCGTGAGGAGATAGGACACTCAAAATACGTGTCGATTGCATATCACGCATGATAAAATAGAGAGAGAATTGAAAGGAATAGAGAGAGAAGTTTTATTGAATGAATTATTGTTTACATCATATTGATCGATTATATATACAAGTCAATAATCTCTCATGTGTTCTAACTACTTTCTGTTACAAGTTTGTTTGAATGAGCTGTCAACAACTTCCTAGCTGTCATTACTTGCTTGATAAGTTGTTGATGAGTTGATTATCTTATCATCCCCCCTCAAGCTAAGCATGTTGAGCATGGGAAGCTTGTGAAGTAGAGAAGTGAAGATAGAGACTCCAAGACCTTTGGTCAATATGTCAGCAATTTGTTTTGAGGAAGAAACATGATGTAAGTGCAGAAGTTTGGACTTAACCTGTTCTCTAACAAAGTGGAAATCGAAATCAATATGCCTTGTTCTTGTATGGAACACATGATTGTCTGCTAAGGCCAAAGCAGATAAGTTATCACAAGCAAGAGTAGGTGTGATAACTTGTATATTTAGACTCTTGAGTAAAAAGGTAAACCACTTAATTTCAGCAGACACATGAGCTAAAGCTCTGTATTCTGCTTCAGTAGAAGACCTTGAGACAGTTGTTTGTCGTTTTGATCCCCAAGACACAAGATTATTGCCTAAGAAAATTCAATAACCAGTTGTTGAGCGTCTATCACGAGCATTGCTAGCCCAATCTGAGTCTGAGAAAGCATGAAGAGATGTAGAAGATGGTTTAAAATGAAGGCTATAATGTGTTGTGCCTTTGACATATCTAAGTAGTTTCTTTAAGGCTTCATAGTCTCCATTTGTAGGTTTATGCATAGACTGACATATTTGATTCACAGAAAAGGCAATATCAGGTCTTGTAATAGTTAGGTAATGTAAAGCACCAGTTAGACTCCTGAATAAAAATGGATCTTCAAATAGTTGAGTATTGTAGTTTGTTGAAATCATGTATTTACTTAGTGTAGGAGTAGTTGAAGCTTTACTGGTGTCGCCTAGGGTGTGATAAAAATAAGATCAATTTAAGTATGGAAAACTATGCACTCTCACCCTAGACAGGCACAATAGTGCAAGTATTACAGGACGTATGCAAGTTTTAATGATAAGTAGAGTTCGTTCTCAGGGACTTAAGTGTGTTAATCGCGTAGGAATAAATAACGAGTAAAAGTAAATAATTAAAAGACAGAAAATAAAGCAAGTAGGAATTCGAGATTATCAATTAAACTAATTTAAACTAGGAAAATAGAGACAATAAAGTAAAAGATTAAGAATATGAGATGAGAAGTATAGCTTAGGTTTTGCTAGTATGCACTAATCCTTCTAATTCTATCTATAAATCTAGTTCATAAGGGAGAATATTAGCTCTTGGTAATACTTAGTCAGGATTCTAAAGTCCACTACCTTAGACCTTGAGAGCGACTAAGGGGGCTACGGCACAACCAAGAAGTGATTTCAAATAGGGTTATCAAACGCCACTAAGGCCCTAAGCAAATACTGCAATCTTGGTGATATGGTGATTAAAACAAACCTTAATGACTATCTAGTTAGAAGTATGTTTTGTCAGAACTGCTATCGACACTAGACATTATGTGGTGGTTCAATAGTTAAACACCCTGTCAAGGAGACCATCTAACTACTCTTAAAACAATCCTAAAGTGACCAGTTCTAGGAAAGACATTAAATCAAAACACATAAGCAAATATAAAGTAAGTAGCTAATATCAGATTAAAACATATAATTCCCAAAGAAACTTAGATAGAAGAATTAGAATTCATAGATTATACATATGCAAAACCCAAGCTATGGGAGGTTTAGTTCATACCTGAAGGAAATAAACTAAAAGAAATTACAAAAGACATCATCTTGCTCTCTACAATAAACTGGAAGAATAAAACCTTAAGAACTAATTACTATGAGGCAAGGATGATTTACAAGTGATATAAGGGTGTATTTATAGGTGTTTAGAAGACCTAATTCGTTTCCTTGAGGAATAGTTAAGGTAATGGACTTCTAGCCCAACTCAAATTCGTATGGAAATAAAGATAAACACTGCTGCGTTGTTTTGAGTGTATCTTCTTCGTTATTGGTCCGATTTTGCTCCACAAGATACCAAAAGAATCGCAACAGAATTATCTAGACCCTATAGAAGGAAATCTCCAAATTCGGCCTATTTCTTAGGTAAAAACACCAATCTTTAGACGAGTGTGCAGAATCCCAGATTTAGACAGCTTTTCCTTTTCCATCTTTTTAGCTTTTATTTCCTTTTCTCCAATTACCATGTAAATATCTTTCCATAAGTTGTTGTCTTTGACTTGGACTCTAATTAATCTCAATAATTATCTTTAAAGCTACACACTAAATAAACAATTAAACCCAATATGCTCTAAAAATATTATTTCTACAAATCAAGACACAAAATAGGAAAGTGTACTAAAACTCAAGAAAATCGACATTATTGACTTCTAAAACACTAAAAATGATGTCTCATCTTAACATAAATCTATCACAAATGAGAAGACATCATTTACATTCACTTAATCCAGCTCGTTTGAGAATAGACAAGGCATAGTTGGCTTGAGAAACAACTAAATCATCACCTTGAGAAGAAATTTCAAGTCCAAGAAAATAGGCTAATGTGCCCAAATCTTTCATATGAAAATGACTTTTTAAGGCTTGAATAATCAATAGAATGGAATCATTATTAGCTCCAGTAACTAATATATCATCAACATATACTAATATAATAGTTAATATAGAGTTTTAGAGCCTTTAACAAACATTGAAGAGTAAGCTGAGCTTGCAACAAAACCATGATTGATCAAAAAGGAGTAAAGTAAAGAATACCAAGCTCTTGGGGCTTGTTTAAGGCCATATAGAGACCTATTTAACTTGCACACATATGTAGGATTTTCTGCATTAATAAACCCAGAAGGTTGTGACATATATACTTCCTCATCAAGTTGTCCATGAAGAAAAGCATTTGATACATCAAGCTGTCTTATTTTCCATTTATGTGAAACAACTAATGCAAGAATTATTCGAATGGTTTGGTATTTTACCATAGGACTAAACGTTTCAGTGTAGTCCAAACCATATTCTTGAAGAAATCCTCGAGCAACAAGGCGTGCCTTATAACGAGCAACTGATCCGTTTGCATTTTCTTTATTTTGTAGATCTATTTACAAGAAATGGGTGTACGACCATGTGGAGCAGGAACAAGAGTCCATGTATTTTGACTCATTAAAGCATTGTAATCATCCTTCATAGAATCTTGCCAATGTTGAGATTGAGATGCTTCTTTGAAGGATACAGGTTCAAGAAGAGGTGGAGTTTGGATGAGTGTTTGGCATTTGTAAGAAGGTTTAAGGGAACCAGTCTGGCGTCTTGTAACCATGTGGTGTTTTGGAGGTTGAGGTTGAGGAGGATTGGATTGAGTTGATGAATTAGAAGAATTTTGGGAAGAGTTTGAAGATGTGTCAGGTGAGTCTGATTCTTGAGATGAGTTATTAGTATGTGAGGTAGAAAAAGGTATAGAATTGGCATTTTGAAATGAACTAAAGGGATGTGTAAGTGAAGAGAGATTAATAGAAGGAAAAAGATCGACAAAAATTGATGAATTTGTGACTGAGGTAGGAGGTACAACTGAATTTGAAGCAAAGGGAAAGGTAGTTTCATCAAATCTGACATGTCTTGAAATATATAGTTTAGATGAGCTAAGAGATTGACACTTGAAACCTTTAGAATAAGAACAATATCACAAGAAGACACATCTCTCAGAAGTTAGGGTAAACTTATGTTGATTATATGGTTTAATCCAAGGATAACATAAGCATCCAATAACTCTTCGATGGTCATAAGAAGATTTAGTTTGGAATAAGATTTCATAAGGACTTATGTTGTTGAGTGAAGGACTTGGTAGCAAGTTTATCAAGTACACAGCTACAGAAAGTACTTCACACCAAAACTTCATAAGTAAAGAGGCATGAGTGAGTAGAGATAGAGTAGTCTCTATTAAATGCCCATGTTTGCGCTCAGAAACTCCATTTTGTTTAGGAGTGTGAGGGCAAGAAGTCTGATGAATTATACCCAAAGATTGAAGATATAGTTTAAAAGCATTACTAGTATACTCTCCTCCACTGTCAGACCTTAGGCACTTGATAGTAGTATTAAACTGGTTTTGAATTAAATTAGAGAATGATTTAAACACCTCACACACTTCTGACTTATATTTCAGTGGATACACCTAGCTAAACCTGCTAAAATTATCCACAAATAACACATAGTATGTAAAGGAAGAGCAAGAAGCTGTGTGAGATGGACCCCATACATCAGTGTGAATTATACCAAAAGTTTTTAAAGATTTAGAAGAAGACAGATTAAAGGGAAGTTTGTGTGATTTAGACACAACACAAGAGTTACATTTAAGACCAAAATGATCTAATCTAGTGTTCAATGTACAAGATAAAGGAATTAAGGCTTGTGAAGATGGATGGCCTAATCTTAAATGCCACAGTACAGCTGATGATGACACCATTTTTGAAGACAAACACCTCAATGACTTATTGATGCAACTATGAGCATGTTTAGTAGATGTACTTGCACCAGATGTTAATGGATATAAGCCATCCCTACAAGGGCCCTGAAAGAGTAGCTTATGTGAGATAGAGTCATGAACAGAGACTAGATTAGAGGTGAAAGTAATCACACAATTGTTGTCAGCTGTAAATTTTGAGATAGATAAGAGGTTTGGAGATATGGATGGTACATGAAGAATGGAGTTTAATGAGAAAGCTGAATGAGGAGTTAGAAGCTTACTATGGCCAACATTTGCAATTTCAAGAGCTTGACCATTACCAACTGAAACAGAACTTGATCCATGATAAGCTTGAGATTGATGAAGCAGATTAGGGTCATTTGTTACATGACTGTTAGCACCACTATTTAAATACTACATCTCAGGATCATAAGCTTGTTGTTGAGTATAAGTTGCAGAATTATTATTAGAATGAGCGGCTAAAACAACACGATTTTGAGCTCTTGGTGAAGGATAATTCACCATATCAGTCCTATACCAACAATCAAGTGCACTATGCCCAAATCTAGCACAAATTTGACAAGTAGGAGCATTGGAATTCATACCATAGTTCTGAGATGATGGAGCTCCAAGAATAGGAGAATTTTGACTTGAAAATTGTCTACCTCTGCCTCGATTTGCATATCCTCTACCACGGTTTGAAGGACCACGTCCTCGTCCAACATTTGATCCAGATATTTGAGTAGATGAAAAGAATAATGCAGTATGTTGATGAGAATTATCAACTGATTCAGCCATTTTCATATGAAGTTCTTCTGATACAAGCAAACTTCCAAGAGAATGGAAGCTAAGTGTTGAAGTTTGAGCATTTGTGATTCTAAATACTTGTCTTAAACTGATTATACTCAGCTGGTAACCCCTTAAGTGTGTACATAATCACATCTTCAAGTGGTAATGAAGCAGCAGCTGTGTCTAAACCATCGCATATATCTTGTATATTTGCTAAATACTCAGTCATTGTTTTCTCTCCTTTCTTTATGTTACATAACTTCATTTTTAGTTGATGTACATGTGTTCTACATTGATTCACGAACAGTTCTTCAAGTTTTACCCAAACATCATGAGCAGTTTGAGATCTAACTACCTGAGAGAAAACCGAAGGAATCATAGATGATAGTAGTGAAACTTTTAATTGATGATCTTTAATTAACCAAGTAGAGTGTGTTGGATCAGTCGATGAAGGTGGAGAACTCGATTGAGTAACATGACTCAAGTATCCGTGAGCTTCTAACACAGCTTCGAGCTGAGCTTTCCACAACACATAGTTTGTGGAATCAAGCTTAATTTGAACGAGTGACGCCCAATTTTGACGAAGTAAAAGTAATCCAGCTGGTATTTCTGAACTTGATGATATGTGTGGTGTTGAGGACGATGAAGAGGCCATTTTCAGATGTAGAAGAAGTTAAAGAAGCGCGGAAGATAGATCGAATTTTGTTGAAGAATAGCAAAGCTTCAGAGTTTACACCATTAATGGCGATGAAGAAGCTTGTTTCTTCATAGAAGCTCTGATACCATGATAAAACAGAGAGAGAATTGAAAGAAATAGAGAGAGAAGTTTTTATTGAATGAATTATTGTTTACATCATATTGATCGATTATATATACAAGTCAATAATCTCTCATGGGTGTTAACTACTTTCTGTTACAAGTTGTTATTGAATGAGCTGTCAACAACTTCCTAGCTGTCATTACTTGATTGATAAGTTGTTGATGAGTTGCTTATCTTATCAACGCACACCAGGTGAGTATGGTTCGATCTTAGCAAAGAGTCTGTATTTTATTTTATTTTATTTATTTTCTATTCTTCTCTTATCCACACCTTATGAAATGAGTACAACTCTATATTACCTCTTTTTGCTTCACCTTGGTATAATCTTTTATGCAGCATTTAACAAAAAAGAGAAAAAAAAATTAACCAAGAAAGAAAAACATTATGATTGATGTTTGAAACCTGCACATAGCACGTTATGGTGAAAAAAAGGGTGATATATATAGTTACTCTTATATGAATACTCTCTGAATCTTTTCTCTCTTCTTGTTCTACTAGTGCCACATTTATATCAGGGCATGAATGTAGGAAGTGCGAAACGGTAAAGAGAATGTAAAACAGGTCAGCCAAGCCAAGCACCAAGTACCATATATATGTGGATGAACCATCGAAATATTTATTTACCTCGATAATGCAAAAGCACATCACATGTGAATGCCTATTATTAATCTTTTTTTAGTTTAGTAAGTTGCGATATGCTGTTTGAGTTTGTTGTACCAGGATTTAATTCTTCCATTGTCTTTTGATATATGCTCTGGAATTGTGAAATGCTTTTACTTATCATTTATGGTGTCGTGTGAGAAACTGAGAATACATGTGCCAACATGAGTATTATGAATTTATGATTATACAATATTCAGTAGTGTTGTTTTTTTTTAATCAAATAATAATATAATATTACTTATCGGATCATTTAGCTAGCACGAACATTGTTAACATGTCATTTCCTTTGTTATGATTGGAGCCATAAGATTAAAATTGTAAGTGTTAAATATATTATTACGATATATAATATATTACTACTTTGAGAGATAAATTTATTTTTATATTGTATTTATCTTTTAATTAATTTAATCTTATCTTTCTTATTCACCAAGTACTTATATATAGTTTCTTTTTGTATACATCTGAGGCATAAATGCCGGAGTTACAACATAACTACAATTTTACTAAGAAGCTAAAATACATCTCGGCCTCGCACACCCACTTTTGTCCCTCGTAATGTAATCTCATAAGAAGTCCGGTGGATCGTCATACACATAAGGACCACCACTTAATTCAACTCCTCTCTTATATATAGTTTCAATCTATTATATTTTCAATCTATTGTATTCCTTCGTTTCATTATTGTTTGTCATAATTTTTAAAAGTAAATGTCTACAAAGTTGTTCATTTAAGATACCAAGAAACTTTTTTATATTTTCTACCAATTTTACCTTTATTAATATTCAAAAGTTTATCATCATTATTTATTTACTTAGTTGGTTGAGGGTAATTTAGTAAAAATAGAAGTGATTAATTGCTTTCTTAATCTGTGTGAAAAAAAAGCATGAGAAACATTGATGGACGGATGGAAAACTATTATAGATCGGTTCTTTAGCGACTAAACCTTTCGCGACTATTTTTTTTAGTCGTTAAAAATATGTCTTTAGCGACTAATTGTTAATCACGACTACACTCGCTCGTTTTCAACTACATAAGTCGTTGTTAATAAGCTTTCTTAATTGTGACTACACCCAGTAGTCGTTAATGAGGCCTCTGTAGTCGCCAATGTATATTTTAGTTTATAATTTTTTTACACCGACAAAAGTAGTCACAAAAGATGTATGTTTTTTTACGACGACATGTTTAGTCGCTATTTGTCCGTATTAGCGACTACCTTAACATCTTTAGCGACTACTTATGTAGTCTAAAAAGCTCGTAGCGCATTTATGACAGTAACTTTCGAATTCAAATCATTAATACCCCTGCGTATTTAACTTTTAGCGATCGCATTGACAATCACTAATTGTGTTTATATCAGTCGTTGAAGGTTTTAGCGACAGTTTGTGGTTGCAAAGTATAATCATTGTTGATTGATTGTTAAGAAGATCCTTTACCCAAAAAGTCTTTTCCGCAGTCGTTTGATGGTAACCCTTTAGCGACCACTCTTTCTGTCGCCAAAGGTGTTATCCTCTGGCGATGACTTGCGATCGGTAAATAATTGGTCTTTTAGCCGTCGTATGTTAATACCCTTCAGCAACTAATTCCAGTTGCTAGAAGGTAATTTTGAACGGTGGTTGCTCCTACCGTCCAAAAAAAAAAACAGTGGTCGCTAGTGGTTAGTATCTACGATGCGGTTGCTAATAGTTTATAAATTTTTTTAAAAAATAATTATAATTTTTTTAGTTCTTCATTAATATAACTGCTAATAAAAAACTAGACCTAAAACATAATGATATAGAATTGTCATCCAAAACCGTCAAATAACATTAATAATCAGATATAAAGTTATTTTGATCTACAAAATAAGACTAATACTACTAGTTTGTATTGTATGCGTCCCTATCATCTTTAATAAGTTCATCATCACTATCTGGATTTATCGTCTGGTGGATAACAGTTTTATCTGTGTACTTGTCCTAAATATCATCGGATTCTTCCTCATTTTCTAGGAAAGTTGGATAATGCTCTAATATCACTTGGTCAACTTATGTATAATTTCCATTATTCATGTGTAGTCCCTCGTTAATCAACTCATATTAACTGTAGTGCGCCTAAAATCCAACAAACGTATTGAAAAGGTAAATGTCTAATTTTTCAAGACCCGTATAAGAACGGACGGGTTAAGCATTTTTTAACCCATATCGATCCACACACATCTTAATTATGATTCTTGGAAATTATATTCTAAATTTAACAAAAACAAATGCACTACGAATACCGTTGTAAACAAGCGAAAAAATTAAACTTCAAGTACAAGAAGAAACAAGAAGCTAAGGGAAAAGGGAACATAAACACCCAAAAGCCAAAATGTAGTTTATCATTCAGCTACGTGACTAGGTTCCCCGGATACCTATCAACGCAATCCTCCCAAGGACTATAAGGCGATGGCTTCACATTTCGGAGTGCCTCCCATACGGCACTATTACACTTGAAACCACTACCGAATGCAATTTGCCAAACTCGGTGACCTTTCTGCATTCTTCCCTTGGCCTCAATGTAAGCCAACTCATACCAAATGGAGCTAGATGAAATGTTACCAAAACGATGGAGAGTCGATCGAGAGGCCTCTACATGAATAGGAAGTAAATTCATATTCTTTTCCACCTCGTCAATCACAGCCCTTCCTCCAGAATGTATGCAGAAATGATCAAAAGCCAACTTGAAATCCGGGATATAAGGCTTAACTTTCTTGTTAAACAACTTCTTAACCACCAAAGTAGCTAAAAACAGAATTTTCTCACTCAACGGCAACACTAGAGGACCTAATGTCGTGATATTAGTCTTAAGAGCCATACCAGCAATTGCCATCAAATCTCTCGACAGATAAACCCCCATCTTCCCTTCTTCATCCTCCTCCTGATTAACACACCTATATGATTTATCATCCGCACCACAGTGAGTCCTCACGATATGAACAAGCCTATATTTGGCTCTTCTCTTATCTTTCGATTTATTTGACAACAAAATAGCCGAACCCCCTACTCGGAACAAACAATTCGCTACCAACATCGACTTCTTATTCCCGGAATAGAAATTCAGCGTGATATTCTCGACATTCACAACAATAGCATAAGTATTTTTATGCTCTTGTAACAAATCTTTTGCAAGATCAAGTGAGATAACACTAGCACTACATCCCATACCCCCTAAATTAAAACTCTTTATATTACTCCTCAATTTATACTTATTCACAATCATAGCAGACAATGATGGTGTTGGGTTAAACGTGCAGCTATTCACAACAAGTATCCCTATATCCTTACTCTTCACATTAGTATTTTTGAACAAGTTATCCAGCGCACCAAAAATCACTTGCTCTGCTTCCTCTCTGGCGGCCTGCATAGACGGCTGAGGAGGGATACAATGCAGTGCCTCAGGTAGGTATGTCTCATCACCGAGACCTGATCTCTCCAAAATCTTGCGTTGAAACTCCAATGATGATTCATCAAAATAACCTATAAGGCGTGAACGTTCAATAAATTGCTTGTTTGGTGCTTTTAAACTATCAGGAGGTTTATGACAGGAGAAATCAACCAAATAAACCGGCCATGGCCAAGACAGGACATAAACAGTTGACCCAAAAACAAAAATAGCCAAGAAAACAATGACACTAACAAGATTGTACTTCAAGTGTAGCCATAAATCCTTAATATCATCAACGCTCGTGTGTAAAGCTTGAACGAAGATGGCAATCATAATGGGTATTAAGAATAGTGTTAACAAGTTTGATATGAAGTAATGGTAGCCAAGTTTGACATACTTGAGTATCACGGTTTGTCTGAACTGAGCTGTGAACGACATATCACCGGCGGTGTTAAGTTGGATGTGCATGTCGGAGCTAGGCAGTGTTTCAGATTTCTAAAATTGAAAGCAAATATCAGTGGTTGTTGGGATATTGTGTATATTCATCATGCTTGATTACTTGTAACCTCTACATATATATACATAACTTGAGTTTTGATAGATGAGGAAAGATCATATGTTATTTAATATACATAATCCAATATGCTCCACCACTTCAATTTTGATCACTTGTATGTGAGAAAAAATATATATGCTATTGTCAAATATTTTCTTATTAAATAAAAATTTAAAAGATTTCCTTTGCACACTACCACACCAATATTCCCTTGTTATATTTGATAGGGTAATTATTTTTAAAGGACTATGTAACATAATAATTACAAAATTCTTATCCTAACTAAATTAATTAAATCTAATTAAAACAAGGTAAAAGACCAAAAAAACCCCAACCCTTTCTATACTCACAGTAACAAAAACATCCAAAATAAAACCCTTATTACCTTTTGAATATAGAAACCCAACCCACCTTTTACCTATGTTCTCTCTCTCTCTCTCTCTCTCTCTCTCTCTCTCTCTATCTGAAGGAACGCCCGACCATCCTCTCCACCCTGCACAATAAAACCACCGGCGCCGCCCTCTCAGCCTCTCCCTCTCTCGTACACATCCCCGACACCCTCACCAGTGCCGCCCTTTTCCAACCATCTCCACCTCGCTCACCTTCCCACCTCCTACCATCTTCGCCGCTCTCTTCTGGTCCATTCACGCCGCCTTCAAGGCCCACCTTCTCACAGGTTCCAGACCCACATTCTCACCGGTTCCAGTCCCACCTTCCCACCGAGTTCCATGCCCACCAGCGTCTCTCACGCTTCACCAGCATCGCTCCTCCGATCTCGGCCATGGCGCCGCTCCTCCAGTGCCGCTCCTCAGATCTCGGCCCACACCTATCGAATTAGAAACCCACGGTAACACACACCAGTAAATACTAGCAAGCAAAACACAACAGTAACAACTTTCAAAAGGTACCGAAACTTACTAGGATTAGTTGCTGAAAAAGTGTTGCACTCTGCAAGAAATTACAGTCTGATAGATTTTTGGCTGAAATTTGGTACAAGAGATTCATAGCAAATGAAGCATGTGATGCAATTTTCGACTAAGAAAACATGTGATGCAAGAGTATTTGGTGTACCGGCCTTAGGCACACACCATCCACCATTCTTCACTTCAGGCGGTGCTATTTGTTCACGTGATGGACCACCCTTCATTCACAATCACTCACCATTTTATTTATTTATTTTAGAATATGTTTAAATTTGTATTCTCCTTTTTCTTTTTAATTCCAATATTTTTTGTAAAATGATTTCTTTTTGTTTTAGATCTAGATTTAGATTAATTTGGTGTACCAAATTGATGATTTTGGAATTTACCAAATTGATGTGTTTGGAATGTACCAAAGTGATGTGTTTGGAATGTGTCAATTCGTTTTTATCGTGAAAAAAGTTATCGTGAATAGAATTGTGTACTGTTCTTGCGGGAAAAACTTCGTTTGGTGAGTACCAATAGGTGGATCTTGACACGATATCTTCAATCGGGTTACTAATTAAGTTTGGACATTAACCTTGCACACAAACAAAAACACTCTAAGCCTAGAAAAATACTATAAAGGACCCATCATGCCATTATAGAAAAATGATCGTGTAATAAAACGTAAAACACACATAATAGCATTTGGTACATACCAAACTGGAAAAATTGGTACGTTCCAAACAAATAAATATTGGTCTATACCAAAGGTAAACCAAATTGGTCTGTACCAAAGACAAACTGAATAGGGGTATAAGGGTAAAAATTCTAACTAAAAAAAATCAAACTTAGGCCTTTCTTAGAATGATTTTTAGTTAAGATTTTATAAGGATTTTTTTGATTTTCGAACTTCTAAAAGTAATTTCTTCATATAAGATTAAAGAGTTCAGAATCGAATTGCAACTATAGATGTGAGGCACAAATTAAATTAACCAATAACTAATTACCACTTGCCATCTGATTCATAATTTTTCTTTTATATTTCATAATATAAAAATCAAAATAATTATATACCTTTTTATTAAATTATCTTTTTATATATATTTTATTTCTTTAAAATAGTATATATTTATAGACTTATATACCATGATATTACTGATGGGTCCTTGTGTGTTATAAAATAATGAAATAAAAGCAAAAGGAATAAAGGATCCACAGACCGCAAGTGTACGGGTCGTACCAAGTAATAGATAAGTAAATACGGGATTATCGTCTCCACAGGGATTTAAGTAGTTATTCTAAATTCATGTTCAAGATCAGAATAAATAGTTTTAATTGCTTTAAATAAAAAGATAAATAATAAAGGTGTTTGTTTTCTAACTAACTAAATAATAAAATAGAAAATAAAATAAGCAATTAATAATTATGCAAGAAAGATAAGGATATGCAAGTATGAATCTATCCTATTGAATATATGATTACTAAGAATAAGGGTGAATGGGAAATTTCGCAATAGTCGGGAATCTACTATCTCCTAGCCCCCGTCAGGGTGGACCTAAGAGCTATCCTACGGTATTACAAACCCCGTCAGGGCGATTATAAGCTACTTTTATATGAATACTATTTTACCTCATTGGTTACGTGGTTAGTCAAGCCCGCCAGGGTCAAATAACGGATACCACGCGTCTATATTCTAGTTCTGTAATTAAACCCCCCGTCAAGGCGATCACTTCCCCACCAAAGTGAATAGCCTAATTACTAAAACCTACCATTGATTCGCGACGTCAATGATAGTGAACAAGCACAAGAATATAGTCAACGGAAATTAAGAACCAATTCAATTAAATACTAAAATCCCAGATTTTAAGTAAAACAGAAAAACAATAATCAATGGTTCATATAATTACAATCCTAAAGAGAAATTATGCATAATAAAACTTTTTGAATAATTAGCTTAGAAATACCTCATAGACAAAATAGATCTAATACTAAATTACCCAAAGAATAGAGATGGAGAAGTGTTGAATTGATGAAATTAAGCTCTAGCCCTTGCTTCTTCCTCCTCTAGATCCTCTTGATTGCTTCTATGATAAATTATTTGTGTATATTAAGCTTATGCAGCCAAGGGATGATTTTCTAAGGTTTAGAGCTGGTATTTATAGGTGCTAGGTCGAATTACTTGGAGTGGAAGACAAATCAAGAACTCTTAAATTCGTAGTCCTAAAATCTAGGAAAGGTAAGATTCTGCTGCTGATTTGATTTGGTCATATCTCATTCAATACTTATCCGTTTGAGGAGTTCCAATATATGAAACCGCTTGTCTCGGAAAGAGCTTTCTATTGGTGAAGACCACTCGTCAAGATTCCTAGCCAATATTTAATTATTGATTTATCTTTGAAACGTGGCTGGAATTTCAGATTCACAAGGCAGCTTTTTCTTTTCCTAATTGAACTCTACTTCCTTCTATCTCCAGATTTCTTCAAGATCTTCTTTCCTTATCTCCTTAGAATTGATTTAGCATCTAATTTATTTCCATATTATCCCTAAAGCTTCACATTAAATAAATAATTAAACCGCATATGCTCTAAATAATAAACTATTAAATCAAGACTAGAAATAAGAAAGTGCAATTTAAATTTAGGAAATTCGACTAACACCCTAGAAATATTCTAAGACTTTAATTCTCACTTCTCCTCCTTGGATTGGTTTCTCATGAAATTCATAAACCTACTAACTTTGCACTAAAAATAAGTAAATTAACGCACAAAAGCTCTATAAATGCAAATAGTCTAATTCCAAGGGGAGAAAGTGCAATATTGCCATTTAAGCACGAAAGTCAATATAAAAAGACCATTCAATTAGGGAGACATCAATTACATATTAATTATATTATATATATATAAAATAAATATTAATAACTAAATCAACCTAAAAATAAATTAGAAAATAAAATAAAAAATAAAATAAAAATTCAAATAGAATTCTCGACAATAACAAGAATCAACAAAACCTAAAAGATCCCTCTTCCCTCCCAAATCAGAAAAGTTTATGCAATTCTGGAATAATTGTTTTACAAAAATTAAAGGAAGACGGAAGACGACGTGTACTCATCTCCTCTCCTCAACATCTCTTTCTATTCAGGCAAAGTCACTTAGATCCTTTCAATCCATAATATAAATCTTCGCTACTTCTTTCTTTTGGCCAATGTCTGAAGTTACGATGAGTTAAAAGAAACACACCTGAAATCCAGTCCATGATATGATAGGGATAGAAGTTTGTGCATCGACAAGCATAAATTTCTATATTATATCTCATTTGATTGATCAGAGTTCTAAACCTTAAAACCACACCACTTCTATTCTCCAACAATTGAACAAATCAAAAGAGGAAACATTAATTTTTTTCATAATCTAGTTCAGAATCCTACAAACGCAAGTAATTTTCTTTTTCTACTATTTTGATGAGTTAGTTGCGGGGTAAAGTTATACAGCGTAGCGTTGCCTTTTTAGTTTTTTTGGTACGATTTTTATAATTATATAGTTGGAGTAATCAAATTTATGTGTCTTAGGTGGCTTTAACGGATTATTGTCTATTTTTTGTCGATTGCGTCCTTTCTTTAATCTAATTAGGCATAAATTGTATATAAAAGTTTGACAACCCTGTATGAGAGTTCAACATATATGTATTTGTTTGTTTTTAGGAGTAGCCGAAAGGGAAAAAGATTCCAAGTGGAGAATACATGTTCCCGAAAGAAGTATAAGATCTTAGATTGTAAAATAGAGAGCGTCAACTTGGATCAAGTATCTAAAACCTTTAACCAGGTAATGAAAGTTATATTATGTACTTTGATTTTTGAATTCTATTTTGTTAAGGTGTTTGTTATCATCTATCCTTGTTATTATCCTCTTATGTTTTCTCAATTAAGTCAAAAAGACTATATAGATATATTCATGGTTGTTTCTCATTTGAATTTTAACAATTTATGTATTAGGTATTCGAATGGGTGAAATAGAATAAGGATTTTGTTTATTATACAACTCAGTATTCATATTCAGTGACACTGAATCTGATAAAGGAATACATATCTGAATACATTATCCAGTTGACAGAAAAACTTCCAACAAAAAAAGAACGTCAATGTTTTGTCTCCTTCTTATTGTAGACTCTAAAGTAAATCTGAAACCCGTCAAAAGAATTTATCGAAGAACTATCAAATATCATTACTGTCACCACCCATGAGCCTAAAACTTCAAAATCTAATTTTATGACTTTTTTGTTACATATTTCATTCATGTCTCAGTATGTAACTACTAAGCTTTCAATTCCTCTCACAATTTTGTTTAATGTCTCTATGGTATTGATTCACAGTTTACGTGAATTGTAGGAACTTATACCATCACAAGGACAAATACACTATCCCGTCTCGTCTTTCACCGTCAAAAGTAGTCAATTTCAACAATAATTTAACGATGAGCAAAAAAAGGCAGTGGAAAGTATTGGTTTTGGAGGATTGTTGTGTTTGAAGTGAAAATGATTGAAACATTTATTATGCAAATGGATTTTGGAGTGCTTCGATCCGCTGAAGCGAGAGTTAAGTTTTTCTGGCCACAAATTTGTTGTTACAACCAAAGTTGTGGAAGAGATATTAGGTCTACCGAATTGAGGAGTTGAGGTACCAAAAGAAGGTTCCAGTGAAGATATCATGGATATTTGTTTAGACTTTGGTATGTCCGATTCCTTAATTTCACTTCAGAAGTTGGAGGGGAGGTTATTAAAATGGTCTAGCCATGGGGACGAATTTAAAGGAATGTATATTGTATGTGTAATAAGGTTCTTTATATGGCCTACAAGTGATTACAATGTCCATAAGAGTATGATTCATGTTGTGAAAAATACAAATGTCATATCAAGTTACAACTAGTCAAAATATTTACTTGAAAATTTGGCACATGATGTTGAACAAGACATGAAGTTAGATTCTAGCTACGTGAAAGGTTGTTTTTTTTGTTTTGATGGTAAGAGATCTATGTTATCTCACATTTTTCTTATATATGTGTTTATTTGTTTGCTAAGCTTATATATAATTAACTAATACATCCTTTTTGTTAAACAAATAATATTTTTGGAGAATTTCTATCCTCTAGGAATTGTGATTAAAAATCATAATTTGCACCCATCTATTAACTTCTAGAGTGACAAGGAAGTGAACAAGAGAATAAAGAAGTTTGATGTGAAAGGTGGATCTGAAAATAAAAAGGCTATTTTGGTGGCGCATCATCAGGTAATCTCCCTCAATCACCGTATTTAGAAAGTAAAATAACAAATCTAGAGACAAATTCAGAGTTAAAGAATTTGGTGACACTGAATATTTTAAATCAGATAGATGAAATGAAAAAAGAGTTGGCTAATATGGTGAAAACTGAGTTGGTTGATTTGGTGAAAAATGAGTTGACTAATGTGGTAAAAAATAAGTTATTTGAGGTGAAAAATATGATAAAAAATGATTGGACTAGACTGAAGAATATGATGAAAACAAACATTCCAGATCAAGAAGATAAAGTGAAAAATGAATTGACTAGGCTAAAGAAAAGGTGAAGAAGGAGTTGGGTAAGTTGAAAAATATGGTGACAAAGAATATTTTGGATCATTTATATGAAGTGAAAAATGATTTAGATAAATTGAAGAATTTGGTGAATGATAATTTACTTTTTAGGTAGATAAGTTGATGACATTAGTTGAAAATTCTTTAGGTGATATAGCTAACTTGACAATATCCGTAAATTCTGTTGCTCACCAAATAGAACAAAGGTCCACACATAGAGTTAAGGATAACAAGAGCTATAATGAGCATGAGTCTTTCTTCCATACACCCGATGTAAGGAAAATAAATAAATATAATTAAAAAGTTCTTTTATTCAATTACTATCTTGCCCTTGAAGTGACTAGATTTTGTGAGAATCAAAATATATTTTGCCTAAAGTAGCTTTATTACTTTGATTTAATTAGCCTCATGTGTATTATTTCGTTGCACAAACAAATAGATTAGGAAATCTTTTCGTTTGGTTGTAGTATTACTATTGTACCCTTACTACCACTTGTATTTTTTATTCCTATGTATGTGTTTTTTTCATTATTTCCATGTTGTAGTTTGTTTTTTCGTTTGGAAATGTTGGAGTTGTTTTTCATTACAATTTTCCTGATATCTACACGTGTCAATACCGTAGCTTTTTTTTTTCTTCCAGTCACACGTGACTTGCACGTGGGATTGGTGTAAAACCTCTCTCTTCACGTCGGATCACATTCATTTCCCCCTCTCTCTAAGTGTCTCCTCTCTTCTTATCCGTCGTCTCTCTCTACTTATCGTTGTCCGCCACCGTCACATCCGGTTACACGCCTTTATCGATATCCTTGCCTCTTTCTCTCTCCTTGCCTCTCTATCTCTTTGCCTCTCTCTCTCTCTCTCTCTCTCTCTCTCTCTCTCTCTCTCGTTGCCTCTCGATCTAAAACTCCAACACCAAAAAAACAGATCCACCGCCATTGTAAGTCACCATCACCACCATCACCCCGGTCACCTCCGTCTCCCTAGTCGTTCGAGGAAGCTCTATCACACGCACCCCTTACCTAAAGTAAAGGCACATGTAATACCCATCATCTTCATCATCAATTTGGATACTACCATCACCGAGCTCACATCATGTCTCACTCATCATCGAAGAGGAGGAGCTCAGCTTCTAAAAAAAAAGGTAACCCTCTAATCTCTCTGGTCTATGTGATTACCGAAAATGGATTTGGTTTAAATAGGTCATGAATTTGTTAATATGAGGTAATAGGGTCTTAGGTTTGAGTTGATTAGGAGTATTATTGATTTAGGAAACTAGTTGTGGTGAATTTGGGGTTTTTTTCTTTGATAAGTCTACTATTCTTTGTTGATTTTGGTGATGTTATTGTATTAGTTAAATGGTTATAGTGAATTAGGGGTTTTTTCTTTTATTAGTGTAATATTATTTGTTAAAGTTGTGGAATTTACTGTAATACTCGATTGTTTATAATGATTTTTGGTTTTTTCTGTGATTAGTCTTATATTTTTTTTAAACTTGGGGATTTTACTGTATAAGGAGATTGTTTACAGTGAATTTGGTGTTTTTTGCTGTGATTAGTGTAATATTCAATGTTATACTTGAGGATTTTAGTGTAATATTTACTCAACTGTTTATAGTGAATTTGGGGTAAGAGGGTTAGGGGTGTGTACTAAATATATTAAAGTAGTGTTGTCAGGAGGTAATAAAAGTTGATAGTGTGGTTTTGGGGTAATCGGTTTACAGTGTTGATATGTTTTGTTAAATGAGTGCAGGTTAAGCCATCAAGCTAAAGGCATCCAGATTAGTGGTGTTGATTACTATATGTAAGTTTACACTTTATTTTCTGTTATGTATATATTTAGTATTTAGTATTAGATATACTTATCAATGTTGTTTTTCATGTTTGTATGTATTAAGGAATATAATGGAGACCGAGTTCAGGGGCAACATTCCGGACATGCCCGTGAACTTGGAGTCCATTAGGAGAAGGTATTACGAATTGCCCCCCCCCCCCCCCCCCCCGTCAAAGGGTGTTATATGAAAATGCTGCTAGAGAAAGCACTCACACCCCTGAGGAGGGAAGTGCTTCACAGAACTTGAATGAGTCGGATTAAGAAAGCAAAGTGAGTTTATCGTTCTATGACCTTTTCCTTGTATATTTAAGTGACTTGTTTAGAGTAAAGTTAAAAAATTTCAATCAGTTTAGTGACTAATTTTTGCGTTTTTGTACATGGGGTGAAGATTGTAACCAAGCTTTCGTTGCCTAAAATGAATCATCTTGCTGATAATTTGAGCACCCATCAACGTGAAGCCGCAGAGCAAATCGAGTTTGGAGCTTTAATTGGGTTTCCAAACACTGTCCTAAAGTACCACATCTGCCAATTCATGGTAGATATATCCGATGTAGCTTCGAGTAGTTTCAATTTGTATGGTAGTATCCTTCCTTTCTCATATGTAGATGTACATAGAGTTTTAGGTTTGCCTAGAAGAGGTATTACCCCCCCACTAGATGGCATTCCTTGTGATGCTTATAGAGAGTTATAGATGCTTTTTAACGGACATTGGGTTAGTGAAAGGGTTGTAAAGTTGGATAGAATAGAGGAGTTGATTTTAGCGTGTAAGAGTCATGGAGATTTGTTTAAGCAGTTGTTGGTGTTGTATATTTATGGTTATTTCATCGCCCCCACGAGCACTCATGGTGTAGACAAAGCCATCTTCTTTGCTATCAAGTATGTTATTTGATCCCAACTTTCAATTGGTCCTATCTCGTATACAATGGCATTATCCATGGTATTGCAGAATTCAAAATCGCCCCACCTGATTTAGAGTCAAAATACTTCAATGGGTGTGTTTATGTCCTTCAAGTAATCCCATTATGTTTTTTTTACAGTTTTTATTTATTATTTAATTCCTTTATTTTATTTTCTACAAAGTAATGTTCCTACAATTTGTACAAAGGCAATCGAGACATACGGCGGTACCCCAGGGACTTCCGTATTGCAAGAATTGGACTACACAGTCAACACGCTCAAAAGTTACTATGATTGACAATTTGGGAGGGACATGCTACTGTAAGTGCATATTTTCAGTTATCGATAACAAGCCGGTGGAGGACCTGTTGCACGAAGAGGATGTAAATGAAGAAGGATGGGCTTCTCAATTGGCTAAAGGCAAGAACAATCCCAATGATGACTATGTACGGAGAGAAGATCTGGATGAGTTGAAGGGCATGTTGCAAAAGTTAGTCGAGGCCCAAGGTCGTAGAGAGGATCCTAGACCCGAACCGATGGACATTAGTCATCAATTACGCACACCTCGAAGGAGTTTATCGATGGCGGGTTCGTCGGGACGCACCGTTACTCAACGTGAAAGAGTCACTGCCTCATTTCGTGGGTACCCCATTCCATCTCGACATGATTCCCCCATTTCTTCTCTACATGAGTCCCCCATTATTACTCTACACGAGTCCCCCATTCGTTCTCCAATACGCCATGAAACGGTTGTTGCATCTAGTTGCAGGCCTAACCACGTTCGTACTCAAGGACAAGGATTCATACGTGGTACCGGAAACGATTTCACAACTTTCTATAGGAGGCTAATGGGGGATGATAATTTGTTGCGGAAATTCTTTATGGACCGGAAATCCCCCTATGAGTTAGGATTTATTTGTCTTTTTTTAGAGTTTTCTTTTTTTATTTATTTCATGGTATGTTTGTAATTGGTTTGTGTACAGACAGTTGGTGGTTTTGTACGATTACTTTAACGTTTCCAGGAAACAGATTCGAGAGCTAATTGAACCTGGAGCTTTTGTTTCCGCAGATGTGTGTAAATATTTAACCATCAACTCAATAGCATTAACCCAACTCAATAACTCCTAACTACTACTTCAACCATCAACCATATCTATCTTATCACCATTAATGAATATAAATGCTAATTTTTTTTTAAAAAAATTTTAAATTATAATCTTACAAGGTGTTTACTATCTATCTTACATGTTTAACGAAAAAATAATATTAACCATGGTTAATAGAGAGGGCTTAATGCCCGGTCTAAATAAGAACGATAATTTGCACTAATGTCCACAACGAAAAAAATACACTACACCACTACACCTATGAATTCAAAATGCTCACGGGATGACACGTGGCATATAATAGCAATCATCATATAAGACAAAATAGTAGTCAATCTTAGTCCAACCAACGAAAATTGTGTTAGCCTCACCTTGTTTTTATTCCCGTTTTAATATTCGACAAATCATCCTTTAAACTAAAATTCATTTTGGTATCACTTTAGATGTTTTCCAAAACCCCTCATTAGATTAGTTGTGTTTATCTCTTTATACTTAGCGTTATATTTAAAAGAACAGCTCCGCGGTACACCGGATGAATCACGCGGTGCACCGCAGCATCACGGACCAGAAGCACGGTGCACTAGATGGCCCGACCAGTAAGCTCAGAAATCTGCACGGTACACCGGACATAAGGCGCGGTACACCGGACCCAGGAACGGACCAGGCGTGCGGTACATGGAGTAGTCCGACCAGTAAGCTCATAATCAAGTCGAACAGTCCCGCGGTGCACCGGACCATACCCGCGGTACACCGCACGAGAGGGTTTCAGCACTATTACTAGAGGACAAAGCTTATATCCGTTGGGAGATAAATAGATCCGTTAGAGAGAAGCTTTATGACCGTTGGACCATCTTCTCAGCTATAAAATGGAGCTCATTCAAGACACAACTCAAGCCTTCAATCTACCAATCTTAAGAGCAATTAATTCTATCATTCAAGGAGGTTTCAAAGGAGCATTCAAGTCATATTTATTGTGAAGCTAATTAGTTCTATCTACTCATTTAGGAGTCTAGTTACAAAGCTTTTATAAGCACCCCTAAACACTCTTTCCCTTTCCTCTTAGTTCTTGTAATAGATTAAGAGAGTAGTGTGAGCATAGGTTTATGCTTGGTTCCTTGTGTTGGTGATAACACAAGTGTATTTACTTCAAAGGGTTTTTGAAGTGGTTGTAAGGGTTTGTATCTCACCCGGTTAAGAGTTACGAAGATTAGTGAGAATCTTGCAAATCCTAAGGAGGCTTCCTTAGGTAGTGGATGTAGGGAAACCGAACCACTATACATCGTTGTGTATCGTATTCTATCTCTACACTCTTTATATTTCCGCACTCTATATGCTTGATAAAATGCCTACTTGAATAGTTTGATATTATTGTCTATTAGGATTATCTAGTTTTATACTATTTAGTTTGCTAATACAATAGGATTCAAATTAGCTTTTAATTTTATTTTCTTGAAATAAAATTAGCCGATTAATTTCTATTGTCCTATTCAACCCCCCTTCTAGGACGCATATAGTATATCAATTGGTATCAGAGCCTAGCTCTATTGTACTTAATCGTTTCTAGAGTTAATACGATATGGACTCTAATCAACCGGAAGGTTCATGTTCTACTAGACCTCCGCTTTTTGTAGGAAAAGACTACTTTGGATGGAAAAAGAAGATGGAGATTCATGTGAAAGGAATCGATTACTTTTTATGGATGGCTATCAAAAAGGGTCCTTATATTCCTTACGTTGCCGGAAGTACAACGGAGGTAAAAGATGAAGATGATTACAATGATCAAGACATAGCTAAACTTACCAAAAACAACAAAGCTATGAACATCCTCATCAATGGATTAAGCGTCACGGAATACGCTAGAGTTAGTGAATGCAATTCCGCTCATGAAATGTGGCAACTCTTGGAGCTATCATATCAAGGAACGGAAGATATTAAGGAAACCAAGATTGGTCTCTTTATCACTAAGTACGAGCTTTTTCGTATGGAGCCCGATGAAGCCTTGAATGCTATGCATCAAAGATTTTCTAACATTGTTAACACTTTGAAGACTCTTGGTCAAGAGTACACCAACAAGGAACAATGCCGAAAAATCTTATTTGCTCTTCCAAGGAAATACAAGACAAAAATCAACTCTATAAGGGATACTAAAGATCTTTCAAAAATGACGGTTCATGAACTCATTTGCAACCTCATGACGGAAGAGCTTGTGCTTGAAGAAGAAAAGATAAGAGATGATGAGGAGAAAAAGATTAAGAAATCCATTGCTTTTCATGCCATGAGTTCAAAGTTGAAAGAACGAAAAGAAAGGAAGGATAGTGAAGAAGAAAATTCACATGAAGAAGAAACTAGTGAAGATGAAGGAGTAGCTATGTTGGCAAGAGATATGAAAAAATTCATGAGATACAAACGCTTTGCCAAGAAAGGAAGTTCTTCCTCACCTTACAAGAAGAATGATAGAGCTATCAAACAAGATGAACCCACTTGCTATCATTGCAAAAAGGTTGGTCACATCAAAACCTATTGTCCTCTTCTTCAAAAGGAGAAACCGAAAAGAGCTATGCATGCCAATATCACTTGGGATACTCAAAATTCGGATGAAGAAGAAAGTGATAATGAAAATGTCAATCTTGTTGCCTTTATGGGAAAAGTTGAGAATGATGAAGATGCTTCTTCGGATGATGATACCGGTACTACTCACTTTGCCTTTATGGCAAATCATGATGAGGTAACTCCTAAATCCAAACTCTCTTTAACTAATGATGATGCTAGTGAACAAGATATTCATGAGGCATTTGATTCTCTTTATAATGATTTTTTAAATTCTATTGAAACAAACAAAGTTTTAACAAAAGATTTAGAATTTGAGAAAAATAGAACTAAAGAGGTTTTGAAAGCTTTGGAAGATTGTCAAAATCTTTGTGATGAATGTATAGATGATAATGAGAAACTTCATCTTATTGAGAAAAACCTTTTGGAAGAAAAAGCTTTGTTAGAGAAAAAGATTGTTGATCAAAATGCCATCATTTTAAAATTTACTAGTGGGCAAGAAAACTTGGATTTGATTTTAGGTTCTCAAAGAATGGCTTGTGAAAAAAGTGGTGTTGGATATGATCCATTCACTCACCAAAAACCTTTGAAAAATGTCTTTGTAAAATCAAAAATTTCAAATGCAATTCCATCCTCTTCAAAATCTTCTATCACTTGCACCTATTGTGAAAAACTTGGTCATGATGCATCTCATTGTTACTATCGTAAATTATTAGATTTGGGATCTCTTGTGCCAATTTGGAAAAGACCTAAATGGGTCTTAAAAAGAAAATCCACTAACCCTCATGGACCCAATCCAAATTGGGTACCTAAAGCTTAATTTACTTTTTGTTTGTAGGGGTTGAGCATCAAGAAGCAAAATATATGGCTACTTGATAGTGGATGCTCAAGACACATGACCGGAAATCCTTCGTTATTTACAAATTTATATAAAACTAAAGGTGATAAAGTTACTTTTGCCGACAACACTAAGAAACGCGTTTTGGGTAAAGGTAACATTGGTAATATGGACTCTTTACTTATCTCTAATGTGTTACTTGTTGAGGGTCTCTCTTTTAACTTGCTTAGTATTAGTCAACTTTGTGATGTTGGTTTTAGTGTTAAATTTGAAGCATCTAGATGTGTTGTTTTCAAAAATGATGAGTTAGATACTATGTTTATTGCAAAAAGATCGGATAATGTTTTTGTTGTTGATCTTGAAAGTCTTATGTGCAAAAATATTAAATGCTTATCCGTGGTTAATGATAGTTGGCTTTGGCATAGACGTTTAGGACATGCTAGCATGGATTTGATTTCAAAATTATCTAGAAAAAATCTTGTTGTTGGTTTGCCTATTTACAAATTTGATAAAGATAAATTATGTGATGCATGTCAACTTGGTAAACAACATCGTTCATCTTTTAAATCCATTAATAAGGTCATCACCATTAGGCCACTTCAATTATTGCATATGGACCTTTTTGGTCCCGTTGATGTCACTAGTTTAGGAGGGTCTAGATATGTCTTTGTTGTTGTTGATGATTACACTAGATTCACATGGGTGATGTTCCTTGCTTTAAAAAGTGATGCCTTCAATGAATTTGCAAAACTTTGTAGAAAGGTGCAAAATGAGAAAGGCTACTCTATTACATGCATTCGTAGTGATAATGGTAGTGAATACGTGAATTCTCCTTTTGTGCATTTTTGTGATGAATTTGGGATTGAGCATAATTTTTCGGCCCCTAGAACTCCCCAACAAAATGGGGTAGTGGAAAGGAAAAACCGAACTCTACAAGAAATGGCTAGAACAATGCTAAAAGAACATAGCTTGCCTACATACTTTTGGGGTGAAGCCGTTCATACGGCTTGTTATGTGTTAAATAGAGTTCTTATTAGACCCCTTATTAAGAAAACCCCTTATGAGCTTTGGAATGGTAGACCACCAACTATTGCTTATTTTCGTGTTTTTGGGTGCAAATGTTTTATCCTAAACACTAGGGACTATTTGGGAAAATTTGATGCTAAATCGGATGAAGGCATTTTTCTTGGTTATTCCACTAAAGGAAAAGCCTATCGCATTTTCAACAAACGTACTCGTACCATTGAGGAATCTATGCATGTTGACTTTGATGAGACTAATCCGTTTTGTATCAAGAAAGTGGTAGATGTTGTTGAAGATACTCCACTAGATCAACCCTTAGAATCTCCTACTCAAGAAGTCAAATCTCATGAAGAATCTCTTAAGGAAGATGATCAAGTGTTAAATGAAGCTAGTACGGATTTACCAAGGTGTTGGAAACATATCAAAGATCACCCAAGTGAATTAATTCTAGGTGATCCAAAAGAAGGTGTTACCACTCGCTCTCGTATTATTGCTCTATGTGCTCATCAAGCGTTCTTATCTCAAATTGAGCCTAAGAATATTAAAGAAGCTTTGTTAGATGATCATTGGATTAACGCTATGCATGAAGAATTAAATCAATTTGAGCGTAGTAAAGTTTGGACATTAATGGAGAAACCAATTGGCCCTACTATCATTGGCACTAAGTGGATATTTCGCAACAAGCTAGATGACACCGGTATAATTACTAGAAATAAAGCAAGGTTAGTTGCTCAAGGATACAATCAAGAAGAAGGTATTGATTTCGATGAAACTTTTGCTCCCGTAGCTAGACTTGAATCTATTCGTATGCTTCTTGCTTTTGCTTGTTATATGAATTTTAAACTTTACCAAATGGATGTCAAAAGTGCTTTTTTAAATGGCTTTATAGACGAGGAAGTTTTTGTTAAACAACCTCCGGGTTTTGAGGATCCAAAATTTCCAAACCATGTTTTTAAACTTTCAAAGGCTTTATATGGTTTAAAACAAGCACCTCGTGCTTGGTATGAACGATTAAGCAAATTTTTATTAGATGATGGTTTTAAAAGAGGAAAAATTGACTCCACTTTGTTTATAAAAAGGTCTTCAAAAGATATCCTTCTTGTGCAAATTTATGTGGATGATATTATATTTGGTGCTACTAATGAAAATCTTTGTGAGAATTTTTCTAAAAGCATGCATAAGGAATTTGAGATGAGCATGATGGGAGAATTGAATTACTTTCTTGGACTTCAAATCAAGCAAATGAAAGATGGTATCTTTGTCAATCAAGCCAAATACACAAAAGAATTGATCAAAAAATTTGGACTTGAAGATGCAAAGGAAATTGGAACTCCAATGAGCACATCCACAAAATTAGACAAAGATGAAGATGGTAAGGATGTTGATGAGAAACTATATCGAGGTATGATTGGTAGCTTACTTTATTTAACCGCTTCTAGACCCGATATTATGTTCCCGGTTTGCCTTTGTGCAAGATTTCAATCTTCTCCTAAAGAAACCCATCTTAGTGCCGTTAAGCGTATTTTTAGGTATTTGAAAGGAACCCTTAGTCTAGGACTTTGGTACCCAAGATTTACCTCCTTTGAGTTAATAGGTTATTCGGATGCCGATTATGCCGGTTGTAGACTTGATAGGAAGAGTACTAGTGGTAGTTGCCAATTCTTAGGTCAATCCCTTGTTTCTTGGTCTAGTAGAAAACAAAATAGTGTTGCTTTATCCACGGCCGAAGCCGAATATGTTGCGGCCGGAAATTGTGTGACTCAAATTCTTTGGATGAAACAAACCTTACTAGATTTTGGCCTAGAGTATGATCGTGTTCCCATTCGTTGTGATAACACTAGCGCTATCAATCTCACCAAAAATCCCATTCAACACTCTAGAACAAAACACATAGAAATCCGTCATCATTTTATCCGTGATCACACTCAAAAAGGGGACATTGTTCTTGAATTTTGTCACTTCCGAAAATCAACTAGCCGATATCTTTACGAAACCTCTACCCCAAGATCTTTTTGAGAAAATTCGTTGTGAGATTGGCATGCAAATTCTCTAACCCTTCTTTCATGTCATGTTTTTGTTTAGAGCTTTTTGTGTATATAATCTTGTTGCTAATCTTTTCTTGATGTTATAGGTTCCTTGAAGCTTCTAATTGTTATCCTTTTATTCCTTTAGTCCTTGTTTTACTCAAAATGTGTTTTGACCCCTTAAAATTTTCAAAATTGTATCATTTGTTCTTTTTGTTGTTGACAAAGGGGGAGAAATTTTAGTTGAACTTTTTAAAATGCATTTTGTGAGGGGGAGTTTTTATAAAAACTCTAGTGATTAGGTTGAGGGGGAGTTTTTGTTCAAAACTTAATCTTAGGCATCTTCAAAAGTTTATGATTTGTCAAACATCAAAAAGGGGGAGATTGTTAGCCTCACCTTGTTTTTATTCCCGTTTTAATATTCGACAAATCATCCTTTAAACTAAAATTCATTTTGGTATCACTTTAGATGTTTTCCAAAACCCCTCATTAGATTAGTTGTGTTTATCTCTTTATACTTAGCGTTATATTTAAAAGAACAGCTCCGCGGTACACCGGATGAATCACGCGGTGCACCGCAGCATCACGGACCAGAAGCACGGTGCACTAGATGGCCCGACCAGTAAGCTCAGAAATCTGCACGGTACACCGAACATAAGGCGCGGTACACCGGACCCAGGAACGGACCAGGCGTGCGGTACATGGAGTAGTCCGACCAGTAAGCTCATAATCAAGTCGAACAGTCCCGCGGTGCACCGGACCATACCCGCGGTACACCGCACGAGAGGGTTTCAGCACTATTACTAGAGGACAAAGCTTATATCCGTTGGGAGATAAATAGATCCGTTAGAGAGAAGCTTTATGACCGTTGGACCATCTTCTCAGCTATAAAATGGAGCTCATTCAAGACACAACTCAAGCCTTCAATCTACCAATCTTAAGAGCAATTAATTCTATCATTCAAGGAGGTTTCAAAGGAGCATTCAAGTCATATTTATTGTGAAGCTAATTAGTTCTATCTACTCATTTAGGAGTCTAGTTACAAAGCTTTTATAAGCACCCCTAAACACTCTTTCCCTTTCCTCTTAGTTCTTGTAATAGATTAAGAGAGTAGTGTGAGCATAGGTTTATGCTTGGTTCCTTGTGTTGGTGATAACACAAGTGTATTTACTTCAAAGGGTTTTTGAAGTGGTTGTAAGGGTTTGTATCTCACCCGGTTAAGAGTTACGAAGATTAGTGAGAATCTTGCAAATCCTAAGGAGGCTTCCTTAGGTAGTGGATGTAGGGAAACCGAACCACTATACATCGTTGTGTATCGTATTCTATCTCTACACTCTTTATATTTCCGCACTCTATATGCTTGATAAAATGCCTACTTGAATAGTTTGATATTATTGTCTATTAGGATTATCTAGTTTTATACTATTTAGTTTGCTAATACAATAGGATTCAAATTAGCTTTTAATTTTATTTTCTTGAAATAAAATTAGCCGATTAATTTCTATTGTCCTATTCAACCCCCCTTCTAGGACGCATATAGTATATCAAATTGTGATACTCAAAATAATTTAATTACGAAAAATTACACTACTACAAAAACACCACAAAGAGGAAAAGTAAGCTTGGATTAGACATTTAATAAAGTATTCCAAAAAATCCTTGTGATGACACGTTGCAAAAATTCAAAAATTGAGCATTTTCTACGTCTGAAATCTTGAAACGAAAAATTACAAACCGCCGTCATTCACAACGAAAATTTGAAGAACACACAACAAATCAAAATAAATTTCGATAACTCAGAAAACTAAATGCATTACTATTCATGATTAGACAACACACTAAAAGTAGCTTTATGTCTAACCAATCAATGAATGACCGGTAATAATTATGGTGGTGAGGGTAATTTGGTAACACTGCTATTCTATTAAAGAAACAATATAAATTGCAGCTACTAGGATTCTTCCACGTCACTTTTTCCTTGCCACGTGGCGTCATCCGCCTGGGACGCACATACACCCCGGGTATAGAAGAATTTCGCAATGAGCATAATGATGTTGAGGATGTTGAAAAAATAAAAGAAGACTAGAATTGCAGTAAGTGTCGTCTTTTTCGAACATCCTAGCTGGAGATTTGACAGGAGCTGGGTTAAAATCAAGTTGTAATAATTATATAATTCGCCAACCTGAAAATAATAATCAGGTTTAAATAGTTTGTTGAACTTCGTTATCTCTACCATCGTTTAAACTCTAAACAATAAGTTTATAATCAAAACAAGATCCAAGCATTTAATTTGGAAGAGTTCTGCAACCAGGAATACCATTTAAATTCATTTCCAAAATGAATCTTTCAATCGATATCTTTTTCAATACATGACTCTTGATATATTAAAGTACATGTTTTTTTTGTTAATTACATGTAAACACGTCGCAAGAAACATAAGAATTTTCCATTAGAATGAGGACAATAATATATTAATTTATCATATCTTAGAATCTTCGACGAAAAGAAAAAGATCATATCTTAGAAGGGTCATATCAATCTTTGATCATTGCTTCATTGTAATTAAGGGAGTGGATCCTCTACTATCTAAAATATCTATAAGTCTCTATGAGTCAATAGGTGGCATGAGTTGAGCCACAAGTTTAATAAAAGCTTTAATATCTTTGTTTTGTCCACTACTTTTTGTTTCTTCATCTCTTTTTACTTCTATTACTTTTTGTCCAATATCAAACACAATTTTTTAATATCTCATCCTATCTACTTTTCCTTGCTGCAAGTTTTAAATTTGTTTTTTCCCTAAATTTTAAAAACTTTTATAAAAAAAAATTCAAATTGTCATACTTATAAAAATTAAAAAATTATTTTTAAAAGATAGATTTAAAATCACGAGATATCACGACATAACAAAACAAATATTTTGAGATATACACGGTCGATCCGTTTTCTTTTTAATATTAAAATTTAATGAAAAAATATTTACCATTTAATTTTTGCCTAACTACTAGGTCTCTGTCAATCTTCTAATCTCAAAACTCCTTTTTCGACTATGTCGTGATATCTCGTGATTTTGGATTTTTAGAAAAATAATTATTTTAATCATGACAAGTTTAAGTTAAATTTTTGTTTTTCAAATTGAGATTTAATTATAATATTCCTTTGATAAAATTAAATGGTAAGTGTTTTTTTATAAAATTTTAATATTTAAAAATATTTTTTCTGACCAACCCTCCATATCTCAAAAAAAAATCTATTTTTGAATTTATCTTTTGATAATATTTTTTAAATTTTTTTAAGTATGGCCTAAATTATTTTTTTATCAAAGCTTTTCATCATATAACTTATGAAAAGATTTTAAAGATTTTTTAAACCACAACAAGGAAAAGTACAAGGATTAGACCCATGATATCAACAAAAAAAGATTAGAATGGAAGTGTGAGAAAACTTGAGTCGGAAAAAACTTTCTATAAAAAAACTAGTCATTACAGGACAAAATAATTTCTCCCAATCCAATATATGAAGCATCCGTTTAATCTGATGCCTGAAGCACCACCTGATGAGGTGGATGCTAGTATGTTGTTGCCACAGGAGAATGGCGGTACCTCAGAAGAAATGGTGGTGGACGGCGTCGCTTATCTAACTTAGATCATCTAGCATAGTAAGAGAATAGAAATTCGATTTACTTTTTTAACTTATATATCAAACCTCTAACTTATCCATTGCATGATCCCTTAAGAGTTTGATATATTAGTTGACTTAGAAGTTTCTTTCTTAAACTTATAATTGTCCAAAAGATTTTTAATTAGGCATTAATCTTATTAGTAATCCTATTCACCCCCCCCCCCCTCTAGGACTTTCAGGGTTTCATCATTAGGGAATATTGGGTTTGGGAATTATATTTGTGATTTTTAGATGATGAAATTATTATTATTGTAACCCTTTGCGGGGGTAATAGTGAATGAAAAAGAAGCTACGAGCTAATTCTGCCAACAAGGGCATAAAAAGAATATATATATGAAAAATAGCGTGATATTCGAACATCAAAAAGAGAATCATAGCTATACAAAAAGAAAAAAATTGATATGAATATATTCGGACCGGCAAAGTGGAATTTGTATGTCATCATAAATGGTTTTATTTGGGATTTATTGGGGATGCACATCAAAAGCATCAAAAATTGGGTTGAGTGAGAACATCTTCGAGTGGAAACTCAAGCTCTAGGGCGATTCGTTGTTGGCTAGTGAGAAGAGGGCCAAAAGCTCACTTTTCATTATCCAAATATATCATACCGTCCCTAAGCCAAGTTATAACCCAAGACCTTAGGATTTCTAACTACTAGATGGAGAAACAATTGAGCTATTAGGTAGTAGGTAAGTGGACCATTGGATGCTGTATTTGGGACCTATGAACAGCCTATAGCCATTAACCTGAACTAAGTTATCATCCTCTCCTTCTGGCATTGCGAAATTAATCTTGACTTGGACTTATGGATTGTTGATTACATGTATATTAAGCATATTTTGTGCATTATTTCTTGAGAATTACTACATGAGATTTTTTAGATATTTATGCTCTAGGATCATTCATTATATTCTGTCCTTGTTCTCCTCCTACTTCTTCTTCTTGTTTATTTTGACTACCCTATTGTTCTTTACTTTTATTGTATCGGGACGATACAACTTTGAGTTGGGGGTCTTGATGTCTCCTCATTTGTGATAATAAAATCTATTCATGAGACATCATTTTAGGCTTATTTATTAGTTTATAGGTTGATTTTAGCTTAGTTTAGTGCACTTTCCTATTTTGAGTTTTGATTTAGAAACATAATATTTTTAGAGCATATTGGGTTTAATTGTTTATTTAGTGTGAAGCTTTAAAGATAATTATGGAGATTAATTAGAGTCCAAGTCAAAGACTACAACTTATGGAAAGAGATTTGCATGGAAATTGGAGATAAAGGAAACAAAGGCTAAAAATATGGAAAAGAAAAAGCTGCCTAAATCTGAGATTCTGCAGCACACGCATAAAGAAGTGGCGATTACTCCAAGAAATAAGCCGATTTTGGCAAATACCTTTCATAGGGACGTAGATAATTCTCTGAGGATTCTTTTGGTATATTATGGAGCAAAAACCGACCAATAACGAAGAAGATATACTCAAAACATTTCAGCAGTAATTATCCATACGAATTTGAGTTGGGCTTGGAGTCTACTACTTGGCCTTATCTCTAAGAAACGAATTAGGTCAACCTATACACTATAAATAAAGCCTCTTAACACTCTTAAATCATCCTTGGTGAAACCTTAAACCAAGAGGAAGCTTACAACACAAGAGAGAAGTCTGGAAGGAGCTGTTCATCATTATGTCTTCTTCCACCTTTAAATTTGTAATTTCTTTCTTTTCTTGCATGAACTAAATTTCTTTAGCTTGAGTTTTAGCATATATGTATGAACCCTAGTTTTGATTGACATCTATCTAATTTGGGAATTTTATATTTTAAATTGAATTATAGTTTTTATTCTCTGTTTATGTGTTTGGATTTATATTCCGTGTTCTTGTGGACTGCAGCCATTTAGAATTACCATCTAGTAATTAGGTCACCATTGACAACGGTGTTTAATTACATGTTTAGCACATAACGTCTAGTATTCGGTTTAGATCTGACAAATCAACCTAACTAGATAATCACTATGGTTTAGTTCTTGTGACTATTTACCAATTACAGGAAAAGTTTGCTTAGGAATCCTTATTGACACAGGTAAATCCTATTTTAAACTACCGATAGCGAATTGGGACCGATTATTGAAATACTACATAATTCACCCTTACATGTTTAGAACGGCAAAACTAGTGGGGATTACATGCTAATGACTTAAGCTATATTCTCATATTACTTCTCTTTCGTATTTATTTTCTGTCTTTAAATTCTTAGTTTTAATTTAGTTAATTAGAAAATCAAACAAATACCTATTTATCTTTACTTTTATCTGCGTTTAGTTGTTCTAGCTTTAAGTTTTTGCACTTGATACTTGCATAAGATTCCCCTAACCTTCGTAGTCTCTGCGGAACGAATCTTAATTATTTAACTAAAACTTGCATACGATCTGTATACTTGCAGAACCGTGTCAGTCTAGGGTGTTTATCTGCACTTATTTATATCTTATTTTATCACACCCTAGGCCCACCATGTTTTTGGCGCCGCTGCCGGGGACTACATCGTTAGTCCTTGTGCATATATCTTGTGCTTTTATTTTTGTTAGTTCTATTTTACGCTTTTGTTTTTAGTTTTTGTTTTTCAGATTTAGTTACAGATGGAGAACCCAAGGAGACTTGAGCTACCCATCGAATTTAGAGTGGAGCCACGAGGAATTCGCGCTCCAGAAATCCAAGCCGCAAAATTTAAACCTGATCCAGGGATGCTAACTCAGTTTGCATCTCATGGATTATTCAGCGGTGCTGCACATCAAGATCTGATCCGATATATTCAGAAATTCATGCAGATCTGTGAGGCTTATATCATAAGAGGAGTTACTAGGGAACAAGTGTATTACCTGATGTTCCAGTTCTTCTTGACCGGATGTGCAAGCAATTGGTATGATACCCAACACCCTCATGTTATTTCAGATTAGGACAAGCTTCAAACAAGATTCCTAGACCGTTTCTATCTGGTTAGTAGACGTTTAAAAGATATGTTGGAGCTTGAACAATTTATACAGGAAGACGGAGAGAGTTTGGGTGAAGCATGGTTACGATTTACAGAAAAGAAGGCGAGATGTCCATTTCATAGATCCTCGCCAGAATATTATTTAACCTTGTTTTATGGAGGCCTTAATGACAAATCAAGAGAGAAAGTAGATTCCTTAGGAAACGCCGGTTTTGTGTTACTAGATCCTGAAGAGGCTGAGTTTGGGATGGAAAGAATTCTTGAGAACGAGAGAAGTTGGCCAAAGAAACCAGAAAAAAAAACACTTCAGAATCTCTGAAGTTTAAAGAATTGGCTAAACAACTCAAAGAACTACAAGAACAAGCCCAAAGAATTGCTCAGGTGAATACAGTTCGTGCAATTCCTTCGTGTCCTGGTTGTGGATCAAGAAATCATGTGTGGGAAGGATGTATGAATAATCCAGCAATAGCCTCCGTTACCTATCCACAAGATAACTATTTCCCTAATAGTTATACTTATCCTCAAGAAAGCTACACTAATTATTAACAACCTCCACAGCAAAGAGTTGGGTCAGAAAGCAAGAAACGTATCATCAACCCCAACCTCAATCTTATAATCCACCACAACCTATTCAGAAAAAGGCACATATTGTTGAAAAAGCTTGTCGAGAACTAAAGAAAGATGCACCTAAACAATCAATGCAACTGGCAAAACAAGAGCAAATCCAAGGCTTGAATTCGAGTATGGCTAAATTAATGCAAGCAGCTGAGAAAATGAGTCATAGCCAACAGAAAATTCAAGCCCAGCAGAAGATTATCAAGCAACTAGAGCATACTTTATCACAGATGGCGAGTACATTACAAAATCGGCCAAAAGGGCAACTTCCAAGTGATACAATTGCTCCTAGAGATGATTCATGCCATGCAGTTGAATTGCGAAGTAGAAAACAACTACCTCCACCAAGACCAAAAACAGAACCAATCCCTATTCCAGAAACCAGTGGGGAAGAAACAATCAAAGATACAGTAGAGGAGGTAGTCAAACCAAAGAGTGTCCAATCCGAGACACCTAAAAAGACGAGAAAACCAGTGGAACTTAATACACGCCCTCCACCACCATACCCTTCACGTGTCAGAAAGAAGGACAATGACCTGGAATTCAAGAAGTTCGTTGACATGTTGAAGAAATTGGAAGTTAATATACCTCTTGTTGAAGCTCTCAAGAGAATGCCGACATATCTCAAGTTCATGAAAGACATTCTCTCCAACAAGTGAAGTATAGAGACTGAGGAAACAATTGGATTACCTATGGAGTGTAGTGCTATATGCCAAAGTAAGTTGCCACCAAAGCTAGAAGATCCCGGAAGTTTTACAATTCCCATCGGCATTGGAGATAGTTGGACCGGGAAAGCATTATGTGATTTAGGCGCGAGCATCAATCTCATGCCTAGATCCCTGTTCGAGAAGCTTAATATTGGAGAAGTAGTACCCACATCTATGGTATTACAAATGGTGGATCGCTCCCTCTCACGACCAATAGGTAAAATTGAAGATGTTTTAGTTAAAGCTGGTTCTTTTATTTTCCCTTGTGATTTTATTATTCTTGACTACGACGCGGATAAGAATGTCCCCATCATTTTGGGTAGACCATTCTTAGCCACGGGGCGTACACTAATTGATGTTGAGAATGGTGAGTTGATCATGAGAGTACGAGGCGAATAGATACGATTCAATGTGTTTCAAGCTATGAAGTTACCAAATTCAAAAGATGAATGTTTCAAAATAGATGTCATCGGAAAAATTGCGCAAGAAGTCTTCAATGAAGCAAGCTTAGATGATGATCTTGACGAAGCCTTAGCACTTGAATCACCAGAGGAACTCGAGATTCCCCCTGAAGATGTTGCTGCATTAGGATCAAATGTACGAGAACTACTTCGAGAATCAGGTGACATTGAACCAATGAAACAACCATCTATAATATGTCCACCTGTTCTCGAAGAAAAACCACTTCCAGATCACCTACGCTATGCATATCTAGGTACGAACAAAACTTTGCCTGTTATTATTTCTGCTAACCTTTCAGGTTCTCAAGAGGAGAAGCTACTGCAAGTACTTCGAGCAAACAAAGAAGCAATTGGATGGACTATTGCCGACATCAAAGGAATTAGTCCTTCCATTTGCAAACACAAAATAATTCTTGAAAACGAAGGTGGGCGATCTATCGAGGGACAAAGAAGACTCATGTCAGCTATGAAAGAAGTGGTGAGAAAAGAAGTTATCAAGTTGTTAGATGCAGGAATTATATATCCGATTGTTAGCAGTGATTGGGTTAGTCCAGTGCAATGTGTTCCAAAGAAAGGAGGTATCACTACCATCCTTAATGATCAAGGCGAAGCCATACCATCAAGACCAGTTGTGGGGTGGCGAGTGTGCATGGATTACCGAAGACTGAACAAAGCCACAAAGAAAGATCACTTCCCGCTACCATTCATTGATCAGATGCTAGACAAACTTGCAGGGAGAGAATACTATTGTTTCCTTGACGGATATTCGGGCTATAATCAGATTTGTATGGATCCCCTTGATCAACACAAAACAACTTTTACTTGTCCGTTTGGTACTTTTGCTTATAGAAGAATGCCATTTGGTTTATGCAATGCACCTTCCACGTTGCAGAGGTGCATGATGGCGATATTTTGGGACATGATTGATAAATATTTGGAGGTTTTTATGGATGATTTTTTGGTGTTTGGAGATAGTTTTGATAACTGTTTTAATAATCTTGAAAAAGTCCTTGTGAGATGTAGAGAAAAGGATCTTGTGCTTAATTGGGAAAAATGCCACTTCATGGTTCAAGAGGGAATTGTGTTGGGACATAAAGTTTCGAAGGCAGGGATGGAGGTTGATCGTGCTAAAATTGAAGTTATCAAAACATTACCACCTCCAGTTTCCGTTAAAGGAGTGAGAAGTTTCTTGGGTCACGCAGGATTTTATCGAAGATTTATTAAAGATTTCTCCAAGATCGCCAAACCGCTTTGCTCTTTACTTGAAAAGGATAGTCCTTTTAATTTTACTGAAGAGTGTCTTCAAGCTTTCTTGACGATTAAAGAGAAACTGATCTCTACACCTATTGTTATACCTCCTGATTGGAAAGCTCCGTTTGAACTTATGTGCGATGCTAGTGATCACTCTATGAGTGTTGTGTTGGGACAGAGGAAAGACAAGATTTTCCACACGATTTATTATGCAAGTAAGACTTTCAACGCTGCCCAGATGAATTATACAGTGACGGAGAAAGAGATGTTGGCCGTGGTTTATGCTTTTGATAAATTTCGTTCCTATCTGATTGGGAAGAAAACTGTTGTATTCACAGACCATTCAGCTATTGGGTACCTTATGGAGAAAAAGGACGCTAAGCCGCGTCTTATTAGATGGGTACTATTGCTTCAAGAATTCGACATAGATATTCGAGACCGAAAAGGATGCGAAAATCAAGTTGCTGATCATTTATCAAGGCTCAAAGGATCTGATGCGAACAAGGAACCACTGTTGGTTAAAGAGGTATTCCCTGATGAACAACTTTTTGCTATTAAACATGCGTTTGTGCCATGGTATGCAGATCTGGTCAACCTCATTGTGAGTGGTGTCTTTCCCAAAGATATCCACCCACAACAAAGACAAAGATTAACTCACCAAGCCAAACAATATTATTGGGATGAACCATACCTCTGGAAGATTTGTAGTGACCAAGTGGTTAGAAGATGTGTACATGAAGGTGAAATGGAAAAAATCATTGAAGGTTGTCATAGTTCACCTTATGGAGGTCATTTTAAAGGCGATAGAACCGCAACTAAAATTCTTCAATCCGGGTTCTATTGGCCTACCATACACAAAGATTGTCATCGTTTTGTCCAGTCATGTCAAAGATGCCAGTTCACTGGTAATATATCAAAAAGAGACGCGATGCCGCTTAACAATATCTTAGAAGTTGAAATCTTTGATGTATGGGGAATAGATTTCATGGGACCTTTCATTACTTCCCATGGAAATCTTTATATTTTGCTTGCGGTAGATTATGTATCAAAGTGGGTAGAAGCAGTGGCAACACCAAAGAACGATGCTCAAACAGTGATTAAATTCTTAAAAACAAACATCTTTTCAAGACATGGTACGCCACGTGTTCTCATCAGTGATAAAGGTACCCACTTTATTAATGCTCCTCTGAGAAACTATCTTCGTAAGTTTGGAGTGAGACACCGTACTTCAACCGGTTATCACCCACAAACTAACGGTCAAGCTGAAGTTTCCAACCGGGAAATCAAATCCATTCTTGAGAAGACCGTTAGTAAATCGAGGAAAGATTGGTCTTTAAAGCTAGATGATGCTCTCTGGGCTTACAGAACAGCATTTAAAACACCAGTTGGGGCATCTCCATATCGCATGGTCTACGGCAAGGCATGTCATCTACCGATTGAACTTGAAGTTCGAGCCTACTGGGCTATTAAAACTCTGAACCTAGACCCAGAATTGGCCGGGAAACAAAAGATGATGCAGCTGAACGAGTTGGAGGAGTTTCGTTATCTTGCCTATGAAAATTCACGCCTCTATAAAGAGAAAACAAAGCGATGGCATGATAAACAGCTCCGTCCAAAGCATTTCGAGAGAGGACAAAAAGTTTTATTTTATAACTCTCGATTTTCGAACTACCCAGGAAAGCTTAAATCCCGTTGGGGAGGACCTTACATTGTTACTAAAGTCACACCTCATGGAGCGATTGAAATTGAACATCCAACCGAGCAACGGACATTCATGGTGAATGGCCAGCGTTTGAAGAGATACCATGACAGTGAGGACTTTGGGCGAGAGGAGACAATCCATCTCATTGAATGCGCTTAGCCTGAGGTATACGTCTAACTCAAAGACGTTAAACAAAAGTGCTCTTGGGAGACACCCCTTGTTTTAATTGCTTTTTAGATTAGTTTTATTGTTTTGTAGTGTATAATATTAAGGTAGTGTATATTTTTAATTGTGTTTACAAGCTAATAGGAGAGAAAGGTAGTGTGTTACTACGCAGGACTCGAGTTTGGGGTCAGAAAATTTCTTGGAAAAATTCACAGGCAGGTCCGGTATACCGCGCCTCACGGCCGATATACCGCGCATGGAAATCACGTGCCACGGGGTGGCTATCATGGGTTTTATACCGAGACAAAAAATTTGAGGCATGATGGCTCCGGTATACCGCGCCTCATGTCCGGTATACCGCGAGAAGCAAAAACCGGTACCACGGGGTTCATACCGCGGGTTTTTTGACGGAGATGATAAATTGAAAACCCGTGCCAAGGGTTACATACCACGGGTTCTTGGCCGAGACGAAAAATTGAAGACCTGATACGTCCGGTATACCGCGGGTTAAGCCTGGTATACCGCGGTATGGCGGTTTGTGAAGAAGTTCTTTCCTAATCAACTTCTTACCTTAACAAGATCAACCCTAGCCTCCCACATACAAATTTTTCAGACCCAAACCCTATATATACATCTTAAAGCTTGTACAAACCTTCACAATTAACACAACAACTCCTCAAATCCTCTCCTCCATCTTCCATAAACACAATCTCTTCATCAAATCCATCAAGAACCTTTCTCCTTCATCAATTCCAAGCAACAACATCAAGCTAAACCAATTTTCCTTAAACTTTTAATCCATCCTTGGTATAACTTGAGTTGTGGGTAAATCAAGCATGACTAACAGATCTGAAGCTATGGAATACAAGAGAAAGTGCTCTATCCTTGGAAAGAATAAGAAATTGCCTGGAGCCACCATTGAAAAACCCATCAATCTTGATGAGGTTACGAAAGAATCAAAAGAAAAGGCACCAGCACAACCACTACCAAAGAAGTTAACTGCTAGAATGTCCATACCATCAAGAAGGCCTTTGAAGAAGATAAAAATTCAAGACCAAGGTTCTTCTACCTCTTCCTCTGAAATTGTTCATGATCTTCCTCCTTGGGCTCTCAAGTTACAGAACGAAATAGAAAGATTACGAGAAGATAACAGAGAACTTTGGACAGAAGTCATACAGATGGAATCACAGATAGAAGATTTGACCTTGGAAAGGGATATTGATAGTTATACCGATCCTTCAGCTTCAGATGAGGAGGATGATATAATGGATCTCTATGGCCAGCCAGGTAGGTCATTCTAATTTTTCTTAATAGCTTGTATGCATTAGGTAGTTTAGTTAGTTTTAATTTTAAATTTTATTTCATTCTTGAGTCTTTTTCGAGTCGTGGGGACACGGCTCACTTTTGAGTTGGGGGTGGGGATTCGTTGTCCTCATCTTCTTTTCGTTGTTGCATAAAATTTAAAATTTTTAGGTTGAATTAAGGCATAGAATATTTTGAATGTACCTATTTGAGCATGATTTTATTAGGTCAATGATAGTTAGTAGTATGTTTTTGAAAGATGCAACAAAATTGTTTAGGATGCATGTATGAAAACAGGAAATAAAGGATAGAATAGTTAATGAGCAATGCTAAGAATTCACGTTGAAACTTAGGAATAGTTATTTGGTGTGTAGAACGTGAGGTTTAAAATTAGTTGAAAACCCACTTATCTATGAACTAATAATGAAAACGTAACGAAATCCGGTAGTTAGAAAAATGAATAAGGCAGTTCTTTCATGATAAAACACTTGAAGCCTTGATACTTTCTCACCCTTTTGTTTGATTATTTATCCGTCTTAGCCCCTCTGAGCCTTTCTAAAGCCTTTATTGAAACACATTATAATCCATACCCTTAGTTTGTAGGACTTATCTATATGACCCGCACTTGAATCGCGAAACCTGAGACAACTCGTTTTAGAGCTTGAGTTTGGGGTGGTGGGTTTGTTGGCATATAGCCTCCCTTAATAGGTTTTTTTAATGTGAAAAATCCTCTTGTGTTTAGTGTGCTAATTACTCTTGTTATATACATCCTATCTTGCACTATTGTTCATCAAAAACACTTTACATATCATTCTTATTATATCTCATTACATATACTTTTATTCATATCTTTATATACATTGAGATATAGCCTTTATGATCAACTACAAAGTTTATAAGAATGTTGTTATCTACAACTTTCGTGAAGAAGATTTACTGATCCGAGCATCAAAGCAAAAGTTATATCTATCAAAGATGTTTGGTGCGGTACACCGGACCTAGGGTGCGGACCAGGGCACGGTGCATGGCTAGCCCGTCAGAAAGATAGAAAATCTAACCGTTGAAGGTGCGGACCCGCGGTACACCGCAGGGAAGGTTTTTCTGCACAAAGTTTAAGTCATAAGAAATATATCCGTTGGGAGATTAATAGATCCGTTGGACACAAGCCTTATGACCGTTGGAAGCAATTTTTAGCTATAAAATGAAGGTCTTTCAAGGCTACAACTACACCAACTAATCACAAACATTAAGAAGCTTAATTGTTATCATTCAAGAAGGTGTCAAGAGCTATACATTGTCAAAATCAATATTAGTGAGCTTAAAAGTCTTATCCAACTCATTCAAGGAGTTAATCAAATAAGCCACAAAAGTTCTATCTACTCAAAAGGAGTCTTTCATGCTTAGTGTTATATCTACTCAATTAGGAGATTGTTAGCAAAGTTATTTCACCCCTTAAACACTTTGTTTTTATCCTCTTAAGTCTAGTTCTTGTAATAGATAGATTAAGAGAAAATTAGAGTATCGGGAGTATACTTGGTGTCCTTGTGTTGCGATAGCACAAGTGTTTGTCCTTCGTGGTATCGAAGAGGTTGTAAGGGTTATTGTGTTCTCGACCCGGTTAAGAGAGACACGGGAGTTTAGTGAAAAGCTTGAAATCCTAAGGAGGCTTCCTTAGGTAGTGGATGTAGGGATAACCGAACCACTATACATCGTTGTGTACTTTCTATCCCTACTCTATTTATTTTCCGCACCTTATATGTTTGATAATATGCTAGCATGAATATTGTGATATTGATTATCTAAGCTTATCTAACTTAGATCATCTAGCATAGTAAGAGAATAGAAATTCGATTTACTTGTTTAACTTATATATCAAACCTCTAACTTATCCATTGCATGATCCCTTAAGAGTTTGATATATTAGTTGACTTAGAAGTTTCTTTCTTAAACTTATAATTGTCCAAAAGATTTTTAATTAGGCATTATTCTTATTAGTAATCCTATTCACCCCCCCTCTAGGACTTTCAATTGGTATCAGAGCCTAACTCTACGTGAATAGCTTAATCGTTAGTAGAGTAAACGATATGGAATTTAATCTTTTGGAAGAGTCGTCTTCTACCCGACCTCCACTTTTTGTAGGAACTTACTATCTTGCTTGGAGAACAAAAATGGAGGAATTTATCAAAGCCGAAGATCCCGATCAATGGAGAATTGTTATGGAAGGTCCATTCATTCCATACAAAGAGGAGTTAAATGAAGCGGGAGTTCTTAAGTTAAATCAAGAAGAAAAAGATTATGATGAACTCACCGATGATGATAATGCTAAGCTCACTCAAAATGTAAAACCGGTGTACACTCTAATTTGTGGAATATCCGAAGAGATTTTTTCACAAATGTTAGATTGTAATTCCGCAAAAGAGATTTGGGATCGTTTGGAGTTTCTATATGGGATTGTCGAGAATGAAGAAGAAAAAGAAAGCTTAACTCATGATGAATCTCATAACAATCCTAAACCAAAACATGAGGTAGCAATCTATCCTAACTCTTTGTCACCTCCATATAATTATGATGATATTAGGCACATTTCATCCCTTCTAAATATTCTTGACTCTTAAATCCATTTGAATAACCTTATGTTGAAAAAGGCTAAAGTTGAGCAAAAGAATTGTTTTAATTGTTGTATTACCTTAGATGATATTTTGGGAAATACTAAAAACCCTTGTTTTGAAAATATTTTCTCTTCAAATAAAAGTCAACATCCTATGAAGAAAAATATAGAAGGTTTTGAAAAAGTGGATGAAGCATTTTCCCTTGCTCTTAAAACTTTAGAAAATCATCCTTACTTGAATGTCACTCCTTTTGATTCAAATGATCTTTTCAAAGAAAAATTATATTTGAGTGATAATTTGGATATTCAAAAGAACGAGAAAAAATCGTGTTCAAAACCCTCTCATGATAGTTCTATTCGAAAAAGAAGTTCTTGCAATTATTGTGGTAAACCCGGTCATCATGTTTCTACGTGTCATTATCACAAACAACTTGAATACGGGTCTTTGATACCCTCGTGGGAAAAACCGATATGGATCGTGAAAAATGCTAATAATATTTCCGGATCCATTCCACCTCGGATACCATAGTAATATTCATTGTAGGTGTTGAGCGTCAAGAAAATGGAATAATATACAAAAAGACGCTCAAATCTCGTAAAAGAAAAATCCGGTGAATTCTTTCCTTCTTTTCTTTTCTAGTTTGTGTTTTATTATGTGTTTATGTGCTTTATCCTCTATGTGTTAATATCTTGTGAGTCTTGACCTTTTCATGCTTAAAATTTCTTTGTTTTTACATTGGGTCTTTTTGTACTTTTTAGAAAATATAGGGGTATTTGTGAAATAAACTGTTTTATTTGTTTTCGGGATTTCCTTGTTTTATCTTTTCAAAACAAAAATTATTTTGTAAGTTTTATACCATTCCGAATCTATTGGGGAGGTTTCGAATGAGTTTCGGGAGTTTTTGAACGACCCAAAAAATCTGTTTTTAGTGCCTTCGTCGAGCGTTTATGCGGTGCACCGCACCACTTCCGCGGTACACCGCGATCCAGGGTTTATATTTGTTACTTTTCCTTTATTTTTCGTCCAGTTTATTCGCAACCTAAATTCTACAGTGCGGTACACCGCACAGTTGACGCGGTACACCGCGGAATAGGGTTTTGTCTGGTTTTAAAACCCGCCAGTTTCCTTTTATCCTTCATTCCCTCTTTAAACAAAAACCCTACCCGCTCCAACACTTGCTCCTGCGATTTCCGGCGATAGCCACCTCTAATCCGCCGCCTAAGCTCTACCTTCTCCACCAAATCACTTCCTTTTCTCTCTCCTTCATTCCTCCTCCATTACCCACTTCATTTCACCATGGTAAGAGCAAAGAAGACAGCTGCTGCTCCAAGGAAAACCTCCGCCGCCGGAGCCTCCTCCAGCCGCCGCCGTGCACCATCACCGGCGAGGTCTCCTACACCACCTCCACTCCGGCCATTCGAGCCTCTTCCGGGTAGAACCTTAAATGCTTCAGCTTTTCCTTCCGGTGATGATTCTCTCTATCAACTCCTTTCTTTTCAAGGTTGTCATAATATTTTTCGTTATTCGGGAAGTCATTTAGCTAATGGATTAATTGAAGAATTTTACTCGAACCTTGAATATAATTGTGCAAATATTTCGATTAAATCTAAAGTTTCGGGTATTACTTTACGCTTAAAGTTGAATGAATTATGTGCACGTTATGATATTCCTACCGATGGTTTTAATGGTTTTTGGTCTAATGGATGGGATGGATCGGGTCTTGATGTGGTAGCACAAAATGAGGTCAATGAATTCGTAACTAGTAGGATGCTAGTTCGAGATGGTAATTGGAATATACGGAATTTCGATCCGGAATTTATAGTGGCTCATAAATTCCTTATTTCGGCCGTGATACCTAAAGACAAACATGATGCTAAGTTGATTCCATATGAGACTTACCTTTTATATCTAATTTTTGCTAGACAACGAATCAACATTATTGCTATAATGTTCAAATGGATGAATCACTCTAGGGCATCAAGTGATAAAGTTCCTTATGGTATTTTTCTTTACCGAACTTTTTGAAACTAATGGCATTTCTTTAGGCGGTACTAGTGTGAAACCAATCGATAGGGCTTGGTGCTTTGATTACAACACTATTAAGAGAATGAAATTCGTAATCTATAACAATACTTATGTTTCGTGCTCACGTGTTAGTCGAATTTCGGATGCATCTATTCGTAATCGTATCTTATCCGCAAAAGAGGGAACTACCGGTCCGGCTTTTGACTCGCTCGAGATTTTGGAAAACCCGGCCCCACAAGATCCCGCTCCTAATCCTAATGCCGCTTCATCCTCTAATCTTACTCCCGGTGATAATTCCTCCTCAAATTCCCGTCTCGATCAATTCATGGCTTATATAACTCAAAGGTTTGATACCTTGTAAAAGAAGCTTGATGCTATTCATGATAAGATTGATTGGTCGGGTCGCCGTTCGCGTTCTAGGAGTCATTCCCCTCGTTGAGCCTATCCCGTTGTTTACTAATGATTTCGTTCTTTTTATGCTTTCTTAACCTTGGTTTTAATTGTGTCTTATTTTGGTTGCTTTGGATTATTAGTTATGTTTGTTTATGCTTTGAATGCTATGGATCCATGTTTTGGATATTTAGGATTTTATTGCTATTTTTGGTATGATTTGGATATTTGGTTTAGTATGCTATGTTTTAATTTTGGTTATTTATTGTTTAGATGCTTAAATTATATGCTTCGGATTTTATATTGTTGCGTTAATGTTGCTAACTTTTTCCTTGATGATATAGGTACTATTGCATCATTTATCTTTTATCTTTCTATATTGCTTTATGGTCCCTATAGTTTGATCAAATTACTCTTAGTTTTTCAAATGGTTGAAAATTGCACTTAGCTCTCTAAAAGTTTTTCAAATTTCTTTTTAGTCCCTAAAACTTTTGAAGAATGCATTTTGACACCTATATTTTTCAAAGATTACATTTTACCCCTTAATTTCTTAAAAATGATTTCAAATATTCTTATTAGTAAAAAGGAGAAATTATAGGTCAAACTTTAACAAAATTGAAACAAACACTCTATGCATTTTGTGAGGGGGAGTTTTTCTTAAATCATCTTTAAAAACTCAAATGCTTGGGTTAATCGTTTATACTAATCGTTTATCTCTTAAATTGCAACTAATCGTTTGTGTTGTTAGAAAGCGTATGAGATGAAAATCTATCGATCAAGAAGTTGGTAAAATGTCTCTATCCCTTAGTTCTTGCTTTACAATTGTCGATCTTTGTGCATCTCTATTTTAAATTGTTTTAATCACCCTAAACTCTTGCACTCCTTAAAATCGTTGTTTAAAATCTATTCACTTGAGTTTTAGCTCTTCTATTTTTTAGTTGTTTTTATTACCCCGTCTTTTTGATGAAGACAAAGGGGGAGAAATATGTGCACTAAAACTTTCAAAATTGCACCTTTTAAATTCTCACAAATGCATTTCATATCTTATATGCTTATTGTGAGGGGGAGCTTAATTTCATTAGAGCTTAAACTTTCATATCATTCCTAAGGTGTTTTAGTGAAGGATTTGTCATCATCAAAAAGGGGGGGATTGTTGGCATATAGCCTCCCTTAATAGGTTGTTTTAATGTGACAAATCCTCTTGTGTTTAGTGTGCTAATTACTCTTGTTATATACATCCTATCTTGCACTATTGTTCATCAAAAACACTTTACATATCATTCTTATTATATCTCATTACATATACTTTTATTCATATCTTTATATACATTGAGATATAGCCTTTATGATCAACTGCAAAGTTTATAAGAATGTTGTTATCTACAACTTTAGTGAAGAAGATTTACTGATCCGAGCATCAAAGCAAAAGTTATATCTATCAAAGATGTTTGGTGCGGTACACCGGACCTAGGGTGCGGTACACCGGACCTAGGGTGCGGACCAGGGCACGGTGCATGGCTAGCCCGTCAGAAAGATAGAAAATCTAACCGTTGAAGGTGCGGACCCGCGGTACACCGCAGGGAAGGTTTTTCTGCACAAAGCTTAAGTCATAAGAAATATATCCGTTGGGAGATTAATAGATCCGTTGGACACAAGCCTTATGACCGTTGGAAGCAATTTTCAGCTATAAAATGAAGGTCTTTCAAGGCTACAACTACACCAACTAATCACAAACATTAAGAAGCTTAATTGTTATCATTCAAGAAGGTGTCAAGAGCTATACATTGTCAAAATCAATCTTAGTGAGCTTAAAAGTCTTATCCAACTCATTCAAGGAGTTAATCAAATAAGCCACAAAAGTTCTATCTACTCAAAAGGAGTCTTTCATGCTTAGTGTTATATCTACTCAATTAGGAGATTGTTAGCAAAGTTATTTCACCCCTTAAACACTTTGTTTTTATCCTCTTAAGTCTAGTTCTTGTAATAGATAGATTAAGAGAGAATTAGAGTATCGGGAGTATACTCGGTGTCCTTGTGTTGCGATAGCACAAGTGTTTGTACTTCGTGGTATCGAAGAGGTTGTAAGGGTTATTGTGTTCTCGACCCGGTTAAGAGAGACACGGGAGCTTAGTGAAAAGCTTGAAATCCTAAGGAGGCTTCCTTAGGTAGTGGATGTAGGGATAACCGAACCACTATACATCGTTGTGTACTTTCTATCCCTACTCTATTTATTTTCTGCACCTTATATGTTTGATAATATGCTAGCATGAATATTGTGATATTGATTATCTAAGCTTATCTAACTTAGATCATCTAGCATAGTAAGAGAATAGAAATTCGATTTACTTTTTTAACTTATATATCAAACCTCTAACTTATCCATTGCATAATCCCTTAAGAGTTTGATATATTAGTTGACTTAGAAGTTTCTTTCTTAAACTTATAATTGTCCAAAAGATTTTTAATTAGGCATTAATCTTATTAGTAATCCTATTCACCCCCCCCCCCCCTCTAGGACTTTCAGGGTTTCATCATTAGGGAATATTGGGTTTGGGAATTATATTTGTGGTTTTTAGATGATGAAATTATTATTATTGTAACCCTTTGCGGGGGTAATAGTGAATGAAAAAGAAGCTACGAGCTAATTCTGCCAACAAGGGCATAAAAAGAATATATATATATATGAAAAATAGCGTGATATCTCGAACATCAAAAAGAGAATCATAGCTATACAAAAAAAAAAAATTGATATGAAAAGAAAATATATATTCGGACCGGCAAAGTGGAATTTGTATGTCATCATAAATGGTTTTATTTGGGATTTATTGGGGATGCACATCAAAAGCATCAAAAATTGGGTTGAGTGAGAACATCTTCGAGTGGAAACTCAAGCTCTAGGGCGATTCGTTGATGGCTAGTGAGGAGAGGGCCAAAAGCTCACTTTTCATTATCCAAATATATCATACCGTCCCTAAGCCAAGTTATAACCCAAGACCTTAGGATTTCTAACTACTAGATGGAGAAACAATTGAGCTATTAGGCAGTAGGTAAGTGGACTATTGGATGCTGTATTTGGGACCTATGAACAACCTATAGCCATTAACCTGAACTAAGTTATCATCCTCTCCTTCTGGCATTGCGAAAGTAATCTTGACTTGAACTTATGGATTGTTGATTACATGTATATTAAGCATATTTTGTGCATTATTTCTTGAGAATTACTACATGAGACTTTTTAGATATTTATGCTCTAGGATCATTCATTATATTATGTCCTTGTTCTCCTCCGACTTCTTCTTCTTGTTTATTTTGACTACCCTATTGTTCTTTACTTTTATTGTATCGGGACGATACAACTTTGAGTTGGGGGTCTTGATGTCTCCTCATTTGTGATAATAAAATCTATTCATGAGACATTATTTTAGGCTAATTTATTAGTTTATAGGTTTATTTTAGCTTAGTTTAGTGCACTTTCCTATTTTGAGTCTTGATTTAGAAACATAATATTTTTAGAGCATATTGTGTTTAATTGTTTATTTAGTGTGAAGCTTTAAAGATAATTATGGTGATTAATTAGAGTCCAAGTCAAAGACTACAACTTATGGAAAGATATTTGCATGGAAATTGGAGATAAAGGAAACAAAGGCTAAAAATATGGAAAAGGAAAAGCTGCCTAAATCTGAGATTCTGCAGCACACGCCTAAAGAAGTGGCGATTACTCCAAGAAATAAGCCGATTTTGGCAAATCCTTTTCATAGGGACGTAGATAATTCTCTGAGGATTCTTTTGGTATATTATGGAGCAAAAACCGACTAATAAAGAAGAAGATATACTCAAAACAGTTCAGCAGTAATTATCCATACGAATTTGAGTTGGGCTTGGAGTCTACTACTTGGCCTTATCTCTAAGAAACGAATTAGGTCAACCTATACACTATAAATACAGCCTCTTAACACTCTTAAATCATCCTTGGTGAAACCTTAAACCAAGAGGAAGCTTACAACACAAGAGAGAAGTCTGGAAGGAGCTGTTCATCATTATGTCTTCTTCCACCTTTAAATTTGTAATTTCTTTCTTTTCTTGCATGAACTAAATTTCTTTAGCTTGAGTTTTAGCATATATGTATGAACCCTAGTTTTGATTGACATCTATCTAATTTGGGAATTTTATATTTTAAATTGAATTATAGTTTTTATTCTCTGTTTATGTGTTTGGATTTATATTCTGTGTTCTTGTGGACTGCAGCCATTTAGAATTACCATATAGTAATTAGGTCACCATTGACAACGGTGTTTAATTACATGTTTAACACATAACGTCTAGTATTCGGTTTAGATCTGACAAATCAACCTAACTAGATAATCACTATGGTTTAGTTCTTGTGACTATTTACCAATTACAGGAAAAGTTTGCTTAGGAAGCCTTATTGACACAGGTAAATCCTATTTTAAACTACCGATAGCGAATTGGGACCGATTATTGAAATACTACATAATTCACCCTTACATGTTTAGAACGGCAAAACTAGTGGGGATTACATGCTAATGACTCAAGCTATATTCTCATATTACTTCTCTTTCGTATTTATTTTCTGTCTTTAAATTCTTAGTTTTAATTTAGTTAATTAGAAAATCAAACAAATACCTATTTATCTTTACTTTTATCTGCGTTTAGTTGTTCTAGCTTTAAGTTTTTGCACTTGATACTTGCATAAGATTCCCCTAACCTTCGTAGTCTCTGCGGAACGAATCTTAATTATTTAACTAAAACTTGCATACGATCTGTATACTTGCAGAACCGTGTCAATCTAGGGTGTTTATCTGCACTTATTTATATCTTATTTTATCACACCCTAGGCCCCACCAGAATACAAAAACACTAGACGATATTTTCCCACAACCATTAATCCCAGAAATTTCAAAGATACGCATACTAAACCTTGATCAAGAAGACAGATTCATATTGCTACACTCCAAAGATGGAAAATATGCAACAAAAACAGAATATAAAGTTCTCACAGATATGGTTGTTCTTAACTAACCACAAACAACAACGAACACAGGATAATATAAAACCAGGCATGTGGAAAACTATTTTGAACGCCAATATCCGAAAAAATATATGTATCTTCTGCTGGAAGGCGTGTAACAACGCAATTCCTTCAGCATCTACTCTTTACGATAGGAAATGTGTCGACTCACCAATCTGCCCATGGTGCCAGACTGAAAAGGAAACAATCAGACATATTCTTCTCCAATGCACAATCAACAAAGCAATATGGGCGGCGTCGACCTTCCGAATTAGAATTCAAGATGATGAAACAAATAAAATAGGCGATTGGCTTTCTGGAATTATTGAATCATACAACTCAGGAGGCTGGGACAAAAATAAGGTAACTCACTATATCCTCATACTTATTTGGAATATTTGGAAAGCTAAGATGAAGGCAATTCATGAAAAAGCGAATATCGATATTGACCACATTATCCTTATAACTCATAACCTTATGAGAGAATTACATGGATAAAATTGGGCAAGGTACCAAGATCAACAAACCCACACAAACCGCCAACAGCAAATGCAAGTGTCAATTACACCAGTAACAGAAGATATTATTTTTACATGCGATGCATCTTTTAGCACTAAATATGAACATACAAGAATTGTAATTTCACAGAGAAACTGTAGGACAGGCGAAGTTAGAGAAATCGCAACAATTGCAAGATGCGACACATATTTGGAAGGGGAAGCGATAACAATTCAGGAAGTAGTTAACCTTTGCAAGGATTACAAGGAAAGTACGAAGATCATTTTCTGATAACCTTGATCCAATACAAGGTCTTAGGCAGGTGTCAACAGCAAGATTGACTATCCAACCGATTATGCGCCAAATCATGCGGAGAACGGTTGAAGCAGGACCGCTGTCCTTTCGGCACTTACCGCGAAGGATGAACAGTCATGCAGATCATCTTGCAAAACAAGCTAGACACGGAGCCAACAACTGAAGAGACTCCAATTTCGATCTGAACCAGAATTTCACAAAAAATGGGAGTTGGATAAACGTTCTTCTTCGGAGGTTTTCTCTTGTAAAAAAAAACACAACTTAGAACTGAATTTGCTAAAGAATTAAGATTAAACCCTCCTTTAAGAGCCATAACAATTTTAACAGCATAAAGATTTAAATTTAAAACATTAATACCCCCAATAAGTTCTAATTGTTATTAAAAAAAATTAATAACAATATATTTGCGTAACCTTTTCCAACATAATTGAATATCCAAGATATCCACCAAGCGGATCACCAGCAGCTCCTCAAGTTAAAACATCAAATTCATTAGAAAATCATAAAAAAAAAATTATGCATATATATATTCGCTAACCTGCATCAAATCCTGCAGAAACTATAATTAAATCAGGATTAAATTCCTTAGCAACAGGAATTACTATATGATCCCAAGTTGCAAAATAATCAGCATCGCCACATAAGCCATTCTGCCATGGTACATTAATGTTGTAGCCTTTTCCGAAACCTTCTCGATCATGATATGAGATCCATCATTACCAGTTGGATATTGGATAAAGTCCCATATTCATGCCTAATTAAATAAAATTAACTCAAAAATTTAGAAACTGTAATATTAATACATGCATGCACGACCAACTCGACACCGCTGGTGGTGATATGTCGTTCACAACTCTGTTTAGACAAACCGTGAATCTCAAGTATGTCAAACTTACTTACTATGATTGTTCATCTGATAAGAGATTACAAGTTGTCTGGGAGAATTATGTGATTAGTTAGGGAATTAAAGGCTTCAAGAATAGAGAAATTTTGGATGATTTGAGAGGTTAGAATCAAGTTATGGACTGGTTAAAAATTGTTTGGCACAAATGATCCAACCTGGACAACAATTTTGCACTTGGTTGGCTTGTAAGAATAGATTGAATACTAAAGATAGAATTTTGATATGTGGTATGGGCATTAATGGAATATGTTATTTGTGTGAGAAAGAGTTGGAAGATAGGTAGAATCTCTCTGTACAATATGTGTTTACTCAGGATATTTGGAAAGAACTATGCATTATGAATGAGTGACAGAATAATACTAGTAATAGTTGGGATGAAGAGTGGAATACTTGAAGATTCATAAAAGTATCTCGTTAAGGGATAGTGTATATTGCTTGAGCTTCGCAATTTATGTATACTGTGTTTGAGATACAAGGAAGAAGAAGGAATTAGATACTATTAAACTAGCAAAAGATGACATTATTGAGAACATTCACAATGATGTTAGGTATACCTTATGGAAGAGAACAAAGCTTAATAGTTTGGCAAGTAATGAGAAGCTTTGTTTGAAGTGGAAGTTGCTGGGAGTTTGGGTTTCTGATACAAAAAATTGTGGTTGAGAGTTGGTTAGTGTTGGGTTGTGGTTGACTATGGTTAATCAGGTTGTAACTTGATTTGATACAAGTTGTGTTGTTGTTGCTAATGCTTAGATGGGTTTGGAATAGGCTGCTGCTTGGATGGACTAGACTAGTTGTGCTTAGCATAGGGTTGGTTCTATTTTTGTACTTTCCTTTCATTAGGATGTTTCTATTTTTAGAAAGTTTCCAAAAATAACAGGTTTTTGGTTCTGATTTGTTGTGTTATCTTGTTTGGGTTGTTTTAGATGGCTAGGCTAGCAATGGATGTATAAGGTTGTTTTTGTTGCCAAGTTTGACCAAGCGAGTCACTAGGACAAATTGGGGCTTGCTGTGTACATGTTTTGATTAATGGTATAGAATTTTTTGTCGATAAAAAAATTTAAACAATGATATAGACTATTCAAATTTATATCACGCAATATATTTTGATTGAATTTATACAATCTTTTTATTTTTTCCAATTCAAATCTAAATAGTTTCGATCAAAATCTACCTTGTGGTATAAATCATTACTCTATTTTTCTTACATAACACGTAAATCTCATTTTTATATTAGTTTGGAGCATGTTGGAATAATTTTGTATATCTGATCTTTCCTTATCTCTGAAAACTTAAATCATGTATGTATATATAATAGTTACTAACTAACTAAATATGAAGATCATAAATAAAATCCCAACCATGGATATTTGCTTTCACCTTTAGAAATCTGAAAAACTGCTTAGCTCTGACATGCATGACGAAAATCAATGCCGCAGGTGGTGATACATTGTTCATATCTCAGTTCAGACAAACCGTAAAACTCAAGTATGTCAAACTTGGCTACCATTACTTCATATCAAACTTGTTAACACTATTCTTAAATCTTAATACCCATTCTAATTTACATCTTCTATTAAGATTTACACATGAACCTTAATGATATTAAGGATTTTTTGCTACACTTGAAGTGCAATCTTGTTAGTGTCCTTGTTTACTTGGCCCTTTTCGAGGTCAATAGCTTATATCCTGTGTCACCATCGGCCTGTTTATATGCTAGATTTCTCTTTTTATAAACCTCTTAATAGCTTAAAAGCACAAAATAAGCTATTTATAGACTGTGCATGACTTATAAGTTGTTTTTATGAAACATCATTGGAGTTTCTATGCAAGATTTTGGAGAGGTTTGGTCTTGGTGATGAGACATACCTACTTGAGGCAATGCATCGTGATTCTCCTCAGCCGTCTATACAGGCGGCCCGTAAAAAAAAAGCAGAGCAATTGATTTTTTGTGCTTTAGATAACTTGTTCAAAAATAGTATTGTGAAGAGTAAAGGATATAGGGATACTTGTTGTGAATTCAGGCATATTTAACCCAACACCGTCATTGTCGCCTATGATTGTGAATAAGTATAATTTAAGCGTATTGAGCATGTAAAACTCATATATAATGTGTGTGATGACTACTCCAAATAGCTTAAACTTTTAGGAGAATTGGTTGAGCCTGTTTGGGTTGATTATTTTAGAGTTAAAAGTGCTTTTTGATTAAAATTAAATTATTTGTAAAAAATATTTAAAAATATTTAGACATCTAAAATCACTTTTAAGTGATTATTTTGATAATCACTTATCTAGTGCTTATCCTAAAAGTGATTTTGAAGGTCTAAAGTGCTTTTATGGATCTAAAATCATTTCGATTGATTATTTTAAAAAGCAATGCAAAACTGGCCCGTTGTCTATCATGGTATCAGAGCCAAGATCCAAAAAGGTTGAGGGTTCGAGTCTTATCGGCGTCACCCATTATAAAAGTTCATGTAGCAAAGACTAGACATGCAAAAAAATGACATAAAATTAACTTGCAGGTGAGGGCTAGCTTAAGCTTTTAGGAGAATTGGTTATCTAGTTTGCACGTGAGAGGGCGTATTGAGCATGTACAACTCATATACAATGTATGTGATGACTACTCCTAACAACTTAAGCTTTTAGGAGAATTGGTTGTCTATCAGCGGGGTGATCTTTTGACTTTTAATTTAAGGGGTATGGGATGTAGCGCTAGTGTTATCTCCCTTGATCTTGTAAAATATCTGTTACAATTGTACGAAAATACTTATGCTATTGTTGTGAGTGCAGAGAATCTGTCCATCTATTTCTATTTAGGGAAGATGAAGTCCATGTTGTCAACTAATTTTTTGTGCCGAGTAAGGTGTTCGGCTATTTTGTTGTCAAATAAATCTAAAGATAAAAAAGAGCCAAATATAAGCTTCTATTGTGAGGACTCATTGTGGTGCGGATGATAAATAGTATAAGTGTATTTCTCAAGTAGAGGATGATGAAGGGCAGATAGGGGTTGATCTGTCGAGAGACATAATGGAGGTTGCTAGTATGTCTCTTAAGACTAATGTTACGACCTTATGTCCTTTGGTAATGCCAATTAGTGAGAAAATTTTGTTTTTAGCTTCTTTTGTTGTTAAGAAGTTGTTTAACAAGAATGTTGAGCCTTACATTCCAGATTTTAAATTGGGTTTGATCATTTTTTGCATAAATTCTAGAGGAAGGGCTGTAATTGTCGAGGTGGAAAAGAATTTGCATTTGCTTCCGATTCATGTCGAGGGCTCTCGGATGAGTCTCCATCTCTTTGGTAACGTTTCATCTAGCTCCATTTGGTATGAGTTGGCTTACATTGAGGCAAAGGGAAGAACGCACAAAGGTCAGTGAGTTGGTAAATTGCATCTGGAAGTGGTTTCAAGTGTAATAGTACGGTATAGGAATGAGGGACAACAAATTTACACAACCCCAACTCAGAAGTGAGCCGTGGCAAAACAGACTCGATAATAAATAAATTTTAGACTCGATAAAAAAATATTTTTTTAAAACATACAAGTAAACACGTAACTGACGTAAAATACAAATAATGAGATGAAAGGTAGAGAATAAAACCTACTCTTGGGGCTTACTTCCTTGCATGATCATTACCCAAGGTAAGGTAAAATGGATGCTTCATGATACATCTTCTCTCAACAGCTTTGGTTTGTTATCACTCATGTTTGTTTCTTCACTCTCATCTTGGATCAAACTTTGTTCCCTAATCTAAACTCTTTTCGGACTCGATTTTGGGTTCGAAGGCTTAATCACATTCTTTTTTTTCTCTTCAAACTCGAATCGTCTTCCTTTGTTTTGAACACTAGCAAGGATTATTGTTCTTTCTGCCATCTTTTATTTTTGGTTGTCCATGTAGCGTGGAACAAACAGGAGAGGAAAAATCTCTTGAACACGAACCACCCTCAACTCAATTATCACCTACAATGCAAACTCCCATACAATTCAAGCAAAAGACATTAACCACACAATATCAACTTACACACTAAATAATTAGATAACTCTAGATAATTCTTAAATTTTATGAATAAGAAGGGAAAATATTGAAATTTAGCTATCTTACCAACTTGAATGACCGGGTATGAATTGATATTTTGTCGTAAACGACTTCTTTGTGGATTCCAACCTCGAAAGACTTCAAAAACTCTAGAAAGTATTGTCTTTTAATGTTTTTAAGTTTGTGAATTGATGTTGTAAGGCTAACTCCAATGGGTGTCCGATTCTAGCTAAAAGCTAGAGTTGGGGGGGGGGGGGGGGGGGGGAGGGGTTGAATATCAATATTTTATACTCCAATAGACTCCTAATAATTGGGTACCCTATTATTAGGTACTTAATTCTTCCAAATTTTTAGCTAGATGTGACTAGCGAAATATTTAGCTACCTAATTACTATACAAGATATCATTAATGAAAATATACACATATTTAATCTTTTGATTATATAATAAAAAATTATGAAATAATTTTGAGAAAAATAAATATATTTAATTTGTAAAAATTTATAGTAAAAAATAATGAATCAATTTTTTAGTTAAAAGTAATCATTCAAAGTTATAATTATTCAATAATAATAAATATAATATATTATATATTCAGTATTATAATATTAGGTTTTTTCAAATATTTAAGAGATTATTACCCAAGGGGTCTTGATCACACCACCCCGGGACCTAACAAGACCGGTTAGATGAACTCTTCTAACTAAAGGCCTCAGCCATAAATTAACACTATATAGTTATTTACCCTATTACTATTATACCCTCTTTTTTATTTATTTCATATATATACTAATTCTGTAAAAAAAACTAAAACCCCAAATACTATTTCTCTATCCTCCCTTCCCTCTCCTATTTTTTTCTTCCCGTTAGATTAACTCAGCACTCCGATCTTCTTCTTCTCAGGCGAACAATACTCCACGATCTTCTTCTTCTCAGGCGAACAATACTCTGCGATATTCTTCTTCTCAGGTGAGCCTCCGATCTGCAGCAAACTGAACTCAGCAACTCCGATCTCCGTTCGAGCTTCGTTGGTGGTGCGAGCTCCGTTCGCAACAGAGATGACTGTTTATTGTTCACCATGGCTAGATCTGCGGCTCCAAGAACACCGACGAAGCGTTTCTCTGCCGCCGCCCCTTAGAGATTTTCCGGCAAACCAGATGCAGCCATGAAGAAGACGAGTTTGAGTAAGCTGGGTCGCGACCATTAATGGACGAGCTGGGTTCACGTTTGGAAACCACCGCCGTTCGTGAATAATTTCCTTTGTCCCGTACTCAGCAAGTGCAGCTGTAATGAAGAGAATCAATTACTGACGGCGGACTAGCATAAAGCTGTAGCAGGACTCTGAATATCGCATTTACTGAGCATTTGATGTTTAAGGGTGTTCTTCATTTGAATATCAATTACTGAGCATTTGATGTTTAAGGGTATTCTTCATTTAGAAGGTTAATAAAGGAACTGAGCATTTAGACGTTACATTGCAAATGAAGAAACGGTAAGTCTGAAGCGAAAAAAATAAAAAAAGGTTTAACTAATTAAAATCGACTCTGAATATCAATAGAAGAATTGATTCAACTGTGAATTTTAATTAGAAAAAATAAATGTTTAGGAAGGTTAATAGCCTCTAAAAAGTTCTGGACAATGGAAACATAATCTGATCCTTCGAAATTCGATACTTATTGGTAGAAAATGCCTTTTCCTTTTCTTTCTTTTTCTTTCTTTTTCAAATATAGCTTAATTGATTTTTTTTCTAAGGGTGTTGTAACTTAAATGTAACATCTAAATGCTCAGTAATTGATTATACGAGCATGCTCAGTAAAAATACTGATTATACGAGCATGCTCAGTAAAAATATTGAGCAAACGTCTAAATGCTCAGCACTTTTATTGATTAAACGAGCATGCTCAGCACTTTTATTGATTAAACGAGCATGCTCAATATATTTACTCAATAAAAAAATTTAAATAATCAGCAAATTTTTCTAATGCTCAGTACTTTCACATGCTCAGTACTTTATGCTCATTACTTTTTCCATGCTCAGTACTTTATGTTCAATACTTTATGCTCAGTACATTATTCGGCGGTGGTCGGTAGTGGTCGGCGTTGGTCGGCGGTGGTCGGTGGTCGGTGGCCGGAGGTCGGAGCTGAAAATTATTAATAGTTAATGAAAGAGGAGAGAGAGAAATTGATAAAAGAGGAGAGAGATTAATGGTAATGGAGGAGAGAGAGTAATGGTAATGGAGGAGAGAGAAGAATATTTTTTTTTTGTCTTATATACACTATAAGGGTAGTAAAGGTATTTGTCAATTTTGAGGCCTCTAAGTAGGACAGAGAATCCACTTGGTTCCTATATGGCTCTAAGATGATCCACAAAACTCCTTGGGTAATTGACCCATATTTTAATTATAATTAGAAAATATATATATATATATATATATATATATATATATATATATATAAACTAGAAAACATTATAAGAACTTAAAAAATAATGATTTAGCTCGATGTAGATAGTTCTAACGGTATAAAGTGTCATTCATGAATAGTAAAAATTGTATTACGAGACATTACAATAAACAGTTTTATTAACCATATAATTTACTATTGACGAATTATAACTATTCAAAATTATATTTATTTGTGTGAAAATTAATAGGGGTATTTGTTAAAAAGAAGTCTGATAAAGTATCTAATTGATAAATTTAGCCTTCAGGAATTTATTTTTAAAAAAAAATGCCTAATGAACGCCCTATCTGTTTATACCTATACTACCTTATTATTAAATATATTATTTTATTTTCAATACAATATTTATTGTTTAATAGTAAACATGTAATAGGGCACTTCCACTACCACCACCATGTATTTAACCACAGCTACAGCCACCACAACCACAACCACCTCCACCACCACAACCACCACCACACCCACCTCCACCACAACCACAACCACCACCACCACATACTACTATTTCCACTACATACGCGCGCATCTGGATTTTTTTTAATCGTCATAACTAATTTTAAAAATCAAAAAAATTAAAAAAATAATTTTTTTGATAAAACAAATTAATATTTACGTCTTTGATTTTTTTTTTCTTCATTTTTTTATTTTTTTCGCAAACATAAAGTTCACTATTTGAAACAATGAATTTCGTTTCTGCGAGAAAAAAAAACAAAGATGTAAATATAAATTTGTCTCATTCAAAGCAATTTTTTTATTTTTTGACTTTTTTAGAATTAGTTGTGACGAATTAAAAAAAAATTCTCAGACGCGCGTGTATGATGAAATTAGTAGTAGGTGGCGGTTGTGGTGGTGGTGGTGGTGGTTGTGGTAGTTATTGTGGTAGTGGTGGTTGTGGTGGTGGTGGTGGTGGTGGTTGTGGTAGTTATTGTGGTAGTGGTGGTTGTGGTAGTTATTGTGGTTGTGGTGGTTGTAGTAGTTATTGTGGTAGTGGTGGTTGTGGTAGGGTGGTGGAGTGGTGGTGGTGGTGGTTGTGGTTGTGATGGTGGGGGGTGGGGGTGAGAAGTTGTAATAGGGTGGTTAAATTTAAATGATAAATAATAAAGTAATTGAAAATATTATATAAAGGTATTTTTGTCAAAGGACGTTTCCAATAAATAATTTTATTGGGTGATGTTTTTAGCAAATAAATTTTTTAATAGACATTTATGGATAAATGGCTCAAATTAAAATAATAAAAAATTTATGGAACAACGCCCAATTAATTACACGGAGAGTGAAATTATTCCTAATTAATAACAACTTCAAGTTAATTCCTAATTAATAACAAAAAGTTGGAAGATTACAAAAATACCCATAAGCCTATTAATTATTACTTTAATTATATATCATTTAATTCTTATTAACTTCACCATTTATCATATAATTTTTTTTTTCACCACCACCCCCACCCCCACCAACCCCACCACCATCCATCCTAACCGCCACCGCCCACCCCAACAACCACCCAAACACCTACCACTATCACCACCACCCCCACCTACCACCATCACCACATTATTCTCTGAACACGGACCTTCGCCCATAACCACCACCGACTAGTTCCGTCACCACTAATCACCACCAACTAATCCATCACACGCGCGCGTCCGTGAATTAAAAAAAATCATAACTAATTCTAAAAAAATCGTAAAAATAAAAAATATTGCATTTTTGGACGAGACATATTAATATTTACGTCTTTAATTTTTTTGATTTTTAAATTTTTTGATTTTTTTAAAATTTTTTTTAATTAATTAATTTCGATAATCAGTTTTATGTGTTGCAAACAAAAAAAAGATTTTCCAAATTCCAGCACACGCGCGTGTCCATGAATTTCTTTTATAAAAAATCATAATTAGATCCAAAAAAATAAAAAATTGTATTTTTTTACGGGTAAAGTTCATATCTACGTCAGCATATTTTTTTGATTTTTTTTGATTTATTTTATTTTTAAATTTCTATATTTAGTTTTTTGTGTATTACGATACACAAAAATATATTTATATATTCCTGTAACACAAAAAATTATAAAAGCAAACTAAAACATTCTTTTCTTTAACAAAATCATTTTTTTCTCTTTATTGGTCACATATACACTACTTTTACTCGTTTTTAACTTTTTGTCCAACCCTTTTTTGTTATTTTGTGTGTTGGTGTAAGACACAAAACAGTCATTTGTGTATTACTAAAACAAATTATTTTTTCTTCCAGTCAAACCGATCGATTTGTGTGTTAATGTGATACACAAAATCACAGACTGAAATGAGCATGACTAAAAGGTAATACATGATTTTTTGTGTTGCTATAATACACAATGATTGTTTTGTGTATTAAATCAACACACATAATAACAAAAAGAGGTTTGACAAAAAAGATAATACATCAACATATATAGTAAAAAACGAGTAAAATTGGGTATATGCAATTAATAAAGAAAAAAATTGTTAAAGAATCGAATGTTTTATATTGATTCTATGATTTTGTGCGTTACAACAATACATAAATATATTCTTGTGTATTGTAGGAACACATTAAACTGAATATCGATTTAAAAAATCATAAAAAAATCGATGATGTAGATTTGAACTTGCTCCATCAAAAATGCAATTTTTTTAATTTTTATGATTTTTTTGTATTTAGTTATGATTATTTATATAAAAAAAATTCGCGGACGTGCACGTTTTGTGAAATTTGGAAAAAAAAACTTTTTTTGGGTGTTATAGCAACACATAAAACGGATTATCGAAATAAATAATAAATAAATAAATTTAAAAAAACCATAGACGTAAATATTAATTTGTTTCATCTAAAAATACAAATTTTTTATTTTTACAATTTTTCTAGAATTAGTTATGATTTCTTTTTTAAATTCACGGACGTGCGTGTGGTCTGCGGAAAATAACGGTGGTGATGGTTGTAGGTGGTGTGGGAATTGTGGTAGGGGTATTGGGGTGGTTGTGGTGGTGGGTGGGGTGGATGGTGGTGGGAGTGGTGGTGGTGGGATGGTGGTGGTGGTGGTCGGTGGAGAGTGTATGAGGTGGTGGTGGTGATAGTCGGTGCTAAATGCATGAGGTGGTGGTGGTGGTCGGTGGTGGACAGATTTTATAATAAAAATAAAATTAAATAAATAATAATAATTAAAATTAATAATGAATAATTAAAATAACATTAATGGTAACAGTGGAAGGTAAATATGACAAAGTGTTTAATTTTAAGAATTAATCTTTTAAATTATAAGTAATTAGGAACGATTTTCTTTCTTTCTTTTTTAAAAAATGGAATTTGAGAATTCGTAATTAATTGAGAATTATTCTAAAATTTAATATAACTTTCAAATATTATGGTTAGTGACCTAAAATTAGACATATATATAATATGGGGTTATTGTTGATAACATTCTCATTAAACTCTCTAATTGTTTTTTTATGCTTTCAATAGTCTTATTTATAAAAAAATGTCTAATGAAGTAATTATTTATAGAAAACATCTCTTTATATTTTCTATACCTTTACTAATTCCATCACATGCGCGCGTCCGTGAATTTTTTTTAAAATCGTCATAACTAATTCAAAAAAAATCAGAAAATTAAAAAAAAAAATATTTTTGAATAAATCTAATTAATATTTACGTCTATGAATTTTTTTTGATTTTTTTTGAATTTTTTGAATTTTTTTGAATCTTTTTAATTTTTTTTTTCGCAGACACGGAATTCCATGTTTTAAACATGGAATTCCATGTTTTAAACCGTGAAATAAACATGAAATTCCATGTTTAAAATATGAAATTTCGTGTCTGCGAAAAAAAAAAAAGTTAAAAAAATCGAAAAATTCCGAAAATTCCGAAAAAAATCATAGACGTAAATATTAATTTGATTTATCCAAATATAATTTTTTTTGATTTTTTTTGAATTAGTTATGACGATTTAAAAAAAAATTCACGGACGTGCACGTGTTTATTAGTTTTTTTCTTATTTTTTAATTGTTAATTATAAGGGTAATTTGGGATGGGGCTGTTTTCAATAAATATTTTTTTCTAGGCACCTTTTTCTAAATAAGTTTTTTAATAGGTATCAATCAACAATTGGCTCATATAATATTAGAGAAGGGTAATATTGGAGAAGGGTCCACGGCCGGAAATGTCTCCTATTTCTCTCTACATTTTTTAGCCTTTGGATAAAAAAATTATTCTTTTTAGCCATTAGATCTAATATATTTAATGGTCAAGATTGTGTAAATTAGATCAACAGTCTAAAATGTTTTGATTTCTGTCTATATTTTTCAGCTGTTAGATTATATGTGGGCCATTTTATTATAATTTATTTATTTTTAATACAATTAACTGAGTTCCTTTATTAATATTCTTAATAATAAAATTCTAACGAAAAAGAATTAATAATAAAATTTTAGTTTTTTTAGTTTGTTTTTATTTCAAAAAATATTAATTTATTTGGTGTTTAATTTATTTTTTTAAATTAAAAATTTTTAAAGTGCCTTCAGGCACGGGTTTATACCTAGTATATATATATATATATATATATATATATATATATATATATATATATATATATATATATATATATATATATATATATATAATTAAATTAAATATGATCAATTATATCAGAAATTATTGAAATAAAATATGAACATGTTGAAATAAAATTGTTTTTGGACTTAATATTTTTTTAACTCTTAATTGTAACTACAAAAATTAGAAATTATTAAACTTAAGCCTAAGAATGAAATATGGAATGGTTATAAATGTGAAGCTATCGCCTTTAGTCCTTACGAGGATTGTAGGCATCCGGTGAATCCAGTCTCATAGCTCAATTTATATATATCGGGTGTTCTTATTTCTTCTGGTACTTTTTTTTGTCCAAATTTCTTCTTGTAGTTGTGTTGCATTATAATTTTATTTTTTGTCGAAATTTGTATTCATTCGATTTACTGGATTTGAGTATTAAAGTTGCCCAGAATCACTACGACGAGGTTCTACGTGCATAGTGTTGTTATTTAAGTATCTCTAACATTTTTATTTTTGTTCGAAAAGAGTATATACTGAATCCAAGAAATATCATAATAGAAAATAGGATCAAATTGTACAATTAAATGGCTTAAGCAACCCCTAATCGGTATGTTCCTTCTTAATCTCTCACCCAGCAACTTTCGAGACTATTTTTTAGTCGTTGTGTAACTTGAAACGCATCAAAATAATTCCGGAAATGAATGAAAGCACTAAACAAGACAAATGTTATTCATTAATCATCCTCCTTGCAAATACATTGTAAAATAAAACTACAAATTTTCTTTCATACCTTTGAACACTTCCACAACTTCCTTTCGATTTTATCTCTTAGTCCATAACCGCCATATCTCGGGTAAATATTCTCCGGCTGTTAGTTATCAGCCGATGCTAATTTACTCAACGCCAACACACTTACAAAATCAAATTGAAAAGAAAAAATCTTCAAAATTCTAGCATAATATTCGTTCGATCCTAATACACAATAATTATCTTCTATTTCACCAAAAGACCATATCTTTGTAAACTTCCGAGTCTCGAAACTATAAGCAACAATAATACCAGGTGATACATGCAAAAACAGTGCCTGCAAATCTTCATTAAATGCACAGGGTCTGATCACACACGATGATGATGATCTTTGCAATTTCAGTCCCTCCAATATCACAAATTGATTTATCTTCCACGTGTTTTTCTCATCATCATCATTGTATGTCCAAATACAAAACCCTTTATCATCAGGATCACAAAAGTGTATTTTACCATCTGATTTCCAAAGCAATTTCTTGAGATAACCCTTTGAAATATGATTCCTTGGTAATTTAACAACCTTAAAAAACTCATTATTTCCGTCATCATCGAAAATTAACAAGTATATACTCCATATCCAATATAATCTCCCACCGGAATACACACTAGGAAGAGAACATTGTCCCGGGAAAAATCCACCATCAAGAAGAAGATCCGAGTTCAAGATTTGAGTTTCATGTTCTTCCCAATTCCATGTTTGCGAAGAAAAAACCTTGCAATTCATTCTACCTTCAACGGCATCAGCTTCTTCGAAGAAAAAACATATTACCTTAAACTTATCGAACTCGAAAGCTAGGGCTACACATGCAGGTCTTGATTGCTCATGTGCACAAGGGAGTGTTAAAACTTCATCATTAAAGGGGCTCCATATATGATAATACCAAAAACCATTCTCGATCGAAGCGTACAAAAGCAACCCGTTGCAAGAATCAATCATATAAGGATAATTACGCGTGAAAGATTTGTCAAAAGTACAGCAGCATGATAATTGTTCTGGGATATCCTCATAAAGTTTGAAGAAAGTTGATTTGTAAAGAGGGGTCTTACTTGACGCCAAATGGATAACGAGGCCTCGAGACGTGGTGATAGGGTTTTGTCGACGGAATTGAGATATGAAGTTTAACCAGGTCTTTGAAACAGACTTTGATTTTATGAGAGATTTTAGAGGGATGCGAGGAAAGATGGATTCTATAGTATCTTGACATAAATTTCCTAGCTCTATTCTCTCCGATTTCTCCATCTTCCGGAAGATCTTGGAGCCGTCGGGCAGGGGTCGCTCCGTCGGCCGCTACGTCTCTGATGAGTTTTTTTTTTTAGGCAAACTGGTGAGAAGATGGGTTTAAGGGTAATCTAATGAAATAAATTATATTAATGATTTATACTATTCTATTGCATGTTAGCGATGGGCAATTACGTGACTTCAACGCCAAGTAAACATAAATAAGGGTTTAGTGTTTTTCTTGGACAGGATTAGGGTTTAAATGAAAAATTGCTTTAATTAACATTCACGGTTAGGGTTTAAAAGAAAAATTGTTTTAATTAATTACATTCCACTATAAAAAATAAAAATCATATTTTAATTAAATGAACAAATTTTATTTTTAACCCATTACTAATGCATTAAAAATATATTAAGACCAAACATTTTCAAAATAGTATTTTTAAATTACATGTATTCAAAAATATCATTTTAGTTCTAAAAATCTTCCATTATATGATACTCTATATTAATCGTATTATTAGTTTATTACACATACCTTCTTGTAATTTCAATTAATGGATATGAAAGTTTTACCTTTTTAATCTATTTAACTAATTTTGTGAGATATTTCATAGATTCTAAAACTAATTCAAATAGAGTTACTAGGTTTTTTTTTTTGTTCTAAAAGTTACTAGTGTGTGATGTAGTTAAATAAAGATATATTTATTTGCAATGCCTAAATTATCTTTAAAATTTATAAAATATCTAAGAAAATTAGTAAAATAGCTTTAAAAAAAGTAACCTTTAAATACGTTTAAGTTAAAAGTTATATTTTTAAATATTTGGCCTAATAATAGAATTTCGTCTAATTAAATAGTTCAAAATTCCTTTTTCAATTTCGGCTTTTCAAACTTATGCTCGTTGATAATCCTAAGTTTCACCAGTTGTTCACACTATCATTAATTCTTTTAACTCATACGACCCACCTTGAAACCTTGTCTGCTTGGCAGAGCTTCTGAAAGAGTTCGATCTCAGAGCGCTTGAAGTACTATTTTTTGTTGACATTTTCATATGGGCTTGACGCTTTTTCATTTCGACATAGACTATCATTTTGCTTCTTTACTAATTTATCTCAAGGTTTTAAAGAAATAAATTTTGCAAGCCAAATTTCTTTTATTGCATAAATTAACTTATGAGTTTGGTCTTACAGACCTATGAAAAGTTCTTCTTCCTACTATTGGATAACTCCCTAAATCTTTTTGTGATCGCGGCTTCATCTCTCTAGAGTGTATCTTTTTGTGTGATCTGCTACAATTAGTTGATTTTGCTATGTTCAATCGTCATTTTTCTTTTTTTCAATTATCATTTTGCTGATAGATTTATTGTTGATTTATTGAATGTAGATTATATACTCTCAACTTTGAGAATTTTTAGGTTGAAGGTACTCTTAAATGACTCTTATACATTAAAGAATTATGGGCTTGATTGCATCATTGGTCTTGTCATTACTGTTCTACCTTTCTACTTGAAGATGGAGATTGAGAATAATGTCTATATAAAGTTCAGTCTAGACTTATCTTTTTCCTATGCAATTGTAAGTTTGATCTTTTCGTATTAAAGCTTTTTCTTCTTTTCCATATAGACCCATATATATGTTATCATTATCATTCATATTTGGAATGCCTTTTCCTCTAAAACGTACAATTGCAACTGTGGAGCATCGACAAATAATTCCATTTTGAACTTGATTGTTTTAATTCTTGGTTGTGATGTTTATACAGTTCAAACTTCAAAGACTGGTGAGTAAAATCCCCTTTGTCTACTTTATATAATAGGCAATCCAACATACTTGTTTCATGTGGTGATGCATTGAATATAATTTGATAATGTACAGTGTTGAGTGGAATTGAAAGAAACTGCATCAAAGAGTCTATGACTACCTTTCAACTTCAGAGAAGAGAGCCATGGACCAAGTGGAGGAAATGTATCGCCTTTTAATACTAGTGGAATGAAATATGAAAAAATTAAATCTTGGTTTTGTAATCAATGTAGAATATGTTAGATGTTTGACAAAGTCTGAAGCTGAATAAATTAAGCTAGTTTTAGGAATTGAATAAGTCATTTTCTATTTGATTGTTAAAATCTTATTTCCTTTAATTTTTTATTCGGTTGTTGTAAGGTTTGTATAAAAGTCAGTGACAATTCGTTTTCAATCACAATAAGATAACATTCAGACTACAATTAAGATATCAAAGCTTTGTTTCTTATATTTGGTATCAGCGCAACATACACTGTGAGTATTTGAGAGGAAAAATACTACAAAGAGAATGGAAGATGCTGGAAATTTCACTACACTTGTTGCCCATAGTTCGACGGAGATTACATTCACTGGAGCTTGATCATGGAAAACCTTCTTAAATCCAAGGATTATTGGTGTGTCATTGAACCAGAATTTGATTATCTGAAAAAAGATTTATTCACCTAATCTGATGCATTAAAGGCACTTGATAAAGAGACACTCAAGGATCTCATAGCCAAAACTACTTGTTCCAGTCAATTAACAAAACTATGTTGAAGACTATCACTAAAAAGGAGACGATATATAATTATGTGAATATATGAAAATTAAGCACCAAGGAAGTGCCAGAGTGAAGCCTGCACAACTACGGAGGCTACAAAAAACTTTTGAAATTCTAGAAATGAGGACTAGAGAAGGAATAGTGGAATACTTTGTGAGAGTTATGGAGACATTTACTGACATGAGAGACTACGGAGAAAACCTAGATGATGTCAAGATTGTTGAGAAAATTCTCCAAAGTATCATATACAATTTCAACTTTGTGGTTTGCTCCATTGAAAAATTGAAGGATATTGATCATTTTACAGTTGATGAGTTGCAGGCATCACTGCAAATACATGAGAGCAATGTGATTGAGAAAAAGAGTGAAGAGCATTTTCAGTAAGTGGAGAATGAGCCAAGGAACTCTCGAAAAGGAAGAGAAAAGTATAGAGGGCGGGGAAGAGAAGGTTATAGAGGACGAGGAAGAGGCATATATTTTGTAAATAGAATAGCCATTAACTGTTTCTGATGTGGAAAGCGGGGTCACTGTTAGTTCGAGTGCAATAGTGACGAGAAAGGTGTCAATTATGTTCAATTTGACAAAGAGGAAGAACTATTGTTAATGGCGCATGTTGATGTGTGTAATGATGAAGGAAGAGGCATCGGGTTTCTTGACTACGAATGTTCAAACCATATGATAGGAGATAAAACATGGTTTGTTGAGTTAGATGAAGGCTTTAGACAATCAGTTTGTTTGGGAAACATCTCAAGAATGATTGTTCAATGAAAAGGAAAAATTAGATTTGAAGTGGAAGGGATATTGCAAGTATTAACTGATGTTTACAACGTTCCAAATCTTACCAATAACTTGCTGAGCATTGGCCAACTTCAGGAGAAGAAAATGACCATTCTGATCAAGAATGATGGGTGCAATATCTATCATTGTCGGAGAGGGCTAATCATGGAGGCATAAATGACAATAAATCACAAGTTTCTGATTTATGCTAAGAAGAAACCAATATCTGAGAGTTGTTTCAATGTTGAAGAGAAAGATTTAGGATCTCTTTGGAAAACTTTTGTGCCTTCGACCAATCGAGAATTACTTTCCGCTTATCCGCTGACAACGTATACTTTCCTCGCTTGAGTATCTCTTTACCTCCTCTTGATGACAACCACAATTCTTTCGTGATGCCCATATCTTGAAGATCCATTCTCGCATTCGCGTTATCTTTGTTTATTTTCCCATCAAGTCCTACAACTATACCGAGCAACTTGTCGCACAAATTCTTCTCGCAATGCATAACATCGATGTTATGTTTTAACAAATTTTCCGACCAATAAGGAAAGCGATAAAAAATACTCTTTTTCTTCCAATTGAACTCACGAGGACCTGATTTTGTTGTCGCCTTGCCCCCAAAATCCTTGTGTTTACCGGGAAACACAATGGGGGCCAACCATTTAACTATGTCTGAGTATCGGCCGGACTATGTTTTCTTGGAGGGGCCTAAAATCGCTACTCGGGTACAAAACTTTGTCTTTTATAAATCATTGTCTGGGAGGTAACCCATGTCTATGATCAAAATAAATCACCCCTTTCTTCACCTTCTTTGACGACATAGAATCCATGCATCTGGGCAAGCTAAGTAACCTTGACCCTGCCACCCCGACGTGTATAACCAAGAGGAGTAATCATTGGTTGTGGACAACAAACAAGCCTTCATGGTAAACTCTTGCTTCGTATGAGATTCATACGTAATTATCCCTGTTTCCCACAACGTGTCCAACTCATCTATGATAGGGCAGAGATAGACATCCATGTCCTTACTGGGTGAACGAGGACCCGAAATCAACAAACAAAGATGAAATGTGGTTTCCTTCATGCATACCCACGGTGGTAAGTTGTAGACGGTCAATATAACTGGCCACATATTGTATGAGTTGTTCTGCATAGAAAACAGACAAAAACCATCAATACCCAGACCCAAAAATACATTCCGAGGTTCACTAGCAAACTCAGGATGTAACTCTACGAATGTTTTCCAGCTATCACCATCAACATGATGGCATAACACATCTGGATCGGTACTCTTTCTGGTATGGTGCAAGATCATGTCTTCGACGGTGTGCTTCGAAACATATAGTCGTTGCAACCTCGGGGCAATCGGAAAATAGCGAAGCTTTTTATGGGGTACTTTCTTATCCTTCTTCAGATCCCATCTAGAGTCACTGCATACTGGACACTTGTCGAGGAATTCATTCTCCTTGTAAAAAAAGGCACAATCATTCAAGCAAACATCAATAGTCGTGTAGCGCATACCCATACTTTTCAACTTCTTATTGCACTCCTCGTAAAACTCGGGTAAAATGTGAGGTTTTGGCAAAACACGACCAACCAATTCCAAGAGCTCGATGAAAGATGTGCTAGTCCACTTGTTCTTTACCTTTATGTGCATAAGCTTGGCAATGAAGTTCAATGAACTCATCACTGTAGATCCAGGATATAATTCGGTCTCCAATTTCTCGAACAAAGCTTTGAAACTGCCACAACTTGTTTATTGTGCGTCTCTCATCTCAGTATCACCCGAATAACCACCAACATCGTAACTGGGTCTCAAATCGTCATACACATTAAATATCTCATTTTCTAAATTTGGTAAGGGTTCTTCGGGAATTACTAAGTTCTCACCATGTTTTGTCCAAACCTCATAAGTAGACAAATCCTTTGTTGTAGAAGGTGATATCGACGATTATCCAAACATCTAACACATGGGAAAAACATCCAACCATTATATTATTCCGTAACAATATCAATAGCTTTGATCAAACACTTATCAAGACCCGAAGCCATCTTTTAATAACAATTTGATATAACTAAGCAACTACATAAATATGAAAATAAAATAAATAATTATTACAACCCAATCAATATATAAATAAAAATTACAACCCAAATGAATAAAAGAATTAAAATTACAAACCATTAAATGAATAAAAATTACAAATAAATAGATAAACAATTTCATATAACTAATTTAAAAAATACAACTTTATATAAAAAAAATATAAATAAATGAACATATGCATGATTTACAACATAATAATCAAAAATAAAATCATATAACAAATATTTATTAACCTAATCACACCTTATAGAATGTAATCACAAACAATTATAATAAAAAAAATCAAATTTTAAAAAGTTTGAATTTTATTGAAAATACCATGAATTGGATGGGAAGATTGAAGATTGACCATGCCCCACCTTAAATATGGACCCATTAATGGTGTAACAATTATTTATTAACCTAATCAATCATTAAATCATGCAATTCACCATTATATTCAACAAAATCAAATTTTAAAAAGTTTAAATTTGTTGGAATATACCTTGAATTGGTTGGGGAAAATGAAAATTGACCTTGCCCGACCTCGAATATGGACCCGGGGATGGTGTTAGATGATTTAGAGATTCAAATAGTAATTTTTTGGGCAAATAGGAGTTAGGGTTTTGAGAGAAAGTGGGAGAAGAAAAAATGGTGTGGTATGCTATGGTTTGAAAAACCTGTTGTCTTTTTATTTTACGTTTTTATTAGCGACGACTAGATTCGTCGCTTGTTACTTAAAATTTCGTCGCAAGAAACCACTACTAGCGACGAAATTCTCCGTCGCTAGTACTAAAGGAATTTAGCGATGAATCGTTCCCTTTAAAAGAATTCAAAAAGAAATAGTGATAATTGCGACGAAACGTGCATTCTTTACTAATGAACATCGGTCATCGCTAACAAGGAAGATTAATAAAAGTATTAGTCATGCACCATTCGTAAGCAGCAAAACTTTGACCTGGCTTCAAGACTATATTTATATCCTAGTAGCATCCCATCTTTATGTCAAAAAACAAAGTAAACATGTAAGGACCTATATCGTCTAATTAGAAGCCCAAGCAAAACAAACATGATCTCTTATAAAAGCTTAATCCTAAAGAGTAAAAGGAAGGATCGGAGCAATATTTTGAGAGTAAATTATGATCAGTAAATAAACATACTTTAAATATTGCAATAATGATGAAGAATGTTACTTTCAGATAATTAACAACGAAAAATTGACCAACATCATTATGATCGTTTCGGTAGACCTTAGTGTCAACTGTTTACCAACAAATTGGAAAAGAAAACAACATTAAAAAGTTATTTAAACTATATAAAGAGTGAAACAAAAAAAATAACTATTTTAAATCATTAACCTACAAGGATTCTACTAACACGTTATAAATCCTGAAAAGGGAGGAACTTTATATGAATCGTTTGGAACAATTCGATGCTCTTTCCAGGCATTAAGATAACCATTTTGACCCCATCCATGGCAATGCAACAAGTAAACCCTTGATTAGGTAGTGATCTAAGTTCTTTGGCACATGTAAGTACACAGTAACGACCTATAGAGTAAAACATATCCAAAAAAATCAGTACCACACATTGGTCCCTGTGTTATGCAAAACAGTTATAGACCTCAGTGTGTTAAAAGATAGAAAGTATATCCCTGTGTTATTCAAATATACACCTTTGGAGGGGAATATTTGTGAAGCTAGTGTATAAGATGGATATATTTGGCCATTAGTAGCATAATGCAAGGACCAATGGTGCAATTTACTAGCCCTTTTCCAAGGGTACTACTCCTTATGTTCCACCGAATTTGTCCACTTACTAAAAATAACGTTCCAAATATATTGTCCACTTAGGATTTCAAGACACTTTTTCCCTTACTTTTTCCACTATTACCTTTATAAAAATATTAAAATTAAAATTTCCAATACACATTAAAAATCTCAAGATACTTTATTAGAGGTATTTTTGTAATGGTGAATGCATTTATTATGTTTCTTAATATATGTGAAAAGCAAAGTGGACAAATTATGTGGAACAAAGGGAGTATAAGTTAAAAAGAAATGACGAGTGAAAGTTTATGTTATCAGGCTGTAAAAGGTGAAAGATTAGACACGAAATATACACATAAAGAAGTTTTATCGAATCTATGAGTTCTACCTAAAGCTAGCAAAATAATGGAAAGTGTATTTATATATTTAGCAACTACACATTTGAATATACATGTACAAATTGACTTATCCATTTCAAAATAAACTCCTCCTTTGTAAATAGAAGACAATTGAATTCAAAATGAAAGATGAACACGAGAGAAACATCTCACAGTAGAAATTAAAAATATAATATATACACATATAACTTAAATCTGCAATCAAACACTTCGTGAACAAGGATTAACAGATTTCAAAACATCAATAATATTTGTTAGCGGCAAACAAAGGAAAGGATAGGAAAAAAACTAACTCTGGAGTTTGGACTTGGAAATCAACAAAAGCTTTGGCTTGTGATTGTCGAGTTCCATGGATACTATACTATAGCCCAACCTTCCACCAATATGTTTGTTACAAGTAAATATTATGTTATAAAATAAGAAGAAAGATCTCAGAGGGCACCACATACTCCAATTCATCAATGTTTTATAGCATTTTATCAAACAGTTGGCTTGAATTCGAATTTAGCTAACAAAATTGATCAAATTAATTTAATCTTTGAGCAATTTTAGCAGTTCATCATAACAACTAACACTATCCAATTCAAACTAATTACCATATTAGATAAACTTTAATCAAATCAAATGGATAACTAGTTGTTAAGTTGAGATACTTACTCTCACGTTGAAATTTGTCCTTTGAGATTTAAAAGCTGCAGGTTTGGATTATGATCAGCTTGAATTGTAGGCGAGTAACACTTAAGAGACGTTATCGGAGGATCCATCGTGCCAACGAGGTTAGTGGTACATTTCGGGTCACTGACGTCATTAGAGACAACCAATCTAGAATTGATTTAATAAATGTCAGCCATACTAAAATTGAAGAATCGTGAATCAGATGATATAGACCGACGACTGTGGAGTGGTAATGGCAGTGAAGATGATGGTCTCGGAGCTCAGACAAAAGTTAGTTAAATAAATACAAATGTATATGTATGTATCGATCAAGAGATGAAAAGAATTTATAAAAAAGATGAAAATTGAAATTAGAAGATAATTTGAGGATTAGATAAAGAAATCTGATTTTGTGTAATTTTTAATTTACTATCTTTAATAGAGGAAGAAGATAAATCGCATGAGATATTATTAAATGTGTTTTTATAATTTTATTATATGAGAAGAATTTTAGATCTTTGAAAAATAATAATTATAATCTTAATTTTATTATATAAGTAAGAATTTTAGATCTTTGAAAAATAATAATTATAATCTTAATTAATATTATATCCTTTGTGGTTTTTTAATTTTTTTAATAGTTTTTATTTTTATATATTAATCATAAATTTTTTATTTTATTAATTTTTTATCTCACATTTTTTATAAATTAAATTTATTTTTTATAATTTAATTATGAATTTTTAAATTTTTTATTTTGAAATAATTATTGAAATAATTTTGATTTTTATATATATTTTAATTTTTTTATATTTTTTTTAAAATATTTTTTATCACTTATGATTTTTAAATTTTTTAAAAATATTAAAGATAAAGAAGTTATATGAATTATTTATTATAATTTTTGGGTATTTATATTAATTTTCTAAAGTTATACTAATAACCACTCTTAAGTGAGATCGATAGTTGGCGTAGTGGTTAGGTTACTTCGTAGAGTCCAAAAGGTCGTGGGATCGAATCTCATTGAAATCAAAACGATTCTGAATCCAAAATGGCACTCTCATGTATTAAAAAAAAGAAATTACCACTCTTAAGTAATGAAGTGGAAAAATATATAAATAGCTCACTGTAAAAATAATATTGATCTTTTTTTAACAACTAATCCATAACGGATAAAGAAAAAAAAATTAACAATCACAGTTTTCTTGTCGTGAAAACAAAAATAATCAAATAGCAAATATTTATTCAAATAAAAACAAGAATTCGTACTTATCATGATACATAAAGGGTGTCATTCAATCCTCATTGATCCCAAATAAATTTTCAATTAACTCATAATTATATCATAGGAATAATATTTACACTCACTAAATTTACTAGTACTTTTCTGAGAAAATTCCATTTTTAAACTATTATATATGGCCTAAAAATATTTTTAACCTAAACATTTTAAAAGTCATATTTTTAGATCAAACATATTTAAAACGCTTATTTTTAGGCTATTTCATTAATTTCTTGAAATATTTCATAGATTTTAAAGACAATTTAAACACTTTAGATAAAGTTCCTATTATGTGAAGCGGCCAAGTAAATATATAATTTATTTGAAATGCCTAAATTGTCCTTAGAATTAATGAAATGTCTCACGAAATTGGTGAAATAACTTAAAAATAGACGTTTTGAATACATTTGGCTTAAAAATATGACTTTTGAAACGTTTGGGTTAAAAATATTTTTAAGCCATAGCTAATGGATAAAAAAGGAATTTGCTCTACTTTTATCTTTCCATTCTTACTAAGTTATTATTTCGGAGAATTAGGTTAGTTGTTGATGCAAATTTTCTTTTTGATAATGTAAATAGTTTGGGTCAATTTATAATTATCTCAACTAATTTTTAAAAAATATGTACACTTTTTTTATATACTTCCAGTTAAATTATAATTAAATAATTCTGAAAAAAAGTTTGAACCTTCCATCTTTTAATTCATGCTTTTTTAAGTGATGTGGATATTTTTCTGCATAGGATGTAACGATCTTTATTGTTTGTGAGTCTTTTTTAATAATATACTAAATTTCAAAATTATTTGTATAAATATACCGTGTCAGATAATAATTGTACAAGTATACCATTTTAGATAGTTATTGAAATGATTTTATTTCAAATACTAAGTATCCAAACACTACAAAAAAAAAGAGAAAAGGTGGCGTTTATTTTGCCCTTTAGTGGCGGTTATAACCGCCACGTAAATATTTGTGGCACTTGCCCAACCGCCACAAAGACCGCCACCATGTTCAGAGCCACCTATTGTTCTGGTGGCAGTTGCAAAATACTGCCACAAATACCAAAGGTGGCGGTTTGTTTGTATTTACAATTATTTTAAAATGGTATAGTTACACAATTATTTTTTAACACAGTATACTTATATAAATAGTTTTGGAATTTAGTATATTTTAAAAACACTCCTTGTTTGTTTGTACTGATCTTTAATGTTTGTTTGTATTTATTGATGATGATGAGAAGCTAGTTCATTTATATGACCAAGTATCAAAGCACGGAGGCTGCAACTAATAAACACTTCTTTTGACAGGAAAAAAAGCAAAACTTTTTTTTTATATGAGTGACCTTTTTTTTTTTGTGTAAATAATATGAGTGACTTGTTTATACATATCACAATTAATTTCAATTGTTTAAGCAAACCTTATTATGTGTATTTTTAAGTAAACTAGAACAAGATTACTTATATTTAAATAAAAATTCAAATTTTATATCTTTCATTTTATATTTGTTAGGAACACACTTTATATTTGTTAGAATAGAGATTTAAACTTCATATTTTATTTTTTTAGAAAAATTAAAAAAATAGCAGAGCTTAAGAAAAAGAAGAAATAGCCAAACTTAAAGCTGGAAAATTCTTTCATACATTAATAAAAGAAAAAAGTATCGATTACGTCACATCTAAAGTTAAGTAAAAGACATTGCTCGGGGAAAGCATCGAGTTGGCAGACCTGAAGCAGAGGCAGAGGTGCAGAAATCACACTACACCTAGTCTAATATCTAATAACCACCTTCTGATACAAAGAAAGAGATACAACAAGACAAATAAGTTACTGTGGACCACAACATTGTTGTAAGACCTCCGATATTTTAAATTCATAAGTTCTGAATAGTTTTCTTCTTATTTTTGTTCAAAAAGAATAGTCTTCCAAAATTGGATTAATTGCACAAAACCCGCCTTGGATAGAAAAAGAAAACGAGAGATTTCTATGTTAAAAGAAAGAGTAATGAATTTGATATCATTACTCTAAAAGAAATGCCACACCGACTTTTTTAAACTCAACGACTAAAAGAAAAAAGTTATATACTCTGTTATTCACACTCATTTTTCTTTGTCAAAAACATTAATCATAAATAAAAATAAAAATATTAGAAATAATAGTTTACTCAACTTATTCTTAAAAAAGTCTAACATAGGTGTAACAATTAGAGAGAAGGTTTTACAACTTAATCACTTAACAACAAGACTATAAATTGTGTTTTATGATTCAATCCTCTATTACACTGTTCTTTCTATCAATATGAAAAAACTTAACTAATCTATTATAACAAAAAGACGTAATATGTGTAATAAATACTTAATGCTTAGCATTTGAAGACAACTTGAAAGAGTTCAACATATCTACCACCATCTTGTTGTCACATAAAATACGTATGTCTTCAAACTGAAGATTTATAGATGAAAGAAAACCATTACAAACCCCTATGAGTTCAACTTTTTTAGCATTGCACGTCAATGAATCAATTTATCAATTGTGTATCTATAAATTCAAGCTGAGGAAGAGTGGTTATATGGATTATAAGAATCATCAGTGTGTACTATAAGAAAATTAGTTTTCAATTTATATCCCTAACCTTCTTTAGTTTGATTTTCAGAGATCTCAATACTACTATTCTGAGTATGAACATATTCAGATACACTATTATCCCCGTAATTTATACTATTTTTTTTCTTATTTGGCCCAACTTCACAATTGTTTTTATTAACATTAGCCTTAGAATTGTGTTTGTTATATTCTAATAAAATCATCATAGGCTTTAAGGGACAAATATAAAGCATGATGAGGGTCAGAAACATTTATTTCAAATATATATTTTCTTTCTTTCTTTTCATATATGCCAGAGTATGCATGATGCCACCTTTCTTAGTCTTCTACCAGCTATGTCTTTACACTTATCTAAGGATTAAAGTTCAAAGAACCAAGAGTCAAATCTATAAATGTAAGGTTACTTAGATAGTAGTTTCATAGGGGAGATGAACCACAAGGCTCTAGTCTAGGGACAAGAAAGAATTAGATGCTCTATAGTTTCAGTTTCAACTCCACAAATTTTACATATGGTTCATTTAAGGGTACTTGGTCTCCATTAAGTAACATTGCATATATTACAGAGGTGACACATCTCATTATCCATTCCACCCAAGTATTATTAAAACTTTCCATAGTATCTTTTAAGAAATCTCATTCCATATTTTCATATGCTTTAGCTACATCAGCTTGTATTGTTATGTTATGTTTATTAGAGTATTTTTTCACTTAAGAAAATGGCTCAACCTCGTGAGCCAATAGAATGTTTTCAGGTATTTCTCTACCCGGGACATAAACACTTTGGCTTTCATTAACAAATATAAGGTACTAACTACATCAGTATATAGGCCTGTAATGAACTACTTTTGCTAGTTTTTCAACATTAGGGATCAGAGTCATAAGCAGGGGCAGATCCAGGACAAAAGCTGGCGGAGCTTGAAATATATGGGGGTTAGGGGCAACGCCCTCGAATTATTTTTAGGAACGTATAGTGGAATGTCAAAATTTATAATATATTTAATTTTTTATTAAATATTATCCTAAGAAAGATTTGCACATAAATTCTTTGAGATAAAGTAATCAATGAACTCAAATTTTATAAAATACATCAACTATGTGTTTAATTCACCGCTATATAATGAACGATTCTCCAATTATATGTGATAATCGTTTTTCAAATAAATTATATTCAATTAAAATAAAAAAAATTAAATTAATAAATATTAGTTTTTCCATTTTTAAGTTCTAATTAGGGTTTTCAGTAAAAAAAAAAATCTAATTCGTACGCTTGAAATCATGTGATGCACGCACAGGTTGTGAAGTTTTTCTTTCTTAAATTACTAATACAGTAATACTAATTCCTTCTCTATGTACTATGCAACATAAAAAGTGATTAGAACAAAAAGAAAAAAAACATTATGTAGCATAGATTTCTAGAAAGTTTCAGCACTGGATTAAACTAAAAGAACCAAATTTAAGAAGGACATTAACTATTTATTCATATGAAAGAAAAATTAAATTTCCATCTAATAATAACTTTAAATCTCTATAGAGGTGATGTCAGTATATTAGTCTCTATGACCTCTAGAAAAAAGATATATTATTGAAATAACTTTTAATTTCATCCTCTACGTCTTTCTTGCTTTCAAGCCAAATGTTATTATCTGTAAGAATGTGTGTTATTTTATTTCTTTGTCTCCTAGCTTTCACTAAGGTTGGAAATAAGTCGTATTTATATCACCCAAAGATAACCATCAAATTCTAGATTTTTGTTTCAGTAAATTTCTTCTTGAATCCACCCATTTCTCTCTCTTTTATAATGGTATTGTACTCATCACAATCAATGGGTACAGTAGCATTAACCGTGGTTTGAAGAGATATTTTAACTTTTTTAAGCATTTCCTTTTGTTTCTTAGCACTTTTCCTTGCCCAATTATTAATATTTCTAATAAGGTGATGTACTTTTTTACCCAGTTTATATATGCCTTTACCTCTAAGAGAAGCCATTTCAATCCAACTTTTGTTTATAAATATCAATACACGCATCATTGTCAAGCCAATTTTTATAAAAAATAAATCTTTTTAAAAGAAGGACTTATTTAATATAATTATTATAAATAACATAGAATTATCAAAACCTATTGGAGGTGGGGGTGAGAGTTGCTACCCAAGAGTTTGGAAATAAACTTTCATACTCCTTACTGATACAACATTTGTCTAGAACTTGTTTTATTAATTCATTTCCTTGTCTTTTGTTTGTCCAGGTGCAACTACACCCTTTATAGTGTAATCAAATAACTTTAGTTTTTCAAGCCATTGGTTCAGTATCTCCATATTATCTCTATTAGGGTATGTGCCCCCAATTTTTCATAGGAATATTTATACATGTTATGATCCCCAGTTATATTCCAAGGCAAATTAGGGTAATCGTTTCTACATTCAGTAATTTTCTTCATCCCATTGTCCTTTAGGTTATCATAAGGAGGGATATATACAGATGTAGGATAGTAAGAGTTGTTTTCATTATTTTCAACTAGGCAATGTATGTGATTTATAGTGAATTCTAATACAATCATTTAGTCATGGAGATAATCCCACTTTTGCATCCTCAGGGCTAACGATGCAATTAACATTATATTTAATATCATCATCTATATTTCTCATATATTCATCAAATTTTTTTTGTTTTAGTACGAAAAATTACCTTTGTTGATACTAACAACAATATCTTTAAGTGTTAGAACTGTCAAGGAAGTGTCGAGGTCCTGGGAGGTATAACTTAGCTGTGTCATTGAGTCTGAAGGGGTTGATCTGGCTCAACCCCACAAATCATCATCATTTTTGTTACTTACCTCACTCTCCATCGGCTCAGTCAGACTTTTGTTACCCATAGCCGGAGTCCATCTTGATTTCCAAATCATATCACTCTTAGCCTTCTCACTTTAGATATGATGTTAAGCTTTCCTTTTAGAACGATTAATTTCTTTAAGCCTCTAGTTCGCCACACTTTTCTCATCATCAATAACCATTGCTAGTCGAGGCAACCGGCTTGACATGAGACTCTTCATTTTTCTTTCCATCAACCTGGTTAGGTTTAGTTGCGTTAATCGAATTTAGGGAGAAGGTGAAAGTGGTGTTACGGCTAACACTTTGGGTTTTATATTAAAGTCAAAATTCTATTTTTCTACTAAAGTCTTCTCAATTATTTTTAATTGAACTGAAAGAGAGTCATAAAATCTCCTCAGTCATAATATCTTTATTTTGGTCCCACGTGTGACTAGGAGAGATATGTTCCACCTCAGCATTGTTTAACTTTATGAATTTCTCTAAATATTTTTTTATTTGGATCATTTGCAGTTTGAAAATCCATTACATCACCCACTAACCTATTGTTGTCCTTAACCTCGTACCCTTTTTTGTTTCTTCTAATTTTATCTTCATTCTTGTTCACGTTCTTCTTCATAATACTAAACCTAGTTCTTTTTACTCTCACCGATTCAAACGTGTTGACTCGCCTTTTCAATAGTGAGTTATAATCCGATTTCCCCATCTTATCTATAGCCATGAAGACAAACGGCATTGGCGTGATTCTCAATTTCTCAAATTTAGTCGTTTTTTTAGCTTCTTTTTGTTGCTACACTCCTCTTTTGTGTGATCGATAAGTCTAGGTGTTCATACTTTAGCATACCTGTAAGGCTTCTAAACTCACTTACATTGAAAAATTAAATGACACTCAGTGGTTGATTAATTCCACACTCGATCCGAGATCTAATACAATTAATCTACTTGAAGGTCACCACTGATGATAAATTGTATTTCCAAAACCTTACCATATCCACTCACGATATAGCTAGCGTTATTATCTGAGATAAAATTCCCACGTTGTCTGTGAATTTTCACCCAGAAGAGCGTTTTTATTTGCTCCTGCATGTGTTGTTCTTCATTTGGTTTCCATTCTTTTACCATAATTGTTCTCCAAGGAGGTTCCAAGACATTTTCTTCAAAATTAGCTGGTAGTCTTCATTGTTGGAGCAAGAAATTGGGCATGAGTTAAAACCAAGTTGCTCAGTGGTAATTTTCTCCTTCAGTCCCCATGTTTCTATAGTCTTTGCAAGAAATTGAAGGTAATTGGCTTGTTACTTATGATTTTGGCCAAAATATTTGGCTCTTCATAGACAGCATAAACTGAGTTTTAAACATGTTTGAGGATTACTTTCTCAGTTTTGATATCTCTTTGTTTATGTAGCTTGTTTTTCCATCATGATGAAGAAGGTGGTGGTAAAGAATGGTTGTTTGGTTGTTTAAGGAAACAAAGGAAATTGAGGGGAGATGATAAGAGACAAGAAGGGAGAATGAGAAGCTAAAATATAGCAATACTTACCTATTATAGACTGGATAGTGATTTGCAGGCTTAAAGACACTTATTGTGTGTGTATTTGGTGGTGGTTTGTTTTGTAGTGGCGGTGGAGGGTTTGGGGGTTTATGGAGTTTCCATTTTTTAATTTTTTCATTAAAGTCCTTATACTTCCAGAAAGGAAGTTACTCATACTCATTTTATTTGTCCAATTCATGTACATACTTTTCTTTTTGTCAATTTGAAATTTAATTCTTATAAATACTAATGAAATGCATTAATTTATTTAATTAGGTGAATCAATTTTATATCCAATCTTGGTACATCTGGGAAATCGATACATTGTTTCTACCCAACAAAGTGTAAAGGGTAATCATATTATCTCTTAGGTCTTAAAATAGATCAATGTAGAATAAGTATATTATCTCTCGAAAATACAAGACATATATGGAGCGAGAAGTACAAAGCATACCCTATTTAAGAATGGCCTTATAGATGGGGATCACTTTCATGAAAGCTTGCTTGTAATGTGCCTACCAGATTGAGTAAACTGTATTCGTCAAAACGATCAATCACACTTTCTTGTTTCATTTTAAACCCTCCTTAGTCTTATTAAGTCATTTGACAGAGATAAAATTAGTGGTCATTTCCCTCGTAGTGCCTAGCCAACACCACACATCCCGCCAGATGTCCTTCGAGAAATCACACTAAAAATGGTTAGGGAACTTAAAACCCGATCCACAAAGCACGCACGTCGGATCCAACTCTATATGTACTAACTTGTCCTTGGTGCATAGTCTTTTCAAATGTGTCATCCAAACAATTACCTAGTGTTTCAGTGTAACGCACATGACACAAATAATGTTCCCCCATGGTTTGGAGTAGCCTCCGAATTATGTCGTACGAGCCCAAAAATTGAGAACAAGGGCAAGAAGTACAACACCTTCTTTTATACCTTTGTCACCATAATTAGTGTAATTTTCCGTAATTTTCTATTGTATATTTAATTGTGACTCTTTGTACTTTGTTTCCCTTATTTTATTATAAAATAATTTAATTAGTAGCTTGAGATGCTTGAGTATGAATCCTAACCCATAATTTGGACTTATATTGTATGATTTGGGATTTTACGTTTAAATGAAACATGGAATTGTTGTTATTTATATCCTTGTTTTAATTGTTAAATTCTAGTATGGTCTACACATATCTTGGGTTTTGTTAGCTGTTAAAAGACGCCCGGTAGGGTTTTTTGGTAGTGGAACTATAAAATTTAACGTCTAGTTGAGTTTTAGAATCGGAAGATCTAAACTAGCTAGATAATCACATAGAGTTAGAACTTTAGGCGTTAGATAATATTGTAGGTTCACTCGAAAGAGGTTCCTAGTATTAAATAGCAACTCCCTACTGACTCAGAAGAGACTTAGGTGAATTTAGAGTCCCAATTAGCAATAACGTACCAATTTCCCTTAAACTGCAATTAAGTCCTTTTATAATTAGTGGTGATTATGAGTGTCTCGAGCTACACATTCTCTCCTTGTCTGCACTCTTTGGGAAATTTTCTTTCCAGACAATCACTAGCTTTATCTTCTTATTTTTAGTTAATCTTAAAAAACCAAATAAATATCTTTTACTTTTTAGTTTTTTACCTCAACGAAAACTAATAGACAACTAAAAGTTATGCATTAACTATTTAATCCTGATGGAGGTGAACTTATTTATCAACTTTATTACTTGTCACGACTCATATACTCGCGAGTTTTCATCTTTTGAGCAATTGATTTTATATATAATCTTGGAAGATAACAAGTTTTTTCCACCGTTTCCGAGGATTCACTAGTTAACTGTTCTTTTAGTTTTTTGTTGTTAGTTTCACGCTTGTTCTTGATTAGTAATTTGTAGGTTCTATCTTTAGTGCATGCTCGATAATCATGAGAAGTTGTTTAAACTTCAAAAGAAGCGAGAAAGAGAGATAAACAACAAAAAGCCATGTCACTACCGCAAATCATTGATGAACATGGAAATTGAGTTATTCCACCAAGTCATATTGTGCTAGTTGGTTAAGAAGAACTCATCAACCAAAATCGGGGGAAGGTGGGGGGTTCAACCTAATCAAGTTCCACCAATCAACCCAATACCCTTGTATTAATATGCAACCTGAAGAGGGAGATCTTAATGGATATAATCCAACCCTCAAGTTAACCAGGTAGGAGGATCTTAATGATTTCAGTTGCATGTGTAGCCAAATGGGATTCTCCCACCAACTATTCAGACCTTAAGTGGGTATGTTGAACCGATTCACGGGCTATAGAACTTACAATGGAGCAGCAAATGAAAACGAGTAGTCTTGGAATATGCATACAATCCAAAATACCTTCACTCAAATATGGAAAATACCATTGCACATAGCCACATTAAACTTATGGGGGAAAGAGACTACCTAACGTGGACCATTTCTAATTTTTTTTCAAATATCAGTTAAAGGAGTTAATAAGGCACTAGTCAAGAAGAGAGACATGGATAACATAAGTACTATTAAAAATCTTGGAGAAACCTCTAAACAAACCCTTACTAAACTATGGGATTTTATCTGGGGCCTCAAGGTCACACCTAAGGTAAAAAAATATTTGGAAAGCGGCAAATAATGCGCTACCAACGAATTATAACCGAATGAGGAGAAAAATGTCATCTAAGTCTATATGTGAATTGTGTTATTAAGAAAGTGCGACTATTAAACATACGTTGTTTCACTATCCCCGCGCAAGATCACCATTGGATAACAAGCCCCAATAAAACAATTAACCCTGAATGTGGCCACTTCAAGTTTCGAAGAATAGATAATGCGTATTTATGATTACGCAAACGAATTTCATGGGAAGAAAAAGAGTTGGAAAATCTTTGTTGACTTCCCTAGTTTGTTGGTGTCGCCTAGGGCGTGATAAAATAATAGATCAAATAAACGCAAAAAAACATCCTAGGATGAGCACGGTTCTACAAGTATACAGGACGTATGCAAGTTTTACTGATAAATAAGATTCGTTCCTCAGAGACTACGAAAGTTATAGAGAACTTATGCAATTTATCAAGTGCGGATAAGAAAGCTAGATCAGATAATACGCAGGAAAATAAAAGACTAAAGAGATTTTTGTTTGGTTTTTGTAAAGAGAAGATTAAAGTAATAAATTAAAGACTAGAAAAGTAAATAAGCAAAGAGCAGATAGTATGAGAGTTTAGCTCGAGAAAGTAGCAAGTAATCCCCACTAGCCTTGTTTATTCTAAACATGTAAGGGAGAATTATGAAGAATTGCAATAATCAGGATTCTAATCTCCTCCCTATCCCCAGAGAGCGAACTAGGGCGGCGACCTTTCAATCACGAGGGAACTCACAAAGGGTCAACCTGCGCCACTTGGGTCCTAGGTGTAGTCCTACCTACTACTAATGATGATAGGTGATTAAATTAAACCTTGGTGATTATCTAGTTAGGCGGGTATTGTCAAAACCAATTCCATATACTAAACATTATGTGGTGTTTCAATAGTTAAACACCCCTTCCGGACGACCATCTAACTACTATTAAGGTAATCCTATACACGGACCCTCGTAAGGAAAACAATCAATACATCAAAGCACATTAACAGAGAATAAAACATGAATTCAAATTAAATACGATGGTATCCCAAATTAGATAGATTTAAAACAAGAACTAGGGTTCATACATATATGCTAGATCTCAAGCTAAATTTTTTCAGTTCATACTAAAGGAAGAAAAGAAAAGAATAACAAATTTGAAGGTTGAAGAAAACATGATATGGTGTTCCGCTCCTTCCAAACTTCTCATCTTGTGTTGTAAGTTTCCTCTTGGCTTAAGGTTTGCCAAGGATGTGTTTCTTCTGATTAAAGGGTGTATTTATAGGGTATAGGAAACCCTAAAATGTTTTCTTGGAGTGGAAGACAAGTAACTTGGACTCTAGCCCAACTCAAATTCGTAACCCTAAAATATAGAAAAGGTAAGATTCTGGTGCTATTTTGTTTTGGACGTAACTCCTTCAATACTTATCCGTTTGACGCGTTCCATATGTTGAAACTGATAGTCTCGGAAAGTTATATAAATTTGATTCATACCATTCTTCCAAATTCCTAGTCAATCTTGAGTTATGATCACTTTTATGTTTGTAGCTGCTGGAATTCAGATTTATTTGACAACTTTATCTTTTCCTTTTTCACATTTCTTTTCTTTATCTCCAATTTCCATGTTTATCTTCTTTCCCTTATCTCTTTGAATTGACTTGACATCTAATTAATTACCATATATCTTTAAAGTTTCACAATTAACAAACAATTAAACCCAATATGCTCTAAAAATAAACAATTAAAACCAAGATACGAAATAGGAAAGTGTACTAAATCATGAGAAAATTGACCTATAACCTAATAAATACACCTTAAATGATGTCTCCAACTAAGATTAAATCATCACAAATAGGGAGACATCATTTGACATATTTGGTTAATGCGAAATAATGGTATCTTTAGAAACATCTTACCAAATCATTTGGTGTCTGTTAAAAAAGCTTGTCGGTCACACGAGGAATAAATCAAAATTTGGTCTTACCCTAACGAGGAGGATAAAACCCATATTGGTAGTAATATTTCTATTATAATTAAAATCTAATTTTTAATAGGGATAGAAGGGAGGGTCTAACATAATAAGTAGATCAATACAAAACCTTCCAAATAAGAATACAAATGACAATAATGATTATAACAATGGGATTGATAGACCACCCTTCTCTGGAGGATGGACGCCATCTCGTAATAACTATTTTAAAATTAATTGTTTGACATCTGCAGGTTGTGTTTTTAGATATAAAGAAGGGAAAAATGGTCAAGGGTAGAGATTAAAGGTTTAACGCGCGGTCACCGGTGGAAGCAGAGACCATGGGAATCGTTTATGCTTGTAGGATGACATAACACTTCCCGACTGACACCATCACCGTGAACAATGACTACAACAATGTTATACGAGTTATCGTGGATCCAAACTTTAAATTATGATATCAAATTATGTAATAGTCTATTAGCGATTAAGTATTTGAAAAAGTTATGTAGTAATATATTTTTTGTTTTAAGAAAGATAACATGGTGTTATTTGTTTCGTTTTTGTTTTGAGAAAAAAAACATTATAACTGATTGAGTGGTATAACAAAAGTTATATGAATTTTTGCTTTTTTAGCTTATCAAATATTATAACAATTGCCCGGACATAGCTATACGGCTCTCTTTGAAAAAAAAAGAAGGTTACACGGCTCTTTATTTTACTATTGAGTCACTTATCTTCCGTCCTAACTAACTAAACCTTTATTTTACGATGCCAACCCGATAAAAATTGGCTAGTCCAGTACGTTTTTTTAGTCTATGAGCCTTTAATTTAATGCATTTCCAATTTAAAAATCAAAATGTACAAAAAATATAATATGAAAATGTAAAAGAATTGCTTAGCATGTGCCACGTAACTAGTAATTAAAAACCGGTAAGATTGACATAGAATTCTAACTTATGAACTTCCCTAATCAATTCATTTCAAAATACAACGAGTCATAATTTTAAATACTTTTAAGTTTCGTTTTTATTTTTTCAAACATAAGTAATTCTTTTGACAGATAAAAAAACAGAAACACAATCATTTTAAAAACTGGACCCACCTGTGGTCTACAAAACTTTTGGCCCTTTGTTAGTGGAACAGTATTATCAGTTAGCCATTGACGTCCGAGAAATGATATATACCATTACTCTTATGTTATATACTAGGTATAGTCCGTGCCTGAAAACACTTCAAAAAATAATATTCCAGATACTTGTTCACGTTGATACATATGAAATATTTAAAAACTAGAATGATTTTTGGTATTGAATATGTAAAAACTGAAATTATAGATAGTGTGTTATACAGAAATTATAAAAAAATTATTATAAAATTCAAATGAACATAAATATGTGTATAATTCATCAAACAACTAATAAAGAAGTTGAAATACGAAAAAAATTAAAAAAAAACAGAATCGAAAATACATATATGATCATTCGTCTTGTGTGTTTACTTATAATAAACATTATATTAAAACTTCAGGATATACAATATTAGTTGTTGTTTGTTCACCATCGGGAAGAAGTACACTTATGCGATCATAACTCGTACATCTTGATAATGCAACATACAATTGTCCATGACTAAATACTGTTGTTCGCAAATCGATCCCAACGAATTATACAGATCGACCTTGTGATTTATTGATGGTCGTGGCATAGGCTAAACGCACATGAAATTGTCTCCTTGTCATCACAAAGGGTATTTCCGAGTCAGAAGGCGTCAATGATATTCTTGGAATGAATACCAAATTACCGGATTTGTCTCCATTCAAAATGCGGGCTTCAATAACACGTGTTAAACATCTGACAACCATTAACCGCGTGCCATTACACAATCCATCCTTCGGGGCAATATTTCATAACAACATGATAGGAGCACCCACTTTTAATTCCAATTTGAACAGAGGTAACCCACTTGGATTCAATGAGTTTAAATACTCATTTGGATATCGAGATGTTATAGATTTATCAACTTGATCCTCTTCAGCCATCTTATCAGCTGCTAGATACATCTTCTGTATTCCAAGAAAAATCTTAAGTGCGAGATTGTTGATCTCACTAACATCATCATTTCTCGCGGACTGTATAGTGCGTTCATTGAGATATGTGTCAGTTACAGTTTCGAGGTCATGCAAGTTAGGATATGTGGTTGATATCAAATTGTTCAAATTTGTGCACTTGCACATTGTTGTTGGGATCTCTATTAATTCTTCTGAGTTAGAGCCAATCTAGAATGATTAATAAACGCTTATATTTATGAGTATAAAAAAAAATTTATAACAAAATTTAGAGCCATTTAAATTACCTTTAGTAGGAAGTCGGCAAAATCAGAGTTCCCGCTAATTGAGTCGTTGAGACGCATATTAACATCTAATGTAAGCACGTGAATTTTTCTCCAAAGTATAGAACGTCTTAATGAGGCTACGACTATTTGTTCGCGTACACCTTTTGGTACAACTGGTACTTGTCGGAAATCACCTCCGAGAACAACAGTGATGCCCCCGAATGGCTTCTCATTTTTATGTATATCTTGTAACGTTCGATTAACAACCTCAACACAATTTTGATGTTGCATCGGAACTTCATCCCAAATTATGAGACTTGTTTTTCGTATCAACTCAGCCTGGAGGGATTGTTTAGAAATATGACAAATATAATCTTCCACAATATTCAATGGTATCGAGAATGTGGAATGTGCAGTTCGACCTCCAGTCAATAACAAAGATGCGATTCCTGACGAAGCTACATTAATCACAAAATAATCTAAACTCCGACATTTTGTTGATATCGTATTGTATAAAAAGGTTTTTCCAGTTCATGCACCTCCATTCAAGAAGAAAGTTACACCTTTACTATTAAACACGGAATCAACAATCTTATCGTATGCGCGCCTTTGTGCACTGTTAAGTCGATCAACGTTTATATCTGCATCCCTATCTTTCGCTTCCCTTTGAAGTTGTAAATGTTCTCTTATCAATCGATTTTCCACAACCAAGTTTCAATTCATGAGTTATGGATTTTGTTTCAAAATTGGAGCACGGTTTATAGCGCGAGTTGTGTAGATAGTCTTTTAATTCTTTTATTTTTCTGCGAAACCTGTATAATAATATCAATTATGTATTAATTACAATATAATGACATTCGTGTTGTGTGGTTACTTATAATATACATTATTTTAAAACTTCAGGGTATACAATATTAGGTGTTGTTTGTTCAACATCAAGAAGAAATACACGTATTTGATCATAAAGTGAAATTATAGGCTTACTTGAGGTCTGCGAACTTTTGCATACGATTTGACTCGGGATGCACTCATTTTTGAGACCTTGTTTTTGTTATTCGATACGCTCATCATTTGATAGTACAATGATCTAGAAATATGAGGATTTATTAACATTTGGTAAATAAAACGATAAATCTATATTACATGTTATACAAATGAAACAATTAATCTAGTAATACATATACTGAAATATGACACACGTAAGTATAATTTTAATAAGTTCAACTAATTTATTTCAATACATAAAAAAGTAGTTCTCCAATACAATACAATTATTATCGAATCAAGAACAATTTATTACAAATGACTCCCTAAAAACTATTATTCATTAGCAAATCAATACCATAAATTTATTGTCGAATCTAGACTAATTTATTAAAATCCACTCCCAAAAACCTATTACATTGATAAATAACGACCATTCGAATATAAAGGTACCCTGCTCCATGTTAGCAACGGTTAAATCTGCTAGCATTGTAAACTCAATATTATCAAGTAAAACTTTCAAATTTTCTAGTTTATCCATATTTTTTAGTAATGGTAGAATATTTGCTATTGGCCAATCTTGAGGAAGCGTGGCAACTATGACATATAGCAAGGGCCAGATCTAAATGAACGTTTGTATCACTCCTAAAGGAATAATAACTTTCTTCCTTTCGTTTAATGTGATCAAGCACAGATTTAGTTGAATTCATTGGTTCGTCAGTGAATTCAGTCCACAAAAGGGTTATATTATCGATTTCACCATATTCATCGTATGAATTTGTTATAGTCTTAGTTAGCATTTCGAGTGTGTCCATTGTATTTTTTGTTTTAGCCTGCAAAAAATAACTATGAATAGAAAAAATTATATGTAAATATTTGTATGCTATATTTTTTAAAAGTGAGTATTCGAAATGGAAAATATTATCTACAAACTACTCAAATAGTAATACGATTACTAATTAAAATATTCATATTCTTTTTTTAGTTTATTAACAAAAAATAAATAGTATTTTACGATTTTATAATAAAAATATAGATATACTAAATGCCACAAATAGTAATTATTAATTTTAGTAGTATTTTAATTATTTAATTATCAATTATTTTAATATTATTATATCAACATATAAATATAGAAAATATTTTATTGTTTACTAATTTATTTGTATTTTCTTTTTTTTTACAACTTTTTTCTTAAACCCACATAAATTCCATTTTTTTATATTTTTTAATTTTTTTATTAAATCCAACAGAAATGTATAACGTATTCTTGTACAAATGTAAAAATTTTAAATATATTTTTTAAAATGTAAAATTTAAAGAATATATTTTCTATATGCTACGTTTTGATTATGGATTTATGGGTAAAAGTTTATTTTTTCAAACGATTATAGGATATGTAAAATGAAAATAAAGGAGAAGAATGAGGAAATTATGAGATGAATGAGGGAATTATGAGATATATGGGGGAATTATGAGATGAATGTGGAAGTTTGAGGATAAATAGGGAAAGTTAGGTTTCATTCTGTTTTATTATATAGAAATTATGAGATGAATAAGAGAATTATGAGACATATGGAGAAATTATGAGATAAATAAGGAAAGTTAGGTTTCATTCTGCTTTATTATATAGATGTGATCTTTATCTGATTTTAACGGATATTAAGGATTTAAATATGTAAAATTTATCATTAATAATTATTAATTCTTTAGGCTAGAGGTTAAATCTCATGCTACTCGACTGAACCTTTAAAGTTGGCACTATATATCGTAGATGTAGCCCACAATTTGGCTAAGTAACCTTACTGGCATGTTATACCCAAAACGAAGACAAAATAAAAATGTGGTAATGTCCTTTTTCTTTTTGTTCGATAATTGTGGGTAATGTCAAATCTGATATATTTAGCTTAGTTGTGGAGTGCCAAAGTAAATAGAGGTACGCTTCTGGCAAAGATAAGAAACAAGAAGGAGAGCAATAATGTATAGAGAAGGGATGGGACCATGCTTGGCAGAGGGCGTGGGAGAGGACAAACATTACATGACACTGTCGGTTGCTTTTATTCTTAGTGGTTCCAACCAATTAAGAAAAAGAAAAAGAAAAAGAAATTTCTCAGTTGTTGATAATCTCATAAGTTTTATACGGTAATGTTTAATCTCATCTATTAGAACAAGTTAAGCTAAGTCTAATAGGACTAGCAAAGAACTATAAATCAATATTAAAACTTGGGTACCTAATTTTAAGATACCAAATTCTTTATGTTTTTTAGCCAACTAACTTAGTTCCATTTTGATATATATTATTTATTATTAAGTTTTAAAAAATAATTATTAATTATTAATATTATGTATATGAATATTTTTATTATTAGTCAAAAAAGAATTAAATAAAAAATTATTAGTTAAGAGACTTCTTTAACAAAGAAGTTAATAATCAAATTAATTGATCATATCGTCATAATTAATTAAATAATCATATTATATTTTAATGTTATTAGATATTGATGAAAAAGTTTGTTTCAATTGAAAAGAAAAACAGAAATTAACTTGTTTGATTAGTACCTTGAGAGTTATAATTTTAATATTAACATAATATATTTTTTTATGTCAAATATTTTTATAATAAATATAAAAGTAATATAATAAATAAATAATTATGTGAGAATTTTAAAAATTAGTGAATAATTAATTTAAGAAATGTTAGATAAAATTAAAATAGAGTTTTTTGAAATTGAGAAGTTAAAATTAGGAAACTGTTGAAGTAGAGTTGTTTTATGGTGTTAGGCTAAGTCCAATGACCTGCCCATTATTTTTTTTTTGTTCCAAAAGCTTATATTAAATAAAAGGACGTTACAAAGTGTTCGGGTTTGACCAACCAAACCCAAAGAAAGAAATACAAAAAGCAACAATACAAAGACTAACAAAACTAGACCAAAATACTCTCGAACTGTAGCTCCTAATCATAGTGAACCAAAACCGAAGATGCCACCGAAGTAGCGGGCATAGACCGCTAAGGGTCAGAGAAAATTGATCCTTGAGAACGACATACTCAAGCCTCGAAACGAGGGGGAGTAAATCGACTACCATAAATGATAAAACGAACTTCTGTAGTTACCAACTCGAAGCAGACTCTCATACCTACAGTATAAGCTAAGACGACAGTTGCATTAACAAAAACAAAAGTATTGATAACCATCAGATCAAAAGAAGTATCACTTGCCCAAGTGATAATAGCGTCGTAAATCGAGACATGAGAGGTAGAACGAGAGTACAAACACCATTTCTGTAGCCCAACCGCATAATCGCAAGCCAAGCTAACCAAACAAGGATGGACCAAACAACAAAAGTCCCAAATGAACGGCAAACACCTGAAACTTCTAATGTCGGACTCTACTGAATGATTGACCGAGGCCACAAATGTATCACCACCCGCAATTATAGGACACCTGCAAGAAACGGAGACACTACACCGACACACAAGACCACATAAAAGTCGCCTCAACCACATCCCATCACTAGTGCAGGTCAAAAATATCGAACATATAAGAATCAAAAAGAGAAAACACCAAGTGAACGGCAAACACCCAGATTTCCAAAAATCGAAACCAAACGAACAAATAAAGTTAACCCAAAATGAACCACCACCAAGCAATAGTGAGGGGAAGCAGTAAACAAGGCTAGACATACCGAGATAAACCCAAAAACAGACAAGGAGGCGAAACAGTAACCGCAACCAAACAAATCCCTGAAGTCTTGTGTAATTATACTTAGAAAAGCCCGATAAACAAAGAGGACAGCCCTGTAAAGTGAGTAATCCATACCAAATGACTTATAGGCACGGTATCTCAGATGGGCTAAGCGTACAAACTCTTTTAGTTGGGCCTTCAAATGGGCTAATCTTTCTACTTGTACGATCCTGGGTACTGTTGTTACGGAAACAAGAGCATAATGGGCCCTTGAAGCCTGTCTCATCGATGGGCTGAAGAAGCAGGCCGGAGGATGCAGATCTAGGAGTCCACCGCCGCCGTCGAGAAGGATAGTGCGATACAGAACTGGAGCGACAAAGCTCCTCACAAAAATGACCCAGTCCGAAGCCACCATTATACCAACACCAAGACAGCACCTCAAGAAAACAGCACAAAAAAACACCCAATACAGACTCAGAAAATTGAAACAGAAGAGGCCAAAGATCGCCGAAAGAAAAGAGAAAGAGCGCTTAAATAAACAGGAAAGGGAGGGGGCCGCCATCACCAGCGAGAAGCCACCAGCGACGGCGGCCCAGATGAAGTGGAAAGGAGGTTTTCAAAAGGAAAGAGAGAGGCTCTGTAGGGTTTTTTTTATTATTTTCTTTCCCAATTTGTCGAAAAAAATCGACCTGCCCATTTTAGCAAAAAGCTAAAACAGGGAGTTAAACATCACAAAAAATCTCTCCAATAGCTTCCCAATAATAGAGTTTCCAATTCAACATTTTGTAGCTACGTGTGGCTAGTAAAAGAACTAGCTACATCTTATTTTTTTATTTTTCTTATTATTAATAGCATCATTATTATTAATAAATATTATTATTAGTATTACTATTATGATTATTGTTATTTTTATACATATATATTTTATATTACTATAAGTTTTAAAAAATAAATTATTCAATTATTAATATTATGTATGTAAATATTTTATTAATAGTTGAAAAAAATTCAATAAAAAATTATAATTATTAGAAAAATTATAAATTAAGAGATTTCTTTAACAAAGAAGGTAGTAATCAAATTAATTGAAAAAAAATCATATCAGCATAAGTATTAAATAGTCGTAATATATTTTAATTTTATTGGATATTGACAAAAAAAACTTGTTTCAATTGAAAATAAAAGACAAAAAAAACTTGTTTGATTATTCTCTTGAGAATTATAATTTAAATATTAACATTATATATTTTTTTGTTTCTAATATTTTTATAATAAATATAAAAATAAAATAATAAATAAATAATCATGTAAGAATTTTTAAAAATTAACGAATTAATTAATTTAAGAATTTTTAAGATAAAAGTAAAATAGAGTTTTTTGAAATTGGGAGGTTAAAATTGGGAAGTTGTTTGAGTGAAGTTGTAAATGGAAGTAATATTCGATTGAGAATAGGTGTTTGACTCCCAATTCTGACAAATTTATTGGGTAGCTGTTGGAATTACCCTTAATATTTGATAGGCAATAGGTCTTTGATTCCTAATTTTGGCAAATTCATTGGATAGCTGTTGGACTTAACCAGGTCTTTAACAAATCTTCCCTTTCTCTCTCAGCATTCTAAATTACAAAACCTAAACACTCCATCTATTTTCATAACCGTCGCAATAACTACTCCTCCCTTGCCTCCTTCGACGACGACAAAAACCCTTATTCTTCTTGTTTATTTCTTTTATATATGCGTCATTTTTTCATTTTGTATTTTATTTTCGCGGATCTGCTTCATCTTTCCCCGTTGTGCTCAACCTTCGCCCGTCTTCGTCTTTTTGTTTTGGTTTTTCGTATTTTTCTGGTGTCTTTGGTTATAAAACTTCCTTTACCCACTTGTTTCAAAATTTTTACGAGCTCGCGACGTCGTGGCCTTGCTTCTCTTTGACGGTGGTTCTTTGGTTGTACTCCCGACGGCGTTGCTTTAGCCATGTTCACCTCCAACAGTAATATCTTTTCTAAAAAGGTGCTCTTGCAATCTTGTATGTTTATCTCTCCAGTCTGGCTTTCCTTTCTACTTTTTAGTTGCATTGTTTGGTTTCTTTTGGAGGGTGGTTGTGGTTTCTTTTGGTCCTAGCCAGATTTGGAACTGCTTTGTGGGTATTGGAGATGGGTTCTATGCCATTGATGTATGTTTGAGGCTGTCCTTGACTGGTTTGAGTGATGAGGCATTTGATGTTTGTTTTATTTTCCTGGTTTTTGTTACCTACCCTTTTCCCCTTGATCTTATTTATGTAGGTTGTATGCCATTGATGTATGTTCGCTACTCGGTTCCAATGGATTGGTGGAGATAACGTTGGACGTTTGTTGGTGTCGCCTAGGGTGTGATAAAAATAAGATAAAATTAAGTCAAGAAACTACACACTCTCACCCTAGACAGGCACAGTACTGCAAGTATTACAGGACGTATGCAAGTTTTAATGATAAATAGAGTTCGTTCTCAGGGACTTAAGTGTGTTAATCGCGTGAGTAAGAATATCGAGTAAAAGTAAATTATTAGAAAACAGTAAATTAAAGCAAGTAATTTTCGAGATTAAGAATTAAAACTAAGAAAATAAATACAATAAAATAAAATACGAAGAATATGAGATGAGAAGTATAGCTCAGGTTTTGCTAGTATGCACTAATCCTTCTAATTCTATCTATAAATCTAGTTAATACGGGAGAATATTAGCTCTTGGTATACTTAGTCAGGATTCTAAATTCCCCTATCTTAGACCTTGAGAGCGACTAAGGGGGCTACGGCACAACCAAGACGAGGACTCAAATAGGGTTATCAAACGCCACTAAGGCCCTATCCAGCACACTACAATCAATTGGTGATATGGTGATTAAAACAAACCCTAATGACTATCTAGTTAGAAGCATGTTTTGTCAGAACTACTATCGACACTAGACATCATGTGGTGGTTCAATAGTTAAACACCCTGTCAAGGAGACCATCTAACTACTGTTAAAACAATCCTAAAGTGATCAGTTCTAGGAAAGACAATAAATCAAAACACATAAACAAATATTAAGTAAGTAGCTAATATCAAATTAAAACATATAATTCCCAAAGAAACTTAGATAGAAGAATTAGAATTCATAGATTATACATATGCAAAACCCAAGCTATGGGGAGTTTAGTTCATACCTGAAGGAAATAAACTAAAAGAAATTACAAAAGACATCATCTTGCTCTCTACAATAAACTAAGGAATAATATTAAGGTTTTCTCTCAGAAAGGATGATTTACAATTGATATAAGGGTGTATTTATAGGTGTTTAGAAGACCTAATTCGTTTTCTTGAGGAAGAGTTAAGGTAATGGACTTCTAGCCCAACTCAAATTCTTATGGAAATAAAGATAAACACTGCTGGACCGTTTTGAGCATATCTTCTTCGTTATTGGTCGGTTTGAGCTCCATAAGATACCAAAAGAATCGCAACAGAATTATCTTGACCCTATAAAAGGAAATCATCAGATTCGGCCTATTTCTTAGGTAAAAACGCATATCTTTGGACGTGTATGCAGATTCCCAGATTTAGGCAGCTTTTCCTTTTCCATCTTTTTAGCTTTTGTTTCCTTATCTCCAATTACCATGCAAATCTCTTTCCATGAGTTGTTGTCTTTGACTTGGACTTTAATTAAGCTCCATAATTATCTTTAAAGCTACACACTAAATAAACAATTAAACCCAATATGCTCTAAAAATAATAATTCTACAAATCAAGACTCAAAATAGGAAAGTGCACTAAAACTCAAGAAAATCGACACTATTGACTTCTAAATCACTTAAAATGATGTCTCATCCTAACATTAATCTATCACAAATGAGGAGACATCATTTGTCGTTCATTCAATGTCTATGTTTTTTTGTTTTGTTTTGGGTGGCGGCAGTTGAGCCCATGTGGAGGTCCGAGGAGTTGTTTGGTTTGCTAGTTGTTGTTGTGTACTTTTTGACAACCTCTTCTAGGCATCATTGGAAGTGGTCTAATTATATTTCATCATATTCAATTGTTCTCGAGTTAGCTGGTTTTGCGTGTTTGTCATTCAGGTGGGGTTGGTTTAGCTTGTTTTCCTCTAGTTTGGTTAGAGTGTTAGGACTGTGGTTGATAGGGCGGTGTTGTGGTTGTACTTGTCTTTTTTATTAGTGTTGGGTGCTTTGCCTTCTATCACAGCGCTACTGGAATGGTTACCCTTTTCCAGCCACTCTTTCATCCTTTAGTGTGGTGAAAAATATCACCCTTGTTGGTGATGCAATCTACAAGTATGGTTAGGTTTGTTGATCGTTTCCATCACTACGACGTTTATGTTAGTTCATCGATTACTACGTGATTCGTTGGATTGTTTGTGTGGTTTTTTTTGGCTCAATTTGGTAGTTTGAAAAGAGTATGGAAGTTTTCTGTTAGGATGGGTGACAAAGCACGTTTTCTCAAGTCTTGTTTTTGTTTTTTGTCATTTTCAATTTGTCTAGTTGTTAAGTTTATAATTCTAGGATTTGTATGTCAACCCGGTTTCTATATTGTGAGATTCTAATCATTTTTACATTCTGTTGGACAAAAAAAACTTAAAACTAGAGCATATATCTTTCCTTCTCCTTCCATGCCATAATTAGCTTTAGTAATTTTAATAACGATCTATTTCCAACTCAATCACACCCATGAAAATAATTAGATTTAGTAATTTTAATGATGATTTATTCCTAACTAAATAACACCATGTAGTGGATAGTATATTGGGTGGTATATACGGTTATTCTACAACTTTTTGTCATCAAAATATGTAACTAATTAAGTCTATTTCTAATTTTGGATAGATTTGACCAATAGAGTAAAAATTTATACTAAAAGTAACTTAGGGAAGTAAAGGAATATAAAGGAGTTTGTATTCAATGAGACCTCCCTCGACTGGCTGGAGATGATTGCCAATGCAATTAAAACTAATGTTGAGATCTTAAGACTCCCATGCATTGAGGGAGATGTTAGTCAAAATTTTAAGAATAATAATCCGACCGATATTTTACCTATACTTTTAGAAATTGATATGATTACATTACATAAACTAAGACATCGGTGTTGGTAGACCATCCAAATACACACCAATTATGCGATAATTGTGGCAACCCTTTCAATTTATGTAAGATTAGTTGTGATACTTCTTAAATTTCCTCAACTAATATTGGTTCCATTTGTGATGTCAGGAAATCTCAAGAGATATGATTGGTATTGTGGTGATTGTCTTCGATAGGGGAAGATCTAGGATTGAACTCTGGAGAGCAAATGGTTAGGAAAATCAATGGGGTTCGAGGGCTTCAACCCAATTTTTTTTCTATCTTCTAGTTTGGGTATGGATTGGGGTGGTAGAAAATTATTGTTGGGGGGTGAAAAATTATTTTTATAAATGTTTTTGCTAAATATCAGTTTTTGAGAAACAGTTACACTACGTGCTAGGGCTAGGGGGAGGGGGTCATTCCCGCTCCCTATGCACTTGCTCGGTTTTTGGAGGCTACATCGGCGCTTAGTGTCAATACTTGTCGTTTAGCATGCATGGTCATAGAGAACTATCCCACAGTAAGCATTATAATCAAGAATATTTGTGTTATTTTAATGAAATATCTATTAAAACTATTTTAATTTCTCTACTTCGTTAGGCAATATTTTGAAAAATATAACCCTTTTAACTAACTTTTGCAAGTTATGTATAATGAGTACTAATAATTGCGTGCCTAAATTAGTTAAACATGACTTTATTGTCATTATTTATGACATGTTTTTCTTTGACCAAGTTAACAAATCAATTATTTGTTGACTAATAATCTGTTGGGATTGGATCATTATTCTTCATATGATTGATAACATAGCAACAAAACATTGATCACGTGGAAAGTAAATAAATCATTAATTGAAAAATCTATATGATATGAAATACACTCATAGACTAACAACTTCGTACTAAATTAGGGGATATGATTTCTTCCCTAGATGATTCCGACATACCTAACTTTGTTGAAAGTAATGTTGCGATTGAGAGTAATGTTGTGATTGAGAGTAATACGTTATATTTTCTTTACTAACCATTGTGTTGTCCGAGGTTTGGCAAATATGTGGAAGGAAAATTTGGTAATATAGGAAAATCTAAGTGAAAGTCTTCCCTTATGGAAACCCCTCTTGCGTTTATTTTAAGAGAATATGTGATACAACTTGGGTACCTAGAACTAGTAAAGGTTCTACTACTTGTGTTGTCATAACTGTAAATAGAGAACTAATTGATAGGAATAACTAATATGACCGTTATTGCTTGTAATATAGAAGATGCAACCAAAATAATTCAGCTGGCGTGTATGATTGCCCAAGGTTTCCCAATTTTCAGCTTAATTATCGAGAGTGGATGTGTAGAGTTCATGTGCATCTGTCTAGGTATAGTTTCTCTTTTTTATCCTGTTTTTGTAATACTTTGAGAGATGTTTCTTAATTTTCTCACTTTAGTAAGTTAAAGTTCTCGTGTATCGGGAGATATAGTAAATACATGGTTGATTTGGTACTTGCACATAAGTTTAGTGGTATAATTTTTAGTTATAGGTTTCTCTCTAGGCGTCTCAATCAACGAAGTTGTTGTATGCAAATTATTCATCCTTAGAGATTGTCTGATTCTTACATTTTGCGCATGTGGTTGTATGTTCATAAGTACATAGCGTGGCGATGGTCGTATTTTTTGGTAATAAACTACTTAGATACATGGGTCCTCAAGCTAGGGTTTGTGGGAATTTTTAGTGATCCGTAATGTACTTTCTTGTGTACTTTAGAATGGCTTTATACAATGTAGTTGAATCTTTCGATTGAGTTGCATGTCTTGCACTTTGGACATAAGATGACAGAGACGTGTGGATCTATGTTAGTATATATTGAGATAGACTCACTAAAATCACGTAAATGAAGGGAGATATGAGTTCCTGAGAGTCGGTCAAATATGATGCTACATGAATGCGTCGAAGTATTACAACGGAATGTGAACTACGTGATATGTCATATATTTTGGGAAGAGAATACATATATTGATTGACTTATAAGAGAGGGTTGCAAAATGGTTAAATGGACAAACGGTACTTGAAAATTACCATATGGGTGATCACGGTCTGGTTTGACTCAGTTTTTGGTCAAAAACAAAAACAAAAACCGAATGGTTCAATTTTTAATGACGTTGATACCAAACCGAAGGGTTTCATTGATTTGATTTAATGGTTTTTGGTTCGGTATATGTTCGGTTCGATTTAATTTTTGGTTTTCATATGTGTTTAGTTCGAAAACGGAATAGTCTTCAAGTACATTTACTTGAAACGTTTTATTTTGTAGCAGATCAATATATGAAGTGTTCGGATTTTATGTTGTTGGTCGATGTAAGAAAACTGTATTCTTGGAACTAAAATATTACACATAGAAATTGTAAACAACTAATTAAATAGGAATATATCTATAATTTAACGTGTATATTTCAGTTTGAATTTTTTTCAATAAATGAAGAATCTCTTTAGATATATCGACGAATGATTTATGCATATTTTGCACAGTATGATATTTTATGGGGTGACACATGTCATTTGTGAGCATTTTTCTTTTTGAAATTTATTCCATTTTCTATCCCCTAATCATAATATTTTTTTTAAATTATCAAAGAAAGTCAGGGTACCTTAAGTAAGGACCAATAAGAGGTTATCCAAAAACTTTAAAAAATAGTGACGTTAGTGTTTGTATTTTTTTCAGTTTGGGTTTTCGGTTCGGTTTAGCATAGGATCATCGAACCGACTTTTTGATTTTTTGAAAAGCTTATATGAATCGAACGGTTTTGTCGGTTTTTGGTTTTTTCGGTATTTAAGATCAGTTCAATTTTTCAGTTTTGCTTTACTCCGCCCTAATATATAGAACACTATCACTTATAATAGGGTTGATTAGACCACTTTGATTAGTGTTTTGCACTTACATAGGCAAATATTGAAAGAGAAAATTACCCAAGGGGTCTTGAAGACACCCCCCTAGGACTCAACAAGACTACACTAATTCTCCATTCTTACTAAAGGCCACAGACTAAATTTAACACTATACCCTAAAAATCCAATTACATTACTACCATTTTTCTGTTTTTTATTTTCTCTATATATATTAATATTTTCACAATCAATTATAAACCTAAAAAATCACACGTAGCTTTATCAATTTCTCTCTCCTCCCATCAGATTAATGAACTCAAAAAATGCTTCAACTGCTCCGAGCAGCCATGGCGAGAACTTGTGTTGGGCCTTCTTCTTCTGCAGCACGAGTGGCGGTGTTCTCTTTGTGGAAGAGCAGATCCGACGAGAGGGAGCAGATCTGCATCTTTTATGAAGCTCCGAGCAGCCATGGCGAGAAGACTTGCTCCGGACAGATCTGTTGCGAACCCAACCATGACCTCGACGAAGAAGTTCTGCTGCTTCTATCGGAGTTTCACTGCTTCGCCGGAGATCTCGAAGCTATGGCGGTTTGAGATTCGCCGGAGAAGAAGCACCGCCACGCTGTGTTCAGCCAAAATATCCATCCTCTTAGCAGTCTTAGCATGTGGGTCAAGATTGAGCATCTTATTCAAACTCTTCAATGGACTCTTCTTCACAGATTGAACAGATTGAGCATCTTATTCTTCTTCTTAATCGGCCTAACAACAGATTGAACCTCATCAGAATTGATAATCCTTGCAAGATCAGCATTCACTGAATCGACCCTTCTTCTTCACTGAATCCTTGTCGAAATATCAGTACATTCAATATAATTTCTCAAAAGCAGATTTAGTCCCTTGTTACGGGGTTATATTTGCAATAACGCTGTTGAACACTCAACGGTTTGTTGAGCAACAAACTTTGAACCCAATGGGGAATATTATTATTTTGTATTTTTTAATCGATTTTTTTTTTTATAAATGGGATGAGCATTTTGATTCAGATAGTAAAGATGTGAAACAAGGGGAGACATGGTGGAAAAATTTATTCTTTGCTAGTTTTATTACTTTTATTTTGCTTTTTATAAAATTTTTGTGTTGTATATAAAAATAATTTCTGAAAATTAATCTAGAAAATAATTATACTCAATACTTTACACTTGCACACTCAATAAAGTAACCGAGTTTTCGAGCATGCTCAGTAAAGTAACTGAGTAAACGAGCATGCTCAGTAAAGCGACTCAATAAAAAAATTCGAACACTCAACAAATTTTTTCGATACTCAGCATTTTTTCCGATACTCGGTAAATTTTTTCATGCTCAGTACTCTATGCTCAGTACTTTTTCCATGCTCAGTACTTTTTCCATGCTCAGTACTCTATGCTCAGTATTTTTTCCATGCTCAGTACTTTATGCTCAGTACTTTTTCCATGCTCAGTACTTTATGCTCAGTACTTTTTCCGGCGGTGGCCGGCGGTGGTCGGTGGCCGGAGGTCGGAGCTGGAATTTATTAATAGTTAATGAAGGAGGAGAGAGAAAAATTGATAAAGGAGGAGAGAGATTAATGGTAATGGAGAAGAGAGAGACTAATGGTAATGGAGGAGAGAGAAGAATTTTTTTTTTTGTCTTATATACACTATAAGAGTAGTAAAGGTATTTGTCAATTTTGAGGCCTCTAAGTAGAACAGAGAATTCACTTGGTTACTATATGACACTAAGATGGTCCCCAAGACCCTTTGGGTAATTCACCCATATTGAAAAGCATAAAAATATGAAGAGTGATAATTTTTTAAAGTACTAATTTATTAGTATTAGATTTTTTATTTGGACCAACCAACCGAATATCAGTGTTTGTGTTTTTCTTTTTGTTCAAATATTAGTGATTTACCGGTTGTTTCCCACTTATCTTCCTTCCCCTCTTCACCCTTTACCAACCTTAGCTTCATTACAAGCAACAAAACTGTCTCCTGTTTGAACCATTGAAACACACCTCAAAACTCTTTGTCTCTCCCACACAACTCACTTTAGCTCTTGATCATCTTTAATAAACACTGTTGCAATAGATACATGGGTTGTTGTTCGAATTAGGGTTAGAAAAAACTCACTTTTTTTTTGGTCTAAGAAAAAATTTCACTTTAAACCAAGATTTTTAGGGTTTTGTATATTAATTCAATGGCACTAAACGGTGCAGATAAAGAAACGAGATCAATCCCTAGTCCTTTAGGCTATAACCCAGTTCAAATTCAAAATCAAATCCATCATTTGCAGCCGCAAGATCGGACGATTCAAGAAGAAAGAGCAGCATTAAATTTAGGTAGATCTAAAACAAAAGCTGCATCAGGTGCTACTGCTGCAAGATCTAGTACCAGGTATCGTGAATGTCTTAAGAATCATGCTGCGAATGTAGGAGGAAACGTTACAGACGGGTGTGGAGAGTTTATGCCTAGTGGTGAAGAAGGTACACTGGAAGCTTTAAAGTGTGCAGCTTGTGATTGTCATAGAAACTTCCATCGTAAAGAAACACGTTGTAGTACTGATGCTGCTGCCATTATTATGCATCCTTTTCAGCTTAGTCCACCATCAATGATTTCTCCAAACATAAATCAACGGAGGAATGATTTAGGTACTCATCATTGGACATCAATGACGGCGGTTCATCAGCCCGTGAAGATGGCTTTTGGTGGTGGTGGTAGTGGAAGTATAGCTACAGATTCTTCAAGTGATCAGGAGTTAAATTACAATGCTTATCAGTCCAACACGGTGGCGCCACCACCGTTTGTGTTGTCGAAGAAGAGGTCGAGGACGAAGTTTACTCAAGAGCAGAAGGATAAGATGTTGGAATATGCCGAGAAGTTAGGGTGGAGAATCCCTAGAGAAGATGACGTTGAAGTGCAAAGGTTTTGTGGTGAAGTTGGTGTGAAAAGGCAAGTATTCAAGATTTGGATGCACAACAACAAGAATTCAGCAACTAAAAAGAATTCACTAGAGTTATTATGATTTAATTTAACCATAAAAGAGTTCAGAAGAATTCTTTCAGAACACAACTCTTCTACAGCTTATTATCAAGATGATCTGAAAAGGGAGATCTCAATACTTATAAGAGCAAGCTTATTTGATCTTTGGAAAAAGAATGGTTAGTTTTCAGATGAACTGGATTTAGAGACAATTAAAGTTTAACAATATTTCCGGCCAAATGGAAGAGAGGAAGAGAAAAGCTGAGGGTGGGATGGCTAAGTATCGTCCGTGACTGTTAGAGACTTTAAAGCATCTGATGAATCAAACAGGATCTGCAGAAATAATTACCTACTTTTGTCTAAGATGAATTTCTTTGGTCAACATCAAGATCTTGGCTCAAATTTGCCTTTGAACCTCTTAATGCTTTTGCAAATCCTGACGCAATACCTCATTCCACTACTTCGTGCATTAAAGATGGTGTTTATCAATTACTATCTTTATAATTCAAATTCTTGCAACTTGAATGTTTTTAGAACCATGCGTTTGTTCGCTTTTCTACATTTTTAATCTTGTCAAAAAATTGATTCGTCTTTTTTTTTTTTATCGATTTTTTTTTTATAAACGTCCAATCTTGTCCAAAATAAAATAAAATTGGATCCTCTATATTTGGGATTTCGCTGAATAGGCGAGGGTTGAAAATTAAGATGCAACCCACCCACTTACTGTTTTGTGAATCGGAGTTACTTGAATATCAGCCTAGCTAACGGTTTAGTCCGGACCGATTCTTACTAGACCTAGCTTTTATCGTTCTGTTCTGGTCCACCGGTCTCTCTTCTTATCGGTCTGGTTTTTTAGGAGAAAAAAAGAAGGTCCGACCGGTTAATAGAACCGATGGTATCGGTTTCGAACCTCTTATAAAAAACGTTATATATATTATAAGTACTTCTTTTCTAATAATTATTATATAATCTTAAATTAAATGAATAAATATCTATTATTAAAGTAATTATTAAAATATTTTTCATTAAATATATTAATATCATGAATATTTATTAAAAATATAAAATATAATATTTAAAATAAAAAATATCTTAATTGTTTAAAATAATAATTTTTGGACAATCATTTTTTACAAATAATAATATCTTTTTGTAAATAGATGGAATACTTATAATTCTTCTATATATATCATAAATTTATGGTACGGTTGACTTTCTTAATTTTAATTTTATATATATATATATATATATATATATATATATATATATATATATATATATATATATATATATATATATATATATATATATGGTATGAATAGGAAGAAATAAGAGAAAATTCTCCATAGGGTCTTGAAGACACACCTCCTTTTCCAATCCAAACCCCTCTTTTTTGTTTTTCTTACTAAAGACCTCCAATAAGATTTAACACATGAGACTTAATATCCCATTTACAATTATACCCCCTTTTATTTACTATATATACTAACATTATTATTTCTAAACCCAAATTCACTTATTTTCCCCGTTTCTCTTTCTTCCCACTCCCATATTTCTCTCTCTCTCTCTTCATTGTTATTTTCCAATCGTCGGCAGAAGAGTGGCTCTGTAAACCATGGCTCCTCACAAATCTTCTTCCGACCGTGCTCCATTCGCAGACACAAGCTCCGTTCTTGCTCCATTCGCAGACACAAGCTCCATTCTTGCTCCGAGCGTGAGAAGATTCCAGCTGTACCTTCTCCGGCGGTAACACTGCGGTTGGGATGGTGGTTCCAGGTTGAGGTGGGCTGTGATGGTAGTTTTGGGTTGAGATCCGTTCGAAGTTTTAGGTTGAGGTGGGTTGTGATGGTGGTTCCAGGTTGAGGTGGGTTGTGATGGTGGTTTTGGGTTGAGATCCGTTCGAACAGTTGCTGAGCAGCCTTCTCCTCTTCTCATGCGTGGAAGAACAGGCGCTGCGAAACAACACGACGGAGCACCACCGCAGCAGGATCTCGCGCAACACCACCGCAACACTCCTCTTCTCGTCGGCGCAGCGAACTCGGCGGAGCACGAGACCTGGCTCTCCGGCAAGCTGCTGCTCTTCTTCTTCGTGGATTTATGCTCTGCAAGCTCGACGAAGCCATCACCTCCGGCGAGAAGGAACACCACCTGGTTCTTCTTCTTCTCGGGCGCGCTGGGGTGTGCTGTTGCTTTTTTTTATTTGGAGTAGCGTACATAGTACGCCGAAATAGGTAGGGTTTTTTTTTTGTTTTTTTAGATCTGGTCAAACAAAAAGGTAGATACTTATTTTCTATTTTAATTGTATATTTTTTTGTAATTCACTTGAAAATGTATAACAAAAATTTAAAGAAATGTGAATAATTTTTTTTTTTGGCTTTTTACTCTTTGATCTTTAATTAATAATTATCAAATTTACGGAATACTCTCCAAAATTATCTGAGTACTCAAAAAATTGTCTGAGTACTCATCAAAATTTGTCGGAGTACTTAGCAAAATTGTCGGAGTACTTAGCAAAATTGTCGGAGTAATCAACAAATTGTCGGAGTACTCAGCAAATTGTCGGAGTACTCTATGTTTTTCCGGTGAACGGTGACTGGTGTTCGGAGGTCGGTGGTCGGTGGTCGGAGGTCGGTGGTAGGTGGTAGGTGGTCGGAGGTAGGTGGGTAGTGGTAGGTAGTGGAGAGAGAAGCAGTGACATCACACTTTTTTTGTCTTTTAGTATTTGTAAGGGTAGGAAAGACAATTGTCAAAACAGAGGTCTCTAATAAGAAAGAATTCCTGGACCATACTCTATAGAGAAAAACTTTGGTCTCCAAGACCCTAAGTATAATTCACCCAAGAAATAATTACGTCTTTTTAAAAAATTATCATATGAATTAATAAATGTCATTATTAAGGTAATAATTAAAATACTTTTTACTAAATATATTGATATCTTGATTTTCTTAATTTTAATTATTATTATTAGATAGTAAACAGTATTATAATATTATTTAAACTTTTCTATTTGATGTTCCTATATTGCTATTATTAAGGTAATAATTAAAATATGTTTACTAAATATATTGATACCTTGACTTTCTTAATCTTAAGTATTATTTTTAATAGTTAAATTGTAGCATTTTTTAAAGTCATATATATTTTGATTAATTGATTTAAAAATGGGAAGTTAGACAATTAGAATCTAATAACCTAAGGAAAGTATGTAAATAAGAAAACGTATAAAATATTGATTAAGAGAATGAGTTGACTAAGCCCATTAAATGTATAGGCATAGTAAAAAAGATGTTGTCCATCCGGGCCGGACCGGTCCATAACCATTAATCTTTTTTGGCTAAACCGAACCGATATGCTATGAACCGGTTCGGTCCGGTCCGGCTCCCCACTGTTCCTCCAGCTCAGTTCCAGTTCTGGAACCGTCCGGCCCGGTCCGGTCCGATAGCCACCTTGACTCGAATTGCATCGTATGTTTTCTTTAGATCAAACATTTAGTTATAAATTCTACTTCAAATTTGAGTAGATACTTATTATTTTTTGTATTTGAATGATGAATCAAGTTCTCTACCTAACAAATACAACGAATATAAACTCTTTAGATATACAATGAATAGATAAATTAGATAAGGGACCCACTATCTCGCTTAATCTTTTGTCTAATTACACAAACTTTAAATAAACTGATACAAGATAAGAAAGATAACTACTTCAAGGAATAAAAATAGAGTAATGCTGGATATCATCCCAAATCACATCACCCTTTCATCGCCTCCTATGTGGACCAATTATAATAGAGAGAGAAAATGATAAATCTAGAAAGAGAATTTATATGATTGGTCCATTTGGAATCCACATAGGAGGCGATGAAAAGGTGATGTGATTTGGGGTGATATCCAGCATTACTCATAAAAATAAGATATAACTGCCCGAAAATAACACACCTACTATTTGCAGATGATGGCCTATCTTTATAAAAGCAAACTATATTGAAATAGAAGCATTTAATGACGTTATGAACAAATATAAAAATGTTACGGAATTGAAAATTGAAAAATAATGTATATGTTTAGTCCAAACACATCTAAATTCATCAAACTAAGGACGTATAATTTATAATTAGATAAAATATTACAAAGAATTGAAAATTGAAAAATAATGTATCTATCAAATGGGAGAAAGAGATTCTAATAAAAAAAATACTTCAAAGTTTACCAAACTATATTTCAAAAAGATTCTAACAAAAACAGTACTTCAAATGGGTGACTCTTCTTTCATATGGTATATTATATACCTTTTCTTTTATATCTTATAATTAAAAATCAAAATAAATAATATATACACTATTACTAAATTATCCTTTTATATATATTTTATTTTTTTAAATAATATTTATCTATAGACTAAAATACCCATGAATGATACTGTTCTCTCATGCATATGAATGATACTTTGACTCGTATTCAGGAACGGTCTTTTGCGTATGATAAGAACTTGCTTAGTTTCATAATATTCAATAATAACAAAGTCAGTAGGGATAGTCAACATACCATATTGGACAAGAATGTCCTCTATGATTCCCCAAGGATTTGCTGTAGAACCATTCGTAAACTGTAGATTTATGGATGTCTTTTTCTCCCTCTTGATGCCAAGCTTCTCGATCACTGATTTGGGCATAAGGTTTACACTTAAACCTAAATGACACGTAGCTTTGACATCGAGCTTACCATCAATTTGAATTGGGAGGTTGAAACCTACATGATCTTGAAGCTTAGGTGGTAGCTCCTCTTCAACATTCTTCGAGGTTCTCACAGTATGAGCCCTAATCTCGATCTCGGCTTCTACACTCGAAATCTTACTTTCTTCAAGAATAACTTACGTGAAAACTTGTTGATGTGTAATCCCTTTCTCAACAATCTCAAGCATCTGGGCGTCGATTCTTTCTTCGTTATACGCCTCCACAAATGATTTGAGTTCAATGTCACCCTTTTGAGTAATTTTTTTGATGTAAAACTCATAGGCTGGTTGTGGTGGTGGAGGTCATATGGATAGTTTTTATTGAAATCTTGTCCATGTCTCTCCTACACTCTCGTCATTCTCTTAGCGAAAACTTGCAAGTGCCATTTGATGCTTCATTTAAATGCTTTGCAGACAAAGAACTTGACTTACAACTCCTCCCATGACGTAATTGAATTCGCTGGTTGACTATCCAATCATTCACTAGCACCTTTAGTCAAGAAAAACAGAAAAATGAAATAATATAGTTGCTCGCGTGTAATGTCTTGAGTAATGTAGGCATTACAAATATCCATAAACCTCTGAATTGACCTTACCGAATCTTGGTGTGTTGCACCACTGTAGTGTCCAAAGCTTATGAACTGGCTAAGCATGCCCTGGTTGGGTTCAAATCTTGCAGCTTGGATCACTGGAGGGTGAATCCCTGAAGGTTGTACTAAAATAGGTGCTCCCTAACTAGGAAGACCTTTTTCGCGATGTTAAATAACAGGGTGGATATTCTCCCTGTGGTGGTACTACCTGGGGAATTGGAATTTGTTGATTAATATAGTTCTCCCCAAGTGGTACATCTTCAAGGTTCAATAGCACATTGCGGTTTGCCATTGCTTCTAACTTCTTTTGCTCTTTTTCTCGCTTTTTTTGAACTTGGAATAACTTCTCGGGATCTGAGAGCATGCACCAATACCTAGGAAAAACTTGAAAGAGACAAAAAAAAAACAAGCGTAAAACTGAAACAAATAAAAACTACTACACTAAAGTAAACACAATAACTATCTAGAAAAAATCCCCAGCAGCGGCGCCAAAAACTTGGTGGTTGAAAAGGTGTGATGAATAAACGATATAAAATATCAAACACCTAATACCACTACATTAAACTCACTACAAGAGCGTAGATCGTTTGCAAGTTATAGTTGATAAATAGAGTTTGTTTGTAGGAGTTTAGTCCGTTAGCTACAATTTGTGTTTAGATAAGAAGCATAGAATAAATTACTTGTTTAAACTAAAACCAAAATTAGAGATAAAATTTAATGGGTTTTATAAGTAAGAATACAAATAAAAAATTAAACTACTAATGCAAATAATAACTAAATAATGGAGATAAGAATATAGCTTAGGTTTACTAGTATGCATTTATCTTCCTAATCACTATTCTGATTATAAGGGTGAATTGAGAATATATAAGTAACTGGGATTCTGTAATCCCTCTAACTCCCATCAGGGTATCTTAGAAGGCAACCTAAACACTACCAAGGGACTTGGGTTACGGGACCTTGAACAGAGATCGCTGGTGAAATCAAAACCCTATTAACTATCTAGCTAGGCAAGCCTATCAAGCTCACTACCACACTAGACGATTATGTGTTTTTTTCTATAATTGAATCCCCTGTCAAGGTGACAATCCAACTACTAAGGTAGTCCTAAACTTGGCAAGAGCTAGGGCTGGAATAAAGGCAAACAAAAAATACAATTATAAAATAAAATCTCAACTCAATTAAATTCAAATCCCACAAAACATAGAACAGTGAAATAAAATTCAAGGATTATACATGTTGCAAAACCAAGATATGGGAAAATTAGTTCATAATTAAAGAATAAAACTCAAGATTAAAGAGATTAGACACATAGTTAAGCTAATAATCTAATACAAATTACCCTAACGGTAGGGAGGAAGAAGGGAAAAGAGGAGTTTGTGACTCTCTAGCTTCTTGTCGTCTTCTTCAAGTCAACTTGCTTTCACTTGATGATTTCTAAGTGTAATTATGATTAGGGACTGATCAAGGACATGTTTCTAATAGTAAACAACCATACATACAGGTGTATGGATGAAATCTAGTTCACGAGATAGGTTTTAGAGTCCTAATCCAACTCAAACCTGTTTTCCTTAATAAGTGGACTAGTTGGCCCATAGATTTTGTAAAAATTATAACTTCTTTGTTACAACTCCAAATCACTCGAAACTAGTGGCCACACGACCACAGTTCAAAACCTTTCTTGATATAAAAGGTATCCTCCAAATTCTCTATCGATTATATGCAGCATTGAAAATACTACACGTTCTAAATCTGGACAACAACTTTTGGTAGCTTTTGAACTTTCCAAAATAGCTTCTTCTGCCTTTTTATCTCTTGATTTTGTCTTGGGTCTTCTTTCCTCAACTTCTTCTCCAAGTCTTGGCATCTAATATCATCCTTGTAACTAAGAGCTTTACGTTTAACAAACGGTAACGCAAAAAATGCTCTAAAAGTACTAAAACTCCAAAATGAGACAAGAATTGAGAAACTAACAATAAATACTGAAAACCCCGTCATCTAAGAGCATAATACACCTAAAATGATGTCTCTAAACTAGATTATTCTATCGCAAATATGGAGACGTCGGTTTGCAACTAGGAAATCACCGAGAGTGTGTTGATTATTGGTAGGGGCAAAGGTGTGATAAATAAATAGATAAATAAGAATAATAATAAAGAGCACACACCCTTGAGAACCACGGAACTCACTGCAAGTATCACAGATCGTTTGCAAGTTTTAATGATAAGTCAAGTTCGTTCGCAGGGATTGTATCCGTTAGATCTACTTATATTTAACAAGCGTAGATGAATTTAGATGTTTTAAATAAAAATATAAAAAGATGAAATAACAATCTACGCAATTAAATAATTAAAAAAATAAACAAAACAAATGACTAAATATGAATGTAAGTCAAATAGATTAGGATTACTAATATGAGTCTATTACTAAATCGTTATTCTAACCTGTCACAGATTAAGCATTATATATTAACCAGGATTCTAAATTCTACCTAGCCTTCTCTAGGCTTAGGAGCAACCTCTCCACTACTAAGGATTCCTAAGTAATGATTGGTGATTAAATCAAACCTTTATGGCTATCTAGTTAGGCAAGGGATCAAAACTAGACGATTATGTGGTGTTGTCAATAACTAAGAATAATCCTAAGATTGGCCAAATCTAAGGTGTAACAATAAGTCAAAACACATAATAACAATATACGCCAAGCTCAATCAATTAAAATAACAAATAGTATTTATGAAATTAAAGACAAAATAATAATCCAACAATTAAAAGTAAACTTACAGAATAAAAGCTTAGAAATATGGTTGAGAATAGATCTATAGCTAATTACTCTAAATATATAGAAGGTGAGATGTAGAAGAGGAGTTTTTCACTCTCCAACCTTCTTCTTCTTGTCTTCCTCTATAGGTCAGCTTGCTCCTTGGATGAATAGCTTGATTCTAAGGATGAATATTAATGTAAAGGACTAAGCTATTGTTTATAATTTAAGCTAATGTTTAGAACTGAGCAAGGACATGTTTACAATGATAAGAGGGTGTATTTATAGGTATCTTGGAAGCCCTAATTCGTTTTCTTGAAGGAGAAGTAAGTGGTGGACTCCAAGCCCAACTCAAATTCGTAACCCTAAAAACATGAAATCAGGTCCAATTTTCTTTTGGCTCTAACAGCTTCGATATTCATCCGTTTGACGCATATGAATATACCAAATTGATCGTCTCTGAAAGCTCTTCAACTTTGCTCTTGACCGTTTCCCCAAATTCCACACCGTTTTTGAGATATAAGCTGATTTGTGGTCGTAGGTGCAGAAATTCAGGATTAAGGCAACTTTTCCTTTTCCATATTTTTAGCTTTTATTTCCTTATCTCCAATTACCATGTCTATCTTTTTCCATATCTTGTACTCTTTGACTTGGAATCTAATTAATCTCCATAATTATCTTTAAAGCTTCACACTAAATAAATAATTAAACCCAATATGCTCTAAAAATATTATTTTACTAAATCAAGACTCAAAATAGGAAAGTGTAGCATTTCTCAAGAAAATCGATTATAATGACTTCTAAATCACTAAAAATGATGTCTCATCCTAATATAAATCTATCACAAATGAGGAGACATCAATTATTGGTTGATATATCATTTTGTTAAGTGTCATGGATGTACTGATTAGGAGTAGGTTCGATCAATGTATTGCATTACTCGGTTGTTCATTATCCATTCAAATTTTCCAATATTGTTGAGTTAATATTATTAAATAAGCATTTTAATATGTGTTTGGGTTACTTTTATTGAATGTTTGTTATTGTTACTTTATTATTAAGTATAATGCTAATCATTTTTCCTATGTATATTTCATATACATATGGCAGACATGATTGCACCGTCTCACAAGGGATGGTGGTGTAAGTGATCCCTCCCCCTGGGACCCCCTAATCCACTATCAAGGTGCAACGCCCTAGATATATAAAGTATAAGATTTAATTATCACAATATATTTGTTTGATTAAGTATGTTCTGTGGAGGTAAACAATTAAAAAAAAGAAAAAGCAACCCTACAATCGGTCGAGAAGGAAAAGACGGAATATAAGGGTGAAATTCCCATTGATTTTTGCATCCCTAGTCAAACTTGGAACCCCATCTCAGAAACATGAAAGTACATTAGTAGGTTCATAGTCTCTTCAATACGTTTGTATATGGAGCGATTTTTCCTACTCTTTTCGAGAATTGTTCTTTGATCGATTATAGGTAATTACCTAATTTCATACTTTATTTAATTTTATTAAGAATATCGTAACAAAAAAAAGTTGCTCGGACTATAGATGCATGCTTATTTTAATCTAAAAGACTAGCGGGATAGGACTGATTGGACCAAGATACTACGCTACCTAATGTACAATTTCTCTCTCCACTTTAGGGACAACATGTACAACACAAAAAAAAAATCAAGTACAATGTCCTAAAGCCAGATTGTATTACCGACAAGGACTGGAAAAAATATGGCGAGTATTGGGAGTCTGAGTAATTCCAGTTACACATTGTTTTTGTGTTTCAAAATTCATTTTAAGTGAAGATATAGCTATATTGCAAATATACATAATGAAATCGAAAGAGAATAAATCAAATAGGGAGAAGTATGGAAGACCCAGTCTACACAAATTAGTCACTTACTTTTAGAGACGAGAAGTGCTTCTCAACGTAAATGTTGATTTGTTATTAGTTTTAATTGTGTTGAGTTAGAACATTAACTAATGTATGGAAAGAAAAGGGAGATAAAAAGACTAACCTGTCGAGGAACAAGTTATAGAGGGACTAGATATAAAACCTATGCTTCCTCATATAACGTGTTTCTTTATGAAGATTAGATATACTAGGAATGCTCATCCGTGGAGGGATGAGCGCATACATGCCTCTAATGTAAGTTTCTACTACACTATTACATTTTTAGATAACATATATTTAAAAGTAACTAGTATATATGCTTTTATTTTGTGTAATAGGTCGAATTTAGAGAGGATTCACTCACTTAATCCATGCAAACTGTATGGGTATTCATAATCCATGCCTTTATCAACCAATTTGTCAAGGAAGGATCAAGTAGACTCAATGATACAATTTGCTGATAAGATTATGGTAAGATATCCATGAGTTGGAAGGATGGTGTAGGAATGGTGTCGAAAGGCAAGGGAAAACGTCTACTACCGCTGATCCTGAGTTTATCATGATTTTCATGCCATGGTCGACCAGGTTAATGGCTACATAATTGCACATGGACACCTATAGTATACCCATAACACCAAACAATCTACCAGCTCCACAGCTGTCTCGCAGGAGAATTTTGTACGTGAGGAAATTTGGCACTTTCTTGAGTGGTTTAACAAGTACATGATGGTCGGTTCGGTTACGATACCACCCAGAACCGTCGACCCTCTCAGGAGCCTTCTTCAGAGCGCGGTGAACGAGGCATCTCTGATGATAATGGATATTTGATTTATATTTGAATTTTAATGTTGTCTTTGTACTATTTCTCCCTAACTTCGACTTTAACTTTGACTGATGTAAAAAATCATGTGCAACTTTTAGTTGCGTGTATTAATAATTTTTTTTACTATGATTGAAATAGTTATTTAATGCGTTAAAAAATGTTGAAATTAAAATTCTGGGAAATGAGGGTATTTTTACAATTTTATTTTTTTCTTTTTAAAAATACTTAAGCGGCAAATTTTAGTCGCTAAACGACAACATATTAAATTAATTCAAAAATAGAAATAACCTTTAGCAACGACATTTTCGTCGCTAAAGGCTTTTTGGTGTGTCGCCAATGGATCGCTACTAAATGGAAACAAAGTATTCGACACTTGTCGCTATAGTTAGTCATTAACGACTAATTACCAACAATAAAATATCGTCACTAAAGGCCAAGCACGATCAACGATTATAGCGTCCTTTATCGACGAATCAGGTCGTCACTAAAGATAATTACTGTAGCGGTGTATCGAGGTTTTTAACTTGATTATTTTTCAATTAAGAACAATTTGAATTTAAATAATATGAGCTAGATTTCATTATCACAACTCTTTATAATATCTAACGTGTAATTAAATCAATGATTCATATTTATACAATGTAAATAATCATAATCATAAATGTTTGTTATAGATTTATAGAACGAATTTATTTAAAAAATATTATATAAATATTATTATCTTGACTGTAAAACACTTGTGTTCAATTCTTTTATAAATTATTTTAAAATAAAACAATTATATCATTAAGACTACTGCATTGCTTTTAATGGTCATTCGACTACATATTTTTAAAATTTGGACAAAATAACTTACATGATCTGTAACAGTAGCTACCCATTGATTTTAGATATATCATCTCAAATTTTTTTGTCCAGTCTTAGTAAGAAGTGTTTCATCTAATTATTTAGTATAAAATAACACCAAATATGATTATAGATATTATATAGTTAATAAACTTAAGTAACCAAAAATGGCTTTACATATAACAAGTAGACATAAATTAAAAGAGTCATATATAGTTGAAATATATATATATGATATTCACTCACTAGCTCAATCTTGATTTTCTTGTTTTCCAATACTAAAGCTGGATCTTTTATTTGTATGCGCCTTCATATCACCAATTTCAAAATCTTTTTCTCCTTCCTCGCCACCTCCTTCAAGCTTCATATTCATATCAACGTCTCCTTTCGCATTCTTGTAAAACAAGTACAACGCCATTTGAGAAATTCCTAGTAGAAATCCCACCACGTTTGGTACCTGTGAAATAATCTTGGTGTTTAGCGCCACCTAGTGCATAAAATTTATACTATAGGTTAAATATGGATCGGGTTGAGGTCAACCCTTACTATATTTATATACTTACAGCGATATAGTAATCTGATATGAAAAAACCATAGAAGAACCACATTGCTGCACAAATAGTTAAGAAAAATGATAAAGTAAATGGCATGAACTCCACACTCTTGGTTCTGATGACTTGTCTCTGCAAAATATCAAATTTTACATTCATTTTCTTAATATATTAATAAAGTAGTAGATATACCAGGCAAATCTGAGGGGGAAGTGGGAGAAGGAATATTAATACAACCCAAAATTTCTTTTTCGGGAAACTTTAATTCTTGATCGGCCATTTTACATAATCCTATGTTATAGTTTAAAATATATTTCTCACTTTCGAGGAGACCGTGTTTACGCGTTTAAGTTTTCAATTATTTTTCTTGTAATAATTTAATTATTTCTCATTTGAATTATATGATTGTGATAATCACGTACCATGATGCTTAAAGGAGAGGCAAACACAGCAAGATTGACAGTAGCACAAGCCCATCCAACAAATGAGACTTGCTTGGGACCTTTGAATAATATATCGGCGCATAGCACTACTAGACCAAGGACTCCAATATTAAGTAGGAGTAAGAATCTTGTAGCAAAAATCTGATTAACATAAAATTTCAGTGAGACTATGTAAATCAAACATTTTTAATGTATTGCTGCTAACGATAATTAATATTATTCTTCTCAAATTGTTACGAAAAATTGTTGGTAACAGCTATATAATATGATACTTATTTTTTTTAATCTTATGGGGAATTAAATTTTCGAAGTTTGTTGTTTTTAAGTGTTTGATAAAACGTTTGTCTTATTATTGTTTATATATTAGTTTTATATTTTAAACTACAAATAAGACAATGTTAATTGTATAATTAAAAGATTAACAGAATATCAACAAATAGCGCATGGCTTAAATATGAAAATTATCACCACAAAATCGATGACATTTTCTAGACAGTTGGTTTAGAATGAATGACTGAATTATCTAATATTATATAAAAATATTTTATAGTTGAATTAAAAACATAATATCAAAATAAAATTTTATGTTTATCATTGAAAGGAAAATATTTTTTAAACAATTTTCATGTAATGATAAAGGGAGTTTCAAAATTTTATATATTTTAATTTATATACGCACAAAGTTATTATATCCTACAAAAATATATTTTATGTTAAATCACTAAATTATAAAGATCAAGAATTACTTCCATAATTGATAATACTATTTAGTGAATTTGAGATTCTGAAATTAAAACCTATCTGATAATCAGTCTCTCCAAAAAGAAAAAAAAAAGAATAATGATCAATAACATTGGGAAGGAAGGATCTTGAAGAACCTTATCACTTTTGGTAGCATATATCATATAAATGAAGAGGTAGAGTAGTTCAATAACGCAGCCGAAGGCATTGATGCTGACAATCATGTAAGCATTTTTCTTGAGAAACGCATAATACAAGAGTAGAGATGCACTGAATAGTGCTACTAAATAAGGTATTGCTTGATATCCTTCTGATGATTTCCTCTTCCATATGGTATGAAACGTAGGCCTAATATACAATTAAAACACAAATATCAAAAAAATATACTATAATTTATCTAATTTTAAATATCATCGTTGTGATTAATAAGGCTAAGTTAGCTTACACTGGTGCCAGAAACACTAGGAATGATACTATGTTACCTGTAAAAGTTGGAAACATAATTAGACTCATATAAGTAGACTACGTTTTAAATTCCCAACTTTGTACAGTCGGAAACTATATTAAAAGTATTTCAGTCTCGAGCAGATATATAACTAGTATGCATACCCAAGAGGCCAAATACAAAAGCCAAGTCTTGAACACTTAGTGCCCCCATTAATAATGAAGCTCTAGTTAGCACTACAAGGGCTTATAAGTACTTGGCTAAGATACTTTAGGAGATTAAAAGGACTATAATCCCTATATATAACAATGGGATGAAGAGTTTGGTAGAAATTAAATTGAGATGATTATAAGATGTTTGGTAAAAGTACAAAATTTTAATATGCATGGATGTGAAACGTTTGGTGAGAAATATCGGATGCATATATGCATGGGTATTTGGCTAATTATATATGTGGTGTTTGAGAGAAGCAACGTATTGTACACTAATACCTAACGAGGTTATTAAAGCTTAAATGGCTTATGTTTAAAGGAAACAAATGATCCATTTATGATAATATTTCTCTCAAACTCTAAAACTTAATATATATATTCATTTTCTCAATTGTAAAAGTTATGTATGATGTAAGACTTTACTAGTATTGTAAATTAATTAATAGTCAAATTCATTCCTCCAACTTTTGCATCTTCCTAAATTCAAACTCTGTAAAATCTTCCACCATTTCTTTCGTATTCCTATTAAAAAGACTTTATTATTATTGTTATTAATAATAATAATAATAATAATAATAATAATAATAATCATAATCATAACAATCATAATCATAATAATAATAAAGAAGTACATATATGTTTTAGAAATTTCAGAGTTTGCTTAATAGTGTATTGTTCAACAATTATCTTCTTTCTTTCATCCATTTCTATCAAATTATTACAAAATAATATTTAATTAAAAGTTCAAATTTTCAATAACACATGAATAAAATTAAAATTATTTGGTATCTTGTAGGTTCATCATTTGAAGAGACTGGATTTCTTTTTTTCTTTCCTTAAGACAACTATCCATCAACCAATCACATATCCACATACATTAGCGAAAAATGTGACTAACCTCGTCTCATTCTCATTTCTCTCCCAAACCTCAAAAAATATTCCCCAAATTCCACTTCTCGTAGGTTTGGTAGAAGTGATGACATGATGTTATTCAGGGTTATTAATCATACACCCTATTACCAATTTTTTATTTCGGTTGAAATAAATAACCATGTTGTTAGCTAAGATTATCTAGATTTCTTTGTTAACAAAAACTACGTCCAATTCAAGAAATAATTTACTTTCTAAAAAAATAAAAAATTTGGAATAAAAATAAACATATCTCGCCAAAATTTATTTCAGATCCAAACTAATGTATCTTTTTATACCTGACAATTATATAACTTAAATTACAAAATATCTACATATATAAATACGCCATTGCATTTCTTTTAGGCACAGACCACATCATACTAAAATTAAGATATTGTGAAGAAACTAAGATTAGTTAGTGTATATCACAAAAGTGTACATAATTTAAGAACTTATAATGTTAGGAATATATATATATATATATATATATATATATAGTAACAAATATCCTTCCCTTAGTAAAGGAGACACAAATCACATGTTATACTAACATAAACTTAAGATTGGGCAAAAAATACATATAAACATCCTTAAATGTATTGATACTTACTGAGACACAAATCACATGTTAAATTACTTAACATTACACCGAAGTACAATGGATAACATGTTGACTAAATATAATTCGAAATAATACGCCTTCCATATGTAAAATCCATGGATCAATATCTAAAAAAAATTACTACAATTGTAAATCACTTCAATCACAAAGATATATCAAAATTTAATGTATATCGAAGTAACGAATAATAAGTTGACCAATAATTCATTATCCATCTAAGCACTTAGTAGAACAGAGAAATAAAATCAACTTATGATGATATCACTCACATAGTCCAAAATTTAGATCTCGCCATATATTCATGGTTCAATTCTAAAATTCATGTATGACGAATGGAATTTACTAATATTGTAAATTAATTTATTTGTCTTAAGTCTTAATTCTATTGATTTAAAATAAATAACGTGGATATATCACTTCAAACGGTTACCATTTAGGAATATATCTGATTCAAAATTTAAAATATTATACTGGAGTTTGAATAAATCATATTATATTCGAGTTCAAATAATCCTGTACTTTAAACATTTAAATAAACGATTTTATTCTAAAAACATTCTAACAAATGTTAGCAAAATCTATTGCAAATTTTTATGAAGATGATATGCGTCAAATTCCTAGTTATTACTTACATTCAAGTTTTTGAGAACGACAATTGTTGGAAAGCAAAATTTAAGGAGAGTTTTTCAAAATCCTATGGTGATTTGCAGTGTAAAGAGTTTCTACATTGACTCCTCATGGTGGAATATTTGGATTCTAAGGATGTTCCAGATCAATTATGTCTACCATTAATTGTCAAGAGGCTTTGTGGACGCGCACAAGGAAGGTGACGTCAATTGAAGTTGAAAAGAACTCGATGTGATAAATCTATACTTAACTCGTGGATTAAATTTAAAAAACACATAAAAGAATGCATTATAACCATTTAATTATAAAACAAAGTTGAAATTGCGTTAGACACAAAAAACATTCCCTTATTTGTAACCAACTAAGATTTGATGGGATTTGAAAAGGGATTGTTCTTGTTGGTGAATATGATTTCTTTCTTTTGTCGATGCCATGTCATCCCTTAATCTGATGGATTATTGATGTCTCCTCATTTGTGATAGTTAAATATACTTCAGAGACATCATTTTAGGCTTATTTATTAGTTTATACGTTGATTTTAGCTTAATTTAGTGCACTTTCCTATTTTGAGTCTTGATTTGTAGAATTATTACTTTTAGAGCATATTGGGTTTAATTGTTTATTTAGTGTGAAAGCTTTAAAGATAATTATGGAGATTAATTAGAGTCCAAGTCAAATATTCTAACTTATGGAAAGAGATATGCATGGAAATTGGAGATAGAAGGAAACTGAGTTCAAATAGGAAAAGGAAAAGCTGCCTAAATCTGGGATTCTGCAGTACACGTCCAAAGATTGGTGTTTTTACCTAAGAAATAGGCCGAATTTGGTAATTTCCTTCTAAAGGGCCTGGATAATTCTGTTGCGATTCTTTTGGTATCTTATGGAGCAAAATCGGACCAATAACGAAGAAGATACACTCAAAACGGTCCAGCAGTGTTTTCCTTACGAATTTGAGTTGGGCTAGGAGTCCATTACTTGAAGTTATCTCCACCAAACGAATTAGGTCAACCTCTAACCTATAAATACAGCCTCTTAACACTCTTAAATCATCCTTGGCCAGACCTTAAGGCCAAGAGGAAGCTACAACACAAGAGAAGAAGTCTGGAGGGAGCTGTGCAACAACTATGTCTCCTTCAACCTCTTATTTTGTAACTCTTTTCTCTTCTCTTCTTTGTATGAATTAATTCTTTAGTTTGAGTGTTTAGCATATATGTATGAACCCTAGTTTTGATTGACATCTATCTAATTTGGGAACGTAATGTTTTAAATTGAATTATAGTTTTTATTCTCTGTTTATGTGTTTGGATTTATATTCTGTGTTCTTGTGGAACCGCGGCCATATAGAATTACCATCTAGTAATTAGGTCACCATTGACAACGGTGTTCAATTGAATGTTTAGCACTTAACGTCTAGTATTAGGTCTGATCTGACAACCCAACCTATCTAGATAATCACTATGGTTGAGTCTTGTGACTCTTTACCAATTACAGGAAAAGTTTGCTTAGGAAGCCTTATTGACACAGGTAAATACTATTTTAAACTACCGATAGCATATTGGGACCGATTAGGGAAATACTACATAATTTACCCTTACATGTTTAGAACGGCAAAACTAGTGGGGATTGCATGCTAATTACTCAAGCTAGACTTTCATACTATCTTCTTTTCTTTTCTTTTACTTGTTTCCTGTCTTTTACTTTATTAGTTTAGTTTATTTATTGAAAAACCAAATAAATCTTTATCTATCTCTTCTTTCTACTTGCGTATTATCTTTTCTATCTTTAATATCTGCACTTGATAATTTGCATAAGTTCTCTCTAACTTTCGTCAGTCCCTGAGGAACGAATCTTCTTATCATTAAAACTTGCATACATCCTGTAATACTTGCAGTATAGTGTTAGTTTAGGGTGTGTATTTGCACTTATTTTATACATCTTTTTATCACACCTTAGGCCACACCAAGTTTTTGGCGCCGCTGCCGGGGACTACATCGTTAGTCCTTGTGCAATTATCTTGTGCTTATATTTAGTTAGTTCTATTTTACGCTTTTCTTTTTAGTTTTTGTTCTACAGATTTTTTTTTAGGCGAAAGCGGATTTATTAAAAGATAAAGGTTTCGTGCTATTAGATCCTGAAGAAGCTAATACAAGATGGAATCTCTAAAGCTCAAGGAGTTAACCCGACAACTTGAGGAATTACGAGAACAATCGCAACAACTAGCTCAGAGGAATCTAGTACATACCTCACCTTCATGTCCTAGTTGTGGAGCAAGAGATCACTCATGGGGACATTGCATGAACAATCCAGCCTCAATTTCCTTCATGCCTTATCAAAGAGACCATTATTATGATGGTTATTATCAATCTCAAGGAAATCACGCTGACTATCAACCACCACAGAGTTACAATGGGGTCGGAGATCAACAGACGTATCATCATGATAACCATTATTATGATGATTATTATCAATCACGACCACAATCTTACTATCCTCCACAACCTATCTATCAAGAAGCGCCTATTTACAATGAAGCTTATCAAGAACCACCTCCTTATTCAATGCAACAAACTACACAAGAACAACCTCCGAGTTTGAATTCAAGTTTGGCTCGACTAATGCAAACACTTGACAATATAGAAAATAGCCGGCAAGAATCTCAAAACTCGCAAAATGCGCTTATGGAGAGGGTGCAGGCAGTGTCACGAATGGTGGAAAAAACTCAAATCCTTGCAGAAAGGCAACTCCGAAGTGATACTAGTGCTCCACAAAACAAAGTTTGTCATGCAGTTGAATTAGGAAGTGGAAAACAACTACCTCCAACAAGACCAGAACCAGAACCAGTCCCTATTCCAGATCAGAGGGGGGAAGAAGCAACAGAAGATAAGGTCGAAGAGGTAGTTGAACAAGAACGTGTCCAAGAGAAGACACCAGAAAAGAAAGAGAGCCCAGTGGTAACCAACACATGTCCTCCTCCACCATTCCCTTCACATGTCAGAAAGGACAATGACCTGGAATTCAAGAAGTTCGTTGACATGATGAACAAGTTAAAGATCAATAGCCCGTTTGTAGAAGCTCTCACCAGAATGTCAAAATACGGTCAATTCATGAAGGACATTCTTTCTAACAAACGAAGATTCGAGATGAATGGACTGACAGAGGAGTGTAATGCTACAAATAAAATCGAGTTACCACTAGAGACACAACTTCCCACGAAATCGTGGATGGCACCATCCATGATTATAAAGAATCGAGCTGAAAAGTTCGTGGGAATTAAAGGCAAAGGGTGGAAATTTCGTCATCCTTAATCGAGGTAACACGTCTAACTTTGAAAGACGTTAAACAAAAGTGCTATACGGGAGACAACCCGTAATTTCTTTTAGGTTTTTACGTTTTTAGTTTTTAATTTATATTTATTTTAGTCAATTTTAGTTGATATTGCATATTTGAGAAAGGTATTAGTGTTTTTGATGATTAGGTATTGGAGAAATCGAGTTAGGGAAGCGAGCAATTTTTTTTTTTTGGACAGAAACTTCGGCAAGCCATATCTTTGCGCTCGGATATCGGAATCAGGTGATTTTTTAGCCTAAACTGCATAACTTTTCGAGATCTAGCTGCTGGGGAGGTTTTTGCCACGTGCGGTACACCGGACCTCAGCCGCGGTGCACCGCGTGGTCAAAAACCCGTACTACGGGTTGCTACCGCGGGTTTTATCCAGAAACGAAAAAAAAAAATAGCTGATGGGTCCGGTATACCGGACCCTACACCGCGCCATGCACCGCACAAACACGTGCCACGGGGTCCTACCACGGGTTTTTTGACGTAGGAGGCGCGGTGTACCCCGCGGTACACCCCATGGTCCGCAGGGGTAGTCCGCAGCGCCGCAAGAGAGAGAAAAACCTACGGGATTTGATTATAAAGGTGGTATTAAGCTTTTAGTTCCGAAATTTATAAACCCAAACCCTCTTTTTCTTCTCCACAACTCTCCTAACTCCATTGAAGCTCATCAAAACCTTCACCAATCATCAAAACACTACCCAATCACCATGAAAACACATCCAATTCATTCTCCACATCATTACAAGGAAGATTCAACCACCTATATCATACCAAAACACCTTGAATCCAAGAATCAAAAGCTCAAATTTCAATAATTCATCCTACAATTTCTTAAATCCAAGCCAATCCATGAAGAACCCATCTTACCCACATAGAGAATCATCATCCAATCACCTTTCCTAACCCAAATTAAGCTTGTACAACCAATAAGCAAGAGTTCCAAATTTCAAGAGTGGGTAAAGCTTTGAGTTGGGGGTCAATTGAGATGATTAAGAGAACATGAACATTATCTACTGTATGGGAGATGAAGAAATCAAGGTGTTGGATTTAATTGAGAAGAAATCAAGTGAGACAAGTCCTAGTTCCAATTCAATGGGTAAAACAAGTCAAGAGAAGAGAGGTTAGCTAGCTGTGTTTGATTCAATGAGCAAAAAGGTTCCAAATTTAGTGAAGAAGACAACACAACCTCTACAAATCAAAGACCTTATACCCAAGAGAAAAAGAGAAAGCTTCAAGGGCCCTGATAGCTTCTCCGAAGCAACAATTAAAGGAACTACCTTTTTCTTATGAGAAAGTATTTGAAGAAGAAGTTGAAGGTGAATACATGAAGGTTCATGGATATTTGGAATGCTTTGGGTTGTTTGTGAATTGTATTGTGTGAGGAGAAGAAGAAGATGTGGCACAGTTGATCTATGAGGAGGTGATACGAATTTTCGATCTCTCCCATGACGTTATATAATGCAATATCCTATTATGATCACGTGTCCTGAACGAAAAGCGAATAAGAAGTTGGGTGAAGAAGAGACATTAGAGTTAATCCAAGTATCGTCAAGGCAAGGTAAAAGCCTCGAAGAGTATGTTTTCTTTCTTCCCTACCATTTCTTTATGTGCAATATGTATGCTAATTTTAAATTTTATTTTTCTTGAGTCTTTTTTTCGAGTCGTGGGGACACGGCTCATTTTTGAGTTGGGGGTGGGGATTCGTTGTCCTCATTTTCCTTTTTGTTTTTACATAAAATTTAAATTTTTTTGGGTTGAATTAGGCATAGAATATGTTGAATGTACCTATTTGAGCATGATTTAATTAAGTTAATGATAGTAGGTAGTATGTTTTGAAAGATGTTACAAATTGTTTAGTTTGCATGTATGAAAACAGGAAATAAAGGATAGAAAAGTTAATGAGCAATGCTAAGAAGTATGTTGAAACTTAGGAATAGTTATTTGGTGTGTAGAACGTGAGGTTTAAAATTAGTTGAAAACCCACTTGTCTATGCACTATTAATGAAAAAGTAACAAAATCCGGTAGTTAGAAAAATGAATAAGGCAGTTCTTTCATGATTAAAACACTTGAAGCCTTTTATACTTTCTCACCCTTTTATTTGATTATTGTTATTTATCCGTCTTAGCCCCTCTGAGCCTTTCTAAAGCCTTTTTATTGAACCACATTATAATCCATACCCTAATTTTAGGACTTATCTATATGACCCGCACTCGAATCGCAAAACCTGAGACAAACTCGTTTTAGAGCTTGAGTTTGGGGTGGTGGATTTCATCATTAGGGAACTTTGGGATTTGGGTATTATCTTTGTGAATTTATTGATGATGAATTGTTATTATTGTAACCCTTTGCCGGGGTAATAGTGAATGGAAAAGAAACTACGGGCTAAATTTGCCAACAAGGACATTAAAAAGAAAGAATATATATATGAAAAAATAGTGTGATATCTCGAACATCAAAAAGAGAATCATAGCTATACAAAAAAATGATATGAAAAGAATATATATTCGGACCGGCAAAGTGGATTTTAAATCATCACTAAAAGGTTTTATTGGGATTGGGGATGCAAATCAAAAGCATCAATAAATTGGGTTGAGTGACAACATCTTCGAGTGAAAACTCAAGCTCTAGGGCGATTCGTTGATGGCTAGTGAGGAGAGAGCCAAAAGCTCACTTTTCAGTATCCAAATATACCACACCCGTCCTTAAGCCAAGTTATAACCCAAGACCTTAGGATTTCTAACTGCTAGATGGAGAAACAATTGAGCTATTAGGTAGTAGGTAAGTGGACCATTGGATGCTGTATTTGGGACCTATGAACAACCTATAGCCATTAACCTGAACTAAGTTATCATCCTCTCCTTCTGGCATTGCGAAATTAATCTTAACTTGAATTTATGGATTGTTGATTACATATATATTAAGCATATTTGTGCATTATTTCTTAAACATTACTACATGAGACTTTTTAGATATTTTTCTCTAGGATCATTCATTATGTTCTGTTCTTATTCTCCTCCTACTTCTTCTTCTTGACTACCCTACTATTCTTTACTTTTATTGTATCGGGACGATACAACTTTGAGTTGGGGGTCTTGATGTCTCCTCATTTGTGATAGTTAAATATACTTCAGAGACATCATTTTAGGCTTATTTATTAGTTTATAGGTTGATTTTAGCTTAAATTAGTGCACTTTCCTATTTTGAGTCTTGATTTGTAGAATTATTATTTTTAGAGCATATTGGGTTTAATTGTTTATTTAGTGTGAAAGCTTTAAAGATAATTATGGAGATTAATTAGAGTCCAAGTCAAAGATTCTAACTTATGGAAAGAGATATGCATGGAAATTAGAGATAGAAGGAAACTGAGTTCAAATAGGAAAAGGAAAAGCTGTCTAAATCTGGAATTCTGCAGTACACGTCCAAAGATTGGTGTTTTTACCTAAGAAATAGGCCGAATTTGGTAATTTCCTTCTTAAGGGCCTAGATAATTCTGTTGCGATTCTTTTGGTATCTTATGGAGCAAAATCGGACCAATAACGAAGAAGATACACTCAAAACGGTCCAGCAGTGTTTTCCTTACGAATTTGAGTTGGGCTAGGAGTCCATTACTTGAAGTTATCTCCACCAAACGAATTAGGTCAACCTCTAACCTATAAATACAGCCTCTTAACACTCTTAAATCATCCTTGGCCAGACCTTAAGGCCAAGAGGAAGCTACAACACAAGAGAAGAAGTCTGGAGGGAGCTGTGCAACAACTATGTCTCCTTCAACCTCTTATTTTGTAACTCTTTTCTCTTCTCTTCTTTGTATGAATTAATTCTTTAGTTTGAGTGTTTAGCATATATGTATGAACCCTAGTTTTGATTGACATCTATCTAATTTGGGAACTTAATGTTTTAAATTGAATTATAGTTTTTATTCTCTGTTTATGTGTTTGGATTTATATTCTGTGTTCTTGTGGAACCGCGGCCATATAGAATTACCATCTAGTAATTAGGTCACCATTGACAACGGTGTTCAATTGCATGTTTAGCACTTAACGTCTAGTATTAGTTCTGATCTGACAACCCAACCTATCTAGATAATCACTATGGTTGAGTCTTGTGACTCTTTACCAATTACAGGAAAAGTTTGCTTAGGAAGCCTTATTGACACAGGTAAATCCTATTTTAAACTACCGATAGCATATTGGGACCGATTAGGGAAATACTACATAATTTACCCTTACATGTTTAGAACGGCAAAACTAGTGGGGATTGCATGCTAATTACTCAAGCTAGACTTTCATACTATCTTCTTTTCTTTTCTTTTACTTGTTTCCTGTCTTTTACTTTATTAGTTTAGTTTATTTATTGAAAAACCAAATAATCTTTATCTATCTCTTCTTTCTACTTGCGTATTATCTTTTCTATCTTTAATATCTGCACTTGATAATTTGCATAAGTTCTCTCTAACTTTCGTCAGTCCCTGAGGAACGAATCTTCTTATCATTAAAACTTGCATACGTCCTGTAATACTTGCAGTACAGTGTTAGTTTAGGGTGTGTATTTGCACTTATTTTATACATCTTTTTATCACACCTTAGGCCACACCAATTATCCTTAGTTACTTGTTAGAAATTTCCCTCTCATTATGAATGAAATATGTGTTTTTTCGAGCAAAAAGAGAAAATGCGAAAAAGGTAATTTTAAAATTTTCATCGTGAATACAAACATATTTGTAGACAAATAAACGTTTGTGGAGGTGATGATTGTCTTATTATAAGGGGGAATGGTATGAGAAATATTATTGTTGAGATATACTTAATTTTATATTTTTCAGTCATAAGTCAAAATGTATACTGTGATCGAAAAATTATTTAGCAGTTTAATTTTATTTTTAATCAAACAATATATTATTTTGTTCGTTAGACATATATGAATTAATTCTTTTAAAATATTTAGCTTGTAATAGCCAATTTTATTGCCCTAATAAGTTTACTTAAGGTTCAAATTCCCACCCCAACACAACTGATAAGTCAAAACTAGTCGTGACAGAAAATGGTTGACAAACATTTGTAAATGCCTGATAAAAAAACTATCTTGGTGTCTGGCGAAGGTAAACCTAGTTTAGCAAGTAAGTATTTAAGAATCTACCTTCAGTAAATTATGCAGTGATGAATACATTGGTCTGAAAAAATTTCCCTTATGCACTCACCCACAAGTAATTACTAGTTGAATGATCTCAACAAAACTCTTAAGAAATCCCTTTTTAACATAAAAATATATATAAGAATTTCACTATGGTACCTCCAAATTTTAGTGTAATGACCCTTGCCACCACTAAATTAGTAAAGAAGAATACAAATTTAATTGATAGTTGTCATGTAATAAATTTCCATTGATAGTGATATCATAACAAATCAACAATTTTGTAAAACATGCATCATATGCACTCACAAATAGAGGGATGGAGTTTATCTAAATAATTTTTTCTCAGGAATGTAAAAAATAATTATATATTGATTGTGTCGATGAATGATCAAATGATATTTAAATATATAGATGAGAACCCATTTCATAATTTAACCTTACAAAAGGATTATAAATAATCATTAACTCTCAGTTAAATGCTCAACATTACACACTTCGTATGAAAACCCTTTAATGAGGTAGGTTACATGAACTATGCACTTATATTTGACGGTTACAATAATTATGATTTTGAATATCATTTGTTCAATAGTTTTGAATTGACCAATCAAGGCTATCCTTTATGTAATTAAAGGAAGACATTTTTTTCTAATCGAAACATAATATAAAAAAAATACTAAAGACTCAACCATTACATTGTTCAACCGATTCCAAACGGATCGGTATCTCGGGCTAGAAGTCTCGCTAATTAAGGATGGGGATAGGCCACCCACTGACTAAACAAAATATCGTATAACTTTTGTTTTGCCACCCAATCAGCTGCATTGTTATTCCTTTTGGGACAAGCAAAAAAAATTACACATATTGTTCAGATAATTAATCTCAACTAAACTATTACACAATCGTTTATCGATTTTTGAATTAGCGTAATTGATGTATTGTATAACACTAGCACAATCATTCTCAACGGTGATGGGTGTTTTCAGAAAATGCCCCGCTAATTTGCATGCAAATACAACTCCAAGGGCCTCCACTTTAACCGGGAATCGTGCACTTATACTTCCAAACTATATCATCAATCAAATTCTCACATGTATTCTTGAAAATGTAACCCACCACATCTAATCTGATAGTAGTGTTCAAGTCGTATCACATTTAATTTTAAAACAATTAAAAAGAAGTGTCCAAGAAGGGATGAAGTGTGATCTCAACATTCTTCACCCTTTAGTAGTAATATCTGTGAAGTTGTTGATTAATTAGGGGACCTAATCTAATCACCGAAATTGTAGGGACATAAGAAAGTTGAGAAAGAGTCGGCATATGAACAATAATTTCCACCCTATCAATGTGAAAAATACCTATCAAGACCTCTCTAACTAATGACTTTTTTCTCGGTTTTAGAGAATATATAAAAGAAACAAAAAGTATTATTAATTGTTACCAAAGAATCGGGTCGGATTTTTTGTAGATAGAAGAGTAAATGCCTCCTTTATCCCCTAAACTATGGCTGAATCGACAGTTTGCCCCCCACTGTATTTTTGGTACAAGATGCCCCTTAAATTTCAATTTCGTGATTGGATGCCCCTTTCGTGACTAGATGCCCCTTAACGAAATATGCGCCATTTAAATATCACGAAAATGTAAACAGACCCCCTATAATGGATTCCCCTTTCTGGATGCCCCTTTCGTGATATTTAACATAGTTATTTTTTATATTTAAATGGTCATATGTTAAGATGCATCCACTTACTCGATAAAGAAATAGACGTCATTTAATCTCTCCAGAGTTACGAAAATGAATCTTAAGGGGCATCCAGTCACGAAAATGAAACTTAAGGGGCATCCAGTCACGAAAATGAAACTTAAGGGGCATCCAGCACGAAAATAAAACTTAAGGGGAATCCGGTCATGTAAATGGAATTTAAGGGACATCCAGTACCAAAAAATACAGTAGAGGGCAAACTGTCAATTCGGCCATAGTTTCGGGGGTAGTGGATGTATTTACTCTAGTTAGAATTATTTCTACTAGTCCATATATTCCAAACGAAATAGGTAGTAGAACAAAGGGGCTTATCTACTTTTGTTGTCCCGTAAACCGCTTTCACATAATTGTAGAGAGAAGGATGCACTCGTCGAAACAACTGGTAAATACAATACGAGTAAGTGGTTTAGAGGGCCAGGCTATACAAATTGCTCTAGTATGATGGCAATAGAAGATCAGGGGTTAATTGAATCCTTTTCTTAAGTTATTCGTGCTTTACTTGTCGCTTATCAAATAAAATTTGTTATCTTAAGGGCCAGACACATTCGAACAAAATAAAAAGGGCCAGACACATTTTCTAAGGCATTCTTTCCTTCCTTATGTGTTGTAGAACATTTACTAAAAAATAAATGGTTTCACATGCAAAATGACAAAACTCGTTGATCGGACCATAGGCCCTCACATTATTAGTCGGAATTTCGTCAAAAATTAAATGAGAACAAGCCTAAAAAAAATTTGTTCCGATAAATTTTGCTTGAACCAAACATTTTATAGTTTATACCAATAATTCTTTGCTATAGCTAGTGTGAGACATTCATAAATTTTTGTGCTGGGAAAACTCCCTTTTTAGTATACATAATTTTGTTTACGGAACCTGCCCTTCAGGATTAACCACATATAATTGCTGTTACCATCGTGAAACTATACATAAAATTTTGCATTTTGTGAACTCCTTTATATTAAAATGTCCACCACGCTACCCTTGCAATAATATGTGGTAAAAGATAAAGAATTGAGAATCGAGCACAAAATTGCCTATTTAAGAGTAGGTTACAAATTCTCTATTCATGTTAATTTTAAGGCCAATAAATTAAATGAGATTTTTTTTTTGGTAAGAAAATTACAAATATATCATCCGATACTTAACTTATCCCTACTAATCCACGACCAGGAGTGCAGCCAGGAATCTTCGGTAAGGGGGTTCGGGTCAAAAAAAAATTGAACTTGTTTGTACTATAGGTCCATATATTATGCAAAAAATTGTAAAATAAACCATTATATTATACAAAATTGCATTTTTTTTTATCAAATGTCAAAAACTTTATAGCTCAAACAATTGTTTATACATTTAAAGAGCACTCAAAACCGAGCCTCAATGTAACAGCTAGAAAAAGTAAACTCAGCTATGTACAGCACATAATCAATTCTAACTATTACAATTACAAATTTCCTTATATAAACTACTCATTCCTTGAAAATTTCTTTTAACTCCCATTTTCCTGCAATTTGCATTCTCTCATCTTTACACTTAAATTTCTTCTTACCATTTATCTTTATAGAGAGACAGTACTATATCTTTCTATGAATTTCATCCTCAGTACTCACTTTACCACCATGCAGATTAGCATTTCTATTCTGCCATATACAATAGATAAAAGCAGTAAACCATCCTGAATATATAACCTCCATGAACTTACCACTTGCTTGCGCTAAGACAAATTCCGCCAGGTCATTCCAGCACTGTAAAGTTGGCTTATTAACTCCACATTTCAAAAAGCAACACTTTAAAATTCTAATAGAGAAATGACACAATACAAAAACATGATCTCTATCCTCTTATCCTCTATACAACCATGGCATATCTCACATAATCCACTCGTCTGCACTCCCCACTACAACATACGAGATTTAGTAGGTAATCTATCTAAGTTTGCTAGCCAAGAACAAAAGGCATTTTTTGGTATATTTACTTTATTCCATACAATTCTTGTCCATTCTAGCACCTATCCTTGATCAGCAATTTCACACATTATTTTCTTAAAAGATAACTTGCCCTTAATATTGGTCCTCCATAATATGCAGTCCTCAGCACCATTCAAATTCAGTAAAACCTCTTTTAAGCCACTGAGTGAGGGAGGCAAATGCCACCTCCCTCTAATAAAACAACTACTAACTGTCTTATTAAGCCACAAAGGATAATTATGTGTGTCTCTATGCAGATAAGAGCTCACATTCTCACCTTTCACCCAATTATCCCAGAATATATATGTATTATCTCCATTGTTGACTTTATGAGTAATAAAGGAGTAAGCCAAGCTTCTTAATTTTAGAATCTTACACCAAGTCCAAGATAAATCTTGTTTAATGGTGTAATTCCATACACAAACCCCTTTAAAAATATTATTATAAGCCCAGAGGCTGAGCAGATTGTCACCTTTTTTATACATCCTCCAAAACACATTAAGAAGACATACTTTATTCATGACCTCAATATTTGGTATATTAAGACCACCAAAGGCTTTACCTTTACACACATCCACCCAAGCTACTCTTGCACCTTTAGCTCCTTCAAGGTTTCCCTTCCAGAGGAAACTAGCCATTTTCTGGTTCAATTTATATATAACATTATTCGGCAGCAGAAAAACTCGACACCAATAAAGGATTTTACTCATTAAGACTACTCGAATTAGCTCCAGTCTGCCAGCATAAGTGAGCAATTTATTACTCCATCTATTGATGTTCTCGCAAATTCCATCAATTAGCTTATTTGAATCCCATAGACTTAGTTTTTAGAATTAAGGGGTAGCCCAAGGTACCTTACAGGTAGAAAACCTTCCTTAACTTTCAGAATGTTTAGCATCTCAGCTTTATTCATATCAGTTGTATTCCCAAAATAAACTTCACTCTTCTCCTCATTCATCCTTAACCCAGAAAGCCTAGCAAATAATTCAAGACCCTCTCTTACCAATAATGAATATTTACTAGTAGGCTTCATAAAGATAAGCAGATCATCTGCAAAAATTATGTGGTTCAAGTGCATTTTCTCACATTTTGAGTGAAATTCAAAGTCCTTGTTCTTGCCAATCATATTAAACAAGGATGTGAAAACTTGCATACATAACACAAAAAGATAAGGGGACAATGGGTCCCCTTGTCTTAGCCCCTTTTTACCTTCAAAATAACCCACTAATTCCCCATTTATACATAATGAATAAGTAGGGGTAGATATGCACATTTCAATCAGCTGTATCATTAGAGGTGGGAACTTAAAAGCCTGCAACACCCTTATTAAGAAGCCCCAGTTTAAGCTATCATAAGCTTTTTGCAAATCTACATTGATTGTACTGCTAGGGACAACATTATTTCTGCCATAACCATTAAGTATATCCTGAGTTATTATTATGTTATCTCCAATATGCCTTTCACACACAAAGGCTGCTTGATTATAGTTTATAAGAGAGCTCAATACCTTCCTAATTCTTGTGGTGATGACTCTTGAGAGTGTATTATAGGGAGTATTGACACATGAGATGGGTCTGAACTGTTTAACACTAGTAGGCACCTGAATCTTTGGGATAAGTGATATATTAGTAGCATTTGCTTCCTTTAACATCTTCTTATTCTCCATTGTTTCTTGTATAGCTTTACAGAAATCATCCCCCACAATCTCCCAAGCATCCTTGTAAAAGCCAGATGTAAAGCCATCTGGACCAGGACATTTAGTTTGATCTATGGCAAAAAGTGCATCTTTTATCTCCTTATTGGTTACAGGGCTATTTAAATAAGTAATCTGCTCATCAGTCAATGTGATATTCAACAGCTGCTTCAATGTATCAATGGAACACACTTCTTGATGAGGGTCCTCAGTACCAATCAATTTAATATAGAACTTAAGAAACTCTTCTTGTATTTGAGCTGGAGTAGTTAATATAACCCCATTCTGACCAACCAATGTAGTAACCTTGTTCCTTGCTTGTCTGGCCTTTATTATTCTATAGTAATAACTAGAGCTGTAATCACTTTCCTTAGACCATGTGTCTCTTGCTTTTTGTTTTAATATCTGCTGCTCATATAACATAGCTTCTTCCAATTGTTGTAGAATAACTCTCTCTTCTGCCATAATAGCCTCAGTCCCTTTACCACACATTATAGAGTTTTGTAGCTCTTCAAGTCTGCTCCTCATTTGACTGATGTAATGTGGAATTTTCTTGAAATACTTGTTATTAAATATCTTTAAAGCCCTCTTAACAGATCTTTGTTTTGTATATAATATATACATAGTAGAACCTTCAACCTGAATGTCCCAAGACTTCTTTACTACATCCTGAAATTCATCATGATTAGACCATATATTAAAGTATATAAAAGAATAAGGCCCTATATTTTGTGCACCCTTAACATTAAGCAAAAGTGCATAATGATCTGAAGTACAAGGAGCTAGACATAGCAGATTTAATTATACTTTATCCAACCAATGTGCATTAACCAACACCCTATAAATTCTACTTGCTTTCAGCTGAGTAATACTTCTATTGGTCCATGTGTAAAAATTCCCACAGGTTTGATGCTCATACAATTCAGCATCCTCAAGACAATCCACAAACTGTTGCGCATAATCTGCCAGCTCATCACAATGTAACCTATCTTGAATTCTTAGGACCTCATTAAAATCACCCACACACTAAAACTTTTCATCCTTATACTTCATACTCCATTTCACCATATCAGACCATAGTTGTACTTTAATTTTATCATTATTGTTAGCATATACAGCACACACTATGATTTTTCTCTTATACAGCTCAGTAAGTACCTCCACTAGTAAAGCCTGAGAAGTCTCCTCTAATAAAGTGACACTAACCTCCTCTTCCTTCCACAATATCCATACTCTACCCCTTGGATCACTATTATAGTTATGAGTTAACTTATATCTATTAAACTGACTCTTCATTATACCTTCCACATTTTCATATAGCACTTTAGTCTCCAATAAACACATTACTTGAACCTTTTTATCCAACATGAAATTTAAGGCATCCATCTGCCTAAGGACCATGTTTAAGCCCCTAACATTCCATGATCCTAAGATCATGGATCAGGAGGCTTATGTTTTGCCCCCATCTCTGCACTTCTGACTATCTCCATTACATCTCTATCAATTGCAGATAAGGGACTATTTAGAACATTAAAGGAATTCCCAGAATAATGTGGTGATATATAGCTACATTCAGCCTTATCAAGGCCCTTATTACTCCTTGTTACAGTAGTCCACCCCTCTTTACCAACCTCTTTCTGATCCTTCTCACTTTCATCTACTACTTCCTTACCCTTACTCTGATTCACCTCTTTATCAGTAACATTTTTGTCTCTTTTCTGAACCCAAATCTTCTTATCAGCTCTGCATATTTTGTGCTCAAAACTTTTACACACCTCACACTGAATAGGTCTCCAATCATAATACACACCTACTTCATGTAATTCATCTCCACCAGTATCCACAAATACCTTATCTAATAGTTTCTCCTTCAAGTTAACCTCAATACATACCCTTGCATAACCTAACCTGGACCTTGACTCTGTAATTGAATCCATTTGGATTGGCTTACCAACACCACTGGCTATGTAGCTTAACCCATTCCTAGTCCATAAGTTCATAGGGACATTCCTCAAATTAACCCATAGTGGTACACTCTCATAATCCGCTTGTCCAAATTTCATGTCATGACTCCATTCACGCAAAAATAAAGGCTTAGCACCTACATGCCATATCTGCTCTAATGCCTTCTTACAACACCTCATTCTCAAATTCAAATACTAGCATCTTACCATTTGATTTAATTCTGACTTTTCCAAGCTCTTTCCATTGGTAGCGTACAAAATTAGTTATCATGTAAAATGAAGGTACCTCACAGATGAATTGACCAATAAGGCAGTTTACCCATACCTCAGCACCTTCATCAAACACCTCTTGTGGAGGTTTAATCACCACAACTCCTTCCTCTTTCCTTTGCACTTTATGAAAATCTAACTTCAGGTTAGTTTGAACTTGTACCTTATCCTTTACAACAGCCGCCCAATTGGATCTCGGAGTAACTTCATGGTTAACCACCACTTGCCGATTTGTTGTATTAGCAACTGGAGTTACAGAGATTTTATCCGGTGTCTTCTCCTTAGCTATCACTGTATCACTCACTTTATCAAGCTGTACATTAAGATTATTCTGCATATTATTAGCCATTGAATCTTTCCCCGTCACCATATCATTACCTTTAGCATTTGAACCCGTCTCCATATTGTTAATCAACACATTTGTACCCGTCTTCATCCCGTTCACATTACCATTCAAGACCGTCTTCATATTACACATCTTAGAATTTGAACCCACCTTCATATTACCCACCTTTGAAACTGAAGAACCCGTCTTCTTATTATTCACCATCGCATTACTATTCGGACCCATCTCAACATTTTCCATCTCTAACTGCTTGTCTTCGAAGATTTCCTTTATGATATTTCTACGAGGAGCACGTTTTGTAGGTGGCATATTTTGATAAGGGTTGAAAAGAAGAAGCGAAAGTGAAAATTAAAGCTAGAAAGAAAAAGACTGAAAATAAAAAAGCTGAAAAGGGTTTGAATATCTGTGTTAGATCCCAGATTTTGGGGAAATAACACAGAATTCGGAAAAGAAAATCCGAAAAAGTGTGAGTTTCTGTATGTTTTTTGCTAAAATCAGCTCTAAAATTTGTTTTTAGAAGAGAGAGAAAATAAAAAATGCCAACAAACTTTGGTTGTACTACTCCCGCGCGTGAGTCGCCTTCTGTTGACCCGTGCTTACAAAATTGCATTTTAGATCCTTATATTAGGTAAAGGTTGTAAGTATATGTTTGAATATAATTTTTGAAATTAATTACCTTTTGTATAATATAAAATGACATATAATCTATTTAAAAGATTAAGTATTTTATATAAATAAAATAATTTTAAGTCTAATTAAATAAATTTTAAAAATTGGTAGATGAAGATTTTAAAAATTTAGGGCGGTCAAATCAATTTTTTCTCAAATTTTATAAAGTAAATAGTATTCTTTTTATGTAAAGATAGTATTCTTTTTTTTTGTCTGAAAAGGGCAGGGGGTCATGGCTCCCAGAATGAGTAACATGGACCGGGGCTAAGCTTGCACCTAATTAACGTTGTCCTCAATTTCCAGTGCAACTAATTTAATTTAAGGCCAATAAATTAGATGAGATTCATTACTGACTAGTTATATAATTTGATTTCCAACTGAAACCTCTAAGTTTGTTGCTTATAATGTGTGTGGCCAAACAAAGATCCACTTCTTGGCAGGTGAGCAGGTTAGATAATAGTTCGGTTAATTATGCCTTTTCAATCAAAAGACTAAACCGTCCAAAGAAAGAGTAAATAAAAATTATTTACTTACTTTTAACTAAAAATAGTGTTCATTTAAAATAAAATTATATCTAATATTAAAGAGATAATGACACTAGGGGTCTTGACCACACCCCCCCTCTTCGAGTTGGCACCCCTACTTAGAGCCTCTTCTTACTAAAGACCTCAGAAACTTTTTAACACATGAACCCCAAAACCCCAATTACTAGACTACCCCTCTTTTGTTTTTTCTATACCTATATATACTAATTATTCCATTTCTAATTTCATTCACGTTCTAATTTCAATACCTCACCTCACTGCTTCTCTCTCCTCTCTCCTCTCTCCTCTCAATAACCACCGACACCACCTAAACGACCACCACCACCTCCGAAATGGCCACCACCACTACCGCCGAGCACACCACCACCACTTTGAAACCTAGCACTGAAGCACCACCACAGCATCTAGTTTAGCTGCGAACCAGATCTGAATCTTTTCTTTTCAGATCTGTACAGTTCGATGACAAAGCTAGCCCACCAGTGAAGATGCTCGCGCGTTGCAGTGAAGATTTCGCCGGATTTTGCAGGGTAGCTGTTCGCCGGAGTTGCAGGGGAGCCGTTCGCCGCAGCCATGGAAGATGAAGCACTCGTCGGTGCTGGTCGCTGCTTCTTCTTCTCCAGGCCGACGAGTGAAGAGTCGAGATCTTGGTGCTGGTCGCTGCTTCTTCTTCTACAGGCCGGCGAGTGAAGAGTCGAGATCTTTGTGCTGGTCTCGCTGCGTCTTCTTCTCCAGGTTGCTGTTCGCCGGAGGAGAATGGTGAAGAGGAAGAGCTCGTGGTTGCTGTGGAGCTGCAGTGGTGTTGATGTGGAGGTTCGATCTAGATGAACGGAATCCATGGAGGTGCCGAGCATTTCAACACCGGAGGTCATAGGTTCGCTGTTGCTTGCTTCGTGCTTCGCCGGACTCCTTTTTTTTTTTTTTACTCGCGTACACAGTACGCTTTAGCTTAGGATATTTTTTTTTTTTTGAGATCTGGTCAACTTGTAATTAGTTTAGGTTTTTATTTATTTATCTATTGTAATTGGTTTTAAATTTTGAATAGAAAGGTATTTAAACAGATACACATGAGTTTGTAGAGTATTTATGTAATTTCAAAGAGTACTCTCTATTTTTCATAGAGTACTCTCTATATTTTATAGAGTACTCCGTCTTTTTTTATAGAGTATTCGTTTAAATTGTCAGAGTGTTTTTTTAATTCTCGGAGTACTCTATCTATTTCATAGAGTATCGGAAAAAACTGAGAGTACTCTGCCTTTTTCATAGAGTACTCTCAGTTTTTTCCGATACTCTATGTTTTTTCCGTTCACTGGTGGCCGGAGGTCTGTGGTCGGAGATCGGTGGTCGGTGGTGGTGGTCGGTGGTCGGAGGTCGGAGATGGGTGGTAGGTAGTAGGTGGTAGGTGGGTAGTGGTAGAGGAGAGAGAAACAGTGACATCATACTTTTTTGTCTTTTAGTGTTAGTAAGGGTAGGAAAGACTATCGTAAAAAATGAGGTCCCTAACAATAACAACTTTCAAGACACTACTCTATAGAGAAAAAATAGTGCTCCTAAGACCCTATATATAAATTCACCCAATATTAAAATACAATTAACTTAATTATTATTATTTTAATTATATATACTATAAAATTTCTATAACTTTCATTATTTAATTATATAATATTTTTCTTTTATTTTAAAGATTGATCACCGTTATCGACTATTACAACCACCTTATGCATTCTCTACTGACTGCCACCACCTTATGTATTCTCTACCGACTACCACCATTTTCATTATTCTCTGCCGATTATCACCACCTTCAACCACAACCACCATTGACTAATTCTGCCACAGTCATCGTCATCAATCATCACCAACTAATTTTTAGAAAAATCAGAAAAATAAAAAGAATTGTTTTTTGGGCGGAACAAATTAATATCTACGTCTACTTTTTTGATTTTTTTGATTTTTTTTTAAAATTTTGATATTCCGTTTTATTTATTGCTATAATACACAAAAATATATTTATCCATTACACCACACGATCACAACCATTATTTTTTTTTAATTTCATAATTAATTCTAAAAAATCAGAAAGATAAAGAAATTACATTTTTGGATGGGACAAGTAGGGATGGCAACGGTTCGGTTAACCGAAAAAAACCCAGAAACTGTAACCGAAACCGTTTAGGAATGAAAATCTAAAACCATAACCGAAACCGATTAAAGTAAAAAAAACCATGCAAAAAACTAAACCGAACCGTTTAGCATGGATATATAAAATTAATTAAAAATAACTAAAAACTCATAAATATTCGATAAATATAACCATATAATCCAATTCATCACCAAAAAACATTAAAACAAAAAGCAATTGCAATGGAGTTTCAACAAAATTTGCATAAAAATACTGCACGCGTAGAATTCATCAACAAGCGATATCTTCTTATACAACCGTACACGCTTTAAGATAGTCTGGTGCTATATTTTTGCCTACATAATCCAAAAACAAAATTAATATTGATAAATAAACTATTAAAATAAATTTATAAAAGTATGATTTTAGATATATATATATATTATAATAGTTCTGTAAATTGATAAAATTTTGGATATGTAATAATATATTTTTATTATAGTTAGAATTAGTTTTTATAAAAGCTAAATCATTTTTAAAATTAAACTAACTATATGTTAAAAGAGTTTTAGTACTGTGATAAAACAACAATTGCAGCATGTGTTTTTTTTCAATTCATTTCTATTTTATTTTTTTTGTTCAAATTCATTTCCACTAACTTGTATTTTTTTTCAATTACTTTTCATTACTCTGCATTCTTTTTGTCCAATTACTTTCCACATTCTATATTTTTTTTTTCATGTTCTAATTACATTTCAGCCGCCACCTGCATCTATTTATTACAAATACTTTCTACAGTTTTGCTTAGTTCAAAGCAAAGACTTTTTTTTTCTAAAAAAACAGAATAACAACCAATATTATTTTATATCAAAGCTAATCCATTTTTATAATAAACTAATTCTTTATTAAAAAACAGAACGACAGAAAAACAGAAAAAGAAAAAAATACATTGATATACAAATAAGAGTCATTTTTAACTTTAAAAACACTTTTTACAGTAGAAGTTTTTGGAAATGTTATTTCCTTGCATCAATAGAATTATTAGTTTACCTTGCATTTCAGTCTATAACCAACTTTGTGAACACATTAGATCCTCTAAAGTATCTGGATTGAGTCTGCTTCTATGAGTACTAACCACTCTACCTCTCGTAGAGAATGCTGATTCCGAGGCAACACTAGAGACAGGAACAACCAAAAAATCTTGAGCAATCAATTTTAAAGTAGGATATTTTACCCCGTATATCTTCCACCAATTCAGAATGTCAAACTCAACAAACTAAGGGACTGTTGCCTCTTCCAAGTAGTGATCCAACTCAGATTTTACAAACTCAACATTAACACCACTACTGAGAAACTGAAATAAATCAGATGAGATATTTCCCTCACTCCCAATATTACTTGTGGTGTCCAAGTTAGCATTAGATGCACCAGAAGAATTGTCACTTGAAGTCTTTGCTTTTTGATATTCCTTAAGCAAATCGTAACAAGAACTCTTAACCTTATCAATTTCATCCTTTGCGGATTCACCATATAATTTTTTAAAATAAAACTCAAATTTATCAAATTTTTTAAAACAAAACTCAAACTTATCAAACATTTTGTCTGTCATATCAGATATTACTTTGTCAGACGATAATTTCCACTTACAAATTTTTTCTCTAAGCTGACAAATTTGAACAAAGCTCATCTTTGAGGTTGGATATTTCGTCCCAGAGAAAATTTCGGTCACGCTATGAAACTCCTTAAGTTTCTCGATAATTTTTCCAGCTATAACCCAATCAGCTTCAGATGGAATACTTGAATAATTTTTTTCTCTAACTTTCATTCTAGGAAATACATCTTTGTACTCAAAAGCTACATAAAGCATCAAATACGTGGAATTCCATCGAGTTTTACAATCAAAGCTTAATTTCTTAGTACACGATACTTTTAATTGACGTGCCACCTCCTCAAACTTTTCCCACCTAGCTGGACTACTTGATCAAAATAGAATACTACTACGATTTTTTTTTATTGCACCCTCAATGACTATTAACCCATCTTTTACAACCAAATTCAAAATGTGTGCACAACACCTCGTGTGAACAAGTCTACCTTCAAGTAACAAATCAGAAAATAATTTTTCTACAATCTTACCTAACATAGCATCATTTGTGGAACAATTATCCACTGTGATTGTAGATAATTTGGTCTCCACATTCCATGTTGTTAAACCATCAAGTAAAAATTCAGCTAACACTTCTGTTGAGTGAGGTGCTGGCACATAAATAAAACTGCATTCATAAAAAAATATACATTATTTCAAAAAAAATAAACCTTGTTCATCATCATCTTCCCCAATATCTCCATTGTCGTCCCTAGAAATATCAAGATTAGACCCATCTTAATCGGATGTCATTTAGTCGGTTCTACTTGCACTATCACTGTCACTAACACTATCACTATCACGAATCGACTCTAACAACATAGACGAATTTACCCGCTCACGATTCTTTTTTACCCTTTTCACGATAAGTGGACGGTTCCATTCTACGCATATTTTTAACTCGACATAAATCTCAATAATATTATATTGCCTGTTGTCTGCACCACCTATCATCGTTTTGATCGTTTCATCTGCAATGGCTAAAGCATGAAACCAAAGAGGGTTTCACGAAATCATACATCGTCATATTAAATCAAAATTTACTTCTATAGCATTCCAATGCAAAAAAACACACCACTTGTTCAAACCGTTTAATTCAACATCTCCTCCGGTCATAAATAATTTACATTCTCCCCCGATATATTCTACAACACTGTTACCACTATGAACAATACTACTACCATATTATTATAAACACATATAATTCATATTAACCTAAAAAGACAACAAACACATTATAATTTATACTAAATCAAAGACAACCACTACAGCAGGTCGAGGATTTACCGACGACAGCTGTCGTCGGTAAAAAGTAGAATTTCGTCGGTAAAACTGTTTACCGACGACCACTCGTCGGTATCCTGTCGTCCCTTGAAGTTTGTCGGTAAAATCAAGCTTACCGACAGCGTATTTGGCTTCTCGTCGATAAATATCATATTTTACCGACGAAAAATATTTTGTCGGTAAAATATATCTTACCGACGACTTTTAGTTCAGTCGCCGGTAATATGCCTTTGTTTACCGACGACGTTTATTGTCGGTAAATAAATTATTTACCGACGACTTAGTTGTCGGTATACTAGTAAATAATTTTTTTTTTAATTCTAAATAGTTTACCGACGACAATCTTCACATGAATGTCGTCGGTATACCTTATTATTTATTTTTTTTTAAATCTTTACCGACGACATTCATCACATGAATGTCGTCGTTATGCTTTTTTTTTTTTTTTTTAAAACTTTACCGACGACATTCATGTGATGAATGTCGTCGGTATTCTTATTATTTTTTTAAAAAAAATTTATTTTTATTTTATTTTTTTAATTTTTATTTTTATTTAATTTGGTTTTTCGTTTTTAAAAAAAATAATATACTAGAAATCATGACTATAACGTGAAAACAGGAATTATATTCATAAAAAATAAATAAACCCGGGTAGTCAAAACTCGGGCAATAAAGTCAAACCCCGGGAATAAAGTCAAACCCCGGGAATAAAGTCAAAATATTACATAAAAACTTAAGTAAAAGTCATGAATATAAACGTAAATAAAATCAAAGTCATAAACATAGTAAAATATTAATCAATCACGGGCCCGAAAGATCTTCTCCTCGATCACTAGCTTCACTCTCTTCATCTTCATCTTCATCTTCATCTTCATCGGAAACCGGAGGGAGACCATTTTTTTCTCGAGATTCGTTGAGGCCTTTGAGCATCTTCGTGAAAAAATCATCGGACCTAGAGGAGGAGCTCGGTGGAGCATCGTCATCCGGCATAGGAGGTAATCCTTGGATTGCGCGGAGCTCGTTCATCCCGTCGAATATCTGCTGGATCTTTCTCGCGTTCTTCTTCGCGGTCTCGTCCGAAACAGGCGGCTTCGGGTCCTTCTTTTTCTTGAAGACAGCTCCGATTGACGGGATCCAGTGTCTGCTCTTAGCCGGTTTCATCACCTCCTGAACTGTCTCCTTTAACGCTCCTATCTGCTCCTCCACTGGAACATCATCAGCCGATTGGGACCCCGTCTCGATAACCCGCTCCCTAAGCTTATCCCGATAAACTCCCTGTAATAAAATTTCAATTAAATAATTAATAAAACTAACAAAGAAATAAATTTAAAGTTAAATACTTAATTTTAAACAATAAAAAGTAAAATAAAATACTTACACTAGCCTGCTCCCATCTATCATCGACCCATTTGCCCTTTGCCCCGTCATAGCCCAAGTACTCGAAGTATCCGCCCATCGGTGGAAGTGGGACCTCCTCTTGGGTCTGCTCGTCGATAAAGCTCAGGGGCTCCTTCGTGTTAATCTTCAGCTTACCCTATAAAATATACATAAAAAATTGTAATTACTAAAAAATTAAATTAAATAACTAATAATTTTTATTTTTACTTTAATAAATTATACCTCGATAATCTCGTGGCGGGTATGGGTTTGGTTCCGAGAACCTGACTTGTTCGGCTTCTTCTGGTTCTGCCGATTCTTCTTGTTAATCTCCGCCTGAGCCTGTTACGATTCAAGATAAAAAATTAATTAAACACTAATTTAGTAATAAAATAATTAATTTAAGATTTTACCTTCTTCTGAGGGTCATTCATCATCTCTTCGGTCAACCTCCAATGCTCGGGAAGCACATCCGGGGGACACTCGTCCGTGCCCAAGTAATCGGCCTTCAGGTCGCTCTTCCACCGCCCGTAGGCAGCGGACTGAGACTGCTGTAGCTTCCCGCTGATAAAGGCCCAATCTTCGCGGGCCTTCCACTCTTCGAGGTTGAAGAACTCCTCCAGTTTTCCGAGAATCGAGACTTTAAATCCCCTCGGCACAGCACTCCACGATCTGTAGTAGGGGGGGACTGTTTCACGAACCGCGAGACCCACCACTTGGGCCACGTGTTTCCCATATTCTCCGTATGGGTTCCACGTGTCATCTAAAATGCAGAAGTCCACTGGAAGCGGCCCACCTAGCTTCTCCTTAGCATCGTTTGCGGTTTTGAGGGTCGAGACATTTCGGGGTCTCCTCTTTCGCCTAACTGTTCAATAAAATTATATTAAATACATTACTAACTTATAATAATTGAATTTTATAAATTAATTTATATTTACCAGGCAGCTGATTGCAATCGTTCAAGTTCGGGGGTTGATTCGGGTTCGGATCTTCACCGTTCCCGTCACCCCGGTGGTAGTTAGGCATCACATCGGCCATCTATAATTTAAATAAAATTAATAAATTAGTTTTTTATATAAGTCCTTATATTTTATATAATTACAAAAAAACCCTAAAGTCCATAGTGTTTTTTTTCTAAGTTTTTTAATTTGCAATTTAGTCCCTATACTTTATTTATATAAAAAAATACCCTAAAGTCCATATTAATTTTTTTCTAAGTTTTTAATTTGCAATTTAGTCCTTATATTTTATATATTTACAAAAAATACCCTAAAGTCATAAAAATTGTAAAGTTTATTAAATTGCATTATAGTCCCTAAATTGCATTCTAATACCTTAATTTTTCTTATTTACAAAAAAAAACCTTAAATTTCACAAACACCTAAATTAATAAACATACACAAATTTGAAAACATGAATTCCATACCACATATTTACAGTTTAATCCAATAACATGAATAAATTAACAAAAAATCCAAAAATTATTCAAAACCCTAATTTTGCAAAAAATTACAAAAACTTCTAATTACATGGTGTATTTAACTAACAAAAACGTTTAAACAAACACTAACACTAACATAATAACTCGGAAATCATAAAAAACCATATACAAATTCGGAAAAAAAATTCAATTCTAAAAAAAAATAGAGTTTAGATAGGATTTCGTGTACCTATTACGTGAAATTTGTGTTGAAGATGTCCAGGAATCCATGCCACGCAAGAAAGGAAGAAGGACAAAAACAACAAAAAAGTTAGGATTTGATTTAGAAAAATAGGAAAAAAATTGAAAAACCAATTGATTTTGGCATGAAAACACTTACATTTGATGTTGTTTGCGCGTGGGGATGCCTCGGAGTAGCTTGTTATTGCTCGGAATCGAATTTCTGGAGAGAGTTTTGAAGATTTTGTGTTTCAGAAATGAAGCTCGGTAGGGTTTAATAGAACATTTGTTTACCGACGACACGCAAGTCGTCGGTAAACAGGTCAAACTCGTCGGTAACTGTGACACGCGTCAAACAGTCGTACGCACGACTGTTGCGTGTCCTGGTTTACCGACGAATTATTTTCACAAGTCGTCGGTAAATCCTTGGGCGGGAAAAATGAACCGCCCATTTTGGCCAATAAATTTTGGATTTGGGTTTACCGACGACTAGATTCCTTGAATGTCGTCGTTAAAAGTTTACCGACGACATTCATAAATTGAATGTCGTCGGTAAACCTTTAACGACGACATTTAAGTCAAGAATGTCGTCGGTAAAGCTTTAAATGTCGTCGGTAAACCTTTTTTTTTTTAAAGTTATTTTTTACCTGATTTCTTTTCTTTTTTTATTCTTATTGGAATTAAGATATACACACACAAATTTGTTTGAGGTGTTTAGTCAATATTTAGGGTCAAATGTTAGTGTTCGAGGTGTTTAGTCAATATTTAGGGTCAAATGTTAGTGTTCGAGGTGTTTGGTCAACAGTTAGGGTCAAACTTGAGTGTTCGAGGTGTTTGGTCAACATTTAGGGTCAAATGTTAGTGTTTGAGGTGTTTAGTCAACATTTAGGGTCAAACTTGAGTGTTTGAGGTGTTTGGTCAACAGTTAGGGTCAAATGTTAGTGTTTGAGGTGTTTAGTCAACAGTTAGGGTCAAACTTGAGTGTTCGAGGTGTTTAGTCAACAGTAAGGGTCAAACTTGAGTGTTCGAGGTGTTTAGTCAACAGTTAGGGTCAAACTTGAGTGTTCGAGGTGTTTAGTCAACAGTTAGGGTCAAACTTGAGTGTTCGAGGTGTTTAGTCAACAGTTAGGGTCAAACTTGAGTGTTCGAGGTGTTTAGTCAACAGTAAGGGTCAAACTTGAGTGTTTGAGGTGTTTGGTCAACAGTTAGGGTCAAATGTTAGTGTTCGAGGTGTTTAGTCAACAGTTAGTGTCAAATGTTAGTGTTTGAGGTGTTTAGTCAACATTTAGGGTCAAACTTGAGTGTTCGAGGTGTTTAGTCAACAGTAAGGGTCAAACAATATCAAAATGCACTAAGATTAAAAAACAAATACAAAATATCCTAATTAGTTTCATATCCACTAATATCTATAGGTTCATCATCGATATTAACCTCTATAGGTTCTTCTTCATCACCATATTCGTCCCACATGTCATCTTCGATCTCCTGGTTTTCATCATTAACCATTTCAAACGCCATCTCAATACGAAAATGAGCTGGGTCAATCTCGATCTCCTCTGTAGGTTCCTATTTGTCGGTAACCTACCGACGACAATTCCAAGCAAAAAAAAATAAAAAAAAAGAAAAGAAATAACGACGGTGTTTTGTCATTTACCCACGAGACTAGTCGTCGGTAAATTACCGGCGAAAGGTTTCTCGTGGGTAATTACCTGTCGTCGGTAAACAACAAAAGTTTACCGACGACTTTACGTGTCGTCGGTAAACTGTCGTGGGTAAATCCCCGATCTGTAGTAGTGAACAAACACATTATAATCAATACTAAATCAAATGACTACAAATTAGAATTACTAAACGTATTTAAATTTTAACCACTAAACCTAATTGTTGCAAGATATATACAACCAATCATAACAGATGAAAATAAAAATAACCTTTAAGATGTAATACATAGATATTTGAAGGTAAAATGGAAAACTTTGAATAGGTATATGGTCGGTTGGGGTGGGAGGTGAAAAGGGGTAAAGATAGGGTAAATATGAGGAGCGTTTCTTCTCAGATATTGTATACTGTTAAAGGTGGTCATCTAATGACCGCCTTTACTTTTCACCGTATTTACAAAGAAGTCAGTCATCGAATGATCGTCTTTGCTTAAGAGAACAACTTAGGTGAAAGGCAGTCATTCGATGATCGTCTTTCTCTTAAAACGGAAGTTTAACAATAGGCGGTAGTCGAACCGCGACCGGGGTGCCAAAGTTCGATTATTTTATTAAGCGTGCCTGTTTGTCAATTATATATGACAAATGTGTCATACTTAAAAAAACTCTAGAAACAGATAATATTAGCATTTCTCTCTCTTTACTCTCATGTTTTTAAGCTTTGGACGATGGAAATAACATATGCCTCACTCGGGATCCGATACAAGATTGATTATCAGAGGGACCAAAAAATTTAAACAATCAATAGAATTCGGAGCTGCAAAGAAATTCTGATTCAGAAAGATTTGGAGAGCGGATTTTTTTGTGGGGAGGGGGAAGGATTTTATTTTCTTGAATGATTTTTCGCAAAAAATATTCAGACATTTTCTCACTCTATATTACCCCACCCCCCCCCCCCCCTCCCAATCCCCCCTGGCGTCACATCTAAGTCGAGCCTCCTCACGTTGGTCGTACAAACTATCGACCAGGGGCGAAGCCATGCGTACCCAAGGGGGGGGGGATGGGGCTCATGCCCCCCCCCCCTTTTCAAAAAAAAAGAAATACTACTTATTAAAAAAATTATTTATAATTATTTATCACCCCAAAACGTTTTAAAATTTTCTTTTGACCCCCGCTAACTTTTAAAATTTATTTTATTAACCTTATAATTATATTATTTATAGAATAATTAATTTTAAAAAAAATTAAATATTAAGATTTATAGTGCAATGTTTCTTTAATATAAGACTTATAGTGCAATCTTTACCTAATATAGGATTTATAGTGTAATTTTGTAAAATATAAAGACTTATTTTACTGTTTTACATAATATAAGGACTTATATTGCACATAACTCGGGAAAAAAAAATCAAGGTCGTTGCCCCTGAACCTCCTTGACCCCCCTAATGACTAATCCTGCCTCCGTCTTTACTATCGACCATATCCCGTTGACACACGTATCTAATCTAATAATTAATATAACTCCAAAATACACTAGTGAATATTATATATTTATCTTTTGGCGTACCTGCGTTGAACTTCCACATCGCATTACACTTTCAATCATTCAAGAACTCCTAAATATTTCCGGTGTCATGTTCGAGTTATTTTTGCATATTGATCATATATGTATAGCTAGCTTATGTTGGCTAATGAGAATCCAAGAGGCCAGTCAGCACTACTCCCGCATTTGCCTCTCGCGACTAACACTCTAGCGACTACAAGCTGTATTCGCTAAAACCAGAGCCTCTAGCGACTATTTTTATTTAACGACTACAAGTAATGTTCCTCGACTACAGAGTAGTCGTTAGTAAGTTTCGTTTTTAACGACTACAATAAATAGTCGTTAATAAGTATAAGGTAGTCGCGAATGATTGTTGTAATTTTTTATTAATTTTCCACCGCCATTAAGTAGTCGCTAGATATTAGACTATTTAACGACTACTTTTTGTAGTCGTTAGTAGGTCTTTCTAACGACTACGTTTATGTCTTTAGCGACTACTCGTGTAGTCGCGAATAGTGGTAGCGTGTTTTCCAACAGTAACTTGCGAATTGCTTTACCCAATACACCATTATTATATAATTTCTCTTTCTTTCTCTCAAAACTCTCCCAATTTTTTTCCACAATTCATCATTAAATTTTTTGTCGACACTTGGAAAAGCTTTCCCGGGTCAATCATCGCGTGGGACCGCCTCAATTATCAATTTTTATTTCCAAACTTGCCCAAAAGTAGGTATTTTTTGTTCCATAAAACTCTTTCAAATTTCTTTTACTTTCATTCAATTGTGTAGTAAATGTTAAATAGTATCACTTATTAGGTATTTCAAGACGTGGACAAGCTTTCCCGGGTCAAACATCAACGTGGGGCCGCCTCAATCATCAATTTTTCCTTCCAAATTTGCCCAAAAGTAGGTATTTTTTGTTCCATAAAACTCTTTCAAATTTCTTTTACTTTCATGCAATTGTGTAGTAAATGTTAAATAGTATCACTTATTAGGTATTTCAACACGAGGACAAGCTTTCCCGGGTCAAACATCAACGTGGGACCGACTCAATCATCAATTTTTCTTTCTAAATTTGCCCAAAAGTATGTGTCTTTTTCATCCTTTCCTTATTTGATTACAATTCTATAGTTAATGCTAAATATATAATATCATTATGTATATATCTATAATCATTTAATAATTTTATGTGAATTATAAATATTATATTAAGTATGTATTAAGTATATAAATATATATATATATCATACAAATATAAATATATATATATATATATATATATTTGTATGATATATTATTGTATGTTGCTATATTTTGTATGCTTTTAATGTTATATTTATGCATTTATTTGGTGATGTGATATTTTGTGTGCTTTTAATTTTATATTTATTTATTTAATCGGTGATGTAATAATTTTTTTCATTTTATATTTATTTATTTAATCGGTGATGTAATTTTTTTTTTATTCATTTATGTAATCGGTGATGTAATAATTTTTTCTCGTTTTATTTTTATGTATTTATTTGGTGATGTAATAATTTTTTTTTTCATTTTATTTATGTTGTATTCTTTCATATTGTAATAGTTGACTATGGCTTCGGGTATTGATAAGAGTTGGATTGGTACCGCTCATAAAGTTTCGCATGAATTCATTAAGGGGATAGAACCATTCCTTTCTTTTGCTGAAAAAAATAAACCTCCTGGTGAAGAAACAATTTTTTGTCCGTGTAATCAGTGTTCGAATTATCGTCGGTATACGGTGGGCAAAGTTAGGTCACATCTGTTACTGCATGGGTTTTTGGAGACGTATGATATTTGGACAAAGCATGGTGAGCCCGAGGATATTCCAGAGATTCGATATGAAGAAAATGAAATGTTGGATGTATACGATGATTTGAGACCTAATTACGAGGTTGGTGGTCATTCTGGTGACACCGAGATGACAGAGTCGAACAGTACAGCTCGTGGCAAATTCGAAACGATGTTTTCCGATTTAGAGACCGAGTTATACCCTGGTTGTGATGTCATGAGTTCATTAAATTTCATTGCGAAGCTAATGCACGTGAAGGTGAGGAACAAGTGGTCTAACACGTCTTTCACCGAGTTGCTTGAGCTTTTGTGCCGTGTGTTGCCCAAACCTCATACGTTGCCCGATTCGTACGAGGCGTGTAACAAAAAGTTAAAAAATTTAGGTATGGGTTACGATACCATCGATGTTTGCGTGAACGATTGTGCTTTGTTTTACAAGGAGAATGCCTCCCTTGAAAAGTGTCCAGTATGTAATGAATCCAGATGGGACCCGAAGAAGGGTCTGAAAGTAGCGCATAAGAAACTCAGATATTTCCCGATTGCCCCTAGGCTGCAGCGACTTTATGCTTCGAGGCACACTGCCAAAAATATGATCTGGCACCAAACAGGGAAGAATACAGATCCAGATTTGTTGCATCATCCAGTTGACGGAGATAGTTGGAAGAGATTTGTTCAGTTACATCCCGAGTTTGCTAGTGAACCTCGCAACGTCTTCTTGGGTTTGGGTATCGATGGCTTTTGCCCATTCTCTATGCAAAACAACTCGTACAATATGTGGCCGGTTATATTGACCGTCTACAACTTACCACCGTAGGAGTGTATGAAGGAGACGACATTCCAGCTTTGTTTGTTGATTCCGGGACCCCGTTCACCCGGCAAGGACATGGACGTCTTTCTTCGTCCTGTTATAGATGAGTTGGATGAGTTGTGGGGTAAGGGGATTATGACTTATGATGCCCACAAGAAGGAAGAGTTTACTATGAAGGTTTGTTTGTTGTCTACGACTAACGATTTTCCCGCTAGGATATACACCTCGGGATGGTCGGGTCAAGGTTACAAAGCTTGTCCAGAATGCATGGATTCTACTCCGTCTTTGAGCGTGAAGAAAGGGGTTGCTTACTTCGACCATAGACGTTGGTTACCTATCAAACATCGTTTTAGAGACGAAAATGTTTTGTACAAGGAATCCACTGATAGGCGCCCACCGAAGAAATATAAACCTGCCGATATTCAGACACAGTTAGATGGCCTTCCCCTTGTGCTTCCCGGGAAACACAAGGATTTTGGGGGAAAGATCGTGAAGCCAGATGTTAATCGGCGATTCAATTGGAAGAAAAAGAGTATTTTCTATCGTTTACCTTATTGGTCCGAAAACCTGTTGAAACATAACATTGATGTTATGCATTGCGAGAAAAACGTGTGTGATGCTCTTCTTGGCACAGTAATAGGTCTTGATGGAAAACTTAACAAAGACAACGTGAAAGCGAGAATTGATCTCAAGGAAATGAATATCAGGCCAGATTTGTGGTTGCAAGAGAGAAATGGTAAGAATGTAATGCCTCGAGCTAATTATACGTTAACCACCGAAAAAAGGAAAGTATTTCTTGATTGGCTGAAGGCACAGAAGTTTCCCGATGGATTCGCATCGAGTTTGAGAAATAACGTTCAAAGTGACTTAGGCAAGATTATAGGAATGAAATCTCACGACTGTCACGTGATGATGAAGTACCTATTCGTGGCTAGTCTCCCAGGGCTTTTCGAAGACAAAGCGATAAGTGACGCGATTATCGGGCTAGCCAACGTGTTCAGAGTTGTGTGTAATAAAAATCTGAGTAGGAAAAAGTTAGAAAAGGAGAAGAAGAAAGTGGTTGAAGTTATGTGTAGACTGGAGATGATTATACCTCCCGCGTTTTTCGATATAATGATCCACTTGGTCATTCATTTATACGACGAGGTTTTGTTAGGGGGACCGGTTCAGATGCGTTGGATGTACCCGTTTGAGCTGTATCTAAAGAAATTAAAGGAGTACATACGAAACCCGGCTAGGCCAGAGGGTTCAATCGCCGAGGGATACGTTGTTGAGGAGACTTTGACATTCATATCGCGTTACCTTAAAGAAGAAAAAACAAAGTTTAATGATCCGGGTAGATATACCGATATCGAAGCTCCACCTAAAGATTTGTCCGTATTTAAGAGCCAATGTATTCCTATAGGTAAAAAAGAGTATGGTAATTTGCAATACAAAGAGAAAGAGCAAATCGACTGGTATATCCTACTTAATTGCGATGAAATCCAACATTTGATGACGTAAGTTTTCAATTTATTTAATAAATGTTTATTCAATTTATTTAATAACTGTTTATTCATTATTGATCGTCAAATGTGCAGAGAACACAAAGCCACGTTATCGGGTACCCCAGACGAAAAAGATAGGAAACACCGGCAAAATTTCCGAGACTGGTTTCTGCATAAGGTATAGATCCATTCAAATACAAAATTAATATTCCATTTTAGGAAACATTGTTATAACTGTTTATGCTTGTAGGTTTATGAAATGGAAAAAGAAGGTGATGCATTCGCTACAAGTGAGATGATTTCATTGGCTAGTAAGTCTCATGGTGCAGTTTATAAGTACGATTCATGTGTTGTGAATGGTGTTAAATGGGTCACTAAAGGAAAGGGTGAAACTAGGGTGACACAAGATTACGGGGTATCCGCCATCTACAATGGAATACCGTTTTACGGTGAATTGGTCAAGGTTGTAGAGGTCACATATGACGATGACTGTTCTGTTGTGCTGTTCGAGTGTAATTGGTATGACACGAATAAACCGAGGGAAGAGCATGGGGTAACTCTTGTCAACACGTCTAATTTTTTTTGGGAATCAGAGCCGTACATCTTATCTACTCAAGCAAAAAAAGTTTTTTACATAGACGAGATTAATTTAAGGAAATCACAAAAAGGTTGGAAAGTAGTATGGGAACTCAATGATAGACATGGATGGAGTCCTGAGTTATGGGGTGCAGAGTCAATGCCCACTGGTGGAGACACGAGTGTCAATATCCCTTTAGTGAACACCGAGACGATTTCCGATCCGGTGAACTTGGCATCCACCGAGGAGATCGAGATTGACCCTGCTCATTTTTTTGTTGCTTTGAATTTTGACATGGTTGTTGATGAAAACGAGGAAATTGAAGATGACACCTTGGATGAATACGGTGATGAGGAAGAACCCATTGAGGTTGATAGTGATGACGAACCTATAGTTGTTAGTGGATATGATTCTGAGTAGGAGTTTTTTTTTCTTTGGGTTTATTTGTATTAAAACATTTTATTTACTTAAACTTTTTATATTTGACTCTAAACACTTAACTTTGACCCTAAACACTTAACTTTGACTCTAAACACTTAACTTTGACCACAAAAACTTAACTTTGACTCTAAACACTCAACTTTGACCACAAACACTTAATTTTGACTCTAAACACTTAACTTTGACCCTAAACACTTAACTTTGACTCTAAACACTTAACTTTGACTCTAAACACTTAACTTTGACCACAAACACTTAACTTTGACTCTAAATACTCAACTTTGACCACAAACACTTAACTTTGACTCTAAACACTTAACTTTGACCCTAAACACTTAACTTTGACTCTAAACACTTAACTTTGACCACAAACACTTAACTTTGACTCTAAACACTTAACTTTGACCACAAACACTCAACTTTGACTCTAAACACTTAACTTTGACCACAAACACTTAACTTTGACTCTAAACACTCAACTATGACCACAAACACTCAACTTTGACTCTAAACACTCAACTATGACCACAAACACTTAACTTTGACTCTAAACACTCAACTATGACCACAAACACTCAACTTTGACTCTAAACACTTAACTTTGACCACAAACACTTAACTTTGACTCTAAACACTCAACTATGACCACAAACACTCAACTTTGACTCTAAACACTCAACTATGACCACAAACACTTAACTTTGACCCTAAACACTTAACTTTGACTCTAAACACTTAACTTTGACCACAAACACTTAACTTTGACTCTAAACACTCAACTTTGACCACAAACACTTAACTTTGACTCTAAACACTTAACTTTGACCCTAAACACTTAACTTTGACTCTAAACACTTAACTTTGACCACAAACACTTAGCTTTGACTCTAAACACTTAACTTTGACCACAAACACTAAACTTTGACTCTAAACACTCAACTTTGACCACAAACACTTAACTTTGACTCTAAACACTCAACTTTGACCACAAACACCTAACTTTGACTCTAAACACTTAACTTTGACCCTAAACACTTAACTTTGACTCTAAACACTTAACTTTGACCACAAACACTTAACTTTGACTCTAAACACTTAACTTTGACCACAAACACTTAACTTTGACTCTAAACACTTAACTTTGACCACAAACACTTAACTTTGACTCTAAACACTCAACTTTGACCACAAACACTTAACTTTGACTCTAAACACTCAACTTTGACCACAAACACTTAACTTTGACTCTAAACACTTAACTTTGACCCTAAACACTTAACTTTGACTCTAAACACTTAACTTTGACCACAAACACTTAACTTCGACTCTAAACACTTAACTTTGACCACAAACACTCAACTTTGACTCTAAACACTTAACTTTGACTCTAAACACTCAACTATGACCACAAACACTCAACTTTGACTCTAAACACTCAACTATGACCACAAACACTTAACTTTGACTCTAAACACTCAACTATGACCACAAACACTCAACTTTGACTCTAAACACTTAACTTTGACCACAAACACTTAACTTTGACTCTAAACACTCAACTATGACCACAAACACTCAACTTTGACTCTAAACACTCAACTATGACCACAAACACTCAACTTTGACTCTAAACACTCAACTTTGACCACAAACACTTAACTTTGACCACAAACACTTAACTTTGACCACAAACACTTAACTTTGACCACAGACACTTAATTTAAATATTGAATTTAATTTAAATGATTATTTGCTATTGAATTAAAATATTGGATAACTGTATAGTGTTTAGTGTTTTTTTTGTTAAAAAAAAAAAAAAAATTCTAGCGACTACATTTTACTTATAGCGACTAGTTCATGTACATGAACTAGTCGCTAATGAGTCTAGAGAACTAGCGACTACTTTGTAGTCGCTAAACATCGAAATAAAGTCCCCAAAACCGATGGCGGTCCATTTTCCCGCCCACGAAAGGACACGCGTTTCACTCAGCTGTTTAGCGACTACAATATAGTCGCGAAAGACAAGTTGACTTGGTCAAACATTAATCTAGCGACTATTTTTCTTGGTTCTAGCGACTACAAGATGTAGTCGCTAGAAAAAAAGCCCTATATCTAACCGAGAGCTCACTCTTCTCTTTCATTTCTTATAAACTAAACACCAAAAAACGAGAGCAAAAATTGCAGCCATCCAAGCTCCGATTCAAGCATCAAAGGTAATCAAATCCAACCCCTAATCTTATTCCATTCCATTTACTATCTATTAGAAAGCTTTTTTTAATCAATTTTTATATTTTCTAATAATTTTTTTCTTTGTTTGTGTTTCAATCCGAATCAATATGGCTTGGATTCTTCCCCAAATCAGCTCCAATCTCTTCCAATAAGGTAAGTTTTCCAATCCTTTTTTATCTTTTAATTTCTATGCTTTTTTTTTATTTTTTTCTTTGATGATTTCATGGATTTCTTTAATTCTGAGAATTGTATGTGTTGTTAGTGTGTTGTATGCATCATTTTAAGCCTAAAATTTATGTTAAATGGCCTAAAAAATATTTTTTCGGAAATCTAATTAATTTTTCCCATTTTTTTTGTGTTTGATTCTTAAATCCGAATATAGTATGTGTTCTTAGTGATTAATTTTTGTTATTTTAAGCATGTAATTCATGGGTTATGATTAAAAATTAAGTATGATGATTTTTTGGGATTTTTGTTAATTTTTGTTATGATTCTTAGTAAATTTTAGATTTTAAAAGTGCAAAAATTGTGTTAAAAAATGTGATGTAATGAAATTGTGTTTAAAATTGTGATAAAAATAACTTAGGAACTTTATGCAATTTTTCAAGTATTATGTTAGGGACTTCTATGCAATTTAAAACTACATAGGGACTTTTATGCAATTTAAAAAAATATTTACGAATTTTTATGCAATTTTAGAAAAATTAAATATGGACTTTTATGCAATTTTAAAAAATATAGGAATTTTTATGCAATTTTAGAAAAATTAAATATGGACTTTTATGCAATTTTAAAAAAGGGGCAACGCCCAATTAATTACGCGGAGAAGGTAAGTATTCCCTATTAATTACAACTTCAACTTAATTCCCAATTAAGCACAAAATATTACCCATTTACCAAAATATCCTTCTACCTATTATTAATTACTTTAATTATATATTTTATTAATTATAGTTTAATATTTATTTATTTTTTCAGATTTTTTTTTAAATATTTTTTTTTCGAAAAATATTTTTTTTCAAAAAATATTTTTTTTTCGAAAAATACTTTTTTTTCGAAAATTTTTTTTTTTTCGAAAAATATTTTTTTTTTTTAATATTTTTTTTTTCGAAAAATATTTTTTTTCGAATTTTTTTTTTCGAAATTTTTTTTTGTCGATTTTTTTCCCCCGGAATTTTTTGTTCCAGGATAACATGATGTAAGATTAGTACATATGATAATTGTGTGTTAAAGTAACACAAAATCATATGTGTTGTGTGTTGCATAAACACCCAATATGTATAATATTGAGTTGCTTAAACACACATAAATAATAAATTGTGTGATACATGAACACAAAATCAGACAGACAGAATATTTGTACACAAAGGTATAGAATAATGTATATGTAGGCTGATTATGTGTTCATGCAACACGCAATTGCTGAAAGTATGTGTTACAGTAACACACAACAGTATGGGTTTTGTGTTGGTAAGACACACAATGCGTTTATCATTTACAGTTTTGCGTTGCTTAAACACACACAAATAACAATTGTGTGTTGCAGGAACACAGAATAAGATATACAAAATATTTGTACACATTAATAGATAATAGTGTACAGATAGTCTGAACATCTGATTGTGTGTTAATGTAACACACAATTGCTTGATGTGTGAGTTACAGTAACACAAAACAGTATGGACTTGTGTGTCATTTACAGTTTTGTGTTGCTTAAACACACAACAAATAACAATTGTGTGTTGCAGGAACACAGAATAAGATATACAGAATATTTGTATACAGAAATAGATAATAGTGTACAGATAGTCTGAAAATCTGATTGTGTGTTAATGTAACACACAATCGCTTGATGTATGAGTTACAGTAACACAAAACAGTATGGACTTGTGTGTTAATGAAAAAATCTTTGAAAATATTTTTCGAAAAAAAAAAATTTCCAAAAAAAAAAAAATTCGAAAAAAAAATTCAAAAAAAAAAATATTTTTCGAAAAAAAAAATATTTTTTGAAAAAAAAAATTTCTGGAAAAAAAAAATATTTTTCGAAAAAAAATATTCAAAAAAAAAATATTTTTTCGGAAAAAAAAAAATTAAAAAAAATGAAAAAATAAATTCAGATATTAAATATAGAATATAATATAAATATATAATGAAATAAAAAAACATATAAGGGCAATAATGGAAGGTAAATATGACCATGTGCTTATTTGAGAATTAAGTTGAAAATTTGTGAGTAAGTAGGAAGTAATTTCCTCCTTCCTTTTTTTTTAGAATGAAAAGTGAGGAAGTGTAATTAATTGGGAATTATCTCTTTAAAAAATATAGGAATATTTATGCAATTTTAGAAAAAATTAAATATGGACTTTTATGCAATTTTAAAAAATATAGGAATATTTATGCAATTTAAAAAAATATAGGGAATTTAGTTTACTATATAATAATAGAATTTTAAATATCAAAAAAAATATAAATTAATTTATTATATGACTAATATAATTATTTTTTGTATAATACAGATTGTACGTGTGCTATATATATTGGATGCTTAAGGATGATTTATTTACGTTTTTAATTTATTTGAATTATTTTATTTATGATTGTAATAATTTATTTAATTTTATTTTCATGTTTTTTATTTTTGGTGATGTAATAATTTAGTTTTTTTATGTTATTTTTTATTCTGTATTTTAATTTACCTATAAAATGCTAGATGGCCGATGTCATGTCTCGACAGCACGGAGGGGATGGTGGGGGTAGGGACCCAAACCAAAATCCGAACCGAAACTTAGCCGACTGTGCAAACCAACCTGGTAAATAAACAAATTCAACTTTAATTTAATTTAATTTTAACAAATAAAATCACTACTAATTAATTTAATTTTAAAACAGATCCCCCTAGACGGAAAACAAGAGGTGGAGGTGCCCTAAAAACTGTGATGAAGGCACTAAAAGCTATTGGGTGGCCTTTGCCGGTCAACTTTTGTGTGTTAGACGACACGTGGAGTCCAACAGGCAAGTACGAACACCACGTTGCGCAAGTGATTGGGATTGCCGTTCGAGAGAGGATTCCGCCCTATCACCCGAGATGGAAAAAAGTGCCGGGCGCGGACAAAAACGCCGTGATTAAGAGATTAGCGATATAAATTTAATTTTTAATATTTTTTTAACTTAATTTATTATTCTAATTTAAATTTAAATAATGTATTTTTTTTCAGAAATATTTTGACATAAAGACTTGGAGAAAGAGGAAAGACTGCGATGAGATTTACGGAAATTTGGACGATACAATGAGGATGAGGTTTAAGGATTACAAATATTATGTGAAGAAGCATTATTGGAGAAAGGGTTTGAAGCCGGATTGGATATCGGATGAGGTGTGGGCTAAGTGCTGTGAGTATTGGGGCTCAAGAAAAGCTAAGGTGAAATCTTGATGATTTTTAATTTTAGTATATATTTAAAATTATAATTGTTTGTATTAATAATTGAATTTTATATTTTTTCAGAATCAAGCGAAAGAAAATCAAAAGAATCGAGAAAAGCAGAAAAACAAGAGTGGAGCGGGGTCGAGGAGGTATTCCCGAACTCGGGATATGCTATACGAGGTGGTTTTTTATTTAAGTGACTTTTTTAATTATTAATTTATTATTTATTTTGAATATTTTTAATTTTTCTGAAACAGGGTGAAGAATTAATCCCGGGAGGGAATCTGGTGATAAGGGACGAGGCTACCCAACAAGACATCCATATTCCGCGTATGGGTGGTTTTTACGAGGTTGTGGGGAAAACCAAGAAGACCAGAGAGTGGAGGTCGGTGGGCTACGAAAAAGCCGATGTGAGTTTTTTTTATAACTTTATTATTAATTATTTTTTTCATCTAAAGTCAAATGTAATTGATATATTGTTTATTATGTAACAGAAATTGCTTAAGGACGCGATGAAGGAAAAGGTGACTCAAAGTCAAGCTGAGTCAACCGATTGGGGAGGAATGAGTCAAAAGGAGCAATACGATTACATTAAGAGCACCGCGAAGGAGGTTGGGTCACTGAAGAGGAGCTTTATTCCGGGCATTGGCCGTCCGAGGAAATCGAAGAAGAAGGCTAATACTACTCCAGCCCGGAACGAGCAGCACGAGGAGATGATGGCGGCGATTAACGAGCTCCGAGTGTCCAGCGGTCTTCTCCCATTCCCCCGCCCTGAAGGATCTACTAGCACCGCGCCTCCACCTTTTTCGATGGCTGTTGTGAATGATGCCATCGCGTACGTTAATCAGTTGAGGGCAGATAAAGGCGAGACCCCCTTCCAGCCTATGAATGCGGGCCCCAATCCTTCTAGTGATGATGAAGATGAAGAAGATGATGATAGTAGTAGTAGTAGTGGTGAAGATGTTGAAATGGATGTTGATATGGATGAAGATGATGTCGAGCTCGGGAATGATGAAGACATTTATAGACGGCAAGGATTTTAGTTATTGTGGATGTTTGATATTTATCATATTTTAAGACTTTTGGTTTAATTTTGTTTGGTTTGTATTAAGACTTTTATTTTATTTTGGTGTATGACTTAACTTTGACCTGGTTTGACCGGGTTTGACTTTGGTTTATTTATATATTTTAATTAATTATTTTGAATTGTTAATTTTATTTTTATTTATTAATTTTTTAATTTAAAAAAAAGTAAAAAAATATGATTTTCGAATTATTTTTAATTACAGAGTTGGAATTAAAAATAATTCGAAAATTATGTTTTTTTATTTTTTTTTAAATTAAAAAATTACTAGTAGCGACTACATAGTAGTCGACATTGACTACTATATGTAGTCGCTATACCTCGTAGCATTAACGACTACAATGTAGGCGTTATTAAGCTTAACATTTTTCGACTACAAAGTAGTCGCTAGATATGTTATCTTTTCTCTACTACAAAGTAGTCGCTAGAAGAAGCGATATCTAGCGACTACATTATAGTCGTTAATAATAGCACGGTCTATAACGACTATTTATACCCGCGTAGTCGTAAGGATTACATTCTAACGACAACTTTTTCGCGACTAATTTCTAACGACTACTTGTAGTCGTTAAATCCTTCATCTGACTTCTAGCGACTACTTTATTTATTTTTAGCGACTACTCCTGTAGTCGCGAGACCCTTGACGCGGTGTAGTGGAGTGGTCGATTACATATTTAATTTCCTCTACGCTAATTCAGGTCTTGCGACTTTTAATCTTTTTTTTTCCCTATATATACTTCTTCTCGAATTCTCCCCTACGAAGAACTAGGTTAGTTACTAATACATCTAGTATTATATTATTTTAACTCTAGATCTACTATAGTTTAGAGAGAAAGAGTAACCAGAAACAAAAATAATTCCATAAATTGGGAGATACAAATTTTAATTGTAATAAAGCACAAGACAATATCTTACATTTTGATATGGAATATCTTTGCTTAATTAGACTGTGTTATACACAGCTTGCTTAAAAATCATATGAAAACGCAACACCGTGTACACGAACCATATCTAATTAAGAAAAATTCCTTAAACAACAAGCTGTAAAATTGGATAAAAGATGAGCATGTGAACAAGTAGTTACACTTCAACATATTTTTTTTGCTCAGCACACTTTGACATTATTATTTTAATTTAGATAAAACATTTTCCTTTAATTAAATCTTGGGATAAGGAATGATTCTTTGTCATCATCCTTGACGTGGTTGATAGATTCTGATTAATGCAGCTTTAGATTCTTCATAAGCCTGTTGTTGACAAATACAATAAAGATGATTAAATTTGATATACTGTATAGCGATATAGGAAACAATGACGTTATCTTCTTCAAACACCACCAATTTATGTCCAGCAACAGCATATACACAAGTTGATATAATGATAAGAATCAACTTTTTAGGTTTCTTTTCCAAAGGATAACGTTTTCAAAACTCTAGTTAGCAAAAAGTTGATTGATTTTTAGCTTACTTTATACGGAAAAAAACTTCAACTTTAAAATTTTATATGACTACCAAATGTTTATGTAGTTAGGGTTTTACAAAAAGGAAAATGTTCGATGACTTCTAGTCACTTGGAGCAAAATATAACCTATATATTCAGAATTTTCTTTCGCAAAAGCTATTAATATTAGTAGGATGAATTTAATTTTTATACCAAAAAAACACTTAAAAAATAAAGATATTTTTTGACATAATCAGTTGATGATCATTATTAAGTCATGATCCTAGTATTAAGCAACTAGTTTTCAGCTAACCTGCACGTTATCTTAACAAAGTATATAGGATCAAATTTCATGTGGGCTTCATTAAGAAATGTTTAGATCATAATATTAAACTTTAACAAAGTATAAAGTACATAATTCATACTACATTGTTCTTAATTTCCAGCTAACCCTGGAAACATTATAACAATGCATGTACTTATAATGTGCCTCAAGTAAATACAAAAATATGTGCTCTTTGATTTCTGTACAAAATAATCTTTTAGATTTACGTAAGATTGTAGGAAAAAGTCACACTAATCGCTATAATAATAACATACAATAAAATGAAGTTACCTTTGTTCATTAGCATATCCTCTTCCATTGTTTGCCATAGTCCTATAATTAGGAATAGGAACTTGATCAGTTTCAATTTGCATGATGTCCCTAACAAGGACCTCATAGTGTCTCCTGACTTCCTCAGCTGATTTTCCCCCAACTGCCCGGGCAATATTATGCCATCGGTCAGGAGTATCCTTATCATACGTAGCCAAAGCCTCCTCAAACTGTTTGTTTTGCTTAGGTGTCCATGAGCTTCTGGAAGATGAAATAGAGCTCGATGCCATTAATAATATAATGAAGATTTACGAGTTATACACAACGGAAAGCTAGATAAGAGAATTTGATGATGGTATGGGAAAGATAGTTGAAGTGGTGCTCCTTATATACTGGAGAAAGTATATGTGTGGGGGTGTCCCAAGTTGGCGAATAAATCTATGTATCTTTTCAAGTGGAGTCTCACAAAGATGTGATTCAGACGCTTACTTGAAGTAAAACCACAGAGGGTGAAGAATAACTGATCAGAGAGTATCAAAAAGGACAATACCTTTATAAATTCTTGAAAAGTAAATTTATTGTCGTTTTATAAATCATCGTCAACTTGTAGAAATTCACTTAGCTGGTGGGGATTAGATACTCAGTTCCAAGCCTGTTACTTCCATGATTTATCTAAAGTAGTTGCTAGTAAGATATTCTTTGCTTTGTTTGCCATCATGATTCTCTTTGCTAGTATTCCAATTTCGTACATTGATAGATAGATAAATCACGCAGATTCGAGCTATTGCGAATTAGAAGATTTGGAACTGATATGAACTGTGCTTATAATTGTTGATGATGAACAATTGATAATGGTGTTTAATCATGATGCAACATTGTTCTTTATAAAATGGAATACATTAAGCTGCAGTCCCTTTCTAATATGATTTACTAAAATATATCTGTTTTTAGATTAAAAAATTGACACATTTGAATTGATTCCCCATCCTAATTTGGAAATTTATCTCATAAAGATTTCTAATCATGTAGTGATAGTTTAGGCCATGCATGTGAAATGAAATATAATAGACTTCCCTGGAAATAATAATATAGGCCAAAGATTTCAGCATGCCACGAGGCACGAGCATAGTTTGAAATGCCCGGCCCGAGCGTGTTAGGTATCTAAGGTGAGAAAATAAATGGAGCCTTTTTACAGTATAATAAATAAGCATTATTCTGTTTTGACCTAATAAATTATATATAAAAAATTTACTAATAAAATTCATGAATAAACAATTATTAAAAAAATCAAGATATTGTATTTGAAACAATTATATAAAAAATGTTTGAATCTTTTTTAAATTTTTATTTTACTAAATCTACTATTAAAATATTTTCGGTGCTTTTTGTGATACAAAATTATTGATTAAACTTTCGTATTTAAGTTTGTCTATCATATTTTGATCAGTCGACGAAATAGTATGACCATATTCTCATTTTGCGAATCATAATAATTGATAGAATAATTGTAGAACAAATGAATTTTTTTATTTAACGAACGAATCCCAATAACTCTTTGTTTCGAGTTTTGTTTTTAAATTTCGCTTGTATTTTGGAAGTGGTTCGATTAAACTTGTGGCAAATGTACAAATAATATAATTTAACCTTAAAATATGCATAAATTTTTTATATAGTTGATTATATAAGATAAAAAAAGCTATTTATTAACTATTTTGTTATATTAAGTATATAGAAGATAGAAAAAAAATTAAGTGACTTAGTAGTTACTAATATCAAGGATTTTTTATGATTAAAAAAAGGGAAAAGAAGATAAAAAACAAGACGCGCAAATTGGTTTTCTCCACTTAGCAATTACTATTGGAAAAAAAAGAAAAAAGAAAAAAAAAACTTAGCACTAACAAGATCAAGGCTTTTTTTTTTTTTTGTCGAAAGATAAGAGTTAGTTACAACGTTTTAATGCGTACATAAGAAATTCTACACTATCTTGTATTCTTCTAGATTTCCAGTTTTCCATGTCACCGTTCCTTCGTACAAATTTTGCCGCAAGATCCGCAATAGTATTCTGCTCCCTCTTTATATATCTAACTTTCCATTCAGGAAATTTAGCGATCCATTGTCAAATACGTTCGTAAATAGGCCGAATCGTCCAGTCAATTCCTGTCTTTTTGTTAATACCTTGAGTTATTTCAAGGTTATCGGTGTAGAAGATAAATCTCCTACTGTCGAGGACTTCAGATGCCTTCATAGCCTGCACAATAGCCCACGCCTCCCCTTCCTTTGCATTCCTGAAGGAACCCTTCCTGCATTGCTTGCTAAGTATTTGCTTATTTCTGTCTATTCCAATCGAGGCAATTCCCGCTTGTTCTTGTTCTCCGGTGAAGGATGCATCATTATGCCAAATCACATCAAGGCTTTTCAGTTATAAAAACAAAACGCAAGGAATTCGAACTTGCACTAAATTGGTCAAGAAACACACACATTTCCACTAAACCAAGGTTCTATGCGTGCTACAACTGTACGTATTATGATATATATATATATATATATATATATATATTTTTTTTTTTTTTTTTTGGGGCCCTAAAAAATGTAGGGCCCAAGGCGACCGCCTTGGCGGTCTTGGGCTCAGGCCGGCCCTGAATTTGAATAGTTGTTCTTTTATCTACCATTATCACTTTTTTTTTTACGTTTTTACCATTATCACTTTCCATCCTTTATATTATATGCCACAAGCTAATCTCGACTACTTAAACTCCTCCATTACATGTACAATTTGTCAAGAAAAGGGGTTTTACATGTATAATTTGTTACTCCACTTTCTACATTACGGCTAAACGTAAACTCTTTCGCGAAGACAAAACATAAAAACTTTCGCGATCGCTAAAAAATTGTCGTTAAAAACCATTTACACGACGACTTTTGAGCGTCCTTGTGTGAGGCGAACTATCTTTTGCGAGGACAACATGTCCTCGCAAAAGATAAGATCTTTAACTACGAAATTGTCTTTGCAAAAGTTAAAGTTTTTCGTGCGGAGAAAGTTCTCTTGGTTGACCATCTAGTCTTTAGCGAGGATTTAGTGTCAATCTTAAGCGATGACTTAAGTCGCAAAAGAACTTTTTTTATAATCATATAATTCTTTTTGTTTTAATTATGTTTTTTTTTTGTTTTTTTTTCTAATAATTAATTATAAATTAAGCCGATATTTGAAATAAACCCGATTTATATAAAATGAGCACCAATGACAAAGAAATTCAAAATAAAGTAAACGTATTAAAAGTAATAAAAAGTCTACAGAAAGTCAAAATAGTACATAAATATCCGAATAAAAATATAAATCAAAGTCTAGTTTCATCTTCATCGGAAATATAATCCTCGTCCATAAACGCGTAAGGCCGGCTGGTAGAAGGAGCAATAGGAGTTGTGGGAGCAGTAGAAAGAGCTATAGGAGCAGTAGAAAGAGCAGTAGGAGTTGTAGGAGATGTGGAAGGAGTGGATCGCGTAAGATCTGAAGTACCGGTGGCTAAAGGAGTAGTCAGAGGCACGAGTTCCGAGAGTCCATGTCCAGGCCTGCACCGATTTAGTAATTCGATGGCCCCAATTATCCGTGCGTCGATGGTCTCCCTCGTGGGTCGGGTGCCAGTTGTGGATCGAGAGATGTCCTCTGTAGGCATTAACTCCTTTCCTATAGAGACAAGAAATCGTTAAGGGTGGTCATCATACAGTCGAAATCTCTGATCATCTTATCGTTGACCGGATCAGAATTAGCACTCTTGAAATTAGTACCTTTATAGTTGATTTTAGCTTGTTGTTGATGAAAGGGGTGGCTCGCCGGAATAATGAGGTGGTTTTGCCGAAATTTTGTGGAGGATTTTAATGGAGAGTATGAAGTGAGATGAAGAAGAATTGAGCTCGGCTCCTATTAATATTTTACATGAGGTCTTTCACGAGGACATTTGTCCTCGCGAAAGACAGATATCGTCGCTAAAGAGTTGCCAAATGTACAGGCGGGAAGTTGGACCGCCAAACGCGTGTCAAAAAATATCGTGCCCTGTCTTTTGCAAGTACAATGTCCTAGCTAATTTCAATTTTTTGATTTCTTTTCTTCTGCGAGGATAATGTCCTCACTAATACATTTTATTTTATTTTTAATTATCACATCCATTAACCTAATATAGTTATACTCATAACAATCCAAGCAATTACGAATCAAAATCAAAAAAATTCAAACTTGAAATTAATTCGATAATATGACAATATAATAAAAATGGCTAAACAACTAATCAGTCTTGTCCCCATCATCAAATATTACGGGTTCATCATCGCTATAAATATATATAGTTTCCTCATCAGTCTCGTACTCGTCTAACGTGTCATCATATACATCGTCCTCGACTTCAACAATGGTTTCTGGTACAAGGTTAAAGATAGAAAGATCGATCACTATACCTTGTCTGGTAGTCAGATGTAACATCGGGTATTCCGAATCCAAGTTCGTATCAGCCAATGGAATGTTGATCGGATCTGGACTAGTGGAAATCGATTTTCCACCCCATAATTCGGGATTCCATCTGTGTCGGTCGTTCACTTCTCAAACAACTTTCCACCCTTTTTCTATCTTACTTGCGTTAATTTGATCAATGTAAAAGACCTTTTTTTGCTTGAGTTGCTAAAATGAAAGGTTCTCCAGTTCACCAAAAAGAACTTGTGTTGGTCATTGTTGCCCCGTGTTCTGTTTTCCGTAGTTTCTTTTTTTGTCGGTGTGATACCACTTACAGTCAAACAACACAACTGAACACCTAGCAGTGAATTCAACGTCAACAATCTTTACCAACTCACTTTAAAAAGTATCTCCACCTGTGATAATACAAAATAACCAGTTTATAAACAAACAACCAACCACAAAACAAATAAATGAGGGAAAACACAAATAACCCACATGTGATGGTACAAACACCATAATCTTGAGTTATTCTCTTTTCTCCCTTGTCACGAGTAACCCCTTTGACCCCATTCACAATGAAAGAATCATATCGATATACGACGCTATTAGACATGTTGGATAAAGAAAGCAATTCTTCGGTAGCAAGGGGATCACCAGCTTCGCGCATTAAATACACATACCCACAACATCGATTATTAGTTGAAATAAAGTCAATTTAATTGAGAAAATTAAAAACTTACATACCTTTCTCACGAACCATCGACGAAAATGCTCTCGGTGTTCTTTCTCTATATCAAAGAACGAAAGTGAGGACTTGTATTCCCTAAACAAAAAAGCATAGTGTTAACAATCAATAATATGATGTTTCAATAAATGTTTTTAATTAAATTAGTTACATCATATAGTGTTGGATCTCGTCGCAATTATGAAGGATGTACCAATCCATGTGTTTCTTCTCTTTGAATGGTACATAACCAAACAGTTTTTTACCAATCGGCTTGCATTGGCTCTTAAAAACTGATATTTCCTTGGGTTCAGGAATCGTCTCACCGTATCTACCCGGATTGTTGAATTTTGTACTTTCCTCTCAAAGGTACCGAGATATAAAAGTCAATGTTTCCTCTACAGCGTATCCCTCGGTGATTGAACCCTCTGGCCTGGCTGGATTCCAAATATATTCCTTGAGTTTCTTCAAGTACCTCTCAAATGAGTACATCCAACGCATCTGAACCGGGCACCTACCCGAGCTTCCTAGTAAAAGTGCACAATAAGGTGAACCATAATGTCAAAAAAAACGGGAAGAAAAATCATCTCCAACTTTCACATGAGCTCGACCACTTTAGACTTTCCCGATTGCAATTCTTTTTTACTTAGATTCTTCTTACAAACATTTCTGAACACGTTGCACAACCCGATCGCTAATCGATTTGTTGTCAATAAACCCTGGAATACAAGCCACGAATAGAAACTGCATCAGAATATGACAGTTATGGGATTTCGTACTGATAATCTTCCCCAAATCACTTTCAACACTGTTCCGCAAGCTAGAAGCGAAACCATCGGGAAACTTTTGCACCGTCAACCAACTTGGAAACACTCGTCGCTTATTTGTTGTCCTCGCATACTTTGCACATGGTAGAGTGGTTTTACCATGTGAATCCACAAATAACCATAAATCTTGCTTGATACCCATGGCTTCCAGATCTTTCCTCGTCTTCACGTTATCTTTGTTAAGTTTCCCATCTAAACCAACAACTATACCGAGAAGAGAATCACACACATTCGTCTCACAACACACCACATCAATGTTATGTTTCAACAGGTATTCTGACCAATATGGTATACGATAGAATATACTCTTTTTCTTCCAATTGAACTCACGAGGCCCGGATTTCTTTGCCACATTGCCACCGAAATCCTTGTGTTTCCCGAGGAACACAATTGGCAACCCATATAAATGCGTCTAAATATCTGCGGGACTATGTTTCCTCTGCGAGGGCCTATCATCGACTCTCATGTACGAAGATGCGTCTCTCCTAAAACAATAGTTCAGAGGTAACCACTGTTTATGATCAAAATAAACAACTTTTTTATTCACCCGTATGGAAGGAGTATAATTCATGCATTCTGGGCAAGCTAAGTAACCTTGACCCGACCATCCTGAAATGTATGATCTGGCCGGGTAAACCATTCTTCGTGTACAAAAACTAACCTTTATTACAAATTCATCATTCATATGTGCATATCATGTAACTATCCCAGTGCCCCACAACATTTCCAACTCATCTATAGCGGGACGGAGAAATACATTTGTATCCTTTACAAGTGAACAAGGACGCGGTATCAACAAAGTAAGCATAAAGGTGGATTCTGTCATGCATAACCAAGGAAGCAAGTTGTAGGTTGTCAATATAGCCGACCACATGCTATATGAGATGTTTTGCATGGAGAAAGGACAAAAACCATCAATCCCCAAACCAATGCGTACATTTCTTGGTTCACTAGCGAATTCGGGATTCCTCTTGTCAAATGTTTTCCAACTATGACCATCGACGGGATGACGCAACACATCTTCGTCTGTATTTCTGGTATGGTGCCAAATCATATCTTTGGCGATGTGTCTCGAAGCATATATTCTCTGTAACCTAGGCGTAATCGGAAAATAACGCAACTTCTTATGTGGCACTTTCTTCCCCTTCTTCGGGTCCCACCTTGATTCTCCATAAAATGTACATTTCTAAAGCTTTTCATTCTCTTTATGATACAAAACACAATCATTCAGACACACATCGATCGTGGGGTATCCCATGCCCAAACTTTTCAGCTTTCTATTGCAATCTGCATAAGAATCAGGTCAGGTAAAACACAACCCAACAATTTAAGAAGTTCGGTAAAAGATGTGTTTTCCCACTTGTTCTTCACTTACACATGCATTAGCTTGGCTATGAAATCCAATAAACTCATCTTAGTAGAACCGGGGTACAAATCTGTCTCCATTTCCTTGATCAACGCGCTGTAAGGGAGCAATCCAAGCGTCGTGCTGCTAGGCGAAGCAGCCTGAATACTGCATCAGCAATGGCTAACGTCCAATATCCGAAAGCAATACTAGCTTACGCTCTAACCCGAGTAGCATGGGGCACGTGGAATCCTGTGTGAATTAGCAAAGACCACCTTGCAAGGCTAGATACTCCTGGGTTGGGTGACCGGTAGCGAAGTAGTACCATGAGGGATGGGTGAAAAGAACCCTGATGTCTCCCTAAATGTTCTAATTTTATGCCCTTAGGAGACATCATTTTTGGTGTTTATTTAATTAATTTGATAGACTTTTGGACTAAATATGCAATAATCCGGAATTCCCTTTTTATTTCTAGCATTTTTATTTTATTAAGCTTTTGCGCGTAATATTGGTATTTTTAGTGAAAAGTTTACAGGTTTTAGATGTTAGCTAGGAGAGGAATCCGAGGAGAAAGTCAAAGATCGTGAATTAGAGTCAAGACTTGAAGATAAATCCCGAAGATATTATTTTTAGAGCTGAAAATCTGTTTTCCAGGCCATAGATTTCTGATTTCAAGGTGCTTAAGAGCTGATTTATCCGCTGACCTTAGAAGAGAAAACGATCCTTATCGAGTTACGGAAATTTAGCAACTGATTTCAAGTCAATCGGAGTCATAACGAAGCGGGAAAAGCCGTTTTAGTGAAGGTGTATCAGCAGTTACGGGATTTGGGCTTAATTAGTGGACTTGGGCTTTTCTAATTTTCACTTAAACCTTAAGTAAAAGCCCTAATCCGATTTTATCATTATAAATAGGCCTTTAGACCTCATTATTCAGTACCTCTCATTTTATTCTTCAATTTAAAACATCCTTAGAAGAGAGCGTCCAGAGAAGAAGCAGAAACAAGGAAAAGAAGAAGCAAGAGCTGGAGACGGTCTATATCTTCGATTCTCAGCCAATTCAACTCCATAATTAGGTTCTCTGTATTTTTATCTCTGTAAAACGATATGAGTCTTATTTCTTTTTCTTTAGTTTTTGTTTTAATTAGTATGAGCTAAACATTTATTAGTGCTTGAGAATGCTTTATGGGTGAATCCCAATTCTATTGAATTTCATGTCCTGAATTTGGGTTTCTGTTAATTAAATCGAATTGGGTCTTTTACATTTTTCTTTAATTTGTGCTTATTTACTATTATTGACCTGATCAATTAATAATAGGGTTTAGTATCTAGGCTATTCCAATTAGTGGCGATTGGATCACCTTGACGGGGGGTTTAGGTACAGAAATAATTACAGAATATAAAATATAAACTATTTGACTTTGACGAGCGTAGTTAATTTTATGGCCAATGAGGTAATTTAGCTTAATCATTCGAAAGTGGGTCATATTTACCCTGACGGGACTAGTGACACTCTAGAATAGCCTTGTAGTCCGCCCTGACGGGGGTACAAGGATTATTGAATCCCGACCAATGTCAATTGACCAATTTGACCCTTAAACAGAATAGGTTATAAATAGAATTCGGAGGATCCCTTGCGTTCTCAAGTGCTATCTTCTCATACTGCGTTTTACTCTTATTTACTTGCGTTTTACTATTTATTTGCATTTTATAATTAGTCTTTTATTAATTAGAATTAATCCAAAAAACCAAATCAATCATTATTTCTTTACTTGCTTACATAAGTGCAATCATTCATTACTTGATAAACATCGTAGTTAACCAAACCGTCCCTGCGAACGATCCTAGATCACTTATTACTACTTGGGACAACCGTACACTTGCGGTTGTGGTTCAATTACTTTTTGCATTTATTTTAGAACACACAAAGAACCACCAAACCCCCATCGGGGAGTTAAATAGAACATGAATCCGTAAGCAACACCCACGGCCCTTTCCATTAATATTATCGTCACCCATCTCGGTGTCACCAGACCAGAGTGCCCGCCAGTTTCAGTAGTGGGCCTCATAACATCCAACACATTGAACATTTCATTATCCACGTTTGGTTCATTCACGGGAATTACTACTTCTTCCCCCTGTTTCGTCCAAACCTCATAGGATGACAAAATACCCCATTGAAAAAGACTCCCTTGAACTTCGTCAATTGGGAATTTTGAATTATTAAAACAATGATTGCACAAACAAAGTATTTTACCGACGAAATCCATTTCTTTTCTCAAAATCAATAAATTCTATTATATCCGCCATTTATTCTCTCGTAACAAAATCATTTGATTTAATCCAACTCTTGGCCATGACTAGGTTCATTATCTAAATTAAATTAAACAATTTATCATAATTATAACCAAATAAAAAAAATTAAACAAAATTAATAAATGACAACTATATCACAAAAAAAAAAACTCAGTTACTCTAAATTACAAAAATGCCCCTAAGTTATCTAAATAGTTCACTAAGGCCCTAAATTAATTTTTAAATTACATTTAAACCCCTAAATTTATTAAATTTACTAAAATGTCCCTTAGTTTCATAAATAGTTAACTAAGGCCCTATTTTTTTTTAAATTACACTTTAGCCCCTAAAATTATTATAAATACTAAAATGCCCCTAACTTATCTAGATAGTTCACTAAGGCCCTAAGTTTTTTTAAATTACACTTTAGCCCTTTGAATTATTATAAATTACTAAATTACCTCTTAGTTTTCTAAATAGTTCACTAAGGCCCCTAAATTATTTTTCAATTACAATCCAACACCATAAATTAGTCCAAATTATAACCAAATCAAAAAACTAACACAAAATTCACAAATAACAATTATATCACAAAATATTAACATTATATCACCTAAAAAATACTCAATACTACATATTTCATGTATCTAATAAAAAATACAACAACAGATATATAATTTAAACAAAAGTTAAAAAATTAGAAAATACCTAATTTGTGGAGAAATTGATGGATAGTTTTGCTTAAAAGTGGGACCTACACGTGTTAGATGTATTGTAGAAGCTTTGTTATTGATGGGACCGGAAATTATTGGTGGATTAGGGAAAATTTGGGAGAGTTTTGGGGTATTTTTGCGTTTTTGGTGGTGTTTTTGCAATAATGGCTAACTGTCCGCTGGAAGCCTTTAATTTGGCAACTTTTTAGCGAGGACATAAAGAGTACCTTGGTCCTCGCAAAAGATTGTTATCCGCTACGACATATTTGTCCTCGCGGAGTTTTTTCTCTTTTAATTATTTTTTAAGCCAACAAATTATAGGCGAGAACACTGTCCTCACAAAAGATCGACATTAGAGACGAAAAAATGTCCTCGCAAAAGACAAGATCTCTCACGACGACGTTTTTCTTTTTTTAATTAATTTCTTCCGCCTAGTTGACCAGCAACTCTTAGGCGAGAACAATGTCCTCGCGAAAAAGTCGCTCTTTAGCGAGGACCCGCATGTCGTTGCTAAAGACTTCCTCGCGAAAGATCATCCGTGTAGTAGTGATGTGTCTCGTGCTATCTATTCACAAATGAATTTTCCAGTGGCAAATCCAGAATACGAGTCGAGGAGGGTTATTATTTAGTATTTAATAAATTACTTTATGAATTTTAAGTTAGTGAGGGATAATTTTACAGTTAAGGAGTTGTAATTAATTAATAAAAGGGCTCATCCAGATATTTTGTAAATATGTGGCATCAAGAACAATTCACTTTCTAATTTTGGCTGACAACTCTTGCACTTTCTAAAAACGCCTTCTTTATCTTTTAACTCTTTCTTTCCAATTTGATCTCCTCATTTCGACCTATTATCCATGCCTTGGCATCTAATATAATCCTTGTACCTAAGAGCTTCAGTCTTAACACACAAATTGCACCCAAAAAGTTCTGGAAGTAACAAATTCTAAAACAAGGCAAGAAACGAGATCTATCATATAATGGGGAAAATTCCTCAGCTAAGAACATAATGAACCTAAAATGATGTATCATGACTAAATTATTATATCAAAAATATATAGACATCAATAGTATTGTGTTTCTCGAGTGATTGGGTCTAGGTCAAGTGGGAAATTGTTGGAAATATGCCACATACCCTGTCGACTTGTAATAGATTTGATATTATTGATTGATTATCTTTTGATGATTTATGTTTTTATTTATAAAGGTTAGTTTTCTTTATATAACGTGGCATGCATTTATTTTATTATGTTGAAGATATATTATAACTGCAGATCCTTGGATAAGTTTAGGTCTAGATACCAAAAGTAGTTATAAAAATGAGAGTCTATCACATATGACTTAACTTGAAAAGCTCCTAATCGAAGGATCACCGAGTTAGGACCTTGATGATCCAGTTAGATTAATATCTAGCTAACAAGTATTTATTAGACAAATATAGTAGTTCTCATTTACCGATTTAGGTGCATACATAATGCACATAAAGATATGATTATCGAATCAACTAAATCTAGGGATTCCTAATGGTTAATTACCTTGAATTATCAAGTAGGTTGATCTCTATAAGGAATTATATGATTGTAATTCTCTTGGATTAATCTCTTAGGTTAATCTCTAAGAGTAAGCGTGTCGTCGTCTTTTATTAGTGTTGATAAAGAGATTATGCCAAAAGAATAGTTGGGTTTGGTTGAGGTTATCGCCAAATATGGGTTCAACATCAACAATGAGGAAATAGTTAAGAATTTGGTGAAGACGCCTGAGTTGAAAAATAAAAAGATTGATAAATCCAAGTAAGGTGTCGACCACCACCCTACCCCTTGAGATGTATGTCGTTGTGTGACATGGGGGTATTAGAAAATAGTGCTCAAGTTGACCAAAATTAAATAGAATATCATGACACTCGATGTTATAAGGGGATATCTAAGTATCTTAAATTCTTCAAGAAAGTCATTTTCTAAAAATTCAAGGATTATGAAGTGGTGGAGCTCATGGAAGATTGTAACATTCAAGTCCAAGGATGCTACCCATAAAACTCAAGAATCCGTGAAGTTGTAATATCCCAGTATATATTGGTAAAAACTTAAGGGAAAACCCTTTGCAACTTAGAGCAAGCATTAACCTCATGCCAAAAGTGTCTTTAATAAATTGGGCATGGGAGATGCAAACCTCACTTCAATCCTCTTGTGAATGGTAGATCAAACGTTAATTTGTCCACTGGGAATAGTTGAGTATGTGCTCGTTTATATAAGAGATTTAGTTATTCCCTCAGATTTCATCATCCACGATTACAATGTTGACAACCATGTTCATCTAAGACGTCCATTTCTCGCCATATGTAATTCATTCATTAACGCTTGTACTCTAAGGTTTGTGGGGGTGAATTAGTTACAAAAAATAATGTTTAATTTATTTTGGGGTTTAAATAATAATATGGGATGTTGTTTTACGTCAAATTTTATATAAGTGTACAATTTACCATTAAAACACGTATTAATAAAAACTTTCTTTTTCAATCTTCTTTCTTCTCTTTTTCTTCTAACATTAATCATAATTTCACTACAAAGAAGTAGTCTCCTTCATAGTGGTGACCTATACTAAAACAACTTATTACTTTCAACAACTCTTTAATTGATTATTTCTAAAAAAAAAACTCTAATCCTTCTACTCTAACTCATGTTTTTTTTCTTTTTTCTTTACATCGATGATCCAGACCAGCTTGTTTGTACCACAACTAATCCCACAAATATATACACGTCTTCCCATATATTTTCCAGGTAAATCAGATCTAGGTTACCTATATTCAGGGAAAAAATCAAACATTGTACCTCTTACTTTACACTCATTAAAAAAGGAATTCGAACCATGTACTTCCTCTTTAAGTGTTGAAGAAACAGTAAAATTATGGCCAACTCATGTTTTGTTGTTTTCGCTTTAACAATCATATATATGGTGTTATATCATTTTTTCCGATGTCCATCATTTATTTTATTTTTAAAAAAATGTTATTTTCTTTATTATTTTAATCGGATTGTTAAACAATGGCTTAATCATGAAGTATAACAAAAATAAATAAATAAATAATTATAACTGACTAAGCTGGAGTAGATGCAGGGCGGACCCACCTTAGGCCTAGGGGGGGCTCAAGCCCCTCCTGAACTCGTAAATTTTAAAATACGTCAACGTAATTTTGACTCGAAAAATAATTAACTCTCACTGAAAATTTATTTGACACGTGCATGCAATAAAAATTATACAAGTCATTATAGCTTAGTGGTTTTTTATTTTTACATATTAAAATTTATCTAAGAGGTCACGTGTTCGAATCCTAGCTTTTGCTTTTATTATTTTTCACAAATATACATATAATGATTCGGAAATAAGTGTCGGATTGATTATTTTAGAGCTAAAAGCGATTTTCGATTAAAATATTGAATATTTATATTTGTATTTTGACATTATTAATTATATATTTAATTATCCTTTTTTTTACCTTAAATTTTTTTGAAAAACGTTAACCCCTAAATTTTTGTATATTTCAAGCCTCCCTTCGATTTAACTTCTGGATCCGCCTTTGAGTAGATGACTCATTTTAAGAAACATTACAAAAAATTTATACTAAAAAGTATTTGCACCAAAGACATTTTATAATATAATTTAAATTTAGGTGCCATGAATACCATATAAGTTTGTTGATTTTTGGACACAATGCGACTATAAATTGTGACTATATACATAATCGTGACTTTACACATATCCTCAAACTTCTTTAAATGCATCAAAATGTGGAAAAATTCTCTCTAGGCAACTTGCTTGGGTCTTGGTGGTGAGATACTAGCCTCATGCAACTAGAGGAACTTCATATTTTGAAATATTCAAGTTAAAAATCCAGCTGGAATCAGTAGATAAAATGTCAATCCTTGAAATTTTAGAATCCTTATCATCTAAAGTCCATTTCGTAAAGTTACAACATTCCACGGGCCCTCCCCCTTGAACCATGTTCATTGGTGGAAGTTTTTAACAAATGATTGGTCCTCAAACGTCTGCTAAATCTTGTCCCAACAAAAAGAAAAAAGAAAAACTTCTGCTAAATTCAAAAAATCAAATTAGATGGTTTCTTTTTACGTTTCATTTATTTGAATCTCGTGCGATTCACGAGAGCACAATTTAAATTAAAAAATTATAATATTAAATATTAAAAAAAATTAAATTATAATGTGTTATCTTAATAGAAAAAAGGGTAAAGCCTTCGTGAAACTCCCTATCTTTCCCGAAAGTGCGCGATCCGCCCCTGATCTTCATTTTTACCCTTTCTGGCCCTCCATCTCAATACTTTGTGACGCCGTTAGCCCTTTTTTGGTTTTTCTGTCAGTTGACCGTTAGTCAACGCCACATGGCGCCAGGTCATCGCCACCTCAGCTCCACGTCACCGTCGGTCCTTCTAGTCAGCTTCATCTCTAACTTAAAAAAAAAAAAATTGAAGGTTTGAATGCTTCAAACCTTCAACAATGGAGGAAAACTAAAATCGAAATATATAGCTAATTGATTTCTAATTGAATCATTGTTTAGCCCAATCAGGAATAGTAATACCAAACGTAAAATCGAAACAGTCATGATGAAATGTAGATGACTTGCACCATTACTACCAGAGATGCACCGGAAGTGGGAATCTGTTAGGTGCTGACCGAAATGGTACACCTTTACTATTCATCGAATCTTCCGGAAATGTAAACAAAAATCAGAAAATATATAAACAAAAAGAAGAAATGGTTTACGCTTTACTTTAAACGAGCCCAAGTTACACAATCTTGGATTGTTTAATTCTTTAGTTCTTTATTTTTAATCTTTGATAAAGCTAATTGATTTAAACGAGCCCAAATAACGTTCAATATCGAGAGATTCGAGTATAAGTTCAAGATTGTTTCTCGATTGAGCATCACCGGCTTTAATCATTGAAGAAGTATACTCTCCGGGATTCGAAAGATAAGCATTATCTTCAGTAGGTGTTTTCTCGAGTAAACCTTCGAATTCAGATCTAGCCCAATCTCTTCGGGATTCGAAAGATAAGCATTAACTTTAGTAGGTGTTTTCTCGAGTAAACCTTCGAATTCAGATATAGCCCAAGCTAAACAATGATCGATATTATGAGGAAACGAGTGAACAGGACACATAGGAGCTTGTTTCTCAGGTGGATTTCTCGAAGCACCATAATTCTCAGCTAAATGAGGAATCACCATTTGAGTATTACATTTCGCACCAAGAATACTGTTTCAATTGAAACATCAAATTAAAATGGATTCAATTGGGTTTTTCTTTTTTTTTTTAAATCGAGTTTTTCTTTTTTTATTTGTTCGATCAAAAGCAGATCAAATGAGCTCAATTGGTTTGATATGGGATAATGAGGTGGTGGTTTGGGTTTTGTCTTTTTTTTTCTAATCGAGCTATAATTTTCTTTTAGTTGCAATGAAGAACACCAAGAACACCAAGAATGTGTGTGTTTTAATGGGTTAGTGTGTGTGGTTTGATATGTTTGTGTTGGTGTAAATGTGTTATAAGGGATAAATGACAAAATTGCCCTTGCCAAAAAATCTCAGCTGTGGATGATGTGGCGCTGAGGTGGATCTTAGGTGGCGCTGACCTGGCGCCATGTGGCGTTGACTAACGGTCAACTGACAGAAAAACCAAAAAAGGGCTAACGGCGTCACAAAGTATTGAGATGGAGGGCCAGAAAGGGTAAAAATGAAGATCAGGGGCGGATCGCGCACTTTCGGGAAAGATAAGGGGCTTCACGAAGGCTTTACCCTAGAAAAAATTTTATCTCAAAAATTTTATATTACAAATTTTTTAAGAAAGAATAATAAAAGACACATGTCATGGTAAAAAAAAAATTTATATAACAAAATAAAATAACAAATGTAAAAAATAAAAGGGGTAATTAGAGATAAATGTCTTCTTAATGATGTCTTTAATTTTTTTAAATCTCTAATTTTCTTATTTAGAGATAAATGCCTAATAGAACAATTATTTATAAAAAACATCCACTTTATATTTTTTATACCTATACTATCCTTATTATTAAATATATTATTTTATTTTTAATACAATATTTATTTTTAAATATTAAACAAATAATAGGGTATTTCCACCCCCACCACCACAACCATCACCACCTCCACCATCACAACCACCACCACCACCACTACAGCCACCACAACCATCACCACCTCCACCACCACCTACTACTAATTTCATCACACGCGCGCGTCCGTGAATTTTTTTTTAAATCGTCATAACTAATTAAAAAAAATCAGAAAAATCGAAAAAAATCATATTTGGATAAATAAAATTAATATTTACGTCTATGATTTTTTTCGGAATTTACTGAATTTTTTGGTTTTTTTGATTTTTTTGATTTTTTAATTCGCAGAACATGGAATTCCATGTTTTAAACAGTGAATTTCGTGTCTGCGGAAAACAAATTCCTTATATCATAACATAGAATTCCATGTTCAGCGAATTAAAAAATTCAAAAAAATTCAAAAAATTCAAAAATATCAAAAAATTCAAAAAATTCTGAAAAAAATCATAGACGTAAATATTAATTTGCTTTATCCAAATATATAAATTTTTTATTTTTTTGATTTTTTTAGAATTATTTATGACGATTTTTAAAACAATTCACGGACGCGCGCGTGTGTTTATTAGTTTTTTTTTTTTAGTTTTTTTTTAATTGTTAATTATAAGGGTAGTTTGGGATGGGCTGTTTTCTATAAAAAAATCTTATTATAGGCACCTTTTTTTAAATAAGTTTTTTAATATGCATTAATCTCTAATTGGCTCAAAATAAAATAATACATGACAAAAGTCAAAAGTCAAATTGCACGTAACACATTCAAATATGGATCTTTCTTTTATATATTATATACATAATATAAAAATTCTAATTCTCAATAATTAACACACAGTCCAAAAAAAAAACCATGAAAGTCGAAATACAATAATTTTTACATTCAATTTAGGTAACCCATAACAAGTATTTTCTTATTGAGCTATCACATATATTTAAATCTATCGTTGTATTCGGAAATTTTTAAACATTAATTGGATTTCATCTATCTTCAATGTTAAGATGTTTCATCAATTAATTTCCTTATCAGAGATTAAAAAAGGGTGATTGACACATAAGGACTTGGAGACTAGTTTTTCTTCTTATAGAAACTAGTGGGAATCTTACTTCTTTAAAAAGACCTCAAAGATGACCAAATACTAAAATACCCTTACTAACACTAAAATACATATTGGAGTGATGCCAATGTTCATCTTTCTCCACTACCCACCTACCTCCGACCTCCGACTTCCGACCTCCGACCATCAACCTCCGACCACCGATCTCCGACCTCCGACCTCCGACCTCCGACCTCCGACCTCCGACCTCCGAAAGAGATATAAAGTTTCAAATATATTGATGAGTTTCAAAAAAAATGATGAGTACTCTACAAAAAACGATGAATGCTTTACAAAAATTGGTGAGTTTTCTACAAAAATTGAAGAGTATACTATAAAAAAGCAGAGTATTCGATAAAAAAAGCTAAGTATTATTTAAAAAAGTTGAGTATCACTTTTACAACCCATTTATTACAACTAAACCAATATACTAACTAATTACAACATAACAAAATAAAAGAAAAAAATGTCTAAACTTAATATCTGGTTTGACCAGGCCTTACAAAAAAAAAAATCAGACGCTCGTCTTCTCAAACGAGCGAGATTCTCCATCGATGAATCTGGATAAAAGACTTGTTTCTAAACTCGAATCTGGAAGGTTACTCGATTGTGAGTTTGGTTTTCCACTTGGAGTACCAACTGGAGTTGAAGATCTTGATGATTTTTTCCGTGGACGACGAGGTGAAGCGGTGCAGAGACGCAGCGCGGACCTCGTTGCTTCTTTGATTATTAGATGCCATTTAAATTTATTTATTTTTTGAAATGGAAAAGTAGTTAAAATAAAATTACTTTAAAGGATTTATGAACTCAATAATTTGTCCACTTAGTTTTTTACATATATTAAGAAACATAATAAATGTATTCACCATTACAAAAATACCTCTAATAAATTATCTTGATATTTTAAATGTGTATTGGAAATATAAATTTCAATATTTTAGTAAGGATAATAGTGGAAAAAGTAGGAAAAAAAATGTCTTGAACTCTTAAGTAGACAATATATTTGAAACATTAATTTTAGTAAATGGACAATTCCAGTAAAACGGAGAGAGTAGATATTAGTATATTTTATATTCTAAAATGACTAGACAAAGACAATTGAATTCAACGAACATTTTCATAAAATATGCGTTGGCTAAATGAAGCGGTGCTTCTTTTGTATTAGCGACATAATTTTGGAATTTGATACGGTAAAAAAAACTTATTGAAATAAGAATAATTATATGAAAAGTGAAAACCTTGAATAATGGCTTTTTAGAAATTGCAAGAGTCCACACTCCATATATTGGTTAGTAATCATATATATGGTGGGAAGATCTTGAAAAGTACATCGGGATAAAATCTTTGAGTAAAGATTTTTTTTAAGCAATTTGAGTAAAGAGACATAAGGCTTAAATCGACATAAAAGGAGTAGAAGAGGATCTTTTGGTGATGAAAGGTTCCAAAAGATAAGGAGATAGATGCATTAAGTCTACGCACCAACCTTGTATGGTAGACATATGCTCAAGAGATTAATGTTGATCACAATATTAGTGCTCATTTCCATTTAGTTTAAGAATGTTTCTTGTTTTCGAAATCAATATTTATTTGTAATCGTTCTTCTTAGTTCCGAGATGTTGGAAATTGAAAATAATATTAAATATTTTTGATTAATTTTTTTTTTTTGGATCAAAAATCCTAAATACTCGAAAATAAAGAAAAGAAAATTGTCCAAAAAAAATAAAAATAGAGAAAAGAAAAGATTGATTTATAATACTTCTTTATCCTATATCAAGGCAATACTTTACACAATCACACTACCACAACCACATGTTGATCAGATGAACTTTACCTAAATGTTAATCGAATTGACGATTTTTTGGTTAATATATTTATCTAAATTATAAAGATTAAAGTAATATATCCGTAGTTTAAAAATTATTTAAAACTGAATGAAAAAATAAGTCATAAAATTTTAGAAAAAATAAATTTATGTTTTTTCTTTATTTATATGTTTATATATATAGTAAAGGTGAAAGAATCTTTTTTTTTTTAACTATTGGGCCAAACTCAATAATTGTTTAATTTTGTTCTTGTGCAAGTTTTTAGCATTACCATTAGGGAGGACCTAATAGCTAATGTGTAATAAATACTAAAGATCCATTAATATTGTGTTAGACCCAATAGTTATATCTTTTACTAACTAACGTGTTTTTTATAAAAAGACACAACTCTAAATTTTTAAAGTCGCAACCGATTCGTATGGATGTCTAACACCTATTCATTTTTTATAAGTAGTTGATCAACTCAAACATTTGATTCATTCAATTTTTGAAGTATTAAGTATTAAAATTTAAAGAGATGGATTGAGAGATAAAAAAGAAGTAGCATTGTTAAGTTTGTCGAAATCTTGAAGAATTCATGTATTTGTTCTTTCTAAATAGTTTTATCGTTGTATACTGGAGATTGAATCCAACAAACGTAAGATATCGGTACGCGGTCTAAATACCTTAAAGATAGCAGATCCAACCTGAGTCTTGACAAGTAAAGTTATTTATTTACTTTTGTATTTTGTACTTTATTTCTGGATTACTATTTATATTGTTTTATTGGTTTATACAAATAAAATACAACAATTTAAGGTATTTACGTTTACGTTATTTTATCACACCTTGGGAGACGACAAGTTTTTGACGCCTTTGTCAGGGGCTTTAATGCTAATTTTTGTGTTTTGCTTAGTGCATTAGTTTTAGTTGTTTTCTGATATGTTTTTTTTTTGTCTTTTTTTAGATAATTTAGATGGCTAGAAAACATAATCAATGACGATAACAAGGCCTTCTTGGGCCATTTCGAGTGCAACCGATAGGGATTCACCCTCCAGCTGTTCAAGTCCATCGATTCAAGCCTGATAAGGGCATATGCTAAATCAATTCTTGAGCTACGGGAAGTATAGTAGCGTTGTGCATCAAAAGCTGGTATGTTCTATTAAAAAATTCATGCAAATTTGTAATGTCTATGTTACTCAAGGTGTCACAAGTGAACATGTGTATTACTTCATGTTCCAATTCTTCTTGATCGGAAGTGCGAGAAAATGGTTAGACAACCAATATCCTGATCTTATCCCAAGTTAGGACGTGCTTCGAGCTAGATTCCTTGATCAATTTTACCCTAAGAGTATGCGACTGAAGGACCAAACGGGGCTTGCAAATTTTGTACAAGAAGATGGCAAGAATGTTGGCAAAGCATGGAAAAGTATCTAGGAGAATTTGGCAAAGCGTCCATAATATGGTACACACCTGCATTACAGTTATCCATGTTTTACAAGGGGCTCAACGTGAGTTCTAGACTGATGTTAAATAACCTCGGTGGAGGGGGTTTTGTTTTAATGGATCTTAATGAAGCCAAGATTGGTATGGAGATGATTATCGAGACTGAGCAAAGTTGGTCATCATCGAAAGCCACAATTCAGAATAGTACTTCAAGAATAGAATGCAATGTTGTTGTAGATGCTAAGTTTTCCAATTTAGAGGATCAAACGAAACAATTGGCTTTAACGATCAAGGAGAGCTTCAAAAGTAGCAAGTCTCATATTAATGTCGTTAATAAGATGTATGGGTGCTTAAATTGTGGGGTGTTTGATCATTGTTGGGAAGAGTGTGTAAATAATTCGGAGTCGATTTTCTTTGTGTCGAATTGAGGGGCCTATCATTCCCGATAGTCCAAGCTATTTTCAAGGAAATCGAAAACATTTGGGTTCCCAATGATCAAATCCAATTAGGTCGCTTATTAAGGCAATATATATCAGTCTCAACCTCAAGGTAATGTTTATTAGCTGAGACCTTAAAACTTTTATCAAGGAGGTCCGAGTTATGGAGTTCAAGCTCCACCAAGGTCCGTGTATGATCCATATACGACGATTTCACTCAACAAGTAAATCATATTCCTCAATGAGGCTCCATTAACGAGTTTCAACAAACACTGCAACCTTTCTTGGCAATGACACAAGATAATATGAGAGCGAATAATAAAAGGTTCAACGAGCATTCTGCCACGTTAAAAATATTAAGAAATCAAGTCTCCCAAATAACCACACATCTTCAGAATCATCAACAAGACCCTTCTCTACAAATTGGCTAAGGAATGAACACTGAGGTGAAAGCCATCGAAAATAGTGAGAACAATGTTGGGTTCGAGTAATGTGAGGCGATTGGCCTTCAAACTGAAAAGATAGTGGAATCACCACAAGCTACACCTATTGAAGTAGATATTCCAAAGACAGAGAAACCAACCAAGCATAAATTATATGAGATAATTATTGAGAATTGGCTTGAAGATGAGGTTGAGAAAAATTTAGTTGCACCGAGGGTGCAAGAGAAGAGTAGGGTGGAGTCACCGCCAACATACCCGCTGTTAACACCACCGCTTCCACTAAAGATGGTTTATCCTAGTGGTGATTCCGAGTACAAGAAATTTGTAAAGACAACGAGCCAAGCAAAGATCAATGACCTAGTATTCAACACTGTCGAATATAGCCTACACTGCAACAAGTATTTGAGGAGAATCTCTCCAAGAAGAAGGAAATTGTTGAGATAGAGGTCAAAATTGTGGCTATTACTGAAGATGTCTCGGCGAGAGATCAAATGAAGATACCCCTAAAGCTTCAAGATTATAGAGGTTTTAATCTCCTAATCAAGATATGTGGCTTCTTTTAAGAGAAATCAATGCGTGACTTGGGTTCAAGTGTCAGTGTCATGCCCAAGAGTGTGTTTGAGAAGTTGGGCATCGGAGATGCCAAGAAGACGACCGTCATATTATAATTGGTAGATTATTAAACAACAAAAACATAGGGAATCATCTTGGACGTGCTCATCCATGTATGTATAGTATAACCACTAACTTTGTTGTTCTTCATTATGTTGTAGATCGTAACGTCACATTATTACTCGAGCGTCCAATTTTTTCCATAAGACGCAACATAATTGATTTCCATGAAGGAATCTTGACCCCTTACGATGATAATGAGTATTAAACATCCCATGTTTTGGGAAAACCAAAGAAAAATGAGTCACATGAGGTCCCAACAATCCAATTTGTGCTTGAAGGTAAAAATAGAGATCCCGCAAGAATTTGTGGATAAGAGAGCTGAAGATGAGTTTGGGGTAGGAAACGAGGTTGCATGGAAATCCCCTAGAGAGATAATAAGCCACATGGTTATATGAATTCTTGTATGGGTGTGTTCGTCATCACTAGAATAGTTTCCAAAAGGTGATTGAGATCTAAAAGAAGCGAGGTTGCAAGTTTTGGATTGTAGATCTGAATAGCCTTGTTGCTGGTGGAGAGGCTATATAAAAAAGAAGCGATTGAGGTAACAGTCAAACTTTGAACGATGTAAAATAAAAATGCTTATAGTAGACAACCCATAATTTTTTTAAAATTATTATGCGCTCTGTTTTATATTTTGTAGTTCAGATTAGTTAATTTCTAAATGTCTTAGTGTATATTACGTTTAATATGTAAGGTATTAGTATTTCTTATGTATAGGTATTTGAAGAAATGAGTTCGGGATAAAATTACAGAGGAAATTTGAGCATCACAGTTGTGAGCAACGGTGTACTGCTCCTACAAACGGTATACAACGGGAAGGCAAAACAAACTGAGGATGAAGATGATTTGAGCAAGATGAGAAAAGATAAGTCTGATCCAAAACGTGAGTGAAGAAACAAACATGAATGATAACACCATAAGTGGTTGGAAGAAGCGATATCGCGACAGGTCTACCACACCCTATCTTGTGTATTATTCATGTGAGTTAATAGCCTCGAGAGTACGTTTTCTTTCTTTCTTTCTTTCCTTCCATCTCAAATAATGTAGTACGTGTTTAGTGTGTATTTCAAAATTTTATTTCTTATCAAGTTTGTTTGGAGTCGTAAGGCACGACTAATTTTAAAGGTGGGGTGGAAGGATTCGTGTCCCTCATTCCTATTTAATGTGTTTAGGTAAAATTTAAAAAATTTAGTGGAATTAGGTGTGGAATGTGTAAAATATCCCAAAAGCATAAAACTTAGTAAATTAATTATAGTTAAGTAATTTTTTTATGAACTAGTTATATTGTATGCTTTAAATATGGACATGAAAATACACATTTAAAGTATAAAAATGATTAGTGAACAATGCGAAATAAGTAAGTTTGAACTTAGGGAGAATGAGTGGTGTGTAGAACGTAAAATCCGAGTTAGATGAAGACCCATTTGATGAACGTTTTAGAAGTGAGAAAGTAACAAAATTGCATATTTGGAAAGTTATTAAGGCGGTTCTTTGAAAATCCCCTTGTTTCCTTTTAGCTTGTTGACCAAGTATTAATTGAATTATTATCCGTCTCAGCCCATTTTAGCTATACCTGTTAGGTTATAGGACATTTTCCATATGACTCACACTCGAATAGCGATGCTAAGACACTTGTCTGTATATATTGAGTTTGGGATGGTGTAAAAGATTATGGGAAACACTTGGGTGGGTTTTTGAGCTTGTATTTATATGTGCTATGTTGAGGATGCAATTTTGTATTGTAACCCTTTGTTGAGGTCTATTGAAAAGAAAACAAAAATGATGAAAGAAGTAGCATGACATCTCACATCAGAAAAGAGTCATTGCTAACTTGCAGAAGGAAAAATGAAATAAAAAAGAATTGAATGAAAATGGACCAGAAAAGTGGAATTTCATATGTAATCATCATGAATTGAAATTGGGGTATTGGGGATACTAGTTAAGTGCATACAATGGGCTGGGTGAGAACATATTTGAGTGTAAACTCAAGATATAGGGTGATTAGTTGATATCTAGTGAGGAGAGAGACAAATGTTCACTCTATATTATCCAAATATACTATCATACAATCCATAAACCATCATTGCAACCTTAAAGGCATTATGATTCTTAAATATGTGATCTAGAAACGATTGAACTATTATAGAGTAGCTAAGTAGACCATTTGATACTATGTTAGGATTGAGGAATAACCTATAGCCACCATATCAGACTAAGCAAAAATTCGATCCTTCTTGCATTGCGAAGCTAATCTAATCTTGAAATTAAATTGTGTTGATTGTTTGTATGATAAGTGTATGTATGATTTAGTTTGTAAATATTACTACATGTAACTTTCTAGGTATTTGTTTTGTGATCATTCTTTACATTCTTTCTCTCTCATTCTTACTTGCCTTAGTTGATAGAAACTTCCCTACTTTAAATCTTATTTCTTATTTTGTTGGGACGACAAAACATTGAGTTGTGGGTCTTGATATCTCCATGTATTGATATATTAATCTAGCCACGAGAAGTCATTTTAGGGTTATATTGTGCTTAGTTGAGGGATTTTTCCCTATGATATGATAGTTTCTCGTTCTTGTCCAGTTTTAGAGAATTGTTACTTTTAGAGCTATTTGTGTGTAATTTATGTGTTAAGTATGCATCTCTTAGGTACTTGGATGATATTATACCCCCAATACAAGGATAATAAGTCGAGAAAATAAGGTCACACCTAATTCAAGGAGGAAAAGGACCAAAATGCCCCTTTTGGAAAGTGAAAGCAGTTGTCGGCCAAATTTTGAAAAGTAGCTTGTTCACCACATGAGATTGATGAAGATTTTATAGTATCCCTTTGGTTTCCAGCTAGTACTTGGATCTAGGAGCGCGTAGGAACTGGCGGATTGTGATTTGGAGCTGAATTAAAGAAGTTATTAAGTTGCAACTGTCGTGTCTCGAACCAGTCCACTCTACAAGGAAAACGTTTTTGGGTTGGGTTAGGTCACTTAAAAGGGGCCCATGAACCACATTTGGACCTATAAATATCATAATATAACATTAGAGAAGGGTCTTTTGATATAGAATTCAGTATTAGATTAATTAGAAGAGCAGAGAGAGAAATCGCTTGAAGGAGAAGAAATAGAAGCTGGAGCCCTACTGCACCGCTTCTACACCGTTTCACCTCTATTATTAGGGTAATTAGTCTTAGTTTCTTATCTTAAACATGATTCCAATATTTTTACTATTTATTTTTCTTTCTTTATCTATGCACTAAATTCCTTTATCTTGAGTTTGTTTTAACGTATAATTAGGGATGGCAATGGATCGGATTATTGCAAAAAAATCCAAAACCATGTCCATATCCATTTAATTTATCAAAAACCAAACTCTAACGGATTTAACCATCGGACTAACTTTATAAAACCATATCCGAATAATTCAGATTCGGTTTTTTAAACGGTTATTCGGATTTTAACCATAACCCGGCTCGTGAGGCGTCCCTCTTGCAGTATGATTCCTAACCTCGCCTCGCTCTTGTGACATGACAAACTATAACTCTCTAAATATATTGAAAATATTGAAACAAGATCACAAATACATGACAAATCTCCAATATATAAAATATTATGCTGATCTTTAATTAAATAACGTTTTTGTTACTTCTTTTGTCAATTCTAATATTTAGATTTTAGTTTTGAGATATGAAAATACTTTTTTATCTATATTACTATAAAATATACAAAAATAGATGATAATAAACGGGTTTTTGGTTATTCGGTTTTATTTTTATCTAAAGTTTTAACATAAAGAGGATTTAACCATCGGTTACATTTTCAGAACCATAACCTAACGGTTTTATCCATGGTTGCATAATCGATTTTTAATCGGTTCAAATTTTCATCGATTTTGATTTTAAACCATAACCATTTCCATCCTTATCTATAGTTGGGTTGAGACTTTTGGCCTTTTGGTAAATAAAAATAAAAAAATAAGAAAGATGGATTTCAAAATATAAAAATATATGGATTTTAGCCTTTAGTAGGTAAAATAAAATCATATATATATATAACGGATTTTCGGGTTTTTGTGTTTTTTTAATCTAAAACCATAACCTAACGGTTTTAACCATCGGTTTCACTTTTTAAAACCAAACCCTAGCGGATTTAACCATGGTTACACAACTAGTTTTTATTCGGTTCGGTAATCCGTTGGTTTCAGATTAAAATCGTAACCACTGCCATCCTTATGTATAAACCTTGAATACTATTTTAAAATATCTATGTTACTTAGGAATTTAATTTAACTGAATTGGGTATTTCAATTATAACTGAATATGAATTGATTTAAATTATGCTTTCTATAACTTGATCACTTATAGATTGACGTAAGTACTTAAACTGTCACCCTGGCGGGGGAGTTTAGAAACTAAACTAATCCATATACGTTCGGTGTGCGGTAGTGATCATGACGAGCTTGACTAGTCGGATAATTACATAGGTGTATACAGAATAATGTTACACATGCATAGACTCTATCAATTATAAGGCAACCTTCTAAGCTACCCTGGCGGGAGTTAGAAGAAATTTAGATTATCGATTAGTTATAACAACCAAATTCACCCTTATAACGGGAATTATCGATTTAGTAGGATTGGAGAATACTAGCAAACTCGAACTAATCTCTAATCTATTCTTTATATATTTATTTATTTGCTTTCTTAGTTTAAGTTAATATATGCATCTTGATTCTTAATTAAAAAACTAATTTTTGTATTTAGTTATAACATCCAAATCCTAACACTTCTACAAACACAAGTCTGAAGTTAACGACATAATTCCTTGTGGAGACGATGTTTTTCCGCTTATCTTATTACTATCAAAGATCCGTACACTTGCAGTAAGTTAGCTCTCTCGAGGTTTGTGTTTTGTTACGTTATTTTATCACACCTTGGGAAACGACAGTTGCTGTTAGTTTTGCAACTAAAAAAACAAGTCCTACTTGTGTAGTAACCGATGAACATGGATCTTTTGTGGGAGAAAAAGCATGGAGTTTTGGAGCTCATACACCTCAAAAGGCGAAAACCTTAGGGTTTAGGAATGTTATTCTACATATAAGAACTTTCCCAAGTTGTAATTTTCTAATGCAGTAAATGACTGTAAAATTATGACAAAAAAAATGACCGTAAATTTCTTATGGGGCCCCTAAGTTGTAATATGTTATGTTATGATTGGAAAAATTGTAATCTAGTTAAGAATATTTGCTCCTGGGTAGGGGCAATTTTATGTTCTCTTTTGCTTTTTGAAAATTGAGTAAAACAGCCGACTAGTAACCAAACCATAAAGTGATTTGCTGTTTTGTAATTGAGTTCTTATTCTCCACCCAATTTAGGCAAATTTATCATGTCTAATTGTAAATCTACAAATATTAAATAATTTATCATCTTTTTTACGCTTTCTATTTATTAAATTTCAATTTTAACAAGAAAAGGAAAAAAGAGGATCATGCATTCTCGCCCCAATAAACAAAAGAAATGAACCCAAGTTCAATTAAAGTGGTCCAATATGTAGAAGTTATCAGCCTTTTAATCGGCTGGCCAAAGAAACCTAAACCAAATTTCTTAAAATGTCTAATATAGGCCCAACTAATTACTATGCTTTCATCTTCTAATTTCAGGCCCATTAAAATTCCGGGTCATAAGCAACTTTCATTCGGGTCACCCACTTTAGGGTTTAACATCTCTACTAAATTTTCCTCTTTGTAAAACCATTCAGCTTTTTATCATATCATAATATCTGTGTTCTTGCTTTGTATACTGGTAAGTTTCTTCACCATCACTTCATTTTTAATATTATACCTTTTGATTTATTTCCATAGGCTTATACATAATATCTTTATATATAATATCATATATAAACCCGATTCGTTGATTTTTGACTAGTGATATAAATTGCATTATCTAGATTAAGCAAATGTTTCTAATTTTTAAATCAACAGATTTAGTCTAATTGTTTTTGTAATGATGCTGAGTGTATAATTTTTGAATTATTTTACTCGAGATGTATTTAAGATTGTTTAATTAATTTTTGCGTAAATTTTAGCTAAGATCTTGCATTATTAGATGTCTTTAAGTATATCCCTGTGTTCATATTGTTGAATTCAAAATTTTTGTTTATGTCATCATTAGATATTTAAGGTTAATTACACATTTGGTCCCTCTTTATATAGGCGTGTCACATGAACTCAAATTGGGAATTTGAATTCAGTCTTTTAAACCGCGAAAAAAATCTCAATATTCTTTTCTAAATGCTTACCCATGCTCCTTTAATCTTAATTCCAGGTTATTTAATTACAAGTTTTCCAAACAATTGATTAGTTTGATGATCTGGTGATTAAAATCTTTGTTTATATAAGATATTTGCGAGTGTTTTAACATTTTGCTTCTCTGTAAAAGACTGAAATATGACTCTCCGACCCTTACTTTCTCGAAAAACAATCAACAATGTGTCGAGATTTAATCGAATTTTATCTGGGTATAGCAACTATCACATGAATAGAGCATCTTCTATATCTTCAATAGCTTCATCAAATATTTCATCAGCTACACATTACTTTTCCCATATCTCAACCCTCAAATACTCAAAATCTCTCACTAGATTTATCCATTCTTCTGCACAAGAAGCTTTAACTAGCGATTCAGAAACAGAAACCGAAACAGAAGATGATGCAAACATGAATGAATTCTTATCAAGATTTGTATGGATTATGCGTGGAAAACTCACTTCAGCTTACCCAGATTTCGATAAAAAAACAATAGATGGTATGCTTTTAATTATAGTTGGAAAAGTTGTATCCGAAATGGAAAAAGGTGGAATTGAAAATATGACAGAGTCAACTAATTCATACCCATCTCAAGATTTTAGCGAAGATTTATGGAAAACCGTGTGGGAAGTAAGTAGAGAGGTTTTATCCGATATGGAAAAAGCGAGAAAAAAGGAGAAATTAAAAGGTTTTTTACACGCAGATGAAGTAAAAGAAATGTATCGATTCGCAGGTGAAATAGGTATACGTGGAGATATGTTACGAGAGCTTCGATTTAAGTGGGCCCGTGAAAAAATGGAGGAAAACGAATATTATGAAAAGTTAGAAAGGATTAAACTTGATTCAGAAAAATTCGAAGAAGAAGTGAATTATTCTTCATCTAAAGTTGAAGAAGGTGTTGAAAATGAAGTAATTGAAGAGGAAGGTAATGTTATGACACTTCCTAAAAGACATGGTAAAATCAAATATAAAATTTACGGTCTTGATTTATCGGATCCAAAATGGAGTAAAGTAGCTGATAAAATTCATGAAACTGAGGAAATAGTGTGGGGTGAAGAACCTAAAGAAATTACTGGAAAGTGTAAAATTGTTACTGAGAATATTCTTTTACTTAATGAAGAAGATGATCCATCTGAACTTATTACTGAATGGGTTCAACTTTTGAAACCTAGTAGGATTGATTGGATTAATTTACTCGACAAAGTCAAAGAAAATAATGAATCTTTATACTTTAAGGTATGTTTTCTAAAATCTTTTCTTTTCTTTTTATATGTATATATTTGTATAAGTTTAACAACGTTAGGGTTTCAAAATGAAAGATAGGGATGAACTTTTGAGCCTGGTGAACTTTTTGAGTTAATTGCACCATAGGTCCCTAACATGCAAATTTTGCACTATAGGTCCCTGTGTTATGCAAAATTTTTACTATCGATTCCTATGTTTTGGAATTTCAATTGCTTTATAGGACCCTATATTGTGCAAGGTTTAGACTAAAGGTCCCTGGGTTATGCAAAAAATCTTACTATACGTTCCTATATACTTTTTATATTAATTGCTTTATAAGTCCCTACATAATGCAGAATTTGGACTACAGGTTCCTTTATGCAAAAATCTTACTATGGTTCCTATATATATTTCATATTAATTTCACTATAGGTCCGTAATGTGCAAACTTTACCCTATAGGTCCCTGTCTTGTGCAAAAATCATGCTAAAGATTCCTATGTTTTTTAATATTAATTGCTTTATAGGTCCATATATTATGCAGGATTTAGACTATAAATCCCTGGGTTATGCAAATATCTTACTATAGGTTCCTGTAATTATTTTATATAAATTGCACTATAGGTCCCTATATTTTAAAAACTTTGCATTATAGGTCCCTGTCTTATATTTTTTCAATTAATTACACTTTAACTCCCTATATTATACAAAATTACAACAAAATATTCATAAACATAAAATCAATCAAAACTTTAAAGGATAATTTTCTACAAAATCTGAGTTAATTGCACTATAGGTCCCTAAAGTTTGGAAAAAATTTACAGATTGCAGAACATGTACTGGATGAAGAATCGTTCCAAACTACACTACGCGATTACTCAAAACTAGTGGACTCTCACGCAAAACAAAACCGAATAAAAGAAGCAGAAAGAATCCTGAACAAAATGAGTAATCACGGAATAGTCCCTGATATTCTCACATCAACTATAATGGTCCACATGTACAGCAAAGTTGGAAATCTCGAACAAGCTAAAAAAGCTTTTGAAACTTTACAATCTCTCAATTTTCAACCAACTATAAGTCTTTATAATTCAATGATCATCGCTTATGTCACAGCTAATCAACCAAAACCTGGTGAAAATTTAATGCGTGAAATGGAAGCTCGTGATATTAAACCAACGGATGAGATTTACTTAACTTTACTTAGAAGTTTTGCTAAATTAGGTGATGTAAGTGGGGCCCAGAGAATAGCTACTACTATGCAATTTGCTGGAACTCAACCAAGTCTTGAAAGTTGTAGTTTATTAATTGAAGCTTTTGGTCAAGCAGGTGATTATGAACAAGCTAAAATTAATTTTGATTATATGATTAGATCAGGTTATAAACCTGATGATCGAGCTATAGCTAGTATGATTATTGCTTATGAGAAAAAGAATATGTTAGATAAAGCTTTGAGTTTAATACTTGATCTTGAGAAAATTGGATTTGAGCTTGGTGTTGAAAGTTATTCTGTTATGATTGATTGGTTAGGGAAGTTATTATTAGTTGATGAAGCTGAACAATTATTAGAGAAAATTGTTGAATTAGGTGAATCTCCTTCTATTAAATTACGTGTTAGTTTATGTGAAATGTATGCAAAAGTTAGAGATGATAAAAAAGTGTTACAAGGTTTAAATGTATTGGAAAGTAAAAAAGATAAACTATTGGAGAATGATTATAGAAGGATTATTAGTGCACTTATTGATGGTGGTTTTTCTCAAGAAGCCAAAAAATTTTATGGATTAATGGAAAGTCAAGGTTTTAACGCTGGTGAACCGCTTAAAGTTTCGTTTATGGCTTCACAAGCGTTTCGTGGGAAAAAATTGAGATGATTTTGCATAATATAGGGACTGAACATGCAAGATATGTAGTTTTATTGTTATTGAGATAATAATAGTTTTTGATATTGTTACATTTTGTGGGTTTAATAATATTGGCCTTTTATGAAATTATTAATTTGTTGAATATCTCCTTGTTGTTGATCTACTACTGCTTTAACTACATCTACTATCGAAATCATCCCTATGATTTTTCCGTTTATTACTGGTGCATGTCTGATATGATTTTCTGTAGAGAAAAAAAATAAATTTTAGTTTTACCGCAGTAAAATAAAGGAGTAATATTTTACAGGATATGAGATTATTACCTGTCATTAGTTGCATTGCTTGAAGAATATGAGTGTCTGATGTTACTGTTATTAATTTGTTCTGCATGGGATAGTAAAAATGTTACTAATGTTTCATCAATGAATTTAAAAATATTGATAAAATTAAGTACCTGATCAGTCATGATTTCACCAACTTTTGTGTATTTTGGTGGTCTATCTTGTGCTAATACTTTCCTTAAATAGTCTGTTATCGGGAGAAAGAATTTATTTATTTATTTATTTGGTCAAATTATACAAACATATATATTTTATTACCTCTTTCTGTAATAATTCCTGCTATACAATGATCATCGCCTGGTTTTAAAACAACCAAAGAACCAATATTATTTTGTGCCATTTGTTTCACAGCATCATAAACAGTGTCATTTGTACAACACCATAACCATGATCCAACTTTTTCTTCTCCTTTTGTCATTAAAACATCTTTAACTGTAGTGTTGTGTAGCCCTTTGAGATGAATTATGGGAGAACAAATGGCTGTTTTTGTTGCTTGAGAATTACCTAGAATTCTGAGCTGTAACTTTTCATGGCATGACCTGAATGCGCGTACTAGACCTTGCATTTTTGGTACTTGATTACAATTAAGCAAAAGTGTGAGGAATTTATTGTGTTATGTATTCATCTTTTGAATGTTCTTTACTTTGTTTGCTTCTGTTGTAAAGTGGTTTCTTGATAGTATATAGCTTCTTTAGAACAAATGTAGGATAATCTTAATTCCCACATGATTTTTATATTTGATCAACTCATACAATTCTGACTTTGTTTTCACGAATCTTCTTCCAAAGTCTGTCCCACCCCCCCACCCCACCCCCCCCCCCCCCCCCACCCCCACACACACACACACCGCGAAAACAAATTTTTGGTGGTCAATCTCCTATTAATTCACCCTCTCATGCGAAAATGCTTTTAATTTTTATTACTATTAATAGTTTTTAATTTTTTGTTTGTAATATTCTTTTTTCTTACTTTACTGGAAGTATTTTTTTGTTATAATTATTTTTGATATTACCTTTTTGTTAGAGATAATAATTTTTTTTTTGCATACAAATGAGGCTTTAAAAAGCCGAAGTTGATAGGAAAACAATCAACTAACTCCCTCACAGAGGGTCTAAAACTAGTCTAGGTACCATGCACCCACTCTTATCACTAGTAATAAAATGCCATAGAAAATCAGGCGGATCCTCTAAGGTACGAGGCTCCCCACTCAACTCTGCTCCACTTTTTGCTAACCTGTCTGCGCATATATTGGCTTCTCGGTAAATACTCAATACCTCAAACCCCGGATTAGCTCTTATCAAATCTCTACATTCACTTCCTAGATGACAATTCCAACTCGTAGAACTACCACCGCCCTTCACTAGCGCGTGAAGTTCTCTTGAGTCGGTTTCAACATATAATTCAGTGATGCCCCGGTTCAACGCCCACTTCAAACCAAAATTGAATTATTAGAGATAACAATTTGAATTATTATCTCTAATAATTCAAATTGTTAATAATTTGAAACATAGAAAGAAGAAACAATTTTGTATTTAAGTTTTTTTAATTTTTGTAAGTTCCATTATTATTATAATTTTTTAACTACATAATATTCATAAGTACATGTACTATTAGAGATGCATACGAGTTGATTAACGGATCAATAAAGTATAAAAGTCGAAAAATCCTAATATTCGGTTTTGAAATTTGATAACCTTAAATCGAACCCTAAACATAATTTTTTATGGGTTGGCTCGTTAGTCTAAGTAAGGATAGGTTTGGATACCATTTCACTCAGATAGTAGAACTGAAGAATAAAAAGCACTCTGTACCAAAAAAAAAAGACCTCGACCATGTTTTTATGATTTATCTGTTTAACTATACCTCATTTGTTATTACAAAATACTTCCACAAGAATATTAGATTGCTATTTAGAGTCTTTGACATCTTTCTTAAGTCTCAAAAATACTTCTCATTTTTTCTACAAAATCACAATAAAAAATAGGAAACTAGATTGTTTATTATCAAATAGCTCAGATTGTAACACACTAATACCCCAATATTAACAACAGAGACTCTAGAATTCATAGCCTCAAAATTTAAAATTCATTGACTTTGAAGTTTGACCAATAGGAACAATGGACATGTATTTAAAACCTACACTTAATTATTACCAAAAGCTAATGAAGATGTTGCACTTAAAAGTGTTCGCTAATTTTTAATACGGTTCAACACTCCACTTCTCTCTCACCTTAAAACTATTCTAACCTAGCCGCCACCCATCCTCCCTTTCCCAGCCACCGAGGAGAGCCACCAAGGAGGGGGGGCCTATGGGATTCATTGTGGCATTTTTCAGTTTGACTAGACTCTTTCACCTTCTTGTTGACATTAAAATAGAGTCGAGCTCTTTCTTTTTCGGCCGAATTTGCTTATTCGAAGATCAACGGTCGTGATTCTGCCGATGTGGTGGCTTTGTCGGAGTTTGCTTTCAACAGAAACTGTGTTGTTTTTTAAGAAAATTTCTTGGTGTGGTTAAACCTCTTTTGTAATAGGTTGTTTTATTTCCGTGTAATTTTATGTTTTCCGGATTTTTTTTAATCCGTTTGCATGCATTTTGACTTTTATTTTATTGCGTACTTTTTTTACTTGAAAGAAAATGAAGATGTTGCCTGCTCTAACATATACTTCCTCAAACTATGAGTATAACATATACTAAAGTACTTCATTTATGTCAAATGTAATATTAAGATACGGTACAGAGAAAATGATATATATATTTATCGTAGTAGCTTATATTCTTTTTTTTTATTTCTTAGATTCTCCAATACATGAGTGGTATGATTTTAAATAAAATATATCATTACTTCCACAAAAACCAAACATAATTCCTCACTCCATATGACAAAAAACAAATTTATGATTCAGTTTATTCATCTTTACAAAAATATCTCACAATAATTTTATTGTCAGTTAATATAATAAAACATTTTTTCCCATATATCTCCGATAAAATAATAAAGTTTCCAACAAATACTTTAAAAGGATATTACAACAATTATGATATCAATAAATAATATTTGATAATTATGTGAAATAAGAAAATATCAGATATATTTCAAGACAACACAATCGTTATATTTTTTTTAAATTATAATGCTATTGCGATAGTTGTCATAGGCCCATCAAATTCACAATCTAGATAGTAACGGGCCAGCCCAATTAAATCTGATCCATCAACCGTATGTGTATATTAGAAAGCCCAAGCAAATTAATATTACTATAAATCACGAAAAACAAGGTAAAAGATCCAGGCGGATTCGAACCACCATCCTCTCAAATGCAAAACATTTGAGCGCTCTTCCAAATATTGAGCTATAGATCCATCAATGATACGTTTCAGTTACCATAAATAAATACCCATAACCCAATTTCGACTAAAATCTGTTTCAAATGAAAAAGCGTTTTTCTTGGTCAAAGAAATCTAACGACTAACACAACCAAATTTTATGGCAATTAAGTACATAAACAGCATCATATTGGAAATAATCAAAAAAATAAACGTCTTAAATAATGAAAAGAACCTAGTTTTCCTTTTGATTAAAGTAACTTGTAACAAAGACCTCTCCAGCCAAATAATCAAAGAAGATTCATGAGTTGCGTTCTTAATGCAACCCACATGTTATAGGTAGTAAAAATAAAAAATACTACTATAACTAATGAAAAATAAACATATCTTCTATATACTTTAACACAACTGATTAACATAATCACCTGAAAATAGCATGATAAAAAGCTCTAAGTAAACATTTGTTATAAAACTCCTGATAATTGGAAGTCGATAAGATTATTATAATAGACTACCAACAGCTGAACCACCAGGTATATGACTGTAATTGTATAACCTCGAACATGCGATTAAAACACTAGCGTGTCACAGATAAATCCCTTTTCACATAAGTTCCTTTTGCCTGATAGAAAGCTAAGACAGTTTTTCTTTGCTATCACAGTGGCATTTAACATTGCAAACGATGAGCATACTCAACATTTCTTCTTGTCAATTGCATATACAGGCAAGCAGCATCAAGCAAGATCATAGTTACTGGAGAGAAAGTAAATATTAATTAATACAAAAACATATATGAAAACACCAAATAGAGTAGAGAAAGAAGCAATCAAACCTTGCCACTTGTCACTTGTACCAACTCTATCCCTTCCAGCACTCAGCATCAAGCAACCAGCTCCCAGCTCCAAACTCCGACTCATCATACAAATCAGCAGCAGCCTCGCATGTCGCTCAAGCGCATATTGCTCAAGAGCTTACAAACTCTACAACTTATACTCATATATCACAATGACACTTAACAACTTTTACCCTACAACTAAATATTGTCCATTCCACTATCCAACTTGATAACACAAGAAATGTTCAAAATACTAATAATATATTTAAACGATTCAGTAAGATTAAATGTGAATGATGAGAATGTAAAAGAAAAGAGATATATCTCAACAGAACAAATGTTGGTTGATGAAAACTAAACAAAGTGAATAGGTTGAGAATATTTGTTAGCTAGGTGACTTGGTTATTGCATAATGTAATAGTTGATATAATTGCTTCAACTGTACCATCAAGTGAGATACCAATGATTGTTGGGAATCAATTCTAATTATCAGCCACTTGAGCAATACACTACACTTTATTAGCCACTTTATTATTGCAAAATTCATTTGCCAGCATACAGTATTTTTTGAAAAAGCCTTCTTGATGAGATGCAGATAAGGACTAACCGACTAAGTTATGAATTTTCAATTTTGGAAAACACAAGTGAACTTCAATTTAATGATTTTAAGAAAGCACAAAATATTCTAAAATTTACCAATATAATATGTATAATTGCAAGTGCCTATATATTTTTGAATTTCTATTTTTAATGCATGATTAAAAGTTTAAAACCCATTATACCTCTTTCAAGAAAGAGCAACTCTTTCAAGAAACGCTGTTGCTGAAGATAGATCCTGAGATATGCGCTTTGATCTTTTTCGGGATGTCTTTATTGACCCCTGAATAGGTTAAACTAGTAGTCAACCCATTCAAAGGGCAAATCAAGCAAATATTGTGATCTTTTTTTTCTTTGTTTAATTTTTTATTCTTCCCATGTTGAATTGTTAGGAGAATATCAAAACAAGAATAGAAGAAATAGGGCGAGACACAAACACACCAAGGGTGGAGAGCCGAGCAAAAAAAACCTCGTGCCATCTCCCCCTCGAAACACAAAATGAATTTTTTATTAGGGTTTTATGACCTGCCAAGTGAGCTCACCCAACATGGCAAAGGTCTGACACACGCAACATATCAATTATACCAATACTATAACCACACTGTCAGCACTTCTTTATCTTGCACTCACTCCTTTCTGCTTCTTCTCTACTTCTCTACATATGTATATAAATTGTAATATGTTAACTATTTAATAATCAAAATTAATTACTACGCGATCATACCACCCTAGCTTCAAAGCTTCAAAAGATGCGTGTAATAGGTTTCCTCCCGATTCAGAATCTGAAACATAAATATAAATTGTTATAAAAGCTAAATCGAATTAATTTATATTTTATATATAATTTATATTACAATATAGTAAATCCTAACCCAATTTGAATGATAAAATTATCATCTGACGATTGATAATAGGTAGAAATGACGACCACCAAAAATCAATTACTAATCAGCTTATCTTAAATTAATTTAGATAAGATGTGATAATGACTCAAAGCAACAGACAATTACTAAATATTGAAGCGAAAAATTAATAACGGATGTACATGTAGAAATGGAAAATCAATTTTTAACCTACTTAACTATATTAACTGAAATATATAATTCATCAATAGTAACCTTAAATCTCACCTGATGTCGAAGCAAAACAGTCTGTCCGCTCTAAGACATAATAAAAACGATTCACATCATATAATCCCAGATCTCACCGATAAAAATCCAGCGGCGTTGGACTGAAAACTGCTAGGGCGATAAAAATCAACATGATCCACGAAAACAAATTACGGATCTATTCAGATCTGTGAAGAGAAATTGAAAACGAGAAATGAAATCGAATAGATCTGAGAATTTGATCAAAAGCCCTTGACGATATTGTTAAGGAGAGAAAAAATAGATTTGTCACAGAATGGAGAGACCAGGTGGGGTTATTTATTGAGGTGTGGAGTTAATCCAACGGCAGAAATTAAAGGAAGATTGATAAATAGACGGTAGGATGAGAAATATTAGATGAGTGGTTGACTTTAAATAGAATTGTTAGGGATGCCGTTTATTGACTAAGTAACTTTTACCGCGGGCTAATGATACTTTCCGCGGGTTTCGACGTGGCTCGCGTGCCTTTATATTTATCAATACAATATTTAGTATTTTCAGCATACATTTTAATAATAATAATTTTTTTGATAATTTTTCCCTTTCCCAAAAAACGAATAATCGGTAATATTCTAGAATACATTTCCAAATTGTTTAAATTACTAGAATTTTTAAAGGGTCAATTACCTATACAGTCTTAGAGAGTATCTTAGTGTCATAAATGAACCAAGTGATTCCTCTCTCCTACTTAGAGACCTCAAAATTGACGAATGTCGTTACTATCCTTATAGTGTATATAAGACAAAAAAATAGATTATTCACTCTTCTCCATTACCATTAATCTCTCACTCCCTTTATCATTTTTTTCTCTCTCCTTTTTCATTAACAATCATTAATTTCCAGTCACGGCCACAACCACCGACCACCACCAACTACCACCAACCTTCGCCTGAGCATATTTTACTGAGCATATTTTACTGATAATATTTTACTAAGCATATTTTACAGAGCATGCTCGTTTGCTCAGTGAATTTATAGAGCATGCCCGTATGCTCAGTAAACTTTACTGAGTATGCTCGTACTGAATTTTCGAGATTTTCACTAACTTTTAAGCCAAAATAGTTGAATTCGGGTACAAAAACTGATGAGTAGCAATAAAGCAAGAAAATCTAAATTTATTTATAAAAACTAATAACTAATACATTTTGTCGGAATACACCAAACAGAAAAACTAACTAAAAATTACTATTAAGATTTAAACAATAAAAATAGTATTAATTTCCTATACTAAAATTATTACAATAATGAGTATTACAAAAAAAATAGATAATAAGCAGCTCCTGAGTAGTATCCACATCCGAATTAAAAATTAGCGTATTGATATAGTTCTTCAATTTGATTTGGTCCAATCTGTTTAACAAAGTTTAACAAATTATTCAACAAATACACTAGTAATTGTGATTAGATTTTCTCTAAAGCATATATACAAAAACCTGGTATACGATTTTCGGCAAGGGTCTGAAGAGTCTTCATTAGTCGGCAAGGCACTGATCTTTATATTCGCAACATTACATTATAAGAACTTTGAGTACTAATTATTCCCTAACTACTTAGAAATCTTGATTAAAAAATGACATTAACAGTGAGTCTATACTCTATAATATAATAATAGCCACCCAGATTGAAACCAAGTCCCACTTATACTTGTTATTTAATTAATTGACGAAGAATGTGTTTCCATGTGACAATTATCGTCCTCAAACTAAGTCATTTAGTGGATATTACTGTGAACTCTAAATAAGCAACTATTATTTGATTTATACTTGATATCTTATCCCTACGAAGAAGAGAAAGATACAAGTACATCGAATCATATTTATCAAAGTAAAAAACGCAGTACCAGATCCATTTGCTGCAAGAACAAGACAGTCTTTGTGAGCTAACCTATGTTACGCCTTCGAACAGTAAAAAGTATAACCGTCTTGTCTTCTCACCGGATCTATGCGAACGGAAAACACCAGCAGGCCGCTCCATCTTCTCGAACGAACAGTAGATCAGTGCTTCACTCCTTCGAACGGAACTCTGCCTTTCTTCACCGGAAAACTTCACCTCGAACACTTCTCACGCCGGTTCTGGTTTTTTCCGTTTTCAGCTTTGTGCTCAAATCTGACGGGGAGAGAAAGATGTGCTCAAATCTGACGGGGAGAGAAAGATAGGAGGGAGGATAGAGAAATAGTATTAAGGTTGAGTTAACTTTATAAAGTTAATATATATATATATATATATATATATATATATATATATATATATATATATATATCAAAATAAAATAAAAAGGGGTAAGAAGGTAATTGGGATATTAGGATTATAGTGTTAAATTTAGTTTGTGGTCTTTAGTAAGAAATAAGAATTAGTGTAGTCTTGTTGGGTCCTAAGAGGTGTCTTCAAGACTCTTTAGGTAATTTTCTCATTTTTAAATACTATTAAAGAGTTTAAAATAATGAAAAATATCCAGAATATTTGAACTCCAAGTATTAAGATGATGTAAATGGAGCACCGGTTTATGGGTACCCATCTTGCCCCCCTCTAATATCTAAATTAGGAGGATTGTTTAGAATACTAAAGGGAGGTTGAGTTAGAATTAATTATGTAAATTTGTACATAGAAATAGGTTACAAGGATAAGCATTCCCCACCTTAATAAAGTAAAAACTCTACCAAATAAATTTATAAGGTTACCGTGTTTTGACACTGAGGCTGGGTTGAACACGTGATTAGTTTGTGATTGTTACTCCTCATCAACTGACCTAAAGGGAGGTGAATAGATAATGGTTAAATTGAAATTACTTTTTTCAAACTCATGATCATTTAATTTAACTAATAAAAAAATAGCCAATTATGCAAACTATTAGTTAACAAATTATTTGGGCTTTTATCAAACACTTGGAGACACTTAATTTTAGCAATGGGGTTTTGAAAACATCATTTTTGAGAGAATATTTAGCATGCAAGACAAGACAACTAGTTATGACCTGACAAATAATTAAACACAATGCATTCAAGAAAGTAAAGAGTAAGGAAAGAGAATACGATAGCGATTTAGAGCGGTTCGAGTCTCGTAGGCTTAGTACATTACCTTAAGTTTATGCATCCATAAGATTTCAAATTCCTCAACTAGAACTCACATGTCTCTCAAAGGCGAGAACACAACCCTCTACAATTTTTTCGAAATCGCCTTCAAAGGAATCTCCTAGTGTTATCATCAACATTAGTATATCGAGTGGACAAACTCTACTCATGATATACCACTTCACAAGCCTGTAAAACCTTCCACTTATGTATCATCACACAAGCACGACTGAACAATCTTCACTCAAAATTTCCACTGTACAGTCTGTGAAGTCTTCCGTTGTGTATCACCATACAAGAACCTGGGTATGCCTCTAATACTCAAAAAACCAATTCACACTCTGTGAAGCCTTCAAAACTTGTATCTATACATAATTTTTGAATCACTGTATAGTCTATGGAAGACCACCCTTCTCCATTAGATCAAGAATAACTTAAGATTGTACGATTAAGTTTATTTCACCTAGACTAACTTCTCACTAAGTAGATAAATGGAAGTATATATTCTAAATTACAAAGCAATATAGACATATCTGCTTGGTCTACCTTGTACTTCTCCTCCCAAAATGTGACTTGTTGCAATTAGCATCATAGCATGTAGATTTAAAGTCCAAAGAATTTACCCTCAAACTTACTGTAATTAGCATGCTAGGCTTAAACATATATAACATCTTATATACATATTCATAGCACAACATACATGCAAATATATAACATTTCATACTTTATTGGATTGCCTTAAAGAAATTACGAGTTGGTAATTCATTCATCACCTGGTGTAGACTGGTGGTAGGATAAAGTTGATGAAGGTTTTCTCCTTGAACCTCGGGGTTCCTTATCTCTCCTAATAGCCTCTGTCTGCTCCTAGTATTCTTTTCTAGTCAGTTCCAATGTCCGATCTAACGAGAGTAGACTCGTAATTATCTAGTGTGCAGAAACTAGAGAATAACTAGATCTTGTACGTTAAGATCTAAGTTGGAAACAAAAAAGTTCAGCTCAGAGAGAGAGAGAGCTTCTAATTTTTTTATGTGTGTTGTGTTGTGTCTTAACTCTTATCCTTGTATAATATAGGGTCCTAATGCAATCACAACTCACACATAACAGAGTGTCCTATGCAATCACCTCTCGCACTCATCTCACACAACTAAACTACTCATCACACTTCACTTTCTCAGTAAAAGAAGTTTTGAAATCCATTCAAAATCAAGCAGTGAATCTGTTAATCATATGCAAAATCAAGGAAAGAATAACAAAATCAAGCTATGAAATGAAGTTAAGCAATCGATTCCAAGCTATTAAAGAAACGATCATTCCAATCAAAAACAAATTTTGGTAAGAATCTATAAGATTTTGTTTAATTTTTTTTTTTTTGAATTAATTAGTAAATGCTTGAAGATTAATGATTATTGCTTATGTAAAAATGTATTTCTAGGGTTTGAAGACTTGTGAGTGAATACAGATTAGCGTTTCTAGGGTTTTTTTTTGTAATGTTTACATATTTCACCTTAGATTATATATAGTTTGTGACTAATTAAGAAACTATTGAAGCATGAGCACTTATTTATAAAAAAAATGTAGAATGTATAATTTTAAAGGATGAACCCTGATTATGTTGTAATAATATAGGATTAAGGATTTCAAAGGATAGATCTGATTATGATGTAGCAATGTAACGACCACTGTAGAAACTATTGAAGCATGATCTATGATTATAAAGTAGGACTCGCTATCTCTATATAATAAGCTTTGATTATAAGCATTTATATAATAAAAGAGTGTGTGGTTTAAATTTGTCGCAGAATCATGTTATTATGTTTCGTAATGCATGAATCATATGTAATGTATAAAATAGCAACATTATCAGCATAGGTAGAGAACAAAATTTGGCATAAACTGAAAGGAAGTAGAAAATACCAAGAACTCAAAATATGCCAAATCAATGGATAAATCTCAACTTTTAATCTCAAAACGACCTAAAATGAGGTATCATGTGTATCAAAATACATCACAAAAGATGAGATATCATATTTTTTAGTGGAGGAGCTTAAAATCCTAAAGGTGGATAGACCTTAGGGGGTGGATTAAGCCTTGGGATTTGAACCACCCTAAAATTAATGTTTGTATCCTCTCCCTTATCTCTTAAGTTTTTTGAAAATAGTATGAAACCATTAATTCATTTTTAAACTCAAAAAAGTTCAAATATTAATCATAAAATCATATATATTTCGGAGACAAAAAATATTGGATATCAAATAAATCAAAGTTAACATGCTAGACATGATTTTAACCACATAATATATCACAGAGTCTATAACATCCATAGGCAAGAAAGGGACATAAAGTCGGGGCTCAGATTTTTTAGAAATTTCTAAGTCATGAATAATAGTTTTGAAACAAATTAGTGAGGTTTCGCACAATCAATTTAGTAAAAGATTTTAAACCACATACGTATAATATACATGGAAAAGTAGCATAACAATAATATATTTAAGAAATCCTTTATCACCCTTTTTACGACTTAAGAAACTACATAAAATCACATAGATCACGTAAAAACAATTTGTAAAACACAAAAATTAAACATGAAGCTTGTATAACCAAAAGGGCCTACTAAATTGATCCTCATAATGAGAGGTTGTGTGTTCGACTAAGGCACCCGACCCAAAACAGTGGGGTGTTTAGAATTGAAAATCCACATACCTTTGCCCTTAGTGTAATCCCGCTAAAAAGGTTGTCTTACCAACTCATCTCATTCCTAAAGTTGCTATCTCGAGAAAGCAGTTTGTCTGACGTTATTTCAAGTAATAGAATTCTAATTGCGTTGACTTGATTTCATTGTGTGTGTGTATATATATATTATCCAACATAAGCAACTATTTTTGTTTTGTTTTTTTGGTTGAAAGATCATATCGCATAAAACGGTTAAGAAATAAAAAGGTGGATTATCTAATATAACATTTGTTAAAACAAAAAAAAATTATAAACATAACAGTATAACAAAAGGCTTATACCTATTTTTCCAATACTGTTCTACCTGGGGTTGTTGTTTTGTCTACAAAATCTAGATAATCAACTACTCTGTTTATAATTCTTGAAATATGGTGAAAACCATCCAGATGGTTAGAATTTATGACTTCCTTACTCCATCTAGCCTTAAATGGATCATTGTTTTCTTGAATAACCAGAAGATTGTACGAATAGATGTATCTACTCTTGTTATATTATATTCTATAAAATTCATCCATTATAACTGTATTAGCTTCCCTTCCTATCAATGAGTTACACAATGTATCCTTAATAATGATTCAACAATCTCATTTTTTACCATTGACATCAATGACTGTGATACCTATTTGTTCCTAACTTCATAAGAAGCAAGCATCGCAAAAATTCGATATATCGTATTATTCATTACCAATTTGGTGTATCGTGTTACATGTTGGTGGGTCCTTGTGTGTTATAAAATTAATGGGAAAATAAAAGGAGCCACAATACCGCAAGTGTACGGTTGTCCAAGTAATACTCCGACAAGTCGGGTTTCGTTCTCAGGGATTGGACTGGTATAACCCAAGTGTTCAATAAACAAGTATTAGTAATTGCAAATACAGAAAAAGATAAAATATATTTATTTGGTTTTTATATTAATCCTAAGAATGCAAGAAAATAAATTACTGAATATAAATACTAAAAGACTAAGATGCAGATATGAGCTATACTTGAGTCTCGCTAGGGAATCACCTAAACTTACCTAATTAATGCTTTCTTTAAGGGCAGAACTGATATTTCTATATTAGTCGGGACTCTATAATCTCCTAGCCCCCGTCAGGGTGGACCTAGGAGCTATTCTCAGGTGTTACAAACCCCGTCAGGGCGATTATAATCCACCTTTGAATGAATACTATTTTACCCAATTGGCTATAAGGTTAACTAAGTCCGTCAGGATCAATAATTTCTACCTTACGTTTATTATCTAGTTCAGTAATTAATCCCCCCGTCAAGGCGATCACTTCCCCACCAAAGTGAATAGCTTAATTACTATGGCCTATCTCCGATTAGCTAATTCATTGATAGTGAAATTAATATAAAATAAGAAACAATATGAAATACCCAATTCAAATTAAACTAGAATCTAATCCCAAATTGAAATACATGAATTAAACAAATTAGGGTTCGTCCCATTACGATTCTCAAGTAATTAAGGTTTAACTCATATTGAAAGTAAAAATAATAAAGAAATTAATAATATACATGTCCTACTAACAGAAATAAATTAATAACCTAGATAGAGGAATTGGCTTGAACTGTTGTTGGAGGAAAAGGATTCTCCAGCTTCTGCTCTTGCTTCCGCCTCTTGACGCTCTCTCTAAGGATGTTAAGAATTGAATGAATTGTGAGAGGTCTTTGACTCTCTCTCTAAGGATATTGGATAAATTGTGAGAGGTACTGCATTATGAGGTCTAAGGGGTGTATTTATAGGTGTTGGAAGATCCTAGGTCGAATTTGCTTGGAGTGGAAGACAAGTTAAAGACTCTCAAATTCGTAGCTCCAAATTCTAGGAAAGGTAGGATTTGCTGCTGATTTGATTTGGTCATATCTTTTTCAATACTTATCCGTTTGAGAAGTTCCAATATATGAAACTTCTTGTCTTGGAAAGCTCTTTCTATTGGTGCAGACCATTCGTCCAGAATCTATGCCAATCTTTAATTATGATTTAATCTCTAAAACGTGGCTGGATTTTCAGATTCACAAGGCAGCTTTATCTTTTCCTCCTTTGAATAAATCTTTCCTAAATCTTCTTATTTCCATGTAAATCTTCTTTCCTTTCATCTTTATCTTGACTTGGTCTCTAAGTAATTACCATTTATCTTTTAAAGCTTCACATTAAATAAATAATTAAACCGCATATGCTTAAAAAGAATAAATCAATAAATCAAGAAATCGAAATAGGAAAGTGTACTCTAAAAATAGAAACTCGACTCAAAATCATTTCCTAACACTCTAAAATACACTAAGACTTTATTCTCACTTCTTCTCCTTGGATTGGTCTTTCAAGAACCGATTAACTTTGCATTAAAAATAGTCAAATTTACGCACAAAGCCTCAGATTCTGCAAATAGTTAATTTCCAAGGGGAGAAAGTGAAATATGATCAAATAAGCCTAAAAGTCTATCAAATAAGTTATTTATTCACCTAAAAGGATGTCTCCGAGGGGCTAATAATTAGAACAAATAGGGAGACATCACATGTATGGGTGTTGTTTTCATCAAGGGTAATCATCTTTTGGAGGCCTTATATAGGGGCAATTTATATTTTAAGGACTCTAGTTAGGGTGTTAGTTATCAACTAACTAGTTGAAGGAGAAAACTAATAAACCCCTACTTTTCAATATAAAACTTATCCCCCCCCCCCCTCTCTCTCTCGTGGACATGCATAGGGAAAGCATATGATGATCCAAAATCTCACAAATAAAGATCAACCGGCGCTAAAATAGAAACTGCTCAGCCGATACAAAATAAAACCGGAGACCAATTACCAAAACCCGTGGTCAAAAGATAAACCAGGAAACGATACATTGAGATCTGTGTAGAGAGATATGAAGAGAAATAATGACATATAGATCTAAGATAGTGATCAATAACATTTGAGATCATTTTTAGGAGAAAAAGGTGGTTATGATGATATGAAGAGACCACGTGGATTATTTATTGAGGTGTGGTGTTGATCCAACAAATGTAAATGTAGAAGGTTTGAGAACTATGCGGCACGATGAAAAACATTAGGTGAGCGGTTGACTATTAATAATATATTTCAATGACTAAATAATAAATAACTTTTACGAGTTTTTTTAAGGTTAACATTTTTTTGTAAATAATTGGCGATTTGGCATGTGAAGAAAAAAAATTGCGGATTTGGCACAAGGGCGGTGTCCTGATCACCGCCCTTACTTAATTATCTGATTAAATTCTAAGGGCGGTCATGTTAGCCTCACTTTGTTTTTATTCCCGTTTTAATATTCGACAAATCATCTTTTAAACTAAAATTCATTTTGGTATCTCTTTAAATGTTTTCCAAAACCCCTCATTAGATTAGTTGTGTTTTTATCCTTGAACTTTAGCTTAAGATTCAAATGAACAGCTCCGCGGTACACCGGACAAGTCTTGCGGTACACCGCAGAGTCACGGACCAGAGGAGCGGTGCACAGGATAGCCCGTCAGTAAGCTAATAAAATTGCACGGTACACCGGACCAAAGGCGCGGTACACCGGACCGATGCACGGACCAGGGACGCGGTGCATCGAGTAGTCCGTCAGTAAGCTTGAAATTTAGACGAACGTTTTCGCGGTGCACCGGACCATACCCGCGGTACACCGCACGAGAGGGTTTTCTGCACTATTACAAGAGGACAAAGCTTATATCCGTTGGAGATAAAATAGATCCGTTAGAGAGAAGCCTTATGACCGTTGGACCATATTTTCAGCTATAAAATGGAGTTCATTCAAGACACAACTTAAGCCTTCCATCTACCAATCTTAAGAGCAATTAATATTATCATTCAAGGAGGTTTCAAAGGAGCATTCAAGTCATATTCATTGTGAAGCTACTTAGTTCATATCCACTCATTTAGGAGTTTAGTTACAAAAGCTTTTATAAGCACCCTTAAACACTTTTCCCTTTCCTCTTAGTTCTTGTAATAGATTAAGAGAGTAGTGTGAGCATAGGTTTTATGCTTGGTTCCTTGTGTTGGTGATAACACAAGTGTATTTTCCTTCAAAGGTTTTTGAAGTGGTTGTAAGGGTTTGTTATCTCACCCGGTTAAGAGTAACGAAGATTAGTTGAGAATCTTGCAAATCCTAAGGAGGCTTCCTTAGGTAGTGGATGTAGGGAAACCGAACCACTATACATCGTTGTGTATTGTATTCTATCTCTACACTCTTTACATTTCCGCACTCTATATGCTTGATAAAATGCCTACATGAATAGTTTGATAATATTGTCTTTTAGGATTATCTAGTTCATTACTATTTAGTTTGCTAAAACAATAGGATTCAAATTAGCTTTTAATTTTATTTACTTGAAATAAAATTAGCCGATTAATTTCTATTGTCCTATTCAACCCCCCTTCTAGGACGCATATAGACTATCAATTGGTATCAGAGCCTAGCTCTATTGTACTTAATCGTTTCTAGAGTTAATACGATATGGATTCTAATCAACCGGAAGGTTCATGTTCTACTAGACCTCCGCTTTTTGTAGGAAAAGACTACTTTGGGTGGAAAAAGAAAATGGAGATTCACGTCAAAGGAATTGATTTCTTTTTGTGGCTTGCTATCAAGAAGGGTCCTTATATTCCTTATGTTACGGGTAGTACGGAGGTGAAAAATGAAGATGATTACAATGATCAAGACATAGCTAAACTCACCAAAAACAACAAAGCTATGCACATCCTCATTAATGGATTAAGTGTCACGGAATACGCTAGAGTTAGTGAATGCAATTCCGCTCATGAAATGTGGCAACTCTTGGAGCTATCATATCAAGGAACGGAAGATATCAAAGAAACTAAGATTGGTCTCTTTATCACTAAGTATGAGCTATTTCGTATGGAGCCCGATGAAGCCTTAAATGCTATGCATCAAAGATTTTCTAACATTGTCAACACCTTGAAGACTCTTGGTCAAGAGTACACCAACAAAGAACAATGCCGAAAAATCTTATTTGCTCTTCCAAGGAAATACAAATCAAAAATCAACTCTATAAGAGACACTAAAGATCTTTCGAAAATGACGGTTCATGAACTCATTTGAAACCTCATGACGGAAGAGCTTGTGCTTGAAGAAGAAAAGATAAGAGATGATGAGGAGAAGAAGATTAAGAAATCTATTGCTTTCCATGCCTTGAGTACCAAGTTGAAAGAACGAAAAGAAAGGAAGGAAAGTGAAGAAGATAACTCACATGAAGAAGAAACTAGTGAAGATGAAGGAGTGGCTATGTTAGCAAGAGATATGAAAAAATTCATGAGATACAAACGCTTTGCTAAGAAAGGAAGTTCTTCCTCACCCTACAAGAAGAATGATAGAGCTATCAAACAAGATGAACCCACTTGCTATCATTGCAAAAAAGTTGGTCACATCAAAACTTATTGTCCTCTTCTTCAAAAGGAGAAACCTAAGAGAGCAATACATGCTAATATCACTTGGGATACTCAAAATTCGGAGGAAGAAGAAAGTGATAACGAAAACGTCAATCTTGTTGTTTTTATGGGAGAACTTGAAAATGATGAAGATGCTTCTTCGGATGATGATACCGGTTCAACTCACTTTGCCTTTATGGCAAATCATGAAGAGGTAACTCCTAAATCTAAACTCTCTTTAACTAATGATGATGCTAGTGAACAAGATATTCATGAGGCATTTGATTCTCTTTACAATGATTTTTTAAATTCTATTGAAACAAACAAAGTTTTAACAAAAGATTTAGAATTTGAGAAAAATAGAACTAAAGAGGTTTTGAAAGCGTTGGAAGATTGTCAAAATCTTTGTGATGAATGTATAGATGATAATGAAAAACTTCATCTTATTGAGAAAAATCTTTTGGAAGAAAAAGCTTTGTTAGAGAAAAAGATTGTTGATCAAAATGCCATTATTTTAAAATTTACTAGTGGGCAAGAAAACTTGGATTTGATTTTAGGTTCTCAAAGAATGGCTTGTGAAAAAAGTGGTGTTGGATATGATCCATTCACTCACCAAAAACCTTTGAAAAATGTTTTTGTAAAATCAAAAATTTCAAATGAAATTCCATCTTCTTCAAAATCTTCTATCACTTGCACCTATTGTGAAAAACTTGGTCATGATGCATCTCATTGTTACTATCGTAAATTATTGGATTTGGGATCTCTTGTGCCAATTTGGAAAAGGCCTATATGGGTCTTAAAAAGAAAATCCACTAACCCTCATGGACCCAAACCTAATTGGGTACCTAAAGCTTAAATTATTTTTGTTTGTAGGGATTGAGCATCAAGAAGCAAAATATATGGCTCCTTGATAGTGGATGCTCAAGACACATGACCGGGAATCCATCATTATTTACACGTTTATATAAAACAAAAGGTGATAGAGTTACTTTTGCCGACAACACTAAGAAACGCGTTTTGGGTAAAGGTAACATTGGTAATATGAATTCTTTACTTATCTCTAATGTGTTACTTGTTGAGGGTCTCTCTTTTAACTTGCTTAGTATTAGTTAACTTTGTGATGTTGGTTTTAGTGTTAAATTTGAAGCATCTAGATGTGTTGTTTTTAAAAATGATGAGTTAGATACTATGTTTATTGCAAAAAGATCGGATAATGTTTTTGTTGTTGATCTTGAGAGTCTTATGTCTAAACATATTAAATGCTTATCCGTGGTAAATGATAGTTGGCTTTGGCATAGACGTTTAGGGCATGCTAGCATGGATTTGATTTCAAAATTATCTAGAAAAAATCTTGTTGTTGGTTTGCCGATTCATAAATTTGATAAAGATAAATTATGTGATGCATGTCAACTTGGTAAACAACATCGTTCATCTTTTAAATCAATAAATAAGGTCATCACCGTTAGGCCACTTCAATTATTGCATATGGATCTTTTTGGTCCCGTTGATGTCACTAGTCTAGGGGGTTCTAGATATGTCTTTGTTGTTGTTGATGATTTCACTAGATATACATGGGTGATGTTCCTTGCTTTAAAAAGTGATGCCTTCAATGAATTTGCAAAACTTTGTAGAAAGGTGCAAAATGAGAAAGGCTACTCTATTACATGCATTCGTAGTGATAATGGTAGTGAATATGTGAATTCTCCTTTTGTGCATTTTTGTGATGAATTTGGGATTGAGCATAATTTTTCGGCCCCTAGAACTCCCCAACAAAATGGGGTAGTGGAAAGGAAAAACCGAACTCTACAAGAAATGGCTAGAACAATGCTAAAAGAACATAGCTTGCCTACATACTTTTGGGGTGAAGCCGTTCATACGGCTTGTTATGTGTTAAATAGAGTTCTAATTAGACCCCTTATTAAGAAAACCCCTTATGAGCTTTGGAATGGTAGACCACCAACTATTGCTTATTTTCGTGTTTTTGGATGCAAATGTTTTATCCTAAACACTAGGGACTATTTGGGAAAATTTGATGCTAAATCGGATGAAGGTATTTTTCTTGGTTATTCCACTAAAGGAAAAGCCTATCGCATTTTTAACAAACGTACTCGTACTATTGAGGAATCTATGCATGTTGACTTTGATGAGAATAATCCGTTTTGTATCAAGAAAGTGGTAGATGTTGACTTAAATGAAGATACTCCACTAGATCAACCCTTAGAATTTCCTACTCAAGAATTAAAATCTCATGAAGAACCTCCTAAGGAAAATGATCAAGTATTAAATGAAGCTAGTACGGATTTACCAAGGTGTTGGAAACATATCAAAGATCACCCAAGTGAATTAATTCTAGGTGATCCAAAAGAAGGTGTTACCACTCGCTCTCGTATTATTGCTCTTTGTGCTCATCAAGCATTCTTATCTCAAATTGAGCCCAAGAATATTAAAGAAGCCTTGTTATATGATCATTGGATTAACGCTATGCATGAGGAATTAAATAAATTTGAGCGTAGTAAAGTTTGGACATTAATGGAGAAACCAATTGGCCCTACTATTATTGGCACTAAGTGGATATTTCGCAACAAGCTAGATGACACCGGTATTATTACTAGAAATAAAGCAAGGTTAGTTGCTCAAGGGTACAATCAAGAAGAAGGTATTGATTTCGATGAAACTTTTGCTCCGGTAGCTAGACTTGAATCTATTCGTATGCTACTTGCTTTTGCTTGTTATATGAATTTTAAACTTTACCAAATGGATGTCAAAAGTGCTTTTTTAAATGGTTTCATAGACAAAGAAGTCTTTGTTAAACAACCACCGGGTTTTGAGGATCCAAAATTTCCAAATCATGTTTTTAAACTCTCAAAGGCTTTATATGGTTTAAAACAAGCACCTCGTGCTTGGTATGAACGATTAAGCAAATTTTTATTAGATGATGGTTTTAAAAGAGGAAATATTGACTCCACTTTATTTATAAAAAGGTCTTCAAAAGATATCCTTCTTGTTCAAATTTATGTGGATGATATTATATTTGGTGCTACTAATGAAAATCTTTGTGAGAATTTTTCTAAAAGCATGCATAAGGAATTTGAGATGAGCATGATGGGAGAATTGAATTACTTTCTTGGACTTCAAATCAAGCAAATGAAGGATGACATATTTGTCAATCAAGCCAAATATACAAAAGAATTGATCAAAAAATTTGGACTTGAAGATGCAAAGGAAATTGGAACTCCAATGAGCACATCCACAAAATTAGACAAAGATGAAGATGGTAAAAATGTTGATGAGAAAGTATATCGAGGTATGATTGGTAGCTTACTTTATTTAACCGCTTCTAGACCCGATATTATGTTCCCCGTGTGTCTTTGTGCTAGATTTCAATCCTCTCCTAAAGAATCCCATCTTAGTGCCGTTAAGCGTATTTTTAGGTATTTGAAAGGAACCCTTAGTCTAGGACTTTGGTACCCTAGATTTACATCTTTTGAGCTAATAGGTTACTCGGATGCCGATTATGCCGGTTGTAGACTTGATAGGAAGAGTACTAGTGGTAGTTGCCAATTCTTAGGTCAATCTCTTGTTTCTTGGTCTAGTAGAAAACAAAATAGTGTTGCTTTATCCACGGCCGAAGCCGAATATGTTGCGGCCGGAAATTGTGTGACTCAAATTCTTTGGATGAAACAAACCTTACTAGATTTTGGCCTAGAGTATGATCGTGTTCCCATTCATTGTGATAACACTAGTGCTATCAATCTTACCAAAAATCCTATTCAACACTCTAGAACAAAACACATCGAAATCCGCCATCATTTTATCCGTGATCACACTCAAAAAGGGGATATTGTACTTGAATTTGTCACTTCGGAAAATCAACTAGCCGATATCTTTACTAAACCTTTACCCCAAGATCTTTTTGAGAAAATTCGGTGTGAGATTGGCATGCAAATTCTCTAACCTTCTTTTCTTGCCTTTTTGTTTAGTGCTTTTTGTGTATATTCTCTTGTTGCTAATATTTTCTTGATGTGATAGGATCCTTGAAGCTTCTAAATTGTTATCCATTTACTTCCTTAGTCCTTGTTTTACTCAAAATGTATTTTGACCCCTTAAAATTTTCAAAAATCGTATCATTAGTTCTTTTTGTTGTTGACAAAGGGGGAGAAATTTTAGTTAAACTTTTTCAAATGCATTTTGTGAGGGGGAGTTTTTATAAAAACTCTAGTGATTAGATTGAGGGGGAGTTTTTGATCAAAACTTAATCTTAGGCATCTTCAAAAGTTTATGATTTGTCAAACATCAAAAAGGGGGAGATTGTTAGCCTCACCTTGTTTTTATTCCCGTTTTAATATTCGACAAATCATCTTTTAAACTAAAATTCATTTTGGTATCTCTTTAAATGTTTTCCAAAACCGCTCATTAGATTAGTTGTGTTTTTATCCTTGAACTTTAGTTTAAGATTCAAATGAACAGCTCCGCGGTACACCGGACAAGTCTTGCGGTACACCGCAGTGTCACGGACCAGAGGAGCGGTGCACAGGATAGCCCGTCAGTAAGCTAATAAAATTGCACGGTACACCGGACCAAAGGCGCGGTACACCGGACCGATGCACGGACCAGGGACGCGGTGCATCGAGTAGTCCGTCAGTAAGCTTTAAATTTAGACGAACGTTTTCGCGGTGCACCGGACCATACCCGCGGTACACCGCACGAGAGGGTTTTCTGCACTATTACAAGAGGACAAAGCTTATATCCGTTGGAGATAAAATAGATCCGTTAGAGAGAAGCCTTATGACCGTTGGACCATATTTTCAGCTATAAAATGGAGTTCATTCAAGACACAACTTAAGCTTTCCATCTACCAATCTTAAGAGCAATTAATATTATCATTCAAGGAGGTTTCAAAGGAGCATTCAAGTCATATTCATTGTGAAGCTACTTAGTTCATATCCACTCATTTAGGAGTTTAGTTACAAAGCTTTTATAAGCACCCTTAAACACTTTTCCCTTTCCTCTTAGTTCTTGTAATAGATTAAGAGAGTAGTGTGAGCATAGGTTTTATGCTTGGTTCCTTGTGTTGGTGATAACACAAGTGTATTTTCCTTCAAAGGTTTTTGAAGTGGTTGTAAGGGTTTGTTATCTCACCCGGTTAAGAGTAACGAAGATTAGTTGAGAATCTTGCAAATCCTAAGGAGGCTTCCTTAGGTAGTGGATGTAGGGAAACCGAACCACTATACATCGTTGTGTATTGTATTCTATCTCTACACTCTTTACATTTCCGCACTCTATATGCTTGATAAAATGCCTACATGAATAGTTTGATAATATTGTCTTTTAGGATTATCTAGTTCATTACTATTTAGTTTGCTAAAACAATAGGATTCAAATTAGCTTTTAATTTTATTTACTTGAAATAAAATTAGCCGATTAATTTCTATTGTCCTATTCAACCCCCCTTCTAGGACGCATATAGACTATCAGGTCATTCTTGACCGCCCAATACCTAATACAATTTTTTAAGTATGGGCGGTATTTGGACCACCACCCTCTTCACAACGATATGAGTGTTGCGATGATAGGATGTCTCATCAAAAGCGGTTATATTCTGAATATTGTTACTTATACCACCTTGATAAAGGGCCTCTTTCTTGAACCTAGAGGAGAAGAGGCTAGTAAGTTGTTCGATAAAATATCAATGGAGAAACTTTGTGAGCATATTGAAGTTACTTTTGGGGTCTTAATTCAATGGGCTATGCAAAGCAGGGCACACACATAAGGCTATCGAGTGGCTTAGGGTATTAGAAAAAGGGAATACTAAACCTGATATAACAGCTTATAACACTATTATTGATTGTCTTTGCAAAGACCGAATGGTAGATAATGCCGTTAAACTATTTTTTGAGATGAAAGATAAGGGAATACCCTCCAGATTTTGTCACTTATAATTTGTTGATCCAAGGTTTGTGTTATTTTAGTCCGTGGGAAGAGGCTAATACATTATTGACTGAGATGTTTGATTGTCGAGTTTTTCCAGATATTATTACATACAATATATTGGTCGATTCATATGGTAAGAAAGGATTAGTAAGAGATGCAGAGAGAGTGATGTATATCATGAATAAAAAAAATTAAGCCTAATGTTGCTACTTATAATTAAACCTGATATTGCTTCCACTTCCCGTAATATGTTTATGATGTGCTGTCACAATTCTTTATTTTTGTTAAGGGCGGTGGTTGAATGACTGCCCTTACTTAAAATTGTATTTTACTCTTTGGGCGGTGTGTTGACCATCACCCGACAAGAGGGGCAGTAAACGGAACTTGTGCCAAAACGCCAATTAGTTTCCTTTCTATGTCAAATTGCCAATTATTTATTAAAAAAACGTTAAAATTAAAAAAAACTCAACTTTTACGGCATGTGAACGAAATTTTTCCGCGTGTTTCGACGTGGTTCGCAAGCTTGAAGAGTCAGTTATATTCTTTGTTATTTGCACATCGAGGCCTTTTTTGAATGTATTATTGCTTTATATACATGTTGAGAATTTTTTATCGTGAGCCTCAACTAAAAACTAATTTGTTATTCGGTCCCTTGCAAATAAGTCAAAAGAAATTATGTACGAATATATTTTTGGTTTTGTTGAAGGAAAATTATATTTCTGAAAAAATAATATTTTCGTTAATTATGAAAAATCACAACTGAAATTGTAGCGATGTCAATGTAAGTACAAATATAAAATGAGGAGTGTTATTTATTCTGTAAAAAAAAAGAAAAAGAAAAGAGAAGTGATATTTATATACTTGAATTCATTTATGTACTTTTTAAACATCTTTTTAATAGCTTTTTCTTTTTATAGTTGTTTAATTTTTAATATAACTTAAAAGTATTTTTCATTTTGTAATGTTTTTATGCATAAACAAACATCTAGTTATCCTACAAATTGATTGAAATTTTTAAACAAAACTTTAAATTAACATCCCTATTCTTGTAAAACAAAGTATGTTTAAATAAAATGTAAGATTAAGTTAACAAATTGTATTAGTGGTGGGCATAAAGAATTTGAGTTAATAAATGGGTTTATATGGTTGAGGATAATGTTTTGCTATTTTCTTTAACACTTTAGTTTTTTTTCATAAGTGAATATATTTTTAAACTATTTCTTATCGTGGCATCTTGTTTTTATTTAAAACAAAAAATAGTTATGTTCCAAAATCCATAACTTACGAAATTTACATAAAACTAATATAAAATTTACAGAAATTAGGTATATTTTAATTACATGTACTTCTCTAAAATCACTTTATATATCATTTATTATTATCGGACACTTTAAGTTTCACGCAAGAAAAGATATTAAGAGTTATTTCTTTTAGTCAAAAAAATAAAGCATATATTAAAGTAAATGACCATATTACAATAAGCATATAAAAATAATACAAACACTATACCACATGCTTCCCCGCTTATACTGTTGATGGTATATCTATGTCAACAAGTCATATTGGGTCAATTTCTACTTTCAGGGCTTCATTCTTCAATGCTTATCTTGTTCCTAAACTTTATTCAAATCTTATTTTTATAGGTCAATTATGTGACCTCGGTCCAACCGCCACTTTTCCCAGTTCTGGTTGTGTGCAGGATCCTAAAACTGGACAAGACTATTGGGACAGGCCGTAAAGTAGGACGAATTGTAGATTTTCCTTTAGGAAAACATGTTATGGGATGCAAATGGATTTACAAGATCAAAACACGGTTTGATGGTTCAGTCGAGCAATATAAAGCTCGTCTTGTCGCAGAAGAGTTTACTCAAGAATATGACATTGACTATGAAGAAACATTTGCCCCAGCTGCTCGCCTCGCATCCGTTCGTAGCCTTGTTGTTGTTGCCGCTGTCCGCAAATGGATATTATTTCAAATGGATGTAAGGAATGCATTTCTTAACGGTGATCTTACAAAATAAGTGTTTATGAAACCTTCTCCAGGTTATTATTCTCCTCCTCATAAGGTGTGTAAACTCTGTCATACTCTATATGGTCTTAAACAAACCTATCGTGCCTGACTCTATATTTAGTTCTATCATTGGTGATTTTGGATTTATCTCAAGTGAGCATGACTCTACTATTTTCATTCGTCGCACTTCCGCTGATATGATCTTGTAGTTATTGAATGTAGATGATATGATATTACTGGTGATAATTCTAAGGGTATTTCCGATCTTAAGAAATTTCTTAGTCAACACTTTGAGATAAAGAATCTTGGTCAACAACTGATCGTCGTTCAACAACTACGTGCCTCACATAGTAAAAAGCAAACAGTTGTAGATCGTTCTATTACCGAAGATGAATATCGTGTAATTGCTGACGCTACTCAGAAGGTGATACAACTTTGTTGTCTCCTTTTAGATATGGGTGCTCCTCAAACTACTGGCACGATTCTTCATTATGATAATCAAAGTGTTACCCAAATTGTGCACATAATAATGTTTTTCATGAGCGTACTCGTCATATTGAGTGTAATAGTCATTTCATTCTTCAACATGTTGCTCAGGGTACAACAAGACTTCAACACACAACCTTCCGCTGACCAACTACCTGATATCTTCACCAAAACGCATCTACCAAGTTGTGTTATGGATTTGATTTCCAATGTCAAACTAGTATCATTCTCACCACCTTGAGTTTGAAGAGGGTGTTAGGCTAAGTCCAATAGCTCCCTACATTTTTAGCTACAATTACGGTCGAACACCAACTTTCCTTCAAATATTAACTTCTAAAAACAGTTTTCCTCCAACAGTCTCCCAATTCTCAGGATCCGTGTTCCGATTTATTTCAATAACTTTTCTATTTCAACTATTTATTAATATTTTAATATTTTATTTATATATTCAATCTTTAATTTATTAAAAGAATATTTTTAATTAATTATAAAATTATTACTATAAATATTTTCATAATAAATAATTTTAAAGGATAAGGTAACTAATAGTTATGCACTAAAAAATCAAATATATATATATATATATATAGTAAAATAAAATGAATTTTTTTCAATCATTTCAACTACACATTTTAAAAAGAAAAAAGCACGCTAGATTTTTTTTAAAAGAAAAAAGCACGCGAGATTTTTTTAAGTTAATCATAATTTATTATATAAAAATTAACAAAAAAATATCAAAAAGTAAATTAATATAAAAGAAAAAAATCAGGTAATAAAAAAGAAAAGAGAAATACTAATTATATTTTCAAAAAACAAATAAAAATAATTAAAAAACAATAATAATACTAGTTTTTATTACCCTAAGCCGAACAAAAGAAAAAGAAAAAATAATGTAACGAGTAAAAGGTATCTCTACATGTGTAGATATTGTGTTATGAATATAAATGAATACAATAGGGTTTGTAGAGGCTTTTAGAGCCATTTAAGCAAAAAGTTATAATATAACACCCATGGCCATAGCAAAAACTATAATGACTCAAGACTTAAATTATGTGTAAATATATATTAATTATTCTCTTCATTTAAAGATCTTATTTACCTAGTTAAAGAAATTATTTACCATAATTATTTTACACGGTTTGTTTTCCAAATTTACTCCTAATGTTTTCCAAATTTACTCCTAATATAAATATTGTTACGTAGTTCACTTTAATATCATCGATTCATTCAATATAAATATCGTTTTTCATATTTTCTTCTCTAATTCTTGACAAATAGGATGATAAAAAATATTTTAAAAAAATGTTTTCAAGTGACATATATTATGTTGTAAAATAAAAGAACTTTGAGTAAAAACGTAAAATAAATTCAATAATAAGAACCTATATGCAATTGTTGTATAACATAGGGACCTTCACTTGCAATTCACTCAAAAACCAATATAACTCCCAACTCATTTTGATGATAATACAACATTATTTTAAAATTATTCACCTTTACAAAAATATTTCACAATGAATATCATTTAATATAATAAACATTTTCCTATATTAACACTATTTTCCCTATTAAAATAAATAATTCTCAATAATACTTCAAAAGAATATTACAACAATTATTAGATAATGTTTTTTAGTTCCGTAAACGAAGAAAAGACTAGACATATTTCAACAACATAATCGTAATTTTTTTGTTAATATTATAATGCTATCGCACCTGCTTACCTGACTGTTGTCATAGGCACACGCATTCACAATCTAGGAGGTAACTCACAATCTAGAAGGTAACGGCCCAGCCCAGTCAAATCTAAGCCCAAAATAATGTATAGAAAGTCACGAAATTCAAGGTAAAAGATCCAGGCGGATTCGAACCGCCATCCTCTCAAATGCAAAACATTTGGGCGCTCTTCCAAATATTGAGCTATAGATCCATCAGCTATTTTCGACTAAAAATTTGATTGAAATGACATTTTTTTTGTTAAAGAAAAAAATTAGGAAAATTAAGTAGCTTTATGGAATTAAGAACTTATTGGAAATAATTCAAGAATACACGAAGACCAAAACAAGATAAAACATGAGTCCCACGGAAATATACTAACAAAAAAATAGTTGCAAAGACTATTTCTCCTATTGGTTAAAGTAATTTATAAATAACTAAAACCCTTCCAAATGAATAATCAAAGAACATTCATTAGGTGTGTTCTTAATGCAACCCACAAATCCTGATCTAAAAGGGGTTAAAATAAACATTGCTTACTATATAGTTTAACACAATTGCTTATCAACTTAATGTAAACATCACCTGAGAATAGCATTTATAAACAGCAACTTGCAAGTCTAAGTAAACATTTGTTATTGTTATAAAACTGATGATGGAAAGATTATTATAATATGGTAGACTCTGAAACACTCGTAACCAACAGCTGAACCGGAGCATATGTTCGTTCTTGTATAAATATTGTATAAAGAACCATAGTGTGTGACAGATAAATCCCTTGATCTTGTGTATATTCATTTTGAAAATACACAAACAAAGTTCCTTTTGCCTTACAGAAAGCTAAGACAGTTTTTCTTTGCTATCACGGAAAATTGGCATTTAACATTGCAAACGATGATTCTCAAGCCCATTAAGAAAGCATACTCGGACAACCAATTAACATTTCTTCTTGTCAATTGCATATACAGGCAAGCAGCATCAACTGGAGAGAAAGCAAATACAAATAAATACAAAAATATATACGCAAAATCCAAATAGAGTAGAGAAAGAAGCAATCAAACCTTGCCACTTGTCACTTGTACCAACTCTATCCCTTCCAGCACTCAGCAACAAGCAACCAGCTCCCAGCATCAAGCAACCAGCTCCCAGCTCCAAACTCGAACTCAGCATACAAATCAGCAGCAGCCACATATACCTCAAGAGCTTACAAGCTCTACAACTTTATTCCCGAAACTCATATATCACAATGACACTACACATCAAAAACTATTACCCTACACCTAGAAATTGTCTATTCCACTATGTAACACAAAAACATTGCATAAATTCAAAATACTAACAAACCATAATACTTTAACAATGTAAATGATGAGAATGTAAAAGAGATCTCAAACAACAAAATTGCTATGCATGCAGAACAAATGTTGATGAAAACTGACCAAAGTTAATAGTTGGAGAATAGTCGTTGGTAGGTGACTTGATTATTGCGTAATGTAATAGTTGCTATAATTGCTATAGTTGTTGCATGAAGTGAGGTACCAACAGGTGATTAATGATTGTTGGGAATAAATTCTAATTATCAGCCACTTGTATAATACAATTTATTATTGCAAAATTCATTTCCCAGTATATTTTGAAAAGGCCTTCTTGATAAAGGGCTAAGTTATGAATTCTCAATTTTGGAAAACACAAGTTTAATGATTTAGTCTTCACAATATATTCTAAAATTTACCAATATAATAGGTATAATTCACCTTAATTTTTATAAAAGGGTAATAGTAAATTGATATAAACTTCAAATTATATGTTTTTGAAATTCTATTTTTAATGCATGGTTAAAAGTTAAAAACCCACTATACCTCTTTCAAGAAACGCAGTTGCTGAAAATAGATCCTGAGATTCGCACGTGTTGATCTTTGTCAATAGGTCGGGATGTCTTTATTGACCCCTGAATAGGTTAAACTACTAATTCACAAGTAGTCATCAAGCAAATATTGTCATCTTTTTTTTCTTTTTTTCTTTGTTTACTTTTTTATTCTTCTTTTGTGGAATTGTTAGGAGAATATCGAAAAAAGAATAGAAGAAACACAAACACACCAAGGGTGGAGAGCCGAGCAAAAAAAAAACCTCGTGCCATCTCCCCCTCGAAACACAAAATGAATTTTTTATTAGGGTTTATGACCTGCCAAGTGAGCTCACCCAACATGGCAAAGGTCTGACACACGCAACATATCAATTATACCAAGACTATCCCAGCACTTCTTTATCTTGTACTCACTCCATTCTTCTTCTTCTATGAATATGTATTTACTTTTATACGTATATAAATTGTAATATGATTCCTATTTAATAATCAAAATTAATTATTATGCGATGATAACCTTTCAACTCCACGTTAGCTTTGGACAGGCTAACATAGCTTCAAAGCTTCAATGCTTGTAATAGGTTTCCTTCCGGTTCAGAATCTGAAACATAAATATAAATTGTCATATAAACTAAATTTAATTAATTAATATTTTTACATAATAAACATACAACAGGTAAGAATAACTAATACTAATTAGTGAATATTTAAGCTATATATATAATTGTATTATATACCGTAAATAATTTGAATAGTAAAATTATCAACTGAGATGTAGAATTGACGGCCACCAAAAATCAATTACTAATTAACTTATCTATAACTAATTCAGAAAACATGTGACTTAGTTATATTAATTGAATTAAATAATTCATCAGTAGTAACCTTAAATCTCACCTGATATTAAATCAAAACAGTCTGTTCACAATCGCTCACCATACGACGTAATGGATAAGATTCCCATCATATGATCTCAGATCTCACCGATGAAAATCCAGCGGCGTTGGATTGAAAACTGCTCGGGCAATAAAAATCAACATGATCGACAGGGATAAATTACCGAAACCCATACTCAAAAGATAGATCGTGAAACGATCTACTCAGATCTGTGGAGAGAAATTGAAGAAGAGAAATGAAATCGTGTAGATCTGAGAATTTGATCAAAAGCCTTCGACGATATTATGAAGGAGAGAAAAAATAGATTTGTGATAGAATAGAGAGACCGGTGGGGTTATTTATTGAGGTGTGGAGTTAATCCAACGGCAGAAATTAAAGGAAGATTGAGAAATAGACGGTAGGATGAGAAATATTAGATGAGTGGTTGACTTTAAATAGAATTGTTAGGGATGCCGTTTATTGACTAAGTAACTTTTACCGCGGGCTAATGATACTTTCCCGCGGGTTTCGACGTGGCTCGCGTGCCTTTATTTTTATCATTATCTTAAAAATTATTTTTTATCAAAAGAATTAAAACAATATTATTATTTATCATTTTTACTTTTTCCAAAAAACGAAAAAATTGGTAATATATGTTTCATTAAGATGTGAGCACGGGTTTATGGATACCCGCCTTGCTCAACTCTAAAATTCTAAATAAAGAGAGTCTTTAGATACTGAATGGAGGGTTTGGTCAATTATAATTGATTTCAAAATTCGTATAGAGCGGAATAGGTTGGAAGGATAAGCATTCCCCACATTGATAAAGCAAAAACTCTACCAAATAAATTAATAAGTTCACAGTGATTTGACTTTAAGGTTGGCGTGAACACGTGACTATCGTCTAACTTAGAGAGAGGTGAATCGATGATGGTTAAACTAAAATTATTCTCTCCAAACTCATTATCATCTAATTTAACTAATGCAAGGATAGTCAGTTATGCAAATTAATAATTAAAAAATTATTTGGGCTTTTGCCAAACACTTAGAGATACTTAGTTTTAGGAAAGTGGTTTTGACAAGTTTGATTGAGACAGTTGAGAAAACACTTAGCATGTGCAAGACAAATAACTAGTTATGACTAGACAGATAATTAAACACAATGGAGTAAAGGAAGAGAATATGATACACGCGATTTAGAGTGGTCTGACTCCCGTATAACTTAGTCCACTGCATAAGGTCGATGTATAGTTAGGCTCTACTTAAACTCACATGTCTCTTAAATGCGATAGCACAACCCTTTAAAACTTCTTCGAAATCGTCTTTGAAGAATCCTAGTGTTATCACCAATATTAGTAAATCGAGTGGACAATCTCCGCTCATGGTATACCACTTCACAAGCCTGTGAAACCTTTCACTGTGTATCATCACATAAGCACGACTGAACAATCTTCACTCACAATCTACCACTATACAATAAGTGAAGCCTTCCTTTGTGTATCACCACACAAGAACCCGAGTATGCCTCTAATACTCAAAACCAATTCTCACTCTCTGAAGCCTTCAAAACTTGTATTTATACAGAAGTTTTGAACCATTCTTATATAGTCTATGGAAGATCACCCTTCTTCATTAGACCAAGCGTAAACCTAAGGTTGTACGATTAAGCCTAATATAAATGGACTAACTTCTATATCTCTCAATGAGTAGATAAATGAAAGTACTTGTTCTATATTACAAAGTAATATAGATATATTTGTTATGGACTACGTTGTACTTCTCCTCAACAAAATGTGAATTAATGTAATTAGCATACTAGATTTAAACTCCAAACAATTTACCATGTTAAAACTTATTATAATTAGTCTGCTGGGTTTAAAAATACATGACATCTTATATACATCTTCATATCACAACATACATGAAAATATATATATATATATATATATACACACATATATATAACGATATTAGTGCAGTTTATCGAATTAACTTGGAGGGGTTGGTAATTCCTTCATCATCTAGGGGTAGGATTAAGCTGGTGAAGGACTTATCCTTGAACATCAGGGTTCCCTATCGCTCCTAATAGCTTCTGACTGCTCCTGATCTTCTTTTCTAGTCAATTCCAGTAACAAGAGTGGACTCATTATTCTCTAGTATGCAAAAACTGGAGAATAACTTGCTTTTGTACCTTAAGATCTGAGTTGGAAATAGTAAAATTTATCTCCACGAGATAGAGAGAGCTTCTAATTTTATGTATGTGAATGTGTTGTGCCTTAACTCTTATCTTTATATCATACAAGGGTTTAATGCAATCACAACTCCCACATATATGCAACTACTAATTTTTTATAAATACAAAAAAACTTATAATAGTATATAGACAATCTTGTTATTATTTAATCTTATTTATTTAATTATCCTGAGATAATAAAATACTCTAATAAGATAAATACTAATTTGGATGCACTTTAAACGGAATTGATAATTTATATACTAATAAAATAAAATAAAAATAGTAAACTTTTGTTCTCTTCTTTCTTATGAGAGGCAATGACCATAAACCATGTTCTGAAATATAATATATATACTTTAAACCTCCTTATATTCCCAATTATGTTATTACCCCTTAGGTGATATATAACCTAATTAAAAATATATATAAATAACAAACATCTAAATATAAATAATTTAACAAAAATATCAGAAACTAACCTCTCACATACTCATCTAACACGACTACGCTACTCACCGCACTTCACTTTCTCAATAAAAAACTTTTGAAAATCATACAAAATCAAGAAGTGAATCTGTTAATCAGCTACAGAATCGAGCAAAGAATAACAAAATCAAGCTGCGAAATGAAGTTAAGCAATCGTTTCTAAGTTGTTTGAAGAAACTGTCGTTTAAATCAAAATCGAGATTCGGTAAGCATCTATAAGATTTTGTTTAATTTTTTAAAGTATATAGTAAATGCTTGAACATTAATGATTATTTTTATGTGAAAATGCATTTCTAGGGTTTAAAGGTTTGTGAATACATACAAATTAGTGGTTCTAGGGTTTCTTTGTATAATGTTTAAATATTTTTGCTTAGATTATATATAGTTTGTGACTATCTAAGCAAATATTTAAGCATGAGCACTTATTATAAAACAAAATATAGAAACCTCGATGTAGAATGTATGATTTTAAAGGATGGACCCTTATTATCTTGTAGCAATATAGGATTTAGGAATTTAAAGGATACATCTGATTTGATGTAACAACTATCGCAGAAAGTATAGAAGCATGGTCTATGAGTATAAAGCACGACAGAATATCTCTAAAATATCAGCTTCGGTTATAAGCATTGATGTAATAAATCTATAAAAGAGTGTGTGGTTTAAATTTGTTGCAAGACCATGTTATTACGTTAAGTAATTCATGAATCAAGTATAATATGTAAAATTCCAACATTATCAGCATCAGTAGATAACAAAATTTGACATAAACTGAAAGAAAGTAGAAAATGCCAAGAACTAAATACTATGCCAAATCATGGGATAAAGCCTTACTCTTAATCTCAAAACAACCTAAAATGATATCTTGTATGTATCAAAATGCATCACAAAGACAAGACATTAGAGTTTCCAGTGGAGGAGCTTAAAATCCTACGGGTGCATAAATCTTAGGTGGTGGACTAAGCCTCCGAATTTAAACCACCCTAAAATTGACGTTTGTATCCCTACCCTTATCTCTAATTTTCTTTGAAAATAGTACGAAATCATTAATGCATTTTTAAACTAAAAAAACTCAGATATTCATCGTAAAATCATATATTTTTCGGAAACTAAAACCTTTTGGATATCAAATAAATCAAATTTAACATGCTAAATATGATTTTGATTTTTGACCACATAATATATCATATATTTTATAACATGTATAATATAACATCCGTAAGCATGAAAAATACATAAAGTCGGGGATCGAATTCTTTTAGAACTTTTGAATTCATGAATAATTGTTTTGAAACAAATTAGTGAGGTTTTGCACTGTCAATCTAGTAGGAGGGACTATATGCCAACCGTGTGGGTATATACCCAACCATGTGTGTAGGTATGTACCTATGGGTATGGATTTCTTGGACATTGGCCTATAATATAATTGTAGAAAGACGAGAAGTTTGGTACATACCCAACTGTTGGTGTCGCTTAGGGTGTGATAAAAATATGATAAACAAATACGGAAAACAATGCACTAATCAGCTTAGACTAGCATGGTTCTGCAAGTATCACAGGACGCATGCAAGTTTTAATGGTAAGAAGATTCGTTCCTCAAGGACTTAAATGTGTTAGACAAATGGGTAAATAAATCAGAACAACAATAATTAATTAAAAGACAGAAAATAAATACGATTGATTGAGAGATTAATGATTAAACTAAATAAAAGTAAAGACAAATAAATATAAGATGGGAGAAATAAGATGATAGAATAAAGTTTAGGTTTTGCTAGTATGCACTAATCCTACTAATTCTTTATATCAGTTCAGTTTATAAGGGAGATAATAGCTCTTAGATAAATATTCAGAATTCTAAATTCCCCATATCCCCAGAGAGTGAACTAGGGTGGCGATCTCACAATCACGAGGGGACTCAAATAAGGTTATCCTGCGCTACTAGGGGTCCTAGGTGTAGTCTTGCCTACTAATGATGATTGGTGATTAAATCAAACCCTAATGACTATCTAGTTAGACTGGTGTTGTCAGGACCAATTACATGTACTAGACGTTTATGTGGTGTTTCAATAATTAGACACCCCTTCCAGGTGACCATCTAACTACTATTAGCAAAGCCTTAACTTGATCAGGTTTAAGACAAACAATAAATCAAAGCACATAAATCAAATATATGGTTAAGCAACTATAATCAATTTAAAACATATAATTTCCAAAGAAACTTAGATAGAAAGAAAATAAAATTCAAAGATTATACATAATGCAAAACCCAAGCTATGACAAAATTAGTTCATACCTGAAGGAATAAAACTAAAAGAATGATACGTGGTTGTCATCTTGCTCTCTCTTCAATAACTCTAATGATATAAAACTTAAGGACTAACTTATGGGAGGCAAGGATGACTTTACAAAGGTTTAAGGGTGTATTTATAGGTATTGGACCTAATTCGTTTTCTTGGAGTGGAAGACAAGTAACTTGGACTCCAAGCCCAACTCAAATTTGTAACCCTAAAATATAGAAAAGGTAATAATTTGTTGATGTTTTGTTTTGGCCGTAACTTCTTTGTTTCAACTTCGATTGACGCGTTCTTTATATCGAAATTGATCGTCTCGGAAAGCTCCATACTTTTGCTTCAGACCATTCTTCCAAATTCCTAGCCAATATTGAGTTATGATCACTTTTATGGACGTGGCTGCTGAAATTCAGATTTACTTGACAACTTTATATTTCCATATCTACCATTTCCTTCCTTTATCTCCAATTTCCATGCATATCTTCTTTCCTTTATCTCTTAGACTTGATTTGGCATCTTTCCATATATCTTTAAAGTTTCACACTAAATAAATAAATTAAACCCAATATGCTCTAAAAATAATAAATAATTAAATCAAGACAAGAAATAGGAAAGTGTACTAAATTATATGAAAAACGAGTATTAGACTTCCTAAAACATTAAAAATGATGTCTGCAACTAAGATTAATTCATCACAAATGGGGAGACATCACTACTAGATAGTGGGTATAAAACCGCATACTTGTGAGGAATATAACGCAATATTAAAATAATAGACTTTTTAATAATTATTACCACCAAATTGTACCCACCAAAATAAACATATATCCATCAAAATGGAGAAAAGTGTGAAATCGGAATTTTATAACTATATCTTTAAAAAAACAAAAAACTAATCAAACCTTTTAAAATATTGTTTGTTTATTTTAGACTTTTAAATTTCAAGAAATATATTTCTTTTTAATTAAAGTACCTTTAATCACCTTGACTAACACATTTGTTTCAAAATATGATCATGACATGATTTTTAATGAATAATCAAATGAAGTTATACAATTTTTTGATAATTTAACCCTAATAAAATTATACCATATTTTATACGATATATTATTACTCTCATATAGTAGCCCAACATTTATCCGTCCGGGTTAGCTCTACTGGTCAGGGTCATTTCTCTAAGCGGTAAGGTTACAACCGAATTATTGTCTCCGAGTAGAAAATGGATCTCCAATGTATTAAATAAATATATAATAGCCCAAAATTTCATAATGAAAAAAGGAAGTGTATTTTCCACTAACTTTATAGATAGAGAACGACTAGTGCACTTTGTGTAAATATTACGGGGGTTTTACCCTTTCTAATATTATATAGACAATTGAATTTTAAAATTTTTGTTTTAAACTTTCCCCGACCACAAATTTATATGTTGCATATACTAAATTAAGATCCTTTATCAAATTTAAAAACAAAATTTTGAATAACTGGCCCTCAGAAAATAAGGTAAACAAAATCCAAAGGTGGCCCATGTTTGTTATATTATTTTATGTATGAATTTTTTTATTAAATTCAATTTTTTTTGAAAATAGTCTTCAATTTTATGTATAAAGGTGTATTCAACTATAAGTTTGTTGGATTTTTTTAGAGTTTAAAAATCAAGGGGTATTCAGTCAGGATTTTAAAAAGTCAATTAAAATTTTGGGGTATTCAATTGAGATTTTAAAAACTCTTTTAAAATCCAGCTGTATTCAATTAGAACTTTTTTAATTCCATTAAAATCTTAAGGTATTCAAAAGTCATTGGATTTTCTAAGTCATTGGACTTTGTAGGAGTTTAGGGTTTCATTATAAATAAACAAGTCTTTTAGAAATCCTTTTACAGAAGCTGAGATTTTACAACTCCAACAAAAAAACAACGACTGCTGAGGTAAAAAAAATTATAAACTTTTTTTTCACATAATGTTTCCTGCCTTCATCATTATTTGTGATGCTAATTGACCCAATTAGTGGTGTAATATATATTTTTAGCAGCATAAAAATAATTGCATAAACTTATCACCAGTTATTCAGCTTGTTTTGACGGGAGGATTTGGATTCTTGAGTTTAATTATTTAATTATTTAGATGTTATTACATCACCAAATGATTTATTTCGTCAACGTATGTGCTGTTATTGCATAAAAGTAATTAATTCCTGTCTGAGTTGGTATTATGTCTTTTTCAACTTTTGCTTGAAAAAAGTATTGACTTCTAGTATTATTTGGTGGAACCAACAAACAAGGTTGTAAATGAAAATCGATTAGACTAGTTAATATAAAAGAAAATATCTGATACAGATGTTGCCCCTTCAACTTTTTATTCCAATAAAGCACTTATAAATTGGAAAAATCAATGTTTCAAAACTAAAAATCAATTGATGGAAAAAATATATGAAATTCTTAAACCAGGATTCTGATATTGCTGGAGACCATTTAAGATTCATTAAAGGGTTTATGTACTCTAAACATATTGACCTAAATATTACTTGCTCGGCTAACAAAGAGGCAATTAAAATTACTGGACCTATTGAAACATATAGATATATTGGGTTATTTTGCATCAAAGGATGGACCAACTATGCAATTTAATTATACTTAAATTACTTTTATTTCGATTAGTATTCAAATTTGATCGTGCGTTGACAGTTTTTCTTGAGAATAAGCTCCGATTAGCCTTGTTTGATCCAAAATTGAAATCTCCGAACACACAAGTACATTCTCTTCTCCATTCCGTGATTTGTAGTTATAGGGACTTACAGTGCTATTTCTCATTTTGTTCATTATGTGCGTGTGTTAATCAATTGCTTATCATAACATTAATGTGATTAAAAACCGAATCACAATTGAATCGCAACTGAATAAGTGTGTTTAGGGCACTTCATTGATAGTGTGTCAATACAATTAATAAGCTATAATTTCAAATAACTGCACTATTAGTACCTAATCTGTTATTCAACAAACTAAAGTTAATTTCAATTTAAAACCAAACAAGAACTCTGACTTTTCTAGAGTATTTTCAACCCTTCACTTTTCCATTTTTGAAGAATTACACGCTTTTTTCTTCAGAAATCAGTGTTTAATTTCTAGTTGAATTGAATTGCATGTCAAATTTTATGAGAAATAATCATAAAAACTTTGAGAATATTCTTCACAACTGGTTGTCTTATTGTTGCTTGTATTTCTGCTAGCATTCATGTGTTAAATGCAAAAACTAGGTTCGCGCATGCACCTATTGCTGTGAATATTCTTGTTGTACCTGTACCAGGTATTGTATAGTCTCATGTCTTACATTTTTGTCATATTTTCATATATATGTAGGGGCATTTTCGTCATATACTATTAATAGAGGAAGGGTATTTTAGAAAAAGTTATAATATTTTAATATTCTTGTAAAAAATATAACCCTTTTTTTTGATAAAAAAAGTCACTCTCTTTTTCTTTTTTAAAAATAAAATATAAATAAATAATTATATTAATATGTTAACAGGATTATAATGGAAGATTCACAACAAGATGCCAAAAAAGGAAATTATGAGCCGTGGACCAAATAACAAAGTGATGCTTTGTTAGAAATCATGGTTCATGCAATCAATTCTGGATGGCGTGATATTAGTGGAAGTTTTAGCAAGCAAACAATAGAAGAAAAAATACTTCCTAAGCTTAATGCAAAACTTGGATGTCAAAAAACATACAATAATTATCAAAGTCGGTTGAAATAGTTTAAGAATCGTTGAAATTCTTTTTCAACCCTAAAACGCTTTAGCTCCGGTTTTGGGTATGATTCAACTACACAAATGTTCACTGCTACTCCTGAAGTTTGGGATGAATATATAAGGGCGAGTTTTCAAAATACTAGTTTTAAAATTTATAAATATTTTAAAAAGTACTAAATTTTATTTTCTAGGCTCATCCAAAAGACTCTGACCTACGTTATAATAAACATGAAAATTATGAGTTACTAGGAATTGTTGTAGGAAACGTAGTAGCAGTTGGAAAGAAGTCAATTGGATTGAGTAGAGTTACTGATGCAATGACATTAGGTGTTGAGGAAACTAGTGATGTGCACATGGATGACTTAGAGTATGATACAAATAACAGCACATACGTAATACCAACTCAAGTTGATCCACAATCTCACTCTACATCGCCGCTCCAATCTCCTGAATTTTTTGAGGGTTCCAAGCAAAAAGTAACTCAAAAAAAAATAGAGCTCAATTTTGAAAAAACGCTATTGAAAGTGGCCTTATGGAGAAATTTGACAATATATCCACCAGTTTTGAAGGACTCTATAATTTACTAGAGAAAAGAGAAAATGAAAGAGAAAAGGAGAAAGAATATACGATTTGAGATGCTATCAATGAAGTGCCAAACTTGGAGAAGGATACTCGTTTCAAGGCGCTTGGGTTGCTTGATACGTAAGGAAAAAAAGATGTGTTTTTTAAGATGTCTATTGAAGATCGAGAAAAATGGATATCTCACATGACTGGGGACATGCATTAGGATCTATTACCTTTATTTCAATTTGGTTGATTTTAGCATTTTTACAATATTAATGAACAAATATTATTTTGTTTGAGCATTTTGATGACATTGTTATTGTTGAATCAGTTTTATTTGATATGAATATTTCTATATTTGTTAAGGATTCATATTTTTTCTTGAATAAAATATATGTTAAAGTAGTTACATAGTAAATTGGGTTAAGATAGTTGATGAATTTGCTTCATAACTTTTGCAGGATAGTATTTCAATTTAGACAAATAGATAGAGAAGACATGGAGGAAGAAAAGATTGAAGATGTAGAAGAGGGATTTTATGATATGATCAAGAACTTTTCGATGGTATTTGGTGCGATTATTATTGCATTGAAAGAGTCTATTTCTCATCGCCATATTCAATATCCGATGAATCGACGACCTATCACTAGCAAAGGGTATACTTATATAAATCAAGTATTACAAGAAGAGCCTCAAAGATTCCGAGAGTTGTATCGAATGCCTCCAAATGTGTTTATCAAGTTGTGTACTATTATTAGAGATCAAACACCTTTGGAAGATACAAGGCATATATGTGTGGAAGAAATGTTCGCATCATTTTTGCTTGTAGTGGGACAAGATGATCGATATTGTAGTGTTAAAGAAAAGTTTGGTCGTTCACATTTTACGGCTAGTCAGAATTTTAATGAAATTTGAAAGGCGCTAAACACTATAGCACCACAAATGATGGTCAAACCTGGAACTACAGTACCTCATAAAATAAGATCAAGTACACGATTTTATCCCTATTTTAAGGTAAGTTTTGTAATTCGATTCAACATTGAATGTCTAAACTTAATTGGACTATTTTAAATTGTATCTCTGCAATATATTTTCGTTTACTTACATTACTAGTAAATTTTTATAACTATAGGATTGCATTGGGGCTATTGATGGAACCCACATTCCAGCCACGATAACTGGTTCAGATTTGAACAGTTATCGAAATCGTCGTGGATTTCAATCTCAAAATGTTTTGGCAGCTTGTAACTTTGATTTGGAATTTATTTATGTTCTTAGTGGTTGGGAAGGTTCAGCACATGACTCAAAAGTATTAAATGATGCATTATCAAGGAGAAATGGATTGGAAGTGTTGCAATGTATTTGTTTTTATTATATTTTTTAATTAAGTACTAATTTTTGTGTATGACATACTAATTCGAATGTATTAAATTTTTAGGAAAATACTTTTTAGTTGATTGTGGTTTTCCTAATCGTCGTCGGTTTTTGGCTCCATTACGTGGTGTTCGATATCATCTCCAAGATTTTAATGGTAATGGTCGCCATCCTCGAAATTCAAGTGAGTTGTTCAATCTTCGCCACGCATCATTGAGAAATGTTATTGAAAGAATATTTGGTATTTTTAAGTCTCGTTTCACAATTTTTAAGAGTGCACCTCCGTTCCCCTTTGAGACACAAGCAGAGCTAGTGCTAGCTTGTGCTGGACTACACAAATTTCTTCGCAAAGAGTGTCGTTCTGATGAATTTCCTCCTGCACCTGAAGATGATCCATCATCTTCATCGCCTATGGATATAGACGAGGAAAATCATGATTTCATTTCTCAAACTCAACAACAACAAAGAGCAGACGCTAATACTTGGAGACTTGGCATTGCTGAAACTATGTGGAATGATAGCCAACAAAATGGTACAAACGAGAGTCAATATAATGATGAAGAAAGAGATGACAATGGGAAAGTTGATGAATTTTAGTTTCGTTTTTATTAAAGTGATTTTTAGTTAAGTATGAATTTACGAATTGATTATATGGATAATTTTTAGCGTCATACATTTAACGAAAGTGTATTTGTTTTATTGGGAGAGATGCATTTTTTTGGTGTATTATTTAAATATAAAAGTGAATGTATATTTTTTTAAAGTCCATTAAAATTTATTAAAGTCTATTAAAATCCATTAAAATCTTACCATAAGAATCCGTCAAACTCTATAGGAAATTAAAAAGAATATGTTGAACTCTATTAAAATATGTGGAGTTTGCAAAATCTATAAACTTTTAAAAGTCCAAAAAAATCCAACAGTCTCCTATTTGAATACCCCCTAAAAGTGCAAAGTAAAAAGAAGTTTTCAACATAAAATTTAAAATTTAAAAAATAGTTTTAAAATCTAAAGTTTTTTAATTATTTATTTGGTGTTTTTCCTAAAAAAAAAAATTTAAGGTCTAAAACTTTTTTAGATATCTAAAAACATTTTACATACTTTATAAAAAGATACTTCCAAATATATATTTTTTTTAAATAATCACTTAAAATGATTTTAGGTCCAAAAAAATACTATACCATGTTTTTTCTAAAAAAGCATTTTATAATACTTCTAATTACTTCTAAATATTTTTATCTTAAAAAATATTTTTAAGAAAACATCTAATATGTACTTTTTAAAGAAAATCTAAACTAATTGGGGTCAGCTATTGGTCAGGGCCTTGGTCATCTAATCTATTAATATAATCATCTAATCTAGTAATACAATAATCTAATCTAGTAATACATGTTCGAACCGAGTCAATGTATCTGAGTCCAATATAGCTTTCTTATGTAACAAAAAAAATCTAAATTAACAGAATAAGTCATATTCAGTTGTTCATTCAGCATTCAGCACTTATTACTTAAAAAAACAAACAACACCTAAGTCTGAATCATTCTGTTCATTCCGACACCTAAATCTAAGGCTAGACAATATTTTATGATGATTTTGTTATGGTCGGACCTCTAAAGCCAAATCTAAGCCCAAAAGAAATTTAAAAATGCAAAACAGAGATTAAAAAAACAAACGACTACTAAATCTTTAAGGCTAGACAATATTTTATGATGATTTTGTTATGGTCGGACCTCTAAAGCCAAATCTAAGCCCAAAAGAAATTTAAAACTGCGAAACAGAGATCCAGGCGGATTTGAACCGCCATCCTCTCAAATGCAGCAAAATACATTTGAGTGCTCTTCCAATTTTTGAGCTATGGATCTATCAATAGTGTCACGTTTTAATTCCCTATTTAATTCACAAGGATAATTACCACAAACTATATTGAACTAAAAAAGAACTCAAAACAAACCAAAAACTTCACCTGGCAACATTAAAATCATGATTTCAATTTTCTCAAATTCTCCTCATACCTACCTGCAGGAATGACCAATCGCATAAAATAGGGAAAATAAGGAAATTAAAGAAGAAATGTTATAAAAAAATAATACTATACCAATAAACTGGTTAAGAGCGTTATGTATAATCACCATTTAATTTACTTATTATTTACATCCTAGGAAGTAGAAACATTCACAGCTACCATAGATAATGAAGAATTTATTATGAATGGTTAAAATTGGACTTTACTCGTTGCATAATTTAACAACTAACTCATTATATCCCTTGAAAATAGCAATGGGCAAGTAATACTAGCCATTGCAAATATAAAAAATCTAACCATTTCAAAAACAAATAGTTATCATGAAGTAGATAAGATTATCATAGTACAGTAGAAGACTCAGGCATCACTTGCAGAAGAACTAAAGATCACTCCACAAACCAATAATCCTGCTCAACACCAAGACCAACCATGCAATGAGCAAACATTTGATCGAAGCCAAGACAGTTTTCTTGCTATCACAAAGAAACATATGATTCTCGTGCCCATTAGGATAGTAGTTTTTGGCAAGAAGACACAATAAATCCTTTGCATCCAACAACCTTGTTTGGTTCAATGAGTATTTTTAAGATAAAATCTTCTTATCTTTGGAGCAATAGAATCTGCATACACACATAACATCTTAGCTCATCAAACAAAACACAGATACATAAACAACAGAAAAAGCTATCAAACCTTGCAACTTAACACTTGCACTAACTGTTTTCCAACCAGCAACCAGCAACTCCTTGCTCAGACTCAGCTTACAAACAATATTCCCGGAAGAACTTTTCTAGTGCATCTCAGATCTCACAAATACAATACACATGAACAACCTTTACACCCTAAACAACTTTGTACAACTTTGTACATAAAAAAATGTCCATTCTATCCAACATAACACTATGTACACGCTACCACCATGTTTAAATAGTTTCAGCAAAAGAAACATGAATAATAAAATAAAATGAGTAAGAAAAGTTAGTTAAAACTATTAATTCGTACATATCAAGTTAATTGATAAGTTGATGATGGCTATACATATATACAGTTGTTATTGACATGTTGATATTGTAGATTTAGATTTAGTCAAGACTCTCCAAAAAAGCTAAGATGGTACGTGTTTGTGGGTGATTCATGTGTTTGTGCAGTGAGATGATTATTAATTGTGCCAAGTGATAAGATTCATTTTATAGTAAGAAAATTGGATATTTTGAACTCCAAATTTTGGAAAGCCATATGCAAAATTTATTTTAATGATAGTTAGATTTTAGAAACTCGTAGCTTCACTCCTAAACATGTGATTTTGAAGGAAAACATTTGACAGGTGTCTATAAATTGTCAATCTTAAATGCTAATTTTAATGCATGGTTGAAAGAAGAACGACGGATTAAAAGTATACAATACCTCTTTCACGAGTAAACAAGTTGATGAAGAAACATCCTGAGATTGGCTTGTTGATCTTTGTCAAGTACGTAGATATCTATATTGACCCTTGAATATATTAAACTATTGATCATGAGTAGTCTAGTCTACTCAGTCAAAGGACAAATCAAAATATTATCGTGATCTTTTTTCGCTTTTTTCTTTTTTTATATTTTCGTTGTTGGCATTGTCACGAGTATATGGCAACAAGAATAAACGGAGCAGAGGAGACACAAACACACAGAGAGGGAAGAGCCGAGCAAAAAACCCCGTGCCATCTCCCTCTCAAAACACAAAATGAATTTTTTATTAGGGTTTTTATGACCTGCCAAGTGAGCTCACCCAACATGGCAAAGGTCCGACACATAAAACATAACAATTATACCATTTACTATCGCCACTGCACCTCTTCGTCTTGCACTCACTTCATCTTCTATACATATATGTATATGAATTTTAACAAATTAACTTATTAACTAATTAATAATTGAAATTATTATCACACTCCTCAATATCTTTGAATACCCTTTCAGCTCCTCAATAGATCAATAGATTTGAATAACATAGCTTCAACAGATCTAGTAATAGGCTGCTTCTGGTACATGACCTGATAAAAAGCTCAGACGAATTAGATTAAGGCACAAATCGAAGGTACACCATACTGTCTTATTAAAGCAAAAATTATAACATAGATAAATATATGATTTAAAGCAATTGATAAATCAACTCGAATAGATACTTTAAAGCAATTGATTTAAATTCATGTAGAATTGACAACAAAAACAGTTTGTTTAATCATTTGAAACAATAGATTAATAAACAATCAATCATATTCTTGATTCTTTTTGTGCAAGTAGAAAAACAATTTAACGTTAATTCTCACCTTAGATCAAAGCTGCATACGAAAAAGCATCCGTTGATCCAAAATCTCACCAATAAAAATCAACCGCTAAAATGGAAACTGCTCAGCCGATACCAAATGAAACTGGAGACCAATTACCAAACTCATGGTCAAAAGATAGATCATAAAACGATCCATTCAGATCTGTGGAGAGATGAAGAGAAATGATGACATATAGATCTAAGATAGTGATCAAAAACCTTTGAGATTATTGTTGAGGAGAAGAACGTTGTTATTATATATTGAGGTGGGTATTGATCCAATGGATGAAAATGTAGATGGTTTGAGAACTATACGGCACGATGTAAAAATATTAGGTGAGCGCTTGATTTTTAATAGGAGAAATGGATAACTTTTACGCGTGTGAAGGATATCTTCCCGCGTGTTTCGACGTGGTTCGCAAGCCTGGAGTCGGTTATATTCTTTGTTATTTGCTTTGAATGTATAATTTGCTTTATATTTATTTAGAATTTTAGATGTTGAGATTTTCTTTATCGTGGACCTCAACTATTAATTAATTACAAGTTCGGTCCCAAAAAAATTAGTCAAAAAAATCTTGTACTAATACATTTTTCTTTTTGTTCAAAGAAAATTATTTTGCCTGAAAAAATTTACTGTATTTTCATTAAATCTAAGAAATCACAACTGATATCCTATTTAATTTCATGGTAAATACAAATACAAAATAAGGATTATTATACATTTTTGTTATTTGTCTTTTATTTCTTTGTTTTTAAACATATTTGGATCTAATTTGTTTAATTTTTAATCTAACTTAAAGTATTTTTCCGTTTTTTGGCATAAACAAAAAAAAGGTTATCCAGATAAAAATTGATTGAAAATTTTGAACAAAACTTTAAATTAACATCATTATCCTTATAAAACATAGTTTCGTTTAAATAAAGTGTAAGATTAAGTTAGCAAAATTGTGTCAGTGGTGGGTATAATAAATTGGAGTTAATAAGGTTAATATGCTAAAAAACCATGCTTTGCTATTTTCTTTGACACTTTATTATAAGGCAGTAGAAATGTTTTTAAACTATTTCTTATCGTGACATCTTGTTTTTGTTTTTATTTTAATAATAGATATTGTTCCAAAATCTACGACTTACGAAATTTACATGGAACTAATAAAAAATTTATAGAAGTTAGGTATATTTTAGTTACATATACTTCTCTAATATTACTTTACATATCATTTATAACTATATGACACTTAAGTTTCACGTAAGAATGGATATTAGGAGATATTTTTTTAGACAAAAAATAAAGCATATATTAAAATAAAGGACGATATTACAATAAGTTAAGTGTGTCAACCAATACATGTAAGTGACAACTCATTTTTAAGTAAAGTAGCTAAATGGGAAGAGTGAAAAGAAACCCAATTGCTTGGCAAAAGATCAAGTATTTTCTGTCTAATAAGCCTATTAGGTGTCCCGTTAAGTCTCCTATTCACAAGAGAGAATAAAATTTTGAGATTATTTGAGATCATTTGAATGTCTTCAAAAAGTGATAATGCAAATATGTTGTTATATATGTGTTTGGTAGCAAGAGACTCCATCATGTTGAGACAATCATTCTTCAAAATGAGGTTATTTTGGGGATAAGCTTTAGCCTTTAAGATAGCATTCCTAATTTCGGTGATCTAAACTTCTTTTGGTGTATTGGATGCAAATTTACATGTGGTGTCCATCAAAAAGTTGGCCCTTGTGAGTTGCAAAAAAAAATAGACAGCAATAACAATTTTAGCTTCAGTACGATAAGATGCATCTACATGAATAAGGATTAAACTTTGATTAATAGTATTAGTACAATTAGTATAAGTACGTGTAGTGTATTGGGGTACCTCCCTTGTGTTATTCATAATATTGCTTTCCAATATTTCTAAAGTTTCCTCAATTCCAAAGTTTCAAGTATTAGGAGATATGATTTATAGTAATATCCAACAGTAATTACTAGGTAATGGTTAGTCAACCATTTAATAACTACACAACAAGATCAAAAGCCTTTGAGGTTATAGTTAAGAAGAGAACAAGGTAGTTGTGGTGAAATGGAGAGACCGTATGGATTATTTGTTGAGGTATGGAGTGATCCAATCATTAAAAATATTGAGGGTTTGATGATGAATAACATTAGGTGAGTAGTTGACTTTTTGTACGACTTTTGAGATGTTGTTTATTAACTAAGTAATTGATAGCTTATACCATGTGTGAATGGTATCTTCCCGCGTGTTTCGATATGGTTAGCATGCTTGTGAATCGATTATATTCTTTAATATTTGCAAATTACGTCATTTTGAGTTAATAACTTGTGTGGTACTCTTTATACAAATGTCAAGACTTTAATCGTGGGTTTCATATAGGGATGGAAACTGATCGAATTACCGTTAAAACCCTATAATCGAATTTGAAATCGATTAATAGTATATAAACCCACAATGGGAACCAAAACCAAATAGGTGTAAAATTAAAACCAAAGCCACCAAAATTAAAAAAACGTATAAACCAAAACTGAAACAATTAAGATTAAATTAATAATTTAACAACGCATAACTTGCAAATTAAATATCAAAGGATCATAATATTGATCTATAACAATTTACTATATATTGACATAGTTGGCGACATAAATTTACTAGCTAAAAATAAATTATATGAGATGTATGGTAGAGTACCTTAACCAGGGGCGGAGCCAGGATTAGTCACTAGGGGGGGCCAAGGGGGTTCGGGGGGCAACGGCCCCGAATTTTTTTTTCCGAGTTATGTGCTATATAAATCCTTATATTAAGTAAAACAGTAAAATAAGTCCTTATATTTTACAAAATTACACTATAAAATCTATATTAGGTAAAGATTGCACTATAAGTCTTCTATTAAAGAAACATTGCACTATAAATCTTAATATTATCTTTTTTTAAATTAATTATTCTATAAATAATATAATTATAAGTTTATTAAAATAAATTTTAAAAGTTAGGGGGGTCCAAAAGAAGATTTTAAAAAATTTTAGGGTAATAAATAACTATAATTAATTTTTTTTAATAAGTAGTAAAAAAAAAATTAAAAGTCAGGGGGGGCCATGGACCCCCTTGGGGTATGCATGGCTCCGCCCCTGACCTAACCTTTGTCTTCATAACTTTCTATAAATAAAATAACTTTTACAATTGGTAAAGTTTCTTTACGTTGAGATAACACCCATAACATGACTGCAAATTAACTATCGAAGAATCGAAAAATTGATGTATAACAAATATTTACTTGTATATATACCATACTTGAGTCAGTAAGAGAAGAAGAAGAAGAAGAAGAAGAAGAAGAAGAAGAAGAAGAAGAAGAAGAAGAAGAAGAAGAAGAAGAAGAAGAAGAAGAAGAAGAAGAAGAAGAAGAAGAAGAAGAAGAAGAAGAAGAAAAAGAAGAAGAAGAAGAAGAAGAACCACTAACCACGGATGATGATGGTCGCATCCTAAGAACCGGTAAGTTACGCATTAGCTATGCACTGCTTTTTTACGTACTGTGAGTTCTTGTTGTTGTATGAAATGTGAATAAGTACACACACGCATATATATATATATATATATATTATTGATATAAGTAGTAATGTTATATTACAAAAACTCATGCTAACAATTCAATCTATCTATTGCAAGAGAATTTTCTATTTGCTACAGCTCACATTATCACGGTTGTGAATATCTCGATGTACAAAAAAGTATACTTTTCATAAAAAAACAAGAGTGAAAAATAGGAATACTCGCATTATGTCCTCATAATTTTCATTATTTATCTCAACTGTGATCACATTTCTTTCACACTATTAAGAATCATATTCAGATGCTGATCATATGGCCGCAATCCATCAATAGCATTGGTATGCTAACATTTCACAACACATAAAAATTCTCAAACATTTCAAGATCAAATACATAAATGATCTATGCTAACCCAAGTAATTTGACAAAATTCAAATCAAAATCTTCATAGATGATAATTCTACCTTGCAGTTGATTTGTTGAGCGGCCTTGATTTGCAAGATCCTTCACGGAAAAATTGAACAAAAGCGAGACAAAGTCGAAAAATATTTAGAAATTAATTATAAACAAGACTATGGATCAAGAAACTGTCCATTTATCAGGGAACCGAACACAAGTCTTTTTTTTTAGATGTATGGGTGTCCGGGCCAGCTTACGCGCACCAGACTATTCCCATAGAAAATATACACGCACCATGACTATTCCCATAGAAAATATACACCCCTCCTCATGCATATTCCCATTTAATGGGAACAGTTTACCCATGTTCAGTGAGGGGACTCGAACCTTGCACCTCTTACTTACCCCCTTTAAGGGCTCAAGAAATAATAAGGCTGTGGGGATTCGAACCCTGTATCTCCTAGATGAGAGTCGAACCCTGTATCTCCTAGATGAGAGACAGGCATCCTGGCCATTGAGCTAGTCCCAATGGTTACTGAACACAAGTCTTTGCTTTTACAGTTGGGTATCTCAACAATCCGACTTAAGGTTCAAATAGACACCATAATCTTTAATCACAACTTAATGACTAAGATCTAGATCTTGTGTACTAATATACTCACTTGCAACAACCTTTGTATGTGTGGAGGTGGATATAACATTTTCCAAATCCTTTTGGTACACTACTCTTGGATTCTAAGGCAAAAATAACAAGAATTACATATTGCTTATGCCCGACTTGGCACTGTTCATTTAATTTATCAAGATTCAAGGGTAATGGCAAGAATACTAAGTTACTTACTAGTGATGATTTCTTGGTTTTCTCATCATCAAATAGGTTCATGATAGGTAGATAGGCAGCTTCCTTATAAAGCTCATGTAGATACAACCCTGTCTAGCATACTTTACCAAAATCATAGAACCATGTATAATAAAATCTACATAATATTTAAACAAATCATAAGTAGAGATTTTTCATAAATTAATATAGAATTTTTTTAGAGGTTGAACATCATCAAAATATTACACTATCACAATTTTTTATAGATATATCACTTAGGCCCACAACATAAATTGGTTAAACAGTTTTCTTTCACAACAAAAAAAAACCAATAGACGTCAGTTAAGCCCATAACTTTAATCCGTTGCATCTTCTTAGGGGTAAAAATCGGTCGGATCAAATTGGAAAAAGGATTGTTTGGAAAAGAAAAATTCAATCTAATTCTAATCCAAAAAATTCAGATTTCAAAATTTAATTATAATTACAGACCACCCATAAATTTTCGGAATTTTTGGAATTTCACAATTTTGGTATTCTTTTGATTTTCTTCTCTTCGAAATATTAATTTTCGTAAGTTATTGCAATATTATATTTTTTCTAAAAAATACATAATTTTTATAATTATAACAATATAAATACAAATTACATTATAGCGCGAACCAACAATATTGATTCAATATTTTCCATAAAATTTTGCATTCAATTAGTTATTTAATGTTAAATAAAACAAAAAGGTAAAACAACATTCAATTGAAAAGTTAATGTATAATTATATATTGTTATAGATAACAAATATTCCGACAAAAAAAAATCAAAAATATTAAATATATATGCATCTTCATTTATATTAACATTACCAAGAGTTATATAAATAGTACAAAAGTATATGTATATGTATTGATCTTTATCTGAAATGTGTACTTAGAACATATTTTTGGAAAATAACTGAAAATTTTTGAGAAAAAATCACAAATAGAAATCAGATCGAAATTTGAAAATTCCAAATTTATAATATATGTTTCCAATTTCGTTTTAAAAATTTATATATATAAAAAAAACAGGAATCGGAAATTTGGTAATCGGTAGGTAAAAATCAATTCCAAATACAAAATTTTCGGATCGAAATTGGCCATATATTCGATATTTTTCGTTTCAATTTTCACCCCATACATCTTCCTCTTTGGATGTACAAGTTTTAAAAAAGTTTGTCTCCATATGTTCACCTACACAATAAGAAATTAAACATATTATTATCATAAGAATCATGTAAAGTTTTATATCTACATAAACATGATCGGGATCCAATGGATTGATACACCTCATACTCATATGCTATTATATGAAAATTGAGACAACAAAAAATATATAGTGACAAAGTAGTAATTTACCTTGTATTTTAGCCTATAACAAACTTTGTGAACAAAATGGAGTCTCTAAAGTGTCGAGATTGACTCTACTTCGATGAGCACTAACAACTCTTCCTCTAGTAGAGAATGTCGACTCCGAGGCAACGCTTGAAACTGGAATAGCCAAAAAAATATCGAGCAATCAACTGTAAAGTACGACACTTTATCCCGTATGTCTTCCACCAATAAAAAATGTCAAACTCAATAAACCCATGCATAATTGCCTCTTCCCGATAGTGATCCAATTCTGATTTCACAAATTCCACCTTAATACCACTATTTAGAATATTTACCAAGTCATATGAGACTTCCATCTCTCCCCCAATACGAGTTGTATTTTTCAGGCTAGATGCATTATCGCAAACATCGTTAGCATTTCTTTTATTAGGAATCCTTGCTTGATATTTTAGCAAATCATATCAAGAAATTTTAACCTTGTCAATTTTCCTTTTGCAAACTCACCATATATTTTTTGAAAATAAATCCAATTAACTCTTAATTTTTTCTTGTATCTAATATAGTCGATACATCCAAAACAACATGAACAATACTCAATTACTTTTCAAATTCTATAAATTTTTTATCAGTCATATCACAAATTACTCCATCAACACATAATTTCCACTTACACAAACTTTTCACTAACTTTACAAATTTGAACAAGAGTACAATTTGAGGTTGGATATTTTGTCGCAAAAAAATCTTAGTCATTGTATGAAATTTTTTAAGTTTCTCGGTGATTTTTTCAGCCATAACCCAATCATTTTCAAATGGCACACTTGTATAATTCTTGTCCCTAACTTTCATCCGAGAAAATATATCCTTGTACTCAAGCGCTACTCGAAGCATCAAATAAGTTGAATTTTATCTAGTTTTACAATCACCAACCAATTTCGTAGTACAAGATACTTTATTTAGGCGTACCACCTCCTAAAACTTTTCCTACCTATATGGACTAGACGACTAAAAGAAGACATTCTTGTAATTTTATTTAATTTCACATTCAATGAGGATTAACCCTTATGTGACAGCCAAATTTAATTTATGGGCACAACACCTCATGTGCACAAGTCTACCATCATGTAACATATCGACAAATAATATGTCAACAATTGACCTTACTAGACCATAATTTTTGTTGCAATTACCTACAATGATCGTAGAAAACTTGGTCTCTACGTTCCATGTGGTTAAACTATCAAGCAAATTTTCAATCACCTCAATCGAATGAGGTGATGACACATAAATGAACCTATAGTTATCATCATAAATTGACATGTTACTTTGAATTACTTAAGGATCCATTAATTGAAAACAACATATTAAGAAACTTAGTTGTTAAAAACAACCCCTAATAAGATTATTTATTAAAAATAGCCCTTGACAGAAATACCGTTATATAATCCTTCTAATTGATGGGGTTAACCTCGATAGGTTTTGGGGAAATAAAAAAGGCTATCGAGATTTCTAAAAGTTATAGAACCTATCGATCTATGATGTCACAGTCTCAATATTTGAGTATGGCAAACGAAGAGAAAAAGCTATCGATTCTCAGCGAACCAATAACAAAGGAAATAATAGGGAAAAGAATTAGGGTTTGCTGGCAGAACCTTGATTTGGGGGAAAATAATGAATACTACAGCACTAGGATCAACAACGCCTCGATAGGTAAAAAACTTTCTCCTAATTGTTTCTCTTATTTGTCGTTAGTTGTCTACATGAGGAGCGTGGGCTTCACGACAATTTTCGCAATTATGACTAACAAAAACTAGGAAGCGTGTGCTGCTATCGTAATTATCATACATGGAGTAACGGGAAGACAGTTCTTGAATCCCTAACCAAGGAGAAATTTGGCTGAACATAACACTTACCAAGGTAATCTTATAGCGTGGTATATGCTTAACAATCATTTCATGATCACACAGGAAACGAAGAGTCTCTCAAGTCCTTCAACAAGGTACAACGCCTATAAATACCTGATAGGAAAATAAGACAAGTACCGTGTTACCAATTACCTCTCTTTTTCTGCCTACTCTTCTCTTCTATCCTTTTATCTCTTCAAATTTCCCAGCATCCTTTACTCTACTTATCTTCTCAGTTTTCTCACACTTACAGTTATCCTCGTTGTAGTTTCTGCTCCTTCTCACAGGTTCAGAAATATGGCTACTCGAGATTTCCATTCTCTCCCAATTATACCTCTCACTGACCACAAATTTCGTAAACTAGGAGTTATTAATATAGGGACTAAATCTAGACTCGCTGAATGTATGAAAGAAGAAAGAGCTATAATCCTTAAAGTGGTTGGAGGAAACATAATATATACAGTCCAAATGCGTAAGTTTATTGAGGAAAGGTGGGGCATACAAGGAAATTTTCGAGTAACTGAAGTTAAAAGCAACACATTTAAGCTAGATATTTTTAATGATAAGGAATTTAAGCGAGTATGGGAGCTACGTCCGAGTATTATCCAAAAAATGCACCTCAGCATGACCATCTGGCCACAGGTTAAGGAATTTACTGAAATTTCATTAGACTATTCTTCTATTTGGGTGCAGATCAGAGGTCTCGCTTTCAAACAAAATAACCTAACAACGGTTAAAGCTCTTGAGGCATGTTTCATAAAGATTGAAGCGGTGGACTATCCTACGGTGGTGAATGGAGATGTAAAAGTTCTTAGGTTCAGGGTTAAGTTCAACATCAAATACCCTCTACCCCCAGGAACCTATCTACTCCAGGAAGAAGGGGTTGCATGGGTCCTTTTCCAATATGAAAATACTGGACTCCTATGCTTTAGGTGTGGTAGAATTGGACATCAGTATGGCGAGTGTCCAGTGAAGGTTATAAAGCAAGTTGAAGATATTGATGAAAAGAGGAAGGTTACGAGGAGTATTGGCAATGTTGCCAAGTTTCCACCCTTTAACCCTATCTATGGTCTACATTTAAACATCAATGGTGATTTTGTTAACTTTATTTACAATGAAGGTGGTTTAAGGAGTGCAGGTCAAACAAGTAGACAAGGAATGGCTGCCAAGGGCATCGTTATAAATGAGGGAGGAGCTAACATCCTGGAAAAGTACAACTACATGAAGAATATTGGGTTAAGCAAAGCTGCAGCATCAAGAGAGAGGGAAGAAGAGAAAGACAGTGAAGAACAAGAATGGGAAAGCTAGAACAGACAAATTCACGAGCTTAGGAATGAACTCCATGAACAGGCCTTAAAGATTGAAGCATTTAAAAAAGCGCATGGAATCACAGCTGAAGGGGAATCAGAAGCAGAGGTGAATACTAGAGCAGCAATAATGGCGTTCGAAGAAGAAATGAGCAAAATAAAAGGGAAACAGGTACAAACAAGCAGTGTTCAAACCTCTTCCAACCAAGAAGGTTTCTTAGATGCCCAACATAAGGTGAAAAGAAGGAGAGAACTGAAGTTTGGAACTATCAACAAAGATCAGTTAAGAGGAGGGGTCCAGTCAGTAGGTGGAGTCAAGAAGTTGAGAATTGTTGATCCAGTTGAGGACTTTGTGTACAATAACCAGTTTAGTGTACTTATTGGACAAGAGGAGGAAGCGCAAGAGAAAGGGGAAAAGCAACGACAAAGGGTATCAAATGCTGATAATATATCAAGAATGATTGACGAGTATGATTCCCAGTTCGATCCTGAAGAGGAGGAGGGAGGCAGCTTTGAACAGAGTGAGAATTACTTTGAAAAGAATTATGAAGGTGGAGGTGAAGATGACGATATGAATTTCAAATATCAAGATGAAGATGATGATATGTATGGCGAGGAAGAGGGGAGTAAAGGAGGCGACAACTCCTCTAAAGCTGTGGGTTACACATGACTACATTGTTTTGGAATGTCCAAGGTGTACGAGCGCCTTTGACATTGAATCGTTTGAGCTCGTTGAATAATAGATTTCATCCTTGAGTGTTGGTTTGCTGTGAAACAATGCTGAGAGAAGATGATTCTCAAAGCATTGTTAGAAGGTTAGGTTTTGAAAAGTCTTTTTGCGTAGAATCCACTGGAAAAGCTTTCCATTCTGGTGGGTTTCTGGTTTTGTGGCATTCCTTTGTTTGTCTTGATGTTATTTTGGCTTGTAGTTCGTATGTAATAGTTAGAATTAATGAACTTTCATTTTGCTACTTTATGGTTTTTATTCACGCACCAAATGACGTTAACGATAGGAAAGATATAAGGGAAGAAATTATAGGTTGGAGTAGCAATATAAAGGACCCATGGATGATAATGGGTGACTTTAATGATATCCTCAATATGAATGAGAAACTAAGTCAAACCCCAGCCAATATGACGCATATTAATGACTTTATTAACTTTACACATACTAATTCACTTATGGAGATTAAAACTAACGGTTGTTTTTTTACATGGTCAAACATGATGGATGGAGACAAGCATGTCAAGACTAGGATTGACAGGGCACTAGCCACCTACGAATGGACCAAATTATTCCCAAGATCACAGATTGATATACCACCGGCTATCGGGTCGGATCATTCTCCTCTCATTCTTCACTTTGATTATAATTTGAAAATAGGGTGCAAATTCTTTAAGTTTGAAGCTAGGTGGCTAGATCATAGGGATTGCAAAGAAATCATAGATTCGAGTTGGAATAAAAAATATCATAACAACCCAATGACTAATTCTTATAATAAGGAGAGAAAATACTAAAAAAGACCTTAACAAGTGGGGTATCAAAACCTTTAGGAATCACGAAACTAATATTAGAAAATTACAAGATAGGCTGACTTTCCTAAACAAGAGTTCCCCAACAACTGATAACATTAACGAGGAGAAGGAAATAAAAGGAAAAATAAAAGAAGAATACGAAAAAGAATAAAAATATTGGTACGATAGGTCTAGGCAAAATTAGTTATTATATGGCGATAAAAATACTAAATACTTTCATATGGCCACAATTCATAGAAGAAAACATAATAGAGTAACTCGCATTAAAAACGAAAGAGGGGAATGGGAAGATAATAATGAAGGTATTAAAGACTATTTTCAAAACTATTATATAGACCTTTTCTCTGAAAAATCCACAAACCTCTTAGATATGGATAAAGTCGTCCAACATATCAAACCTTGTATTACAAGAGAAATAAATGACGAAATCACTATGAAACCTAATATAGAGGAAATAGAAAGAGCCATTTCCGAGCTTTCTGCATCTAAGGCCCCTGGCCCAGATGGTTTAAATGGTAGATTCTATAAAGATTTTTGAATATCATTAAACAGGATGTCCTTAAAGTCATTTTTTATTTTTTTGAGTTGAATATATCTATTGAATCTATTAATGATACGTTGATTACACTTATTCCGAAAGGAGAAACTCAGGAGAATCACGGGGATTTTAGACCTATATCATGTGTGAACTTCATCTACAAAATAATAGCAAAAATCCTCTCAAACAGTCTTAGAAACATCATGAATGATATTATTTCTCTGACACAGTCCGCTTTTATTAAAGGAAGAGCCATTCAAGATAATATTATCATTGCACAGGAAATTTCGTTCTTTATGAATAAAAAAAGAAAAAATAAGAAAAATATGGATGCTATTAAGATAGATATGAGGAAAGCTTATGACCAAGTAAAATGGGAGTTCATAATCCTTGTTTTAAAAAAAAATGGGGTTTTGTGATATTTGGATAAATTAGATTAAAAATTGTATCACTACAGTGTCTTTTAATATAAATCTTAATGGGGAAAGACTTAATAAGTTCAATGCAGGACGAGGACTAAGACAAGGCGACCCGCTATCTCCCCTTCTGTTCTCTTTTATGACAGAAGCTTTGATTACTATCATCAACCACAGCGTAGGAAAGGGTGAAATCAATGGTATTCAAATTAACAGAAAATGTCCCATCATCTCTCACCTCCTTTTTGCAGATGACTCACTGTTCTTTCTAAATATAGAGGAGACGAATTTTGAAAGTTTTAAAAATGCATCGACACATATTGTAAAGGCTCAGGTCAAAGTATTAACCTCCATAAATCGTCTATTCTTTACAGTAAAAAACTACAGAGGAAACAAAGAAAGTCGTCACCGAGACTTTAAACATGAAAGAAACAACGAGTTTAGGTTCTTATCTCGGAATACCTCTATGTCATAAAAGATCTAAAGTTGAATCTTTGGAATGGATCGCGGAGAAAGTGTTCAAACATACGGAAGGATGGAAAGCAAAACTATTATCGGAGGGTGGTAAGGAGGTCCTTATTAAGGCGATTCTCCAAGCTATCCCCAACTATTACATGTCTATATTTTCTTTTCCAGCTTCTTTCTGTAACAGGTTAATCTCGGCTATCTCAAACTTTTGGTGGATTTCAGGCGAGAAGAATAGAATACACTGGCTCGCTTGGGAAAAGGTCGCAATTGGAAAACTCATCGGTGGATTAGGTTTCAAGGATTTTAAGAGAATGAATACAACACTTCTGGGAGCACAAGCATGGAAACTTATCCATAGCCAAGATACACTAGCAGCCAAATTATTGAAAGGTAATTATTTCCCCAAAACCTCTTTTTTAAATTGCAAACTTAAACAGAGCAGGACATGGAGCTGGGCAAGCCTTATTGAAGGACGAGATTTTATTAAAGAGCATGGATTACATATAGTAGGAAATGGAGAAAACATTAATATCGGGAAGGACAAATGGATAGACACAGATTGGGTGATCGAGAAGCCCAATAACTGCACAATTGAAAAGGTAAGCGAACTCATAAACAAAAATGAGCTGAAATGGGACTTAGAATTACTTGACACATTATTCCCGAAACCGATTATCCCACTCATAAGAAGGATCAGGATACAAGAGTTACCACAGGAGGACAGATACATATGGCCTTATTCAAAAGAAGGGACATACAATACCAAAACAGGATACAAAATCATTATCGAAGAATATATTAAAAAGAAACCTAGTACCTCAGCTTGTATAGATGATAAAGACCTAGAGGTATGGAATACTATATGGAAGTCGAATATACCCAAGAAGATAAAATTGTTCATGTGGAGAGCGATCAATAATGCTCTGCCTACTAACGAAAATTTAAACAAAAGAAGATGCTCGGATACCAAAGAATGCCCATGGTGTGGGAAAGATAGCGAGACAGTTGAACACCTATTGTTAACTTGTACTATGTGTAAAGAAATATGGGTAGGGACACCTCTCCAGATAAGAATAGGGGAGGAACCAAGTGAGAACATTGATATCTGGTTCTTAAAGTTGATCAAAGCTTATAAAGGATTAGGATGGGACGAGGGTGTGTTTAGAGATTTAATCATGATCAATCTATGGAATATCTGGAAAGGGAAAATGAAGGCAATACATGAAGACACAAAAATAGAAGGAGATATTGTCATTAAAAATACAACTAGGCTCATTGAAGAGATCCATGGAATAGATTGGAAGGACGTCAATAAAAGCAAACCATTTAGAGGAAATGGGGAGTCAGAGAATGGCAATCAAATAGAATATGAGTTAAATGAAATAGAAATTCACTGTGATGCAGCGTTTAAAAACAAATACGAGCCTACGGGTTTAGCAGTGATCATTACTCAGTATCCCGGGAAAACAGTTACTAAGTATAGTGGGATGGCAGAGTGCAATTCTAGTGCCGAAGGGGAAGCTCTTACAGTCCTCAATGGCGTCGAAGTGTTCAACATACACCTAGATAAGAAAACGGTAATTTTGTCGGACAACCTTGAAGTTATTCAAGGTATCAAGTAGGTGTCAGCAGCAGGTTGGGCAATCCAACCTATTCTTTGCAATATTATCCATAAAGTGAATGGAAGTACTTTCTTGAAGTTTAAACACATCAAGAGGAACCTCAATTGTGTCGCGGATAGGGTTGCTAAAGAAGCTAGGCACGGGGCACTAATGAATCGGGAGATGATGCCTAATACTCTCGAGTTATCAAATCATTTATGTAAATTAGGGATAGGGTAATATTTATTTTGATTGGTGCGTAAGCACCGTCACTTTTCCAAAAAAAATCCTTCTAATTACTCCTTAATTTATTATTTAAATTTAACCACCATATTACAACCTCCTCTCACCACCACCACCTCCACCACCACCCACACAACCACCACTACCACCCCACCCCACCACCCACACAACACAACCACAATCACCACAACCACAACCACAACCACCACCACCACCACCTATTACTGTTTTTATCACACGCACGCGTCTGTTTCTTATCATGACATCTTGTTTTTATTTAAAATAAAAAATAGATAATATCCAAAACCCACGACTTACAAAATTTACATGAAACTAATACAAAATTTATAGAAGTTAGGTATATTTTTATTACATATACTTCTCTAAAATCAATTTACATATCATTTATAATTATTACATATCAATTTACTTCTCTAAAATCCTTTGTGTGTTCTAAATAAATGCAAATAATAATCGAACCACAACCGCAAGTGTACGGTTGTCCCAAGTAGTATATCTGATAATACAGATTCGTTCCAAGGACGGAATGGTTGATCACAATGTCTAGCAAATAGTGATTGATGCACTTATGAAAACAAATAAAGGTAAAATGTTTGTTTGGTTTTGTTATTAGAACTAATGAATGAAAGACAAGTATTAAAATGCAAATAAAAGCTAAGACGCAAGTAAAATGATGTAAAACGCAATATGAGATGTAGCACTTGAGAACGCAAGGATCCTCCCAATCCTATTTCCTAACTTATGTTGTTTAAGGGCTAAATTAGTCAATTACAATGGTCGGGATTCTAAATTCCTTATACCCCCGTCAGGGTGGACTATAAGGCGATCCTAAAGTGTCACTAGTCCCGTCAGGGTAAATATGATCCACCGTTGGATGTTTAAGTGTTATTACCTCATTGGCCCTAGGATTAGCTAAGCTCGTCAGAATCATTAACTTCTATCCTAGATTCAATAAATATTTCCGTACCTAAACCCTCCGTCAGGATGATCCAATCGCCACTAATTGGAATAGCCTAGATACTAACACCTGTTCTTAGTTAGCTACTCCAAAAACAGTAAAATAAACTCAATTTATTGAAAAGAGTAAAAGCCCTAATTTAGTTTAATTCAATAAAAACCCAAATTCAACATTCGTTAATTAATAAAATTGGGATTCACCCATTGTTTGTTCTCAAGCACTATGAATTGTTTAGCTCATATTAAAACGAAAAACGAAATTAAAAATAAAGGAATTCATATTTGATTACAAAATTAAAGATAAGAAAAACCTAATTTCCGGAATAGGAATGACTACGAACGGAGATATAGACCCTCTCCAGCTCTTGTAGCTTCTTCTTTCTTCCTTCCGTTGACTTCTCTCTGGTGTTTAATCTTGCAGAATGTGAATTGTATGTAAAATAGAAGTCCAGACCTCCTTTTATAAGTGCAAATTCGTTCTAGGGCTTGGACCAGAAAATAGAATATTAATTAAATGTCCAAGCCCACTTTCTAAGCCCAAAATCCCGTAACTGCTGATACATCTTCACTAAAACAGCTTTTCCCGATGCGTTACAACTCCGATTGACCTCATTCCAGTTGCTAAAGTTCCGTAACTCGATAAGGAATGATTTCTCTTCAAAGGTCAGCGGCTAGATCATCGCTTAAGCACCTCGAAATCAGCAATCTATGGCCTGGAAAATGGATTTTCAGCTCTAAAAATAATATCTTCGGGATTTCTTTTGAAGTCTTGACTCTATCTTTTGATCTTTGACTTTCTCCTCGGATTCCTCTTCTAGCTAACATCTAAAACCTGTAGAATACTCACTAAAAATACCAATATTACGCGCAAAAGCTTAATAAATCAAAAGTGCTAGAATTAAAAGAGGAAAATCATATTATTGCATATTTAGTCCAAAAGTCTATCGAATTGATTAAATAAACACCAAAAATGATGTCTCCTAAGGGTCGAAAATAAGAACATTTAAGGAGACATCAAGACCCCCAACTCAAACCTTTGTCGTCCCGACAAAGCAAAATAAAACAAAATAAGGGGTAGAAGTAAACGCAAGAGCAAATAGAAGCTTAGCAAATAAACCTAAAGCAATTCTTAAGATAAATCTCATATAGCAAAACTTTAAGAACTAACATATACATACACTAATCATGCAAAATCAAACATAAATAATCTCAATCATAAAATTAAAGTTGCAATGCTTGAAGGTTACACTTGTACTCATCTCTGTATGATGGCTATAGGGTGGTCATTAATCATAAATCGCTTTGAATGTTCCACCTAATATATTCCCTATCAACAGAATTATAAATTCACTATGCACTTAGGAATCACGAGGTCTTTATGGTTTTAATGATGGCTTAAGGACGGTATGGATGTATATTTGGTAAATTTGAAGTGAGCTTTTGGCTCTCTCCTCACTTACCATCAACATGTCCTCGAACTTGAGTTTACGCTAAAAAATGTTCTCACTCACCCATTTGACGCGCTAATGTTGCGTCCCCATTGTCAACCCAAATAAAACTAAGATGATTTCCAAAAATATTCCTCTTTGCCGGTTTATTTTATTCTTTCTTTCTTTTTATTTTCTTTTTTTTGTACAAGATACCCATGACCCTCGTTTTGATGTGAAAGGTCATGTCTCTTATAATAGTTTTTTTTCTTTTTCTCTTTTTTTTTTTTTTTTTATTTTCTTTTCAAATCCCGGCAAAGGGTTACAAATAATAATATCATCTACCTTTTTGTGCCTCAATACAAACACATATAATCCCTTCCCAATGTATCTTCCCAAATGTGGTCCCACCACCCCAAACTCAAGCTCGAGACAAGTCTCAGGGTTGTGATTCAAGTGCGGGTCATTTGGTAATGCCTAATAATCTAAAGGATAATGGGCTTATATCGTGGCTACAAAAGAAAAGGCTTAAGGCTCAAAATTGGGCTAAGACGGATAAAATTATAATAAGGGATAGCAAGCTAAAAGGCTTCAAATGGCTAGCAAAGAACTGCCCCTATCATTTTCCTAAGTACATAGCTTGTCTTTAGTTCATATCTAGGTGGGTTCTCTACTAATTAGGATTTCACGTTCTACACACCAAACATATTCCTTAAGTACAAGCTTACTTCATTTGCATTGTTCATTAATTTTTCCTATCAATTACCTATGTTCGCATGCAATTGTAAGTGCGTTTTATGTTCTTCCCTAAAGTCCACTATCTACTATCATAGATTCATCAAAAGTATACTTAAAAGAACATTTAAAATCTTCTATAGTCAAACGCAACTCCGAAAATTATTTTATTGAAAGCAATTTAAAGCAAATAAACACATAAAAACTGGGATGAGGCAACGAACCCCACCCCAAACTAAAAAATGAGTCGTGTCCCCACGACTCGAAAAAGACTCAAAGCAATAAAATAATTTACACTAAATGAGAAGGGAAAGAAAACGTATCTGAACCAGCGCGAGGCTGGTGTCGGTGTTGCGTCCAAGTTGAGGTTTTGAATTCTTCATCGATGGTTGCGTTTAAAGTGTTCTTCATTACCTCGAACTTCTTCACTTTTACCACGTTTTCATTTGTTACTTGCCCTCTAAGCATCATCTCTTTTATTAAAATCTTTCCTCAATACCCAATTCTCTTTCTTCACCATGTTCTTCGTACCTTTCCGAACCTTCATGGTCATCTCCGATGACCCCAAACTCAAAGCTTCAAGACCCTTGGATAAAATTGTGATTTTAGTGTTCTTGAAGGTTTGGGTTTGAATTATGTATTGTTTAGAGCTGGGTCATGGATATTTCAAGGTTTGGGATAGGTTTAATGGATAAACTTTATCTTTGGTGAAAGAAAATTTTGGGTTAAAGTGTGGATCTTTGGTATTTTGGATGATTTATGGTTTGATTGTGATCTTGGATGATGTTTAGAGGGAAGGATTGGTGGTATAATGTTGTTTTGATGATGATATATGGAGCGGTAGGAGGCTAGGATTCGTCAGAAGAGATAGGCTTAATGAAAGAAGCTAAAAATACAGGGTTTGAACCCTGAAATCCGCCGATCACAGCAGTTGACCGGCTAGCCGGCGGTTGACCGGCATGCCGGCCAGTGCGTTGGCGAAAAATAAATTTTCGAAAAAATTTGTACTTTTTTTTTTTTTTTTTTTTTAACCTCTGACGCAACCTCCTTGCGTCATCGCTGACGCAGTGATCAGAAAGTCCAGCTTCTTCGGCCGGCTAGCCGGCGGATACGCCGATGGCGCATTTCAAGACGCAACAACCTTGCGTCGTCGCTGACGCAAGGACCAGAAACTGTTCCTCCAGTTGGCCGGCTAGCCGGCGGATTCGCCGGCATGCCGGTGGATTTCTCGCTGGCGCGAATGGTGACGCAGCAATGCTGCGTCATCGCTGACGCAGTGGTCAGAGAGTTTGGGGGTCTTCAGCGTTTTTGGCCGGTATGCCGGCGTATCCGCCGGCTAGCCGGTCAAACCTGCTGTTGACTCCATAATTTACCGTTTTCTCATCGTTTTGACCCCAAACTCATGACCATTATACCCCTGAAATCATCAAAAACAACTACCCTTCCTCATTTCTTAATAATAAACACTAAATTAACGAAAATCAAACTAAACTAAACTACGAAATTGAAATACTTAAACAAATATACAAGAAATGGCTTTTGTTTAACGTCGTTAAGCTCGACGGGTTACCTCATTGTTTAGTCATTGACATAACCTCCCCAGCAGTGAGTGAGGTTGTCAATATTTGCAACTCGAAATTTGCATCCCTTAGCTTTTATGCCCACTAGTTTATCTGAGATAACCTTAGCAACCACGAATGGTCCTAGCCAAGTGCTTTTTGATTCACATGTCTTTGGAGGCGGTTTAGGCTTTTTCATAGCAACCTCTTCGCCTACTTTAAACTCCTTTTTCTTCCTTTCCTTCTTAGGTTCCCTTGGAACCTTCGTGACACGTGTTTTCTCTTTCTTCTTTGCATGATTGAGTGGTGGGTTTTTCTTAGGATTTGGAGGAACTTTGATCGGTGGTTTCTTTCTTAGTTCTTTTTCCTCCACCCCTAAGGTTTCCACAACATTAATAGGCTCTTTTCTTACCGGTTCCATTACATCTACACGAAAACATTCTTCCTTCGAATCCGGAAACTTCATAGGTCTAAACACATTAAACTTCATCTCCTCGTCTTGGATTCTCATAATCATTTCGCCGTTTTCTACATCAATCAAAGTACGCCCCGTGGCTAGGAATGGTCTTCCCAAAATAATGGGGACATTCCTATCCGCGTCGTAATCAAGTATAACGAAATCAGCGGGAAAAATTAACGTACCTGCCTTAACGAGGACATCTTCAATTCGGCCTTCCGGATGTGCAAGAGATCGATCCGCCATTTGCAAGACCATAGAAGTGGGTCTTGCTTTAATATTAAGCTTATCAAAGATAGATTTGGGCATAAGATTTATGCTTGCACCCAAATCACATAGTGCCTTACCTCTCCACTCATTACCAATAGATATCGGAATTGTAAAGCTCCCAGGATCAACTAACTTTGGAGGTAATTTACCTTGACAAATGGCACTACATTCTTCAGGAAGACCAATCATCTCATTATCACAATACGGCCTTTTGTTGGTGAGGGCTCTTTTCAGAAACTTAGCATACTTGGGTACATCTCTAATAGCTTCTAACAACGGAATATTTATGCTAAGACCTCTTACCTTGTTAAAGAATTTTTGATAATCAGCCATATCACCCTTCTTCTGAACTCTTGATGGAAATGGTGGAGGAGGACGGCTTATTATAGTATCATCTTTCTTCTTCGGAATTTCATTAGGCCTCTCCACTTCTTCTACTTCAACTTCTTTATCTTCAGTCACCACCTCTTTTTCTTTTCTAACTTCTTTTTCTTTCATAATCGGAAAAGGAGGTGGAGGAAGGTTCTTACCACTTCTGAGAGTAATAGCTTTACAATCTTCGATTTGGATTGGATTCTCAGTGTCGCTAGGAAGTTGCTCTTGTGGACGTTGATTCAGTTTCTTATTTATTTGGCTTAGTTGACCCTGGAACAAATTCATATTAGCTTCGATTGCATTTTGACGTTCCATAGCTTGTGTCTGAAGAGCGATTAAACTTTCAACTGTTTTCTGAAGGGTAACTCCTTCTTGTGGATGGGCAGGTAAGGCTTTCTGATTCATTGTGTCATCATAATTGTCTTGAGGAGCTTGTCTCTGAACATAATTTTGATTCTGTCCTCCTTGATAATTGTTGTGTGGTCTTGGATTGTAGTTGTTACCTTGGGGACGCGGCTGATACGCATAAGTAGGATTTGCTGCCCCATCAGGATTTGAGTATTGAAACCCCGGATGGTTTCTGTTAGGCTGATATCCATTACCACTTGAATTAAAGTTACCTCTATTGGACACAAACATCACGGATTCTTGATTATTTTGACAATTTTCCCAACTATGATCATTGACACCGCAATACTCACATCCATATACCTCTTGTGCAACCTTTACCTCACTTCTTTTATTCGAGAAACCTTCTTTCACGGCTAGAGTAAGTTGTCTCAATTGTTGTTCTAGTGTGGTCTGAAGCTTTGTCTTTAGCGTAGCAAACTTTTCTTCCATATCAACATTATTCACTCTTTTAACTGGTGTTCTTACTGAACTCCACCCAACTTCATTCTTGACTGTTCTCTCTAAGATGATCTTTGCATGAGCGGGTTGAACTTGAAGAAAACCTGCACCACATAGCATATCCAATTTCTCTCTTGAAGTCCCATCAAGGCCTCTATAAAATATTTTTAATTGTTGTTGTTCTGAAAAGCCATGATTGGGGACTCTACGTAAGCACATCTGAAATCTTGTCCAACTCCTACCCAAAGTTTCATCATATTCTTGACGAAAATGCGTCAACTCTAATTCAGCATCTAACCTCATGTTACTTGGGTAATACCTGTCAAAGAAAGCAATCTCTAATTGGTCCCAATTAGTAATCTTCGTCGGATCTTGCGTATCGTGCCATTCACTTGCTCCATCAATAACAAAAAATTTAAACACAGCGTAGTACATCTGTTCTTTTGAAACTCCTTGTGTGATGTAAGAATCACATATCTGTTTGAATTTCTGTATCGCTCTAAGAGGATCTTCTCCAACTCTACCACGAAAATTTCCAAAGTTTTGGAATTGAGCTATCATACCCGGATCTGGACGAAACTTCGGAACATTTATATCTGGAGCACCTACTCCTATAGCAGGGGCACGGAATGGGACTTCTGGTGGGCCATAAGTAAACCAAGGATCTTGATTCATCACGATTTGAGCTTGTCCGTTATTGTTCTGAATATTAACGTTCTCCATTTGGTGAATTAATTCTTCTACTTCTAAGGATTCTTGTTCTTTTCTTCTCTTGTTAGCAAGTCTGATTAATGATTCTGGATTATTAAGGATCGGAGGTGTTGGCTCTAGATCCTTAAAGAGTCTCCTTCGCATACACCAAACCTAAAAACCTGAGAAAACTAAACAAGCAAAAAGCGTAAAACTGATAAAAACAAAAATAAAAATAAATGCAACTATCACTAAAGGATAAACACCGTGGTCACACGCTACCGTCCCCGGCAGCGGCGCCAAAAACTTGGTGGTCCTTTGTGTGTTCTAAATAAATGCAAATAATAATCGAACCACAACCGCAAGTGTACGGTTGTCCCAAGTAGTATATCTGATAATACAGATTCGTTCCAAGGACGGAATGGTTGATCACAATGTCTAGCAAATAGTGATTGATGCACTTATGAAAACAAATAAAGGTAAAATGTTTGTTTGGTTTTGTTATTAGAACTAATGAATGAAAGACAAGTATTAAAATGCAAATAAAAGCTAAGACGCAAGTAAAATGATGTAAAACGCAATATGAGATGTAGCACTTGAGAACGCAAGGATCCTCCCAATCCTATTTCCTAACTTATGTTGTTTAAGGGCTAAATTAGTCAATTACAATGGTCGGGATTCTAAATTCCTTATACCCCCGTCAGGGTGGACTATAAGGCGATCCTAAAGTGTCACTAGTCCCGTCAGGGTAAATATGATCCACCGTTGGATGTTTAAGTGTTATTACCTCATTGGCCCTAGGATTAGCTAAGCTCGTCAGAATCATTAACTTCTATCCTAGATTCAATAAATATTTCCGTACCTAAACCCTCCGTCAGGATGATCCAATCGCCACTAATTGGAATAGCCTAGATACTAACACCTGTTCTTAGTTAGCTACTCCAAAAACAGTAAAATAAACTCAATTTATTGAAAAGAGTAAAAGCCCTAATTTAGTTTAATTCAATAAAAACCCAAATTCAACATTCGTTAATTAATAAAATTGGGATTCACCCATTGTTTGTTCTCAAGCACTATGAATTGTTTAGCTCATATTAAAACGAAAAACGAAATTAAAAATAAAGGAATTCATATTTGATTACAAAATTAAAGATAAGAAAAACCTAATTTCCGGAATAGGAATGACTACGAACGGAGATATAGACCCTCTCCAGCTCTTGTAGCTTCTTCTTTCTTCCTTCCGTTGACTTCTCTCTGGTGTTTAATCTTGCAGAATGTGAATTGTATGTAAAATAGAAGTCCAGACCTCCTTTTATAAGTGCAAATTCGTTCTAGGGCTTGGACCAGAAAATAGAATATTAATTAAATGTCCAAGCCCACTTTCTAAGCCCAAAATCCCGTAACTGCTGATACATCTTCACTAAAACAGCCTTTCCCGATGCGTTACAACTCCGATTGACCTCATTCCAGTTGCTAAAGTTCCGTAACTCGATAAGGAATGATTTCTCTTCAAAGGTCAGCGGCTAGATCATCGCTTAAGCACCTCGAAATCAGCAATCTATGGCCTGGAAAATGGATTTTCAGCTCTAAAAATAATATCTTCGGGATTTCTTTTCAAGTCTTGACTCTATCTTTTGATCTTTGACTTTCTCCTCGGATTCCTTTTCTAGCTAACATCTAAAACCTGTAGAATACTCACTAAAAATACCAATATTACGCGCAAAAGCTTAATAAATCAAAAGTGCTAGAATTAAAAGAGGAAAATCATATTATTGCATATTTAGTCCAAAAGTCTATCGAATTGATTAAATAAACACCAAAAATGATGTCTCCTAAGGGTCGAAAATAAGAACATTTAAGGAGACATCACGAAGCCTGAAACTACCTCTCATTTGCTATTCCGGGTTATAGCGGCTGAGAAGGCTTTCCTTTATGAAAGGATGTGTCAACATTGATTTTGATCTTGTGCTGGGAGGGTGGAATCCAGGTTGGAGAATATGCTTCCAAAAAAGGGTTACAATAATTGGGGGATGTGGGGAGCTATCAAAAGGGATTGTTTCACAACATAGGATATACTTTCAAATAGAAGTCATCATAATTAAACATGTATCATAATTAATAGGGATGTTTTTAATGACTTATTTATTTCACCTAATCCAAATAGTACATAAGCAGGAGATTATATTAAGTAACAAAAAAGACTTATCCTGCTTAGACTGTACCCTATCCAATATCATTCCAATCCAACAGTTAATTTCCAATCCAAAATAAGGGTCTATACTACAATGAAGAGTGGATATGCACCATAATTTCTTAGTCCACTCAAAGTGGAAAAAAAGGTGATCTATGTTTTCTTCCTCTTTAAGGCATATATTACAGAGATTAGAGTTAGTGCACCTCCTAATAAATATGTTTCTTTCAGTAGATATAGCATTCATCAGAACTCTCCAGAAAAAGAATTTAAATCTTGGAGGTGCCTTAAAGGCCCAACAAAGAGCAAGAATATCTTGATTAGGGAAAACAGAAGGAGTAGGAAACTTTGGAAGGAGAATAAAAGATTCAACCGCAAAGGAATAGCCATACTTGCAATAAACCCCGTTTTTGTTGTGAGGCCACATATAATCTGTGGGCCCATCAACCCAAGGTATATTATGTTTAAAGACCTTTGAAGCTATAGTCGAAAGAAAAAGTGAATATATAGTCTCAACCTTCCAAGATTTTGTATTGGTATAGATTAAATCAGCAACATATTTGAGAAAATGGGGATCTTCAATGTACTGGGGGGTTTATGTAGGTAATTACTTGTCCAGTTATCCTCCCAGATTAAGGTATAATGTCCATCCCTTATAGGTCTTATCACATGTCTCTTAAGAAAATTACATCCCTTCAAGATACTATTCTAAATCCAGGAGGCTCCTTAACAGAAGGAGAATGTAAAATATCAACATTTTAAAGTATAACCCTTTCAGAATTTGATGGACTAAGGACTCTAAATTATTTAGAAGACCAAACTTATTTAGCTAGAAGGGATAAGTTAAAAGTTTCTACCTTGAGAGACTCACGGATATCATAATCTTTAATAAATGAAATAAACGTATAAATATCACATGTAACTTAATGGAGTCTAATTAAAGTTCTATTTTCATATGGCGCCGAATTATAATTCCTAATAAGACATCTATAAGAAGTATAACATTGCCGTCTTAGCTCAGCTGGTAGAGCGCGTGGCTTTTAACCACGTGGTCGTGGGTTCGATTCCCACAGACGGCGCAGTATTTGAAGTTAATTTTTTATTTTCTCTGGAGTTAAGTGAGTTATCTCGTACTTAATTCAGTTTGGTGAAGGTGAATTGTGTAATTTTTGTTCTTTCGATTTCAAAGAATTGGAGTTTTTCTTTTTTTTTTCTATTTAAAAAAAAGTAGTATCCTTTAATTTTGAGTAATGCTAGGTATCATCCAAAAAGGTATCACCTAAACATCACCCATGATGTGGCGGTTAGGTGTACCAATCATGGATTTTCTCTTTCCAAATTTACTTTTTTCTCTCTCCTCCATGATTGGTCCACCTAACCGCCACATCATGGGTGATATTTAGGTGATACCTTTTTGGGTGATACCCAGCATTACTCTTTAATTTTTACTTTGTACACTTTATTTATAAAAAAGACTACCCTTGAATAAAAAAAATTCTTATCAAGGTTATATTACAAGCAAACTCTTGTTATTCCCTGCCAAATTTTGAATTTCCAAAATATCTGTAAAAAACTTGCTGGCCTTGCAGCTAATTTTCTGGTAGCTAAACCCTAAACCCTAAACCGTAAACCCTAAACGGCGCAGTATTTGAAGTTAATTTTTTATTTTCTCTGGAGTTAAGTGAGTTATCTCGTACTTAATTCAGTTTGGTGAAAGTGAATTGTGTAATTTTTGTTCTTTCGATTTCAAAGAATTGGAGTTTTTCTTTTTTTTCTATTTAAAAAAAAGTAGTATCCTTTAATTTTGAGTAATGCTAGGTATCACCCAAAAAGGTATCACCTAAACATCACCCATGATGTGGCGGTTAGGTGTACCAATCATGGATTTTCTCTTTCCAAATTTACTTTTTTCTCTCTCCTCCATGATTGGTCCACCTAACCGCCACATCATGGGTGATATTTAGGTAATGCCTTTTTGGGTGATACCCAGCATTACTCTTTAATTTTTACTTTGTACACTTTATTTATAAAAAAGACTACCCTTGAATAAAAAAATTCTTATCAAGGTTATATTACAAGCAAACTCTTGTTATTCCCTGCCAAATTTTGAATTTCCAAAATATCTGTAAAAAACTTGCTGGCCTTGCAGCTAATTTTCTGGTAGCTAAACCCTAAACCCTAAACCCTAAACCCTGAACCCTAAACCCTAAACGGCGCAGTATTTGAAGTTAATTTTTTATTTTCTCTGGAGTTAAGTGAGTTATCTCGTACTTAATTTAGTTTGGTGAAGGTGAATTGTGTAATTTTTGTTCTTTCGATTTCAAAGAATTGGAGTTTTTCTTTTTTTTCTATTTAAAATAAAGTAGTATCCTTTAATTTTGAGTAATGCTAGGTATCACCCAAAAAGGTATCACCTAAACATCACCCATGATGTGGCGGTTAGGTGTACCAATCATGGATTTTCTCTTTCCAAATTTACTTTTTTCTCTCTCCTCCATGATTGGTCCACCTAACCGCCACATCATGGGTGATATTTAGGTGATGCCTTTTTGGATGATACCCAGCATTACTCTTTAATTTTTACTTTGTACACTTTATTTATAAAAAAGACTACCCTTGAATAAAAAAAATTCTTATCAAGGTTATATTACAAGCAAACTCTTGTTATTCCCTGCCAAATTTTGAATTTCCAAAATATCTGTAAAAAACTTGCTGGCCTTGCAGCTAATTTTCTGGTAGGACGTGCAACACTAGAAAAAATAATTATTGGGTGACGTAGAAAAAACCAATTGTCTCAAAAAAGTTGGGTAAGATTGGATTCAAAAATTCCAAAAAATTAATGTTGTTCCAGTTGCTAATCAAGTTTGGAGAATTCTCAACCCTGGCTCCATTGCTGCAAAAAATCTTAAAGGTATTTATCACCGAAATCAACTTATTGGGATGTAAAGGTTAAGAAGATAAGATCTTGGAGTTGCATTAGTATCTTTCAAGGCTTTCAATTCTCGAAGAAACATTGTATATCATAGATTGGTAATGACATAATGACAAAAATCTTGGATCAAACTTAAAAAGCTAAATGGATGCCATGTGGGTGGCGCAACTTTTCAATCATGATTTTTCACGAAAATTTCCGAAATTCTGAAATTGAGCTAGCATACCCGAATCTAGACGGAATCTCAGAACATTGATATTAGCTGGGCCAATCCCAAGAGGAGGGGCAAGGAATGGTTCTTGTGCTGGACCGGTAAGAAACCATGGGTCGGCTATTTGAACTTGTACTGGAGTATTAGGAATGACAGGTGGAACCGGGAGATTAGGAATTCCTGGAGGCACTAGTGGCTGACCATTTCCATTTAGCTGAACTCCTGGGTTCTCTTGGTTATGAAGATTAATATTTTCCATTCTGATCGCTAATTCTTCTACTTCTCTAGCTTCTTGTTCTTTCCTTCTCTTGTTAGCAAGTTTGATTAATGATTCTGGATTATTAAGGATCGGAGGTGATGGCTCAAGATCCTTAAAGAGTCTCATTCGCATACACCAAACCTAAAAACCTGAAAAAGATGAACAAATAAAAAGCGTAAAACTGATAAAAATAAAAATAAATGCAACTAGTCACTAAAGGATAAACACCGTGGTCACACGGTACCATCCCCGGCAGCGGCGCCAAAAACTTGGTGGTCCTTTGTGTGTTCTAAAAATAATGTAATAAGTAAAGAGAACCACAACCGCAAGTGTACGCTTGTCCCAAGTAATAATAGTGATAAACAGGATCGTTCGCAGGGACGGTATGGTTGACTTCAATGCTTATCGATTAATGAATGATTGCACTTATGAAAGCAAATAAATGATTTGATAGTTGGTTGGTTTTTACTAATTGATGTCTCCTCATTTGTGATAGATTTATGTTAGGGTGAGACATCATTTTTAGTGATTTAGAAGTCATAAATGTCGATTTTCTTGAGAAACAGTGCACTTTCCTATTTTGAGTCTTGATTTAGTAAAATAATATTTTTAGAGCAATTGGGTTTAATTGTTTATTTAGTGTGAAGCTTTAAAGATAATTATGGAGCTTAATTAGAGTCCAGTCAAAGACTACAACTTATGGAAAGAGATTAGCATGGTAATTGGAGATAAGGAAACAAAAACTAAAAATATGGAAAAGGAAAAGCTGCCTAAATCTGAGATTCTGCAGCACACGCCTAAAGAAGTGCTATTTACTCCTACAAGGAAGCCGATTTTGGTAATTTCCTTTCATATGGACATAGATAATTCTGTGAGGATTTTTTGGTATCTTATGGAGCTCAAACCAACCAATAACGAAGAAGATATGCTCAAAACGGTCCAGCAGTGTTTATCTTTATTTCCATACGAATTTGAGTTGGGCTAGGAGTCCAATACTTTATCTCTTCCTCAAGAAAACGAATTAGGTCTTCTAAACACCTATAAATACACCCTTATATCACTTGTAAAATAACCCCTAGCAATCCTTGCCTCATAGTAATTAGTTCTTAGAGTTTTATTCTTCCAGTTTATTGTAGAGAGCAAGATGATGTCTTTTGTAATTTCTTTTAGTTTATTTCCATCAGGTATGAACTAAACTTCCCATAGCTTGGGTTTTGCATCATGTATAATCTATGAATTCTAATTCTTCTATCTAAGTTTCTTTGGGAATTACATGTTTTAATCTGATATTAGCTACTTATCTCATATCTGTTTATGTGTTTTGATTTTTTGTCTTTCCTAGAACTGATCACTTTAGGATTGTTTTAATAGTAGTTAGATGGTCTCCTTAACTGGGTGTTTAACTATTGAACCACCATATAATGTCTAGTGTCGATACTAGTTCTGACAAAACATGATTCTAACTAGATAGTCATTAGGGTTTGTTTTAACCACCATATCACCAATTGATTGTTGCGTTTGCTTAGGGCCTTAGTAGCATTTGATAACCCTATTTGTAACCACGTCTTGGTTGTTCCGTAGCCCCCTTAGTCGCTTTCAAGGTCTAAGGTATGAGAATTTAGAATCCTGACTAAGTATACCAAGAGCTAATATTCTCCCTTATAAACTAGATCTAAAAGAATTAGAAGGATTAGTGCATACTAGCAAAACCTAATCTATATCTCTCATCTCATATTCTTAGTTATTTAATTTATTGTCTTTATTTTCTTAGTTTTAATTCTTAATTTCGAAAATCTCCTTACTTTTATTTTCTGTCTTTAATTATTTACTTTTACTCGTTATTTCTACTCACGCGATTAACACACTTAAGTCCCTGAGAACGAACTCAACTTATTAACTAAAACTTGCATACGTCCTGTAATACTTGCAGTACTGTGCCTGTCTAGGGTGAGAATGTGTAGTTTTCTAGACTTTATTTATCTTATTTTTATCACACCCTAGGCGACACCACTAATCCTAAGTATGAAAGACTAATGTAAAAATGCAAATAAATAACTAGACGCAAGTTATGAGAGCTAGACGCAAATATGAGCAGGCAGTACTTGAGACACGCAAGGATTTCTCCTAACTCTATTTCATTCCATATGTTGTTTAAGGGGCAAATTGGTCAATTGACATTGGTCGGGATTCGGGAATCTTCGTACCCCCGTCAGGGTGGACTACGAAGCTATTCTAGGGTGTCACAAACCCCGTCAGGGTGATTATGATCCACCTTCGAATGATTAAGCTAAAATTACCTCATTGGCCATAAAATTAACTACGCTCGTCAAAGTCAAATAGTTTCTATTTTATATTATGTAATTGACTCTACACCTAAATCCTCCGTCAAGATAATCCACACGCCACTATGTGGAATAGCCTAGATACTAAAACCTGTTATTAGTTCGCGACTCTAAGAACAGTAAATAATCTCAAATTAAAGAAAAATGTAAAAGACCCAATTTGATTTAATTAATTAAAACCCAAATTCAAACATATGAAAATCAATAGAATAGGGATTCCCCCATTATGCGTTCTCAAGCACTAAGAGAAATTAGCTCATGCTAATGGAAATTAAAACTAAATTAAAAGAAATAAGACTCATATTGTTTTACAGAAATAAAAATAAGAAAAACATAATTTCCGGAATTAGATTCGGCTGTGAATGGAGATATAGACCCTCTCCAGCTCTTCAGCTTTCTTTTGCTTCCTTCGTTGACTTCTCTCTGATGCTTTTCTTTCTGAATAATGAATTGTGTGAAAATTAGAATTCAAAAGCCTCTTTTATACTCTAAAAAACGGATTAGGCTTTGTCTAAGGTTTAAGTTAAAAATTAAAAGCACAAGTCCATTTTCTAAGCCCAAAATCCCGTAACAGCTGCATCACTTCAATTAAAACAGCTCTAGCCGATTCGTTATATCTCCGATTGACCTCAAATCACTTGCTAAATTTCCGTAACTCGATAAGGAACATAATCTCTTCAAAGGTAAGCGGCTAAATCAACTCGTAAGTGCCTCTAAATGAGAAATCTTTGGCTTGTTTTCTAGATTTGCAGCTTCAAAATATAATTCTTTTCGGGATTTATCTTCAAGCTTTGACTCCATATCACGATCTTTGACTTTCTTCTCGGATTCCTCTCCTAGCTAATATTCAAAACCTACAAACTTTCCACTAAAATACACAAGATTACGCGCAAAAGTTTAATAAATCAAAAATACTAGAAAATAAAGAGGAAATTCGGAATATTGCATTTTTAGTCCTAAAGTCTATCAAAATGATTAAATAAACATAAAATGATGTCTCCCAAGGGTCTAAAATAAGAACAATCAGGGAGACATCAGTTTGCTAAAAATGGTTGGGATACCAGGATTGTTACAACATACATCTTGTGCACGCTATGGAATATTCTGAAAGGGAAAATTCAATACCTTTTAAATAAGGTGACCTGGAACCCTAATCTTATTAGACAAAGACAAATAAGATGGACAATGAATTCTTTGAGGAGACTATGTCACCCTCACGACAATATCTCGCACAAGACAAACTTGCTAGAGATCGTCGTGCACTCCCATATCTCACTATTGCAGATGATTCCCTTTTTTGGTTAGTCTTAAGAAAATGGAGATTGAAGCCTTCCAAATAGTTATACAACTTTATCGTTCCGGGTTAGGGCAAAGAGCTAATCTTCATGAATCTAGCATTAGTTTTAGTAAAGGTACCCTAATCTGTCTTGCTGATTAGACCAGTGTAGCCCTTTGTATTCCATTGGCAGATTCTATATGTACCATGACATTCTAATGAAACATACTAGATACAAGGTCATTACACTTCAGTTGATCAAAGATAAACTAGTTAAGAAGTATAATAGTCGGAAACAAAGACTTCTATTTGATTGAGGGAATGAAGTCTAAATCAAGGTTGCCCTCTAATCTATCTCCAACTACAATATGTCCATCCCTCTTTATCCAAAAGCCTTCTACAAGTATCTCTCTAAGGTTGTATCAAATTTTTGGTAGGGTTCTAGAACAAACATCGAATACACTAGAAGGTTTCTTGGGATAAAATGGTTGTTTCAAAATGAATGGGGGACTTGGTAACATGAATCTAGCCTTACTGCAACCACGACTTATAAGTTATTACAAAACCAGGATTCACGGGTACATAAAGTACTTAAAGGTATATACTCTCCTCTTATTGGTTTGGAATTGCCCTGGAAAAATTGTAAAATATTGGGCATGGACAATCATTTTGGCTGGAAGGGACGTTATAAAAAGATTGAAATTTGCAAATGGAGCTTCAACTGATATCTGGAGGTATAAATGTTTACCAGCTTATATACCCATCTCCAAACCTGATAATTGCTCCATTCAGTTTGTTAGGGACATAATTCTTCCTTTTGGGTCAGGCTAGAATACTACTCTTATTCACAATGCTTTCTATTCAGCTGGATTTATTGACAAAACCCTTTACATGCGATGAATGAAGAGGACAAACTAATATGACCCCTGCCCTAAGAAAGGAAGCTTCATGACAAAAAATGTTTTCCATGCATCACTTCAGAAAACACGGTTATCTCCACAAGAGCTTTTTCTTCAGGTTATACTAGAGACCTAAAAGTTTGGGAGACAGTCTGGCATGCTAAGACTCCTACAAAATAAGTGATTTTATCTAGAAGTGTTGTAATGAGGCTATTTTATGTAGGGTTTCTCTTCATAAGAGGAATTGTTTTGACATTGCAAGATGCATATTTTGCAATGTTCCAATAGAAATTTTGGAAAAAATATTTATGTCTTGTCCCGTTATTGTGAAATTTTGATGACATAGGCACCGACCATGGAATCTTTATAAATGGTGAAAGTTTCTTTCAATATAGGATCTTGCACATTGTCAAGGAGGGACCAGAAATGGATGGAGCATAAGAATATCTACGACATCTATAATCATTATGATTTGGAACATATGGACATGGACAACACATATGAAATGTATTTTTTGGGGTAAAATTAGAACATAAAATTTGTTACATAACTCTGAAACAATAGTATAGAAGATTACTACAGACATGGATGGATTAGTCCACTTATAGTATTCAAATATCCTTCAGATACATTCCTAGTATGGACCCTCTCAACTATGATGGCAATCTTTTATGTGATGTCTCATTCGTGAACGATAAACAAATTATTAGAATAACTACAATTGGATTCGACAGAGACAATGTTTCTCTTGTCTATAATGTGAATCAGATATATAGTAGCTCGGTTCTCAAAGGAAAAAATGTTGTTGTCTTGCTGGATTGTGAAGTTGTGGCACCTCTCAAGGATATGAATATTATGTTTTACACCGATTGCCTCGGTGTTACCCAAGGCCAAAGAATACCTATGAATTTTGTTGAAAAGCCCAGCCCCTTATGCGGAAGATTCGTCTCGTCTCGACCTCACATCTTTATCCGACTTGTTCTTAGGATTAGGAATGAGGAGGCAGACTTCATAGTTGGAAGTTCTATATGTAACCTCCTATCAAATAACTAGTCACCAGTCCCTATCTCCAATTTGATTAGGACTCTAGGGGAATTGGGAAAAGAACTGGTATCGGTTGAACTTTGTAATCTTACATTTCACTTTAATTTTATAAATTTTTTTAACAAAAAATCAAATTATATATATATATATATATATATATATATATATATATATATATATATATATATATATATATATATATATCATCCCTGTTTATTTCACATTATATCACCTCTTATGTGGAGGCTTTAAACACCAATCAACTCGTTTTTTCTCTCATGATGATTTATTTTCTCTCTTTTATTTCATGTCACATAGGGTGACACATATGAGGTGATATAAAAGCGAAACAAGAGGTAGATGCAAGCATCCCCCCTTCCCAGGCCCGAGACGTAGTATGATTTTTGCCCGATTTTTTTAGTAAAAAACCTTATAAAAAATAGTTTCCCTCTTTCTCCACCTGAAGATAATTTTTGCCTCTTAGTCTTTTGGAATCAGAAATTAGTCTAAAAAAGAAATTCTTGAAACAATATTTTACACCCAATTGATTGTTCTAAATTTTTGTTCCCCAAATCTTAAACCTTGATTTATCAGTCCGCGAGGCAAAAAAAGGTGATATATAGCATTTCATTTTTTATTTATGGAAAAAACCCAGTTATCAACCTACTACACTTTAGTCAAAGATCAACAAACTCCAATTTTTCTTTTATACGTGGGTGGTCCGGGCCAATTTGTGTGCACCATGCTAATCCCATAGGAAATATGCATGTCTCCCCATATGTATACCTCCAAGTAAATCAGAACTAGGTTACCAATATTTAAGGAGGAGATTCGAATATTGTACTTTATATCTTTTAAATGTTAAAGAAATAATAAAATTATAGTCAATTGAGCTAAAAAAAAAAAATCTCTCATATATTTTTTTACCAACCAAAAAAGAAAATGTTTATATATCCGATTATCTATTATACATAATATTGCTATTTGTAGGAGAAATAAATTATTATTTTACTTGAAAAATAAAGGCAACTTGCTAAAGTGGAACAATTCATGCTTCGAGCTAATCGCGGTCACTTTTGAGCAACCTTTATATTTTATCATAATAATTAAATCAATAAAGTAACTGATTAACGACTAAGTTAATTAATTTTTAAATTATGTTAATGACTATAATAATAATTCTCACGATTGAAGTCAACTATTTATTGAGATCGATAATTAGCCTAGTGGTTAGATTACTCCGCAGAGACCAAGAGGTCCTGGAATCGAATCTCATTGAAGTCATTTACTCAGAGTCCAATGGCTCTCTCATGTATTCAAAAAAAGTCAACTATTTATTTAAATTATTAGCATGTCAAGATTATTACGTGTTTTTATAATAAATCCCAAAATTATTTAATTTGATAAAAATTTAGGGATGTCAATGGGGCGCGGGTTTGCGGGTACCCGCCCCACCTCACTTTAAACGGGGCGGGTTTTAAGGTAGTAAAGGGGGCTTGGGGCGGGATGTGGGGATGGGTTTTCAAAACCCGCACGAGACGGGGCGGGTTGTGGGGATAAGTATTCCCCACCCCGCAGACCCTCCCCGCATGTATATAATATATAATTAATATATTTTATTTATAATGTATATTTTAATTTCAATAATTATTCAAATCAAAGTCTGTATGCGTCTATTACAACACACAAAGTTTAAATTGTTCAAATCAAAGTGCAACTCCAAGGGCAGAATTCGTTTAAAAATCAAAATACAAATGCAAATTCTGAAGAATGGAATATTTGAGAGTTTAAAAATAATAAAATTTGTAGTGATAAAAAAATTTGAACGATCAATTTGAAACCCGCGGGGAATAAATGAGTGGGGCGGGGCGGGGTGTGGGGAAGAACAACGCGGGGGCGGGGCGGGGAGTGGGGATAGGTAAACCCGCCCCAAACCCGCCCCATTGACATCCCTAATAAAAATCACTCTTAAAAAATTGTAACCACTGCATAAAAACTTTGACCAAAGTTACTATCGATCCAAAACTACTACAATTTTCAAATCACTTGTGGGAATCTTATTATTAAAAGTATTATCACTACAGTAATAATATCGATCAGTTTAGGTATCTTATCCTATGTGACTACCCCTAATTATATTTAGAAAACTAAATAGAAGTCTAATGTCCTTGATTGAGTGGTATAGTTTGTGAGGAAGTGATTAGGACAATTGACGAATAATGCTAACTTAAAAATCCATACCCAAGAAACTAAGACTAATACTAATTAAATCAAGTGAGTGCTAGCATCGATTAGTGACGACGTACGTATAAGTGACCGGAAATTTAGATTAGACGATATCTTAAACACATAAAGTATGTAGATTAAAGAGTTACGGTTTGAAGATATTTGACACTATGTATATCGTTCTCCCAACCTTAGATTTCAAGATTTCTATTAAAACCTCTTTAACACTTAATAGGTATGGTAATCATCTCTACACAGCTTGAAACATGATCGAAGCAATCGTTAAAACCTTGTATCGGAAGATCGATATAGAAACCTCTTTACCACTTCAATAGTTATGGTAATCACCATTACAAATAAATACAATACAGTATAATAACACTCTTTAAAAGAATTTGTAAGATAATTAAGACTAATTAAAAAATATTATCTCTACCTTAATAATATTGATAGTATAGGAAACTTGTCCTATGTGACTACCCCTAATTATACTTGGAAAACTATCTGAAACCTTAATGTCCCTAATTTAGTGGTATAGTATGTGAAAAGGTGATTTAAACTAATGGGTAATAATGGTAACTTAAAAATCCCTACTAAAAAACTAAGAGCCTGTTTGGGATTGATTATTTTAGAGGTTAAAGCACTTGTTAATTAAATAAAAACCTTTGAAAAAAATATTTAAAAAAAAAATTGATATCTAAAATCACTTTAAGTGATTATTTTAATTATCACGTATCTACTGTTTTTCCTAAAAGTGATTTTAAGGGCCTAGAGTATTTTAAGGATCTAAAATCACTTCAAGTGATTATTTTAAAAAACAATCCCAAACGGGCTCTAAGACTGATACTAATTAGATAAAGTGAGTGTTAACATCGATTAGTGATGACATAAGTATGAGAAATTGGAAATTTAGGTTAGACGATATCTCAAACACATAAAGTACGTAGATTAAAAGAGCTACAGTTTTGCAGATATTTGACACCGGATATATATCGTGGTTAGTCTCAAGCTTACTCCACTACCTAAGGTTCCCCTAACCTTGGGAGTTCAAGATTTTCATTAAAACCTCTTTAAACTTCCATAGGTATGGTAATCACCTCTACACTGTTTGAAACACTATCGCATCAATCGCTAAATCTTGTATCAAAAGATGGATATAGGAACCTCTTTACCACTTCAATAGTTATGGTAATCACCATTACAAATATAATAACAACACTCTTTTAAAGAATGTGTAATACAACTAAGAATAATTATATAATATTCTCATTACCTTAATAATATTGATAAGTATATGTAATTTATTCTATGTGACTACCCCTAATTATATTTGGAAAACTATATGGAAGCTTAATGCCCTTGATAAAGTGGTATAGTTTGTGAAAAGGTGGTTAGGACTAGTGGCTAATAACGGTAACTTAAAATCCCTACTCAAGACACTATGACTGATATTAATTTGATCAAGTGAGTGCTAGCATCGATTAGTGACGACATAGGTATAAGTAATTGGAAATTTAGGTTATAAAATATCTCAAACACATAAAGTACGTAAATTAAAAGAGATAGCATTTGAAGATATTTGACACCAAATATATTGTGGTTAGTCTCAAGCTTACTCCTCTACCTAAGGTTCTCCCAACCTTAGGATTTCAAGATTTACCACTAAAACCTCTTTAACACTTTAATATGTATGGTAATCACCTTTACACAGTTTGAAACACTATCAAAGCAATCGTTAAAGCCTTGTATCAAAAAATGGATATAGGAACCTCTTTACCACTTTAATAGTAATGGTAATCACCATTATAAGTAAATTCAATATAATATAATAACACTCTCTTAAATAATGTGTAATACAATTAAGACTAACTAAAAAAAAATTATTATTACCTTAATAATATTGATAAGTATAGGTAACTTTTTTTTATGTGACTATCCCTTATTATATCTGGAAGCTCAATGCCCTTGATGGAGTGGTATAGTCTGTGAGGAGGTGATTAGGACTAACAACTAATAATGGTAACTTAATAATCCTTACTCAAGAAACTAAGACTAATACTAATTAGATCAAGTGAGTGCTAAAATCAATTAGTGACGACATAAGTATAAGTAATTGGAAATTTAGGTTAGGCATCAGGGTGGTTAACGTGACGGTCCGGTCCTTAACGAATCTGGGCCTTACCGGACCATTCTGGTCCACCGGTTCTCTTTTTATCGGACCAGTCTGGTCCGGTTCTTAGGAAGGGAAGTTGAGGTTCTGGACCGGTTCTAACCGGTTCCAAACCGGTTCTCCGATTTTAAAAATATATAAGCGTAATTTTTGTTCGTTCACAAAAATCTGGAATATGGATTAAAGATTTAAACATTTCCATTTCTTATACAGGCCTGCCTCGTATGAAATGCATAAACCTGAAACAAAATAATGAGCTCATGTTAAGAGTTTGTCGAGATTCGAGAGTGTTTAGCTATGGTTTTACTCATGACAAATAAATAAAGCTTACAAGAATCAAGAGGGCCATCAATATATCCTTTAGCAAGTAATGTATGAAAGGGAGTGCCTTCTAGTCCTTCTCTATACATAACACGAAGCTTATTTGTATCTTGTTTCACCTGCCAAAATAACGACATTTAATGAAAAATGTATGGACTTATAGGGTAATATTTTCATAGTATAGGGATCTATAGTGCAATTATGTTTTGCATACTTTCCAAGTGCCACCAAGCGTGTCATTTAGTCCGGTTAAAAAAAATTGTATTAGCGGTCCGGACCAGTTCTAAACCTTTAATTTTTTTTATGCGGAATCGGATTGTTATGCTAAGGACTGGTCCGGTTCCCTTCTATTCCTCCGGTCTGGTCCGTAGGACCGGTAGAACCGGACCGATAGCCAGGCCGAGTTAGACAATATCTCAAACACATAAAGTACATAAATTAAAAGAGATAGGATTTGAAGATATTTGACACTGAATATATCGTGGTTAGCCTCAAGCTTACTCCACTACCTAAGGTTATCCCAACCTTAGGATCTCAAGATCTCCACTAAAATCTCTTTACTACTTCAATAGGTGTGGTAATCACCTCTACACAATTTGAAACACTATTGAAGTAATCGTTAGAAACTTATACAGAAAGATGGGTATAGAAACCTCTCACTTCAATAGTTATGGTAATCACATTACAAAAAAGACATTTTTACCAGAGTCTTGAATGCACCCCCTATAGCCATTCCCAACCCCATTTTCCTTCTCTTTTCACTAAAGACCTCAAACGTATTTTAACACTATAAACAAAAATCCCATTTATAATTTTCCCCCTTTTGTTTATTTCTAAACCCTAAAACACATTCGCTCACCTCACATTCATTTCCCGTTCAACTCTCTCTCTCTCTCTCTCTCTCTCTCTCTCTCTCTCTCTCTCTCTCTCTCTCTCTCTCTCTCTCTCTCTCTCTCTCTCTATCTCTATTCCCTTTCTCCATTATTTTTATTTTTTCACCTCACAACAAAGATTCATTCCTACAAGCCAGCACCGCATGAAGCAAGCAGCCATGGACGCCGTTTCCCTCCGTTTTGAGCTGGTGTCGCGAGATCTATCCGCCGTTCGAGAAGGTGGTTCGAGATCTGCAATGTGAGCTCCAGCAAGGCTTGACCTCCGTGAGAAGCCATCGACACCGCCGTGAGACAGCAGTTGCTCCTGGAATGGAGCTTTGCCGCTGATTCGTAATGCCTCGTGAAGATATCAGGTGAGGCTTGGTCGTGTGGCTTCATTACGAGCTACTGAATTTCGAACTCGCGCGCAACCATGGCTGAAGTTCCTTGGTGAAGAAGGAAGATCTTCGCGGAGAAGCCGGAGTGGAGCGTTTTTCTGGTTCGCATGCGGCGATTCTGTGGGGCGATGAGTGGCTGCTCCAATCGCAGTGAAGACGAAAAGCTACATCAACATTGAAAACCATCACTGCTGTTCTGTCTCGCTTGTTTGATTGGCGAGATTCGTTCTCCTTTGTTTTTGGTTTGTAAGTTATAGTCAAACCAGATCTAGATCTGGTCAACGGTATTTTTTGAATGTCTTGTTATTTTTCTTCTTTTTTATGCGAAATAGTTTAGATTAGGTAGTTTAGATTTTTTTTCTTAGTTGTTGTAATTCTTTTAGTTGATTGTTGTGATAATTGATTATTTGAAATGGAAATAAAATATATTTTTTGTAGTAATACTTTTTGCTTTAGCATAATACTCTATATTTGTATAGAGTACTCACTGTTTTTTTTACAGAGTACTCTTCAATTTATTATGGACTACCCTTCCATTTTTATGATACTCTATAATTTTTTTCAAATACTGTATGTTTTCTTTTTCCCAACACTCTATACTTTTTCGGTGGTGGGTAATGGCCGGTGGATGGTAGTCGGTGGCCGAAGGCTGAGATGAACAATGCTAACACTTTTTTTTGTCTTCTTAGTGTCTTTTGTATTATCCAAGACCCTAAGTCTCACCCACCCTACAAACAAATACAATATAATAACACTCTTTTAAAGAATGTGTAATACAATTAAGACAAAGTATTCCAGATTCATCTTTTTTATTTTAGAAAAAAAGATTATCGCATATAAACTAGATGACATATTTTAGATAGTATTTTAGGTGTCAAATCCGTAGTTGTCCAATAGTTAGGGTATTTGGCTTTCACCCAGGGGACCTGGGTTTGTACCCGACAACGTAATATTGGTTATGTTTTCAAAATCGATTTTTTTGGTGATTATTTATCACCTACATAAAAATTTTGTTTTACGATTCACTTATTTTATTAGTGAACATTTTTCTATATCAGTTATAATTATATTAATAACTATCCATGACTTAATTGATTTTATTAATCAGAATTGTATGAATTCGAAATTAATAAATTTAATTTTATGAATTTATTTGGTATTATAATTTAAATTAAGATAATTGTGGTTAGATTATACGGTTCTATTGAATTGATATATTAGCAATCCACATTGGACATGTAATATTAGCCTAATTATATGTGAACGTTAAGCTTCATTGGACAATGTGTTTCAAGAAAAAGGATGACGATATTATTGGGCCAAGTATATGGATTTGAAGCGAACCACAAACATAACCGAAAAGAACCAAAACGAAATAAAAAACGATTGTGGAACCAAATATAAACCGTCCGATTTGGTTTTTAAATAATAATAAATCGTACTTTTCGGTTCGATTCAGTTATGGCCAGAACTTGAAACAAATTAAACCTACTCACATATAGGTTTAGATTTAAAATTTATAAAATATCTCACATCACTCGTGAAATGGTATGTTTTAATACTTTTAGCCAAAAAAATTATTTTTGACAAATTTACAATAAAAATAGTTTTTTGGGTGAATTACCCAAGGGGTCTTGGGGACCATCTTAGAGCCATATAGGAACCAAGTGGATTCTCTGTTCTACTTATAGGCCTCAAAATTGACAAATACCTTTACTACCCTTATAGTGTATATAAGACAAAAAAAAATAGATTCTTCTCTCTCCTCCATTACTATTACTCTCTCTCCTCCATTCTCTCTCCTCCTTTATCAATTTTTCTCTCTCCTCTGTCATTAACTATTAATAATTTCAACTCCGACCTCCGGCCACCGACCACCACCGACCACCGCCGACCACCGCCGGATAAAGTACTGAGCATAAAGTACTGAGCATGGAAAAAGTACTGAGCATAAAGTACTGAGCATGGAAAAGTACTGAGCATAAAGTACTGAGCGTGAAAAAAGTACTGAGCATAAAGTACTGAGCGTGAAAAATGTACTGAGTATCAGAAAAATTTGCTGATTATTCGAATTTTTTTATTGAGTAAATATACTGAGCATGCTCGTTTAATCAATAAAAGTGCTGAGCATGCTCGTTTAATCAATAAAAGTGCTGAGCATTTCTCGTTTAATCAATAAAATTGCTGAGCATTTCTCGTATAACCCGTAAAAGTGCTGAGCATTTAGACAAAAATATAGAGTTTAATACAAAATCTATTTTACATTACAAAAATAAAATTATTACAATGAAAAAAAATAAAAAAAAATAAGTTGACCCATTTGAGCAGCCACTGATTCATTCTCTTCGTTGGAACCCATACTGAAGGTATTTGGTATTTTACCCGCAGAAAAAGCTCCATCACAGCATTTCTATGAGTAAGGAAAGAAAAATAAAAATAAAAGAATTATGCGGAGCATCTATTGAGATGCTATGAGCATCTTTCAATTCTTGTTTTGCTGAGCATCATTAGCTGTAGAAAAAAAAGTTAACAAAACTGGTTCAAATCTTTTCACACTAATAGCAATCAATGAAACTCACGCCTAGAAAATATATAATAAAAATTTAGGATAATAAAGTATTACCTTTGCTGAGATTTCCAAATCTTGAAGAAGCTGATCAAGTCCTTCGATCAATGTTAATTAACATACTGTAATTCCAGCTTGTTATTGCGAGTGTCTCTCTGTTTATCACAAATAAAAAAATTAAACAAATCTCAATTTTGTAGAAATATCAATGTCTATAAAAAATGCTCCGTACTGTTTCAATATCTCTTATGAGGCTTCGAGTATCTCCTGAGGATGAAGGAAAAGAGCAACAAATCTTCCTAGCGACCAAATCTTCCGCGAAATTCTGACTAGCGACCGCAGCATCCTCCGCGGCCTTCAATTCCGATCTCCTCCATCGTAGCCGACCACCGCGTTTGAAGCCCAACACCAGCGAAGCCCAAAGCCGTGTATGAATACAATAGGTCTGAGACCACCGCCTTTGAAGCCCAACACCAGCAAAGCCCAAAACCGTGTATGAATACAATAGCTCTGATTTGGTGATGTCACGAATCTCAGTTGCCGCACCACCATCTTCGCACCGCACCAGTGGATTAGATCGAAGAACACAAGCTATTAGAAAACTCAGTACCCAAAATAACGGAAGCTGCGAGGGAGAAAGATAGGAGAGAGGAGAGAGGAGAGAGGAGAGAGAAGAAAGGGAGAGAGTGTTTTGATTAGTTTTTTATAAAACTTAATATATATATAGGAAATTAAAATTAAAAGAGGGTAATATGGTAATTGGGAAATCAGGGTTACAGTGTTAAATCTAATTTGTGGCCTTTAGTAAGAAGAGTCAATTAGGCTAGTCTTGTTAGGTCTTGGGGTGGTGTGGTCAAGACCCCTTGGGTAATTTTCTCTAATTTTTTAACTATAGATTATGGCCTAAGAATAGAATATTATTACACCGAAAAGGGGAAAGCTATTCATCAGCACTTGCTAGAAAAAGGACAACTTTCTTGGTTAACAAGTCACGGTCACTTATTCAATCGCAGCCGTTCCCTGTACCTCATCATATAACATAAATCTGCTGCTACACGTGTCAACACCACATTTCCCAAAGCCTTTCTTTTTCCAAAAAAAAGTTCCAGTGCTTCACAAGAGTCAAGACAGACACCACTATTTATCACAATCCCTCTCTATCCATATTCTCCTCACACTAATTTATTACATCGATTCATCAAATCTATTCTCTCTCCAGGTAATGCATGCACTTTATCATATTTAATATTTTTATAATTTTATTGATTAATCTGTTTTTTATATGAATTTATTATGTAATATTAGATATATTTTGCTAAATATGACGAATGAGGAGTATATGTTTCTGATCCTTCAAAGAGATAATATTGTATTCTGTTATATTTTTGTGGTTCGATTCTTTTTTAGTGTTTCATTCATGATTTCGTGGTCGTATAGTAAATTTAATTCATTTCTAGTTATGACCGGAGCTTGTCAATCATATAATCTGTTTTTACTCGTATTTAATGGAGGTTATTAATGTCCAATTCTCTATGATAATTACGGAAAAAGGAAATTGGCCATAAATTAGTAAATTACTACTACTACTCCCCATAGAGTAACTTTTGGTTTGTGCTATGATTAATTACTTTTGATTTCTGGACCTTATTTTGATTCTGCTTATCAAATGAGCTAATCTTAATTAATTATTCGAAGGTAGTGTCTCTCATTTTTCTAGTTCTTCTTCTAAAGTACTATATTTAGCTATATAGTAGTAATATGTTAATCAATGGGCAAAAAGAAAAACCGCAAAAGGGTGAAATATTTCTCCCTGGGGTAAAAAATCACCAAAAAAATAATACTTATACTCCGAATAGGGCTAAATATTTCTCCAAATGTTTTTTTACCCAATTTTTTTGGGCAATTGGCACAGATCGGTGGATCCGCCCCTATATTTGATAAATTACTGGTAAATAGTGTAGATGTTTTTTGATCTGATTTTATTAAGGAATAATGCGTGTAATATATTTTTGTGAGCTTATAATTCAACACTTATGAGTAATTATTGTAGCTTTTGTTTCAAGTATGTTTCATCAATCATTCATATTTGACTATAAGTTTGATTATGTTTAGAATTGGCTCATATGGCGTCATCCTCTTTGATTTGCGATACTGATGCATGGAAGGACTTAAAGGTAAATAATAATTGCAACATTTTAACTAGTTGTGCAAATTATGAAGATATGTTTATTTGCAGGCCCATCTTGGGGATATTAAGAAGACTCATTTACGCGATTTGATGAATGATACTGAGCGATGCAAGTCTATGATGCTGTATAAATCTTACCTCTATGTGTTTCACTTTTACTTTTACACACATTGTTAATTGCACCATCAATCCCTCTTTTATGCAATAGAGTTATTCTATAGCAAATATACCCCCTGTATTATTCAAAAACTTAGCACCATTAGTGTATGTCTTGACATCTCTTAAAACACTGGGTATATTTGGCTATTCCACATGACAAGGACCAATGGTGCAATTTATTTCTGGTTTATATCATAGTCAATATTTACTGTACATTTGTTTGTTTGTAGTGAGTTTGATGGAATGCTATTGGACTATTCAAGGCAATGTGCTACTCAAGACACCGTTAACAAACTTCTTAAACTAGCAGAGGTTAATTAAATTTTTATTTTTATTTTTGGGTTCATGGATAAGACTACGTTTGTTAAATCTTTTCATCATTGTTCAGGCAGCAAATCTCAAAGAAAAAATCAACCACATGTTCAATGGAGAGCGTGTAAGTAAACAAGTTCTTTATCTTCATATTAAAAAAAAATTCCTTAATTTTCGCGAGAGTGTAACATTTTGGTATATTTATCAGATAAATAGTACAGAAAATAGATCTGTTCTTCATGTGGCCCTTCGTGCACCAAGGGATTCTCAAATTAACAGTGATGGAAAAAACGTTGTGCCTGATGTGTGGCACGTTCTTGACAAAATTCAAGAGTTTTCAGACAAAATCCGAAGTGGAGCCTGGGTATTTTATATTATATTCTTTTCACAAACTGAAACAACCTTATTTGTAACAATATGTATAATGGACTATGTTACTAGGTGGGGGCCACTGGGAAGCAATTAAAAGATGTTGTTGCTATTGGTATTGGTGGAAGCTTCTTAGGTCCACTATTTGTTCACACCGCACTTCAAACAGGTACATATATTTGGTATTTTTACTATTTTACCCTCTTTGTTTTGCCACTTTAAATTTAATTACAAATAAATTAATTTATGGCGCCTTGCAGAGCCCGAGGCTATGGAATTTGCAAAAGGACGTCAGCTACGATTGTAAGTAGAGCTATATTTTTTTACCACCGTAAAAATTTCCAATTTTTTTTTTTTACTGTAATGAGAAAATGAAATAATGTTACCTAACTTTTCTTTTATATTTGTTAGCCTTGCGAATGTTGATCCAATTGACATAGCTAGAAACCTTGTTGGACTGAGCCCTGAAACCACACTAGGTGACTTAACTTTTTTTTTTTATATTATATAAATATTAAATATTTTTTACATTAAATTGTGCTGAATTTTGGTTTTTTTTTGTTATAGTTGTGGTAGTTTCGAAGACATTTACTACAGCAGAGACTATGCTAAATGCACGAACAGTGAGGGAATGGATTTCTTCTGCATTAGGGTAACTTCAATTTTATTACAATTTTTTTAAGGTTACATCTATTTAAAAAATGCAATAATAGATTTTAACGAGACTATCTTTCTCTCTTTTTGTGGTTTTTCAGGCCCCAAGCTGTTGCAAAACACATGGTGGCTGTGAGCACTAATCTTGCGGTGGGCCCATCCTCTTTTCTATTTTTCGGTTTATAAATTTGAGTGATTTATTTGATGTGCTCGAATTTAATCAGTTAATTAATTGTTGATACAGCTTGTTGAACAATTTGGCATTGATCCAAATAATGCTTTCGCATTCTGGGATTGGGTTGGAGGCAGATATAGTGGTAAGTAATTAAACGGTAGGGGTAAAATGGTCTTTTCACAATCTAATTGGTTTTGGAACATTCTTTACAGTCTGTAGTGCTGTTGGAGTATTGCCTCTTTCTCTGCAATATGGATTTCCAATCGTTGAAAAGTAGTACAGTAACTTGATTTTTTTACTGTTTCTCACCAATATTATCTTGACATTATTTAATCTTGGTTTAATATGAAGGTTTCTAAAGGGTGCTTCAAGTATAGATCAACATTTCATTTCAGCACCTTTTGATCAAAATATACCTGTACTTTTGGGTTTATTAAGTGTGTGGAATGTTTCATTCCTTGGATATCCTGCAAGAGTGAGTAAATTGTTTCAAATTTAGTCCCTGCTTTATATGAGTTAATATATTTACATAATTTCAGGCGATTTTACCGTATACTCAAGCGTTAGAGAAGTTTGCGCCACATATTCAACAGGCAAGATAGTTTATTCTAGAACGTTCTAGAAGGTTCTTTACCTTACACATGAATGTTTGTTTTAGGTGAGCATGGAGAGTAATGGGAAAGGTGTATCTATTGATGGTGTATCTCTTCCATATGAAGCTGGTGAAATTGATTTTGGTGAACCAGGGACTAATGGACAACACAGCTTTTACCAGCTAATTCATCAGGTACTTTACATTAGGGACTTATAGTGTAATTTATTCAAGGCCTAAAGTGCAATTGTTCTAACGTTATTTTGTTTGACCTTGAAATGCAGGGACGTGTAATTCCATGTGATTTCATAGGGGTGGTGAAGAGTCAACAACCCGTGTACTTGACAGGTGTTAATAATTACTTTTTTGTTGTATTTTTACATTTTCCTGTTGATGGGTAAATTACCCAGATGATCCTTATATCTGGGGCTTTGTGACTACTTGGTCCTTTTATGTTTCAAAGTGACTATTTAGTCCCTTATGTTTGGAACTTTTAGATTACTTGGTCCCTTATGTTTGTCAAAGTGTCACCATTAGTCCTTTGATAGATTTGTGACGGTTAGAGTCAGAAGGACTAAACATAAGGGACCAAGTAAGCGCTTTGAAACATAAACTTAACCAAGTAGTTACAGAATGGCAAACTTATGGATGTCAAAGGATATACTCTGAAACATAAGGGCCCAAGTAGTCACAAAGTTCTAAATATAAGGATCATTTGGGTAATTTACCCTTTATTTTTACCTTCTTAAGGTTAATTTAATTTTTTATTTTTTTCCTAGTGCAGGTGAAGTAGTTAGTAACCATGATGAGCTTATGTCAAACTTCTTTGCTCAGCCTGATGCCCTTGCTTATGGGAAGGTAAAGTTATAGTCTATTCATGTTATTTTTTCATAACGTAGGGATCCATAGTGCAATTTTAACATGATATAGGGACCTATAGTGCAATTAAACCCGAAAACTAATAACGCTACACCTTTTTCCAGACCCCAGAGCAGTTGCAAAGTGAAAATGTTGCTCCACATCTCATCCCACACAAGGTGATTATTATTACCACATATATAAATATACTCTTTGGATATTCAACATTATTAATTAATTGCATTTTTACCCCTAGACTTTCTTGGGGAACCGTCCATCCCTTAGCCTTCTACTTCCATCGTTAAGTGCTTACAATGTTGGCCAGGTACGAAACTTTCTCTTCCTTTTTTTACCCCTTGTTTTGGATCACACGTGCAAATATTATTCTCTTTTGTAGCTTTTGGCAATTTACGAGCATAGAGTTGCTGTAGAAGGCTTTCTATGGGGCATCAATTCTTTTGATCAATGGGGAGTTGAATTAGGAAAGGTATCCATTACATTACACATTACTTTTTGTTATTCATTTTTTAGTTCTAACTAATTATATTCTGTTTTTAAGATATTTGACGATTATTCTTTTTTATTTTTCCGAATCGAAATAATGCAGTCACTGGCTACTCAAGTGAGGAAGCAACTACACGCTTCTCGTAGGAATGGAGAATCAATTCAGGGATTCAATTTCAGCACCATGTCCTTGATGAAAAAGTATCTAGAGGTATGATAAAAAGTTTAAAATCTGTTAATAAAAAAATGAATTATTCTCTAACTGAAGAAAAATGTTGAATCTTTTTGTGCATGTGCAGGCTAGTGCAGATGTACCTGCCAATCCAACCACGTCTCTACCAAAGTTTTGATTTATTGTTATCTCTCTCTTTTTTGTGTACAATTGTGGTTATAAAGTTTGATTATGTTGATCAAACCTCATATGCGAGGTAAAATATAAGGCACTACTGTGCTTATTATACCTTGTATTTGCAGAATCAAATGCAATTTTCTTTAGTAATCGGAATCAAAATACTCAGTTTTTGTTATTTGAAAAGTGATAACTGAGCAAGTTTGCACAAAATTACATGGATTTGATGCGAAATGATAATGTTCAATATGAATCACAAGTTTAAGTTATTAGAAACGGTGTGTTTTGTAGTAGTGTATTATATGATACCAAAGAGCAAAATAGTGAAGTGGCATGATGATATTAAGGAGATTTATAGATGGCTCTGCTCTTTCACTCGACTTTTGGGCTTCAGACATAAAATGAACATGCAAATAAAATAAAATATAATAGATGGAGCAAAATTTTCAGATAAAGGAGCCCAAGATTTGATCAAATGGATCCCTTGGGCCTAGACAATAAAGCAGTCTTGAATGATAAAATAAAAAAAGAATCCAAATGTTTTTTTTTTTATTACAATAGAGACCACATGGGTCGTGTTACAATTAAAAAGATAACTCTACGCTAATACATTATTAAGTAGATCAGAATCATAGACAACTCGAGACTTCTTAACTCCTATTCGGTCTTTGGTAATAAGGCTCCAAATACCATCTGGGGGGGGGGGGTCATCAAGCCATATACTCCTAGTTATTCCTCCAGCCTCGCTTAGCCAACCAATCCGCGCAAGCATTTGCCTCCCTAAAGATGCTCCTCATAGTGAAATCCTTGTTCCTATCCAGGATTAAGCGAATCTGACTAATCCACTGTGCTCCAGTTCCTCTCCCCTCAATCGCACTTTGGACTAGGTCTATTACCTCTCTCGAATCCACCTCCACGGTGACCTCATGAAGACCCAAACTCTCAATCAATCTCAGCCCTTCGTATAGCGCTATTAGCTCTACTAACCGGTGATTCATGGTTAATTCGCATGCTAAAACCGCTTATCCACTCCCCGTTTCCATCTCTAACAATCCCGCCTCCTCCACCTGTCCTTCTCCAACTGTCATAGCTTCCATCGGTATTTAGTTTGAACCCACTAGTGGGTTTTGTCCACCCCACCAGAGTTATCCGAGACGATTTTGTAGAAGACCTTCCCTCGCCTTGCCCCCAAACTCTTGTGGTTAATATAGCCAGATACTTTGCTTTCTTAACTAGCGCTACTTCATTGGGAAAACCCTCCTCCTTGAACACCACACTATTCCTTTGCTTCCATATTGTATCCAAAAGAATCCCAAAAAACACACACCAATTCACTCCCGCAAAGAGCTTGTTGCTCGAAAGATTACTGTACCACCAATCATGATCATCAAACGTCAACAAACTGCCCTCACTTTGGGCGCTTACAGGTATCGTGTTCTGAGCCTCTGAATGAGGCAAGGGATGGTTCCAATTACCTAATACACCAGCGCTACTACAGGCCTGTACACCATAAGAGCAGGTGCTGTGCTGAAGTCGAGCCGAGCTGTTACCACGTTGAAGCAAGATCGAGCTGCTGCTATGTTGAAGATAGACCGAGCTGCTGCTGTCTTGGGGTCGAGATGCATCTCCTTGACAATCCAGGGACCTGCGCTGCAAAAAAATGTTAGTAAAATACAGACCCAAACCCCCCTTCCCTCCTGTATCCTTCCAGCGCACCACACCTTCCAGGTCTGTCCCCTGGAGACACCAATGTACGCTCTCCTTCCTCTTCCCCAACCACTCCACCATTGTTCCCTTGACCTCCCCACCCTTGCGCAACCACTTCCCTTCGCACAACATCCCAAACCCTTTTTATCCTCGCGCAATCACAGAAGATATGAACTGCACTCTCAACCTCAGTCTCACACAATGGACAACATATAGGTACCTCCATTCCTCTCTTAACTAAATTACCCCTCGTAGCAATCCTCTCACGCACCGCTCGCCATAAGAACACCCGAATACGTTGGGAACACTTTAGACTCCAGATTCTTTTCCAAATAGGTTCCATGGTAGCGTCATTAGCCGCATCATCCCACCGCACTGTCCTTACGGAAAATTCTCCACTAGCCTCATATAACCACGAAACTATGTCCCTGCCTTCGCCTTCTACCTCCACTCTAAAATTTGCAATTTCCAATAACTTTGTTGGTGGGAGAACATCTGGAACAACTCCCAATTCCATGACCCATCCGGTCGGACATAATCGCACACCCTCCTAGTCAATTCACTAGCTTCAAAAATTCCAATCACATGGTCAATGAGAGGCGAATCTCCAACCCACCAATCACACCAAAACGCCACCTCACTTCCATTCCTCACCACCCATCGAGACCCTTGCCTAACTACCCTTAAGCCTTCAACAATTGCTCGGCACATTCCCGAATCATTTTGCCTACTAATATATTGCATCGGTGGACCCTTGAAATATTTCTCCCTCAAGACAATAGGCCACAAAATATTTTCATTATGTAATAATTTCCACCCTAGCTTACCCAATAGTGCTCTATTCATGTCCTTCGCGAATCGAAAACCCAAACCACCCGCATCCTTTGGTTTACATACATCTTTCCAAGAAACCCAATTAATACACTTCTTCTCATCCGAAGTACCCCAAATGAACTCTCTCCGAATTTGATCAATCTCCTCGCAAACATACTCCGGTAATCTTTCAACTTGCATGAGATACATTGGTGCTGCACTTAATACCACTTGAGCTAACGTGATACGACCCGCTAAAGATAAAGTGTTCCTTTTCCATTTTGCCAACTTACCACGTAGATCATTAATAAATTCACCGAAAAAAACCCTAGGTCTACGGCCAGAGAGTATATGAACCCCAAGATATTTACCAATACCATCACTTCGCTGATACCCACTCCTCGAAGTAATATCCTCCGCCACCTCCTTGAGTACATTCTTCGAGAAATAAATGATTGATTTATCCTTGCTAATCGTCTGATCTGCATCGCGACAGAATATATCCAAAGAGTCCTGTAACAACACAAAATTTTTAGCAGAAGCCTCTTCAAATAAAATCAAATCATCTGCAAAAAATATGTGAGAAATAGGAGACCCCCCTGGACAAAGAGATATATGTTTCCATACACCATCTCGTACAAGCCCCTGGATAAGCAATGAAAGCCGCTCCATGCAAATAACGAATATATAGGGGGATATAGGGTCCCCTTGCTGAATCCCTCTCTTTGGCTTGATTGCCTCTAGTGGTGAACCCCTCCATAAAACGCGCAACTCATTATCCTCTAGTCCCGATACAATAAGCGATACCCACACAGGGGGTACCCCAAGGAGCTCCAAGGTCTCCTTTATGAAACTCCACTTTATCTTATCATACGCTTTGGCAAGATCCACCTTAATCGCCATGTAGCCTTTCTTACCCTTCGCATGTCTCATAACGAAATCAATCTCATTCACCAACACTATATTATCAATGGTGGACCTATTGGGTAGAAAACTACTCTGATATGGTCCAATATTATCCGCTAAGAAAGGACGCATTCTATTAACCAAGACCTTCATGCATATCTTATAACAGACGTTGATCAAGCTTATAGGTCGGAACTGCGTAATGAATTCTGGCCTTCCTAACTTCGGAATCAAATGTATAAGTGTACCCAAAACCTCCTTAGGGAACCTACCTCCCTCTAACGCATTCCGTACCATATCACACACGGACGATCCAACTATATCCCAGCATCTCTGATAGAAACCAGCTGTGAACCCATCTGGGCCAGGGGCTTTGTGTGGAGCCATTTGAAAGACTGCCACCCGCACCTCTTCATCCACCACTAAACCATTCAGAACCTCAATATCACTCGCTTCAAACCTCTTCGGTGGTGGAAGATACCCTGCAGAATCCACTCCATCCTCAACTGCAAATAAACCCTCAAAGAAGCCCCTAACCCAATGTTTCTCTACTTCTCTATCATCTATCCATTCTAGATTGTCACCCTTAATACGTAACTCCTCAACTTTTTTCTTTCGGATTTGTGTCGCGCAATGGTAAAACCTTGTGTTCCGTTCTCCCGAATTAATCCATACGCTCTCTGAAACCAAAACATCTCCTCCTGCTCTAATAAGCTCTCAAACTCACCTTCCAACCGCGCCTCAAGCCTACGTAAGGATGAATTATATGTTATCTGCAATGCTCTTTGAATACCCGCAAGCCGTGCCAAAAGCCTTCTCTTTTTTCGAAATGTCCCCAAAAAATTCAAACTTCCATATCTCCAACTCTTGCCGCAAAATCTCAATATTCTCGCTAAGACTTCTTCCAGCTACCTTCCACTAAAGAATCCAAATGTTATAACACCTAGAGTTGGCTCGGAGTTGGGTTTAGTCAATTATTTTTTTACCACATTATATTTAATATTTATAAACATAGTCTAGTACAAGTTTTCAAGATTATAGTTAAAATATCATGAAATTTATGAATATTATATAAATTTCATATAAGGTTCTAAAAATTTGTTATTTGGAATAAATTTAATTTTTATTTTCAATGAAAAAATGACATGTCATGTAAAAAAGTAGATTATAAAATTTTTGATTATTTTATAAGTATTAAAAATATAAATACTAAAAAAAATTGACACTTAAATCTCATGGTTATCAATTTCTGTAAATCAACAATTTAATTTTTAAACAACATATCATTTTGCACCTAAATTAAACGAAGCTCTTTTTTAATTCTAAATTTTTAATATAAATTATTTCTACTAATAAAATAATGGAAAAAGCACCATAAAAAATTTGAAGTTCTTATATTAAGTTTTGTGATTTTTATAGTTTTTGTATTTTGGCGAGGTATTGAAGTCTGTTCTAACACTAGGGTTTGTAAAGGTGTTAAAATGTGAGAGAGGTTTATTTGTGAAATGATGGAGTAGGTCTTTCTAAATAAAAGAAATAAGGGTATTATAGGAAACAAAAGTATTAAGTAATAAGTAAATAAAAAATATATTAAATAAAAAAGAAAGTAGTTTAATGGTGATTTTCTCTAATATGTATATAGCATTTAATTGGTAATTGTTCTTTAAATAATTTAAATTCTTTCTTTATATTTCAAAATATATTTTAAAAATAATTTATAATAAAATATATGGTTTTGCAAAGTAATCGATGTAATGTAAAAGGAAATTTAAGTCCCAAAGTATTTCCACTTTTAGTGGTATTTTTGGAGATTTGGTGATAATTGTCAATTTTACGATTTATGGATGTTGATCTGATTGTCTTCTTTCTATATTGACATTTCTTTTAATTACTGTTGGATCTATGATCCTTTCACTTACGTTTGTAACTTTTTTAGATGATGTTAGAAGGATGAGTTTTTTTTTGGAAATCTTGACTTCAGATTGTGGTTACAAACCTACTATTTTCTAGTTTTTTGCGTAGAAATTGTTATTATTTTCTGTATCCCCTCCCTTACCCAAGCCACCACCTTGTAATCTTTCCCTATTTACTATATATTGTGTTTGAACGAAAGAAATACAAAGAATACTCTCCAAAAGAAGATCAACAAAGTTTGGAGTGAGATAATTAAATACTACAATTTCAAGTAAAATCATAGACATAGTTTTCTATTTTAGGTTTTTTTTTAGTCGAAAGAGATTGCATAACATTAAACTGGTTCAAAATATTACAATTAGCCTACACTCACACCTACAGTGTTGCTTTCACTTAACAACATATTAGCAAATATCAAAAGAGGATCAAGTATCCAAAGACGAAACAATGCATCTCTAAACTTGTGTTTCGCCATCCAGTCGACAATGCGGTCAAGTTTCCTAGAAATCAAAGATCGTATCTGGTTTTACTAGTTTGAATTTTATTAACCAAAATCTAATACAATTACAGGTTTATTGCTAACTTGAATTTGATTAATCACTTGGGCGCAATCATTTTCAATAGTTGTCAAACCTTCTGAGGAGTAGTGTTGTCATTCTACACGCCGACTGAACTCCTTTAGCCTCAATCTCCATTATTGACCTTGTTTCCAAGTTAATAGCATTTCATCAAGCATTTCCGTGCAAGTATTTCTCAAAATAGAAGAGACATAAGCTTGGTTAGTGCAATCCATGAAGCATGTTCCCGGAGGGGCCGGGAGGGAAGGGTCTAACAAGAATTACTAATTTTCAGATTGTTATTACAAACATTTCCTCCGTACCAAGAGTTTACATGTGGTTCTTTAAGGAACATAGCCTCAACATTATATTTCTTAGCAAGTAAGAACTCATGATTGGATATAGCAGGTTGTTTTATAATTAAAATAGGGTTTGGTTTCTTGGTTTCTGCCTTTCCAAATATGCCACAATATATTAGCACTTAATTCCCCCAAATAAGAGTTTTCAGCAATACTATCTTTGCAATAGCCAATCCATCTGCTAATACCTCAAGCAGAGGCATTAACATATAACATATTGAGAGGGATAACTAGTCAATAAGAAATATCCCAGGAGTAATGAAACAATAAGTGTTCAATTGGTGGGCAACCTATTCCTGCAAGCTTTCCAAAGAAATATTCAAATTTTAGGTGTTACTTTTAATCCCTAAATGAACTTACAGATATTATTATGTAGAACAAAAGAAGAGCTACACTTACTTTTATTTTTAACTTTATCGATCAATCTTGTGCCTTTCTCAAGACCCTTTAGCAATCCTTTACATTAAAGTGTCATATTTGATCCAACAAGGAACATTTGTACTAAGGTTAGGAGGTGTGTGCAAGTGTCTTATGGTTGCAACAATCTGGATTATAAATAATATATTAAAACTTCCATCAACCACACCTTATAATAAATCAACTACTTCTCATCGTCATCCATCGTACACCAACCATCGCCACAAGTGAGCCATCACGGACACAGTGACACCATGGTTGGAGGCAACTATGAACATGCTTAGAGAATTTTTGAGCATGCTAAAAAAAACTCTGAGCATGTTCAATATTTTTTTACTTATCGTAATTTTTTTTACTAAGCATTTATTGTTTAGCATGCTTTGTGTTCGAACCTTAACGAAATTAAATAATAACACAAATTTAAATGAAATTATTGCACTATTTAGAATTGTTATATTTTAAAAAGACCTTGATTGAAAAAACCCTACCTATAACTAAAATCTAAAATCACATTTGAAAAGAAAAAAACCTAACTATAACTAAAATCTAAAATTATTTTTGAAAAGAAAAAAAACCAAGATGACGTCATTATCTTCTTCCTAACACTTTAACCGTACCTTGGCTGAACTAAGCCATGGCCACCACTGAGATCCGATCCAGGACCACCGCCATTGTGAAACTCTAGCTAGTAACCACCACCACCACCACTTCCTGAACACCACCTAGAGACCTAACCACCGCTGGAAACCACTAACTCTAGACCTGAGCTCCTCGTTCCAACCATGTAAACCACCACCTCACAAATCCAATGCCCTGTCTAACTCCTTACTTGAATCCTAACACCATCGCTAACTGTCGAGTCCTTACTAGACTTGCTTACCACCATTAATACATAACCACCTCCAACTTGCCTAGAAACCACCACAACCACCGCTTAAATCACCATGCCATGAACCATGCTTGAGCCTAACACAATCACGTTTGCGATATGAACAAAACCGTAGCTCCAACCAAGAACCACAAAAATCCACCACCTGTTGGGTCAAAACCCTAGATCTGACCAACCTGAAATCCAACTCTGCCATGACCAGAAACCTAAGCCACCATGCCATCGATCTCGTAACAACCTTTTATGCCATGTCCGTCTTGAACCTTTAAACCACCACCACCACAACTACTCCGAGCCATCACAAAAACTTCCATGGCCACCATGAATATGAACATTTTTGTTCTAAAACGCAAGCAAATGTGGGAAGAGGGGAGAAAGGGTTATATGTATGTCTATTTTGGTGTGTATGTGTTTTAGGTTATAGGGTTTGAATGGTTTATAATTAGATATATAAGGGAGAACTGGGGGTATGAAACCATTAAAAATTGTTTTTTATTCTAAATGGCCTCTAGTAAGAACACAATAAAGGAGTGTTACCTTTGGGGTTTCAATAGAGTTCTATAAAACCCGTTAAATCAAAATCTCATGTGTTTATCCGAATCTTTGATACTTATCATGGTTCGAGTTTGAAACAATCTGCAAATATTTGGATCTAAGATTTCTTGATTATTATCTTGATAAGAGATAATTTGTATTTCTATATAAATATATTTTGAGTTATTTATGAACAAACATAAATTCATAAGTTAAATTTCCATGGTAAAATATCTTTTAGTATATTGTAATAGATAACAAGTTTTGTAAAAGTTAATCAACAAATTGAAGTGTATATATATATAGAGAGAGATTTGTATATATAATTTTTTTCTAATAGAGTAATCAATATATTGAAAAAGAAACAAGTGCAAAAGAAAGAAACAACAAATCCGTTAAAAATTTAAACTATAAGAAAGTAAATACGACGATAACCGAAATAAAAATCACCATGGCCAACCTGATTACAAACCTGAAACCAGCTCTGCCATGGTTAGAAACCTAAGCCAGCATGCCATCAAAATCCGAACAACCATTTACGCCAACTTCGCCTCTAACCTTCGAACCACCACCCCAATCGCTCTGAGTTATCACAAAAACTGCCATAACCACCATGATTACGAACTGTCTAATTCATTGTAGAAGATAATATGTGGTATAAACATTAATAAACAAGTTAAAATGTATATATAAAGAGATTTGTATATAACATATATTTTTTTGATAAAGTAACTGCATATTAAAAAAAAGTAAGTACAAAAGAAACAACAAATTTGTGAAGAAAAAAGATTAAAAGGAAATGAATTCAATTATAACCCAAATCGCTGTGGAAGCTCCACGAACAACGATACAAATCTATAACAATAAAGAACTGAACAATGAAATCGTAATTCTGACATAAAAGAAAGAACCCAACTCCTATCTACTCGTAAAAGATGTGACACTTGATTGGTAAAAACTTGACAATTATAACTTCAAAGCATTGAGTAAATTTGAAAATATAAATCAACTAAGTACTTGATAGAAAGAGAAAAGGATAGTACTTCCCACCAATGTAGTAACTTGGAAGTCTTGTAATTATAAAAAATAAGAGGGCGATTTTACAAATACTTTTCAGTTATCCTCAACTTGTCCGTGCCCTATATTTTCCACCCCTTCCATTTGCATCCCACCTCCCTCTCAGCAGTCAAATAGCACAACCAGAAGGGTTTCTCATTGCCGCTTCAAATCTTTCTCTCTCTCTCTAAAACCGCTCACTTTCTCTCTCTAGCTTTTATCGCTCTCTTTGATCATCCATGGCTAACAACACCCAGCTCGATTCTCGCCCTAGCCAGATCTCCAAAGGTGGAGGTACTCAATCGCGCCGCATCAATTTTTCGAATTGCTTGAAACTAACAATTTAGTGTGTTTACTGTGTGAAATAGCCTTGATAAAAGCACATAAGTTTTCATTTGCTTGTAAAACTCAGTTTTACAGTGGGTTTAGGGTTTCTTTCACTACACCTTATGATGAACTTGATATTAAAGAAGCATTTTCGCAATGCTCCACTTTTTTCTAGCTTATCTGTGCCCGAAAATTAAGATTTGTTGTTTGATTCTTACTAGCGGCGCGTTATTAATTGATTTAAAGCTGCTTCCTTTACTTGAAAGTTCAATTTTTTATCTATTTAATTCAAAATAAGTGTTCATGTGTGCTAAAATGGTATCTTGACTTAGTGCTTGCTGTGTATCTGCTCTATGTGTTTTCACTTTTAATCGCTGCCATATCAATTTACGTTATTATTATAATTATAGTATTATTTATATGGAACGTGGAAAAAGAAACCAAAATGGATAAGGTGATACTTAGTTCTCATCTTATTATAATATGTGATTAGTTGCACCATTGGTCCCATGTAACGCTAAATAGCCAAACATGCACATGTGTTTCAGAAATTAGCAATTATATACTTTATACCCGAGTACATTTGCTAGTTTTCGGGATTCAAACATGGGTATTACTAAAGATTAAGATCTGTTTATATGTGTATATCAAACATTTGCTGATTTATATTTTGATTGTTGTAGATTTGCACGGACCTGACATTCCTATTCCGCTTTCACCACAATGGCTTTTACCAAAATCAGGGGAGAGTAAGAGCAAAGTAGTCCCTGTGGTATGTCATAACTTGTCTAACTTGTCTGTTTCCTTGTCAAATTTATCAATTATCAATGGCTTTTAAACATATTTTCTTTGTTTGTGATATAGGAAAGCCATTTTGGTGGTCATCAAGGTTACGTGAATCGTTCAGATATCTCGAAATCTCCAGGGACTTATGAGGAAAAGCTTGACAATGATAAGAAAAAGGATATTTTTCGACCATCTGTTCTGAACATGGAATCTCGTTGGCGCGATGAAGAAAGGGACACTAATTCATCATCTGTTCGTAAAGAAAATCGATGGAAAGATGGTGATAAGGTGGATCGCTGGACTGAATCATCTGGAAAACACTATGGAGAAACAAGGCGGGCCCCACCTGAGCGATGGGTGACTGATTCAGGTAATAAGGACACAACTCATAATCAGGTTCGTGACAGCAAGTGGAGCTCTCGCTGGGGGCACGATGAGAAAGAGCCGAATAGTGTGGGACCGGGGCGTGAAAAGTGGGTAGTGGACCCTACCAAAGATGCTGATGTGTCTCAACGTTCGCCGAATCTACCTTATAATGGTAATGGTGATCATAATCGGCCATGGAGATCTAGTAACCGAGGAAGAGGGGACCCACTACACTATCAAGCTTTAACGCCTAACAAACCGGGTCCCACTTTTGGTCGTGGAAGTGATAATAACTCTCCTCGTTTGCAAAAACATGGGTCTTTCTCGGAGAAGGTTGATCCTTCTCTTTTGAAATATAATCGCGCAAAATTGCTTGATATATATCAAGTAACCGATATGTACACTGGTAAGAAATATCTCGAAGGAGCTGTACAAGTACCTTCACTTACCGAGGAGGAACCTATACAACCTTTGGCACTTTATGGACCCACTCCTGAAGAATTGGTAAGTAGATAATTATTATTATTTGAAAATCTATTATGCTTTAATTTAATTTCTTTTGTTGCACATTGAATAGGCTATCTTTAAGGGAATTGAAAACGGAGATATAGTGAGTAGTGATGTACCACAGACAACTAAAGGTGGTCCCACTGGTCCCACTAATAGTGATGCATCAATGGTACATGGCCATACATCTGTTCCTAATGTAGGTATGTGGCGGGCCCCATCACTTGAACGTGCAAATTCTGCTTCACGGCAGACACAAAAGGATCATAATAATGAATGGGTAGATTCGTCTTATCCGAAACGAGAAGGACAAAAATGGCAAACAGGTAATAATAATAATAATGATCACATGAAGAGGCAAGAATTGGAGACTACTCATAAGCTATCACATACACAGCCAAATCCAGAAGATCTTGTTCTTTATTATAAAGATCCACAAGGTAAAATTCAAGGTCCTTTTACGGGAATTGATATACTTGGATGGTTTGAAGCTGGATATTTAGGCATAGATTTACCTGTTCGCTTAGCTAATGCACCACCAGATACACCGTTTTCTTTACTCGGTGATGTCATGCCACATCTACGTGCTAAAGCGGGCCCACCACCTGGATTTGGTGCATCGAAAGTAAATGAACTTGCGGATGCTCCATTAAATGGGTCGAATTTTAGCACTTTTGGGAAGCTTCAAGTGGGGCCGAGTGATATTAATATGGTGAATAATGAACCAAGATACGTTCATGATTTAGCAAAAGAAGCCGAGACTAGATACATTGAGTCATTAATGAACCAGGGTGTTCCTCTCTCTGAAGGTTCGTTTTTCTTTTGCAAGAGAGTTTTTATTTTATTTATAAGTTTTAGAAAGTGTCCAATCCTGAGATTATAATTGAGCTTATAATTTTTTTAATATTATTGGATTATGTCCACCCTGAGATTTTTCAGAATCTTCATTGCCCCCTCCCCCAAACTTTGAAAGTTGTTTTATTAGGATTTGATTTAACTTATTTGTGCAAATATTTTGTTTTTGCTATGATAAATTATAGGTTATTTGGTTTTTAAATTTTAAAAAAGAATTGTATACTATAGGAACTTGTAATACCTATTCTAATAATATAGGGACCAGTAGTACAACTTTTTGCATAATATAGGAATTTATAGTACATTATTTGCATAATACAGGGACCTGCAATGCAATTTTTACATAATACATGGACTTGTAATGCAATTTCTGCATAATAAATGGACCTATTGTGCATTTTTTTCATATAGGGAACTGTAAGGCAATTTTTGCATAATTTAGGGGCAGATACAGTAATTACCTCTAAAAAAAGTTTGGGTTCTGCCCCTGCATACACATGCTTCATTTATACTTGTTGATTATTTCATATGTTGTGCTATATCTTGTTTTAGCTGACCGAGGGTACAATTGTCAGGGCTGGCAGGTATGCAGGGGTATCATGGTAATAATACAGGTGGCGAGAACTCATATCTGTATGCCCAAAAGCTGGCTCTGGAGAGACAAAGATCTTCTTTACAAAATCCCTACTCATATTGGCCAGGAGGGCCCACTTCAAAGCCAGAAGTTATACAACAAGAGCCTCGTCCTCAAAATACAGACTTAATTTCCATGCTCCAAAGTGCACTCGAGAGATCATCCAACAATGGTGTGGTGAACAATAATAATAATAATAATAATATGAATGGGGCGAGTGCGTGGTCTAATTTCCCACAAAATACCCCTGAGAAGCTACTCTCTCAAGATCCACAGCTTTTAAGCTACTTGATGCAGCTACAATCCCCTGTACCTGCACCTGTTGCACCTCCACCTGTTTCACCTCAACAGATGTTACTATTGGAGAAGCTGTTACTTCTGAAACAGGAGGAACAGCAGAAGCAGTTTTTGATGAGACAGCAAAATCAGTTGCTGTCACAGATGTTATCTCAACAACGTGTCGCTGAAGCACCACCTTCCTATGGACAGTTACATTCTCCTGGTTTTAACAATAATAATAATGCTCCACTGGATCATCATCATAATCCATGGTTTCAGACCCCTGTTCCTATATTACAAGATGAGCGTAATAATCCCAACTTTGTGGTACCTTCTGGTGTTCCCTTGGATAATTCTGAAACCTCTTCTGTACTTTTGACACATCAGAATCAAAGGAATTGGTCTGAACAATTTGAAACTATGCAACAGAAGGGATCTTTAGAGTCTGAAATACCAAACGTACCCTCCTTGGATCAGACATTTCAAACTAGTGAATCTTATGAAGCTGCTCCACTTGGAGTGACTTTAGAGAGCAACGTTGACCAATCATCCAAGGTCAATTTTGGAAATGAATTGGTGGGTCCAGAGGAGGTAAACTATGTTGAGGAGGAACCTGCTGTTGAAGTAGAGCAATTCATCTATGAAGAATCTTCTGTGGTTGTTGAAGAAGTAACAAGTGTTGAAATGCGCGAAACTAAGAAGTCAGAGAAGAAGTCTAAAAAGTCAAAGGCTTCAAAAACTCAATCATCTGACTCCGCAAAGGAAGTATCTAATGAAGTGACAAATAGTAATAATGTGAAACCCGAGATACAAATTGTGGATTCTCAAGTTGGATTAGTCTCACAGTCAAATGCGCAAGTAAGTTCTGGACAAAGAGCATGGAAGCCTGCTCCTGGTTTTAAGCCCAAGTCATTCCTTGAAATTCAACAAGAAGAGCAGAGTAGAGCACAAGCACAAGCAGAAATGGCAGTTTCTGAGATTTCTACATCTTTAAACTCCATGAATGTCTCATCTCCATGGTCTGGGCTTGTCGCTAATTCAGACAATAAATCGTTTCAAGAATCGTCAGAGAACATTGTAGCTAAACCAACTGAAAGAGAAGTGGTGATTTCCGATTCTATTGAAGAAGCTAGCTTTATAGAGGCTAAAGATACAAAAAAGAGTCGTAAGAAATCAGGAAAAGCCAAGGGTAATACAGGATCTAAAGCTGCTTCAGCACCTGAGCCAATTGTGAAAGGTAAAAATTCTCGTCAGACTCAGGAGGAAGTATCATTACCTGTAGCCCCATCTGGGCCTTCCTTGGGTGATTTTGTTGTATGGAAAGGCGAGTCTGCAAGTCCTGTACCTGCTCCAGCATGGTCTTCAAATCTTTCGAAACCCACGTGTTTGAGAGATATCCTCAAAGAACAGGAAAGAAAAACCCCTTTTGAAAAGAAACAAATCGCACAAACTACTCAAAAAAGTGTACCGAACGCAAAACATAGCGGTGATGATGAACTGTTCTGGGGCCCGATTAGTCATTCCAAGCATGAGTCAAAGCAGTATGACCCTTTTTACCTTTACTTTACTTAGAATATTGATTGTAATAAAGGCTTTTTTTCGGTTACTCGCAGGTCAGATTTTCCTCAACTTGGAGGTAAGGACACTTTATCAAAAGGAGGGTCATTGAACTTGCAGAAGAAGCCTGTAAGTGGGCGAGGGGCTTCAGATTATAAACTTTCCTCATCTCCTGCTCAGGCCCATTCAACTAAAAAAGGGAAGAAAGGCGCTTTAACTAAGGAATCAGGTAAAGATAAAATACTTTTCAGATATGTATGCTTTACTATTCTTCTTGGAAAATCGAATCAATGATTTCTCGTGGATCTTACAGAGGCATCGGATTTCAAAGAATGGTGTGAGACTGAGTGTAACAGACTTATTGGGTCCAAAGGTATGATGATCTTTCATAGTCTCACATGTTTCTTTTTCTATTAGAATATGACTAGAAAAGCAAAGATGTGGTCTTTTTTTCAGACACGAGTTTCTTGGAATTTTGTTTGAAGCAATCAAGATCAGAGGCTGAAACACTTTTGATAGAGAATCTAGGCTCGGTCGATCCTGATCATGTGTTTATCGAGAAGTTCTTGAACTACAAGGATTTCTTATCCCCAGATGTTCTTGCAATGGCCTTCCAAATTCACCCTAATGATGCGATTGGGTTTGGTGGGCCCAAGTCTAGCGGACCAGCTGCTCCAGAGGTTGTGAAAAAGAAGGGTAAAAAAGGGAAGAAGATGAGTCCGTTTGTTTTGGGTTTTAACGTTGTGAGCACCAATAGGATCATGATGGGAGAGATTCAGACCGTTGAAGATTAAGTTATATTACAAGCGTATCATGATGGGAAGTAGAGTTATATTTATATTATGAAGTTGTATGTATATACAATGTTTGTTTGAACCACATGTAAATGTAGTTATATCTGCAGTTTTAATTATCTGCATAAGCAATTTTGTCAAGTAACTGTTACTGTAGGATGTTGTTACTTTGGTTAGGGAAGTACAAGGGAGTTTAATCTTAAGTTGACTATGGATTATATGTTTTTCTGGAAATATTCTCTAGTTATTTTATGCTTGGACACATGCTGATCTGTCTGAATGAGTCATGAGTGTCCCTGTATTTACAATCTGCTATTATGATTTGCTGTGGTTCTCTTGTTTTGTTGTTAGGATTTTAGAGGAATATTATCATTAAGTTATGTGAATGAAAATGAAATAGACGATAAAATTTTGATTGGATTGAGAAAAAAAGATCCTAAAAATTAGAGGAACACGCAAGTTCCGGAGGTTCAACTTAGGGGGTGTGTGCGGGTCGGTTTTGGATGAAAAATACTCAACCCACAAACCGCCCGTTATTGTGCGGGTTTTGAAAAATGAGACCCGCACCCGCCCAATCCATTATATAAACCATTGAGTTTCGGGTTGAGCGGGTTGCGGGTGAATTGCGGGTGATTTAGTTTAATAAATGAGCCGAAATTGTATCCATAATCATTCGACAGGATTATATTACAAATGCATGTTGCAACACAAATATAGTTTATGATACTCATATACATTTTAAATCATCTCTGATTTTAAAAAATATAAAATGAGATTTTAGAATATAAATTTATGAATTAAACAAAAGATTGAGATAATATCGCAACTAAAATGAAAACGGATTCATTTGAAAAATATATTTGAAATACCAAGGAATTTAAAAAACTTAAAAGGGAAGGAATAAAAAAAGAAATATAGAATGAGAATCACATGACCATACAAATTTATTTGAACAAAATGAGCAATACTATTTTTATAATAATTTATACTACATAGTAATCGGGTATGCGGGTTTGCGGGTTTCAAGTTTAAAATCCGCAACCCACAAAAAGTGTATACTTTTTCTAAAATGTAAACCGCAACCCACCCAATAGAAAACTAACGTGTATTATTTCGGGTTAGTGTAATCGGGTTTGTCGGGTTATGCGGGTGCACACCCCTAGTTCAACTTTCAAGTGAAAGTTATAAAGTGATGTTAGGCCTAGAAAAGGAAGTACAAAGGGTCCAGGGAAGTCCCAAGAGAACACTAGAGTACCAAAGTCTCAACACAAATATATTTTCATATACTATTATGGGCGTTTCCATGTGATGATACATGGACCACGTTTTTATCCCGTTTAACCCTATATTTTGACCCATGTTTTCAGAGACTTAAGGAGTTATTATATTTTATTAAATACCTTTTAATCACCAGGAATTGTAATAGCTTCTTTCGTTTAAGTCTTCAATATTTATTTAACATGATTATCACTAAAAATATTATAAGCTAAACTCTTTTGTAATTGAATTTTCTTTTTGTGAATCCTGTATTACCTAAGTATAGATTTATGAACGATTATTTGAATTTTTGATGTTTAACTAATTTGGATTTTGGACTTTTCACTGAATATTATCTTATAGTAAATTGATTTTCTTTGCAATGACTGCACAATAGAATTGTTTTAACTTATGAATTACATTTGGAAGAAGGGTTTATATGCGCATTAGATATTATGCGTGTGAACTGTTTAGAATCGAGAGATCATAACAACTCATATAACCCTTGGTGACCTCATAACATGAATCATCTTAATCACCCAATAGATCGTAGAATCACTTGGCAACGATTTCTAGATTTAGAAAGTAACCCCTTGGTGATCCAGAGAGAGAGAGAGAGAGGCTAGGGTGGATTTTTCAATCCTGGGTAATGTAATAATTCTACTTCCCCTTTAATTTAAGTAATCCTAGTGTGACTTAATATGGTGAACTAAAGTCTTTCACGCTAGCTTTCATATCTTTCTAAAATTTTAATCTATCCCTTCCCTCACATCTCTCAATCCAAATATTGCCGTTATCACATCAATGATTTCCTTATCCACTATATATGATAGTGAACTGGGTGAATAAAAATGGAAAAATAACACCATCTTTTTTTCAATAAAGTTTACTTGCTTTTACAAACTGTCTTTTAAACAAATACTATATAACACCTTTCTTCTTTTCAGAAGAAGATGTCTATTGGAACTGAAATTTGAATCATATGAACGATTAAACTACTTTTTAAGTATAAATACAACAAAATCATAACTTTGTTATGAAGTAAAAATATTATGTATACAATCCTCCAATATTAAGGATTACCATTAATTTTAACAATACATTCTCATATATGTGAACATACAACATAAATATATCAATCACCAATCGGACAAGATTTGTTCTTAACGCCTCCTCCGCATCTTCCCCTGCCGACTTGTTTGTCTATCTTTCCTTTCCGATGCTCTGCTAAACAAAAACCACATAAAACGACACACATTATTAGAGCAATTGCGTTTATCATATTACTAGGAATTTGCACTATAAGCCCCTAGAAAAGGGTAATAGTTAGGGGAAAACTCTCATAATTCCCTTGAGATCTTTACAAAAATAGAAGATTATACATTAGAACCTACCTAACGTTGGATTCAACTGGAGGTGGATCAAATTCAACATTATACGAACGAGAGGAGCGTAAGGACATCTTAGCAATCTCAGAAAAGGCAGTGTTTCGAACAGAAGGAACTTCACTTGTTAAATCCTCGTACGCTGCTTTAAAAGCACCTTGCCAGAAACTAGGCAATCTTATAATACTACTATGTGTGTATACATTCCACATTTGCCTAACTGTTTTCTCCCTTTCCTCCACCTCCTACAATAGAAAAACAAACAAACAACAAATCCATCTTTAATTTTGCTTCAAAATTAGGCGGATCCACTAAAAAATTATGACGCTGAGATAAAAATCGAATCTTTTTTCAATCCAATTACTCTAAACTAATCTAACACCAATTACTAAATCTTGAAATATAATACAGTAAAATTGAAAGATGGGTTGATAAATGAATACCAGTATATCAAGATCATCATGAAGTGATGAATCGAATTCATCAGCAAGAACATGGTTGAAATTTCCAGCAGACCATTTGAGAGTAACGGAGCCAGTAAACATAGACCATAAAGCAAGTAATATAATTGCTGTTAAAGCCCACAATTTATATCTTCCTTTACCAAATAATCCTCCATTATCTGATCCTTCTTTCTTAACAACACTTGAAGTATTAGTAATAACATTATTAGTTACTAATATTTCTTGTTCTTCATCTTTCATTATGGTAAGTGTGAAAATGTTTGAAGATGATGATAAGTGGTGGGTGTAATTTGAGACTTTTGAGTTGTTTTAGTTTCCTAAATAGTGTTTCCTTTTTCCTAGTACGTTAAATTTTGTTGAAAAGGTGGGATGTAATTGAGTGTAACGCGGAGTATGAGTGATCACGTGTTGACGTATAGGTGATGCTAAATCATAAGCACCGACGCCTAAAGTATGGTCCCGCAACACAGGCAGTGTTGCTGGTGGGTATTAAAAGGCTAGTGGGTTTGACTATTTATGACCAATCATGGAGGGTAAGGTTATTTGTTATGGGTCAATAGCTATATCTACCGGTCCTAATATTATTTATTGCTAAAGAGTAATGCTATATATCACCCTTTCACTTCTTATGTGGAGTTTATATGGAGATTTTAAAAGACGGTCTTTAATGTAATTAAGATTATCAGATTTGGCTCTTTTCAAAGAAAAAGGTATTCCCAAGTATTTACCAAAAGAGCTAGTTTTGGAAATGTTAAGCAACCTGGCCGTAGTGTCACAAAGCTCCTCCGGTGTTCCTTTGCTAAAAAGATACCTTTCATAAATCTTCAATTCTTTTTAGCAAAGGAACACCAGAGAAGCTTTGTGACACTACGGCCAGGTTGCTTAACATTTCCAAAACTAGCTCTTTTGGTAAATACTTGGGAATACCTTTTTCTCTGAAAAGAGCCAAATCTGATAATCTTAATTACATTAAAGAACGTCTTTTGGCTAAATCAGCTAGTTGGGTTTCAAACATTTTATTTGACGGGGGCAAAGAAGTTCTTATCAAAGCCGTACTTCAAGCCATTCCCAACTATGCTATGTCTATATTTGAATTCCCTAAAACCCTATGTAAGAAACTGTCAAGTATAATTGCTACCTTTTGGTGGGATCTTAATCATAAAAAGAGAATGCACTGGGTTTCATGGAGTAAAATATCCAAGTCCAAGAAAATGGGAGGTATTGGATTCAGAGACTTTCAAAAAATGAATATCGCACTTTTAGCTAAACAAGCATGGAGGATCATCAATAACCCTAACTCTTTGGTGGCCAAGGTACTTAAAGGGATATATTCTCCTAATTCAAGGCTATTTGACTGCAAACTCGCTAAGAAAAGATATTGGAGCTGGACAGGTATTTTAAAAGGCATTCAGTTCATTAAGCAACATTCTATATGGCAAATTGGAAACGGTTTAAATACTAATATTTGGGAACATAAATGGATCAATAACAACATCAATCTGGATAAGCATTTGGGTTGCAATTTTGACAAGGTAACTCAGCTATTTAATGATTCCTTTAATGGTTGGGATATTAGTAAATTGCGCGAGTTATTCCATCCGAACATAGTCAGCGATATACTTAAAATCCCTATCTGATGTCTCCCTAATTGTTCTAATTCTTAGCCCATTGGAGACATCCTTTTAGGTGAATAAATGAGTTATTTGATAGACTTTTAGGCTTATTTGATCATATTGCACTTTCTCCCCTTGGAAATTAACTATTTGCAGAATCTGAGCTTTTGTGCCTAAATTTGACTAACTTTTAATGCAAAGTTAATTGGTTCTTGAATTTCATGAAAGACCAATCCAAGGAGAGAAAGTAAGAATAAAGTCTTAGTGCATTTTAGAGTGTTAGGAAATGATTTTGAGTCGAGTTTCTATTTTTAGAGTACACTTTCCTATTTTGTTTTCTTGATTTATTGATTTATTTTTTTTAAGCATATGCGGTTTAATTATTTATTTAATGTGAAGCTTTAAAAGATAAATGGTAATTACTTAGAGACCAAGTCAAGATAAAGATGAAAGGAAAGAAGATTTACATGGAAATAAGAATAGGAAAGATTTATTCAAAGGAAGAAAAGATAAAGCTGCCTTGTGAATCTGAAAATCCAGCCACGTTTTAGAGATTAAATCCTAATAAAAGATTGGCATGGATTCTGGACGAATGGTCTGCACCAATAGAAAGAGATTTCCAAGACAAGCAGTTTCATATATTGGAACTCTTCAAACGGATAAGTATTGAAAAAGATATGACCAAATCAAATCAACAGCAAATCTTACCTTTTCTAGAATTTAGGGCTACGAATTTGAGAGTCTTTGACTTGTCTTCCACTCCAAGCAAATTCGACCTAGGGTCTTCCAACACCTATAAATACACCCCTTAGACCTCATAATTCAGGACCTCTCACAATTCATTCAATATATACATCCTTAGAGAGAGCGTCAAGAGGCGGAAGCAAGAGCAGAAGCTGGAGACTGTCTATATCTCCACAACAGTTCAAGCCAATTCCTCTATCTAGGTTCTTATTTTATTTGTGTTATTAGGAACATGTATATTATTAATTTCTTTATTATTTTTACTTTCAATATGAGCTAAACCTTAATTACTTGAGAATCGCAATAAAGGGATGAACCCTAATTAATTTAATTTATGTTTTGAATTTGGGATTGTATGATTTAAATTGAATTAGGTCTTAGATATTGGATATTATTTTGTTTTAATCACTATTTCTTTTCCGTACAACTAGAAATAGATTTTAGTATTTGGGCTATTCACTTTAGTGGCGAAGTGATCATCCGACAGGGGGGTTTGAATACAGATCTAGGTAATACCCGTGTAATGTCCGTTATTGACCGACAGGCTTAACTGGTTACATAGCCAAAGAGGTAAAATCTTATCATCCGAAGAGGCATATTCGACCATACAGGTGTTTATGATACTTTAGGATAGCTTCTAGGTCCACCCGACAGGGGGCTAGGAGATATTAGAGTCCCGACTAATATTATAATTCCAATTCTACCCTTAAACATAGCATAGATTATATTGATTAAGTGGATTCCCTAGCGAGACTCAAGTATAGCTCATATCTGCATCTAGTCCTTTAGTATTTATTTCCAGTTATTTATTTTCTCTGCATCCAGTAGTTTAATAACTCGAAACCAAATAAATATCTTTCATATTTTCTTTTCTGTAATTGCAATTATTACTATTTATCTATTGAACACTTGGGTTATACCAGTCCAATCCCTGAGAACGAATCCGACTTATCGGAGTATTACTTGGACAACCGTACACTTGCGGTTAAGTGGTTCCTTAATCTTTATCGCATTAATTTATAACACACAAGGACCCACCACTATCATGAATATTAAAGAAGATGATATATTAATTTGGCCGGCCACTAAAGACGGAATCTACTCTACAAAATCAGGTTACCACACTCTCAGTAATATAGAGACTTCAAATGAAGCAGAATCATCGGCTGCTGGTGAACTTCGTGACCCAAAACTATGGGATACAATATGGAAATCAAATGTTCCCTCTAAGGTTAGAAGTTTTGGATGGAGGATCTGTAACAGCGCTATACCGACTAAGAAGAATTTATTTGCTAGGAAATGCGCTTCAAACTCATGTTGTGAATGGTGTGAACACCATACTGAGGATATTGAAATCTTACGATGCCCTTTCAGTATCTCAGTCTAGGCAAACTCAGTTATGCAAATCAAAAGTGATATGGACAACGAAGATAACATCAGAAATTGGTTTCTATCCACAATTGATGATTTCACAAAAAATGGATGGGATAGAATAGAGATTACGGCTTATATTATCCTAACTTTGTGGAACATTTAGAAAGCAAAAATGAAAGGCTTCTATGAGAATAAGGAGTGGAATATATATGAAATTAATCTCAATGTCAAAAACACAATAAAGAGCCTTTTTGACAAGAAAAGAGTGGAAGTTGATACCTCTTATTATGATAAGGAATCTCCAAAAGATATACATGATAACCCCCTTCTTGAAGATAATTCAGATTTTACATGGCTCTGCGATGCTTCTTTTAATAAGGAATGGGAGCCATCCGGTATTGCTAGCCTTGGAGTCAATAAAGAAGGCATTATACAACACAAGATAGCTAAGAAAGGTTTGGTCAGGAGTGCTTTGGAGGGAGAATGCTGGGCTGTCCTTATGGCCATGAGGCTAGCGGGCAGCCTTAATATTCAGAGTTCGTCTTTTTACTCCGACAACCTTGAAGTTGTTCAAGGTATCTTTAAAATATTCAGGTCTTCGTTGGCAGATTTCACCAATCGTCGCCGAAATGAAGAACTGGTTGGCCCGTTTCCCGAATTGGAGGGTCATTTACTTAAATCGATCTTTCAACACTGCTGCTGATGCTCTCGCTAAATGCACCAGGCGCGATATTAATCTCTCGCAATGGGAGGATTATACTATCTTTGGAGCAACCAATTTTCTTACTTTAATGTGTAATAAACATTGGATCTTTGTTTTACCCGACAAAAAAAAATGGAGATTTTAAAAACCAATCATTATATTTTTCTTTCTAAAATGTTCTCTCTCTCTCTCTCTCTTTCTCTCTCTCTCTCTCTCTCTCTCTCTCTCTCTCTCTCTCTCTCTCTCTCTCTCTCTCTCTCTCTCTCTCTCTCTCTCTCTCTCTCTCTCTTTTCTTTTTTATTTAATTGAAGAGGTGATATATAGCATTACTCATTGCTAAACCTTCGGGTCAATAAGCGGATCTAAGATGCATTACTGGAGCAGGGCGAAAAAGTAACAAGCTTCAGAGCGACCATCCCAAAATTCTCTTTTAAGATTTTAGTCTCTGCGGGGAGGAAATTTGGCTTGGGGAGGGGCAGAAAATCTGTTTTATTAAGGATTTTTCGTGCATTCTCGAAATTAGGAGGACGACCTTTCCTCTCGCCCCCAGATACCTCTTTGTCAATAACTATAATTTATATCGTCTTTTGTTTCTCTATTAGATAAATAATAGATTATCACTATTTTTTCATATCACCCTAATATAGTTTTTACCTATACAATATAAATTTTTTAACATGGATAATTTAGACCAACTTATACACACCTAGACTAATCCATAGAGAATATGCTTGCTTCCATATATTTACTTTTAAGATAAGTCAAAACTATGTTGTCCAAATTTAATGAGAAATTTGAATTTTGTATCTCTCATTCACACCTTCAAAATACAGAAAAAGAAATACGACCTTGGTAATTTCCAATCAAACCACACTAGATGGTATGGATGGTATGAAAAAAAAGTTGCTATATAGCATCAATTTAAATAATAATATTAATTTATTTCTTTTACAATATATGGACAATGTTAGAAAAAGATGGATTTGAATAATTAAAATTAAATCTTGTTACAATTGAATTAAGATGCGTATTTAAAGATTTTTTTCATTTAATATTGAATGACTCCTATATTAAAACTAACAAATTATATATATATTTTAATTACGAATGGGTGCCTAAACCCATAATTATTAAAGACAATAATTATTACTTTACACCATTCTCGCATAAACCGGGTTTATAAATCATTCTCGTCACTTTTTATCTACATCTATCACGCATAATCAACCTCCATATCTCACTTGATGGATCAGTATATGCTCGGTACATAGGAGATTGGAACACTCTGGTATGTAATATCTTCATCGTAATATCTACTTAAGGAGGAGTTATAGGATATTCATTGTTATATATACTCATTTAGGAGTTTGTTTATCATTGTAATAATAATTTAAACATTAAAGGGTTTAATCTTACTATATATTATAATAGAGTGGGTTTAGAGGTTATGGTTGAGCCCAGATAAATCACGAGTGTTAGCTTGTGATTAAACCCAAAAAAACACGGTTGTATGTTATGGCTTATACTGGTAAAAATCTCATTGTAAAGGGTTTTTTCTTCACCTTCGAGAATTTGAAGAAGATCAGTGAAAAGTTTGAAAATCCTAAGGTGTAACCTTAGATAGTGGACTACGTACCTGGGAGTTTTAACCACTTCAATATGCGTATACTCTCTATCTTTACATTTGTACATATAGTATGTGATTGTGTATATTTTCTTATATTTTAAACCTACAATATTTATTTTTTATCCTATTAGTGTTCGCCTAGTTTCCCCTACGAGTAACAAGTGTTATCGAAACCTAACTCTACATTAAATTCTTAGCGTAAGTGGAGTAAACAATATGGAAACTAATCTTTTGGAAGAGTCTTCTACGACTAGACCTCCAATATTCTTAGGGACAAACTGTTGCTCGTGGAGAAAGAGGATGGAGGAATATCTACTATGTTTAGATGATAATATTTGAATAATCACAAGCAAATGTCCTTAGTTCCATACATATTGTCTTCAATCCAATTCCAATAGAAAGAAAAACCAAAGTTTAAAACTGAATTTCAATTTCGGAACACCTGATTTTTTTTCCGAAATTTCAGAATATCAATTTCTCTTTTTTTTCAATGATAACTTTATTTGTAAATTGTTTTCTTCGAAATATTGATTTCTGTACTTTTTTTAATATTATATTATTTTCTATAAATTATAGATATAATATAATTATATCTATATAATCAAAAATTAAATTATAGCACGAAAACAACCATTACCAATTTATTTATTTTTATCGATAAGATTCAATATTCAATTGTTTCCTTGAATTTAAATTAGAAGAAAAATTAACATTCAAGTGGAAAATTCTGTAATATGCAAGAACGTACGGTTACAAATTAAACTCATTAAATGGATATATATGTAACATTCAATGACTCTGAGTCCAAAGTGGTTCTCCTATATAACAAAAAATATGTACGAAAAAATTAATCTGAAAATATTTTTAAAAAATAAAATAGAAATCAGAATTTCTAATTTTGCAATATGTAATTCAAATTTCGTTTCAAAGATATTTGGAAAAAATTGGATTCAAAAATTAATAAATCAAAAGGTAAAAAAAGAATTCCATATACATAATTTTTGGATTAATCTCGACCAGAAAAATCTCTCTCTCTCTCTCTCTCTCTCTCTCTCTCTCTCTCTCTCTCTCTCTCTCTCTCTCTCTCTCTCTCTCTCTCTCTCTCTCTCTCTCTCTCTCTCTCTCTCTCTCTAAAATCCATATAATGAATAAGATTTGAATGATGACTTTTTAGATAATACTCAACATCTTTTTTTCTTTTTTTCTTGATAGGAACAAGAATAAAATATTATAACGTTATTTAAAATTAATAATATTTCCAGATGTTTGTTTGCACTTAATGAAATATTAATCGGGATCATTAAGATACTAGATTAATTAAACAGTTTATTTTCATAACTAATTCAGATTGAATACTCTTAGCTGATTTGTTTTATTATTTTTTCAATTTAAATTTGATTCATTCAAACATTATCTCTTAACAAAATAAGTTATATTCAACTGTTTATTTAACATTCTATGCTTATTACTTCAAAAAAAAAATACGACACAAATACTATCACATATCCTTCATTTATTTAAAAGAGGAATACAAAATAAGCTTAATGAGATATGCAATTATTCTCCACAATCATCAAATCTCTAAACAATTTTTTTACACTATGCACAAGTGACATATCAACTGCCTTAGTTTTAAGTAGGGCGTTTGCAAAAACTTTCCAAGTCTGGAAGATGCTCAAGTTGCTTTTAGCAATACTTGTTGGATTAATGTTATACTTTTAGTATAGGCTATTATCCATTCACAAGACTCCACCAATCACGCACCCGTTAAGAAGATTATTCCATCAGCCGGTCAACTCGTCAGGTCAAGTCAACTAGCTGTTACACAAGCATTCAAAACGTGTGGAATAATAGAATCAATCACTGGAGGTTTAATTAGCTGTTACCGATGACAAAGGTTTTCAAACCCAACCCTCCCTTATATAAAGAGTTCATTCTCCACCAGTATTCACTACGAAACTACTAAAGCAAAAAGCAAAAAAAACCTCTCTACACTACACTACTATTTCTTTCTGTTAGAGACATCGGTACTACGCCGGAATATCTTTTTAACACCGGGATTAATTTCCTACTTTCCGTGTAACATTTGCTTTTTGATTTTCCGTGTAAAAGTTTGTAAGTTTCGTTGTAATTCAATTTCCTTGTAATAGTTAGTTTACTAGTTAATTAATTTTACTTTTATTCCGATTTGTTTTCCCATTTCTTTTCCAAACGGTGATATTTTTCAGTACAATACTTAATGTTGTAAACTACCCGACGTACGAAGAATGAGTTAGCAGAAAAATAAAAAATTCTTACAATACAAAGATATCGGCTTCAATCCCACTAATTGGTAAAACTTCTCTGTGATACTATGAAACTAAAGATATCGGCTGACTTGTTTTGGTTTTTTTAATGAAGTATTATTTTTCGACCAAAAAAATAGGATGTATCAGAAAATCTTGAAACATGAATGACGCTAACTAATCAAATTACCTCTCGCGTTGATTGTTACATTACACTAAGATTTACTTTTCTTGGTCAAAACATTACACTAATAGATGAAAGTTAAATTTGAGATAATTGACTAATATTTATAGGATAAACATCACTAGGTTCCTTCGAAGAATAAGCCTTGTTTGCCAACACAACATTAACGGCTTCCGTAGGGTGAAGACCATCAAAATACACGTACTTGCTTCTATTTTCACACGTAGATCCCTCTTTCTTGCACAATGTTCCACTCTCGTTCACTTCACAACAACTAACGAGCTTTTCACTTAACTCTACACAAATCCAACAAATATCATAATACTATGTTTATAAACCCAAAACTTAATTAATAATAATAAGAGTAATGATATATGTCACCCTTTTTCATATCACCCTTTTATCACCCTTCTATATATATGTTTTGATTTCCTTAAATAGAAGATAGAGAAATCAATTCATTGGTATGTTAGACAACCGATTCTCCCAAAAGCTTAAGCTGTCAGGAGGGGTCATCTTATATATTATATATGAGTATTACATGCTCAATACGCCCCCTCACGTGCAAGCTAGATTCATGTCATTTTTTTTGCATGTCTAGTCTTTGCTACGTGAATTTTTAAATTGGGTGACGACGGCAAGACTCGAACCCGCGACCTCTTATGGATCTAGGCTCTGATACCATGTTAGACAACCGATTCTCCTAAAAGCTTAAGCTGTCAGGAAGGGTCATCTTATATATTATATATGAGTATTACATGCTCAATATGGTACATGTAGGCATACACGTAGGAGGTGATAAAAGGGTGATACAAAAAGGGTGACAAATATCATTACTCTAATAATAATATATGATATGCTCAGAACATAAAATAAGAGTTTTAGAACATTGATACTGTAGAGATATGTACTTGCCTGAATAGCTTGAAGATTTAATGATGTCCATCATAACGTTGTATGCATTGAAGAGAACAACGTTTGAACTGGGCATTCTAAGCCTGGTCATTGTTATCAAGTTCTTCAAGTGCAGGTTGTATAAATTAACAGCCATGTTTACAGGTTCTATGCAACCCCCAACTTTAGGGAGTCTAGCTTTTATCATTGGGCTGCACCCGTTTGGATAGACCGCTACTATCACAAACTTCCGAGCTCCTAAACTATATAATTTCTGCAATAATTATAAAAGAAAAAATGGTTAAAACGTTGTTTTAATAATCGAAAGTATATTCAAAGGATTATGAGATTCTTACCCCCAACCATATTTACACCCTAACCCTATCCCACCTCGGCAAATTAAGTGCAAATTTTACACTATTTACTCAAAATCTAGAGGTGCAGACCGTGTAAATTGGGTTTAAGCAGAAAAAATTAATAAACCAAACCATTCTCACTCTTATTTCACTGGTGATCATTAGAAATTCCATGTATAGAGTCATACCTTTTAAAGCCACTAGATCATTTGTTAATTTCACAGCTCATATATATTAAGTATGATTTACTTTACTTCTTTGACTTTCCCGACAAGAAATACGTTAAAAGTTGATAAATTGAGACATAATTTCAGAGGTTCTAGTAAAAAGCAATATTTGCCATTTCCATGTAATTGTTTCATCTCCTTATAATATTAAGTAGATAATCTTGAAAATAAAAGTAATGTGAATGAGAGAGAACCTTGATTTGGTTAAATAGTGTTGAAGTTAAACGAATAACAAAAGCTTCAAGACTTAGTTTGGACCTTCCCAAAAAATAATTGAGGGAAAAATCATTCCCTCCACTTCCAATCACAAACAAATAATCTGAACAATTAATCTTCCTCATCCTCAAATCAGGTAAGGTTACATTCTCAAAATTTTGTATTTGTCGATTCAAGCTGGTCACATTTCCCTGAAACACAAATTAACACAGGAGAGTTACTTTAGATTCAGAGTTATTGACTCGATTCAGACCTACACCACTAGATTGGATGACCAAAACCCTTGTCAGTGAGCTAATCCTAATTGGTTAATATATTTTTCCGTATAACTTGATTTATTTTATGGGTATATCTTACCCTTAAGGTGAATTAATGCAATTATTTATCATATATTTAAGTTTTAAAGGTATTAAATAGATAATGAACATTAAAATTGATAATTTTAAAGGATATAATATAATTATAGTAATATATATTTGCATTTTTTTTGTTACATGGAGAAGTCACTTTTTAGAGACTCGGTGTCATTGATACGGTTTGAACCTGTACTGCCTAGATGGATAACCAAGGCTCTGGCCAGTTTAGCAAACGCCAACAGGGTTATACTTGCATTTTCAAGGTATTAACAAGTTAAAATATATAAAAAAAGTTAAAAGAATATTTTGATATATCTATAAGGGACGGTCCTGGGCATAGGCCCCGGAGGCAACCGTCTTGGGCCCCCAAAAATTTGGTATTTTTACGTGCCCCTTTTTCGAAAAATTAAATATTTATATGTACAAATAGTTATATATTTGAATTCTGTAAAATAGCATGAATCATAAGTTAGCTCATTGGTAACATGATATATTTCCTTATGAGAGATTCAATGTTTGAGTCTCGTCCCACAATAAATTTTTTATAAAAACTTTCTAGATTTTTTTTAAAATATTTTTAATGTAAATTTATAGGGGCCCCTAGTATGAAATTCGCTTTGGGCCCCAAATATGTCAGGACCGACCCTGATATATATATATATATATATATATATATATATATATATATATATATATATATATATAGGAATACTACTTTTTAGGTCGACCACTACATAGGAGCGATAACGAAGCCGTAGAAAGGCTAGCAACCCTTATAGCAATAGAAAACGACCTACTTATAGCCCTATTTTTCCCTTTATTCGGCTAAAAAATGGAAATTCTTCATGTTTTACTTAGACAGTGGAAATGAATTCTATTACTTGTTTGACAATGACAGCTATGTGTACCAGACCAAATAAAGAATATGCCGATATGCTTGATGTACCAGCATATCGGCATATTAGATATTGAAAGTAAATTATAAGAAGTTGTTTTTAACAATTATATACTTTTACTAGGTATTTTAACAAAAGCCTTATCTTTTATTTGTATTTTATGTTATTATACTTATGCAAAATTTATAATATTACTCCTTATATTACCTAAAACTTGCACTAAGCCTTGTTATTAATGATTTTTTTAAAATAAAATATTTAAAAATTAGGGACAACGCCCAGTTAATTATGCGGAGAGCGTAAAAATTCCCAATTAATTACAACTTCAACTTAATTACCACTTAAGCACAAAAAGTTAGAAGATTACAAAAATACCCATAGGTCTATTAATTAATTATAATAATATTTATTTATTTTAATTTTTAATTTTTTTCAATATTTTTTTCGATTTTTTTTTTCAATTTTTTTTTATTTCTTCCCCCGAAATTTTGTGTTCCATGAACACGCAATACTGAGATTTGTGTGTTGCAAGAACACACAATTTAAGATTTGTGTGTTCAGGAATACACATAATTGGACCAACCAAAATCAAGTTTTGTGTATTCTAGGAATAAATAAGTTCGAGTTTTATGTGCTCCATGAATACATAAGTTCGAGTTTTATGTGTTCCATGAATACATAAGTTCGAGTTTTATGTGTTCCATAAATACATAAGTTCGAGTTTTATGTGTTCCATGAATACATAAGTTCGAGTTTTATGTGTTCCATGAATACACAAATTTGAGTTTTATGTGTTCCAAGAATACAATAATTTGAGTTTTCTAGTGTTTTGTGAACACACAAATTTGAGTATTATGTGTTCACAAATTTGAGCTTTATGTGTTCCAGTTCCGTAGAACACACAATTTTGAGTTTTATGCGTTCTATGAACACACAAATTTGAGATTTGTGTGTTCCACACAAATCTGAGTTGTGCGTTTGTCAGATTTGTGTGTTCCACGGAATTGGAACAAACAAAATCAAGTTTTGTGTATTACAGGAATACATAATTCGAGTTTTATGTGTTCCATGAATACACAAAAATGAGTTTTGTGTGTTCTAAGAATACACGATTCTGAGATTTCCGTGTTCTTGGTATACACAGAACTGTAATAAACAAAATCAAGTTTTGTGTGACCTAGAACAAAACCCTAAAACATAAAATACACAAAAATAGCAAAAACGTGTTGCACAAAAAGACAATATATCAAGATAGTTAAAAACGAGTAAAAATAGGGGTGTACGCAATTGATAAAGAGAAAAAAAATAAATTTGTTAAAAAAGAGAATCCTTTATATCGATTTTGTGTGTTACAGGAACACATAAACATATATATGTGTGTTATAGCAACACACAACTAGGGGTGTGCATCGGGTTAGAAAACCCGCATAACGCTATCACACTAACCCGAAATTATACGGGTTAGTTTTTAATTGGGTGGGTTGCGGTTTACATTTTTAAAAAAATATACACATTTTTGCTGGTTGTGGATTTTAAACTTGAAACCCGCAAACCCGCATATACTCGATTACCTTGTAGTATAAAAAATAAGAAAAGTCGGATTGCTCATTTTATTCAAATAAAATAGTGGGGGTCATGTGCTTTTCACTCTACATTTCTTATTCCTCCTTTTTTTTTAAAATATTTTGAAATCCCTCAATATTTCAATAATATTTTATCTAATGAATATGTTTTTCATTTCAATTATGATATTATCTGTACTCTTTGTTCAATGCATATATCTAGTTTCCTAAAATCTCATTTTATATCTTTTAATCATAGATGATTTGAAATGCATATGCGTATCCTAAACAATATTTTTCGTTATAATTTTCATTTGTAATATAAATTTGACTCGCCAAATGAATATGGATGCAAATTCGTCTTCTTTATCGAACTAAATCACCCGCAATGCACCCGCAACCCGCCTAACCCGAAACTCAATGGTGTAAGTAATGTATTGGGCGGGTGCGGGTCTTATTTTTCAAAATCCGCACAGGAACAGGCAGTTTGTGGGTTGAGCATTTTTCATACAAAACCCACCCGCACACAACCCTACACACAACCCAAAATTTTGAAAAAAAAACAATAAATTTGGGATAAAAAATTCGGGAAAAATAATTTCGAAAAAAAAAATTTCAAAAACAAATTTCGAAAAGAAGAGTTTAAAAAAAATCAATTTTTAAAAAATAAAAAAAATAAAAAAATAAAAAAATCACATAAGGGTAATAATGGAAGATAAATATGACAATGTGTTTAATTGATAATTAAGTTGCTAATTTGTGAGAAAGTAGGAAATAAATTGAGAAATAAATTGTTCCTTCATTTTTTTTTTGGAAATTAAAAGTGTAAAAGTGTAATTAATTGAGAATATCTTTAAAAATTATTTATTATACAAAATAATTTATAATCTATCATAGAAAAATAGAATATATCATATAAATTAAATAAGTCAAAGCTTAAAAGATAATTTTAAAAATCAAAAGGACCAAATAAAAATTCTAAAAAATTGAATATAGGAAGATAGAGGGTAATTATAATATTTTTATACGATCAAAGAAACAATTTTGAAAAGTTAAAAGAAAATAGGGAGGAACTCGAGTCACAAATTACTTAAAATATGTTTTTATGTCGTGATAAAGAGAATAAGAAGTATCTTACGGAAACTGCACCGGTGTCATCAAGTATTCCGGAGCCGCCGGATGCATAGTTTACACCATGAAGAATTTTGTGTCCCTTGGTTGAAGGATCGTAAAAAACAGGAATATTAGGCAGCTTTAGATTCTCTCCAAGAAGGTCAATAAAATTTCTTCCATTAGTAAATCTTCCAGAAGCTTGATGATGAGGAGAATCAAGGCCGTATGGTAAATGATCGGCTTTGGCTATTGTTTTGAGGAAATTATTATTACCATTATCAACTAATGAACTTCCAAACACAAACATTCCATTTGTTTCCTTGGTGTGGCATGATATAATTTGCAGGGAATATAAAGATAACAATAAAAGGTTTACTAGATATCTGGGTTTGGCCATTTTTTCGAGAGATATTATCTTATTTGATGATGTAATGGTTTTTATGTGCAAAGATATTTTTACAATCCCCTTTTTTCCGTAGCCTATCTTGTCTTTAATCTATATGATTCATTAGTTTTAACTTTATTTCAACCATTAAATTAATTAAGTAATTAATAAAAATAAATAAATTACTATTTACAAAATTTAGTCCTTTTTATCCACCTTATATATTTCCAAAATGACAATTATTCTCTATTTATTTTTTCATTTGCCAAGACATTGTTTTTTATAAAGCATTTCTAAGTTAGGATTTATTTCACGATTGAATAATAATTCTTTCTCTCAATAAACGGCCAAAAATTGTTTCTTATCCTTATCTTACCTGCAAATTATTTCTTGCTACAACAAGGAAACAAAAAGAAGGTTTATGTCTGGAAGTTCATTAGTTGATACGAATAATAATAATTTCCTATAAATACAAAAACTAATTATTTATTATGTGGCCTTGATTTTCCTCATGATTTAACTTTCAGAAGATTTACTAATGGACTCCATATATCAATTATATGTTAAAATGGTTGGGATTGATTTTTGGTTATTAAATATTAATGATTTTTAAGAAAAAACAATTTCTCTTTGATCTTTTTCTTGTCTTTGGGTTATTGGGTATATACACGTCTGGTTCGGGCCTAAGACCAACCAAATCAGTCGTGCCTTAAATTTCAGAAGGCCCCCTACCAAAAAATTGTTTATTTTGTAATAAAGTTTATATGCATACAGTTTATGAAATACTAAAAACACTTGGTTTAGCAGAAACTCTGGTATATATGTGAAAGTTTAGTATTAGGTTTGAATCCTATGTTTATTTCTCTGTTTAGCTATGAAAGTTATTAAAATTTTATATGCACAGTTTATGAAATACTAAAAACACTTGGTTTAACGGAAACTTTGGTATATATGTGAAAGTTTAGTATTAGGTTTGAGATCCTATGTTTGAGTATGTTTTGATTTTCTGTTTAAGTTATTATAAAAAAAATACTTATACAGTAGTTTAATATTTTTTTTAAGTTTTTAATAATTTTTTTTATAAAAAAATACCTAACGAAATAATTATTTATACCTCAGATGTAACAAAAAGAAAAAGAAATAATTATTTATAGAAAACATCATTCTTATATTTTTCATACCTTTATTATTAAATATATTATTTTATTTTAATACAATATTAATTTTTAAATATTAAACAAATAATAAAATATTTTTACCACCACCACCACCACTACCACCATCACCACCACCACCACCACCACCACTACCACCATGTATTTAACCACCACTACAACCACCACAACCACCACCATAGCAAGCACCACCACCACCACCACGTACTACTACTAATTCCATCACACACGCGCGTGCCCGTGAATATTTTTTTAAATCGTCATAACTAATTCAAAAAAAAAAATCAAAAAAATAAATCAAAAAAATAAAAAATTTGTATTTTTGGATAAAGAAATTAATATTTACGTCTATGACTTTTTTATATTTTTTTGGTTTTTTTGTTTTTTCTTAATTATTTTTTCCGTAGACATGAAATTCCATGTTCAAAACATGAAAATCACTGTTTGAAATAATGATTATTTTTCGCAGATACGGAATTCCATGTCAGCGAAAAAAATTTCAAAAAATTTCAAAAAAGTCCATAGACGTAAATATTAATTTGATTTATCTAAATATATAAATTTTTGATTTTTTTAGAATTAGTTATGATGATTTAAAAAAAATTCACGGACGCGCGCGTGTGTTTATTAGTTTTTGTTTTGTTTTTCTAATTTTTTTTCTTTTCTTTTAATTGTTAATTATTGGGGTAGTTTGGGGTGGGGCTGTTTTTTATAAAGTATCTTATTCTAGGTACCTTTTTTTAAATAAGTTTTTTAATAAATATTAATCTATAATTGGCTCTTCTATGTTTAAAATTTTATGATGATAAAATAAAACTATAAAAATGTAATTTTGACAAAAAGATTGATACTTTTTAATTCTTAATATATAAGTATTAAAATTATGAATCAAATTATCGATTTTGAATTAATTTATATAAAACATAATGGTTATTTAATTCATTATTTAAATAAACAGTCATTTTATTATACCATAATAATAAGAAATAATTCTTAATTAATTACAATTCCCTATTTTTCATTTCCAAAATAAAGGAAGGATCAAATTACGTCATACTTATTCACAAATTATCAACTTAATTCTCAATTAAACACATTGTCATATTTTTTTTTCCATTACATCTGAGGTCGAAAAGACCTTAACAAAGCACAATTACATGCCTACTCAAGCTCCCGTAGGAGAATTCAAACTATATTTAGGAGTGGCTACACCACATTTATCATTCATAATGAACTTCTTTAGTCCGTTTGGAGGTTCTCTATAGTATTGAATCACATCCCCTTCTAGACGCGCCCCCAACTTAGCCAGAAAATTCGCACAACGGTTTGCTTCCCTATACACATGTATGAGCTCATAACCTGGATGATTTTGCTTCTCGGGTGGTGGCGAACAATGGTGCAAGAATATCACTACATTCCTTGATAAGAGTGCCTAACCAATCCCTATTGTTCCCACCGCCCTTCACTAGCGCGTGTAACTCTAGCGAATCGGTTTCGACAGCTATTATCGCTTCCTCCCTTTTAGCCGTTAGACTAGCCCAAAATGTAAAGCTATTAATTCCGCTTGAAAGGCAGTACAATCCTTAGGTGCTCCCGCGAACCCTCCTAAATAATTCCCATCAACGCCCCGAAATACTCCACCCTCGTCCGCCTTTAATACATCGTCTTTAACACTACCATCCACGTTAAGTTTAATCCCTACTATTGGTTTTACCCATTTTACAAGCGTACTTCTCGCGGATACTATCAAACCACCATCTAGCTCCTTACCCCACGCTCTAACGTAATTAATAGCGTTATTTTGTACAATATATTTCAAGGAATTCATTGACTTACATTTATTCCCGCCATTAAAAATTCTGTCGTTTCTATCTAACCAAATGACCCAGAAAATAGCAAGCGCAATCGTCATAATTTCTAGCCCATTTATATTATTGCTCACATTGTCATATTACCTCCTATTATTGCCCTTATATGATTTTTTTAAATTTATTTATTTTATTTTATTTTTAAAATATTTTTTGTATTTTTTTTCTGATTTTTTTCGAGTTTCTTTTTCTGAATTTCTTTTTTCGAATTTTTTTAATTTTTTTAAATCAAAATTCTGGGTTATGTGTTGCTATAACACAAAAATATAGATTTATGTATTCATGTAACACACAAAGTCATAAAATTGATCAAAAGGATTCTCTTCTTTAACAATTTTTTTTCTCTTTATTAATCGCATATACCCTATTTTTACTCGTTTGTATTTATCTTGATATATTATATTTTTATCCAACACTATTTTGTTATTTTTGTGTGTTTATGTTTTAGGGTTTTGTGTGTTCCAAAACACACAAAACTTGATTTTGTTTATTCCACTTCTGTGTATTCCTGGAACACACAAATCTCAAATTTGTGTATTCTTAGAATGCACAAATATCAGATTTGTGTATCCATGAAACACACAAAACTCAAATTTGTGTATTTATAGAACACATAAAACTCGAATTTATGTATTCGTGGAATACACAAAACTTGATTTTGTTCGTACCAATTCTGTGTATTCGTGGAACACACAAAACTCATAATTGTGTATTATTGGAACGCATAAATCTCATATTTGTGTATTCATGGAACACATAAAACTCAAAGTTGTGTATTCATGGAACACATAAAACTCGAATTTATGTATTCCTGGAACACATAAATCTTGATTTTGTTTGTTCAAATTCTGTATATTCCTGGAACACACAAATCTCAGATTTGTGTATTCTTGGAACACACAAATCTCAAATTCGTGTATTCATGGAACACATAAAACTCAAATTTGTGTATTCATGGAACACATAAAACTCAAATTTGTGTGTTCACGGAAGACATAAAAATCAAATTTGTGTATTCATGGAACACATAAAACTCGAATTTATGTATTCCTGAAATACACAAAACTTGATTTTGTTTTCCATTTCTGTGTATTCCTGAACACACAAATCTCAAAATTGTGTATTACTGGAACACACAAATCTCAGTTTTGTGTATTCATGGAACACATAAAACTCAAATTTGTGTATTCATGGCACACAAAACTCGAATTTATGTATTCCTGGAATACACAAAACTTGATTTTGTTTGTTCCAATTCTGTATATTTCTGAACACACAAATCTCAGAATTCTGTATTCTTGGAACGCACAAATCTTATATTTGTGTATTCAAGGAACACGTAAAACTCGAATTTATGTATTCCTGGAATACACAAAACTTGATTTTGGTTGTTCCAATTCTGTGTGTTCTTGCAACACACAAATCTCAGAATTGCGTATTCATGGAACACATTAAAAAAAAAAATCGAAAAAAATTTAAAAAATCGAAAAAATTTAAAAAATTTAAAAAATTTAAAAAATTAATTTTTTTTACATATAAGTAAATATTATTATAATTAATTAATAGACATATGGGTATTTTTGTAATCTGTCAATTTTTGTGCTTAAGTGAGAATTAAGCTGAAGTTGTAATTAATTGAGAATTTTTACATTCTCCGTGTAATTAACTAGGCATTGCCCCTAATAATAAATCTATACACTAAATATATTGTTATATTTTCTAAAAGTTTAAACTATTTGTAATAATTTTATATTCAACTTGTATATTTTTGGATTTTAACTTCTATAATTTACTTATTATTTAGTGAACTGTAAATTTACTAAACTCAAAACTCATTTGAAATAAAATATTTTCAGTATTAGATATATTTTCAAACATTACAAAAAATGGAAAATATTATTAAAGTGAATTTATTAATTCTTTTTTTTTTTGAATTTTTCAACACTTATATAAAGTTGATGTACTGATTTGGATAATATAACTAGTTCTTTTAACTGAAAAATTACAAATTTTCGTGTTTTATTTCTTGAATCAACTTTTTATGTACGATTTTAAGTTAATTCTTTTTATATAAATAAAAAAGGCCCTATTTTTTGCGCAACTCAAGGTACTCCAAAGGCTCGGCCTTACCCCGGGTATATAAAAAAAGTGTATCGACGTGTGTTTAATAGAGGAGTCATTGTATTTATAATTTTATATAAAAAAAATCAATGAATGGTATATTAGTTTTTTGATCTAAAAGGTCTTGAGATATATTTTTATCGCTTTAAGGTTCACTAACATTGTAAAATTCTTCAACACGACCTCCAAATTACAAATTATTGAAAATACTCCGACTCAGCTGTCACCTTGAGGCAAAATTTATTAGCGACAACACATTATTAGGGAGAGGAGTAAGGCTGATCTTGATATCCATTTGAGCCATTACCTTGTCCTGCCTATAAGTTATTCCTAGTTCCTCCGTCTAGCACAAACCTTATCTATGATACCACTATACAAGACTATATCTTAGTGATTAGATATAACCTTATGTGAATCATGTTCGAGTCTCTCTTAAATGATTGATAATTTTGATCTTGAGTTTGGGATCATAAGAGATGTTTATACTTGCACATTATGATACATGGTTCATTGGTGTATTGTGTATTATCATGATGTATATACTTATGTAATCGTTTGCAGTGTTCAATAAAGAAAAATACAGAAAAAGAGATAAAACAAGCAAAAAGAAAAGAAATATGAAAAACATGCAAACATACTTGGACTTACAAAATAGTAATCCGTCATTCGAAATCTCTGAAAATATATTTGAAAGAGGGCATTGAACTATAATTGTAAAGGGGATTTGAGATATTTTTTGTACAGTTTCGGGGATTAAGTTAGCATGAAATCAAGAGAGAATCTCAAGCTCAAAATATGTTTGTTTGGTCAAGTGAGCAGATCGTATAAAGTCTAATGTGCATCATTTAGATGATTACTGCACCTTACAAATATATTTGTTTGGAGTACGGGATGGGTCCGGGGGCTCGACCAAACTGGAAAGGAGGGAGAGGAGAAGAGTCTTTGTTCTCAAGGTTTTCAGTTAATAAAAGTCATGTCTAATGTGAAAATAGGTTTCAACATATATTTGATTAATTTGACATGAGTGACCATGTAAATACTTTTATAGAGTTAGATACTAAAATCAGAGTTAGATAAACTGCTAACTCTTGATATCCTTGGACCTATATTCCTATATCTAATTAGTTTAACCTAATAAGACATCATAACTATTTTATCCAAAGTATAAAGGAATTCTTTAGCTTTAATTTTTAATGACATATTATTAAGTAATCATTTATCCAAAATTTGAAGAAACATGGAATGTTCCAAAATAGTTGTATTACTATAGGTAGACTAAGGCTCAGACAGAATATCCTTAGTGAATATTCTAACACAACACACGAGGCTCACTAAGGTTTTGTCATGGCGAAAAAGGGTATTCCATATATCCTTATTACTTTGATCAATAATATTATAGGCTAACAACAACACATTACAAACCATATCACAAAAATTCTAATACCCAAGCCTACAAATCATTAAACCCACCTTGAAACTACCTAAATCCATCTCCTATTACCCACATCACTAGACCTACCATTATACACTCCTATGTTGTAGAACTCGGTTTTGCAGTCGAGGCGGGATTACGCGGAGCCTAGGCGGGATTACGCGGATTTGAATCCTGTTATATAGTTTTATATATTTAGTATTACATGTGTAGTAATTCTAATAATCTTAACTATTTAAGTCATAAAAATCATATAACAATACTATAATAATATAAAAATACTAAAATTAGAGTTATAATATCAATTAAGGCTGTAAACAAACCAATCCACTAGCGAGCAGCTAGAGATCGACTCGGGGAAAAGCTCGTTCGAACTCGTTCTTTTATACAAACAAACAAAAAAGTTTGAATAAGTTCTTTTATTTTTTATATTAAATTATAATTTATAAATATTTTTTAATAATATATATGAATAAGTAATATAAAGATCAAAGTAAAAATATAATAATAAAAAATTAAATTAAGTTAAAATTAATTAATAAATGAGTGGATCCCACAATTATAAAGTATTAAAAAAGTAATATATGAGGCTATATAGTCGGGTTAGATCAATCTAGCCCAACCCCATCAATCTAGCTTGGGGCTAGAGATTTTTTTTGAGAATCTAGCACATAAAGTATGCTATTGGAGATGAATTTTGTGGGACTAGATTCAAGAGAAATTTAATCCTCCTACTGGACTTTCTCTTAGTGGAAGTAGTCCAGGTGGCTAAAGGTAGGGGTCCTGTTGCGACATGGGTTGCAGGAATTTGCATTATTTTGGAAAAACATACGTTTTATGTGGTCAAGAGTATATAAATCTATATAAGGAAGTTAATATGTGTGTGGACTGGTTGACTAGGACGTTTCTATGCCTAGTCCATGTTTACTCTATGTATGGCGACTCGTTGGACGAGATATGGAGCCTACTCACATGAGATAGGTTTCGTTGATCAACACCGAGGTTGATCTATAGCCTAAGTTTGGTTGAGGATAGGCTAGTCTAATAGTCCTATATACCACGATATAATCTCCTTTGTAATTAAAAAAAGAAAAAGTTTTAGCAATTCATTAATCATATAAGTAAAGTAAATCACATTTAGGAAAACGAACTATACATCGAAACTATAAAACACTCATAATACCACTCTATATTGAATAATGTTAACTTTTGTATGCATTTTAAATTGATATGGGTGTTATGTATTTAAACATAAAATTTGTTTGGATAGATATAAAAGAAGTGATGGTTGACATTGCATGATATAAGAAAAAATGGAGGCTCTAAAAAAGACAGGATGCCAAGCATGTGAGGGCCTAATTTTTTAAATTAACGAATATGGATTCTTTGGTAATGCAACCACTACAAACATATGTTCTAAATGGCACAACGAAATGGTGTTGAAGAAAGAATGAGCTAAACTCATAACCTCATCCATTTAGAATGTTGTCCAAAGTGGTTCAAGCAGCATTGAGAAATATCCAGGCATCACAAACACTGTTGATGTTCATTGTTAACACCAGTACTGTGGAACTATAAGTAATTCCCAAACACGCGTGGTCATAGTTAAATTAAATAAGAACCATAAGTTTACACTGTTGTTATTTATGTTTTTGAGCAATTCTACCATCGTTCGTGGTTTTGTTCTTGTAACATACGTGGAAGAGACATAATTTACCTTATCAAGAGTGATTGACAATCTTTATGATCCACAATAAAGTGGTGTAATATTTATATGTAAATTATAATAATTGATGAGAGAGTATAGATGGTTCATTGTGAGGAAAAATAATAATTTTTCAATTTTGATCATTAAACTATATCTGGATCTCTAATAATAGGGTTTACAATTGATGAGATATGATGTTTTAAATGAAGACACTTACTATAAAATTATATTGAAATGCCTTCATTTTCCAACAATTTCATTTTTTCTTGTTGTCGGTGATAAAATAAAATAAAATAATGACACAGTAACTTGTGAAATGTAGTCTACCTATTTAGAGTGACAATATTATGTATGGAGTTGTTTGCTAGATATATTGTACAAACCTTTATCCAACCTAATTGGACCAAAACAAAACTAATCAATTTTTACAAGGCCCACTCATTCAGATGGGCCATTTTTTTAACATGTGGTTTTAGGTTGCAGGCTAATGTATTAAAACCCGCATAAAATCGCCCGACCCTATAAATACACTATATAACATATATTCTATCTATCCTATTACATTTTAACCTAGCTTATAATATAGCAGCCGCATCCATAAACACTCAATTTCTAAAAGTCTTAAATTCTTATTCAAAATAAAAATATCTATAAAATTCAAGGCTTCCATCAATTAGTGTTTGGTTAATGAGAAGCAAACACGATGGAAGAATTGATACAATGTGCATACCAACCAAATGGACTTTGGAGAGGCATTGTCATGCATCAGAGCGGCTGGTCCATGCCTAGTGTTATGATGATTAATTCAGAAAAAGTTAGATATGTATTTCTTACTGTTTTCAAATTAAACATATTAAAATTATCATTTTGTCACTTTCTTCGATTCTTTAGGATATGATTTACTGATTTTATTTTGTCAAGACATAATAAAAACACACACACACACACACATATATTATATAGCATATTCTTCAAAACTTACATTATCTTCTTGTGGCTATTTTTTGAATCTGAGATTTATATTCAAATATATGAATAACATTTTTTTAATACATAGATTTAATACTTATTTATATTGAACGATTCACATTTATACTTAACTTTTTATGTTTTTTGCACACAGTTTCATCTATATAATTTTGACTTATTTTCATTTCAAGAGACGATCATTGGTCATGTCATTTCAATCAACATTACTAATTGCCACGGTAAGATTATTTGCTACTTTACTATGTCATATATACTAAATGCCTAATTTAGTAGGATACTAAGATTATATTTTTTTAGATTAATATTGTGTTTGGCAATACAAGGTTTATCACTATTTTAATATGAGATAGTATGGTACGCCTATAAAATTATTAAGTATACATAATTCCACTAATTATTGTTATTAAAATTAATTATTTTTAACCTGCTCTTATAAACAAAAAATGCCACAATATAGTTTTTTATATTTTGAAAGAGTGGTAGTTTAAGTCCCTATCGTAAAATCCATCTAAAAATTCATGAGGCAACTAATTATATAATTATCTGGCCTGTAGATGATATTAAATTACCCATTAAAATATTCTCATAGCTAACTATTGTATCTTTTGTATATAAATTAATAAGTGAAGAAATTTAAGGATATTAATAGAAAATATATAAGAGAAAATTTTATTTATAAACTTGTATGCGTACGTCTGTAATATGTTTGTGTATAAATTCAACGAAGATAAAATTGGCTGGGTAGTAGATTTAAATATATTTGGACTAATTAGAATATAATTTTACTACTATACTCTTTTTAATTTTTTTATAATTATTTTTCTTAAGTTATCGTCATCAACGATCTCTTTTCAACCTAGAAACAATTTTCACGAGACCTTCTTAACATTATTATCATCGTAGTCAATATCTCACATGTAAAAACAATCCATTTTTCGCAAAATCTTATATGAAAATTTTATTATACACATTTAAAAACCTTGTTAGACAGTGACATTCAAATATACAAATCATAATTCAATTCACCATTTCATAATGTATCAAATAAACGCAACTCATGAACACAAAGATTATGAAACTAAAACCCAAAACGAAAAACAAGATTTGATTATACCTTAGTTCTATCAAAATTTATTTCCATGATCATGGTGGTTGATGAATATTGTATCTACATAAGAAAACTTGAACTAAATAATCATTTTTAAATTATTTGTATAATCTTTGGGTCAACAAAAACTATAAACAAAATATCGTGAATTACCTATTGGGTCTTGAAAACCATCTATGTGACACAAAAGTAATTCGAGTTCCCCTCCCTTGTAAAGGACTCTTTAAGATCTATAAAGTCAATATTACCCTTTGTAGTGTGTATAAGAGAAAAAAGGCATTTTCTCTCTCTGTGATTACCATTTTTCTCTTTCTCCCCACTTATTAATATTTTATCTCTTCCATTAGTACAATTTCTCTCTCTTCCTTCATTAATTAAAGGTGATATTGAAAAAAAGTAAGAAAAAATGTTTTGGTAATAAAAAAGAATAAAACTATATAATATATAAAAAGAGAATCTTTTTTCCTTGAAATATAAAAGAGAATCAATGGTTGACTTTGTCATATAATATTTGATTTTTGACTTGTGTTATTTTAACTTTTTCCATGTGTCATTTTACTTTGTCATATATCTTTTATTATTTTTCTTAATATGACATATGTCTTTTATTATTTTTCTTAAAATTTGTAATATAAATTTTGTGAGATAATTTTTTTCCGGTTAAAGTACCACATTACAATTTAAATGTTTTCTTTAGATTTTTCTTTTGTATTTTTTAATTTGAATTGTCTTTCCGTGTATCGTACGTGATCAGAGACATATTGGGTAGAATAGAAAAATTACACTTTCAATGTAAAAAAGATTGAAAAGCAAAGCCCAAACCCAACAATTTTTATAGCTAGTGTACGCACTTGCCATTAAAATAGAAAAAAAAAAAATAGATAAATCAGTGTTGATGTATAAAATAATTAATTGAAGGGTGTCTTATAATTTTAAAAAAAAGTCTTGATTCAAATATTGGCCATTATTCTGGAAATGCTTTAGCTTTTTATCCATAATTAAAATAACTTATATCATTTTGAGTTGACTCTTGACTATAACTCTTTTGGTGAACCATCATCATCAAACTTGTAAGATTGTTTATGGTTACCACTTTTAATTTAAATGTATGATGTTATATAATTCTATTTTAACTCTTATATCAAATGCATTACCTAACTTATCTATGGATTATATATATTTCCAATTTCGATATCTAGAGATTGTAAATAAGAAATTAGTTTTTCACCGTAAATGAAATAAGCATTGTCGATTTGCTTTAGCTTCCGTTTCATTTATCATTTTTCTAGAGTCATAACCGTGTTTTTGAACATTTTAGTTGTTTTCTCAATTAAACCCATCACACTCTATTATTATACACAATTCTTAGCTAATTGCATATTTTTCGAATAGAAGTAAAAATTTGTATTTTCATTTTATTGATCCAAAACCATGTTAAATAATATTATCTTGAATTCTTTTAAACATTTTTAAAAAATATAATTTAAATTTTTGTTATTGATACATTATGGAAAACATTTTACTAGATTTTGTTATCAAGTAACCCCACACAACAAAACAAAAAAGAAACTCCAAACAACATATTTTCGTTGTAGATAATACTTAATATTTTTCATCAAATGAAATAGAGATTCATAGACATTCAGTTAAATAGATCATGAAAATAAATAAATTTTCTCATTAAAAGATATGTTGGCGTCCAATACAAATGACTAAATGAATCATGAAATTTGATCAAACATTATCAATCTTAGTCCACTTCTTATTTTTTTTTAAAATCTTTAACTCATACGTTTAATGCATATTCACTGTATGTTTTGACAGATCTCTTGAATCTTATCTTCAACTGATGATTTGAGTGACCCGTACTCAACAAAGTCACTAAAGATAATGAAATCATCGCGGCGAAGACGAAGATAGTGCTGTCTTGTGGAGTCTCCTTTGAGTTTATAATACACCATGTCATATGCAAGCACCGCTTTCTGCACTGTATCAAACGTACCCAGCGATAACCCGGTACGATTGTTTGACAAATGAGGACCCACGAAACGGATCTCCCCATAGCTAATCTCTGCAACCCATTTCCTTTCTTTGTGTTGTATGAATCCTCTATAGGGCTTTGTAGGTTCGGGAAGTGAGCCAAACAGGTTCATTGGGACAAATCTTGGGGGAATGAAATTCTGAGTTGGTGGTTGTGTAGATTGAGACATGAAAGGTATCTATGTTGTAGGTTAATTTTGATTGGAATCTAATAGATTTAGATTAGTTTCAAGTGTTTGATTATAATCTATAAACTCTTTTTGATGTGATCTTTATTTCGTTAATTTCTTATGTTATAAACCTACCACATCTCCCCTTATTTATTACGCATCGTCCACCCAACTTTTTTTTTAATTATGAACCCTATTTTCGACTCAACCCTACGAAAGGTTGTTGAGTAAAAACGTTAGATATTTGGGACCACTCATATAAATACAACCTCGACTCAACCCCCTTAAGGGGTGTCGTGTAAATTTTTTAGATCTTCGTGATCACCAATATAAATAAAACCTCGACTCAACCCTGCTAAGGGGTTGTCAAGTGAAATTAAGAGTTATGTCTTAAGTGATCACCTCATATAAATAAATATTGGTTTAACACTAACAAAGGGGCTGCTAAGTAAAAATCTTAAGGAGATCTTAACGATCATTTCTTAAAATAAAATTTGATTTGATCCTCACAAAGGGCTTGCCTGTAAAATCTTAAAAAGGTAGGTCCTAATGAACACCGTACACAAACAAGCCTCGATTTAACCCTCACAAAGGGATTGTCGAGTAAAAGTCTAAAAAAAGGTAGATCATAATGGCCACATCACAAAGATAAATCTCGGTTTAACCCTCATGAAGGGGTTGCTAGGTAAAAATCTGAAGGAGATCTTAATGATCATCTCTTAAAATAAACCTCGATTTAACCCCCATAAAGGGTTGTCGAGTAATTATACAATAGGTAGACCACAATGATCACCTCACATAAATAAAAATTGATATAATCCTCACAATGGGGAGGTAAAAAATATAAAAAAGGGAGGTCGATTTTAATGATCACTTCACATAAATACACCCCGATTTAACCCTCACAAATGGGTTGTCAAGTAAAAATAAAAAAAAGGTAGATCTTAATGACCACTCTACATGAATAAACCTCTATTTAACCCTCACAACATCGAGTAGAAAACTAAAAAAGGTAAATGTAAATGTCAAATCTTGAAAAAACTTTTATTAAAACCTTGTTAAGGGAGTAGTCGAGTAAAGTGAAAATGTTATAGCATAAATGAAAATAATTAACTAATAAGAGGTCCAATAAATATAAGGATTATTGCCCAAGGAACAACTCAAGTTAGAATTAATTCTCTCTCACCCCAACCATCATTTTTTTGCCCATAAAAGGCCACATATATTTTGTTTTTTCCTTTTCTTTCCCATAAAAAGAGTCATTTGAGTTATGGGAAGCTTCCCATAACTCATATTTCGAGTGTTGGGAAATTTCCCATAACTCATTGTTCTTTAAAAAAGACAGTGCCTTTTATGGGCAAGGGAGTAAGGTGGCAGGTGCTTATTGGGCATTAACCCTAAATATAAAGCTACACAAGCGAAAGAATTTTTTTTAATCAAAGCAAAAAGCCTCCGAGTAATATAAACTAAGAAAAAGAGTAAATAGACAAGAAACGTCAAGCCCTACACCCTAAGAGAAGAATCTCGGGCCTATCGCTCCCTGAGTAGAAAATGAAAAATATGTCAAAATGACGTGTGAGCAGCAAAGTTTTACGAGCCTCTAGAAAACGAGCACGAGGGAATGCCACCTCAGTTATTTTGCATAATGGAGACGAATGGATCACATTTTATGAATTTGAGGAATCTAACATCTACTCCAGCAGATGATACAAAATGTAAGGAACACTCACATTGGTGGGATCATGAGCTTCCTCTAGGAAAGTACTTCGAAGATGGATGAAAAGGAGAGTTGAAAAGGAGCCCAGCCATCCGCGAAATCTAGTTCTAAACCGTTGAGAGTGGTATGCCATGGATGTACGAGTAAAAAACTCTCAAGTATTTTTTGGATATTGGGAAAGCTCCGATTTGATCTGCTTATATAGGAAAAAGACAAGGTAATAATAATCATTGAGAGCCCCATCAAAATGTTTGGTATACCCGATAAAAGGGGTGGTAAGCACGCCACATCTTGAGAAACAAAGATTATGGCATGCCTTCATTAAGAAAGAGACAAAAGTATTCAGTAGGGCCCGAGGAAAGATAGGAGAAGAGGAGAACCTTAAATGGTTAAGAAATTATGTCCCCGAACATCAGTGTATAAGAAATTTGCAAAATGAAAGAAACAACGTTAAAAATTAAGTACTACTACCTCCATTCCATAATAATTGACTTTTTAGAGATTTTCACACATATTAAGGAACCTAAAAAGTAGATAAAATTTAGTTTAAAATGACCAAAATATCCCTAATTATAAGAGAGAGAAAATTAAATAATTAGTTGGTAAGATATTTTAAAAGGAGGGTAGAATAGGAAAAAGGTCATTTACTTTGCTTTGGAACTTTAAAAGTGACAAACATTATGGAATATATTTTTTTTGGCTAAAGAGACTATTATTATGAAATGGAGGTAGTACATCAAAAAACACACTAATAGATGCATAGCATAAAAGTCTTGTGATAAAAGGCAGAGTAAACAACAAGATGGAAAGAGAGAAGCTACGTGCCCCCCTCTGCACGTGTTCACCCACTACTGGATTCGCCTGGTTTCGCGACGACACGCGTCGTCGCGAATCCGAGCAAAATCGTCGCTAATTTCGTTTAGCGACGAAATTTCGTCGCTAAGCTGTCGTCTCTATCCCGGCGTCGCTAATTTGAGATTAGCGACGAATAATTGTGATTTCGTCCCTAATTACTTAGAGTTTTAACCACGAGGGCTGGCGTCGCGAAATTAAGAGATTAGCGACGACGAATTACCGACGACACGCCGTCGCTAATCTATTAATTAGTTTTTCTTTAATTTTTAATCGAAATTTTATTAATTGAATTTTCTTTTTTTTATTTGTTTAACGACAACATATTAGCGACAGTCTTGTCGTCGCTGATATTTATTAATTTTTTTTATTTTGTCGAAAATCATTATTTATTTATTTTATTTAATAGATAGCGACGATGCACTAGTCGTCGCTATTCATTTTTTTAAATTTTTTTATATAATTTTTATTTTTATTTAAATTTTATTGTTTATTATTTAAATTATATTTTTTATTATTTAAATTGTAGTCTTTATTATTAATTTGATTTTAAATATAATGCAAAATTATAAATAAATAAAAATCCAAAAATTCATATAAAATACGATAATTCGATTCAAATAATAAACGTGAAATAAAGTCAAACATAGTCAAAGTCAAAATGAAAGTCAAACATACGGAATAAACTTAAAAGTCTTAAAATCACAAACTAAACCAACCAAATAAATAAATAAAAATCTCAATCGTCACCACGATCGTCTTCATCTTCTCCTCTCTCATCATCTTCTCTCTCTTCATCTCGTCTCTCTTCCCTAGTGGGCCCGGGTTTACTGATCGGCTGCATTCCTTGGGCGATTCTCATCCCGTTCAATGCCTCGAAGAGAGTGTCTGCCATGCTCGGGGGTTGACTCGGCCGACTAGAAGAAGCTGTGGGCCCGGGTGATGCGGAGGATGCATCCGGTATAGGTGCAAGATTTTGAGCCGCGCAAAGCTCGTTCATCCCATCCAGAATCGCCTTAAGCAGCTCCTCGTTCTCCCTATCCGGCTGTGTAGGAGTCCTGGATCGTTTCCGGACCGGACCAATGGTAGGCACCCAGTATTTAGTCTTGGGTGGGTGTAGGACCTCCATGATTGTCTCGAGCATGGCATCCATCTGCTCCTGGATGCTAACTTCAGCACCCTCCGCTCCGGCCTGCACAACCTTCTTCTTCATCTTCTCCCGAAGAACACCCTGTAATTAGATTTCGATTTAAAAAATAATTAGATTAATAAAAAAATAAATTTAAAATAAAAAATTATGGTTCGTCGGCCCACTCAAAGTTTGTTGTGTTGATGTAAAACACTTTCTTGGCCTGCGATGCTAAAATGTATGGTTTTTCGGCCCACTCAAAGTTTGTTGTGTTGATAAAGGTTACCCCATGTTCTGGCCTCGATTCAGACTTTTTATACCACTTACAGACAAATAACACAACCGAGCACCCTCCAGTGTACATAACCTCCAAGATTTTGATTAACTCCCCGTAATAGGGTTTATCATCGTAAATGGTACACACTCCGTAATCCTTCGTCACTCTTTTCTCTCCTTTGGACTTAGTTACCCACTTGACACCGTTCACAATACATGACTCATATTTATGCGCCGAACCATAAGACATGTTTGCCAAGGACACCATCTCCGGGGTAGCTAATGGATCGCCACGTGAATGCATTCCATGAATCTATTATACAACAATAATAGTTAGTACTTTGATAATAAATATATAAGTTTTAAACCAATGCCTAAAATTACATACCTTTTCCAAAAACCATTCCTTAAACGTTCGACGATGCCTAATATCTATTTCCTTACTCGTTCCCGTAAGTGTGGATTTGTGTTCACTATAATTGTAAATGAGTATAAATACATTAATATATAAATATATAAATATATAAATATATAAATATATAAATATATAAATATATAAATATATTAAGATAAATATGTAAATATATATATATATATATATATATATATATATAAATATATAAATATATAAATATATAAATATATAAATATATAAATATATAAATATATAAATATATAAATATATAAATATATAAATATATAAATATATAAATATATAAAGATAAATATATAAATATAAATAAAGATAATAATATTTACTTACGTCATGTATGTTTCGAGTTCGTAGCAATTATGCAAAATATACCAACTTATGTGCTCCTTCTCCTTATATGGTAAAGAAACATACTCTATCTTGCCAACTGGAGTGCATTGGGAATTGAAAACGGATAGCTCTTTTGGGACCGGTGGTACTTCGTTGTATCTGCCTAGATCGTTGAACCTTGTTTTTTCTTCACTAAGATATCTTGATATGAAATTCAACGTCTCTTCCGCAATGTAGCCCTCGGCAATTGAACCCTCTGGTCTAGCCGGATTTCGAATATACTCTTTCAACTTTTTCAAATACCTTTCAAATGGGTACATCCACCGCATTTGGACCAGGCCACCAAGTAATGCTTTATCGTATAAGTGTATCACCAAGTGGATCATTATATCAAAAAACGCGGGAGGTAAAATCATTTCTAGCCTACACATAAGTTCAACCACTTTCTTCTTTCCCGATTCTAACTCTTTCCTGCTTAGATTTTTATTGCAAACGACTCTAAACACGTTCGCTAACCCAATAAACACATCACTAATCGCTTTGTCTTCAATAAGCCCGGGGAGACTAGCCACGAAAAGATATTGCATCATCACGTGACAGTCATGAGATTTCATGCCGATAATCTTACTTGTATCACTTTGAACATTGTTTAACATACTAGATGCGAAACCGTCGGGAAACTTCTGTGCCTTCAGCCAGTCAAGAAAAATAGTCCGCTTTTCCGGTGTTAGAGTGTACTTTCCCCGTTTCAATATTTTTTTACCATTTCTCTCAGTCAACCACAATTCTTTTCTAATCTCCAATTTCTCAAGATCCAGTCTCGCTTTCACGTTATCTTTGTTAACTTTCCCATCAAGACCTATAACTGTACCGAGAAGAGCATCACACACGTTTTTCTCGCAATGCATAACGTCAATGTTATGTTTCAACAAGTTTTCGGACCAATAAGGTAAACGATAGAAAAATACTCTTTTTTTTCCAATTGAATCGCCGATTAACATCTTGCTTCACGATCTTTCCCCCAAAATCCTTGTGTTTACCGGGAAACACAATGGGAAGCCCATCTAACTGTGTCTGAATATTTGCAGGACTATATTTTTTCGGTGGGCCCCTATAATCGGATTTCTTATACAAAACATTTTCGCTTCTAAATCGATGTCCGGCAGGTAACCAACGTCTATGGTCAAAGTAAACAATCCCTTTGTTCACACTCAATGACGGAGTATGATCCATGCATTCAAGCTTTGTAACCTTGACCCGACCATCTCAAAGTGTATGACATAGCGGGGAAATCATTAGTGGTAGACAACAAACAAACCTTCATCGTAAACTCTTGTTTCTTGTGGGCATCATACGTAACGATCCCTTTATCCCACAACTCTTCCAACTCATCTATAACAGGACGAAGAAAGACATCCATGTCCTTACCGGGTGAACGGGGTCCCGGAATCAACAAACAAAGCTGGAATGTGGTTTCCTTCATGCATACCCACGGGGGCAAGTTATATACGTTTAATATGACTGGCCAAATGCTGTACGAGTTGTTCTGCATAGAGAAAGGACAAAACCCATCGATTCCGAGACCCAGATATACGTTACGAGGTTCACTAGCAAACTCAGGGTGTAGCGCTGCAAATCTCTTCCAACTATCACCATCAACCGGATGACGCAACACATCCGGATCGGCACTGTTACCGGTATGGTGCCAAATCATGTCTTCAGCGGTGTGCTTTGAAGCGTATAGTCGCTGTAATCTAGGAGCAATCGGAAAGTATCGAAGTTTCTTATGTGGTACTTTGATACCCTTCTTTGAGTCCCATCTAGACTCGCTACAAACTGGACACTTATCGAGGTCTTTGTTTTCTTTGTAATAAATAACACAATCGTTCAAACAAACATCGATGCTAATATACCCCATACCCAAACTTTTCAACTTCCTGTTGCATGCTTCATAAGATTCGAGCAAATTGTGAGGTTTAGGTAAAATACGACCCAACAACTCCAGTAGCTCGGTGAATGAGGCGTTTCTCCATTTGTTCTTTACTTTTACGTGCATTAGCTTGGCAATGAAATTCAACGAACTCATCGATTTACAACCAGGAAATAATTCTATCTCCAATTCTTCGAACAATGTGTCAAAACTGCTTCGACTTAGAATATGTGCATCTCTCATCTCGGTGTCTCCCGGATGTCCACCAACATCGTAACTCTGTCTCACATCGTCATAAACATGCTGGATTTCATTTATTATAATTGGATCTTTACTTGCAGGGGGTGTATGTGTTTGTATCTCTTCCTCACCGTGTTTTGTCCAAACCTTATAATCATGGTTAAATCCCTCTCTTAGAAGGTGGGCCATAGCAGCTTCGGTTTTTAATCGACAAAAATTATTACACTTCTTACACGGGCAAGACAAGTAACCGGTATAACCTCTACTTTTCTTAGCAAAATCGATAAATTTATAAACCCCAAAAATATATTCACCATCTAACACATTCGTCAATTCGATCCAACTCTTATCGATACTCATGTCCGAACTCGATGCCATCTCTTAACAACAATTTGAGTAAACTATGCGACTACATTAATATAAAAAAATAAAATAAATAAAAATTACAACACAATAAACAAAATAAAAAAAATTACAAACTCATTGAATGAATAAATATTACAAACCATTGAATGAATAAAAATTACAAACCATTAAATGAATAAATATTACAAACCATCATTAAATGAATAAATATATAAGAAAAGAACAAAGAATTAAATAAACAAGTAAAAATATATGAGCACAAAATATAAATTCACACAACACATGCATAATCAACCAACAAATATTTAATTCATTAACCTAATCATATGGTATGTCAACTTGCTAATATAATCAAATAAATAAAAAATTTAAAAAGCATGAAATTTAATGGAAATACCTTGAATTGGATGGATAAATTGAAGAGTGATGTTAATTCCCCACCAAGAAAGTTGTATTAATTAACCTAATCAACCCATATAGAAAGAATAAAACACAATTAGAATTAAAAAAAAAAATTTAAAAGGTGAATTTCATGCAATTATTACCTTAAATTGTGTGATGAAAGATGATATTAATGGAGCCCCACCTTGATTATTGAACCAAGAATGATGCAAGATGAAGTGGAGAAGCAATTACAAAAAAAAAAAGGAATTTAGCTGAGTTTTTTGGAGAAAATCGGAGGACTTTTTTGGGTGTTTTGTGGGTTAAAAACCTGCTATCTCCATTAAATAGGACTGAAGATTAGCGACGAATTACGGGTCGTCGTTAAACAAAGAAATGTCGTCGCTAATCTTCAAAATAACGACGAAAGCACGTGTCGCTAAGATAGCGACGACAGATCGGCAATTAAAAAAAACAAAAAACAAAAAAAAACAAATAGCGACGAACAACAATTATACTACGACGAATTCCGTTGTCGCTAATTAACGACACCTGTTTTTTCGCCGGTAAGTTGTTGTCGTCGCTAATTTCAAAAGATTAGCGGCGAATTACGTGTCGTCGCTAAATTTCCGTGGGTAAACAGCGCGAATCCAGTAGTGACCAACATGGGGATGATCAATTGCCACAAACTTTTTTGTGGATTCACCTGGAACTGTAAAAGACTTGATATTGAGTAAAATGTACTTTCTCTATACTTGTATAAAGCAGTCTAACCAACTAGCTTGGGAAATGTGGGTGGTATAATTCACCAATATTTTCTTAAACTGGTCCGAGGACTTAAGGACTCACACAAAATCTACTCGATCCTCTTCAAGTAATTAGGGATAACGAGACACCTCACTTTATAGATCGATTATGTAGGAATATAGATTCTTCTTCTCACCAAACTGAGACAGTAAAGACACCCTTTTAGTGTCGAAAGCTTCATGATTGAGTGTAAATTTTTCCACAGTAGACTTGTTGAACTCTTTTTGCACTTTTCAAGTCATTGACCAACTTCTTTCTCTTTTCTAGAAGGTCCTCAATAGTCTTCTTCACCATATCAAAGCAAGTCTGGACAAGGGGGTGGGTATCATCACTACTACAAATCGGCTTTTTAGGGACGACAAAGTTAGCGACGACCCGCGTTCGTCGCTAGTTTTAATAGACTAGCGACGACCTCGCGATTTCGTCGCTAACCAATTAAAAATTCGTCGCTAATAACAATCCTTATTAGCGACGACAAGACTTCGTTATTAGAAAATACGATTTTCGCCGCTAATAATTGAATTTTCTTTTCAATTAATTTTTTAATAAAAAGGTCGTCGCTAATTGTGGTTGGTAACTGGCGACGAGTAATGCCGTCGCTATGTTTAATTACTAGCGAAGAAAATTTGAAACTTAGAGACGAAAACGCGAGTTGCCGCTAATAAAAAACCTAAAAATAAAACGCAAACCGTTTTTTCTGCACAAAAAATACCCCATTATTATTATTTTCTCCCACTTTCTTTCAAAAACCTAACTCCTATTTTCTCAAAACTTTACTACTTGCTTCTCTAAGTCATCGAACACCATTCTTAGGTCCATATTTGAGTTTGGGCAAGGTCAATCTACATACTCTTCATCCAATTCAAGGTATTTTTCCAAAAATTCAAAATTCTTTTATTTTTATTTTGGTTGAATTTGATGGTAAATTGCATTATTTGTTGTTTAATTGGGTTGATAAATAATTGTTACTCCATTAACGGGTCCACATTCAAGGTGGTGTATGGTAAATCTTCAATCTTCCCATCCAATTCAAGGTATTTTTCTAAAGATACAATTTTTTTATTTTTTATTTTATTGAATTTGATGGTGAATTGCATGATTTGATGTTTGACTAGGTTAATAAATAATTGTTACACCATTAACGGCTCTACATTCAAGGTGGGGTATGGTCTTTTTTTTGTCAAAGGGTATGGTCAATTCTCAATCTTCCCATCCAATTCAAGGTATTTTCAATAAAATTCATATTTTTTATAATTTGATTGTTTTGATTATTGTATATAATGTGATTAGGTTAATTTTTTATGATTATATTTTTGATTGATATGTTGTAATTTATGCAATTGTTTATTATTTTCTTATATATATGTTTAATTAGTTGTAAATGAAGTTATTTTTCTATGTAATAGTTTGTACTTTTAATTAAGTCAGTGTTTTGTAATTTTAATTATTTTATTCATTTGGGTTGTAATTATTAATTTATTTATCATTTGGGTTGTAATAATTATTTATTTTATTTTCATATTTATGTAGTTGCTTATCTATATCATATTGTTATTAAAAGATGTCTTCGGGTCTTGATAAGAGTTGGATCAAAACCACCGATCTTCTGTCGGAAGAATATATTTATGGTGTAACAGATTTTGTCGAGTTTTCCGCCAAACAAGATAGTTTTCATGACTATATTTTTTGCCCATGTACTCGTTGTTCGAATAATTGTCGCTATCCATCACAAACGGTCCAGACTCACCTTTTAACTAATGGGGTTATGTCCACGTATGAGGTTTGGACAAAACACGGTGAAACACTGGACATTCCCGAAGAAACCGTGTCAAATCCAGAAAATAAAATGTTAAATGCGTATGTCGATTTGAGAACCAGTTACGATGTTGGTGGACATTTGAGTGACACCGTGATGACAGAAGCAAATCAACCAAGTCGTGGAATTTTTGACGCTATGTTCGAAGAAATGGAGACTGAATTATATCATGGAGCTACAGTGAGGAGTTCCTTGAATTTCATTGCAAAGCTTATGCACATAAAGGTAAAAAACAAGTGGTCTAACACATCTTTTACCGAGCTATTGGAACTAGTTGGGCGTGTTTTTCACAAACCTCACAATTTTTTTGGGTCTTACGAGGAATGCAACAAGAAGTTGAAAAGTATGGCTATGGGTTACACTACTATTGATGTTTGCTTGAATGATTGTGCCATTTTTCACAAGGAGAATGAATCTCTCGACAAGTGTCCAGTATGTAGTGAGTCTAGATGGGATCCGAAAAAGGGTAAGAAAGTACCCCATAAAAAGCTTTGTTATTTTTTGATTGCCTCGAGGTTGCAGCGTCTATACGTATCGAAACACACAGCCGAAGACATGATATGGCACCATACCAGAAAGAGTACCGATCCAGATGTGTTGCGTCATCCGGTTGATGGTGATAGTTGAAATAGATTTGCAGCGCTACATCCTGAGTTTGCTAGTGAACCTCGTAATGTATATTTGGGTCTCGGTATCGATGGTTTTTTTCCTTTATCTATGCAGAACAACTCGTACATCACGTGGCCAGGTATATTGACTGTATACTTTGTTTGTTGATTCCGGGTCCTCGTTCACCCGGTAAGGACATGGATGTCTATCTCTGCTCTATGATAGATGAGTTGGACGAGTTATGGGATAAAGGTATCCTTACGTATGATGCCTATACGAAGCAAAAGTTTAAGATGTAAGTTTGTTTGTTGTCCACCACTAATGATTACCCCGCTAGGTCATACACATCAGGTTGGCAGGGTCAAGGTTACTTAGCCTGTCCAGAATGCATGGATTCCACTCCGTCGTTGAGGGTGAAAAAAGGTGTAGTATATTTTGATCATAGACGATGGTTATCTACGAGACATCGGCTTAGAAAAGACAAAACTTTGTATCCCGGTGAAGAAATGAGGGCCCCCCCTAGGAAATATAGTCCGACAGATATTCAAACACAGCTACATGGGTTGCCCATTGTGTTTTCTGGTAAACACAAGGACTTTGGGGGAAAAGTGACGAAAAAAACGGGTCCTCGCGAGTTTAACTGGAAGAAGAAGAGTATTTTTATCGCTTACCTTATTGGTCGGAAAATCTGTTAAAACATAACATCGAAGTTATGCATTGCAGGAAGAATGTTTGCGATAGCTTGCTCGGTAAAGTTGTAGGACTTGATGGTAAACCCAACAAAAATAACGCGAAGGCGAGAATGGATCTTAAAGATATGGGCATCAGGAAAGAATTTTGGTTGACAAGAGGAGGTAAATCGGTACTCAAGCGAGGAAAGTATACGTTGTCTACTGATAAGCGGAAATTATTTCTTGACTAGTTGAAGACACAAAAGTTTCCCGATGGTTTCACGTCTAGTTTGAGGAATATTGTACAAAGCGACACGGGTAAGATTATTGGAATAATATCCCATGACTGTCACGTAATGATAAATTAGCGATGCGATCATTGGGTTGGCTAACGCGTTTAGAGTCGTTTGTAACAAGAATTTGAATAGGAAACAGTTGGAATATGGTAAGGCAGGAGTGCTTGAAGTGATGTGTAAACTAGAATTGATTTTACCTCCTGCATTTTTTGATATAATGATCCACTTGGTGATACACTTATACGACGAAGCATTATTAGGGGGTCCCGTTCAAATGTGGAGGATGTATCCATTTGAAAGGTATTTGAAAAAGTTAAAAGAGTATATTCGGAACCCTGCTAGGGCAGAGGGTTCAGTCGCTGAGGGTTATGTTGTTGAAGAGATGTTGACATTCATATCATGGTATCTTCGAGAAGAAAAGACAAAGTTTAATGATCCGGGTAGATACAACGACCTACTTCCCAAACCGAAAGAGCTATCCGTTTTTAAGAGTCAGTCTACTCCCGTTGGTAAAAAAGAGTTTGTTCATATACCACGTAAAGTGGAGGATCAAATCACTTGACATTCTGAATAATTGCGACGAGATCGAAACATATCTGACGCAAGTAAACGTAATTTATGTTTAAAAATTTATTCGCTCAGTCATTTTTATTATTTTCTTACAATTTAGAGAACACAAATCCATGCTATCAGGGACGGCTAAAGCAGTGGAGGAGATGCACCGACAAACATTTAAGGAGTGGTTTTTGGAAAAGGTACGTAACATGTATATTAAGTTGGTAACTTACCTTATTTGGAAAATTTCTTTATTTGGAGACTTGCCTTATTTGGAAACTTTCTTTATTTGTAGACTTTCCCTTTTTGGAGACTTTCCCTTTTTGGGAACTTTCCCTATTTGGAAACTTTCCTGATTTGACAATTAATCAAGCCTTTTTATATTTGCTAGATTCATGCCATGCGCGTGGCTGGTGATCCAATAGCTACACCTGAGATAGTGTTCTTGGCGAGCATGTTTTATGGTCCGGTCCATATATACGATTCATGTATCGTGAATGATTCTAAATGGGTTACGATGGCAAAAGGAGAAAAAAGAGTGACTCAAGATTACAGAGTATTTGCCATGTATAATGAGACCCCTTTTTACGGTGTATTAATGAAAATTATAGAGGTTACATTCAATGATGGTTAATCTGTTGTGTTATTCGTTTGTAAGTGGTATAATGCATCGAAGGTAAGGAAAGAACATGGGGTAATCTTCATCAACACATCTACTTTTTGGTGGGAGACGTAACCGTACATCTTAGCAACTCAAGCCAAAAAAGTGTTTTACATTGACGAGATAAGCACAAAAAAAACAATGAAAGGATGGAAAGCCATTTGGGAAATCAACGATTGTCACGGGTGGAGCCCCAAGTTATGGGGTGCAGAGTCAGTATCTACTGATAACACGCGTATCACGATTCCTTTGGTTAACACGCAAACTAATTACTCACGACTGGACTTGGCAACTACCGAGGAGATCTTGTTTGTCACGGAGACACTCATCAGTGATTTGCATGTTGACTTAGTTTTTGATGAAAACGAGGAGATGTTAGATGACACATGGGAGGAGTACGGAGATGAGGAACCTATTACGATTGATAGTGATGAGGAGCCTGTAGACACTAGCGGATACGAAACTGATTAGATATTTGATTTTTAAGCGTTTTTTGTTTCATTTTTAAGTTTTCTTAGCATGGATTTGATTTTAAATTTATGGTTGTTAAAATGTTACTTATCGATTCATTTTGATGTTTAATTTTGTTGTTTTAAATTTAAGATGTCATAAGTAGGTATAATTTAAATCAATTAAAATAAATAAAATAAATAAAAAAATTAGCAACGAGTTATTCATCTTAACGACGAGATTTAAGCGAAGAACTAGTCGCTAACTACTAGCGACGACATTCAAACTACTTAGCGACAAAAATCCTCGTCGCTAACAATTCCCAAATTTTTGATTGGTCAATTTGGGCGGTCAGAATTCCCGCCCATTCGTATTCGTGACGACACGCGTCGTCGCTAAGTACAAACACGCAAAGGTCGCGCGTACGTTACGTGACGCGTGGCAAACTTAACGACGAAATTTAATAAATTAGCGACGAGGATTTTCGTCGCTAAGTTGAAAAATCTATAAAACCCTACGCGAGCTCATTTGCTCACTTATATCATCACCAAAACATTTCTAATCCGCCCCAAATCCTCCCCCTCCATTCCCGAGCATAATCCAAGGATTTTCAAAGATTATCCATTGCTAACAAGGTAAAATCCATCCTTTAATTTCATTCTTATTCATTTTATTATTACTTTATTTATTTTAATCTTCTATTTTATTTGATTTTTTCTTGGCATGGCTTCATCAACCTCTCTTGATAAATTCCAACGTAAAAAGGTGCAATTTTCATTCCTTTTTTGTAATTTTCCCCCCATTTTTTTGAATTTTTTGTGTTTGTATATAGTTTTTGATAAATTCTGAGTTATATATGTTTTTTTCTGGATGATTTGGTAGTTAAATTGTATGTATAACATTAGTACTACGTGATTTGTGATATTTAGGTGTAGAAATTAATTTTTTCTATTTTTTGATTGAATTTTTTTGTTTAAATATGATTTTTGAGCAATTTTGAGTTATATGTGTATTTTCTTGATGATTTGGTAGTTAAATTAGATGTATAACATTATTAATAAGTGATTTTTGATTTTTAGGTATAGAAATTAATTTTTTCTATTTTTTGATTGAAAAAATATGTGTTTAAATATGATTTTTGAGCAATTCTGAGTTATATGTGTATTTTTTTCTGGATGATTTGGTAGTTAAATTGCATGTATAACATTAGTAATAAGTGATTTTTGATTTTTAGGTATAGAAATTAATTTTTTCTATTATTTGATTGAAATAAAAAAGTGTTTAAATATGATTTTTGATAAATTCCGAATTATATGTGTATTTTTTCTGGATGATTTGGTAGTTAAATTGTATGTATAACATTAGTCATAATTTTTTTGTGATTTTTTTATATAGAAAATATTTTTTTTACAATTTTTGATTGAAAAAAATAAGTTTAAATATGGTTTTTAAATAAATCCGATTTTTTTAAATATATTTTTGGATGTTTTAAAACAAAAATTATATTCATAACATGATTATAGGTACTATATGTAATTTTTTAAAATTGAAAACATTTTTTTAGGGTTTTTGGAAACAATTTAGGGAAAAAAAGTAGAATAAATTAATTTTTAGGGTTTTAAGAAAGAATTTGAAAAAAATATTTAGGGTAAAGAATTTTTTGCAAAAAAAAATTGTTTAAAATTCCTTATAAGGAAAGTTTCCATTTTAGGAAACTTTACTTTTTAGAAAAGTTTCTTAAAAAGGAAATTTTTCTAAAAAGTAAAGTTTTTAAAATGGAAACTTTCCTTATTCGAAGACTTCCTATTTTAGGAAAGTTTCCATTTCTATAAACTTTATTTTTTAGAAAAGTTTCCTTTTTAGGAAACTTTCCTAAAAAGTAAAGTTCATAAAAATAGAAACTTTCCATTTTCGGAAACTTTACTATTTTACGGACTAACTTGTTATTTTTGGATACAGATTCCATCCGGATTGGATTAATGTTATATTTATTTTATTTTATTATATATTTATTATTTGTAATAATTAATTTAATTTATTCGATTGGTTTTGTAATAAGTAATTTAATTTATTCGATTGGTTTGTAATATTTTATTTAATTTATTCGATTGGTTTGTAATATTTTATTTTAATGTCATTCTGTTAAATTTTTGATGGCTGATGTAATGGTTCGAGGACATGGCGGTGATGGAGGATCCTAATAGGAATCCAGGCCGCACTTTATCCACCTATGAGGTAATTAAAATATTTAAAATATAAGAATTTATCGATTTATCAATTTAAAATTAATTCAATTTATTTTAAACCTGAAACACGCAAAAGAAAATCCCGAGGAACCAATGCTTTAAAGACTGTCCTTGAAGCCCTAGAGAAACACGGTTACCCTTTGTCCGTATAATTTTGCATGCCAGACGAGACTTGGAACCCAATTGGAGAGTATGGTCACCATGTTTCATAGGTTATAGGGGAGATTGTACGCGAGAATGTCCCGCCTTGCTACAGGACCTGGAAGGAGGTGCCTGACGGGATGAAAGCTACTATTATGGATCGACTTAAGCAATTTTTCGACCTCGATAACTGGCGTACCAGATCCGACTGGCCCAAAATCCAAAAGCATTTGAACAAGAGCCAGTCGACTAGGTTTAGGGCGTGGAAGGGTGAGTTGAAGAAGGCATACTATTATAAGAAAAAAACACCACCTGATGTTAATCCAGATATTTGGAGGAGGAGTTGTAGGATGTGGGATCACAAAGACTCTCAGGTAGAAAGTTTTATTATTTAAAAAAAAGTATTTAACGTTTTTGAAATATATTGAAACAGAACCAGACTGCTACTAACAAGGAGAACCGGCAAAAACAGAAAAAATCGGGCAAAGCTGGTTCGAGAAATTATTCGCAGACCCGAGAGGTCATTCATAAGGTATATTTTTTGATTTTCAAAAATTAAATTACTTATTTTAATTAATTATTAATATGTATTGTTTAAAATGTTATTGCGCAAGGGAAGCCGAAGAAGAAGACTAAGGAGCCGTTAACCCGTTTTGACGAGTCTACCCAACAGGAGAGAGAACTTCCAAATCTTGGTTATTTTTTCGAGTATATGAATTACGACTCCGACAAAGACGAGTGGAGGAACCCGGACTACAAAGAGTGTAACGTGAGTGTTTGTTTCTTTTCCTTTTGTTATTAAATTTATTAAAATATTACTTACCTTTATCTGTTTTAGGAAACTTTCCATTTAAGGAAAGTTACTATTTTGGGAAACTTTCCAAAAATGGAATGTCTCCCGAAATGGAAACTTTCCTTATTTGGAATGTTTCCTGAAATAGAAACTTTTCTTTTTAGTTTTTTTAATTGTTTTTTTAAATGACTTATTAATTAACTTTTCATGGCTTGTAACAGGATGTGTATATGGAGAAGCTTAAGGAAATAGTTTGCGAGAAAGGGACAGGGTCATGTGGTGGGACCGCCCCTAAAGTTTCGCTAAAAGATCAAATAGACGCCATGAAAGAGGTCGTTGAACAAGTCATGGGCCCTCCGAAGACGGCTTGGGTGACCGGATTCGGACAGGTCCATAAGAAGGCCCCTGTCTCCCAGCCAGATCCCGAAGTTAGGCGAAATGTGGAGAGGCTAGATGTGATGATGACGGCGATGAACGAGTTTCGCGCGCTTCAAGGTCTCCCCCTATCGAGGCTACCGCTTCATCGACTCCTTCCACAGCTACCTCGACTGGCGGTCACTATTCGATGAGCGTGCTTGACACAGCTATGGCAGCGTTGAATGAGATGAGGGCCGCTCAAGATCTTGCCCCGATCCCCCAAGCACCGAGAGCAGATGGAGATGATGAAGATGATGATGACGATGAAGATGGTGATTATGATGAAGATTTGGATGCTACTTGATTTTATTTATATTATATTTTGATGTATTTTGACTATTTTTATTTTATGTTTGACTTGATCGGTTTCGTTTGACTTTATTTGCTATGTTTGACTTTATTTACGGTTTGTGGTATTAATTTTAATTAAGTTTTGCTTTTCGATTAATATTTATGATTTTTAATTATTTATTAGATATATTTGTATAATATGCAAATAAAAATAAATTTATAAATAAAATTAAAAATATAAATTTATAAATAAAATATGAAATAAAAAATATAAAAATAAAATAAATAAAAAGCAATTAATTAAATTAAAAGTACGAAAAAAGAAATTATTTAAAAATCAAAATTTTAATTCAGAATTCGAAAAAAAAACATATTAAATGAAACTCGTCGCTAGGTTTTGGAATAATTACCGACGACAAAATAGGGACAAGGTAAGTCGTCTCTATATTCTGGAATAGCGACGAAACATGTTCGTCGCTAACAATGAGAAATTAGCGACGACATTGGTTGTCGCAAAGAGTTTTCACGAATTCGCGGCGGAACCACTCAGTTTCGTCGCGAAGATCGACTTTTCACTATGACTTTCTAGCGACGAAAAATTAGCGACGGGTTGTCGTTGCTAATCCACTTTAGTGACGACTTTTCACGCTTAGCGACGAACGCGGATCGTCGGTAAAAAGATGAACTGCTGTAGTGCATGGAGGTAATCAAGCAAATCATCGATAGAGTCCCGCTTAAGGTAGGAGGTATATAAAGAGCAACTTGAGAAGGTATAGAGTGTAAGTCGGAAGCATGACACAGACTCTTGCCTTCCGAAGTCCAACCTCTGTCCATCTTGTAGAGGAAGGAGAACCCTCAAAAGCCCATTTTCCTTTTCTTTGAGAAAGGGGAATAGTGTCATTTGTCACCATCAACCTCATTACTAAGGATTGAAATAGGGTTTTCTCATGACCGGAATACGGTTGAGGACGGTCATGACCTTCAGATTTGGTTGATAATGAAACTCAACACTACATTTGGATAGAGGATGCAACTAGTATGAAGAGCCGCAACCCTCCACTTTGACTTTATTCTTAAGCCCGTCACAATACTTTCCTCCAACATCTTTGAACACCGTGTTTATTAGCCAGTCATCGTCTATCTGCCCACATCATATAGGCATGGATTATAATAATAATACAAGCACGAAAAGAAAAAAAAAGTATTGTTTAGTGGAAGTTCCCTAGGGTGTCCAGGGTAACCCTTGTTTTGGAAAGAGAAATATAGCTAATACGTTTTGAAGAGACCTTGTAATGAGGATACAGCTTTAACTCTTTAATGGCTTTATTAGAGCAGATTCAGGATAAAAAAACATTATCCTTAATATTCAGTATCTTTTAATGATATGACTCTTCGTTAGCGCTCAAAATCGACACTGAATCTCGTTCGGGTAAATAATCATGGTAGGAAGAAGAATTTGATAATGAAGGGAGTTGCCTAACAAATACACTAAGTCATGACACATGGAGATTTGCTCACAATGACACTTCGACGCTTAAGCCAGTCTTATGATCACAAATATTCTTACGACCCGAATAATATATATATATATATATATATATATATAGGACCAGTAATACCTTTGTGGGATTTCGTTGATTTCCCTTTTCAGGGATATAACAATAGTTTGTTTCGCTTCCGACTATGAGAATGTTTCTTCTTTACAGCTATCCCGTGACAACATTTTATCTCACAGACCCGGCCCAGGGCATGGGCGGTCCGGGCGACCGCCCAGGGCCCCGAGTTTAATAGGGGCCCCTAATTTTCTAGGTATATATAAATATATATATATATATATATATATATGTTTTCGAATAAAAACAAACCGCTTAATTAAATAAACAAACTCTTAACTTGGCTTACATGGTAAGTTTGGTGTACTTTATTCTTATTGATCCAGTTTCGAGCCCCCCATGCAGCATTTGTTTTACAGTCTAACATATTAATATTTCTTTTGCTTCTTTTTTTTGTCGTTTAAGAAAATAATAGTTTTCCCTATATCTATTTTTTGTGTGCAATTAAATAATACATGATAATTCTTTATAGAAATTAACATAAAATTTTTAAATTACTTTTTTTATATATTTTAATCATAAATATTCTTTTACTCAAATTCAAATTCTTATCTCTATTAAATAAATAAAATATTTTAATTATGTTAATTACAATAGATATGTATAAAAAATATCAATAGACTATAAATTATTACTTAATAAATATTAGATTTATTCATTTCTCATATAAGTTTTATTGGTATTAGTTGATATATTTTATATTATATTATATATATTGAATTTATTCGAATATGTGCATTTATTACCATTTTAGGTTTATATTAAATAAATTAAAACCAAATTTATATTTCCATTGTTCACTGATATAAGGTTGTTATATTGTGATTTATTGTTATTTCTGATTTAATTTTTAATTCACTATTATAAGGGTAAAATCTTGACTAAGTTAAGTTAAGAGTAGAGGCGGATCCTTGGTCCTAGAAACCGTATAAAAAACAAAGTCCCGTCTCCATCAAATCCCTCCCTGATCTAGAAATTATCCTAATTTTTTTTCAGGGCGCTGCCCCCAACCCTATTGGATTTTCAAACTTTTCATTTTAGAATATAAGGCCCGGATCTGTCACTAGTAAAGAGATGGGAAATAGGAGTTACAATCAACATTCTCCCTCCTTCCCGAGATGCATTATGAATATGTCAAATATTTAGATAATATATTTTGTTACATTTTATGTTCACCACATAATAAATGAAAAAAATTAATGTATATTTTAACTATTTCGCTCAAATCTTATGTTTATTATGATATATTTATTAAATACTTGAAGTGTTGATTCCTTTGAAAAAAATCCACCTTCAAATAATTTTTAAACTAACAGTCTTAGGGCCTAATTTGAAGTTTCGCCCGGAGCCACCAAATAGCCAGGACCGGCCCTGGGTGATGTCCATGTTGGGGGAGCAACATTGGAGAAGTTTCAACTACTGTTTAAGAAGCTAAGGTTGTTGTAAATGTTCAACAACATCAGGTCTTGCTCGACAACTATAGTATCTACCCTTTTTCAGCTATAAGCACGTGGGATTGGTGGAACAAACACATCTCAAGTAAATGTCTATCTGCCGGCTTACCTTGGAATGTGTTTTGGAGCCCTAAGAGAGGTGTTGTGGAAGAGATAAATTAGGGAATATTTAATAATAACATGACTCCGAATGGTGTTGTGATAATTAAAAAAGCCAAGTACCAAGAAACAATCTTTGGGCGTCGGTAATCATTCAAGCAGAGTCGCATGACAAAAGATTTTCATGGAGATCATCGATTGATGTAAACCTAAGCAAGGGTACAAACTTAATATGGATGGGATTTAAAATAGTAGGAATCAAGTAGAAGGGGATTTGGTGTGATTAGGGATACAAAAGGAAGTTGGGTATGTGGTTTTCCAATGAAAGTCACTTGTGGTTCACCGTCAATTGCAAAGTTGATTGCATTCTTTGAGGGCTTGAGAATGGCTGTAGAGATCAGAATCAGAGATTTGTGGATTCTTGTGAGGCCTTAGAGAAGTCCAATAAGGAGATGTATAGCTCCAATTTAGCACCAAAAGGAATATACCCCCAAAAATACAATTTCCATCTCTAATACGATATGCTAGATTACTATTTAATGTTTTGTTCTAATTTTATTATAGCTTGATTTTTCAAATTTTTGTTTTTATAAATTTTCATTTTCATTTAAATTATCATTAATTAAAGGGTCAATGACCCAAAAAATCAAACTAATATTATACTTGCCCCAAAGAATCATCCATTAACTTACTATTATAAGATTACATGTTTACCCTTACACCATAAGAACTATTCCCATCAAGGACGATTCCCGTCAAGGACGATTCCCGTCAAGGACGATTCCCGTCAAGCACGATTCCCGTCAAGCACGATTCCCGTCAAGGACGATTCCCGTCAAGGACGATTCCCGTCAAGGACGATTCCCGTCACGGACGATTCCCGTCACGGACGATTCCCGTCAAGGACGATTCCCGTCAAGCACGATTCCCATCATGGACGATTCCCGTCAAGGACGATTCCCGTCACGGACGATTCCCGTCAAGTACGATTCCCGTCAAGGACGATTCCCGTCACCGACGATTCCCGTCACCGACGAATCCCGTCATTACGCATATAAATCCTATCACTAGTTGTATTGAATTCCACCAATATTTTGACAAAAAAAATCCCACCAATACAACTCTATCTCATCAACTAACGTATAAAATCCCATGACGCATATAAATCCCATCAAAGTTGTATTGAATTCCACCAATATTTTGACAAAAAAAAAATCCCACCAATACAAACTATATCCCATCAACTAACGTATATAATCCCATAACAAAAATAAATCCCATCAACTAAATAAAACCCCACCAATACAACTATATCCCATCAACTAACGTATAAAATCGCATGACGCATATAAATCCCATCAACTAAATAAACTTTGAGAAAAGGAGCCAACCCAACAAGAGACGGAAAAAGAGAGCAATTCAGCGAGCCAAGCATTCATAGTACTAGTAAAAACAATACAAGTAGAGGAAATGCCAGAATAGGAAACCGAAACAAAAAGCAAACGTGGAACAACAACAAGGAGAAGATCAAACGTTGGATTGTGGCTTGATTCATATGTCCATTGGTTCAATTTGTAAATGTAAAAAAATTGATTTGACCTCAGTACTGACCATTGATGTATAGGGGACGTGGAAATAGGATGAGTTGCCTTACTTATCACCGCACCGCAGCAGATTATGTTCAAATTGGAGACTTTTAGGATTATCAGTGCTGGAAGAAAAGTATAGCAAAGAGTGTTCAAATTTTCCTAGTTTGGAGGTATCAGCTGAAAATATAAAGTGGGTAATCTAAAACATCATGATGATAAATGAGACTACTACATCATAAATTATCGTGAATTTTATACAAGAAAGATCAAGTATCAATTTTAAGTAGTGCTGTAGTTGCTATAATCTAAACAATGAAAATACAAACGAGACAAAATATAGAAGAGATGGTTTTGATCGTTAATAATAATATGTATCACAACATACATAATACACTACATGGAGGGAGAGCTTACAATCTTTGTCAATTAAAACACATTTGGCCCAACAAGATAACAAATTTTTTGCAGATAGAGAAGAGAATCATAATAGCCCACGATCACTTTGTTTGGGTGCTTAAAGCACTTTTCTTTCTCTTGGCCATGACAACTATTCTTTGTCCCATCAAAAAATGAAAAAACGTAAGAAAAGGAGAGAAGATTTTGAGAAAATTATTACTTACTGTATCTAAACGATGAAGGCAAAACCATAATTTTCAAACCCAGAATAGACTCCACGAAGCACCTGATGAGTACAAATATAATACTTCCTGGCCATAACACATTGATTCCTACTCGAGAGTGGTTAAGAATAGAGATTGAGTACATTCCCTAGACCACTCCAAAAAGACGTTGTACCAAAGAAGAGGATTGAGGCATATTATATTGATCGAAATTCTATCAATAAACAAATGAGTCCTAACAAATCCATACTCGACACCTCCCAAGACACGTGGTTTCGAGCCTCTGCCCATCACAATCTTTGATAGTGATACATATTAAGACCATCTTTGTTTATCAATTGAGCCGAAATTGCAAGGAGAGGAATCTTCGGAGAGAAGATAGTAAGAAGGATCCTATTGAAAGGTAAATGACCCTTTTAGAATTCCTGAATAGATCTATATTCATTGAGAACATCAAGCAAACACCTTACCTTCCTCAAGGGACTATCTTTAGGCAAATACGAACCAATTGATAGAGAGAGAACAACAATCTTAGTGCCTGATCAATAGAGAAGAGACAGAGGAAGAGAGAAAGCTCTATCGTGTAGATAGAGAGAGACAGAGAAAGAGAGAGAAACAAAAAATGAAATGAAATAAGATTTTATAATAATTAGGGTATATATATATTAAGTAATTGTAGTATAAAAGTTAAGTAAGGATCATTTAGTCAAATAGGCTATTAAATAATTAAGTTCATGATTTTATTGGGCAGATTTTTATGTGTTGATTTTATTGGGCATCAAAAATTATTAGTTTGATTTTTTGGGTCATTTTCCCTTAAATTAAATTACGAGTGTTTCGATAAAAAAGTTAAAAATTCTAAGATTTTATAAGATGTTCTCAAATTAGTTAAATTGATTTAATATCATCAGTCAAATTAATTTTTTCTATCTAGATATACTTCGTTGAATTTCAATACTTAACCACGAATAAGTCAAAAACCATATTTCATTACTTAACCACGAATAAAAAGTGACATAAACTTAATGTAATACTAATTAATTAAATTATAAAAAAGTCAACAACCATATTTTTAATGACCATTGTACTTAAACATTTTGTAGTGACCTTCGAATGTGAATGAATATTTACACCGTTGCATGCATTTTGCTTCCTCTTTAAAACATAAAATTCAAAGATCCAACGGTTGCATTTGTTTGTTACATGGGAGTGCCTAAGACTGTGGAAATACAAAACTAATGTACAAACAATTCATCATCTAGATTCAGATTATAAATCTGTCTTGGTGATTTCTAACCAAATCTATCACGTGTGTAAGTACTCCCTAAATCGCATATGGTAGGTCAATGAATCTTGAGTTGATGTACATTGGTATATTTGCAAAAGATAATTCATGATAGTTATATGCTTATGTGATCTTATGTATAACCCCATAATCGTGTGACAAATTGATATATCTTCCACTTTGGATTATACTGTCGCGTTATCGTAGATGATTAATTAAGTATTTGGGATAGCACGACCTTCTTCGTCTTTAATCTATCAATTGTTAATTGCTATCGTTGCTGAAATGACCTACTTAGTCGTTTCATATTTGATACTTGCTATCACTATCGATCGGCCGTTTGTCATGATACAATCGTGTTGCACTGGGTGGCAACGGGTTTTCCAGGGTTAACACGACTATGATGATCTATTCTCACCTGGCCCATGTGATAGAGTGTTCCTTGGCTAGTGGGTCGTAGGTTCGGTGTACTTAAGGTATTACTAGTGGAAGTGATAAGGGATCGAGAGTTGTGGCGGGAGTCATAAGGGAAAGACCACAGTATCCTTTGCAACGTGATTATTAATTGTTAACGTATATAGCTTGATGGGTAATATGAGCTGCCTAGTTGGATATATACACTTTATCTGATTTGCAGTGCCGGCCCTTGGGTAAGGCCACCAAGGCGGCCGCTTTAGGCCCAATTTTTTTATTTATAGAAAAGGGCCCCAATTTTATCAAAATGATTTTTTTATAGTTATAAAAAGCCCAAAAAATTAGTTTTGCTTTGGGTAACTAAGTATATTTTGGTTTCTTGGGCCGGCCCTGCTGATTTATTTATCGCTTTATGAATGTTTCATTGATATATTTTGACCTCTATCAGTTCAATGACAACGTTTTAAATATAATTACTGTCCCCTAGGTTAACGTTTTCATATGACCATTATAAATTTTCTCATTGAGTCAGTGGTAGCCCACCCCTTTTCTCCCACCATTTAGGGACTAGATAACTTAAAGATTTGGGTAGTGGTCAGTAGCTCATGATCAATTGCCGATGAAGAATATATTTTTGTATTTATTAGTTTATACGTATTCAATTTTAATCAATGTAATGTAATAAATAGTTATTTAATTTTAATAAAATATTCTTTATTTATTTTAAATTAGATAGAGTAGTCGTGTTTTTTTGACGTGACATATAGACAACCCATCAACCAACCCACAATTTTCTCTTTTATTAATAGCTTAGTCAAATAACCTTATGACTCTTATATCTTAGTGATGATTCAAATATGCAAATACGTGCGCCAGTACTTAAGATTTTCAATATCAGTATATCTTCCTATAAATAATAAAATGATGAAGTTTGAAAAGATATGAAGTACCATAATTTTTTTTATTAGTTTAACATAAAAATACAGAGATAGACTATAAGGAATAGAAAACAGAGTATTTGCGAAAACGGGTAATTATATCGGTCTTGTCTAGAAGCGTGACCATTTTGTAAAAGTTCGTTAATAGCCTATTTTTCAAGTGAGGGATTTAGGTAATGTCTAAAATGAGGATTATTGACCCTATTTTAAATTATGCAGTAACATTTTTAATTCGATGATTTTGGACTATATGTGTTATTATTTGTCTGAATTATATTGTCTCATTGTTATTGGATTAATCGTATTATTTTGCTATCATATGATTAATTTTATTATAGGGATAGCAAGGCCTACTTTGTCATCTATCTAGTAATTGTTAATTGATATCGTTGTTGAATCGACCTACTTAGTCGTCTTCATATTTGATACTGATATTGCTATTGATCGATCGTTAGACATGATACGACCGTGTTGCACTGGGCGGCAACAGGCTTGCCAAGGTTAACACGACTATCATGATCTGTTTCCACTTGGCACATGTGACTGAGAGTTCCTTGGCCAGTAGGTCGTAGGTTCGGTTTACCAAGGGTATTACTAGTAGGAGTGATAAGAGATCGAGAGTTGTCGAGAGTCATAAGGGAAAGACCACAATATCCTTTGCAATGTGATTATTACTTGCTAGTCTATATAGCTTGTTGGGTAGTATGGGCTGTCTAGTTTGCTATATACACTTATCTGATTTATTTAATTATCTCTTTATGAATGTTTAATATATATTCTGACATGTATTAGTTCAATGACAACATTCAATTAATTACTGCCACTACGTTAAAATTTAGAGATAATTTCTAAATAAGTCCAGAACCCAAAAAATTGTGTCTTAAGAAGTCCAGTCTAAAAGTTTGGATGAATAGGGTCTAAAATTTATTTTCAATCTTATGATATACCCAATATAACCCTATTTTCCTTTATACACTAAAGCCATCTTTTTCTAATTCTTATATACACGCAAGAGAAATAGGGTTCCTTCTATCCCAACCTCACCAGCCATGGCTGCGCTAGAAGACCGCCGCCAATCCAAACCCTCTCCCTCACTTCTGACCTCCTCATCACAGCATCAGCCCAACAGGATCGCCACTCCTTCTGTCTGTTCGAGCCCATTAACAAAACCACCACTCTCCGACCAATTCTGTAGCAAACTCTCTTCAACCATGGCCAAACCTCCGCCAACCCAAACCATCTCCCTCACCTCTGACCTCCACATCGCAGCAACAACCCAATACAACCGCCACCCCTTATGTCCGTTCAAACCCACCATCACATCCACCACTCTCCGACCAGTTAGCAGCCCTTTCTCCACATATCTAACCGCCACCGATCTAATGGAACTACTTGTGATCCAAGGCTGAATGAATATCTGAGGCACCTCATTTACTCCGGCGTCTACTAGGCATTTAACACCGGTTTTGGTTTCATCAAATGCTTTTAATTCACTATTTCGATCATAGTTCGATTGATTAATTGTAGCCTCATCTTCTTCTTCCCTCTACATTGACATTTCTTGTCAATTGTTATAAGCAAATATCTCATCAATTTAGAGACTGATATTTATGTCTATCTTGGATTAGGAAAGGTTATATCAGTCACAAGTTATCAGATATGTTGATAATTCAAAAGACAAATTAATTTTAGAGATAATTTTAATGGCGGCTCGTACGCAGCCCTTTCCGATCTAAATTTTATCACCAGACTTGTACAGAGCCCACCAAATATCTATAAAGAGCCCACCAAATGTCTGTACAGAGCCCACCAAATGTCTTTACAGAGCCCACCAAATATCTATATAGAGCCCACCAAATGTCTGTACGGAGCCCACCAAATGTCTGTACAGAGCCCAACACACCATCAATCGGGCTTGTAGATGTTTGTTTCAATCTTCTACGTCAATGAGCCCACAAGCCCTCCATGATGATGGGGGATGATCTGATTTGACTCTGATGGTGAAATCTCTTCCCAACCAAGTCGCTCACCTGTATTTTTTGTAACCCAATAGTTGTTTAATAGAACATTTGACAACAACCCACTAAATTGTAACGTAGCCCACTAAGGGGTATTTTGGACTTGAATTATTAGTGAAATGGGCTGAACCTTAGGAAGAAAGTTATTTTGTTCGTGGCCCTTTTGAATTAAAACCCCTAAAATTTACATATAGGCATTATTTCTTTTCTCTGAGCTAGTGGAAACTCACCCCCTCCCTTTACCCAACCCTTTTAGGTAGAAATTGACTAAAGTATTTGGGTAGTGGTCAGTAGCACATAAGTGGGGTGCATAGCAAGATTAGAGACTCGTAGCTGTTATTTTGTATTTAATTTTATTTCAATCAACGTAATGTAATAAACAGTTATTTATTTTAATAAAATATACTTTTACTTATTTTAGAGTAGATAGAGTAGTCATGTTTTTTGAGGCGTGACAAGTTGGTATGAGAGTTTAGAGTAGTCTCTAAGCGTAAGCCATGAGATGGTTCTCAAACTGTGGAAAATGAATAGATAAAGTAGTCACCTCCTTTTGGTGCGTGACAAGTTGGGCAAAAAACAAAACTATATTATCTACCTATTTAATAAAAAAATGATTATTTATTACATTACACTAATTAAAAATTAATGAATAAAAATTTCTATGCTTCCTCTGCTTCTTATCTTGTGCTACTAACCACTACACAAATCCCTGAGTTATCTACTACCTGAAAGGGTGGGGAAATGGGGGTGAGCTACCACTGACTTAGTGAGAAAATAAATAATGGTCATGTGTAGACTTTAACCTAAGGGACAATAATTATAATTAAGACGTTATCATTGAACTGACATAGGCATGAATATAAATTAAATATTCATAAAACGAAAAATAAGTCAAATAAGTGTATATAACAAACTAGGCAGCCAATATGATGACTCGTATAGATAGTTAATTTTAAATATATTTACCGGATTATATTTTTTATTTCATGAAATTGAAATATAATCCTAGTAAATATATTTAAAATTAACTATCTAACAATGCATATATATGATTCTTTTATGATAATAGTTAGAGAAAGATAGATAGAGGTTAGAGAGTCTCTTCTCCTAAATCTTTTTTATTTAGCACCTTTTTCATTTGATTTTTCCATGAATACATCCCATATAATTACTGTATCCAAATCCCTCATTAATCGGGGCCACTCGCCTGATGATTTGGATCCCTAATACATCTCTTCTTCGAGTAGTCTTAAGCATAGGGGCCTCTTGAGGCATAAAATATGGACTCCAAGCTCATACAGTCAGATACCTATCAAGAACCATCCAAGGACCTCCAATCAAGGCTTTCTCATAGTCCTCACCGTTTGTGAATTTATCCATAAAATAACCGAAACCAATCTCTACTAGTTCCATGTGCGCTTTAGGGATCCAAATTTGATTTAATTTGCTTAACAAATATTTATACCCCACGCTATATCCCAGTAATCGAATTATGAGGGAACGATGCCATACCTTGCAACCTTGTCTTTTTTGTTCTGTCATTTGAATGAAACGTATCATCAACTAGGACATCGTTCACCATATCATACAAATCCATATCAACTGGGTTTTGTATGGACTCTTCTACCAAGATTTGGGAGCTTCCTTATCCTATATTTTGAATATTGTAGACTTGTCCCATAAGAGTTGGATGATAATTGTTAGATCTCTCAGATATGAATTCTTTATAAGTTTTGGTGAGGCTAGTCATATCTTCCACTTTCATTGGTTCCTTTCTTGCTAAACTGGAATCTGTGTTAACTGCAGTACAACTCACATTGCCTGCACAAATCAAACTTTTGTTACTACTAACTGAATTCACCAGATAAGAGTTACTTAAGTTGGATTGTTTGTCTATTGCTTGAGAAGATGACATAACCAACAGATAGACGATATAATTTTATGGCTTATAGTAATGCAATTGAGCTCCTCTTGAGTTTCTTTGTTGGTCATTACACGAACATTGGATTATCGATGAGACAATTGGGTTCAATATATACATTCCTAAAAACTGAACTTTTGGGTTTTAGTTATGGTTTTAGCCTAAAACAAAGTTGCACCATACCATGCTTTTGGTCTAGTTTCAACCAAAATCACGGTCTTACCAACTAGGTCGCATATGTCTCGTGCATCAGGAATATTAAATCGATTCCCCTGGTATACTGTCCACCAATGAAACTCTGCATTCTTACAACTTAGTCTTACTAGATTTTTTAAAGGAGGTTCCACATTATACACTTACTGAATTGAGCGTCATAATAACATCAGGAATCTTGCTCTCAGGTGGTTCTAACACATATATTTTATTTGTACATGTGATAGTTGAAGTGCTTGGTAGACGTGAAGATATTTCTACCATCATACGTGATTTATTCCTTACACCATACGTGGAAGAGACATTATTTACCTTATCAAGAGTGATTGACGGTCTTTAAGATTCAAAATAATAAAGTGGTGTAATACTTATATGTCAATCATAATAATTGATAAGAGAGAGTAAATGGTACAATATAAGGAAAAAGAACAAGTTTTCAATTTCAATGATTAAACTATATATCTGGATGTTTGAAACGCCTACATTCCCAACTATATTTGTTAGTGATCCAAAGGAAAATAAAAATGACGTAGTAACTTGTGAAATGTAGTTTACCTATTTAGAGTGATAATATTATGTACGAAGTTGTTTTTTAAATATGTTATACAACCTTGTGTTTAAATCCAACTGGATTGGACCAAACCAAAATTAATTAAATTTTACAAGGTCTGCTCATTCAGATGGGCCATCTTTTTATTTTTTCAAACATGTGGTTTTATAGGACAGGCTCATTCAGATGGGCCTGTCCTATAAAAACGCTATAAAATATATATTTATCTATAGTAATCTATTTTAACCTAATATATTTTATATGCAGCCGCATCAAAAAATCTTCAATCTCTAAAAGTCTCAAATTCTTCTTCAAAATGAAAATATCCATGAAATTAAAGGCTTCCATCAATTAGTGGTTGGTTAAATAAGGAACAAACATGATAAAAGGATTTATACAGTGTGCAAACCAACTAAACAGACATTACAGAGAAATTGTCACGTATTAGAGCGGATGAGCCATACCTAATGTTATGATGATTACTTCAAAAAGGGTCAGGTAAATATTTTTTTACAGTTTTCGACCCAAATGTATTAAAATTATCATTTGGTTACTTTTTTCGATTCTTTAAGATATAATTTATAGATTTTATGTGTCATATTATACATTATGTATATATACATATATCATAATATGTATGTATATGTATAATATATATATGTATATACATTATTTTTTTATTGTTATATTTTAATTTTGTAATTTATTTTTAAATGTATTAAATGATTTAATCTTTTATATTTTGCACACAGTTTCATCTATATATTTTTGACTTATTGTCATTTCAAGAGACGATCATTGGTCATTTCATTTCAATCAACCGTCAACATTACTAATTTTCATTGTAAGATTATTTGCTACTTTACTATGCCATATATACTAAATGTCTAAATATTGTAGGTATTAAGATTTAACATTCTAGATTGTTATTATGTTTGGCGATATAAGGTTTATCACTATTTCAGTTTGAGAAAATTTGGTAACCCTGTAAAATTATTAAGTATATGTAGTGTATCAAAATTAGTTATACTTAGCCAACTCTTATAAATGAAATTTTTAATTACAATGTAGTTCTAAATATTTTGAACGAGTGACATTTAAATCCCTATAATAAGATCCATCTAAAATTCGAGGTGACTAATTATATAATTGTCTGACATGTACATGATATTAAATTAGTCATTAAAATATTATCATGATTTATACTGTATCTCTTGTATAGTAATTAAGAGGAATAATTTCCAACTGAATCATGAGAAGGAAAGGTATTTCCCAAATATTGACATCTGAATTATCCTTCCCATTTCAATCACTAATCTTTCTATTTAAATCATAAATTATATAATTATATGAAATATTTTACTATCTTACTCTTTTTTCTATTATTATTATTTAAATCCTTCTAATATTTGTTCTTGGCTTGAGCATTACAATTTATTCTTTGGGTTTTCTTTAAGATTTTAGGTGAAGGTATTGGTTTACTCTGTCTCCACTGTACATATAGTCATGACCTAAAATTATACAACTCAGAGTAGAGACGTGTACATGTACGCATGTACAATGGTGCATTGATTTAGTTTGAAGCTTTATTTTTGAGTTAATTGCACTATAGGTCATTCTATTATGTAAAATTTGCACTTATAAGTCCCTATGATATTTTTCTTCTAGATGTCAACAGCTGCACTTATATACATCTTTGAAATTTGTACTCTAATATGCTAGATTATGCGTTAAGAATGCTCTAAGCCTGACTTGCTTTATTGTATCTTATTTGTAGAAGCGATCTTATGTTGTTTTAGACATCACTTATGTTGAGGTTCATGTCCTCTATAAGGCGAATGTAGTTTAAAAATTTAAGCTCCAAAGACCTTATGGTAAAATAAAAGGCCAAGAAAATCCCCGTACTCCATAAAATAGCAATCAAAGGCCCTTCTATTAGTTTTTCCTTCCCGTGTGGCTATCATTTGGAAATCGGTGTAAAAGAATTAGTTTTTACATTGTATAATTGATTTTTTATGTATATATATATATATGTATATATATATATATATATATATATATATATATATATATATATATATATATATATATATATATATATATATATATATATATATATATACATATATATATATATATATTAGGCATTAGATATGCGTTTGATACTCAATAGTCCACTAAATATACCGATTAAACAAATTTCTATGGTAATGGATGATCCATGCCACTACAAGAATTTTTATTCATAATTTATTTTATTATTCTTTTTGGTGGTCTATTATTTTGAAAAATTAAGTTAAGTCTTATGAACAAAATATTTTTTAGTAAAATAGCAAAAAAAATGTTTATTTATATATTTGAAGCCAGTTTTAGTATATATTCTATTATTTTAATGTATTTAAATCGTTAATATAAAAAATATGATAATTTTGTTGGTCTCTTTAATTTCTAGGATCATGTATTTATTTTTCTTAAGTTGAAATATTTTGGTGTTAATCATATGGTATAGCTAAAATTATAAATGAGCCATCAAAGAATGATTTTTACTTATAACATGACACGTTTGAAACTGGAATTGAACTCTCAATATTAGCCGTCATGAGTATTTCTTCTAACCCATATATAGATCTAGAAATTCATATTAAGAGAAAAAAAAAATCCTTAATTAAATCTTTATATGATGTAGTTTGTCTGGAAAGAGCAATTACAAAATTAATTTTTATCATTTTTGTGGAGTTTTCTAAATCTCTAGATTTATAGTCTAATTTATGATTTTTCCTTTTTATTTTGATTTCAAGGAAACCCCTTTAGCATGGAGAAGGAAACAAAAGAACTCTTTAACAACATGGAGAAGGAAACAAAAGAACTCTTTTGGAAGAGCCATCAAATTGCTAAAGAGAATGAAAAAGTGCGTAAGCTAACGCTACAACTTGAAAAAGAGAATGAGCGTCTTAGGGCCGAGTTAAGAGAGCTACGAGCCGAGTCGTGTGGTTCCACTACTTCAATCTGCAAAGATTACAGAGCTAGAAAGAATTAGTTAGCACAACATTTCTTTAATATTGTAATGCAAGAATCTATTTTACATGTTTGATCAATATAATATATATATATATATGTATACGAGGTATAACCCGTGTCTGAAGACACTAAAGCAAAAATGAATTCCGTTGACAGGAATCGAACCCAGGTTCAAAAACAAAAATTAATAAGTGGGGCCAGAAACGATCCTGGCCACCACTTATGTTTGGCCAGATTAAATCTTGGCCACCACTTATGTTTAGCCAGATTTAATCCTGGTCACCACTTATGTGGGTAAATCTGGACCGTAGGAAAAACTCTGAAATATAATATAGACTAGGTAAAACCCGTGTCTGAAGACACTAAAGCAAAAATGAATTCCGTTGACAGGAATCGAACCCCGGTTAAAAAAAAACCTTGTGTCTGAAGACACTAAGGCAAAAATGAATTCCGTTGACAAGAATCGAACCCAGGTTCAAATAAAATAAAATAATAAGTGGGCCAGAATCAATCATGGCCACCACTTATGTTTAGTCAGATTAAATCCTGGTCACCACTTATGTTTGGCCAGATTTAATCCTGGCCACCACTTATGTGGGTAAATCTGAACCGTAGAAAAAACTCTGAAATATAATATATACTAGGTAAAACCCGTGTCTGAAGTCACTAAAGCAATAATCAATTCCGTTGACAAGAATCGAACACGGTTCCCTGGGTGAAAACCCGTGTCTGAAGACACTAAAGCAAAAATAAATTCTGTTGACAGGAATCGAACCCAGGTTAAAAAAAAACCGTGTCTGAAGACGCTAAAGCAAAAATGAATTCCGTTGATAGGAATCGAACCCAGGTTCAAAAAAAATAAAAAATAATAAGTGGGGCCAGAATCAATCCTGACCACCACTTATGTTTAGTCAGATTAAATCCTGTCCACCACTTATGTTTAGTCAGATTTAATCATGGCCACCACTTATGTGGATAAATCCGGACCGTAGAAAAAACTTCAAAATATATATATATATATATATAAAGGGTTTCTTCTGCTAGTTGATTGACAATTCTCTTTAGCTATATATTTATTGTTCTGATTGCGTTTCTAAATACATAGCTTCAAGGATCAAGAAAACATTACACACATATGTCCATCTTCAAGTTGTTTTGGCTTTTTAGAGCCACAACTTTGTCACGAGATTTTACCAAAACAAGGGTTTTATCCACGGGGCGATGTGTTATGCGAGGATTTAATTACTACTCCAGAGAAATTCTACTGTCCGTTCAAGAATGTTCAGCTCTTCTCATCAATGATCGAATGAACGGTGAGATTTCGATCAAGGAATGTGAGTATCCGTACTGTTATAGGTTGTTATGCGTGCAATGCAAAGTTTTATGGCATTCAGATATTGAATGTGCGGAATTTCAGAAGTTGAATAAAGATGAGAGAGAAAGAGATGTTTTTTTTTGTTTACATAGGAGAGCCACGTTGGACTCGGAGTCATTGACTCGCTTCGAACCTGCACCACTAGATTGGTAGACCAAGGCCCTGGCCAGTGAGCTAATCCCATCTGATTAGAAAGAGATGTTTTTGTGTTAATGAAGCTTGCTCATAGTAAAAATTGGATGTGTTATCCTAAATTCAAATTGTATGTCAAAAGTACTGAAGTTTGTTTGCTTATGACTTGCATGTTAGTTATTTATTTAATTAATTTTTTATCGTATTATAATCTTGTCTTATCATTAAATTTGACAATTTTTTCATGATACAAGTGTGGATTCACATTTTGTTATAACTGTGGAGTTGAGTTGAAAAGTCACTATTGTACTACTAGCAAGCTTTTTGTGATATTTTATGGGTTTTTTAATTTTCTTCTAATTTTTTGACATTCTAAAAAGACTAAAATAACCTATGGCTAGACACAATCTAAGCTAAACATAATCTCATTTTGTTTAGAATGGAGATCTCAATCTTAAAATTAGAGATGTACGAATCTTATCTTTGTCTTGAAATGAAGATGGGACAAATTCCATCTCAATTTTAGTAAACAAATCTTATTACTTACACATTTCACAAAAAAATTAGTTTCTTATTTACTGTAGATTAAATCTCACATTTGTGCATCATATTACAAAAAATTAAAGATGAAAACTATCATCTTCAGTTATTAAGAATTTATCAACAAACACTTATTTTTTATATTATTCATTGACTCTCAAAACTTTTGATGGGAAAAATCTCATCTCAGATTTAGAATAAAGATGAGACAAATCCCGTCTCAGTCTTATAATAGAGATGGGACAAATTCCATCTCTGTTTTAAAATTAGAGATGGAACAAATCTTATCTCATTCTTAGAATGAAAATGGGACATATTCCATCTCAGTTTTAAAATTGGAGATAAGACAAATCTTATCTTAGTCTTATAATAGAGATGAGACAAATTCTATCTCGGTCTTAAAATTGGAGATGTTACAAATCTCATCTCAGTCTTAGAATAGAGATGAGACAAATTTTATCTCAATCTTAGAATAGAGATAGTACAAATCTCATCTCAATCTTAGAATGTTAGATGGAAAAAATTCCATATCGATCTTAGAAATTGAGATGAGACAAATTGATTCTCAATCTTAAAATGAAAATGGAACACATTCCATCTCAATTTTAAAATTAAAGATGAGACAAATCTTATTTCAGTCTCACAATGGGTATATGACAAATTCTATCTCAATATTAAAATTGGAAATAAGACAAAACTCATATCAATCTTAGAATGAAAATGGGAAAAATATCATCTCGGTTTTAAAATGGAGATGAGAAATATTATCTCAATCTCAAAATAGAGATGAGACCCAATCTAGATCTGTCTTAATATTAGAATTGAGACAAATATCATCTCATACTTATTATGTCTCATCTCAGTATTAGAATGAACATGAGACGGATCTCATCTCAATCTTAAGATAGAGATGAGACAAATTCTATCTCAATTTTAGAATGGAGATGGGACAAATCTCACCTCAATCTTAGAATGGAGATTGGAGAACTTTCATTCCAATCTTAGAATGTATATGAGACAAATTTCATCCCAATCTTAGAATAGAGATGGGACAAATCTCATCACAGTTTTAAAATAGAGATGAGACAAATCTCATCTCAACATCAGAATGGAGATGGGACAAATTTATCTATGTTTTAAAATTGGAGATGGACCCGATCTTATCTCAGTCTTGGAATGGAGATTAAAAAAATTCCATCTCAGTACTAAAATTGGTGATGGGACAAATCTTATCTCAGTCTCAGAATAGAGATGTGATAAATTCTATCAATGTCTTAAAATTGAAGATGGGACAAATCTCATTCCAGACTTAGAATGGAGATTGGACAAATTCTATCTCAATCTTAGAATAGAGATGGGACAAATTATATCTCAATTTTTGAATAGAGATGGTACAAATCTAATCTCAATCTTAGAGTGGAGATGAGACAAATTCACGGTTCCGTACAATGGATTCCTTGTTTATAACAATGAATTCATTGTTTCAAACGCGGATTTTTATTTTTCTGATTTTTTGGAATTAATTAAGAATTTTTTTTAAAAAAAATTTAACGGACACGGTCGTGTGGTGGTATTGACAAATATATTTTTGCATAAAACAGAATATCAAAATTAAAAAACAAAAAAAATTCAAAAAAAAAAAAAAAACAAAAAATTCAAAAAAAAATCGTAAACTTAAATATTATTTTTCTTCATCTAAAATTGTAATTTTTTTTAATTTTCTTATTTTTTAGAATTAGTTATGATTTTTTTAATAAAATTTCGTGGTGGTGGTGGTGACTAATTAATGGCTCTTGTTTTTTAATAGTTAAAGATATAAGTGAATTTTCATATCTATAATAATGTTTTATTTAAATAGGAATAAATATTTGATCAAAGTCAACAAGTGCAATAAGGGTGTTTTTGTAAATTTTGAAACTATAATATTGTGAAATCTAAGTGAGAAGTTAGTAAGTCATATTAATTTAAGAGGTAATTGGTCAGAATTAATAAGTGAAGGGAATATCTAAGAGAAACTTTTATTTGTAAACTTGTATGTGTAATCCTGTTATATATTTTTTATAAATTTAACGAACAGTGATGTCCAATCACGGTAATTTATATTTTTCTAGTCAAAGCAGAATTCATATAAAAAGCCAAAGAAGGACTGGCAAGGTTTGATTACAAAAAGTTGCCCAATTTCTTTGGATTGATGATCCTTTCCTAATAGAACTACTAAATAGATAAGTGGGTGTAAAACTTAGTCACCAAACAGTGAACCATTGTGTTGTTGTTTAACAATCCAGTCTACTCCCATATATCTTCTTATAGATATGAAGAAGTATATTCCACATATTACAAATATCCAAAAATAATTTTGTTAACTTCCTATCCCTGGACATTATTTTTATAGATAAATTATCAGCAAATCTATCACAATCATTTAGAATATGGAGTTCAGAGTTAGGAAAAGAGTGTTTGTAGAGTTGCTCTCCTGATCCAAACTACATTGGCCTCTTCTAATGATTCTGCTTCACAACTCCAAGCCTTTCCTTCAATCACAGTTCCCGGCATATGTTAAACTATATAGCTAGCACAAGCTTGTTTAGTCTCTTTCATAGAACATGCATCAACATTTATTGTTATAATAGGGGTTTTCTTCCCAGGGTCTTATATGTATAGGATTTTGTTTTATTATCTTTGACCTTAGGTTCACTGGGGTTTTTTCGAGCATTAAGGAACTCGTCGCAGACCAAGTTTGCTTTATTAGCAATTTTCATAAGTTCAAGTCTAATATTTTTGACAAGAAATTCATTTATATCTTTCCAAATATGGCAAGCCACCATGGTTGCCTTCTCAATGATTGGAGTTTACTTAGGATGGTTAGGTATTTATTCAACTAAGTGTAGAATCCATTAGTCAAATCTTTTAGTTTTCTCATTTTTTGTAAGCAATCCCAACTGAGTTGCAAAGCAGGCAGCTATTTCCTAGTTACATGAAAAAATAAGATGCTTTACACCTTCTTTTTCAGTGTTACAAATTTTGCAAGTACTATTCAAGGCACATTTTCTTTGAATTTGTTATCCTTGGTTCCTGAAGCCTTTTTACATGCCTCCCACACGAGGTTTTTAACCTTTAATGGTATATTTAGTTCCCATTTTGATTTCCGCAGTAGCTTGGGTTGCTTGATGGAGTATTCAGATGTATGGTCAAAATCTATTTGTTGAATGATTTCCTCGTGACTTTAAATTTTTGCATCTATCCTACTAGTAGTTAGGTTCCCATCTTTGGATAAAGTCCTACTGGGAATATCATAACAGTTACTATAAGATATGTTTACTTTCATGATTATATTAGTTTTACTTCTATTGAAGAGACTAAGGATAATAATTTCATCCCATACTTGTGTTTATTTGATAAAGAACTTATTTACTGTTTTAATATCTATGTTGAAGGGTTTCTAAAGTGTTTCTATTCCTAGGATCCAGAAAGAGTCTCATACATTTACTCTTTTACCATTTTCCACTATCTAGTGTATATTTTTTAGGAAAGTATTAGTATAGTTCCAACCCCATGAGGGATTTTGACCTTTTTTTAGCATTATAGGAGTCTCACTTATCAAAGTAAATGCCTTTATAAATTTATGTTATCGTTGAGTTTGGATTACTCATAATTTTCCATGCATTAGCAACTGAGCTTCATTCATAGTATGAATTTTTTAAAAGCCAAATCCTCCATAATTTTTATGTTTTTGAGTTTCAGCTTTATTAATCCAATATATTTTGTTTTTATGCCAATTTCCCTACCAAAAATTGATGATGAGTGATTCTATGTTTTCACATACTATTAAAGGTAAGTGAAATATAGACATTACGTACACGTATATAGCTTGAAATACTGATTTATCATTAGTTCCTTGACTCACCTGGAAAGTTATTTAGTACTTCAATGGCTAATCATTATATATATTCTACCCATTAACCAATTTAGGGACTTTATATTGGACATTTCCCAATTGGAGAGTAGCCTTAGATAGTTCCCTAAATCTTTAAGTTTATCCATTCTCAAAATTGTTGCCAGTTTATTAGCTTCTAATTAGGCGTGTTAACACTAAAAAGTACTCCACTTTTGTTTAATTTTACTTTCTGACCAGAAGCTTTACCATATTCATCAAGTATTTCCTTGAAGGAGTTAATTCTTGTTCATTTGCGTACAGAAAGAAGAGACCATCATCAGGAAATAGTATATGTGATAGGGTTGGGCAATTTCTATTAATTTTCATCCTTTCAGTAATATGTCTGTCTATTTTATCCTTTATAAGAGTATTTAATGCTTGTGTAACAAGACAAAAAAGGAGGGGAGAAAGGGGGTTCCCCAACCTTGATCCTTTTGATAGTTTTCCAATGGGTAGTTTCCTAGTGGTGTTTTTAGAAGTAACCTGAGTAACCATCTAGTCTTGGGGCTTTATCACTTCACAAGGACCATACTGCCTCTCTCTGTTCATTTATATTTACAAGCCTTAAATATTGTTTGTTCATCTCTTCAGTAACACAAGTTTTTATCTTGTCTATTATATGGGTAAAATATCTATACCGTTCACTTTGATATAATATTATTATTATCACTCCATTCTCCATTTTTGTCCTCCATCATGAGGATTTTATTATTTATTATTCTCTTTATAGTAATAGAAAATATTAAATATTTTTAACTCCTAGTTTAAGCCATGTATGTCTAGAACTTAGGGCCCAGTATTGTTCTTACTCACTCCAAATTTTCTCAAGTCTTTTGACTTTTTTATTAAAGGCATTCATTTATGCTTCAGTGTTACAATTTGTATATTCCTCTAAATCTTTTATTATTCATATCTGCTAGTTGATTTAAACATTCTTGGACTATTTAAAATATAATTTTACCATTATACCCTTTTCAAATTTTTTTATAATTATTTTTCTTAAATCATCGTCATCAACGATCTCTTTTCAACCTAGTACCATCATCACGACACCTTATTAACTTATTATCATCGTATCAATATCACACATGTAAAAACAATCTATGTTTACAAAACCTTATTAGAAAATCTTACGATAAACAATTAAAAATGATGTTAACAATATTATCATCACTATCCCATAATGATAGAGACATTAAAACACATATGTTAAGTGATTTTGTTTAGCCTTGTGTCTGATGTAATGGGCCGTGATTTGTTTGTCATGTGACTCAATAGCTTATTTGGTTAGATGGGTTTTAGTTTTGGGCCCATTTGTAATGTTTATTGACAAAGAAAAAAATTAACCATTTTTTGGTTTAATTTTGGTTCTCAGGAAAATGAGGATGGACATGTGTTTCCTTCACTATGCTCCTACATCCACCTCAAGGATGGAGGAGCAATTGTATATGTGATCATCAAAAATATAAAGTACAAGTTAGACATAGGTAATGAAACTGATGTAGATGATTTTTGTTTTGAAAGAAAATTAGCCTTAGACCAAAGAATATTGAACATCAATGAGTATTGTATATCACCATTAGATGCTAAGAAAGGAGATAACTGCAAAGATTAGAAACAAGGAGAACTTGTGATTAAACTCTCTTATAATAAATGCATAGATCAAGCCATCTCTCAAGATCTTGCAGCCATGGAGAGTTAAATTAAATTATTCATAAATTGTATATCTTAAACTTATTTAACATAAGAAGAAACAATAATTGGACAAGATTATGTGGATACGAGCCAATTTATCTTGAATGTTTGGTGTGACACTCACACGGTGATCTCTACTAGCCCCTAAAAATAAACCTAAGTACCTTCTCTCTCTCTCTCTCTCTCTCTCTCTCTCTCTCTCTCTCTCTCTCTCTCTCTCTCTCTCTCTCTCTCTCTCTCTCTCTCTCTCTCTCTCTCTCTCTCTCTCTCCTGTGATCATTTTACTCAGTTAAGCTGAACTTCAGAAAATTACATTCCTCGTAAATTTTTTATGGCTAAATTATTCGATGATGTTTATAAATTATTTTTTATATGAGCTATTTATCTACATTGAGTATATAAAATTCCATCCTAAACTTTTGTTGTAAATTAGCAATATAGGTTCCCAAGATCAATTTTATTGAGATGTATCTGGTTGTATCTATAGATTGAATATGAAGGGAAAGAGCTGCAAGTGTGCAATATATCATTTTTGGAATTATGCCCTAGCCCTGATTGTCTTGTAATGAATTGAACACAAGTGTTTACGTTACACGATAATAGTTATCCCTACAGTTTTGATTAAAGAAATTGTTTCCTTGAATATATGACAAACTTTTATGATTATGGTAATCATCTACATGATATGAAGGCAAATCCTTGATTAAGTTACGAACTAGATACCATAAGGTGTTATGATAATGAGAATCTAGCTCATATGACTTAATCTAAACTTGTTCTTAATCGTAGGATCATTGATCTAGGACCTTGGTGATCCGGTTAGATTTGTATGAAGCTAACGAGTATCTATTGGATAAATATCGGTAGTTCTCGTTTACCGAGTTAGGTGCATAGATAATGCACATAGAGACGTGATTATCAAACCGACTAAATAGAGATTCCTAATGGTTAATTACCTTGAACTGTCAAGTAGGTTAATCTCTAGAAGGAATTTTATACTTGTAATCCTTTGACCTGAGATCGTCGCTATAGTTGTATATGTGCTTGTTGTGTTTTGATACTGGACTACTAGTGTGTCATAATGCTAGTCGAAAGGATATTGGACACAACTATGTATATATCCTCATAGGGATGAGTCAAGATGGAATCTATCAACTCTAGGTAACGAGTTTGAGCTCTACGATGTCATAAGATTATAACGATTTTATCATATCCTTGCCCAAGGTGATAGAATGAATGAAGAAAGGAGTTTCTTAGGTCATTCGTCAATCGTTGATAATCGACGTGTAACGTAGTTGATTTTCTAATGGGATTTGACAGTTATACCATATCACAGGATGATCCGGAGCTGTAAAGACAGAGGGATTATGTGTATAATCCTTTACCGGGTTCTTTGTGCAGAGTTACTTCACGTTATCCGGTCGTTGTAAAGTGTTTGTTAGACGCCAACCTCGATTAGTAGTTAACTAAGTTAACTACTACTGGTTTAACGATGAACCCACATAGTCGCACACTAACGAGTGCATTGATCTTGCTTCATGTTATTAATTGATTTTTATTATCGGATAATAGATATTAATTAATTATATACTTGGAATATTAGTATATTAATTTTCTAGCACAAATTAATATTCTAATATGAGACCAAATTGAGAAAAAAGAGAAAAAAGGGAAAAAAGAGATAGGTTCGTGGATCAAACCACGAAGTGTGAAATATGCCACTAACCACTAGGCTAGTCAAGTATCTTTGTATAATGTAAAAGGCCAAAGTCCACTTCAGAAGTGGGTAGTGGACCAAATTATTAAGATAATTAATTTTTATTATACGTTCTCGCTTTTGGCTTTTCCACTTCTTGCCTTTTCATTTTTCCTTCTAGAGTTAATATATGTATAATGAGAAATCAATATACATAAGTAACTTCTTTTTCAGTTTTTCTCTCTTGAAAAAACACACAGTAGGCAGAAAAGTCTCTCTCCAAATTCAGAATTGTTCTGAAAGCAAAAATCAAACTCGGTGTGCAAAGCGTGGAGGCTTCAAGTTTTTTTAAGTTGGCTAGTCAATTCAATTCTCATATAAATCCAAAAGGTATGCAATCAAAATCCTTTTTCTTTAAATTCTTAAATTGCAACTAGATTGGTTTTAGAATTGCAATATCTATTATTTTCCGCTGTGTATATTTGATATAACAGGTATTGCGATTCCTTTAATCAATGTGTTGTAAACTAGTCAAGTTCTAGATTGAGTTTTAAAATAGGTTTCAAAACAAAAAATTAAAGATAAACACAAAAGTAAAGAACACATGATATATCGTGGTTCGACAAAATACTCTACATCCATGTTGGGCTCGGATTAAAGAGCGTCTTTCCACTATCACCGCTGTTTATCACTGATTACAATCTTCACTATTACAGAAACCAGAATCCAAACAAACCCTAAGGATAGAACCAGCAAATCTAAACAGTACTCAACTACGCTGAATATCTAACCTTGAATTAGCAAGATTCAAGGAAAACACAAGATTACACTATCTATTACAAGAATTTAGTCTCTTGAATGCAATGAATGAGCAAACCCTAGTTTGACTCGTAAAAAAGGCTAGAGAGAATATCTGAACAAAGTGAAGGAGAGAATCAGAGAGTTGTGAAGAGACGAGACTATTTATATGAGACATAATAAGACTTTATCTAGCCATCCATATAACATAAGATCAACGCTCCACATCTCTTCCACCTTTACTTAATTAAACGATACCGTATTGATGAGTAATAGGCCAAAGTGTAAAAGACCATTTTGACTAAACTTCTACATAAACTTTGACTTGGTCAATCCTTCCACATCAGCTAATACACTTCACATATTCCCACACAATGTTATAAAATGTTATAAAATGTCGTTCAGTAACCAAAGTGTACTAGAATCCTAAATAAATTTTTTTGTTTTTCTTGTAATTTTGTATTTTTAACGGATTTTTAAAGCCTTTCTCATGTATGGAAAAAAAAGTGTACAACTTGGATCGACATGGAAAGAGAGCCTTCACATTCAAAAATTTAATCGACATATACCAATGAGATGACAAAATGGTAGCTTTGTATTCCAATTTGCAGTGTGGGGAAGAAGGTATTGGTTTTGAGGAGACTGCTGGAAGTTGATTATCAATGCTTCCAAAGAAAACGTTGAAGGGAAGAAAGAAATGTGCCAAGAAAATCAGAGGAAATCCAATCTCGATTGCGTATCACAACCAGATGAAAAGTGAAGACCTTAAAACTAATAGTGTAGGAGATTCAACCCAGATTCTGTTAAAAATTTGGGGTCTGATGAGGGAATTCTGCAGATAAATGAATTGCATAATAGGCCACTGGGTTCTCCCTATTATACAAGTGTTTATCACTGAGCAGTGCTGCTAATGAATCATCAGATGAACTTCCTTCGGTCAAAAAGGTAGGAACAATTTTTTTTTCAATTATATATCTGATTTGTAAGATCGATTTAGCTGTTTATAATAATTCTGAGTTAAATAATTTCTGTGTAGGTACCTACTAGTGAAGCTGAATGTTCAAAGCAGTCTCAAGTATTGGATCAGAAAAAAGTGAAGGGGTCAAAGAATGATTGTGTTTCTCGATCTCTATATATTAGCTATGGACGCTAGTCCATAAAAGAGTGTACAGAAAGTGCAATCAAGTTTTCACAGCTTCAAATGGCTCATGCTGAGTCTCTTACAGAGAAGGCACTGAAGGAGTTAAATTAAAAGAAAGATATTGTCGAACAAACGTTGCTTTTCGAGTCATATGACAAGCATTTCGTAAAAAATGATGTAAATGAGGTAATTGTTTCCACTTTAATATTTACTCGCACATCGAAGATGATCTTGCACGCAATTATATAACATATGACGGGTTATTTTCTCTCAAACAGGTGAAAAGAGCCCTTAAGCGTGTAACAAAGGTGGAGGAAACTACAAGAAAAGGGTTGTCTTAAATGGGAAGAGACTGCAAAAGATTCTGCAAAATCACAGTGAGTATTATTCTTTTAGTCAAGTATTAAAATGTGATACGGATTTCAAGGTTCTTGATCTTACCTGATATTTTGATATTTACCTATGTCTAAACTGTAGAAATTAACCGAGACCAATCTTAATGCTTCTACAAAATGAAGTGTGTAAAGAGAGAAAGAAGGTTAGATTTGCAGATGAAGCTGGAGGATCGCTTTCAATGTTATGTTTTTTAAGAATAATAAGACATCCCCAGAGTCTCCTAATGCGAAGGAAAAAGGCTAAATATAACCTTGTTATAATTGTTGTTTAGCTTTTTGTTGTACTATAGTAAATCTCAGCTTTTATTTTGCTGTTTTTTTCGTTTATATTTTTGTGTTATACCATATAATATGAAAATATGTATAAATTATGATAAGATACATCTGAAGGGCTCTTTTGTTCGATTTTTAACACTCTTCAGTATTTACCTTTATTTTTTTTTTATTTCTAGTTCATCGAAATCGAAGTAGGAGAGAGGTCAGACTGAGATAGCAGATCTGCGCATGTATTTATCTCACGAAACATGTGATAACCTTCTTTCCACCCAAATTATTCTTTGCTTAGTGGGGGAGCTCAATCCATATATTCTATGCTCCTTGGGTGTGATATGACATACCTTTGTGGGTACAGTAAACTCCAAATAGCCACAAACATCTTACACTCTAAAAATATATGTCTCATACTCTTGCAACCGGCACCTCATACCACACACTCTGGCAAATTTATTGCCCCTCTCTTGTGTAAATATTCTCCAGAGGGTATCCGATCAAAGCACTAGTCTCTATACGAAGACCCAGATATTTTGTGAGTATTTGAATTTCCAAACTATATCCCCATATAGAATCTGTTTCTCCCTGTGCCGAAACTAAGAGAAGGAAGATCCCAAAAACGATTCTCTGCTCCATTTTAAATATTTTCCATCTGCACCTTCCACCCCCGCAAGGATGTTCAAGTACAATATTGGAGCCCGACTCCATATAAATAATTCAACCCACACAACATTTTGATGCAGCCTAGCTTACCAAGAAGGAACATGTTGTGGCTCTTGGCGTTACTTAGACTTAACCCTTCTTCTTCTTCCGATTTAGGCCTACATATCTGCTCCCATCCCATCTAGTGGATTTTTCAATCTTTCATCCTAAGAGCCCCCTATTATATCCCAACCAATCTGATCAATTCCCTCACAAACATATTCCATGAGTTTTTTTGATACCCTGGATAACAGATAAGACTGATTGGGTCAACATGATACAACACGCCAGGGTAGGTTCTTTGCCTTCCAAGTAGCCAATTTGTTTCAGATGCACTCTGTATTTTCTTATAAGACCCCTTAAGTAGGTGACCCGATTGTATAGGTGCTTCTAAGTAGGTTCCAAAAGTTTTGCTTTAACCAAATCCACTTTGCCTCGCCAACCCTGATTTGAAATGACTGAATGAGTATCATTTTGGTTTTTTGATCATATGTGTACATGTAAGACCATGGTAGCTCGAATTCTTGGAGAATTACTTCATATGGTGGAATTTCACCTTCAGAGAACATATTTGGTGGGGGATTTTGTGGGATATACTGGACCAAAGACTGGGAGAAAGGTATCTTTTTTGCCTTGGGTTCAGTTTCCGTCCTGATGCTCCCGTCTACCAGAATTCACTTTAAATTACGATGTACAGATATAGAGTTTGCAAGCTTACATTTATCTTAGTTAATGGATTAGTGATTCCGTAATTTCTCATTTTAGGAATCACGTTTTAATGGATTAATGTTATAGAACTTAGGGATAATTCCTTGGGTACCACTGGATCCGGTTTTTGACTTCAGGATGTCTAAGGTTTGAAAAGTTACAAATCAAGATCTAAGATTTTATTTTTTTAATGTAGGTAGTACCTACATTGAGTTTCTTCGTTAAATGACATGTGGTGTCTTTAAAACGTTAGACATCCAGAAGTTAAAATTTTAAACATTAGGTAACCATGATGTATTTTTCCTAGAATTTATGATCCTCAATTTTGATGATAAAAATCCAACCTCGAAACTGATGGGAAGAATCTGGGCTAGTACTTTATCTGGCCTCCATACTTGAAGTGCATTGCTCATTATGTCCCCACAATGTTAGTAATTCAAAGGTAAAATCTAAGTGTTGTGCTTCTATTTCTCCTCACCTTTTACTTCATTGCGCATCCAGAGAAAAGTTTTGAAAGCACCTCATATATGTTATGTTATTAATTATATTTTTTCTAGATAATTGCAAATTGAAAGTAGTCCAATAATTGATTGTCAGAATAGTAATGGTATCCGTAATCCTTTTTTGCTTCACCTTTGTATTACCTTTTATGTGTTATCTTACGTGGTATTAAATTAAAAAAAGAGAAACAATAATTAAAAAAGAGAAACATTTATTTAAAACTTCCACATAAAAGGTGAAATAAGTGTGAACTAAAAGGGGTGACAAACATCATTACTCTTGTCAAAAATATTTAAGAATTTACCCGGTTGTAATTCGCAATATATACTAAGAATTACTCGTTAAATAAATTATAGACCGAAAATGCATCAGATACACAAACAATGAGCATTAATGTCAATTGTACGTGTCAAATAATTGTACGGTTTTGCTTGTGTTTGTATTTGCAGTGGAAGAGAAATTGCATCTAATAGACACAACTTGATCTTGACCAGTTGCCAGAAGGATCTCAAATGCTATTTAAGAGAGACGAGAAGGATTTTATTTAAGTCGAGATTCAAGTCTAAATATTGTAACGAAGTCTCAAAGGATATTGATTTTGATTTCCATTGTCGGTTAATGAATTCAATAAATAAGCTTCTGATCCCATTTGGTGTATGAATTTGTATATGTTATGTCTTATGGTATTATAGTATATAAATACTAATGATAGCAATTTATTCTATAAAACAAATTGGTCGAAGTTGCGTTTATTAAATATATGTGTTTTTCATCGGAAATTTCAAATTTCGAACTTGTAAAATCATGTTCCGCAAAGTTCTTGGTCATGGATCAGATTGAAAAAATTAAAATTTCTTAAAAAATATTTATAAATTTTTAAGGATTAATGCTCAAGAAACCCCTCACGCTAGATTTAATTTCCTTTCGCCACACTCATTATTTTTTATCCATAAAATGCACCATACATTTTGTTCTTTCCTTTTTTGCCCTTTTTATACCACTGACACTGTCGATCTTTTCTATATCTTCCAGCTTCCATGTTTTTAAACTATTTGATACCACTGTAACTGTAAACATCAATATAAAAGTGAAAAGTAAGATTATAATATAACTACTTAAAAATTAAGAGTTAATGCTCAATAAACCCCTGCAACTTTTTGTACTAGATCATAAAAAACATAGTTTCTTTTACTTTTTTTTATCACGGCATCCGCCGTTTATCTTCTTTATATTTTTCAACAGTTTTCTTACTTCTAAATTATTTGATATCACCAGTAACAAACCTTCTCTATATCTACTACTAAACCTTTGACAATTGATCATAGTTAACAAACTATACTAACTACATCCCACCATCGTATAATGTTTAAACAACATGTCAACAACTTTAAGTAGCTCTTAGTAGTTCCATAAGTGTAAAACTCTGTTTCTCATAATTTTAGAAATGAAAGATTTACGATTTAAGTAGTAGAATGACCTAGTTAAATTACAAAACAAAAAATCACCAAAAAAGAAGAACATATTGAGTTTTGAGAAAATTCCTATAACTCAAAATCTAAATTCTGAAAAAAAAACTGTAACTTAAATTATTTTTTGTTTTTGTTGCATTTTAACTCTAAAATCCAAAAACATATGGTATCTATCATATTTTATGATATATATATACTTATTGTTTGTTACTCACAAACACTAAAAAAGAAATAAAATATATCAAGTATGCAATGAAGCAAAAAAGAAGAACAATTTGAGTTATGGAAAAATTACCGGAACTCAGAATCTGAGTTCTGGGAAGTTTCCCAGAACTCAAACTGCTTTTATTTTGTTGCATTTTTCTGTAATTCACAAACATATGGTATATATCATATCTTACGATATATACTTATTGTTTGTTATTCACAAACACTAAAAAGAACTAAAATATATCAAGAATGCAAAAAAAAAAAAGCAAAATAAAAGAACATGCTATGTCAAAATTTAACAGGGTCCTATAGTCTAGTTTATTATAATTAATTAGATACATATATATATTCAAGAAATGTTATGATTAATTTTTAAACAGTTATATTATAATTTTATTTTTCACTTTTACATTGCCGTTTATAGTTACAGTGGCATCAAATTATTTAAAAACATGGAAGCTAGAAGATATAGAAAAGATCGACAGTGCGGTGATATATAAGGGTAAAAAAAGAGATAAAAGGATGTATGTTGTCTTTTATGGGAAAAAATAACAGGTGTGGTGAGAAGGATTATATCTAGCGTGAGGGGTTTCTTGGGCATTTATCCAAAAATTAATTATGACATTTTTTTGAATATATATATGTGTGTATCTAATTAATTATAATAAATTACACTATAGGCCCCTGTTAAATTTTGACATAACATGTTCTTTTTTTTGTTTTGCTTTATTTTGCATTCTTGATATATATATTTTAGTTCTTTTTAAGTGTTTGTGAATAAAAAATAATATATATATATATATATATATATATATATATATATATATATATATATATATATATATATATATATATATATATCTTAAGATATGATATATACCATATGTTTGTGGATTGTAGGAAAAAAATGTAGCAAAAAAAAAACAGTTTGATTTCTGGGAAACTTTCCATAACTCATATTCTGAGTTCCGGGAATTTTCACATAACTCAAATTGTTCTTCCTTTTGGCTTCATTTTTGCATGTTTTATATATTTTATTTCTTTTAAGTGTTTGTGAGTAACAAACAATAAGTATGTGTCTTAAACTATGATGGATACCATATGTTTTTGGATTAAAAAATAAAAATACAACAAAAAAAGAACAATTTAAGTTATGGAAAAAATTTCAAAATTTATATTATAAGTTATAGGAATTTTCACAGAACTCAAATTGTTCTTCTTCTTTGCTATTTTTTGTCTATAATTCTAATAGGTCATTCTACTTTTAAAAAGTAAATATCTCATTTCGAAAATTATAAGAAACAGAGTTTTACACTTATACAACCACTAAATGCTAATTAAAGTTGTTGGCATGCTGTTTAAACATTATATGATGCTAGGATGTAGTTAGTATAGTTTTTTGACTAGGATCAATTGGCTAAGGTTTATTAGTAGATATAGAGAAGGTTTGTTATTGGCGGTATCAAATAATTTAGAAGTAAGGAAACTGTTGGAAGATATAGAGAAGATCGATGGCGGCCGTTGTGGTAAAAAAGGGTAAAAGAAATGGTGCATTTTACAGGTTAGTTAAAAAGATGCAGGTGTTTATTGAGCATTAACCCAATTTTTAACATACCATAATTACATGTTAAATCCATTGAAATTTGTTTTTTTCAATTTTATGAATTAAATATGATTTTTTATAAAATTTGAATAGAGTTGGTGGTGGCCGGAGTTCATGATGGTAGTAGCCAGAGTTAATGATGGCCGATGGTGGTGGTCAACAATTTGTTTAATATTTTCACCGTTGTATGTATTTTGATTCCCTTTTAAAACATAATATTAAAGGGCCAACGGTTTCATGTTTTTGTTACATGGGAGGTTCTACAATCGTTGAAATACAAGACTGATGTACAAACAATCCATCATCTACATTTGGATTATAAATTTCTCTTCGTGATTCTAGTCAAATCCGTCACTTGTAAGTACTCCTCAAATCCCATATGATGGGTCAATGAATATTGAGTAGACATTTACATGATGCAAGTCAATATTGGTCAACCAGTCCGTGCACATGTTCGCCTCTCTGTAGACACCCTTGATCACAAACGAACTATTTCGTATCAAGATAGTATGAATCCCCTTCACCTAACCAAAAGTCGTACCTCTTCCAAGTTCCACCTTTAACACCACTTCTAAGCCTTGCAAATCCACCTCTACTAAAAAATATTTGAGTCTAATCTCGTCGGCCATTTGTATCCCTTCATGAAATGTTACTAGCTCAGCAAACACTAGAGATCTGCAATTTAGTCTCATGGAGAAACCCTTGATCTAATTACCCCTTGTATCCTTCAGGACTCCGTAAACCCTTCCCTCGCCCCTTCTTGTGTTGAAGTTCCTATCCTTGTTGAGCTGGAGATCCCGGTCGGGTTTCGGTGGTGGAAAAGGTGTGATAAATAAACAAATAAATAAGATAATAATAAGGGACACACACCCTTGACTACTACGAGAAACTCACTGCAAGTATTACAGATCGTTTGCAAGTTCAGTTAGTAAGTAAAGTTCGTTCCCAGGGATTTTTAGTTAGATCTACTTGTGTATATATAGAAGTATAGGAGAAAGTAGATGTTTGATAAAAAGACAACAAAATAAATAGTATTTATTTGGGTTTAAGATTTATAAGATAATAATGCAAATAAATAATATAATAAATATAGATTCTAATCAATATTCTAGTTATAAGGGGTGAATTGAGCTATGTAAATAATCACGATTCTATATTCCTCCTAACCCCCTTCCGAGTGGACTTAGTTGGAAACCTAACAATTACCAGGGGACTTGGGTAAGGGGACCCTTTGCAAGGATCGGTGGTTGAATCAAACCCTAGTGACTATATATTTAGGCAAGCCTGTCGGGATCACTACCGCACACTAAACGTTTATGTGGTGTTTCAATAATTAGACACCCCTTCCGAGTGACCATCTAACTACTATGGTAATCCTATACGTTGTACACCGCAAGAACTAGAGTCATTATGTCAAAGCACATAAAACAAATATATAGAGTAGCTCAATCAATTTAAAGACAAATAAAGAATTAGAATTCAAAGATTTTACATATGCAAACCCAAGCAATGATATCTAAAGACATAGAAATAACTAAGGTTAGAAGTAATTAGAAACAAAGTTAAGCTAAAGAATCTAATACAAATTACCCTAATGATAGAGGAATAGGATGGAGAAGAAATGTTTGTGACTTTCCAACTTCTTGTCCTCCTCTCTACAAGACTTCTTGCTTCTATGGATGACTTCTAAGAGTAATAATAATTGAAGGCTGAACAAGGACATGTTTTCAGTGATAAGAGGGTGTATATATAGGTATTTTATAACCCTAGGTCTAAATCTTGGAGTGTAAGGCAAGTAATTGGAGTCCAAGTCCAATTCAAATTCGTTTCCTAAAATATAGGGCAAGATAAATACTGCTCATTGTTTTAGTCATATCTCCTTCGTTATTAAACCAAATTTTATCCACTTTATATCAAAATGACCGCAACAGAAAGAGATATCTAACCCTTCAAATACTCATCCAAATTCTAAGACGATTTGAAGATATATTCACTTTAGTGGACGTAGCAGCAAATTTATTTGGAAACTTTTTCTTTCCTATTTCAACTTTGCTTCCTTTTATCTCCTGATTTTTCCTATATCTTCTTTCCTTAAATTCTTGGAATTAATTTGACATTTAATTATATTCCATAGATCTTAAGAGTTTCACATTTACACACAAATTAAACCAAATATCCTCTAAAAGTAATAAATCATCAAATTAAGACATGAATTAAGAAATTATCAAATAATGGGAAAAAAATCCCTTAAAAATTAATCAAATACACCTAAAATGATGTCTCAAACCTATATCAATATATAAAAAATATGGAGACATCAAGACCCCCATCTTAAAGTTGTATCGTCTCAATACAATAAAGATAAGAACATAGGGAAGTCTATAAATACACGCCTAAGTCAATTAAGCACAATGGGAAGAAGATAGCAGAATATAGATAATAAACTCAAAGCAACTAATCTAAAAATTTCATGCAATGATATTTACAATCTAAATTACCTGTACATTTGTCATACAAACATTCAACACGGTTCAAATTAAAGATCAGATTAGCTTTGCAATGCACGAAGGAGAGGTTATTAACTTAGTGGTGTCGCCTAAGGTGTCATAAAATAATGAATAAAATAAGTGAAAATAAACACCCTAAGCTGAGCATGGTTCTGCAAGTATACATGCCGTATGCAAGTTTTAATGATAAATAGAATTCGTTCCTCAGAGACTACGAAATTTAGGAACAACTTATGCAATTTATCTAGTGCAGATATGAAAGCTAGAATAGATAATACGCAAGAAAGTAAAGACTAAAGAGATTTTTATTTGGGTTTGTTAAAGATAAAATTAAAACTAATAAAGTAAAGACAAGAAAAGTAAATAAAAGAAAAGAAGATAGTATGATAGGTTAGCCTGAGAACTTAGCAAGTAATTCTTACTAGTCTTGTTTATTCTAACATGTCAGGGTGAATCATGTGATATTACTATAGTCAGGATTCTAAATTCCCATATCTTAGACATTGAGATAGACTAAGGGGGCTACGGCACAACCACGAGGAAGCCTAAACTTAGGGTTATCAAGCGCCACCAAGGCCCTAAGCAATTCAATTCCAAACATGGTGATAGTGGTTAAAACATACCCTGATGACTATCTAGTTAGAATCGGTGTTGTTAGGACCGATATCGGAAACTAGCCGTTATGTGGTGTTTCAATAACTAGACACCCCTTCCGGAGTGACCATCTAACTTCTATTAAGGTAATCCTATACTCGTGTACTGGCAAGGATAAAATCATTAAATCAAAACACATAAACATAAAATAAAGAATGACTTCAATTAAATATGAAAATATCCCAAATCAGATAGAAAAACTAGGGTTCATACATATATGCTAAATCTCAAGCTAAAATTATTTAATTCATACTAAAGAAAGAAAAGAAAACAATTACAGATTTGAAGGTCGAAGAAGACATTATATGGTGTTCAACTCCTGCCAGACTTCTCTTCTTGTGTTGTAATCTTCTTCTTGGCTTAGGCTTAGCCAAGGACGTGTTTCTTATGATAAAAGGGTGTATTTATAGGGTATAGGAACGTTTCTTGGAGTACAAGATAGGAATTGGACTCCAAGCCCAACTCAAATTCGTAACCCTAAAATATAGAAAAGGTAAGATTTTGATCCTGTTTTGTTTTGTCCGTAATTGCTTCAATACTTATCCGTTTGACACGTTCTAGTAGTCGAAACTGATTTTCTCGGAAAGCTCTTTAACTTTGCTTTAGACCATAACTTGGTGTCGACTAAGGTGTGATAAAATAATGAATAAAATAAGTCCAAATAAACACCCTAAGCTGAGTACGGTTCTGCAAGTATACATGACGTATACAAGTTTTAATGATAAATAGAATTCGTTCCTCAGAGACTACGAAAGTTAGGAAGAACTTATGCAATTTATCTAGTGCAGATATGAAAGCTAGAACAAATAATACGCAAGAAAGTAAAAACTAAAGAGATTTTTATTTGTTTTTTATAAAGATAAAATTAAAACTAATAAAGTAAAGACAAGAAAAGTATATAATAGAAAAGAAGATAGTATGATAGTTTAGCCTGAGAACTTAGCAAGTAATCCCCACTAGTCTTGTTTATTCTAACATGTAATGGTGAATCATGTGATATTACTATAGTCAGGATTCTAAATTCCCATACCTTAGACCTTGAGAGCAACTAAGGGGGCTACGGCATAACCACGAGGCAGCCTAAACTTAGGGTTATCAAGCGCCACCAAGGCCCTAAGCTATTCAATTCCAAACATGGTGATAGTGGTTAAAACATACCCTAATGACTATCTAGTTAGAATCGGTGTTGTCAGGACCAATATCGGACACTAGACGTTATGTGGTGTTTCAATAATTAGACACCCCTTCCGGGCGACCATCTAACTATTATTAAGGTAATCCTATACTCGTGCACTAGCAAGGAAAACAGTCATTAAATCAAAACACATAAACATAAAATAAAGCATGACTTCAATTAAATATGAAAATATCCCAAATCAGATAGAAAAACTAGTGTTCATACATATATGCTAAATCTCAAGCTAAAATTATTTTAATTTATACTAAAGAAAGAAAAGAAAATAATTACAGATTTGAAGGTCGAAGAAGACATTATATGGTGTTCAACTCCTTCCAGACTTCTCTTCTTGTGTTGTAAGGTTCTTCCTGGCTTAGGCTTAGCCAAGGATGTGTTTCTTATGATAAGATGGTGTATTTATAGGGTATAGGAAACACTAAAACGTTTCTTGGAGTATAATATAGGTATTGGACTCCAAGCCCAACTAAAATTCGTAACCCTAAAATACAGAAAAGGTAAGATTTTAATACTGTTTTGTTTTGGCCGTAACTACTTCAATACTTATACGTTTGACGCGTTCGAATAGTCAAAACTGATCGTCTCGGAAATCTATTTAACTTTCATTTAGACCATTCTTCCAAATTTCTAGTCAATATTGAGATATAAGCCCTTTTATGGTCTTAGCTGCTGGAATTCAGATTTATTTGACAACTTTATCTTTTCCTTTTTCATATTTCTTGCCTTTATCTCCAATTTCCATGTCTATCCTCTTTCCTTCATCTCTTAGAATTAACTTGGCCTATAATAAATTACCATATATCTTTAAAGCTTCAGAATTAACAAACAATTAAACCCAATATGCTCTAAAAATAATAAATAATTAAATCAAGACACGAAATAGGAAAGTGTACTAAATCATGAGAAAATCGACCTATATCCTAATAAATACACCTAAAATGATGTCTCCAACTAAGATTAATTCATGACAAATGGGGAAACATCACTTAGTCTTTCATGGAGGCTATAGATTGTCCATCGAGCCTAAGTCGTATCCATTGATCCATCTAACTAATCTCTAATGGTTCAATTATTTCTAGATCACATAGCATAGAATCGTAAGGTCTTAAAAGTTGTAATGTAGGCTTATGGACGGTATGATCGTATATTTGGATAATTTAGAGTGAGCTTTTGGCTCTCTCCTTATTAGCGATCAACGAATCGCCCTAAAGCTTGAGTTACTCTCATAAAATATTCGCACTCAACCCAATGATTTGATGCACTAATTAGCATCCCAATAACCCAATATAATGCTTTAAAGATGATCACATAAGAAATTCCACTTTGCTAGTCCAAATAATATAATCTTTTCATATCAACTTTTATTTTGTAATATAACCATGACTCTCTTTTTGATATGAGATGTCATGCTACTTTTTCACATATATTTTTTTCTTTTCAATTCTTTTCTCATTTACTTTTACCCCGGAAAAGAGTTACAATATAAAATAGTGAATCATCAATAAGAATAGATCACAAATGAAATAAGCTCGAAATACCCAACCCACCAATAATTCCCATAAGGTGAACCCACCACCCCAAACTCAAGCTCTAAAACGACTGTCTATGCATCGCGGTTCGAGTAACAAGGGGATTATCAAAGAACTGCCTCAATCACTTTCTAAACTATGAAATTTCCTTACTTTCTCAACTTTAGCACGTTCATTAAATGGTTTCATCAACTAGATCGGATCTCACGGCCTACACACCCCTCAAGGCACCCTAAGATCAAACATACTTCTACCGCATTGCTTACAAATATTTTCTTTACTATTAATGTATGTTTCTTGTTCATACTCAAATCATACAAAATAACAAACTCATAAAAATATTACCTACTATCATTAAGTCACTAAGTTTACGCTTTTAAGCTATTAAACACACTCTACATCTAATCCCTGCTATAATTTTTTTAAATTTATTCTTAAAAACAATAAAACACATAAAAATGGAGATGAGAGATGACAAAACCCCACACCCACAACTTAAAAATGAGTCATGTCCCCACGACTCGAAAAGATTCTATAAAAATTAAAATTTAAAATATATTGCAAGTACATAAATGGTAGGGGGGAAAGAAAATATACTCTTCGAGGTTATTGCCTCGCATGATCAATACCCAAGACAGGGTGTAGTGACTTTCTTGTATGTAAACTTCTAGTATCACCAATTTTGCATTCTCTTACCTCCTTTTTATGCTCCGTCCAAATCGATATTCCAGCTCTAGAATCTCTTTTGCACTCATCTTCTCTAATTTCTTTCTCAAATACTCTCTCATGTGAAGGTGTTCATCTAGGATTCTTTGTTTTAACGATAGCTAATCGTCCTATAAGCTTCACTTCATCTTGGGCATAGAGATCTTGATATGAAGAGGTTGTGGTGTTTTCTCCTTGAATGATGTAACTGTTTTGCTTTTTGATTTCACCACTGCATGCTTTCCTCTACTTACTTGACCCACTATACCTTTTTGTTTGTTTCCGAACTAATACCCATCTCAAGTGATTTCTTCCTGACCTTACCCAGTACTTTGCTTTAATTCATCATCTCTCGTACACTAGATAATCTCTCTGTTCTTTTCATGATCTCCTTTGACCCCCAACTCAAAGATTTGAACACTCTTGGAAATTTTCACGCCTTGATTTTAGGTTAAAAAGTGATATTTGGGTTAGGAAAGGTGTAAGGATGATGATTCTCTATATGGGTATGATAGAATTAAGCTTTGATGATATGGGTTTAAGAAATTTTGGAAAAGAAGTTGAAATTTTTGGCTTTTGATTCTTGGATTCTAGATGTTTTGCAATGATTTGGGTGTTTGATTCTTGTTTATAGGAAGGTAGGGAAGGATTTGGATATAAATATATGGTGATTTGGTGGTGTTTTGATATGAGGTAAAGATTCAAATGGTGTTTCACGGAGTTTGGGTGTCTTGGGGAAGAAGGAGGCTTAAGGTTTGTGATAAAAATGTGAACTTACCTCCTTTTTGTCCAATTTATCGCGGAACTAACTGGGTTATGATGTATCCCTTTTTGTTCTATTTTTATGCCCTTAGGAGACATCATTTTAGGTGAATAATTGATTAATATGATAGACTTTTAGTATTAATTTGCTATATTTCATTTTCTCTCCTTGGAAATTATTATTTTTCATTTTTAAAGCTTTTGCACGTTAAATGGTTTGTTTTTAGTGCAAAGTTGTAGGATGGGAATGGAATCTGAAATGCTGTTACAAATCACTATTTTTGAGTATCTTAGCCACATATTCAGCCTTGGAGCATAAAATAAGAACTATAGAACTTGAAGTCAGGAAGATTTTCCAAGTTGAACGAAGTGATATCGAGTCCGTACGCAAAAGTTACAGCTGTTTTACTAACAGTTGTACATAAGTTACGGGATTTCATTTAAGGATTGGACTTTTATTCACATAACCTAATCCTCTTAATTAAAAAACCCAATCCAATTTTCTCCACTATAAATACACATTTAGACCTCATTATTCACCACCTCTCACTTTATTCTTCAAATTAAATCATCTTTAGAAGAGAGCGTCAAAAGGAGAAGCAAGAGCAGGAGTTGGAGAAAGTTATTCTTCCAACTATAGTCATATTCAATCTTTCAATTAGGTTCTTCATTTTATTTCTGTAATTAATAATGAATACTTTCTATTTAATTTTAGTTTTTCATTTGAACATGAGCTAAATTATTAAGTACTTGAGAATCGCATATTGGGTTGAACCCAAACTAGACTAATATTTGTTTTTCCAATTTGGGATTTAACAATTTAAATTGAATTTGCTATTTGTGTTGGCTTTTATTTTATGCTTGAATTATTATCTTTAGAGTCGCGAACTAGGGATAATTATTAGTATCTAAGCTATTCAATATAGTGGCGTATTGATCACCTTGACGGGGGGGTTTAGATACAAAACTAGGTAATTGCCGTTGGTATTCTCCAATGGCCTTGACAGGCTTGACAGGCTTGACTAACCAATAGCCAAAGTGGTAAGTTTTAATCATCTGAAAGTGGTTTTAATCACCCTGACGGGTTAGAAGACCATAAGAGAGCTTTTAGGTCCACCCTGACGGGGGCTAAGAGACTTTAGAATCCCGACTAGCATAAATATAGCAATTCATCCCTTAACTGAAAACATTAATTAAGAAAGTTTGAGGTGAAACCCTAGCGTGACTCAAGTACTACTTCCTTTCTTGCATTATTTATATTTAAGTTTAATTAATTTAGTATTTAATTTACTTGCATCTTATTTTAGAAAACCAAAACAAATATTATATCATTTACTTTTCCGTACTTGCAATTACGACTAGTTATCTGTTAACACTTGGGTTATACCAGTCCAATCCCTGAGAACGAATCCGACTTATCAGTTTATTAATTGGACAATTGTACACTTGCAGTTCGTGAGTCCTAATATTTTGAATGTTATTTTATAATACACAAGGACCCACCAGGTTCCTATTTGGCCTCGTAGAAAATTATATCGCGTACCGTCGTGATCCTTCTCGCGTTTGACGACACGGTTGACGAACGGGTACCCTTTTAGCAGAGAACATGCACTTGAATAGTGAAACTTCTCCGGTGCATAGTATATCAAAAAATTACGCGGTTTAGGCTCAAAAAAAAGTGAATTCCGACCTCCGAGTGCAAAGTTATGGTCTTTCGAAGTTTCCAGGTGTGTCATGCGGTGTACCACGGTAGGGTTGCGGTATACCGCAACTTTGTACTGTTCCCACTCATGTGACACGGACGTGCGCATAGGTTGACACGGTTCTTGGGTGCGGTGCACCACGGGTAAGGTGCGGTTCACCGCAAGATCTCTCTTGCTCTCAGCGTGGACCCTGATTTCGTAATAGTGGCGGCGGTTTTCTTTAGGTGTGGTGCACCTCGGATCTGGTGTGGTGTACCGCATGACTCTTCTGGATAACACCGTGGTATAGTCTCTCACGAGTGACGACATGGTTCTTGCCCCTTGCTCGCACGTGTACCTGATTTACTAACCGTCTTGATGCTTTTGTGGGGTGCGGTGCACCGCGTGAAGGGTGCGGTGTACCGCAGGGTACTGCAGGTTTTTTCGCCAAGCTCCGATTTTTCGCCTCAAACTCGATTTCTTGGAAACCTACACATCAAAAACACTAATACCTTTTTCATTACTGCAATACTTATTGAAAATAACTAAACTAAACGAGCTAAAACATACAAACATAAAATTAATTGTGGGATATCTCCCGGGAAGCACTTTTGTTTAACGTTTTTCAAAGTTAGACGTGTTACCTCGATTATTTCTTATTATATAGCCTTCTCAACATCGGGTGAAGCTATTCACATATACTATCTGAAGTTTGTGACCCTTCTTAGCTTGTATTTCAATCAGTTTTTCCAAAACAACTCCTGTAACTACAAACAGACCCATCCATGAATTATTGAATCCCCGTGGTATATTCTCTCGCTTAGGGGTTTTCCATGCAAACTCGTCACCAACCCCAAACTCACTTTTGATTATCTTCTTCATGGGTTTATTGTAGTCTTTCTTTGTCACAACTCAGAGTGTTTGGACTTCACGTGACTCCTCATGCTTTTTATCCACAAAGTGGAATGTTTCAGATTCTTCTTCAATTCAGAGAGTCACGGTTCCCTTATAAACATCAATTATGCAATGGATTGTCTCCAAGAATGGGCATCCAAGTATCAATGGAATGTGTTGACCTACAATTCTATCAAGAATAAAGAAATCTATAGGTATAGCTAAAGCACCTACATGGACCAGCACATCCTCAATGACTCCCCATGACTTTATCGTGGAGTTATCTAGGAGCAGCCAATTGATGTATTTTGTTTTGGAATCTCCCATGCCTAACTTGTCAAACATATTCTTAGGCATGACATTTCTACCTGAACCCAAGTCACAGATCGCTTTAGCTTCGAAGTTACCACCTATATTGATTTAAAGATACAAAGCTCCCGAATCTTGCATCTTTGGGGATAGCTTCTTGATGTCTCCTCATTTGTCATGAATTCATATTAGTTAGAGACATAATTTTTAGTGTTTTAGAAGTATAAATACTCGATTTTCACATGATATAGTGCACTTTCCTATTTCTAGTCTTGATTTAATGAATTATTATTTTTAGAGCATATTGGGTTTAATTATTTATTTAGTATGAAGATTTAAAGATATATATGGAGATTAATTAAATGACAAGTCAATTCTAAGAGATAAAGGAAAGAAGATATACATGGAAATTGGAGAAAAGAAAGGAAAAGCTAGGATATAGAAAGATAAAGTTGCCAAATAAATCTGAATTCCAGCACCCACGACCACAAATGGGCTTATATATCAAGATTGGATAGGAATTTGGAAGAATGGTCAAGAGCAAAGTTAAAGAACTTTCCGAGATGATCAGTTTCGACTATTGGAACGCGTCAAATGGATAAGTCTCGAAGCAGTTATGACCAAAACAAAAACGGAGCTGATTGTTACCTTTTCTATATTTTAGGGTTACGAATTTGAGTTGGGCTAGGAGCCCATTACTTGTCTTCTACTCCAAGAAAACGAATTAGGTCTTCTAAAAACCTATAAATACACCCTTATATCACTTGCAAACTCATCCTTGCTCAAATCCAAGGCATCCACGCCTCACATAAATTAGTCCTTAGGGTTTATATCATTAGAGTTATTGTAGAGAGCAAGATGAAGTATTTTATTCAATCTTTTAGTTTATTTCCTTCAGGCACGAACTAATTTCCCCATAGCTTGGGTTTTGCATTATGTATAATCTATGACTTCTATTTTCATTCTATCTAAGTTTCTTTGGGAATTATATGTTTTAATTTGATATTAGCTGCTTACCCATATATTTGTTTATGTGTTTTGAATTATTGCCTGTCCTAAACCTGATCACTTTAGGCTTTCTTAATAGTAGTTAGATGGTCACCCGGAAGGGGTGTCTAATTATTGAAACGCCACATAACGTCTAGTGTCCGATATTGGTCTTGACAACACCGATTCTAACTAGATAGTCATTAGGGTTTGTTTTAATCACTATCACCATGTTTTGAATTGTTTAGGAACCTAGTGGCGTAGGATAACCCTAAGTTTAGGCTGCCTCGTGGTTGTGTCGTAGCCCCCTTAGTCGCTCTCAAGGTCTAAGGTATGAGAATTTAGAATCTTGACTAAGTATCTAAGAGCTAATTATCTCCCTTATTAACTAGATATTGATAGAAAGAATTAGAAGGATTAGTGCATACTAGCAAAACCTAAGATATACTTCTCATCTCATATTTCTTCGTATTTATTTATTGTCTTTACTTTTATTAGTTTAATTAATTATCTCTCAATTATTCTTATTTACTTTCCGTCCTTTAATTAATTACTTTCTACTTGTAACTATTTGCTCATTCGTGTAACACACTAAGTTCCTGAGAACGAACTTTCTTATCATTAAAACTCTCATACGTCCTGTAATACTTGCAGTACCGTGCTTATCTAGGGTGATTTGTGCATCGTTTACCTATCTTTTATTATATTATTTTATCACACCCTAGGCAACACCAAGTTTTTGGCGCCGCTGCCGGGGACTTGTGTCTCGTGAGCGTGTGGGTTATCTATTTTGAGTAGTAGTTATTAATTTTTATTTTTCAGTTTCTATTTCTATTTTTCCAGATTTACGCTTGTGGTTTGCTTTAGTCTTTTTCAGGTTTCAACAGTGTTTCATCTTTGGCCTCCTCTTCCGGAGCCCGAAAGAAGCTTCACAGCTTATAACAGACGTATCCGAGAAGAAAGAGCCTTGAGAAGAGCTATGGCAGACGTACAAGACCCAGTAGATCTGAGAGTACTTAGTTCGTTAGGACATATACCACCACCAGTAGGAGGTAACGGAAATAATAATAATCAGAACAGAGTTGAGTAAGACCTCCCAGGCTTGGGAGTACCTTTTCATGTTCAAGCATTGGGTTACCGTCCTCCAGAGATCTAGAATATTAAATTTCGGCCCGATCTGGGCATGCACAGTCAATTTCAGAGTTTTGGACTCTTCAGTGGTGTAGCAATTCAAGATCAGGTAAGAGCGATTCAGAAGTTCATGTAGATTTGTGATGCTTATGTTACTCCACGCATTACACGCGAGCAACCGTATTGTCACATGTTTTCGTTCTTTCTGACCGGTAAAGCTGGTGAGTGGCTAGATAGGCAACCACCAGTAACTATTAATACATGGGCAGAACTTCAAGCCACATTCTTTAACCTTTTATCCGAAGAGTATGAGACTCAAAGACCAAAGCGAGCTTGCAAAGTTTTGTCAAGAGAATAGAGAAGAAGTAGGAGAAGCATGGACAAGGTTTCAACAGAAGTTAGCTAGATGTCCACTCCATGGTTACACCCCATCTTTACAGTTAGCTATATTTTATTAGGGTATCAATAGAGAAAGTAGATTGAGGGTAGATAATCTTAAAAAGGGAAATTTCGTGTCCATGGATCCTGTAGAAGCCGCCGAAGGTTTAGAATATATCATTGAAACAGAAAGGAGTTTGCCACTTTCGCAAGCTCCTATTACAAACGCCAAAGGTACGCTTCGATTAGACGCAGAAACTGCAAACTCATCTCAATTGTCCTCATTAGAGAATCAAATCAAAGAACTTAAGCTTGAGATGCAGATAAATTTAGCCGCAGCAAATGTAGTGCAAGAATCACAAGGTTGTCAACAATGTGGGGTCACAAATCATACATGGGAAGAGTGCGAAGGAAATCCAGCATCTGTTTATTTCATATCCAACCGAGGAAATTATCAATTTGGTAAAAGGAATCATCCGGGTATGCAGTATTCAAATCCACAGGGGGCCACTAATCCTGGTCATTATCAACCTTGTCCCCAGAATAACTCTTTCCAACCAAGAGGTCAATATCAAAATCAGAATTATAATCGACCTGCTCCTCCACAACAACCTGTTAATGATGCATATACCGAGACTTTAGCTCAGAAAGCTCTACCACAATATCCTTAAGAAGGAGCTGTGGGTGATAAAAAATTGAAGAATTCTATGGATCTTATGACCACTAATATGCATTCACAGAGCGAGAAGTTAAGAGAACAAGAAGCCTCAATTCAAATTTTAGGTACGCAAGTAGAACAAATGAATAAAGTTCTTACAAACATTATGGAACAAAAAGAATTGAAGGCTATCGAAGGAGGTGATGCCAATGTTGGGTTTGAAGCTTGCAAGGCTATTTGCCTTGAGAAAATAAGGAAGTACCGCATGTTGCCGAAAGTGCCGTGGAAGTTCCTAGTACCGAAGAAGAACCAACCAAGTCTAACCTCGTGGACTCTAACTGTTCTGAAAATGATGTGGAAGAAGATTAAGAAAAATCCGACTTTATACAGCTTCTGAAAGATATGCAAGAAGAGATTAGATCGGTTATGGAGTTACAAGCTGAGAGAGATAAAGAGAAAGAGGAAGAAGCCTCAAAAGAACCAAGAGTCGAAGTTGCACCTGCTGTGTAAGAAAACAAAGAAAAAGAGAAGGTGGAATCGCCACCAGTTGTTCAAACAGTGTCATCAACCATTCCTGATACAAATCCGAAAGGTGACATTGAACTCAAGACATTTGTAGAGGTGTACACTCCTGAGAATATCAACGACCAGATGCTTGAGATTCCGAACAAAGGGCTTACACCGTAACAAGTTTTTACGCAAGTTATTCCAAAGAAAGAAGCGAGTGTAGAAGCAAAGAAAGATACTGTGAGAATCTCAAGAAGAGAATAGAAAGAGTAACCATTTAAGCTCAAAGATACTGGAAGTCTCAACCTTCCTATTCAACTAAATGGTATGCTCAAGACGAAAGCTATGTACGATGTGGGTCCAGGTGTGAATCTTATGCCAAAGTCCGTGTTCGATAGACTTGGACTTCAGAAATTAGAAAAAGCTCCAGTGAAGTTGCAGTTTGCTGACAACTCAGTTACCAAGACATGGGGAACAGTGGAGGACGTTCTTGTCCGATCAGGTAATATCACCATCCCTACTGACTTTGTTATACTTGATTTTGATGCAGATAAGCAGGGTCCAATCATACTTGGAAGGCCTTTCATGGCCATAAGTCAGAGCATAATTCCAAGAAGGGACGATTACCCTTCATGCTAAAAGCGTATCCAGGACATTCTATGTCTGGGGTAAGAAACCAAGGAAGTCAGATGCCACCGTTCCTATCATCCACAGCCTTTCGCATCACAAAGTCCCTAAAGAGAAGATCCATGAAAAACCTGTGGATATTGAGCCAAACATTGAGTTTGGGGTTGGCCATGAAGTTCTATGGAAAGCCCTCAAACCAGAAAATAGGCCACGAAGTTACAAAGACTCGTGGATGGGACCATTCATAGTCACTAAAGTTGTTTCAGCTAAGGTGATAGAGATCAGACCCAAGATGGGGATCAAGCGCATATTAGTTGACGTTCATAGCCTTCCTCGTTGTTTGGGATGCTATATTCACAAATCTTGAAAGAGGTAACGCGTCTAACTTTAAAAGACGTTAAATAAAAGTGCTGTACGGGAGACAACCCGCAATTTTTTTTATATTATTATGTTTTTAATTCATGTTTAGTTTAGTTGTTTTTAGTTGATATTGCATATTTGAGAAAGGTATTAGTGTTTTTGATGTTCAGGTGTTAAAGAAATCGAGTTTGGGAGGAAAAACGAATTTTTTGGGCATGTTTAGACCTGCCACCGGCATGCCGGGCAATACCGCCGGTAAGCCGACGTGTCAGAAATACGAGCCCTCGGGTACTCGTCTCGTGTTCTATACCAAGAGTCGAATTTCGAAAGCAAGCAGCACCGGTATGACAGGAAATTCCGCCGGTATGCCGGCCAAGACAAAACCCGAGCCCACGTGTACGCGATTCGTGTTTTTTGCCGAAGCATGATTTTCAAGGAACAACAACACCGGTATGCCGGCCAGCGCCGCGGGAGAGAGAAAAAAGTGTGTTTTTAGGTTATAAAAGAGAAAAGGTTGGTCTATTCCGAATTTTACAATCCTTAAGCTTCTCTTTCTTCTCCAAACCTCTCTCAACTCCATTAAAGCTTCATCAAACCTTCCCCAAACATCAAAACACCACCCAATCACCATAAAAACACATCAAATCTTCTCTCCACATCATTACAAAGAATATTCAACCACCAAGAATCAAAAACCTAAATTTTCAAAATTCATCCTACAATTTCTTAGATCCATACCAATCCATCAAGAATCCATCTTAACCACATAGAGATTCATCATTAATACACCTTTCCTAACCCAAATAAAGGTTGTACAACCAATAATCAAGAGTTTCAAATTTCAAGAGTGGTTAAAGCTTTGAGTTGGAGGTTAATTGAGATGACTAAAAGAACAGAAACATTATCTACTAAGAGGGAGATGAAGAGAAGCAAGGTATTGAGTTCTATTGAGAAGAAATCGAGTGAGAAAAGTTCTAGTTCCAACACAAAGGGTAAAATAGATATCGTAAAGAGAGGTGAGCTAGCTTCGTTTAATTCTATGGGCAAAAAGGTTCCACTTTTTACCAAGAGGTCCCACACCCGAAGACAAAGAGAAAGCTTCAAAGGACATGATAGATTCTGCAAAGAAACAATTAAAGGAACTACCTTTTGCTTATGAGAGAGTATATGATGAAGAAGTTGGTAAAGGAGAGTACAAGAGATTCTTGGATCTTGGTGAAATATTGGGTTGGTCTACATTCATGGTAAGACGTTCTGATTTATGTCATGAGATAGTGTTAGATTTCTATTTAGGCCTCTTTAGCCGAGATAGTGAAGGTTGTGTTCCAGTTAGATGAAAGTTAGTTCCTTTCACAGTTGAAGAGATTAGAAACCACTTCTAGTTTAAGAAATTGGTTGGACCATGCACGTATATAAAATGGTGGATAGACAAAAAATCTTTGATTGGAATTTACTTTTTGCGCATGTTTTTTCTCCTTTTGTGCGATTTTCTCGTCCTCCTGAGTCTCTTGTCCATCTTCTCTAACCACATGCTTGAAGTCTGTATCAACCTTCTTTATATTTTGATCCTTAACAATTACCTCATCTAAGCTAAGTTTGGTTGGTTCTTTTATGGTTGAATCCTTGAACCCAACAATGATATCGCCCAGTTTCGTATGTAATTCTTATTGTAATTGTTGATTGATCGTAGTGAGTTGCGTTAGTCTTTGCTCCATTGTTTGAATTTGTTGGTGCATGAGTTGCACTGTTGATATGGTAGCATTGAGCTTTGCGTCACTTTCTCTTCTTTTATCGGTTGAATCTTTGATGAATTGCGCACGAGCATCTTTTGAATTAATTAACTCCGCGGAGTACTCTTGACTTTTCATAAAAAAAATTCAAGCTGGTTAATGTTGATTCCATAAATTTTACAGGGTTTGTGAGAGCTTATTATTGGAATCTTCATGCAGCTTACCCAAGAGATGTGGTGGAGCTCTAGCATCTTCACAAATCTTGCGACCCTGGGTGAATTCTGCCTTGAATGCGTCTAATTTTAATTTTTCAATGTCGTATCTTTCATCCAATGTCAACTTCCTTTGAGTATTATTATTGGTACTAGTGGCTTAAGTTGCTTGTGGTTGCGGTATTTTTTTTTTGCATACATATGAGGCATTAATAGCCGATTAGAATAGAATTACATGATAAACAATCGAAATAACATTTATTGTGGATCTAGTACAACTCTAGCAGTTGCACATTCGCTCCTATCTTTTGTAATGTAGCTCCAAAGGTAACTCGGAGGATCCTCAAATTCCGCAGGTGTTGTGTGCATGTGCTAATTTATCTGCACAAAAATTAGCTTTCCGGTAAATAAATTTAAGCTCGAAGTTGGGATGATTACGTAACAACTCCTAACATTCCCGTGCAAGATCATCACATCGACTACCTAAGTTCCCACCGCCCTTCACTAGCGCGTGGAACTCCCTCGAGTTCGTTACATATTGACTACTTGAAATTCCACCGCCCTTCACTAGCGCATGGAGTTCCTTCGAGTCAGTTTCAGTGTAAACATCCTTATAACCTTTCGTAATAATCCACCTAAGTCCAAAGTGAAGAGACAACATCTCAGACATAAGTGGAGAAGTGACCAAACAAGGTCCAATAAATCCGGCAATGCATGAGCCATTTCTATCTCTTAAAATACCTCATATACGTGCGATTCCCTTTATTGCATCAAAGCTACCATCTATGTTTAATTTAAAACCATTCAGGGGTTTAAACCATTTTATCATTACATTAGATGCTAGTTTGATTAATCCTCCATCAATCTCTTTTCCCCAAGCTAGGATGAAATTACGCACTGGGATAAAAATCTCCTAATGGTGTATTTGAACTTGATATATGAGGTTCCTGAATGCACACTCTTCCCAATGGCGTCCTCGCATCCCACACTGTGAACAATGATCCTCAACGTCCTTATTATTAGGTGTAAAATAATCCTCCATACCTAAGAAACCTGAAGAGAGACTAAAAATAAAGCGCGTAAAACTGATAACAAATAAAAACTTCTACACTAAATAAACACAAATAAACTAACTTAAAGATAAATCCCCAGCGGCGGTGCCAAAAACTTGGTGGGGAAAGAGGTGTGATAATAAAAAATATATAAGATAATAATAAAGGACACACACCCTTGACTACCACGAGAAACTCACTGCAAGTATCGTTTTCAAGTTTAGTTAGTAACGAAAGTTTGTTCGCAGAGATTTAATCAGTTAGATCTAGCTGTGTATATAGAGAAGTGTGAGAGAAAGTACTTGTTTGATAAAAAGGAAATAAAAGAAATAGTATTTATTTGGTTTTCATATTTAGAAGATAATATTGCAAATAAATAATTTACTAAAGAATGGAGATGAGAAATATAGCTCTCAATCAATATTCTAGTTATAAGGGGTGAATTGAGATCTGTAAATAGTCAAGATTCTATATTCCTCCTAACCCCCTTCCGGGTGGACATAGGTGGCAACCTAACAATTACCAAGGGACTTGGGTAAGGGGACCCTGCGCAATGATCGGTAGTTAAATCAAACTGTAGTGACTATCTAGTTAGGCAAGCCCGTCATGATCACTACCGCACACTAGACCACTACAAGAAATAGTAGCATTAGCGGGGAAGCTATTGCAGCAACAACTAAAATGGCCTCTAATGATATTTTTAAAAACCAAAGTGGCCTCTAATTATATTTTTAGCGGCAATATTTGCCGCTAAAGATAAAGTTAATAGAGGCAAAAACAAATAATTTGCTACTAAAAGTATTTTTAGCGAGAAATTTATAGAGGCGACAAATAACGAACTATTAGCGGCAAAATTAAGATTTTTAGTGTTAATTTTTTTGCCCCTAAAGATACTATTTCTTGTAGTGGACGTTTATGTGGTGTTTCAACAATTAGACACCCCTTCCAGGTGATCATCAAACTACTATGGTAATCCTATACGTTGTACACCACAAGAACTACAGTCATTCAGTCAAAGAACATAAAACAGATATATAGAGTAGCTCAATCAATTTAAAGGTTAATCCCAAATAACGTGATAACAACTATATAATTAGAATTCAAAGATTATACATATGCATCCCCAAGCTATGGAAAAATTAGTTCATATCTAAAGACATAGAAATGAACTAAGGATAAAAGTAATTAATAAAAAATAAAGCTAAAGAATCTAATACAAATTACCCTAATGATAGAGGGATAGGATGGAGAATAGTAGTTTGTGACTTTCCAACTTCTTTTCTTCCTCTCCACAGGTCTTGTTGCTTCTATGGATGAATCTAAGAGTAATAATAATTAAAGGCTGGGCAAGTACATGTTTTCAATGATAAGAGGGTGTATTTATAGGTGTTTTCTAACCATAGGTCGAAATATTGGAGTGGAAGTCAAGTAATTGGAGTCCAAATCCAATCCAAATTCGTTTCCTAAAATATAGGACAGGATAAACACTGCTCACTGTTATGGTCATTTCCTTCTTTATTGAAACGAATTTCTCCCACTTTATATCATAAAGATCTATCTAACTCTTTAAGGGCTCATCCAAATTCGAAGCCGATTTGGAGTTATCTTCACTTTAGTGGACGTAGCTGCAGAATAGGCAGATGTATTTGGCATCTTTTTTAACTTTACTTCCTTTTATCTCCTTATTTTTCCTATATCTTCTTTCCTTAACTCCTTGGAATCGATTTGGCATCTAAATATATTCTAATAATTCAAGAATTTCACATTAACACACAAATTAAACCAAATATGCTCAAAAAGTGATAAATCATCAATTCAAGACATAAATTAAGAAATTATCTAATAATGGGAAAAAATCCCTAATCATTTAATCAAATACACCTAAAATGATATCTCAAACCTAGATTAATATATCACATATACAAAAATATCAGGTTTAAACCATCCAATCAAATCCACATAATCCCTATGGCAAGAAAAATTTCTTCGGCGACTACTCCAAACCCTTGAATAATTTGATACTATATACCAAGGCCGGCCTTGACATGTCGGGGGCCCTAAGCGAACTCACAAAATGGGGCCTTTTACATAAATAAAGATAAGCGAACTCACAAAATGGGGCCTTTTACATAAATAAAGATATTATTACTATTAACGTGGTTCAAACTCTAGACCTCATAAACGAAAACATGACACATTACCACCAAACTAACAACTCTACTTTTATATAATTATTTAAATCGAGGATATATATATATATACACACACATAATATATTTAGATGATCGGGGCCCCTTAAAAGGTCAAAAAATCGGGGGCTCTAAGCGGCCGCGTCTTTTGCTTCACTACAGGACCGGCCCTGCTATATGCTTTGGTTTCTTGATCAAAATCTCCCCATTAGTCATCATATTATTGAAAAGACAACATCATTCAGATCCTTCCACAAAATCTCGATCGAAGCGTTAAAAAAACGTTCAAATTTAAACCTGCAAATAAAAGTTTACCATATATATTTGTGTTCCACCAGTCGGTTGCATTCAGTGTTGACGACATATTGTGTCCACCATTAAAAATATGCGGCTGGCAGAGGCGGATCTAGCTTTGCAAAGGGTGGGCTCAAGTCCACCCTCAAATTTAAAAAAAAAGGTTTAATTTAATATTAAATTTTTAATCTATTAACTTAAACTTTTAACTTTATAATTATATTTTACTTACATTATAATTTTTATAATATTAATAATTTATCATCAAGTATTTTTGTAATTATTTTAATATCATAATAAATATTAACAAAATTTATTTATTTATACAATTAAATTATCCTTTAATTAATTGAACCGAATCTGTTTTATTTAAAGAAAAAAATAGAACAAAGAAACAAATTGACTGATATTGTCGATGAATGTAACTTTTTTTATAACTTTATTTTATTTTTATATAATTATATTAAATCACTAAATTCATTTGATTCATATAACTTTTATTAAAACTAACAAATTTTTTTTTTGGCGTTGCCCCCAAACCCCCTTACTATTTAAGCCCACCTTCATTTATGTTTCTGGATTCGTCACTGGCGGCTGGTTAGTAATTTCATTCGAATGTTGTTGTGGTGAATTTGACAAAGGACTTCTACCACTTGAAAGTAAGGTAGAATGTTCAAGTGCTTCAACTCCTATCAAAATGGACAAGGAACTTTGAGACCTAATTATGGTCCCCTGATGCATATAGGGTCACGAATTGGAGTTGATGTATATTGGTATATTTGCAAGAGAAAATCCATGATAATTATTTACTTATGTGATCGTCTGCACAACCCTATATTGCTATGATAAATTACTATATCTTCCACTAATATCATTACTTCCCCATCGATCCTCAGAGGTCAAAGTCCTTTCCAAAGAATCACATAACAACCCGCCCACATGGTTAATATCCATAGCCGCCGAGTATTTCTCTTATCGATGTTACCTTTCGATTTCTCTTTTAACACAAGCCCACAAATTTTTAGCTTTTAACACAATATATAAATAAGTGAATTATGTAGCATGTACCATCTGACCACGACAATACCTTTCACGGTAGCTCTACAAATCTGTGAGTCAGTTGTCTTTGACGGAGGTTCTTTCTGAAATACTTTTTCGCAAAGCAATGGTCCATAAAGTCAGCTCGTTTTGAACCACTTTCCAACCAAACTTCCCGAGAAAGAAAAAATCATGTCCTCCGCCTTATGTAACCCTATACCACCCATTTTTTTTTGGTAAAAAGACTTTCTCCCAAGCAATTCAGCTATTTTTTCAGGTCCTCCGATGAACCTCAAATGAACTCTCTCACGATACGGTCAATTTCTTTACATATGTAATCCGGTGATTTCTCTATTTGCATGATGTACATGGTCATTTAACTAAATAGTGATTGGTCTAGTATTATGCGACCAGCTAGTGATAAAGTCCTTTCTTTCCAACCCGCAACATTTCCACAAAGTCCATTGATCATGTAGACATAGAAGCCTGTAGGTCTCCTAATGTCCCCCGTTTTGTTCTAAATATATTTGACTTATTTGATAGACTTTTAGGCTTATTTCGTTATATTTCGTTTTCTTCCCTTGGATTTACGATATTTCATTTTTAGAGATTATGTACGTTAATTCGTTTGTTTTTAGTGCAAAGTTTTTAGGTACATGGATGCTAGGGAGAACCAAGACAAGGAGGATAATCGAGAATTGAAGTCTTAGATCGAGCGGAGGAGTCAAAGGTGAGAAAAGATATCCTGAAGAGTTGACTAGAAAAGCTACAAATCTGGAAGGTTGTTACTCATTTATGTTTTCGAGCTACTTAGACACTGATTCAGCCTTTGGGTCATGAAATAAGTAAGTTTTCTTTTCGAGTTAGGAAGATTTTGCAACTAGAATGAGTCGATTTGGAGTTGATATGCGAAAGTTACAGCCGTTTTACCAAGGGCTGCACACCAGCTACGGGAATTAAAAAGATGGACTTGGGCTTTTATTATTTTAATTATATTCATTAAGTAAAATTCCTTATTTTTATTATAAATAGACCATTAGACCTCCTTTTTAAATACCACTTATCAGACTATTTCATACGCTTCAAGAGAGAGTCAAAGTAGAAGGCAGAAGGAGAAGGTAGAACTGGAAGAATTCCTGTTTTCCATCAACCGCCAAACCAACGCCCCAATTAGGTTCTTTCATTTATATCTGTAATTTAGGAACATGTATTTAATTTATTATTTCAGTTTTTAATTCGAACATGAGTTACTTTCATTATGTACTTGAGAATCGCTATATGGGTAGAACCCTTATCTATTTAATTTCTGTTTTCTGAATTTGGGATTTAATTTAAATTTGGTATTTTGTGTTGACTATTATTTTATGTTTATTTACTATTTTTAATCTGATCAATAAGAAATAGGTTTTATTAATTAGGCTATTCACTTTAGTGGCTAAGTGACGGGGGGTTTAATTACTGGCTTAGATAATAGACATGTAGTATTCGTGAATGACCCTGACGGGCTTGACTAACCATGAAGTCAATGATGTAAGAGACTAAAACTGTTTGAAAGTAGATATAATCATCCTGACGGGGTTTATAGTAACGTAGGATAACTCCTAAGTCCACCCTGACAGGGGTTAGGAGAGATTAAAGTCCCGGCTAGCATAATAATACCAGTTTAGCCCTTAAGAAAAGCATTAATTGGATAGGTTAGGTGGAACCCTTGCGAGACTCAAGTACTCTTTCTCCTCTTGCGTCCAATCCTATTTACTTGTTTTATTTTCTTTTCAGTTAATTAATCTAGTATTTATTATATTGCATCTTTAGTCCTTAAGCAAAACCAAACAAAAATCTTATCATTTTACTTTTTTGTTAAACAATTACTTCTACTATTTCAGTAATACTAGAGTTATAACTATCCATCCCCGCGAACGAACCCCGATTTATCGGAGTATTACTTGGACAACCGTGCACTTGTGGTATTGTGGCTCCTCTATTTTTATCGCTTTATTTAATGAAACCCCAAGACCCACCATCTCCTCCCTAATAGTATGGGAACCCCATGTATGTTCCCAATCCATTACTTCTATAGTATCCACTACAATCGGTGATATTCTTGTCTAAGTCTTCCTCAACGTTTCCCGAGAAGTATATCAAATATTTCTACTTGCTTATAGTCTGACCCACATCATAACAAGATACATTAAGTGCATCCTGCAAAATAGCGAGACTATGATTAGACGCTATAGAAAAAAGGAAAATCGTCTGCAGAAAAAATATGAGACATAAGGACCCCCCTTGGATAAAAATGGATGGGTTTCCAAGATCCATTTCCCATGAGTTGTGGATTCCTAAGGAGTGTCTCCGCATGCACAAGGCGAATGGACAATGATAGAATGCCTCCCTGTTGAATTCCCCTTTAGGGTTTGAATGGTGTTAGAGGATATCTACACCATAAAACAGTGAACTCATTATCAGACATGCCCGATATAATACCTGAAATCCAACACCCCGGAATCCCCAAGCTCTCCAACAAATACGAATGAAGTCTAATCTAATCTTATCATACGCCTTTGCCAAATACACCTTTACTACCATGAATTTTTTAGTTTCCTTTAGCATGTCTCAAAATATATTCGACCTTAATAACCATAATCACATTATCAATGGTCGATCGCTGGGCTAGGAAACTGCTTTGGTACAAACCAATATATTCAGCTGGCATTGGTCGAAGGCGATTCACGAGCACTATCATACATATATTGTAACTCATGTTAATCAATTTTATCGGTCTGAAATACAAAATATACTCTGGATTACTCAATTTAGATACAAGGTAGAAAAGTGTCCCAATTATCTTATTTGAGAGGGAGCCCGACTCAAGCGTTTTTCTGATCATGGCGCATATACCGAGGGTCACACTATGTCCCAACACTTATGATAAAAACCCGTTGTCATTCCGTCTAGGCCCGGCGTCTTGTGAGTTTCCATCTGGAATAGAGTGATACGAATCTCCTCATTCGAGATAGGATCCCTTAACAAACTGATAGAATATGGATCAAGACACTGAAGGCGGGGTAGAAAAAACCAAATTCGTGAGGCATCCTCTAACGAAAAAGTTTCTTAGAGAAGTCTTTTACTAGGTTTCCTCTGCTATCTCATCTGTAATTACCACATGATTGTTTTTTTAATAATTGATCGATTCTTATTTCATTGCTTAACCAAAAACGACATATTAATATATGATAGAATCTAGTGTTACGTTCTCCAGAGTGTATCCATTTTGTTCTAGCTCTCTGGTACCGATTAATACCTTCATGTTTGAGTACACCCTCATATTCTTTGTTGAGTCTCTTATTTAAGCTCACTAAAGAATTGTTGTAATATTGTTGAATAACCTTTTGGATACCAGTGATATAGGTCAATGGCCTTATCTTCTTGTAGAAAATATTCCCAAGTGTGTTAAATTGCCATTCCCCTAAATCCTTTCAAACAATCTCAAAATTATCCTCAAGACTACAACTATATCCCCTTTATTTATCTTTAACGAAATTTATGAATCCTCCACTAAGTCCCCAAGCACTCTCCAATCTGAATTGTCGATTGCTAAATTATTTTTTAGGTTGTTAATTTTTATTTTTAATTATAATTTATAAATATTGTTTAATTATATAATTGAATAAGTAATATAAATATCAGCGTAAAAGTATGATAATTTAATTTAATAATAAAAAAATTAAATTAAGTTAAGATTAATAAAAACGAAGATTAATTAATTAATGATTATATAGTCGGGTTAGATTTATCTAGCTCAACCCTATGAATTTGGCTTGGGGATAAAGAAGTTTTTAGAATCTAGCCCAAAAAGTATGATATTTGAGATGAATTTTGCGGGACTAGATTCAAGAGAAATTTAATCCTCCTATTGGACTTCCTCTTAGGCGAAGTAGTCCAGGTTGCTAAAGGGAGGGGTCATGTTGCGACATGGGTTGAAACTATTCACGTCTTTTGGCAAATAATAAGTTTTATTTGGTCAAGAGTATATATAAAGAACTTAATAAGTATGGAATGGTTGGCTAGGGCGTCTCTATGCCATGTCCATGTTTACTCGACATATAAACGTGATATAAAGCCTACTCACACGAGATATGTTTGGTTGATCGACACTGAGGTTGATCTATAGCCCGGGTTTGGTTGACGATAGGCTTTATACCACGGTATTTGGACCACGTTTGTAATTAAAAAATAAAAAGTATTAGCAATTTATTAATCACATAAGTAATGTAAATATCATATAGGAACACGAACTATAAATTGAAACTATATAACACTCATAATACCACTTTATATTAAATAATATTACCTTTTGTATGCATTTTTTATGGATAAGGGTGTTATATAGTTACACATAAAATTTGTTTGGATAGATATAAGAGTAATGATGGTTGACAGTGCAAGATATAGGAAAAAATGGAGGCTCTAAAAGGGACAGGATGCCAAGCATGTGAAGGCCTAATTCTCTAAATCAACGTTTATGTATTCTTTGGTAGTTCAACCACCACGAACATGTGCTACAAATGGCACAAGGAAATGGTATTGAAGGAAGAACTAGCTAAACTCGTAACCTCGTCCATTTAAAATATTGTCCATAGTGGTTCAAGCAACATTGAGAAAGATAAACGACATACACTGTTGATGTTCATTGTTCACGCCAGCCCTGTGGAACTAAAAGTCATTCTCAATCATGTGTGGGCAGAGTTAAATTATTAAGCATCATAAGTTTACCCTTTTTTGTTTATGCTGTTGAGCAAATCTACTGGAATTATGCTTAGTATAGCGCTAGGTAGGGTTGAGAAAATCACAACGGAAAAACTAAACCAACTCGAAAAACCAAGAAAACCGAAATGACAAAACAAAAAACCGAGAAATCAATTTGTTTGGTATCTGAATTTTAAAAAACCGATAAAATTTGGTTCTCTTTGTGATATTAGGTAAAACCAAAACTGAAAAACCAAATTCATAAACTGAACCAGAAATGAGGAAAAGTAAAAGATGAGTGAAACGGTAAGACATCATTATGTAATTAAATTTAAAGTGCATCAAAATTTGAATAGTGTTGGACATAAATATCAATGACTAATAAGATGAATATTGGGGAAGAGAAAAAAATTTATTATATTATTTTACGTATATTAAGTGTAATATATAGCTTGCCAGGGTTGCAGAGAATGATTGATAATTTAATTTACAGTGTTCTTCATATCATTTAAAAAATATGCACTTATGTTAAGAGTTTCTCAATCAAGTAGAAATGAAGGTTCCAAAAACAATCTAGATCCCTACTGAACCTGGCCCAATCTTGAACCAAAACAGATTATGAGACCAATTCTAAAACTACACAACAAATCCAAACTCATACCGAAATTGACTTAACCGAACTAAAAATCGATCAAACCGAACCAACACTAATAATTTGGTTCAGTATATAAATCCCTAAAACCTGAAATTTTTGGTATTAGTTATGGTTTTAGCCCAAAATAGAGTCGAAACGTACTATGGTTTTGAGCCTGATTTTATCTCAAAACTCAGTCTTACAACCAGGTCGCATAAGTATCGTGCATTAGGAATATTAAATTAGTATCCCTGGTATACTTTCCACTACTGTAACTTAGGATTCTTACAACTTATTCTCACTAGATTGTATATGGGAGGTTCCATATTATACACTTATTGAATTGAGTGTCATAATAACATCATGTGTCTTCCTCTCGAATGTTTAAACACACATATTTTATTTTTACATGTCATAGTTGATGTACTTGGTATACGCAAAGAGACTTCAACCCCTGTACGTGGTTTAGTCCTTGTACCAAACGTGGAAGAGACATATTTTACGTTATCAAGAGTGGTCGACAATCTTTAAGACTCAAAATAAATAAAGTGGTGTGATATTTTTATGTTAATCATAATAATTGATGAGAGTGAGTAGATGTTTCAATGTCAGGAAAAAGAACAAGCATTCAATTTTGATGCTTAAACTATATATCTGGATCTTTATTAATTGGGTTTACAATTTTCGAGATATGGTGCTGTAAATGAATACACTTACTACAAAATTATATTGACGACATCACATTTTCTTGTTGTCGGTGATCCAAAGGAATATAACAATGACGCGGAAACTTGTGAAATGTAGTTTACCGATTTAGAGTTACAATATTATGTATGGAGTTGTTTGTTAGATATATTGTACAACCATTTGTTAATATCCAACAAGATTGGACCAAACCAAAATTAATCATATTTTACAAGGCCTGCTCATTCGGATGGGCCATCTTTTTGTATTTTTCAAAATATTGTTTTAGGTTTTGGGTTAATGTACTAAAATCCACATAAAATTGCCCAACCCTATAAATACACTACATAACATGTATCTATATATCCTAATCCATTTTAACCTAGTTTATTTTATATGTCGCCGCCTCCAAAAACATTAATTTTGTTAAAGTCTTAGGTTCTTCTTCAAAATTAAAATATCCATGAAATTAAAGGCTTTCATCAATTAGTGGTTGGTTAAATGAGGAGCAAACACAATGGAAGGATTGATACAGTGTGCATACCAACCAGATGGACTTTTGAGAGGTATTGCCATGTATCAAAGTACTGGATCATACCTAGTGTTATGATGATTACTTTACAAGGGGTTAGATAAGTATTTCTTACTATTTTCAATCCAAATGTATTTACATTGTCATTTTGTCACTTTCTTTGATTCTTTTGTGTATGATTTACTAATTTTATTTTGTCAAGACATAATATATATATATATATATATATATATATATATATATATATATATATATATATATATATATAACATATTCTTCAAAACTTACATATTTTTTTATTCCTATGTTTTGAATCTATAATTTTTTTCAAATATATGAAAACCATCTTTTTGTACTTTATACATAGATTTAATACTTGTTTATTTTGAGTGAATCGCATGATAGAATAAGAAAAAAATTAATATTCAACTTTTTATATTTTGCACACAGATTCATCTACATAATTTTGACTTATTGTCATTTCAAGAGACGGTCTTTGGTCATGTCATTTCAATCAACTAACAACATTACTAGTTGTCACGGTAAGATTACTTGCTATTTTACTATGTTATATATACTAAATGCCTAAATACTGTTGGATACTAAGATTAAAAAAATAGATTAATCTTGTGTTTGGTAATATAATGTATATCACTATTTTAATTTGAGATAGTATGGTAAGCCTGTAAAATTATTAAGTATACGTAATACCACTAATTATTATTATTAAAATTAATTATTCTTGACCCGCTCTTATAAATGAAAAACATCACAATATAGTTTTTTGTATTTTGAACGAGTGACAACTTAAGTCCCTATCGTAAAATCCATCTAAAAATTCACGAGGCAACTATTTATAAAATTGTCTGACCTAGCTATACATGATATTAAACTTTCCCCTAAAATATTGTCATACCTAACTATTGTATCTTTTGTATTTAATTCATAAATGAAGAGATTTAAAGATATTAAAAGAAAATATATAAGAGAAAAAATTAACAGGATAAGGGTTATCTTATCTCAAACAGGTGAAAAGAGCCCTTATACGTGTAGCAAAGGTGGAGGAAACTACAAGAAAAGGGCTGTCTAAAATGGAAAGAGACTGCAAAATATTTTGCAAAATCATGGTGAGTATTATTCTTTAAGTCAAGTATTAAAACGTGATACGGATTTTAAGGTGCTTGATCTTCCCTGATATTTTGATATATACCATTGTTTAAACTGTAGAAATTAACCGAGACCGATCTTACTGCTTCTACGAATGAAGTGTGTAAAGAGAGAAAGAAGGTTAGATTTGCAGATGAAGCTGGAGGATCGCTTTGCCATGTTATGTCTTTTAAGAATAATAAGACTTTCCCAGAGTCTTCTAATGCGAAAGAAAAAGATCAAATATAACCTTGTTATAATTGTGTTTTAGATTTTTGTTGTACTATAATGAATCTCAGCTTTTATTCTGTTTTTTTTTTTTTTGTTTATATTTCTGTAATTATACCATAAAATATGGAAATATATAAACTGTGATATATCTGAAGGGCGCTTTTGTTCGATTGTTGATACTCTTCATTATTTACCTTTTTATTTATTTATGGTTCATAGAAATCAAAAAAGAAGAAATTTCAGACCAAGATAGCAGATCTGCGCACGTATTTACCTCACGGAAAATGTGGTTAACCTTCTTTCCACCCAAATTATCCATATCTGGGCGCATCTATTTGCTTGGTAGGGGAGCTAAATCCATATATTCTATGTTCCTTAGGTTTGATTTGATATGACATACATTTGTTGGTACAGTAAACTAACTCCAGATAGCCACATACATCTTACACTCCAAAAATATATGTCTCATACTCTTGTAACCGGCACCACATACCATAAACTCCGGCTAATTTATTTCCCCTCTCTTGTGTGTAAAATTACATTTATCTTAGTTAATGGATTAAAGCTTGTAGTCAATTGAAAAAAAAAATGAAATAGCTTGAAATTGAATTATCAAAGTAGTTGTTTTACCCATTTTGAAATCTTAACTTCGAAGATGGGGAAAGGGTATGCTCTTGGATGAGAGACGTCGTGACATATTCCTTAGATTAGTTTTAATCATCAATACATAATAAATGGTGTTGGTCACACCCATATACTAGTTTGAAATGATTATCATTTTGGTTTTTTGATCATATGTGTACATGTAAGACCAGCTCATTGGCTAGGGCGATTGGTCATCCAGTCTAGTGGTGCAAGTTCGAACCGAGACAATGACTCCAAGTCCAGCTTTCCTATGTAATAAGAAAAAATACCATGGTAGCTTGAATTCTTGGAAAATTACTTCATATAGTGGAATTTTACCTTCGGAGAACGGATTTGGTGGAGGAGTTTGTGAAACATACCGGACCAAAGACTGGGAGAAGGGTATGTTCTTGCCTTGGGGTCAGTCTCCGTCATAAAAAAAAATATTAAATATTTTTTCTAAAAAATTAGAAAAAAACAAGAGAAAGTAGTTATATCTTTTTCTTTTTTCGAATAGTAGATATATATCATCAGTTATGCAAGTAGGGATGGCAATGGTTCAAATATTAACCGTAAGCGGTGGATATCCGATCCGATAAATAATATGTTAGTGGAACCGATGGTGCATCCATGAGGGTTTGGTTCTCACAAAGCCGGTGGATTATCCGTTAGGATTTGGTTTTTTACAATAATCCGACGGATAATCCGAAATCCGAAATCCGAAATCCGAATATAACATAAAAATAAAAAATAAAAATATATTATACATAAATTTATTCTATATTCTGTACATAATATCGATCAAATAAAATTATTCCATACATAAAGTATATTTTCTAGTTTATCACTATATTGCATAATATCTATTTATGATCTCCCACTAATTTTGTAGCTAGTTTATAATTTTAAAAATATTTTATTAGATTATTTTATTTAAAACCTATTAAACGATTGCGGATGCGGATTAACCACGGATAAACCGCATCCGCCGTGGATGCGGATTTGGTAAATAAATCTAAAATCCGATGGTTAATGGATGCGGATTTGGTTATCGTTTTTCTTAATGGAGATGGATGTGGTTATGCTAATTTTCGCGGATATCCGATCCGTTGCCATCCCTATATGCAAGGTTTGGATTTATTTTTTCAAAAGAAAGGAAAAGAAATTATAGGAATATAAGTTTTTTTTCTTTGTTTGGATTAGATTTTTAATAAAAGAAAAGTAATCTAATTGATGATGCAATCTCTTAGATTCCTTTAAAAATTTCAGTTTTTCAATTATCCCATATTTGAATCATTTTAAAAATTTATTTGATTCCTTGGATTACATTTTAAAATGTCTTAACAAACCTAATAAATTTAATATATAATCTCCTACATAACATAAAAATAGTATAAAAGTAATTTTCATTTAAGATTATCATTTCAATTTTTTTAATAATCTGAATACAAATAAGGGAATTACTTTCTTTTTCTTTGTTATTATTTTTATAATCTAAATACGGTTATTACTTTCTTTTTCATTTCTTTGCTATTTTTATATTCCTATCATTTATTTTCCTTTAAAATGTGAATCCAAACCATGTATTAATGAACTTTTGAAATCTACTTTTTTTAATTTGGAATAATCAATAATTTTTTGGAATAATTTTGAATCAAATGCAATAACTCCAAATTGGTAAGAGTAATGATTGATATCATCTCAAATTATATCGCCTTTATATCGACTCTTAGGTGGATTTTAAATGAACCAATCATGTGATTTTTCTTTCCTGAATTATCATTTTCTCTCTCTTTTATGATTGGTCCACCTAAGGCGATGCAATTTGGGATGATATCCATCATTACACAATTGGTAAAGAAGAATTCAACGGCTAGAATCTTAACATCCCCACTCAAACGAAACTTTAACATTTCCCGCCAAACAAAACGGCATGTTTATCCACCTCCTCACGATTATCTTTACTAGTCCCCTATAAAATAAACCGAAGTACCTTCGATTCCTCTCACTTCTCACTTCATCTCTCTCTTTCATCTTCTCTCTCTGATTACACTGTTATTATTACTCAGGTAAGTTGAACTTTAGCAAATTACATTCCTCGTAAATTTCATTTATATTATATTTTATGTAATCATCCAGTTGTTTCGTTTAGTGATCTTCATTTTCAAATTTTATGTCCATTCATACTTATCTTAATTCCCAAATTGTTTACTTTTATTATTCAATTAATTATTCGGCGATGCTTATAAATTATTTTTACACTTTACCAGAGAATGAAATAGGTCTTCCCTCCTGGCCCCACAAAGCGCACATCCTTTAGACTCGATTATATTCCTTCGATATAGATTTTCCGTGGTAGGAAGCCTATTCAATGCTATTCGCCATAGGAATACTCTTACTTTTTGTGAACACTTCATCTTCCAAATAAGTTCCCACTTAAAGGAATGATCCAGCACCTCATCTCCCATGTTATTAAAGGCAGACTTGACCGTAAAAACGCCCGAGTTCTTGAGACGCCACGAGTATCCAGTCCATATTCCTCTGTTTTGCTCAACAACCCCATCCCGAAAAACCACTTCCCCCGCAAGGATTGCTTTGAAAATATTAGAGTCATTCGCCTTTAGATATCGATTTAAGAGTCCATGATTAAAATACCTCTTCTTGAATATCTCCGTCCATATCACCTTCTGATCTTCCTGAAGTATTTTCCAACCAAGTTTTGCGAGTAATGCCAAGTTATATTTTTCCGCTCCACGAATACCCAACCCACCATTACTCTTTGGCTTGCAAATCTGCTCCCATGCAACCCAATGGAGTTTCCTCTCCGATGGCGAGGAACCCCAAATAAAATCTCTACTTACTTTGTTGATTTCCTTGCAGACATATTTCGGTAGCTTCATGACTTGCATTTGATATACCGGAATTGCATTTAGCACAGATTGAGCCAATGTAAACCGACCAGCTAGAGATAATGTCTAGGCTTTCCACGTAGCTAGTTTTTTCCTCATTTTCTTAATTATACCCTAGTAAAATCCTTTAGGTACCCTTCCTGAGAGAATAGGAGTCCCTAAATATATTCCAAAAGATGTGCTATGACAAAACCCACTTGCAACAGCTATTTCATTCTGTAAATCATCCGGAACATTCCTCGAAAAATAGATTAGGGACTTTTCGGCACTAATTCTTTGCTCAGACTCTTTACAAAATAAGTCCATCGTTTCCTTTATTAACTGTACCTGCAATAAGAAAGCCTCACCAAACAGAATTAGATCATCTGCAATAAATAAATGAGATAGCCTCGGGCCATGATGACCAAGGCAGATTTCCTTCCACTTCCGGCCATACATAAATTCTGAATAAGTAAAGATAGTCTCTCCATATACATGACAAAGATATAAAGAGATAGAGGGTCCCCTTGCCGAATACCCCTATGGGGTTTAAAAGGTAGCAAAGGTTCCCCATTCCATAATACCCTCATCTCATTCTATTCCATGCTGGACATAATCAAAGACACCCAACTCTCTGGGAGACCGAAATGACTAATCGTATATTTTATAAATTCCCATTTGATTCTGTCATATGCTTTTGCGAGGTTGATCTTGACTGCCATGACCCCATCCCTCCCTTGGAGATGCCGCATCTTGTGATCCCCTTCTCTTATGAGCACAATGTTATCGATTGTGGAGAACCCTGGCTAAAAACTACTTTGGCACGGGCTAGTAACGTTAGATAGTATAGGCCTTAGTCTATTGACCATGGACTTCAGAGTAAACTTAACAGGAGAATTAATAAGACTTATAGGGTAGAAGAGACGTACCCGATTCGGGTCTGACACTTTTGGGATAAGATGTATAAGTGTTCCATTCAGACCCGAAGGTAGGTGACCTGTACTTACTGCTTACCGAACCATCATACAAACCGACAGACCTACTGTAGACCAAAACTTCTGATAGAATGCAGCAAACATTCCATCAGGACCAGAAGCTTTGGTAGGATCCGATTGAAAAACAACATCACGAATTTCATCATCCGAAAAAAGGCTTCGCAATCTCATCTAATGCTTCCTTCTCGATGGCATCAATTTGAGGTAACATGCACTTCTCCAAGTGATCGACTGGTTTCTCATAGAGCTTTGCAAAATATTCACGAACTGTGTCTTTCAATTCCTCCTCTCCTTCAACCCAGTTGTCCGAGTCATCTAATAATCTTGTATACAATGCAGTTTTCTTTCTCGTAGAGATGGCTAACTGATAGAATCTTGTATTCCGATCTCCAGAATGTTCCCACTTTTCATTGGATCTTTGAAACCACGTCCTCTCTTCTTGTTCAAGAACACTATCATATTCTTTCGTGAAACGGATACCCATCTAACGAAGCAAAGAATTATATGATACTTGTAATGATTATTGCATGCCTCTAATTCTTGCGCTCAACTCTCTTTTCCTTCGATATAAATCCTCAAATACCTCTTTCTTGCACTTGTGCAAGCAATTCTGAATTTCCACTATACCCTCTCCCACCCCAACAGTATTTCCTTTCCATTTCTTGTGTATAAATTCCTTAAAATCCTTATGTAAACACCGCGCTGTTTCAAATCTAAACCGACGAGGATTCACTTTAGTTTTCTGATTCGGACAGAGCTGTACTAAGATTGGCATATGATCTGAATGGACCCTTGCTAAGTGAACCACACGAGCATTCGGAAACACGAGTTGCCATTCTACATTACCATATGCTCTATCCAGGCGTTTCATGATTCGTTTACCAGTATTCCATGAATCACACCAAGTGTAGCATGGTCCCGCGAAACCCAAGTCTTCTAACCCGCAGTTATTTCTCCATTCCTCAAATATTTCCATTCTTCTTGTAATGCCAAGTACCCCACCTCTTTTGTCTATCTCTAAACCAATTTGATTGAAGGCTCCTGCCACAAGCCACGGAGTCTGTATATTATGGAAGGCATATTGAAGAGCCTCCCATAAAAGTTCTCTTTCTTTATATGCCGGACTCGCGTAAATTTCTGAAAATATCCATGATTCACACCCTTTTTTACTTATTCCAATGTTCACAACTTGGCGACCCGCCGAAAGAACTCTAACTTCTATATTCAAATCATTCCATATGAGCTAAATTCCACTCTTGTAGCATTCTGAGTCTACTCTAATCGAGTTGTCTTTCTGTAAAGAATTAATAATATTATTTGCGTTTACACCGCTGACCCGAGGTTCCACTATCACTATGAGCCATACATTATTACTTGTCATCATGTCGCGAACTACCCGACGAAATCTTGGTTTAGCCGCGCCATAGAAATTCCAAATTAAAATGTTGAGGGGATGTTTTGACTCTCCCCAAGTCGTTCCTGAAACATCCTTACAAATCATTAAATAAAATAATTAAATTACACGGAATACCTCAAGGCGCTTCATGCGCGAGCCTCCATATCCACATCATCTCCTTTTTGCTCTCCTCCTTGTTCGGCCTGGTGTTGTGATTCCTTATCAGATTCGGAGACTTGACTATCGAGACACATAGCGGATTTGTTGTCATTCTCCTCGCCTTCATCCCAACAGGGATCCGGCGGCATGGGTCCTAGCAGAATCGACGGGGTCTGCTGCAATATAGGACCTGCTGATCTGAGGTTAGTGCTTGAAGGTTGGGAAGCTTCTGCTGGCGCCAGGCTTCTAGCTCCCTCATGTCCAATTTCTGAAGTGAATTTACTAACCAACCTGTCCCTTTCTTCTCCTTTATTAAGCTGTTCTACTACCCTCAATTAATCCTCCTTCATCAGCTAAATTACTTTGCTCATTAATTTCTCCCTCAACTCCATTTCGCCCTTTATATTTACCTGCCCTTAATGATACATTTTTTGCTCTTTTCTCTAAATTAGATTTTTGCTTTCTTGTTACTGTTTTTTCAGCTTTATGAATTTCTTCCGCTGAAAATTCAAGTACCACGACCTCGTCTTCGAGCTTCTTTCGTTGTTCAAAACTTGGTGAAGCGACCACCTCCGTTTTTGTTATTTAATGTAGCTCACACCACATTTCTACCTTTATTATTACCATTTTTAGTCCCCTAGCTTTGGCCCTTTCTCGTTATACCATGTGTTGGTCTTCTAGTTTCTATGGTACTTTCTTCCATGCGTAGTGCCTCAAACCTTGTTCCTAGATTCCCGTTAACAGGTGCTTTTGCATTATTACTTGCATACCCTTTCCCATTGCCTCTGTTTCCATGCTTAACGGTCATCCATTCACCATACTTTTCATTACTAATAGGGGCCTTAATTAATGTTTCATTGGTTTTCTCAGGTCCCCCATTTACGTTCACATCTTCCTCCATCCTAGTCGTCACGTTCGGTGGGCAATTCTCCTTTCTGTGTCCGAATTTACCACATCCAAAGCATATCATATGAAGCACCTCGTACTCCACCTTACACACATCTGACCCTATCCTTACCTCCGGTTCTAATGGGTTTTTAAGATCAAGTTCAATCGCTAACCTCGCGTAGTTTCCCCTTAAACGCCCCTTCGTCATGGGGTCAATTTTTACCGTTCGTCCAAGTTTATCACCAATTTTTCTCAATATCCGAGCCGTGTAATTTTGCATTCCCATAAATACTGTCAAATAATCTCAAAATTATCCTCAAGACTACAACTATATCCCCTTTATTTATCTTTAAACGAAATCTATGAATCCTCCACTAAGTCCCAAGAACTCTCCAATCTGAATTGTCGATTGCTAAATTATTTTAGGTTGTTAATTTAATTTTTTAAATTATAATTTATAAATATTTTTAATTATATACTTGAATAAGTAATATAAATATCGAAGTAAAAATATGATAATTTAATTTAATAATAATAAAATTAAATTAAGTTAAGATTAATACATATGAAGATTAATTATTAATGAGTGGATCGATCCCATAATGATCATAAAGTATTGAAAAATAATACATAAGGTTATATAGTCGGGTTAGATTTATCTAGCTCAACCCCTATAAATCTAGCTTGGGGCTAGAGAATTTTTTAGAATCTAGCCAAAAAAGTATGATATTTGAGATGAAATTTGCGGGAGTAGATTCAAGAGAAAATTAATTCTCCTATTAGACTTCCTCTTAGGGGAAATAGTACTCCAGGTGGCTAAAAGGAGGGGTCATGCTGCGACATGGGTTGAAAATATTCGAGTTATTTTGGCAAAGAATATGTTTTATGTGGTCAAGAGTATATATAAAGTTAATGTGTGTGGAGTGGTTGTCTAAGGCGTGTCTATGACAAGACCATGTTTACTAGACGTATAGCGATCCACTAGACGGGATATAAAGCCTACTCACAGGAGATAGGTCTGGTTGATCGACATTGAGGTCGATCAATACTCGGGTTTGGTTGAGGATAGGATTTATACCATGGTATTTGGGCCTCCTTTGTAATTAAAAAATAAAAATTATTAGCAATTCATTAATTGCATAAGTAATGTAAATCAAAATAGGAACACGAACTATACACTAAAACTATAGAACACTCATAATACCACTCTATATTAAATAATGTTTCCTTTTGCATGCATTTTTAATTGATAAGGGTGTTATATAGTTACACATAAAATTTGTTTGGATAGATATAAGAGTAATGATGGTTGACAATGCAGGATATAGGAAAAAATGGAGGTTCTAAAAGAGACAAGATGCCAAGCATGTGAAGGCCTAATTCTCTAAATCAACGATTATGGATTCTTTGGTAGTGCAACCACCACTAACATGTGTTCCAAATGGCACAAGGAAATGGTATTGAAGAAAGAACTAGCTAAACTCATAACCTCATCCATCTAAAATATTGTCCATAGTGGTTCAAGCAAAATTGAAAAAGATACAGGCATCACAAACACTATTGATGTTCATTGTTCACGCCAGACCTGTGGAACTAAAAGTCATTCCCAATCATGAATGGGTAGAGTTAAATTAATAAGGATCATAATTTTACACTTTTTTTTGCTTATGTTGTTGAGCAAATCTACTGGAATAATGCTTGGTATAGCGCTAGGTAGGGTTGAGAAAATCAGAACGGAAAAACCGAACCAACCCGAAAAACCAAGAAAACCAAAATGCCACAACAAAAAATCGAGAAATCAGTTTGTTCGGTATCTGAATTTTAAAAAACCGATAAATTTCGGTTCTCTTTGTGATATTAGGCAAAACCAAATTCATAAACCGAACCAGAAATAAGGAGAAGTAAAAGATGGGAGAAAGTGTAAGATATCATTATGTAATTAAATTTTAAATACATCAAAATTTAGATAGTCCTAGACATAGATATTAATAACTAATAAGATAAATGTTGGGGAAGAGAAAAAATTTATTATATTATTTTATGTACATTAAATGTAATATATAGCTTGTCAGGGTTGGAGAGTATGATTGACAATTAAATTAACATGTGTTCTTAATATCATTTAACAAAATATGCACTTTTTGTTAAGAGTCTAGATATGAGGTTTGTCAGGTTAGATGTCTAAAGTCTATCATTAGCTGGACGGATTACCCTTGCCCAATCAGTTTTGAGCGCGGTACTTACATATCAAATGCAAGTGATGAAATTACCGGTGTATGTATGTGAAGAAATAGATCGCATTACACGTAACTTTATATGAGGTTCAACAGATGAGAAAAGGAAAATTCACTGGGTTGCGTGGAATCATATTTGTACACCAAAGTTGAGTGGTGGTTTGGGGTTACGTGGCGCAAGGGATTTTAACATAGCTCTACTTGTTAAACTCAGGTGGAAAATTCTTCAAAACCATGGACTTGCGTGGGTAGAAGTAATTAAGCATAAATATTTTAAGAATAGAATACTTAATCGGGAGGTTAAGGCTAGTGACTCGGGCATTTGTAAAGCGATTATAGTGGGCGCAAGCGTTTTAAAAACTGGCATTGTTGAAGAGAGTAGCGGAAACGAGATAAAGTATAGATGGTTACATGAACTCTCGGGTGGATTTTCTGTAAAATCAGCCTATGGCCATATTGTGGGAGTTGATCCGGATTTATCATTTGATTGGAAGAGAATCTGGAGCCTAAACTGCTCTCAAAAAACACGGGTCTTATTATGGAGGATGGCTAGAGACCGCTTACTTACTGCCATGAATATGTATAAACGAAAAGTAATTGATCAAATGGGATGTGAAATATGTGGTTCATTAGTTGAAGATTTACATCACATTTTTTTGAGTTGTAAAGTGGCGAAGCTGATGTGGCGTGAATTAGGGATAATGGGCCTTCTTCAAAGTGATGCTGCTGTCACGTTTCAACCTTTGACTTCTGCAAAATTGTCGATCCAAATTACTAAATTAGAACCCACTGAAATGGGTTGGCATAGGACATCACTGGAGTTAAAAATATGATATTCAAGATGAGAAGCTCCCTTAACACCTGTTACTAATATGTGATACACTTGCTAGGAGAGATGATCCACTATATAGTCTGGGGACTGATCCAAATCAACAGCTTCAGGAGACAACGAATGACATGAGAAGCTGGACAAGTGAGAATCTGAAATTAAATAATAAAATTGGTGGGCTGGAGTGGAAAATTGTTTTCGCGGCGGCGATAAGCACGATTTGGGCAAGATGTAACGAGGCTCTATTTGAGTCTGGGACAGTAACTCCTCGAATGGACGGACTGAGGAGAGACACAGCTAGGCTAGCAAGAAATTTTGCTGCAGCTTGGGGTTCCGAGTGCGATGGGGGCTTGACAAAGTCGGCTAAAAATGTTCTTATTAAATGGACAAAACCCCAAGGAAAAGTAAAGCTAAATGTGGATGGAAGTTGCGATTTAACGCGTGCAAAAGCTGGAATTGAAGGATTAATTAGGGACGAACAAGGAAACTTTATTGCAGGTTTTTCGGGTTCGTGTCTTTTAGTGTCGCCCTTCCACTCAGAATTATTGGCCTTGCATTACGGATTACGTTGGACGATAAGCCGGGTGCAGGGGCGGATCCAGGACAAAAATTGAAGGGGAGCTTGACATATATGGGGTTCGGGGGCAGCGGCCCCGAATTTTTTTTTGGTGAGGTACAATAAACTTGGGTACATCTTTTTTTTTTTATTATTTAATACTGGTACAATATTTACATAAATATCAATACTAAAATACTTTTTATGTAATCAATGTAAATATTAGTAATACTAATTTATTTCTATGTACTATGTAGCATAAAAACGATTTGACAAAAAAATAAAAAACACTATGTAGCATAGACTTCTATAGAGTTTCGACAATGGATTAAACTAAAAGAACCTAAATTTAGGAAAGGCATTAACTATTTTATTCATATGAAATAAAAATTAAATTTCCATTCAATAATTTTACTAATAAATTTCAAATTCGTATAAAAAAATTAATAATTTCCGTACAGTAATCCAAATTTTTATAAAAACACTGAAATAAAAAACATACAGAATGTTTAGCTTTTATGAAGAAGTGGATTGCGGCTGTGGAATAGATCCAAAACTATTTGTAAATTTGATTACAATAATATTTGTATATATAATACTATATAATTAAATGTATCAAATAGGATTAAAAAATTATTTAACTTACAAAAATTAAAAAAGAAAATTTTTAGATCAAAATATTAATATATATAGAGGATAATTTTTTTTTTAAAAGTGAGGGGGGGCTTGAGCCCCCTCTGGGCCCAATGTGGGTCCGCCAGTGAGCCGGGGTATAAAAGACATTATTGTCGAGACCGACTCGAGAGAGCTACATGCGCTAGTGAAGGGTGGTGGTAGCTTTATGGTTGGAATTGTCATATCATTCGTTAATGCAATGAGATACTTCGGAATAACCCGGGTTTTGAATTTTGTTCGATCTTTCGGGAAGCTAATATGTATGCCGATTTACTTGCAAAGAAAGGTGCGGAAATGAGCGATGATCCATGTGGGCTTGATGATCCTCCAGATTTTTATGGGATAATATAACCAAGGATAGGAGTGTCATGGCAATTCCTAGACTAGTTTTAAATTCTCTTCAAGAGATTATTAGTTGAGTAGTCAACTTCGGCGTATTTTTACGCCTCAGGTGTATGCAAAAAGAAAAAGTGTTTTGGAGTTTTGGATTTGTGACCTTGATGACGATGATAGAATCTTAGAGTTGACTGATAAATATTGGAGATAATAAAAAATTAAAGTGTGGTAATAATTTAAATAAAAAAAATAGTAAAAGAAGAAAAAAAAGACTTTTTAACTAAAAAAATTATGTTTATAATTTTATAATTATGATAAAAATATATATTAATTGAAAGAAAAAAATAATAAAAGAATGAATTATTCTTTTTATCTAGTTTAATTTGTTAACAATTATATTTAATTAATAGATTTTTTCTATTATTTAATTAAAGATGATATTAGAATAAAATAGAAAAAAAATATAATGAAAAAAATATTAAATATTTTTTCTAAAAGATTAGGAAAAACAAGTGAAAGTAGTTATATCTTTTTTTTTTCCGAATAGTAGATACATATCATCAGTTATGCAAGGTTTGGATTTTCAAAAAAAAGGAAAATAAATTATAGGAATATAAGTTTTTTTTTGTTTGGATTAGATTTTTAGTGAAAAGAAAGTAATTCAATTGATGATGCAATCCTTTGGATTCCTTTAAAAATGTCAGCTTTTCAATCATCCCATATTGAAGTCATTTTAAAAGATAGGAAATGATTATATTTTAAAATGTCCTAACAAACTTAATAAATTTAATATATAATTTTCTACATATATAACATAAAAATAGTATAAAAGTAATTTTTATTTAAAATTATCATTTCAATTTTTTTAATAATGTAAATACAAATACGGAAATTATTTTTCTTTTCCTTTGTTATTACTTTTATAATCCAAACGTAGTTATTACTTTCTTTTTTATTTCTTTACTATTTTTATATTCTAAATCATTTTCTTTTCTTTAAAAACGTGAATCCAAACTATGTATTAATGAACCTTTGAAATCTATTTTTTTTTAATTTTGGATAATCAATAATTTTTTGGAATAATTTTGAGTCTAATGCAATAACTCCAAATTGGTAAAGAAGAATTCAACGGCTAGAATCTTAACATCTCCACTCACACGAAACTTAACATTTTCCGCCAAACGAAACGGCATGTTCATCCACCTCCACATAGCTATCTTTACTAGCCCCCTATAAATAAACCGAAGTACCTTTCGATTCCTCTCACTTCTCACTTCATCTCTCTCTCTCATCTTCTCTCTCTGATTCCACTGTTATCATTACTCAAGTAAGCTGAATTTAGCAAATTACATTCCTCATAAATTTCATTTACATTATATTTTATGTAATCATCCAGTTGTTTCATTTAGTGATCTTCATTTTCAAATTTTATGTCCATTCATACTGATCTTAATTCCCAAAATATTTACTTAAATTAATCAATTAACTATTCGGCGATGCCTATAAATTATTTTTATATGAGCTATTTATCTAAATTGAGTATATAAAAATTCCTAGCCTATAAATTTTGTTGGTAATTAGTAATATAGGTCTCTTTAAGTATAATTTATTCAGTTGCATCTATATATAGGTTGAATATGAAGGGAAAGAGCTGCAAGTATGTGCATTATATTAATGCTATAACATATCAGTCAGTAACCAAAGTGTACAACTTGGATCGTCGTGGAAAGCGAGTCTTCAGATTCAAATCCTTAATCGACATTTACCAATCAGAAGACGACAAAAGGGTGGCTTTGGATTCCAATTTGCAGTCCGGCGAAGAAGATGTTGGTTTTGAAGAGACTCTTGGTAGTTGGATATCGAAACTTCCGAAGAAAAAGTCGAAGGGAATAAAAAAATGCGACAAGAAAATTTGAGGAAATTCAACCCCGATTGTGTCACGCCCCCAAAAATTTCGCAAACTAATTCTAGGGACGAGACCGCCGCAAGCCTAAAATATACATCTTAGACCGGCAAGGCTACAAATAGTAACTTTTATCAAATTAATAAACTTTGCAAAACCATCTATTCGTGTCTAATCTTGCGAACCAACCATTCACTAATCTACAGATTATGCTTAAAATTGGAAATTTCTATTAATCTACTACCCCTTGTTCTCATAACTCATGTTAGAATAAATGACTATCACTAATACAAATACAGAACCACACAATCTCATAAATTTCCTCGACACCTACACAATGATGTAAATGGTATTCAAATAAAATACTCGAGAAACTCAAACGTACTCAAGAAACGATCGTAACTGCTGATGCATTCCACCCGTACAACTCTGATACAAAAACTGCATTTAACCCGTGCAGCGCCGGTCAAAAACTAAGTACCAATTGTTCACCAGATTATTGGTTCACCTCTCGGAACACGAACTATACACTGAAACTATAGAACACTCATAATACTACCCTATATTAAATAATGTTACCTTTTGTATGCATTTTTAATTGATAAGGTGTTATATAGTTACACATAAAATTTGTTTGGATAGATTTAAGAGTAATGATGGTTGACAGTGCAGGATACGGGTAAAAATTGAGGATCTAAAAGAGATAGGATGCCAAGCATGTAAAGGCCTAATTCTCTAAATCAACGATTATGGATTCTTTGGTAGTGCAACCACCATGAACATGTGTTCCAAATGGCACAAGGAAATGGTATTGAAGAAAGAACTAGCTAAACTCATAACCTCATCCATTTAAAATATTGTCCATAGTGGTTCAAGCAAAATTGAAAAAGATACAGGCATCACTAACACTATTGATGTTCATTGTTCACGCCAATCCTGTGGAACTAAAAGTCATTACCGATCATGAATGGGTAGAGTTAAGTTAATAAGCATCATAAGTTTACACTTTTTTTGTTTATGTTGTTGAGCAAATCTACTGGAATAATGCTTGGTATAGCGCTAGGTAGGGTTGAGAAAATCAGAACGGAAAAACCGAACCAACCAGGAAAACCAAGAAAACCAAAATGCCACAACAAAAAATCGAGAAATCAGTTTGTTCGGTATCTGGATTTTAAAAAACCGATAAATTTTGGTTCTCTTTGTGATATCAGGCAAAACCAAATTCATAAACCAAACCAGAAATAAGAAGAAGTAAAAGATGGGTGAAAGTGTAAGTCATCATTATGTAATTAAATTTAAAATGCATCAAAATTTATATAGTCCTGGACATAAATATTAATGACTAATAAGATGAATGTTGGGGAAGATAAAAATTTATTATATTATTTTATGTACATTAAGTGTAATATATAGCTTGTCAAGGTTGGAGAGTATGATTGACAATTAAATTAACATGTGTTCATAATATCATTTAACAAAATATGCTCTTTATGTTAAGAGTCTAGATATGAGGTGAGTTTTGGATTTGTGACCTTGAGGACGATGATAGAATCTTAGAGTTGACTAATAAATATTGGAGATAATAAAAAATAAAAGTGGGATAGTAATTTAAATAAAAAAAATTAGTAAAAGAAGAAAAAAAAAAGACATTTTAACTAAAAAAAAAATTTGTTTATAATTTTATAATTATGATAAAAATATATTAATTGAAAGAAAAAAAATAAAAGAATGAATTATTCTTTTTATCTAGTTTAATTTATTAACAATTACATTTAATTAATAGATAAAATTTATTATTTTTTCTATTATTTAATGAAAGATGATAATAGACAAAAATAGAAAAAATAATTTAATGAAAAGAAATTAAATATTTTTTCTAAAAAATTAGAAAAAAACAAGAGAAAGTAGGTATATCTTTTTCTATTTTCGAATAATAGATACATATCATCAATTATGTAAGGTTTGGATTTATTTTTTCAACAGAAAGGAAAAGAAATTATAGGAATATAAGTTTTTTTTTATTTGGATTAGATTTTTAGTGGAAGGAAAGTAATTCAATTGATGATGCAATTTCTTGGATTCCTTTAAGAATATTAGCTTTTCAATCATCTAGAGTCATTTTAAAGGAAAGAAAATGATTACATTTTTAAATGTCCTAACAAACCTTATAAATAATTTAATATATGATTTTCTACATAATATAAAAATAGTATAAAAATAATTTTCATTTAAAATTATCATTTCAATTCTTTTAATAATGTAAATGTAGATAAGGATATTATTTTCTTTTTTTTGTTATTATTTTTATAATCCAAACATAGTTATAACTTTTTTTTTTCATTTCTTTACTATTTTTATACTTTTATCATATTCCTTTCTTTAAAAATGTGAATTTAAATTATGTATTAATAAACCTTTGAAATCAACTTTTTTTTAATTTGGGATAATCAATAATTTTTTGGAATAATTTTGAGTCAAATGCAATAACTCCAAATTGGTAAAGAAGAATTCAACGGCTAGAATCTTAACATCCCCACTCACACGAAGCTTTTTTCTTTTAATGTTAACATTTCCCACCAAACGAAACGGCATGTTTATCCACCTCCACACGGCTATCTTTACTAGCCCCCTATAAATAAACCGAAGTACCTTTCGATTCCTCTCACTTCTCGCTTCATCTCTATCTTTCATCTCTGATTCCACTGTTATCATTACTCAGGTAAGCGAAACATTAGCAAATTACATTCCTCGTAAATTTCATTTACATTATATTTTAAGTAATCATCCAGTTGTTTCGTTTAGTGATCTTCATTTTCAAATTTTATGTCCATTCATACTGATTTTAATTCCCAAATTGTTTACTTTTATTAATCAATTAATTATTCGGCGATGCTTATAAATTATTTTTATATAAGCTATTTATCTTAATTTAGTATATAAAAATTCTCAGCCTATAAATTTTGTTGTTAATTAGTAATATAGGTCTTTTTAAGTATAATTTATTCAGTTGCATCTATATATAGGTTGAATATGAAGGGAAAGAGCTGCAAGTACGTGCATTATATTAATGCTATAACATATCAGTCAGTAACCAAAGTGTACAACTTCGATCGTCGTGGAAAGAGAGCCTTCAGATTCAAATCCTTAATCGACATTTACCAATCAGAAGACGACAAAAGGGTGGCTTTGGATTCCAATTTGAAGTCCGACGAAGAAGATGTTGGTTTTGAAGAGACTCTTGGTAGTTGGATCTCGAAACTTCCGAAGAAAAAGTCGAAGGGAAGAAAAAAATGCGACAAGAAAATTTGAGGAAATTTAACCCCAATTGTGTCACGCCCCCAAAAATTTCGCAAACTAATTCTTGGGACGAGACCGCCGCAAGCCTAAAATATACATTTTAGACCGGCAAGGCTACAAAATAGTATCTTTTATCAAAGTAATAAACTTTGCAAAACTATCAATTTGTGTCTAATCTTGCAAACCAACCATTCACTAATCTACAGATTATGCTTAAAATTGGAAATTTCTATTAATCTACTACCCCTTGTTCTCATAACTCAGGTTAGAATAAATGACTATCAATACTAATACAAATACAAAACCACACAATCTCATAAATTTCCTCGACACCCACACAATGATGTAAATGGTATACAAATAAAATACTTGAGAAACTCAAATGATACTCAAGAAACGATCGTAACGGCTGATGCACTCAACCCGTACAACTCCGATAAAAAACTGCATTTAACTTGTGCAGCGCCGGTCAAAAACTAAGTATCAATGAACCCATACACATATACAACTCACTCACAAATACAACATTCCAATATTTTGGACAGACACAAATCTGTTATTTGATTATAATGTCGGTATACCGAAATAGGGTAAAAGTTCCTATCACAATGAATTCTATAGCAAAGAAAAACATAAAGTATCTTAATTCAGCATTTAACAAGTTTATATCAAAATATAAAATAGATTACAGTGCTGATTATAATGGAAAAAACATTAATTTTATCATCGGCTAATTAGGGTGAACTCATTAATTTACCTCAATCGCGCCTGTTTGGAAATAGCTTGACCTACTCAAAATCCAAATCCTAATCATGTTTCTTAATTTAGCATTTAACAATTTTATATCAAAAGATAAAATAGATTACAGTGTTGATTATAATGGGTAAAACACTAATTTTATCATCTGCTAATTAGGGTGAAATTATTAATTACCTCAATTAAAGCCAAACAATTAGAAATTCCTCCTTTATAAATACTTTGATAGAGAATTATTTGATATTTATACTCCTTTTTCATATCAAAAGCTTTTCTCATTTTCTGAATTATGATTTCAACTTCCGATTTCTATATTTTTTTTTTTTTCTCCATCTGACTCTTTTTCAGGCTAAGTCCAATGGACTCCCAATTGTAGCTAAAAGCTACAATTGGGAGTTGACTACCCCAATTTTATACTCCAAGAGGCTCAACACAATCAAGAATCCTATTTGAAAACCCCAATTTGAGACTTCAACATAACTACATCTATGGAGAAAAAAAGTTAGCCACAATTATTTTCTTTTATTTTTAAATACTTTTTCTTATATTGATGTTTATTTTCCTTTTCTTTTTTTATTGTTTTGCTTATGTATGTGATTTATATTTTGTTGTGGATTTATTTTTTTTATAATTTAATTTAAATTTTAATAAGTCTTATTTAATATATTTTGAAAAATTTAAAAACAAATTAATCAATTTTAATCTTTTGAAAAATATAAATGATATATTTCTAAAATTTATAAAAAATTGACAAAAATTCTTATAATTATAATTTAAATATTAAAAATAATTTCTAATATTTTTTAATATATATAAATTATCAATAATCAAAAACATTATTGAAATAAAGTTAATTTATAAAATTTTAAAATTGGGGTTTTGAAATAGGGAAGCTGTTGGAGCAAATCTATTATAGGGAGTTAAAATTTGAGATAAAGTAAGTGTTGACCCCCGATTGTAGCTAAATATCTGGCAAGCTGTTGGACTTAGCCTTACCCCTTCATGCCCAAATCTCTCTTCCTCCCAATTGGTTGATTTGTGTTCTCTCTATATATGCGTGAGTGTATATTTAAAATATCATGAGAGATAAAGAAAACTTAACTTGAAGTATCATGAACCGTGAAGGAAAATTTCGAACAAAAAAAAAAAAAAAACCGTGAAGGAAAATCCCCCTCCCCAAACAACCAAAAAAATTTAACACTTATGCTAAAATATTTTCTAAATTTTTAAATTTACATAATTACCCTTAAAAAATATTATTAGTGGACTAAAGCCTACATTTTACTTTTGTTTGTTTATTTCACTTTGACCCACACTAAATTTTTAGGGTATTACATTTTTCCCCACTAACAAAATGTTTCAACCTCTAAAACTTATTCTGCAAAATATGTATGCATGAATTTAACACTTTTTTTTAGTTTGTTAGTGTACAATAAATGTACAGTTGAAATGGCTTGCATTGGTGGCCTGATCATAATAGGTCTATCATTTCTTTGACAATCAAATATTTGAAGGATGAATGGACAACTCTTGGCATCATTAAGAGGATATGCTTCATCATATACCCATTTTCCATCAAAAAAATCACATGAAGCGGCACTAATTGATTGTGTTCAGAGTCGGCTCGGGCCCAAAGCAGCCCAAGCGGACGCTTTGGGCCCCAGTAATTTGAGGGTCAAAAAAATATTACATGTATAATATAGGTAGTTTTAGATGTAAAAATTAACGTAGGTGCAATAGTTAGCTTAGTGGAAACTTTAACGGTTCTACTGTAATAGCTTAGTGTATCATTATTTTTTTTCTTTAAAAAAACTTGAAAGAGAAAAATATCAAAGGCCCCATTTTTGTTTTTCGTCTTAGGTACGTGAGACACTCGGGCCGGCCCTGATTGTTTTAAGCATGAACTATCACTAACAAACCGATAGCTATAATGCTTATACCCATGGAATCAAATTTTAGCTTAAAAGGGTTTCTAGTACAATTAATAGTTGATTCCGCTAAAACATAACTTAAAGTTATTTCGGTAGAAGAAGAATAGTGGAAAATATATTTATATTAACATGTTCATTAATATCTATTCGGTCGTTTCATGTTCAAATGGCGCATGCTGAGTCTATTCACTACAAGAAATAGTAGCATTAGCAGGAAAGCTATTGCGGCAACAACTAAAATGGCCTTTAATAATATTTTTAAAAATCAAAATGGCCTCTAATTATATTTTTAGCGGCAATATTTGCCGCTAAAGATAAAGTTAATAGAGGCAAAAACAAATAATTTGCTACTAAAAGTATCTTTAGCGAGGAACTTATAGAGACAACAAATAACGAACTATTAGCAGCAAAATTAACATTTTTAGTGTTAAATTTTTTCCCCCTAAAGATAATATTTCTTGTAGTGATTGCACAGAAGACACTGAGGGAGTTAAAGTCCATGAAAGACATTGTCGAACAAAAGTTGCTTTTCGAGTCATATCGCAAGCATACCTTAAAAAATGATGTAAATGAGGTACTTGTTTCAACTTTAATTTTTCATGTCAGAATAAAGATAATATTTTACGCAATTATATAACAGGATAAGGGTTATCTTATCTCAAACAGGTGAAAAGAGCCCTTATGCGTGTAGCAAAGGTGGAGGAAATTACAAGAAAAGGGCTGTCTAAAATGGAAAGAGACTGCAAAAGATTCTGCAAAATCATGGTGAGTATTATTCTTTAAGTCTAGTATTAAAACGTGATAAAGATTTTAAGGTGCTTGATCTTACCTGATATTTTGATATATACCATTGTTTAAACTGTAGAAATTAACCGAGACCGATCTTACTGCTTCTACGAATGAAGTATGTAAAGAGAGAAAGAAGGTTAGATTTGCAGATGAAGCTGGAGGATCGCTTTGCCATGTTATGTCTTTTAAGAATAATAAGACTTTCCCAGAGTCTTCTAATGCGAAAGAAAAAGATCAAATATAACCTTGTTATAAGAGATTATTACCCAGAGGGTCTTGAAAACACCACCTCGTGACCTAACAAGACCGGCTCTTTAGCCTCTTCTTACTAAAGGTCACAAACTAATTTTAACAATACGAGCCAAAAAATCAATTACTTATTTACCCTTTTTTTATTTTTTATTTCTCTATTATACTTATTTAATCAGAAATATTTGTAAAACCTAATATTTAGTATTTCTTTCTCATCTCTCTCCTCTTATCTCTCTCCTCCCATCTCTTTCACGTCAAAGCTTCCAAAGCACCTCTAAAGCTTGACAACTCCGGCGAGCATTAAATCCACTGCTCAGGACATCCGTTCGTCTTCTACCGGAGCAAAGCAACACCGGTGAAGATTGAGCTTCGTGAAGACACCAAATCGGAAGATCAATTCGTGCTGCGTTAGATCTGTGATTCGGAGTAGTGCAGCAGTTGAATCACAATGAGTTGTTATTCTCTGTTCAGCTTTACATCTTCTCTTTAGATCTGTTCGGTTTGTAGTGAGTTACTCACCGCCGGAATGTTTATTCTTCAAAAACAAAGAAGCAGCGCCTTCGACCCTTCTGACTTTATTATTTCCATCCTTAAGTGCATCAATAAACCTTCTCTGTATTTTACTAATTTGATGTGGGTTGCTGCTGCTTATAGGTCACACGCTCTTGGTTAATTAATGACAAAAAAAAACGTTGGTGGATCAAAATTGAAATGGTCAAATTACATTCAATCACATGCGGTTGTTGTGTGATCTTCTTTTCTTTTTTTTCCAAATCTTTTTTCTAATTGATGACTTTTTGGTGTACAAGATGCTACCTTTTTTTTTTCCAAAAGATGCTACGCATCATAGCATTTTTTTTGTTGGTTTTTTTTATGTAAATGATGTAATTTGTGAAGAAATTATTTACTACTTTTTTGTGTAATTAGCTTTATATTGTAATTGTAGTTTATTAATGTGATTATAATGTAATAATTTTATTTTGTAATGTAAAATAGATTTTTGTATTAAATTCAATAATTTTTGTCTAAATGCTCAGCATTTTACTGATTATACGAGAAATGTTCAGTAAATTTACTGATTATGCAAAAAATACTCAGCAAGTTACTGAGCATGCTCAGTAAAGATATTGAGCAAACTAGCATGTTCAGTAAAGTCATTCAACAAAAAAAATCGAATACTCAGCATTTTTTTCGATACTCAGAACTTTTTTCCAATACTTAGCAATTTTTTTCATGCTCAGTACTTTTTCCATGCTCATTACCCCAGACTCAGAACTTTTTTCCACGCTCAGAACTTTTTTCCACGCTCAGAACTTTATTCTACGTTCAGAACTTTATTCCATACTCAGAACTTTTTCCATACTCAGAACTTTATTCCATACTCAAAACTTTATTTCATACTCAGAACTTTTTCCGGCGGTGGCCAGAGGTGGCCGGCGGTGATCGGAGCTGAAAATTATTTGATGATTAATGAAGGAGGAGAGAGAAAAAATGATAAAGGAAGAGAGAGAAAAAATGATAAAGGAGGAGAGAGATTAATGGTAATGGAGGAGAGAGAATAATGGTAGTGGAGGAGAGAGAAAGAATTAATTTTTTTGTCTTATATGCACTAGAAGGGTAGTTATGACATTGGATATCTTATTGGTTTCTAAGAAGGAGAGAGAAATTGACTAGCTCCTATGTGTCACTACAATAATCTTTAAGACCTTATAGGTAATTGACCCTTGTTATAATTGTGTTTTAGATTTTTGTTGTACTATAATGAATCTCAGCTTTTTTTTGTTTTTTTTTTTTTGTTTATATTTCTATGTTATACCATAAAATATGGAAATATATATATATAAAGGGTTAATGCCCATTAAACACCTGCCACCTTACACCTTTGACCATAAAAGGCACCTTGCTGCAAAATACAAAAATACCCTTGTCCCTTATTTGCTCTTCTTCAACAGCGCTGCCGGCCGATTCTCCCACTCACCACAAATTTGCTTTTCTTTAACAGCGCTGTGGCCAACGATCTCTTCCACAAGTCTGCTGTTGCTATGTCTACAAATCTTGTACATCACGAACGCACAAAGCATGTAGACATCGATTGTAAGATTACTCGAGAGAAGATTCAAGCTGGAGTAATAAAACTTTTCCACATTCCTTCAAATCTTCAAATTGCTGATATGTTTACTAAACCATTGGCCTCACTCATTTTTCATAAGAATTTTCCCAAGCTGAACATTTCTAACATTCATGCTCAGCTTGAGGGGGGCTCTTGGAGTACAAGACTTGATAAAATACAGCTGGAAAAGATAGAAAAGAAGAACTCAGGGACTAAATTGCAAATAGACGAATTAGTTAGTTAGTTTGTTATACTTTAGCCTTTGATCATTATCGTGTATATATATAACACGAGAGTTGTAACTCAAAACTAACAAGAAAAGATTCTTTTACTCTCTCTCTCTTTCTTCATTTCCTTCTCTCTTCTTCTGCAAACTTTTATTCTTGTTCAAAGCTTTATATTCTTGTGATTGTTGATGATCAATTGAGATTGATCACTAATAGTTTAAGAACTATTAGATTTATCAGGGAAAGTTTGTATAACATAAGTTGATTAACGTGCAAAAACTGGACAAAAAATCCAATGACAAATGAGTAATAAGATTTTTTCCCAGAACTGAGAAAAGACTAAGCAAGTGCAGTTTTGGACTTGTGCAAGTGTAGTTTTGGACTTGTGCACTTTTGTACTTGTGCAAGTGCACTTTTGGACTTGTGGCAAATGTTAAGTACTGGGAAAAATTCTCAGAACTCAGAAAATGCTAAGCAAGTACACTTTTGTACTTGTGGACTAAATGTTGAGTTCTGGGATAGATTCCCATTACTCAGAACTCGGAATAGGCTAAGCAAGTCCACTTTTGTACTTGTGGACTAAATGTTGAGTTCTGGGATAGATTCTCATTACTCAGAACTCGTATTGTACTTGTGCAAGTCCACTTTTGTACTTGTGCAAGTGCACTTTTGGACTTGTGGCAAATGTTGAGTACTGGGATAAATTCCCAGAACTCAGAAAACGCTAAGCAAGTACACTTTTGTACTTGTGGACTAAATGTTGAGTTCTGGGAGAGATTCCCATTACTCATTTGAATTGTTTTTTTCTTCTAGTTTTTCAACGTTAATCAATCAACTTATTCTATACAAACTTTCGCACAATTCAATCATAATTTCTTACTTTCCCAATACTCAAATATCATGATTCAGTGGAGATGTCAATCTATCTTTGAATACAGCAAATGAATTGGATAAAAAGAAATAATGCAGGGACCAAAATGCAAATGGTTTCTTCTACATAAAAATTAGTTAGATTACAGCTATATCTAGTTAGACATGATTGTATATAAACTAGTTTTGTACATTGTAACTGTAACAAGAAATAAAACATCTCGTCTTCCTCTCTTATTCATTCTTCTTCTTATTCTTCTCTCTGTTTCTTTATTTTTCTTGCTAAATTCGTCATTAATGGGTGCTCTCATAATTTACAGTGTTTGTGTATATGCTGATGATTTAAACGAAAGAGAGAGAACGGCTATCATAGTTATTTGTTTATGAACTCGTGGAGAGAGAGAGCGGCGGCGGTAGAAAAGGGTAGGATAGGATAAAAATTAAAAGAGGTGCCTTTTATGGGCAAAAGAAGAACGGCAGGGGTGAGGGGGCATTAAATTTGATTTGAGGTGTTTCTTGGACATTAATCTATATATAAATTGTGATAAGTTATATCTGAAGGGCGCTTTTGTTTTATTGCTGATACTCTTCACTATTTACCTTTATTTTTTTATTTCTGGTTCATAGAAATCGAAAAGGGAGAGAGTTTAGACCATAGCACAGGTATTTCCCTAACCGGAATATGTGGTTAACCTTCTTTCCACCCAAGTTATCCATATCTGCGCGCATCTATTTTCTTGATAGGGGAGCTAAATCCATATATTCTATGTTCCTTAGGTTTGATTTGATATGACATACATTTGTGGGTACAGTAAACTAACTCCAGATAGCCACAAACATCTTACACTCCAAAAATATATGTCTCATACTCTTGCAACCAGCATCACATACCATACACTCCGGCTAATTTCTTGCCCCTCTCTTGTGTAAATATTTAGCAAATGGTATCCGATCAAGGCATCAAGCGCTAAACTCTCAACAAAGACCCAGTTCTTTTGCAAGCATTTGATTTATCTAACTAAATCCCATATAGAATTTGTTTCTCCCTGTGCCAAAACTAAGCAATAGAAGGCAGATATCACAGAAAAGGGTCTAAGACGATACTCAGCTCCATTTAAAAATATTTTCCATCAGCGCCTTCCATTTCAGTTACAACTCCAAAAAAATTTTATACAGATAATTTAACCCACACAACATTTTGATGTAGCCTAGCTTACCAAGAAGGACCGTGTTGTAGCTCTTGGATTTACTTAGACTTAACCCTTCTTCCGATTTAGGCCTACATATCTGCTCCAATCCACCTAGTGTATTTTTCAATCTTTCATCCGAAGAGCCCTATATAATATCCCAACCAATACGATCGATTCCCTCACAAACATATTCCTTGAGTTTCATTATCTGCATTTGATACCTCGGGATAACACATAAGACTGATTTGGTCAACATGATACAACCCACCAGAGATAGGTTCTTTGCCTTCCAAGTAGCCAATTTGTTTCAGATGTGCTCTGTATTTTCTTTTAGAACCCCTTAGGTAGGTGAACCGATTGTCTAGGTGCTCCTAAGTAGGTTTCAAAAGTTTTGCTTAAACAAAATCCACTTTGAGGTGCCAACCCTGATTTAATATCGCCCTATACATTCCTTGAAACATATATAAGTGGTTTTTCTGCGCTCATTGTTTGTCCTACCTAACCACAAAAGATCTGCATGGTCCAATAATAGTTGTTATATTTAAATGTAGGAGGGTGAGACCCCACTTAATCATCTATCAGCTGGTTCAGGAAGTGCGAGCATCAACTTGAAGAGTTAAGAAGGTAAAAAGAAATTAAAGCTTGTAGTCAACTGAGGGGGACTCCTATTTCACATATTTTCTTTGCTGATGATCTAATTTTATTTGCGGAAGCTTCTGTTAATAATTTTTTGTTATTACAGGATTCTTTGGATTTGTTTTGCCGTGATGCGGGTCAGACTATCAGCAAAGAGAAGTCGATAATTTATTTTTCGAAGAATGTGATAGAAGAAGTGGCGGCGAGTATAACCTTAATAAGTGGATATCATAGGAGTGAAGGAATTGGAAAATGCCTTGGGGTTACTATACTTTCGGGGCGTAGGCCAAGAGGTTTCTTTGGTACATTGATTAATGATCTTCGTGGTAAATTGGCAAAGTGGAGGGGCAATTCTTTATCTTTAGCGGGTCGCATCACGCTAGCTCAATCGGTACTTAGTGCAGCTCCTATGTATATCATGCAAGTTGAAAGATTGCCAGGGTACGTATGTGAGGAGATTCATAGAATCCGAAGGGAGTTTATTTGGGGGTCATCGGAAGATAGGAAGTCTGTACATTGGGTCGCCTGGGGTGAGATATGCAAGCCTAAAGAGATGGGTGGTTTAGGATTTCGATGTGCGGAGGACATGAATAAGGCTCTCTTGGGTAAGTTGGGGTGGAAGTTGATCCACAATAAATATTCTTTGTGGCCTGTTGTGATGAGAGAAAAATATTTTAAGGGACCTCCGTTACAATATCTGAGGAAACAAAATGATTCTCAGATATGTAGGGCCATCGAGGAAGGTATTGCCGTAGTTAGACGGGGATCCCGATGGTCTCTACATAGCGGGAAAGATGTGTCCTTTTGGTACGATTGGTGGGTGGGAGACTCGCCCCTCATTGATCATGTTATTGGTGTTTTTGAGATGAGCGAGGTGGATAAACGTGTATGTGATTATGTTCGAGAAGATAGATCATGGGATTGGGATAAGTTTCAAGGGTTTCTCTCAACTTCAAAGGTATTGGAGATTGCGAGTGTTAGGTTGGGCGAGGAGGGGATGGATAGTGATGTCCTGTCTTGGAATCATGAACCTAATGGAGATTTTTCGGTAAGATCGGTTAGGAATGGTGATCATAATGTCTTGGATACGGAGGAAATTTAGAAGAAGGTGTGGGGGTTGAAGTGTCCTCAAAGAATTCGAGTCTTTGTATGGCGCGCGATTCGGGAAAGATTAGCCACGAGAGGTAATCTTTCTAAAAGGGGTGTTGAAGTTTCAGAATCTTGTGTAGTATGTAATTGTGCAGTGGAAAGTGCGGTCCATTTATTCCGCGATTGTATCAGAGTTAGAGGTATATGGACTTGTCTTAGGAATGAGGTTGCTCTCCAGGGTTCTTGGGAAGATAAACGGGAGAGGGAAGCATCTGTTTTGAGGGGAGTCAGTAATGCGTCAAGGGGAGGCAGGATATTTGGAGCGCTACAGATGGGAGAAGGGGGGAGGGATTTGGATAGGGTGTTGGGACCTGTACAGGAACATAATTTTTGTTTATTGCAGGATCAGTCCCTGGGTGATTCTTTCCTTTTAGATTGCTGCAGGTCTCATCTTGTGCAGCGAGATGCTTCCACATCAGGTCTGCATCAGGAACGAGTCATCAGCAACGCTCCTACTGGCGCGACTTCAGATCAGGAACAGACTCAGCGAGTTTCAGGCCTGGAACAAGATGCGAGCTGGGGAATCAGTGCAGTAAAGGTGGCGAATGGACCAGCTGATGCAGAAATCCAGGGCTGGTGGGAGAAGAACTTGTCGAGCAATAAATTATTTGCAGGGATTGAATGGAATGTCCTTTTTGGGGCCCTAATAGACACAATATGGAAATGCCGAAACCAAGTGATATTCAAAGGGGAAGCTTTTCCTACAGAGTTAGCAATCATTCGAAAAGAGAAATACTCTGCAACTGCATTCATGAAATTTTGGGGACAAGCACCGGGTCAGATTCCATCGCGAAAAGTTACTCTATCTCTTGTTGGATGGACTAAGCCAAGTAATGGATTTAAGCTTAACACAGATGGTGGTTGTAATAGTCGGCTAAAGATAGGCGGAGGTGGAGGACTAATTCGGGATAGCAATGGCGATTTGCTGAGCGGATTTCATATGAAAATTCCTAACGACAAACCCATTTTGGTTGAATTAATTGCTCTCTGTGAGGGGATATGCATAGGAGAGAGGTTGGGCATCCAAGAATTAAGCATTGAAGTGGACTCAAGGGAGGTTGTCGAATTGGTTCAGAATGTAGCACCTGGGAAGGGTCCGGGGGCGATATGGATAAAACAGATACGTGCAACACTTGCTCGGAATAGAGGTTTCTCGCTTCGGGGAATTTTTCGGGAGGCTAATTCGTGTGCAGATTGGCTAGCAAAGGAGGGATGGAAGAGCAGCGAGGACTATGTATTGTTGGGAGATCCACCTGATGGTATTTGGAGTCTTCTAACAAAGGATCGAATGGGATGTAAGGTGCCTAGGGCCATCTACAATTCTCAATTGATCAATAATGTATTAAGCTAGATAGATTTTGTTCACGTAACACGATCCTTGGATCTCCGATGTAATTAAAAAAAAACTGAAAAAAAATGATATAGCTTGAAACTATATTATCAAAAGTAGTTGGTTTACACATTCTTAAATTGATGAGAGATGTCGTGACATATTCCTTAGATTAGTTTTAATCATCAATACATATAATAAATGGTGTTGTTGAGATATAAAATCTCATTAGAATGCTTTCTCCTAACGGTTTGGATTTTTGGTTGAGTTGGCAATTTAACATGGTATCAGAGCTCCACGGACCTTGAGATCCTGGGTTCGAGTCTCTCGACCGCCACCCACTTTATTCTGCACGTGCAAGCTTAGCTCCCTTAAGCCTTCTATGGGCACTCTTCTCTACTAAGCTTGCACGTGAGGGGGCGTGTTGAGATATAAAATCTCATTAATAGAATGCTTTCTCCTAACGGTTCGGACTTGGTTGAGTCGGCAATTTAACAGGTGTTAGTCATGGATTAGTTTGAAATGACTAAATGAGTATCATTTTGGTTTTTTGATAATATGTGTACAGGAACGACCATGGTAGCTAGAATTCTTTCTGGAAAGAAAAAAAAAACTAGAATTCTTGGAAAATTACTTCATATGGTGGAAAAATTAATCGGGAGCAAGTACTCTATGTCTCCCACAATAATAGTGTACTTCTTCCGTCTCTTTTTATTTGTCTAATTTTTTTTTTAAAAAAAATGTCTAATATTATTTGTCTATTTTTTAATATTAAAAAAAGAATTTTATATTTTTTCTAATTTTATCTTTAATTAAATAGTATAAAGAATATTGTAGTAAATAACTTCTATGTATATTAATTAAGAGAAAATATGTAAAAAAAATTATTAAATACATTTTTTAATCTTTGTGTATTAAAAAGTGGACAAATAAAAATGAACTAAAAAAAGTAATTCAAAGGTAAAATTAATCTAAGTGTTTGTGCTTCTAGGAACTGTCCTCGCCTTTTTCTTCATTGCGCACCCATATGTCAACAAAGCGGAGAAAGCTTTGAAAGCACAGAGTATTTAATTACATTTTTCTAGACAATTGCAAACTGAAAGAAGTCCAATAATTAATTGTCATAAATATGAGGAAAATACTAATGAAGGCCACTTTTTTTTTGTACCTTTATGTTTTAAATCCAAACTAAAAAAATCTACTTTTAAAAGTCTTTAATTACATTCTAAAGTATTTTTACTATTTTACCCCTATCCAGTTCAGCGTGAGGGTACAGACCCACGAAGATTGAACGGGCTGTACCCATGACCTCTTTTTTAAGTCCAGGTACTTTTTTTTATGTAGGTTTTTTTTGTTAAGTACAAATACAAGGAGGCGCATGGCCCCATAGTTTTTTACTTCATGTGTATGACCCATAACGAGTTTTATTTTCATTCAGTTTTAATCGATGTCTTTTATTCAAATTTTTGGTTAATGGGGCTGGCCCCTTCACTAAAGACATACATGTCTCTGTAACCAATGGACTGTATTTTTATTACCTATAATGGAAAAGAAAAAAAACACAATGAAAAGAAAAACCATTTCTCACACAACAGGGCCAGCCCCATTACCAACAACAATTATTTTTTGGGCTGGCCCCATCAGCAGACAAAAAAAACAACAAAAATAGCACACAACCCAAACCCTATAGTGGGCTGGACCATTGCCTCGCAACAAGAAAAAACACCAGGAAACCATACGAACTACTCTTCAACGCATCAAGGGGCTGTACCATCGGAACTGGACGTGCGAATGGTCTGGCCCCATCATGACCAACCCTTCGGAGGTCTGGCCCCACCAAGACAGAACACGAAACAAAAAAATTGGGGATGTACCTCTGTCGCACGAAACAAAAACACAGAAGGGTGATGGTCGAGATCCAGCGTTAGTGTGCAGCAGAGATGGAGATGGTGAAGCCGAGGAGATCCACGGTGCAGCAGCAGGCTTGATGTTCTAGTCTTCTTCACGAACGGAGGTCCACGGACGGAGATCCTGGTCTTCTTCACGAACGGCGTAATAGATCTGATGCAGCCCCATGGTGGCGACGGCGGTAGTGCATCGACGCGACGGGGATGTCTCGCAGTGACGCGAGAATGAAAAAAACCAGATCTGTATCTAGTTCGACCATGGTAAGCAGCAAAGAGGATAGACGGCAGTAGGGTTCATCTCTCGAACACGGTGGCGCAGTTCCTGATGCGGCGGTGGTGCAGATCTCGAGCATGGTCGCGCAGTTCTGGGAACAGAAATGGGGATGAAGGTCGATCTCGGCGGTGGTGGGATGGCGGTTTTGACTCGTCTGACTCGTGGTGGTTGTGTAGATCGGGGGTGAAGGTCGCTCTCGGCGATGGTGCTGCTTCCTCTGCAAATAGAGTGAGCCCGACTCAAGCACTTTTCTGATCATGGCGCATACCGAGGGTCACACTATATCCCAACACTTCTGATAAAAACCCATTGTCATTCCGTCTAGGTCTGGCGTCTAGTGAGGTTCCATCTAGAATAGAGTGATACGAATCGCCTCATTCGAGATAGGATCCCTTAACAAACTGATAGAATATGGATCAAGAGACTGAAGTCGAGGTAGAAAAAACTAAATTGGTGAGGCATCCTCTAACAAAAAAGTGTCTCGGAGAAGTCTCTTACCAGGTTCTCTCTGCTATCTCATCTATAATTGCCACATGATTGTTGTTTTTAATAAGTGGTTGATTCTTATTTCACTGCTTAACCAAAAACGATATATTAATATATGATAAAATCTAGTGTTACGTTCTCCTGAGTGTATCCATTGTTCTAGCTTTCTGATATCGATTCATCTCTTCATGTTTGAGTACACCCTCATATTCTTTGTTGAGTCTCTTTTTTAAGCTCACTAAAGATCTGTTGTAAAACCGTTGAATCACCTTTTGTATACCAGTAATACAAGCCAATGGCCTTTTCTTCTTGCGGAAAATATTCCCAAATGTGTTAAATTTCCATTCCCATAAATCTTGTCAAATAATCTCAAAATTATCCTCAAGACTACAACTATATCCCCTTTATTTATCTTTAAACGAAATCTACTCTCCAATCTGAATTGTCGATTGCTATATTATTTTAGGTTGTTAATTAATTTTTTAAATTATAATTTATAAATATTTTTAATTATATACTTGAATAAGTAATATAAATATCAAAGTAAAAATATGATAATTTAATTTAATAATAATAAAATTAAATTAAGTTAAGATTAATAAAAATGAAGATAATTATTAATGAGTGGATCCCACAATGATAAAGTATTGAAAAATAATACATGAGGTTATATAGTCGAGTTAGATTTATCTAGCTCAACCCCTATAAATCTAGCTTAGGCCTAGAGAATTTTTTAGAATCTAGCCAAAAAAGTATGATATTTGAGATGAAATTTGCGAGAGTAGATTTAAGAGAAATATAATTCTCCTATTGGACTTCCTCTTAGGGGAAGTAATACTCTAGGTGGCTAAAGGGAGGGGTCCTGTTGGGACATGGGTTGAAGATATTCGCGTTATTTCGGCAAATAATAAGTTTTATGTGGTCAAGAGTATATATAAAGAAGTTAATGTGTGTGGAGTGGTTGTCTAAGGCGTGTCTATGACAAGTCCATGTTTACTAGACGTATAGCGATCCACCAGACGGGATATATATAAAGCCTACTCACAGGAGATAGGTTTGGTTGATCGACATTGAGGTTGATTAATAGCCCGGGTTTGGTTGAGGATATGATTTATACCACGGTATCTGGACCTACTTTGTAATTAAAAAATAAAAAGTATTAGAAATTTATTAATCGCATAAGTAATGTAAATCAAAATAGGAAAACGAACTATACACTAAAACTATAGAACACTCATAATACCACTCTATATTTAATAATGTTACCTTTTGTATGCATTTTAAATTGATAAGGGTGTTATATAGTTACACATAAAATTTGTTAGGATAGATATAAGAGTAATGATGGTTGACAATGCAGGATATAGGAAAAAATGGAGGCTCTAAAAGAGACAAGATGCCAAGCATGTGAAGGCCTAATTCTCTAAATCAACGATTATGGATTCTTTGGTAGTGCAACCACCACAAAAGTGTGTTCCAAATGGCACAATGAAATGGTATTGAAGAAAGAACTACCTAACCCATAACCTCATCCATTTAAAATATTGTCCATAGTGGTTCCAGCAACATTGAGAAAGATGCATGCATCACAAACATTGTTGATGTTCATTGTTCACGCCAGTCCTGTGGAACTAAAATTCATTCCCAAACATGAGTGGGCAGAGTTAAATTAATAAGCATCATAAGTTTACACTTTTTTTGTTTATGTTGTTGAGAAAATCTACTGGAATAATGCTTAGTATAGCGCTAGGTAGGATTGAGAAAATCAGAACAGAAAAACCGAACCAACCCAGAAAACCAAGAAAACCGAAATGCCAAAACAAAAAACCGAGAAATCAGATTGTTTGGGATTTAAATTTTAAAAAACCGATAAATTTCGGTTCTCTTTGTGATATTAGGCAAAACCAAAACTGAAAAACCAATTAATAAGCCAAACTAGAATGAGGAGAAGTAAAAGATGGGTGAAAGTGTAAGACATCATTATGTAATTAAATTTAAAGTGCATCAAAATTTGAATAGTCCTGGACATAAATATTAATGACTAACAAGATGAATGTTTGGGAAGTGAAAAAATTTATTATATTATTTTATGTATATTAAGTGTAATATATGGCTTGGCAGGGTTGCAGAGAATGATTGTTAATTTAATTAACATGTGTTCTTTAAATCATTTAACAAAATATTTACTTATGTTAAGAGTTTCTCAATCAAGTAGAAACGAAGGTTCCAAAAACAAACTAGATCCCTACTGAACCTGGCCCAATCCTGAACCAAAACAGATTATGGGACCAATTTTAAAACTGCACAACAAAGCCAAACTCATACCGAAATCGACTTAAGTGAACCAAAAATCGATCAAGCCGAACCAACACTGCTAATTTGGTTCAGTATATAAATCCCTAAAACCTGAAATTTTTGGTTTCGGTTCTGGTTTTAGCCTAAAATAGTGTCGAACTTTATCATAAATTTTGATCCTGGTTTTATCCCAAAACTCGATCTTACAACCAGGTCGCATAAGTCTCGTGCATTAGGAATATTAAATTAGTATCCCTGGTATACATCCACAATGTAACTTAGAATTCTTACAACTTATTCTCACTAGATGGGAGATTCCATATTATACACTTATTGAATTGAGAGTTATAATAACATCATAGGTCTTTCTCTCAAATGTTTAAACACACATATTTTATTTTTACATGTCATAGTTGAAGTACTTGGTAGACGTAAAGAGACTTCAACCCCCCATACGTGGTTTAGTCCTTGCACCATATGTGGAAGAAACATATTTTACCTTATCAAGAGTGATTGACAATATTTAAGAATCAAAATAAATAAAGTGGTGTGATATTTATACGTTAATCATAATAATTGATGAGAGATAGTAGATGGTTCAATGTGAGGAAAAAGAACAAGCTTTTAATTTTGATGCTTAAACTATATATCTGGATCTCTGTGAATTTGGTTTACAATATTTGAGATATGATGCTCTAAATGAAGACACTTACTATAAAATTATATTGAAACGCCTTCACTCTCAACGAATTCACATTTTCTTGTTGTCGGTGATCCAAAGGAATATAACAATGACGCAGTAACTTGTGAAAAGTAGTTTACCTATTTAGAGTTACAATATTATGTATGGGTTGTTTGCTAGATATATTGTACAACCATTTGTTAATATCCAACATGATTGGATCAAACCAATATTAATCGGATATTACAAGGCCCGCTCATTCGGATGGGCCATCTTTTTATTTTTTTTTAAAATATGGTTTTAGGTTTTGGGTTAATGTATTAAATTCCGCATAAAATTGCCGGACCCTATAAATACACTATATAACATATCTCTATCTATCCTAATCCATTTTAACCTAGTTTATTTTATATGCAGCCGCATCCAAAAACATTCAATTTGTTAGTCTCAGATTCTTCTTCAAAATCAAAATATCCATGAAATTAAAGGCTTCCATCAATTAGTCGTGGCTAAATGAGGAGCAAACACAGTGAAAGGATTGATATAGTGTGTATACCAACCAAATGGAATTTTGAGAGGCATTGCCATGTATCAGAGCAGTTGGACCATATACCTAGTGTTATGATGATTACTTTAGAAGGGGTTAGATAAGTAATTCTTACTATTTTCAATTCAAATGTATTAAAAATGTCATTTTGTCACTTTCTTCGATTCTTTAGTGTATGATTTACTAATTTTAAATTGTCAAGACATAATATACACACACACATATATATATATATATATATATATATATATATATATATATATATATATATATATATATATATATATATATATATATATATATATATATATAACATATTCTTCAAAGCTTACATTATCTTCGTATTTCTATGTTTGAATCTATGATTTATTTCCAAATATACGAAAAACATTTATTTGTACTTTATACATAGATTTAATACTTATTTATTTTGAATGAATCGCATGATAAAGTAAGAAAAATAATCACTATATAACTTTTTATATTTTGCACACAGATTCATCTACATAATTTTGACTTATTGTCATTTCAAGAGACGGTCTTTGGTCATGTCATTTCAATCGACTAACAACATTATTAATTGTCACGGTAAGATTACTTGTTATTTTACTATGTTATATATACTAAATGCCTAAATAATGTAGGATACTAAGATTATAAAAATTAGATTAATCTTGTGTTTGGCCATATAAGGTATATCACTATTTCAATTTGAGATAGTATGGTAAGTCTGTAAAATTATTATGTATACGTAATACCACTAATTATTGTTATTAAAATTAATTATTCTTGACCCGCTCTTATAAATGAAAAACGTCACAATATAGTTTTTTACATTTTGAACGCGTGAAAACTTAAGTCCTTATCGTAAAATCCATCTAAAAAATCACGAGGCAACTATTTATATAATTGTCTAACATGTACATGATAATGAATTATCCATTAGAAGATTCTCATACCTAACTTTTGTATCTTTTGTATATTAATTAATAACTGGAGAGATTTAAAGATATTAAAAGAAAATATATAAGAGAAAAAATAATTTATAAACTTGTATGTGTACTTTTGTTGTATTTTTTTTATAAATTCAACGAAGAGTGATGTCCAATCTTGATAAATTTGACTGTGTAGTTGATTTAAATATTTTTAAAATATTTAGAATATAATTGTACAATTATATTTTATTTAAATTTTTTATGATTACTTTTCTTAAGTTATCGTCATCAACAATCTCTTTTCAACCTAGAAATATTTTCACGACACCTCCTTAACATTATTATCATCGTAATCGATATCTCACATATAAAACAATCCATATTTACAAAATCTTATAAGAAAATCTTACTATAAACATTTAAAAACCATGTTAGACAGAGACAGGGACGGAGCCACGTGATGAGGTGGGGGGGCCATGGCCCCCCTGGATATTTAGAAAAAAAAATTCCTTTATATAAAAAAAATTAATTATATGTTATTTTTTACCCTTAAATTTTAAAAAATATTCATTTGGCCCTTCTTTTAAAACCATTTATTTGGACCCCTTAAAATTTCAGAATCTTCATTTGATCCTTTAATTTTAAAATTTTATTTTATTAAATTTATAATTATATTATTTTTTCAATAAATTATATGTTTTTTGTATTAAATAAAAAATAATCAATTAAAAAAATTATATCAAGACTTATAATGCATTTTTATATAATATAAAGCTTTATTTTAAAAAAAATTTATAATATATAGACCTATAGTGCAAATAAGTCCGAAAAAAAATTCGGGGCCGTTCCCCCCGAACCCCCTTGGACCCCCTACTAAAATATCCTGGCTCCGCCCCTGGACAGAGATATTTAGATGCACAAATCATAATCTAATTCACCATTTCATAGTGTATCAAATAAACACAACCCATGAACCCAAAGATTATGAAACTAAAACCCAAAACGAAAAACAAGATTTGACTATATCTTAATTCAATTCTATCAAGATTTATTTCCATGATGATGGTGGATGATGAATATCGTATCTCAATGAGAAAAATTGAACTATATAATCACTTTTAAAATTATTTGTACAATCTTTAGGTCAACAAAAACTAAAAAATAAAACTATTTTATATTCCATAAGGTACACAATCAGCCTAATGTTTAAAGATGATATATTGACTAATTAAAATGTATAATTAAAAAAATCGTATGGAAAGATATCATATTGAAACGTCTAAAGTGTTTTGAAGTTCTGGGTTTGTGACTTTGATGACGATGATAGAATCTTAGATTTGACTAATAAATATTGGAGATAATGAAAAGTAAAAGTGTGATAATGATTTAGATAAAAAAAATAGTGACAAAAGGAAAAAAAAGATTTTTTAACTAAAATATGCTTATAATTTTATAATCATGATAAAAATATATTGATCGAAAGAAAAAAATGATAAAAGAATAAATTGTTTTTTTATCCAGTTTAATTTGTTCGTCTTTTTTGTAACAATTATTTTTAAACAATAAAGTTATTAATTATAATATTTTCTCTATTATTTAATTAAAGGTAATACTAGAAAATGATAGAAAAAAATAAGAAAAATTAAATACTTTTTTTTTAAAAGTTAGAAAAAAACAAAAGAAATTAGATATGTCTTCTCTTTTTATTCTAAGAGTAATGATATTTGTCACCCTTTTTGTATCACCCTTTTATCACCTCCTACGTATATGCCTACATGTACCAATGAATGGATTTCTCTATCTTATTTATTTTTTTTCTATCTTCTATTCAAGGAAATCAGAACATATATATAGAAGGGTGATAAAAAGGTGACATGAAAAGGGGTGACAAATATCATTACTCTTATTCTAATAGTTAATACATATCATTTACTTTTGAAATCCACTTTTTTTTTTTTTTAATTTAGGATAATCAATAATTTTTGGGAATAATTTTGAGTCAAATGCAATAACTCCGAATTGATAAAGAAGAATACAACGGCTAGAATCTCAACATCCCCACCCACATGAAGCTTTTCTTTTCATGTTAACATTTCCCGCCAAACGAAACGCCGTGTTTATCCACCTCCACACTCACACACAGCTAGCTATCTTTACTAGTTCCCTAAAAATAAACCGAAGTACCTTTCGATTCTTCTCACTCCTCGCTTCATCTCTCTCTCATCTTCTCTCGCTGATTCTCCTGTTATCATTACTCAGGTAAGCTGAATTTTAGCAAATTACATTCCTTATAAATTTCATTTACATTACATTTTTATAAATAATCATCCAGTTGTTTCGTTTAGTGATCTTCATTTTCAAATTTTAGGTCCATTCATACTGATCTTAATTCCCAAATTGTTTACTTTTATTAATCAATTGAACGTCTACGGATAACTTTTATTATGACTTAATTATTCTGCGATGCTTATAAATTATTTTTATATAAAAATTCCCAGCCTATAAATTTTGTTGTTAATTAGTAATATAGGTCTCTTAAGTACAATTTACTCAGTTGCATCTATATATAGGTTGAATATGAAGGGAAAGAGCTGCAAGTATGTGCATTATATTAATGCTATAAGATATCAGTCAGAAACCAAAGTGTACAACTTTGATCGTCGTGGAAAGCGAGCCTTCAGATTCAAATCCTTAATCGACATTTACCAATCAGAAGACGACAAAAGGGTTCCTTTGGATTCCAATTTGCAGTCTGACGAAGAAGATGTTGGTTTTAGAGGAAATCCAACCCCAATTGAGTCACAAAACCACTTGAAAAGTGAAGACCTTGAAAACTTGGGTACTGAAGAGGATGATAGTGATGGTAATGATCAGGACTTAAACATAAGTATGAGTAGTGTTCTTGTTGATGAATTGGATATTGAAGGATATCCAACCCCTATTTCCATTATTGAAGATGTGGAGTTTGAGGAGATGTCTGATGAGGAAATTCTGCAGACAAATGAGATGCATAATAGGGCACTGGATTTTCATTTTCTTGGTGATTCATCTGAAGAAGACCTAGACATGGATGAAACTAAGCCTCTTCACTCTACATTCTCCATATTAGACAAGTGTTCCTCACTGAGCAGTCAAGACTTTGGTGCTGCAAATGAATCTTCAGATGAACTCCCTTCCGTCCAAAAGGTAAGGAACATAAAAAATAAAAAAAATTAATTATAAGTCTTATTTGTAAGATCGATTTACTAGTTTATAAAAATTCTGAGTTCAATGATTTCTTTGTGTAGGTACCTGCTAGTGAAGCTGAATGTTCAACGCAGTCTCAAGAATTAAATCAGAAAAAAGTCAAGGGGTCAAATAATGATCGTGTTTCTCGATCTCTACATATTAGCTCTGGATGCAACTCCATAAAAGAGTGTACAGAAAGTGCTATCAAGTTTTCACAGCTTCAAATGGCTCATGCTGATTCTATTGCACAGAAGGCACTAAAGGAGTTAAAGTCCATGAAAGACATTGTCGAACAAAAGTTGCTTTTCGAGTCATATCGCAAGCATACCTTAAAAAATGATGTAAATGAGGTACTTGTTTCCACTTTAATTTTTATTCTCAGAATAAAGATAATATTTTACACAATTATATAACATGATAAGGGTTATCTTATCTCAAACAGGTGAAAAGAGCCCTTATGCGTGTAGCAAAGGTGGAGGAAACTACAAGAAAAGGGTTGTCTAAAATGGATAGAGACTGCAAAAGATTCTGCAAAATCATGGTGAGTATTATTCTTTAAGTCTAGTATTAAAACGTGATACGGATTTTAAGGTGCTTGATCTTACCTGATATTTTGATATTTACCATTGTTTAAACTGTAGAAATTAACCAAGACCGATCTTACTGCTTCTACGAATGAAGTGTTTAAAGAGAGAAAGAAGGTTAGATTTGCAGATGAAGCTGGAGGATCACTTTGCCATGTTATGTTTTTTAAGAATAATAAGACTTTCCCAGAGTCTTCTAATGCGAAAGGAAAAGATCAAATATAACCTTGTTATAATTGTGTTTTAGATTTTTGTTGTACTATAATGAATCTCAGCTTTTATTCTGTTTCTTTTTTTCTTGTTTTGTTTATATTTCTGTGTTATACCATAAAATATGGAAATATATATAAACTGTGATATATCTTAAGGGCGCTTTTGTTCCATTGTTGATACTCTTCATTATTTACCTTTTTTATTTATTTATGGTTCATAGAAATCAAAAAAGAAGAGATTATAGACCGAGATAGCAGATCTTCGCAGGTATTTAACCTCACGGAAAATGTGGTTAACCTTCTTTCCACCCAAATTATCCATATCTGCGCAGATCTATTTGCTTGGTAGGGGATCTAAATCCATATATTCTATGTTCCTTAGGTTTGATTTGATATGACATACATTTGTTGGTACAGTAAACTAACTCCAGATAGCCACATACATCTTACACTCCAAAAATATATGTCTCATACTCTTGCAACCGGCACCACATACCATACACATGGCTAATTTATTGCCCCTCTCTTGTGTGTAAAATTACATTTATCTTAGTTAATGGATTAAAGCTTGTAGTCAACTGAAAAAAAAAATGAAATAGCTTGAAATTGAGTTATCAAAAGTAGTTTTTTTACACATTCTGAAATCGCAACTTCGAATATGGGGAAAGGGTATGCTCTTGGATGAGAGACGTCATGACATATTCCTTAGATTAGTTTTAATCATCAATACATAATAACTGGTGTTAGTCACACCCATAGATTAGTTTGAAATGAGTATCATTTTGGTTTTTTGATCATATGTGTACAGGTATGACCAGCTCACTGGCTAGGGCCTTGGTCATCCAGTCTAGTGGTGCAGATTTGTAGGCCTTGGTCATCCAATCTACTGGTGCAGGTTCGAACCGAAACAATGACTCCGAGTCCAGCTCTCCTATGTAATAAAAAAAAAAAAAAAAAAAGACCATGGTAGCTTGAATTCTCGGAAAATTACTTCATATAGTTCATATAGTGGAATTTTACCTTCTGAGAACGGATTTGGTGGAGGATTTTGTGAAACATACTGGACCAAAGACTGGGAGAAGGGTATGTTCTTGCCTTGGGGTCATTCTCCGTCATGATGCTCCCGTGTACCAGAATTCACCTTAAATTCAGATATTGAGTTTGTATAATTACATTTATCTTAGTTAAAGGAATAGTGATTCCATAATTTTTCTTTTCAGGAAACAATTTTTTAATGGATTAATGTTGCAGATAGAACATATGATCCTCAATTTCAATGATAACAATCCAACGATCGAATCTGATTGGAAGAATCGGGGGTAGTACTTTGTCCAGCCTCCATACTTGAAGTGCATTGCTCCATAATTGTACGGTTTTGCATACCGTTAAATCATGTTCCGCGGAATTTTTTAGCAGTAGATCAGACTGGAAAATTAAATTTTTCTAAAAAGATTATAAATTTTTAATCATACCATAATTACAAGTTAAATCCGTTGATATTAATTTATAAATTAAATTTGATTTTTATAAAATTTCAACAAAAGTGGTAGTGGCCGGAGTTCGTGGTGATATGGCCGGTGATGATGGTGGTCAATAATTTGTTTAATATATTTACCTTGCATGCATTTTGCTTCGCTTTTAAAACATAAAATTGAAAGGGCCAAAGGTTGCATTTTTTTTTTTACATAGGAGGTCCCAAGACAGTGGAAATACAAAACTAATGTACAAACAATTCATCATCTAGATTTTGACTATAAATTTGTTTTGGTGATTGTTAGCAAAATCTATCACGTGTAAGTACTCCCTAAATTTCATTTGGTGGGTCAATGGATGTTGAATAGAGATTTACATGATGCAAGCCTAACTAGACCAACCACTCTGCGACATTTACATGATGCAAGCCTAACCAGATCAACCACTCTGCGCACATGTTCGCCTCTTTATATACACCCATGATCACAAACAAACTATTTCATATCAAGATAGCACGTATCCCCTTCACCTAATCAGAAGTTGTACCTCTTCCAAGTTCCACTTTTAACACTGGTGTCGCCTAGGGTGTGATAAAAATATGATAAAATAAAGTCTAGAAAACTACGCACTCTCACCCTAGACAGCACAGTACTGCAAGTATTACAGGATGTATGCAAGTTTTAGTTGATAAGTTGAGTTCGTTCTCAGGGACTTAAGTGTGTTAATCACGTGGGTAGGAATAACGAGTAAAAGTAAATAATTAAAGACAGAAAATAAAAGCAATAGATATTCGAAATTAAGAATTAAAACTAAGAAAATAAAAGCAAATAAAAGCAAATAAATAAAATACTAAGAATATGAGATGAGAGATATAGCTTAGGTTTTGCTAGTATGCACTAATCCTTCTAATTCTTTCTATTAGATCTAGTTTATAAGGGAGAATATTAGCTCTTGTATACTTAGTCAGGATTCTAAATTCCCATTCCTTAGACCTTGAGAGCGACTAAGGGGGCTACGGCACAACCAAGAAGCTGTTTCAAATAGGGTTATCAAACGCTACTAAGGCCCTAAGCAAACAATTCATTCAATTGGTGATATGGTGGTTAAATTATACTCTAATGACTATCTAGTTAGAATCAGTTTTGTCAGGACTAATATCGACACTAGACGTTATGTGGTGTTTCAATAATTAGACAACCAGCTAAGGTGATCATCTAACTACTATTAAGGTAATCCTATACTCGTGCACTAGCAAGGAAAACAATCATTAAATCAAAACACATAAACAAATATAAGAGTAAGCAGCTAATATCAATTTAAAACATATAATTCCCAAAGAAACTTAGATAGAAGAATTAGAATTCATAGATTATACATGATGCAAAACCCAAGCTATGGGGAGTTTAGTTCATACCTGATGGAAACAAACTAAAAGAAATTACAAAAGACATCATCTTGCTCTCTACAATAAACTGGAAGAATAAAACCTTAAGAACTAATTACTATGAGGCAAGGATGATTTACAAGTGATATAAGGGTGTATTTATAGGTGTTTAGAAGACCTAATTCGTTTTCTTGAGGGAGATGTTAAGTAATGGACTCCAAGCCCAACTCAAATTCGTATGGAAATAAAGATAATTACTGCTGAACTGTTTTGAGCATATCTTCTTCGTTATTGGTCGGTTTTTGCTCCACAATATACCAAAAGAATCCTCACAGAATTATCTAAGTCCCTATGAAAGGAATCTTCCAAAATCGGCTTCGTTTTGGAGTTATCACCACTTCTTTAGGCGTTGCTGCAGAAATTCAGATTTAGGCAGATTTTCCTTTTCCATAATTTTAGCTTTTGTTTCCTTTACCTCAAATCACCATGCTAATCTCTTTCCATATCTTGTAGTCTTTGACTTGGACTCTAATTAATCTCCATAATTATCTTTAAAGTTTCACACTAAATAAACAATTAAACCCAATATGCTCTAAAAAATATTATTTTACTAAATCAAGACTCAAAATAGGAAAGTGCACTATTTCTCAAGAAAATCGACTATTATGACTTCTAAATCACTAAAAATGATGTCTCATCCTAATATAAATCTATCACAAATGAGGAGACATCAAACACCATTTTAAGGCATTTTGAAGATTCACCTCTACTAAAAGATCTTTGAATCTCATCATGTCAGCCATTCGTATCCCTTCATGAAGCGCTACTAGCTCAGCAAGCACCGGAGATATGCAATTTAGTCTCATGGAGAAACGCTTAACCCAATTACCCTTTGTATCCCTCAGAAATCCATCAACCCCTTCCTCGCCCCTTCTTATGTTGCATCTCCCATTCTTGTTGAGCTTGAGATCTCGGTTGGGTTTACACCGGCCAATCAAATCCACGTATTCCCTATGGGAAGAAAACTTTCCTTGGCGACTACACTAAACCTTGTATAAACTGATGCTATATACTCTGGTTTCTTAATCAAACTCTCCCCGTTAGGAATCGTATTATTATTATAGACAGCATTTCCTTTCACAAAATCTCGATCAAATCATCAAAAAACACGTTCCGATTTGAACTTACAAATAAAAATTTACCTAATATATTTGTGCTCTACCAGTCGGTTGCATTCAGTGTTGACGGGATATTGTGTTCATCATTAAAAACATGACGCTGGTTAGTAATTTCATTCGAATATTGTTGTGGTGATTTGACAAAGGACTGCTACCACTTGAAAGTAAGGTAGGATGTCTAAGTGTTTCAACTCCTATCAAAATGGACAAGGAAATTTGAGACCCAATACTGGTCCCCTGGTGTCACAAATTGAAGCTGATGTATATTGGTATATTCTCAAAAGAAAATACATGAACTTATTTACTTATGTGATCGTATGTACAACCCCATATTGTTGTGACAAATTGATATATCTTCTACTAATATCATTACTTCTCCGTCGATCCTCAGATGAGGTCAAATTCCTTTCCAAAGAATCACATAACAACCTACCCACATGGCTAATATCCATAGCCGCCGAGTATATCTCCTGTCGACGATTCCTCTCGATTTTTCTTTTAACACAAGTCCACAAAATTTTAGCCTTAACACAATCTATAATTAAAGGAATTGTGTTATTCTCATACACTCCACAGCAAGGACAATTACCTGGGACATCAATATCTCGTTTAATTAAATTCAATCTTGTCGACAATCTATCTTGTACCGCACGTCATAAAAGAACTCTAATATATTGAGAACAACGCAACTCTTAAATTCTCTCCCATTTGATTACCTCTTCATCGCTTCTTGAGATAGGTTCCGAAATGGTTGACTTAATCAAGAGGATTCCACGAGTCTCACTGAGTCATGATAGAATGTCACAGGAAATATTATCCGTAAATACCCCCCACCTTCGTAATTTCTATAAGTTTAGAAGGCGAAAGAAAGTGTAGGAATCGATTCCATTCTCATGATCCATCTTCCCTCACATAATTCTTAACTTTATCGAACCGGATGGCAATGTCAATCGAATCTATTGCACAATCAACTTGGGATTTATCTCGTATCCAAATGTCTAGCCAAAAATCAATACTCTCACCATTATGTATCATGTATCGGAATCTCCATCTAACCACATCAATACCTCCACGGTAGCTCTACAAATTTGTGGGTCATTTGTCTTTGGCACATAGTGAAGGAGGTTCTTTCTGAAATACTTTTTCACAAAGAATGGTCCATAAAGTCGACTCATTGTGAATCACTTTCCAACAAAGCTTCCCGAGAAGAGAACAAATCATGTCCTGTCTTACATAACCCTATACCATACAATTTTTTTTGGTAAAAAGACATTCTCCCAAGCAATTAAGCTATTCTTTTAGGTCCTCCGATGAGCCTGAAATGAAGTCCTCACGATACGGTCAATTTCTTCACATATGTAATCCGGTAATTTGTCTACTTGCATGATGTACATAGTCATTTCACTAAATACTAATTGGGCTAGTGTTACTCGACCAAATAGTGACAAAGTTCTTCCTTTCGAACCAGCAATATTTTCACGAAGTCTATTGATCATATCGCCCATAGAAGCCTGTAGGTCTCCTCCCTAAGAATATGGGAACCCCCTGTTCCAAATCCATCACTTATACAGTATCCACTAAGATCGGTGATATTCTTGTCTGACTCTTCCTTAACGTTTCTCGAGAAGTATATCAAATATTTCTCCTTGCTTATAGTCTGACCCACATCATGACAAAATAAATTAAACGCATCCTGCAAAACATAAAAAATATGATTAGACGCTATAGAAAAAAGGAAAATCGTCTTCAAAAAAATATGAGCCATAGGTATCCCCCTAGATAAATATGGATGAGTCTCCAAGATCCAATTCCCACGAGTTGTTGGATGCCTAAGGAGTGTCTCCGTATGCACAAGGCGAATGGATACAATGATAGAGGGTCTCCTTGTTGAATTCCCCTTTGGGGTTAGAATGGTGTTAGAAGATTCTACACCATAAAACAGTGAACTCGTTATCGAACATTCCCGATATAATATGTGAAATCCAACACCCCGGAATCCCCAATCTCTCCAATAAATCTGAAAGAAGTCCAATCTAATATTATCATACACCTTTGCCAAATCCACCTTAACTGCCATGAATTTTTTAGTTTCCTTTAGCATGTCTCAAAACAGATTTGACCTTCCTATCCAAAATCACATTATCAATGGTCGATCGCTGGGGTAGGAAACTGCTTTGGTGTACACCAATATAATCAGCCAACATTGGTCGAAGGTGATTAACGAGCACTTTCATACATATATTTTAACTCATGTTAATCAATCTTATCGGTCTCAACTACAAAATATACTCTGTATTAGTCAATTTAGATACAAGGTGGAAAAGTGTCCCAATTATCTCCTTTGAGAGGGAACCCGACTAAAGTGTTTTTCTGATCATGGCGCATACCGAGGGTCACACTATATCCCAACACTTCTGATAAAAACCTGTTGCCATTCTGTCTAGGCCCGGTATTTTGTGAGGTTCAATCTGGAATAGAGTGATACGAATCTCCTCATTCGAGATAGGATCCCTTAACAAACTGATAGAATATGGACCAAGAGACTGAAGCCGGGGTAGCAAATACTAGATTGGTGAGGCATCCTCTAACGATAAAGTGTCTCAGAAATCTCTTACCAGGTTCGCTCTGCTATCTCATCTGTAATTGCCACATGATTGTTGTTTTTGATAAGTGATCAATTCTTATTTCATTGCTTAACCAAAACTGACATATTAATATATGATAGAATATATGATAGAATCTAGTATTAAGTTCTTCAGAGTGTATCCATTTTTTCTAGCTTTTTGGTACCGGATCATCTCTTCATGTTTGAGTACACCCTCATATTCTTAGTTGATTCTCTTCTTTAAGCTCACTAAAGATCTGTTGTAATACCGTTGAATCGCCTTTTGTATACCAGTGTTACATGCCAATGGCCTTTTCTTCTTGCGGAAAATATTCCCAAATGTGTTAAAATTCCATTATTTAAATCATGTCAAATAATTTCAAAATTATCCCCAACACTACAACTGTATCCCCTTTATTTATATTTAACGAAATATTTGAATCCTCCACTATGTCCCCAAGCACTCTCCAGTCTGAATTGTCGATTGCTAAATTATTTTTTAGGTTGTTAATTTTTATTTTTTTAATTATAATTTATAAATATTTTTTTATTACATAATTGAATAAGTAATATAAATATCAAAGTAAAAATATGATAATTTAATAATTAAAAATTAAATTAAGTTAAGATTAATTAATTAATGAATGGATCCCACAATGATAAAGTATCAAAAAAAAAATATAAGGTTATATAGTCGGGTTAGATTTATCTAGCTCAACCCTATAAATCTAGCTTGGGGTCAGAGAAGTTTCTAGAATCTAGTCCAAAAAGTATGATATTTTAGATGAATTTTTCGGGACTAGATTCAAGAGAAATTTAATCCTCCTATTGGACTTCCTCTTAGGGGAAGTAGTCCAGGTGGCTAAATGGAGGGGTCCTGCCGCGACATGGGTTGAAAATATTCGCGTTTTTTTGGAAAAGAATAAGTTTTATGTGGTCAAGTATATATAAAGAAGTTAATGTGTGTGGATTGGTTGGCTAGGGAGTGTCTATGCCAAGTCCATGTTAACTCGACGTATAGCGATCCACCAGACGGGATATAAAGCCTACTCACACGAGATAGGTTTGGTTGATTGACACTGAGGTTGATCTATAGCCCGGTTTTAGCTGAGGATAGACTTTATATCACGGTATTTGAACCTCCTTTGTAATTAAACAAATAAAAAGTATTAGCAATTTATTAATCACATAAGTAATGTAAATCACATATAGGAACACGAACTATACACTAAAACTATAGAACACTCATAATACTACCCTATATTAAATAATGTTACCTTTTGTATGCATTTTTAATTGATAAGGTGTTATATAGTTACACATAAAATTTGTTTGGATAGATTTAAGAGTAATTATGGTTGACAGTGCAGGATACGGGAAAAAATTGAGGATTCAAAAGAGATAGGATGCCAAGCATGTAAAGGCCTAATTCTCTAAATCAACGATTATGGATTCTTTGGTAGTGCAACCACCATGAACACGTGTTCCAAATGGCACAAGGAAATGGTATTGAAGAAAGAACTAGCTAAACTCATAACCTCATCCATTTAAAATATTGTCCATAGTGGTTCAAGCAAAATTGAAAAAGATACAAGCATCATTAACACTATTGATGTTCATTGTTCACGCCAGTCCTGTGGAACTAAAAGTCATTCCTGATCATGAATGGGTAGAGTTAAATTAATAAGCATCATAAGTTTACACTTTTTTTGTTTATGTTGTTGAGCAAATCTACTGGAATAATGCTTGGTATAGCGCTAGGTAAGGTTGAGAAAATCAGAACGGAAAAACCGAACCAACCCGGAAAACCAAGAAAACCAAAATGCCACAACAAAAAATCGAGAAATCAGTTTGTTCGGAATCTGGGTTTCAAAAAACCAATAAATTTCGGTTCTCTTTGTGATATCAGGCAAAACCAAATTCATAAACCGAACCAGAAATAAGGAGAAGTAAAAGATGGGTGAAATTGTAAGTCATCATTATGTAATTAAATTTAAAATGCATCAAAATTTAGATAGTCGTGGACATAAATATTAATGACTAATAAGATGAATGTTGGGGAAGAAAAAAAATTATTATATTATTTTATGTACATTAAGTGTAATATATAGCTTGTCAAGGTTGGAGAGTATGATTGACAATTAAATTAACATGTGTTCATAATATCATTTAACAAAATATGCACTTTATGTTAAGAGTCTAGATATGAGGTGAGTTTTGGATTTGTGACCTTGAGGACGATAATAGAATTTTAGAGTTGACTAATAAATATTGGAGATAATAAAAAATAAAAGTGGGATAATAATTTAAATAAAAAAATTAGTAAAAGAAGAAAAAAAAAGAGACATTTTAACTAAATAAAATATGTTTATAATTTTATAATTATGATAAAAATATATTAATTGAAAGAAAAAATAATAAAAGAATGAATTATTCTTTTTATCTAGTTTAATTTGTTAACAATTACATTTAATTAATATATAAAATTTATTATGTTTTCTATTATTTAATGAAAGATGATAATAGAAAAAAATAGAAAAAAAAATTTAATGAAAAAAAAATTAAATATTTTTTCTAAAAAAATAGAAAAAAACAAGAGAAAGTAGTTATATCTTTTTCTATTTTCAAATAATAGATACATATCATCAATTATGCAAGGTTTGGATTTATTTTTTCAAAAGAAAGGAAAAGAAATTATATGAATATAATTTTTTTTTTATTTGGATTAGATTTTTAGTGGAAAGAAAGTAATTCAACTGATGATGCAATTTATTGAATTCCTTTAAGAATATTAGGCCCTGTTTGGTTTATGAAAACATTTTCTGTTTTCGTTTTCAGAATACATTTTCAGAAAATGATTTCCGTTTTCAGTTTCAATATTTTTAGAAAATATGGAAAACGTCAATTTCACGTTCTCTAATATAGCACTGTTTTCATTTTATTTTCCAGAAAACTTTTTTCATTTTCTTTAGCCAAACACGTTTTCAGTAGCATTTTGGAAAATATAGAAAATGAAAACAGAAAACACCCATTATTTTCACGAACCAAACGGGGCCTTAGCTTTTCAATCATCTCATATTAGAGTCATTTTAAAGGAAAGAAAATGATTACATTTTTAAATGTCCTAACAAACCTTATAAATTTAATATATAATTTTCTACATAACATAAAAATAGTATAAAAGTAATTTTCATTTACAATTATCATTTCAATTCTTTAAATAATATGAATGCAAATAAGGAAATTACTTTCTTTTTTTTGTTATTATTTTTATAATCCAAACATAGTTATTACTTTTTTTTTTTCATTTCTTTACTATTTTTATATTTTTATCATATTCCTTTCTTTAAAAATGTGAATTTAAATTATGTATTAATGAACCTTTGAAATCTACTTTTTTTTTAATTTTGGGATAATCAATAATTTTTTGGAATAATTTTGAGTCAAATGCAATAACGCTAAATTGGTAAAGAAGAATTCAACTGCTAGAATCTTAACATCCCCACTCACACGAAGCTTTTTTCTTTTAATGTTAACATTTCCCACCAAACGAAACGGCATGTTTATCCACCTCCACACGGCTATCTTTACTAGCCCCCTATAAATAAACCGAAGTACCTTTCGATTCCTCTCACTTCTCACTTCATCTCTATCTTTCATCTCTGATTCCACTGTTACCATTACTCAGGTAAGCGGAACTTTAGCAAATTACAGTCCTCGTAAATTTCATTTACATTATGTTTTATGTAATAATCCAGTTGTTTCGTTTAGTGATCTTCATTTTCAAATTTTATGTCCATTCATACTGATTTTAATTCCCAAATTGTTTACTTTTATTAATCAATTAATTATTCGGCGATGCTTATAAATTATTTCTATATAAGCTATTTATCTTAATTGAGTATATAAAAATTCCCAGCCTATAAATTTTGTTGTTAATTAGTAATATAGGTCTCTTTAAGTACAATTTATTCAGTTGCATCTATATATAGGTTGAATATGAAGGGAAAGAGCTGCAAGTATGTGCATTATATTAATGCTATAACATATCAGTCAGTAACCAAAGTGTACAACTTCGATCGTCGTGGAAAGCGAGCCTTCAGATTCAAATCCTTAATCGACATTTACCAATCAGAAGACGACAAAAGGGTGGCTATGGATTCCAATTTGAAGTCCGACGAAGAAGATGTTGGTTTTGAAGAGACTCTTGGTAGTTGGATATCGAAACTTCCAAAGAAAAAGTCGAAGGGAAGAAAGAAATGCGACAAGAAAATTTGAGGAAATTCAACCCCAATTGTGTCACGCCCCCAAAAATTTCGCAAACTAATTCTTGGGACGAGACCGCCGCAAGCCTAAAATATACATTTCAGACCGCCAAGGCTACAAAATAGTATCTTTTATCAAATTAATAAACTTTGCAAAACTATCAATTTGTGTCTAATCTTGCGAACCAACCATTCACTAATCTACAGATTATGCTTAAAATTGGAAATTTCTATTAATCTAATACCCCTTGTTCTCATAACTCAGGTTAGAATAAATGACTATCAATACTTATACAAATACAAAACCACACAATCTCATAAATTTCCTCGACACCCACACAATTATGTAAATGGTATTCAAATAAAATACTTGAGAAACTCAAATGATACTCAAGAAACGAGGCTGATGCACTCACCCCGTACAACTCCGATACAAAAACTGCATTTAACTTGTGCAGCGCCGGTCAAACGGTCAAAAACTAAGTATCAATCGTTCACCAGATTATTGGTGCACCTCTCAGAACCCATACACATATACAACTCACTCACAAATACAACATTCCAATATTTTGACAGACACAAATCTGTTATTTGATTATAACGTCGGTATACCGAAATAGGGTAAAAGTTCCTATCACAATGAATTCTATAGCAAAGAAAAACATAGAATATCTTAATTCAGCATTTAACAAGTTTATATCAAAATATAAAATAGATTATACAGTGTTGACTATAATGGGAAAACATTAATTTTATCATCTGCTAATTAAGGTGAACTCATTAATTTACCTCAATCGCGCCTGTTTGGAAATAGCTTGACCTACTTAAAATCCAAATCCCAATCATATTTCTTAATTTAGCATTTAACAATTTATATCAAAAGATGAAATAGATTACAGTCTTGACTATAATGGGCAAAACACTAATTTGTGAAATTATTAATTACCTCAATTAAAGCCAAACAATCAGAAATTCCTCCTTTATAAATACCTTGATAGAGAATTATTTGATATTTATACTCATTTTTCATATCAAAAGCTTTCCCCATTTTCTGAATTATAATTTCAACTTCCGATTTCTATATTCTTTCTTTTTTTTCTCCATCTGACTCTTTTTCTTATACCCCTTCATTCCCAAATCTCTCTTCCTCCCAATTGTTTTTTTTTGTTCCAAACGCTTATATTAAAAACCAAAACAAAATTACAACTTTGTGTTAGCCTATCCCCGTTGAGGATGAATCAAGGCCTAACAAATGTATCAAAATAGTAGGGAATGTGCTTGCGCAAAAGTCGTGAGACTCACCCAAAGGTAAATTTTTGCAAGCCCAACCCGCTATCATGTTTCCATCTCTTCTAACAAAGGAGAAAGATGGATTACAAAATTCGGAAACAAAGTAAATACTCTTAATTACATTTTGAATACAAGGAGAAATAATAGCAAAATTGCTAATTAACGGTCCTATAACTAGAAGGCAGTCGCTTTCCACAATGCAATGAAAGTTTTTGAGCTCCTTTGCCCAAAAACAAGCCTTGAGAATGCCCAAACCTTCAGCTTCAAGAACGTTGTCAGCGTTAATTCTCCATGAGAGATAAAGAAAACTTAAGTTGAAGTATCATGAACCGTGAAGGAAAATCCCCCTCCCCAAACAACCAAAAAAATATAAGAGTAATAATATATACCACCCAAATCTATACCACCCAAATGTCACCCGTGACATGGCATCCTACATAGCATATACCCGTCACTATTCTGGTTTTTATATATTCTTTTTATATATTATATTTTTATTACTTTTTGCCTTTTTTATCTCAGTCTAATATTTTACCTAAAATATATTTTAATAATTAGATTATATTCAGTAAATCAATAATGGCGCTGTTGTCTTCTCCAACGATTCAACAATTAAAAGCAACAATTGTTTTTCACATGACCTCTAATCCATCAAAACTACAAAATTAAAAGTAGGTAACAGATAGATAGACGAACAAACATGATGGAATAGATATTCTTGAGGATTTTGTCGTCCTGGTGTTTATATACCACAACTACTGGGCCCCCACTTTCAGTATCATAAATTATTACTAACTTGCCATACTTTATGTTGGGAAAATTCAAAGATACACATTTTCAATCCGTACTTAGAGAAAATGAGTTCAAAAGAAGGAGGATCTCAGGCCAGTGGTAAGGGCGGCAGAGGCAAGGCTAAGGCCACAAAGTCTGTTTCACGGTCGTCAAAAGCTGAATTCCAATTACCAGTTAGTAGGATTGCTCGGTTCCTCAAGGTCGGAAAGTATGCTGAACGTGTCGGTCCTGGTTCCCCCGTTTACCTCTCCGCCATCCTTGAGTATGAAGACACGTATTGTGTCTAGGCATATTCAGCTTGCAGTGAGGAACAATGAAGAGGAGTTAAGCAAGCTATTGGGTCAAGTGACCATAGCTAATGGTGGTGTTCTTCCTAACATTCACCTGACTCTGTTACCTTAATTGGATTTAAATCAAGCTTATAATCTTTGATCCTGTCAAAGGATGTTATCTTGAGAAATTTGGTACTTGAACAAGGAATAAAGGTTATACAACATTTAGTGTCACTACTTACATCTTTGAAGCACCAAAAGTTTAAATCGTTGCTTGTTAGTGATTACACTAAGTTTCTCCTTGGCATAATGTTTGTAAACAGTTCATCTGAGGACTCAAAGCATAGTGTAGGGTGTGTATGGTTATGGATTGGCAGGGACGGAGCTACGTTGTAGCTTTTGGGGCCTGGGCCCCCCCAAATTTTTTTAAAAATCATCTTTTTACCCTTATAAAAAATAAAAAATGAAAAATTTATAAGGTTCGGCCCCCCCAAATTTTTGAACTATATCCCTTGGCCCCCCCAAATATAAAATCCTGGTTCCGTCCCTGTTTGGGTGGTTACATTACCATTGATTGGTTTGCTGTGATGATGTGGGTCCTGCTATAAACTATTCGATCAAGTATTTGCATTTACAGGAGAGAATTTCTTTACTTGAGCTCAAAAATGAGGTAAGAGAAGCTTATTTGCGTGTTTCGGGATGTTTTCGAATGACATAAGCTAATAGAGCTCAGATGAAGTTGCTTGAAGATCTTTGAGCTGAGGCAAAAACACTCCAAAGAAAAGTTGTTTTCCGATCCAATTCTGGAATGTTTATGAAGTTAAAAGATGAGTTTCATCAGTTAGATACAAATTTTTCTGATGAGGAGATTTAAAAAGCATGGATATGACTGACATAGAGAATTATAGTAAGATTGAAAACTGACAAAAGAGTGTTTTATCGATCGATTATCTGTTGAGTATTCTTCATACTCTGATGTAATCGAGCCAGTTCAAGTTTCGTTATATGAAATGAAATTAGGTTTATCTTTGGTTCATTCGGAGTACCTTAGTAAGAGTTGTCACTTAAACTAAACCAGTCAGACATGGAATCAGCTTTAGGTACAATCTATTCTTTAACGAGGTTTCCTAAAGGCTGTCCATATGAGATGTGTCGTTTAAGGTAGTAAACACAAGTGATGCGGAATTCTCTCTACTGATATTGAATATAATCTAATTATTAAAATATATTTTAGGTAAAATATTAGACTGAGATAAAAAAGGCAAAAAGTAATAAAAATATAATATATAAAAAGAATATATAAAAACCAGAATAGTGACGTGTATATGCTAGGTAGAATGCCATGTCACTGGTGACATTTGGGTGGTATAGATTTGGGTGGTATATATCATTACTCAAAATATAACACTTATGCTAGAAAATTTTCTAAATTTTTAAATTTACATAATTACCCTTAAAAAATATTATTAGTGGACTAAAGCCTACATTTACTTTTGTTTGTTTATTTCACTTTAACCCACTCTAAATTTTTAGGGTACTACATTCTTCCCCACTAACAAAATGTTTCGACCTCTAAAACTTATTCTGCAAAATATGTATGCATGGATTTAACACTTTTTTTAGTTTGTTAGTGTACAATGATTGTACAGTTGAAATGGCTTGCATTGGTGGCCTGGTCATAATAGGTCTATCATTTCTTTGACAATCAAATATTTGAAGGATGAATGGACAACTCTTGTCATCATTAAGAGGATATGCTTCATCATATACCCATTTTCCATCAAAAAAAATCACATGAAGCGGCATTATTTGATTGTGTTCAGAGTCGCCTCGGGCCCAAAGCAGCCTAGAAGGCGCTTTGGGCCCCAGTAATTTGAGGGTCCCAAAAAATATTACAAGTATAATATATGTAGTTTTAGATGTAAAAATTAACGTAGGTGCAATAGTTAGCTTAGTGGAAACTTTAACGGTTCTGATGTAATAGCTTAGTGTATCATTATTTTTTTTCTTTAAATAAACTTGAAAGAAAAAAATATCAAAAGGCCCCATTTTTGTTTTTCGTCCTAGGTACATGAGACACTCGGGCCGGCCTGACTGTGTTAAGCATGAACTATCAGTAACAAACCGATAGCTATAATGCTTATACCCATGGAATCAAATTTTAGCTTAAAAGGGTTTTTAGTACAATTAATAGTTGATTCCGCTAAAACATAACTTAATGTTATTTCGGTAGAAGAAGAATAGTGGAAAATATATTTATTTTAACATGTTCATTAATATCTATTTTCGGTCGTTACATGTTCAAATGGCGCATGCTGAGTCTATTGCACAGAAGACACTGAAGGAGTTAAAGTCCATGAAAGACATTGTCGAACAAAAGTTGCTTTTCGAGTCATATCGCAAGCATACCTTAAAAAATGATGTAAATGAGGTACTTGTTTCCACTTTAATTTTTATTCTCAGAATAAGGATAGTCTTTTACGCAATTATATAACAGGATAAGGGTTATCTTATCTCAAACGGGTGAAAAGAGCCCTTATACGTGTAGCAAAGGTAGAGGAAACTACAAGAAAAGGGCTGTCTAAAATGGAAAGAGACTGCAAAATCATGGTGAGTATTATTCTTTAAGTCAAGTATTAAAACGTGATAAGGATTTTAAGGTGCTTGATCTTACCTGATCTTTTGATATATACCATTGTTTAAACTGTAGAAATTAACCGAGACCGATCTTACTGCTTCTACGAATGAAGTGTGTAAATAGAGAAAGAAGGTTAGATTTGCAGATGAAGCTGGAGGATCGCTTTGCCATGTTATGTCTTTTAAGAATAATAAGACTTTCCCAGAGTCTTCTAATGCGAAAGAAAAAGATCAAATATAACCTTGTTATAATTGTGTTTTAGATTTTTGTTGTACTATAGTGAATCTCAGCTTTTATTCTGCTGGTTTTTTTTTGTTTATATTTCTATGTTATACCATAAAATGTGGAAATATATATAAATTGTGATAAGTTTTATCTGAAGGGCGCTTTTGTTTTAGAGCCAATTGTTGATTGATGCCTATTAAAAAACTTATTTAGAAAAAGGTACCTAGAATAAGATTCTTTATTGAAAACAACCCCATCCCAAATTACCCATATAATTTAACAATTAAAAAATAAGAAAAAAACTAATAAACTCACACGCGCGTCCGTGAATTTTTTTTAAATCGTCATAACTAATTCAAAAAAATCAAACAAAAATATATTTAAATAAATCAAATTAATATTTACGTCTATGATTTTTTCGGAATTTTCGGAATTTTTTTATTTTTTTCGATTTTTTTTAATTTTTTTTCGCAAACACGAAATTTCATACATGGTGGTGGTGGTGGAGAAAGAAGTATCATATTATTTGTTTAATATTTAAAAATTAATATTGTATTAAAATAAAATAATATATTTAATAATAAGGGTAGTAAAGGTATGGAAAATATAAAGGGAATGTTTTCTATAAATAATTACTTAATTAGGTATTTTTTTATAAAATAAATTATTGAACGTATAAAAAAACAATTAAAAAACTTAATAAGGATGTTATCAACAATAACCTCATTGTTTTATTGCCGATACTCTTCACTATTTACCTTTATTTTTTTATTTCTGGTTCATAGAAATCGAAAAGGGAGAGAGTTTAGACCAAGATAGCACAGGTATTTCCCTCACGGAAAATGTGGTTAACCTTCTTTCCACCCAAGTTATCCATATCTGCGCGCATCTATTTGCTTGGTAGGGGAGCTAAGCCCAAATATTCTATGTTCCTTCGGTTTGATTTGATATGACATACATTTGTGGGTACAGTAAACTAACTCCAGATAGCCACAAACATCTTACACTCCAAAAATATATGTCTCATACTCTTGCAACCAGCACCACATACCATACACTCCGGCTAATTTCTTGCCCCTCTCTTGTGTAAATATTTAGCAAATGGTATCCGATCAAGCGCTAAACTCTCAACAAAGACCCAGTTCTTTTGCAACCATTTGATTTTTCTAACTAAATCCCATATAAAATTTGTTTCTCCTCATGCCGAAACAAAGCAATAGAAGGCAGATATCACAGAAAAGGGTCTAAGACGATACTCAGCTCCATTTAAAAATATTTTCCATCTGCGCCTTCCATTTCAGTTACAACTCCAAAAAAAAATTATACAGATAATTCAACCCACACAACATTTTGATGTAGCCTAGCTTACCAAGAAGGACCGTGTTGTAGCTCTTGGATTTACTTAGACTTAACCCTTCTTCCGATTTAGGCCTACATATCTGCTCCAATACACCTATTGTAATTTTCAATCTTTCATCCGAAGAGCCCCATATAATATCCCAACCAATACGATCGATTCCCTCACAAACATATTCCTTGAGTTTCATTATCTGCGTTTGATACCTCGGGATAACACATAAGACTGGTTGGGTCAACATGATACAACCCACCAGACGTAGGTTCTTTGCCTTCCAAGTAGCCAATTTGTTTCAGATGCGCTCTGTATTTTCTTATAGAACCCCTTAGGTAGGTGATCCGATTGTATAGGTGCTCCTAAGCAGGTTCCAAAAGTTTTTCTTATACAAGATCCACTTTCTTTGGCCAACACTGATTTGATATTGCCCTATACATTCCTTGAAAAATATATAAGTGATTTTTCCGCACTCATTAATTGTCCTACCTCAACACAAAAGATCTGCATGGTCTAATGATACTTGTTATATTTTTAAATGTAGGAGGATAAAACCCCACTTAATCATCTATCAGCTGGTTCAGGAAGTGCGAGGTTACGTGAACTTTTGTAACATCAACTTGAAGAGTTGAGAAGGTAAAAAGAAATTACAGCTTGTAGTCAACTGAAAAAAAAAATGAAATAGCTTGAAATTGAATTATCAAAAGTAGTTGTTTTACCCATTTTGAAATCTTAACTTCGAAGATAGGGAAAGGGTATGCTCTTGGATGAGAGACGTCGTGACATATTCCTTAGTCTTGGAATGTAAATGCAGAATTAGAAAAGAAGAAAATCAACAAAATAAAAACAAAACAACTTGGAGGACCAAAATGCAATATAGAATAAAATTGTAACTAAAATCTGTTACATGACAGCTGTTAGATAATCTTGTAGAATAAAGTTGTTAGTAGACTTAATATAGAATCTATATATACACATTGTAATCGTGAACAAAATAATACAAGAAATCTCTTCTTCTATATCTCTGTTTTACTTCTTATCTTCTCTTCTTCTTCTTCACTTCTCTTTATCAAACTTATCTGCAAATCCTTGAAGCTCTCCAATGGTGACTTAGTGTTGTGTCTCTTTACATGGTATCAGAGCAAAATTATATCTTCCGCACTTCTTCTCGATAATGACTACACCTTCACCAACTGAAGATTTCTCAAGCCCGTACTACCTTCATCCAAGTGAAAGTACCGGCATATCATTAGTCTCTGAAGTTTTGACTGGTGACAATTATCTCTCGTGGACTCGAGCAATTGAGATTGCTTTATCAGTTAAGAACAAATTAGGATTCGTTAATGGTGATATCTCTCAACCTCCACTCACGGATCTAGTGCTCTTCTCTGCGTGGAATCGAGCCAACAATCTGGTATTATCCTGGCTCTTAAACTCAATTTCAAAAGAAATTAGAGGTAGTTTGCTATATGTTTCATCTGCTTTTGAACTCTATAATGAATTGAAAACAAGATTCAGTAAGAGTAATGGCACACGTGTCTTTCATCTTGAAAAAGTTTTAAGCTCAATTTCTCAAAACAATAGTACAATTTCTGAGTTCCTTGCAAAATTCAAAACTATTTGGGATGAATATATACATTTTCGCCCAATGCCTACTTGTTCATGTGGATACATGAATCAATGCTCTTGTAAGTTGTTTGATATACTGATTGAAAGACAACAACATGACTTCGTGATCAAATTTCTAATTGGCTTAAATGACTCCTACTCAGCTGTTAGAAGCCATATTTTACTAATGAATCCTTTACCTGCTATAAACTCTGTCTTTGCTATGTTGCTTCAAGAAGAGAGTCAACGATTGCTCACAAACTCGGGTGAAATTACACCTGTTCATGCCTTTTATGCAAAGAATAATCCCAAACACATTCCTTACTCTGAAAGAAAGAAAATGATATGTACTCACTGTGGTTATAATGGACACACTATAGATACTTGCTTTCAAATTCACGGTTATCCTATTGGTTGGGATGGTCCAAAGGGAAAGCGTGTTTATAATAACAATCAAAGAACATACAATCCTAAAGCTCATTATGCTATGGCTCAAGAAGACTCTTCTCAGGACTTCAACTATCAAGAGCCTTCACCACTGAGTTTAAGTGACTTAACACCTGAAGATATTGCAAAATTGATGGCCTTAGCTCATAAATCTTCTGCAAATTCTCAAGAAGAGCCTTCAGCTGTAGTTCATCACATAGCTACACAAGAAGGTAACTCTATTCCTGAATCTTGGATCATTGATACAGGTGCAACAGATCACTTAATATATAATGAATCACTTTACACTAGTAATATATGTATGGTTAATATTCCTGTGACCTTACCTAATGGTGAATCAATATCTGCTACTAAAAGAGGTAGTGTATGTATAAATCGACATATTACACTACATAATGTTCTTTGTATACCTATACTCAAGTATAATCTTCTCTCAGTCTCAAAACTTACAAAGGACTCAGCTATTTCAGTTGTGTTTTTTCCTTCTTATTGCATCTTACAAGACAATCATTCCAAGAGGATGATTGGGATTGCTTATGAATTTCATGGTCTATACTACTTAAAGTCTCACCTTAGTTCAAAAGCTATGAATTCTTCTACTGGACAGTTTGATCTATGGCATTCAAGGCTTGGGCATCCTTCTAAAGCCAAGATTTCTGCACTCAAAACATTAGATCCTAATATTACTTTTTCTAGCTCTAATGTTTGTGACTCTTGTCACTTTGCCAAACAAAAAAGGCTTGTATTTCCTGTATCTCAAAGTACTTCTTCAACTTGTTTTGAACTAATCCATTGTGACATTTGGGGTCCATTTAAATGTGAGTCTCATTTAGGACATAAATATTTTTTAACAATTGTAGATGATTGCTCCAGGTGTACATGGATTTATCTAATGAAAGCCAAGTCTGAAGTACAGCTTCACCTACTTAACTTCTATCAACTAATTCTCACACAGTTTGATACTAAGATCAAAGCCATTAGATCAGACAATGGTCCTGAATTCACTCTATTACAGTTTTACTCTGAGAAAGGTATTATTCATCAAACTAGTTGTGTGGAAACTCCTCAGCAAAACGGGTTGGTTGAAAGAAAACATCAACACCTACTTACTACTGCAAGAGCTTTGATGTTTCAAGCCAATCTTCCACTTCAATTTTGGTCTGACTCAATACTTACTGCTGCTCATCTAATCAATAGACTCCCTACTCCCCTTCTAAACAATCTCACTCCATACCAAATTTTATACAATAAACCTCCAAACCTAAACCATTTATGGGTTTTTGGATGTCTATGCTATGCTTCCACACTTTTAAACAATAGATCTAAGTTTGATGCAAGGTCTACAAAATGCATCTTTCTTGGCTATCCACCTTCTACAAAAGGATACAAACTTTTTGATCTCTCAACCAATACTATTCTTACCTCAAGAAATGTTATCTTTCATGAAAATATATTTCCATTTTCCAACATAACCCAACCTACTCAATTACATACCTTACTTTTTCCACCATCTTCCAATATATATTCTGAACCTATACCCAAAACTACACCTAATTCATTCACTACTACACAACCATCCTCTCCCACTCCTGATCAACCTCCTATAAACAATAATACCTCTAGACCCACAAGAAATAGGAATCCTCCTACATATCTGAAAGATTATATATACCCTTCCACATCACTATGTAACTCACAACTTCAAACCACTTCTACACCTGAAACTTCATACCCCATAACTGAATTTTTGAGTACTGATAGATTATCACCTTCTTATACATCTTTCATATCCTCTATATCAACTAACCTTGAACCCACAAGTTATAAACAAGCCTCTAAATCCCCAGAATGGATGCTTGCAATTCAACATGAACTTTCAGCTCTTCAAGCGAATAACACTTGGCAAATTGTTCCACTACCCACTAATACTACTCCCATAGGTTGTAAATGGGTTTTCAAACTTAAGTATAAGGCTGATGGGACTCTAGAAAGGCACAAAGCTCGCCTTGTTGCAAAAGGATACAATCAACAAGAAGGATTAGACTTCTTTGATACATTTTCTCCAGTTGCTAAAATTGTCTCAATAAGGCTTCTTGTTGCTCTTGCCTCTATTAATAATTGGCACTTACATCAATTAGATGTAAATAATGCATTCCTACATGGTGAATTATATGAGGATGTCTATATGACCATTCCTCATGGTCTTCAAGCACCACCTAACACAGTATGCAAATTGATCAAGAGTCTATATGGACTAAAACAGGCATCAAGACAATGGTTCTCTAAGCTCTCAAATGCCTTGATCACTTATGGGTTTACTCACTCAGATAGTGATGTTAGTCTATTCATCAAGCATGACTCTTCAAATTTTATTGCCTTATTAGTCTATGTGGATGAAATTATTCTCACAAGCAATTCAATCGATGAAATTCAAAAACTCAAAACCTTTTTACATGATTCTTTCACCATAAAAGACTTAGGTGAATTGAAATATTTTCTAGGCATAGAAGTTGCTCGAAGTAAACAAGGCATATCTCTTTGCCAACGCAAATATGCTCTTGATATTCTCAACGAATGTGGACTTGTCAATGCAAAACCAGTTGCTTTTCCCATGGAGTCGACTCAAAAACTAAGGCAAGATGATAACAATTTAATGGAGAATCCTTCCTCATATCGTCGCTTAATTGGAAGACTACTTTACTTAACAATTACGCGACCTGATCTATCATATTCTGTTAATTGCCTAAGCCAATTTCTCTCTAAACCTACGAATGATCTTTGGAATGCAGCTCAACGAGTTCTTAGATACATTAAAACTACTCCAGGCCAAGGTATCTTCTTCTCTTCATCATCTGAAGTAAAACTCAAGGCGTTTTGTGATAGTGACTGGGCTGGTTGCCTTGATACTAGGCGTAGTATTACGGGTTTTTGCATTTTTCTTGGTGATTCTCTTATTACTTGGAAGAGTAAGAAGCAATCTACTGTTAGTAAATCATCTGCTGAAGCAGAGTATAGGGCCTTAGCTGCTACAACATGTGAAATTCAGTGGATTCTGTATGCTTTAAAAGCCTATGGCTTAAATCACCCTTCTCCTGCGTTGGTCTATTCGGATAGCAAATCTGCAATAGCTATGTCTACAAATACGGTTCAACATGAAAGAACAAAGCATGTAGACATTGATTGCAAGATAACTCGAGAAAAATTGCAGAGTGGAGTCATCAAGTTGTTCTATATTCCATCTTCTCTTCAACTTGCTGACATGTTTACCAAACCATTGGGTTCTTTGCCTTTTCATAACAATATTTCCAAGTTGAACATCATTAACATCCATGTTCCACTTGTGGGGGGATCTTGGAATGTAAATGCAGAATTAGAAAAGAAGAAAATCAACAAAATAACAACAAAACAACTTGGAGGACCAAAATGCAATATAGAATAAAATTGTAACTAAAATCTGTTACATGACAACTGTTAGATAATCTTGTAGAATAAAGTTGTTAGTAGACTTAATATAGAATCTATATATACACATTGTAATCGTGAACAAAATAATACAAGAAATCTCTTCTTCTATATCTCTGTTTTACTTCTTATCTTCTCTTCTTCTTCTTCACTTCTCTTTATCAAACTTATTTGCAAATCCTTGAAGCTCTCCAATGGTGACTTAGTGTTGTGTCTCTTTACACTTAGATTAGTTTTAATCATCAATACATAATAAATGCTGTTAGTCACACCCATAGATTAGTTTGAAATGATTATCATTTTGGTTTTTTGATCATATGTGTACAGGTAAGACCATGGTAGCTTGAATTCTTGGAAAATTACTTCATATAGTGGAATTTTTCCTTTCGAGAACGGATTTGGTGGGGGAGTTTGTGAAACATACTGGACCAAAGACTGGGAGAAGGGTATGTTCTTGCCTCGGGGTCAGTCTCCGTCATGATGCTCTCGTGTACCAGAATTCACCGTAAAATCAGATATTGAGTTTGTAAAATTACATTTATCTTAGTTAATGGAATAGTGATTCCATAATTTTTCTTTTCAGGAATCAATTTTTAATGGATTAATGTTGCAGATAGAACATATGATCCTCAATTTCAATTTCAATGATAGCTTGCTTTAAGTCATACAAAGCTTTCTTCGGCCGGTATACTTTATCTTCTTTACCATTTATGGTAAAACCATCTGGTTGTTCGATGTAAACTTTTTCTTCAAGTATACAATTCAAAAATACAAATTTGACATCCAATTGGTGTATCTTCCATTTATGGTGAGCTGCAAGCGATATCAACATTCTCACAATGTCTAGCCGGGCAACAAGGGCAAAAACTTCATCATAATCAATTCCATATTTCTGCTGTATCCTTTTGCAACAAGTCTTGCCTTGTAGTGATCGATTTCTCCATTTGTCGTCCTCTTTATTTTATACACCCATCTGACTCCAATAGGTCTATGTCCTTTTGGAAGAGACATCGATTCCCATGTATTAATTTTTTCAATTGAACGAATTTGTTCGATCATTGCTTTCTTCCACGAATCTTCTTTTTTGGCTTCTTCAAATGACAATGGCTCATGATCGGGGTAAATACATACCAAATTCATCTATTCAGTTTCTTCATATATTTCCGTCAAGTTTCGCATTCTTCTTGGCGGAGAAGAAGAACTAGCTGGACCTTCACTGTCTTGAGAATTTATGACTTGTTGAGGTGTCATGACAAGCGGTTCTTTATGTTGATGGTTTGTCTCCTCTTCTTCAATTTCAATTTGATTCTCTTTACTAGAATTTTCTTCATTCCACCTCCAAATTTCTTCTTCGATAAAAACAACATCTCTACTCGCCACTACTTTGTTTGTTAGTGGATTGTAAAGTTTATATGTTTTTTACTCCTTGCTATAACCAATAAAGATGCACTTTTCACCTCGATCATCCAACTTATTTCTTTTTGCATCTGGAACACGAGCATAAGCAATGCAACCAAAAACTCGGAGATGACTAATATCTGGCTTATAGTTGCTCCAAGCTTCTTGTGGTGTCATATTTCTCACACTCTTGGTTGAACAACGATTTAGTAAATAAGCAGTACATGCCACGGCTTCAGCCTAAAAATTGTTTGAAAATTTTTCTCCTTTAACATCGTTCTTGTCATGTCAAGGATGGTGCGGTTCTTCCTTTCTGCAACACCGTTTTGTTGTGGGGTGTATGATGTAATAAATTGTTGCTTGATTCCCCGCTCTCTACAAAAATCTCAAAATTCATTTGAGGTATACTCACCACCTCTATCCGATCTAAGAATTTTTATCTTGTAGCCGCTTTCCATCTCGAAGGATGATTTAAACCTTTTGAAAGTAGTAAAGACAGCTGACTTCTCCTTGATAAAAAACACCCAGAACTTCTGGCTGAAATCGTCAATAAAAGAAGTGAAATATTTGCTTCCTCTAAGAGATTCAGTTTCGAATGGTCCACAAATATCAGTATGAACAAAGTTCAATGGTGTTTGGGCTCGCCATGATTTTCCACTTTGAAAAATATTTATTTGTTGTTTTCCAAGAGTACACAACTCGCACACAAATTTAGGTATCTCAATCGATGGTAATACACTTACCATATTTTCATTTGACAAGAGTTTCAAGCCACTAAAATGTAAATGACCAAATCAAATATGTCATTTCCATGACTTATTTCTTATCATCCCTTGTAAACACTCTTTAGAAGTTGTATTTAAATGCAACTTAAACATTCGATTGCTCGCCATTTTGACATTGGTAATAAGTCTTCCTTGTGCATCTTTCAAGTAAAGACAAAGATCTTCCATGTGTATTACATAACCCTTTTCAAGTAATTGCCCAAGGATTAGAATATTACTTCTTATGTCGGGCACATAATACACACACTTCAGAAAATTATATCAGAGGCTTCATATTTTCACGTCAGAGCAAGAAGGCAGAGGAGAAGCTATATTGCGAAACACCATTCTTTTGTATAATTTTAATTTTACCTTTTCCTTTCACCGGAATCTTGGAGGAATCTCCCATGCTTACGTTTCCATTAAAATACTCTTCAAGATCTTCAAATATATCCTTCTTACCACACATATGATTACTTGCTCCTGAATCAAGAAACCATACATCTTGTTCTTTGTTGGATTCCTTTTGTGCATAAAGTAGTGTGACATCTTCATCTTCTTTCTTTTGAGCAAAATTTGATTGATCATCTTGGTCAGGATATTGTTCCAACATTCGGATGCATATTGTCCATATTTGTGAAAATTGTAACATTCAATATTTTTTCTGTTATCTTGTCCACGACCTCCTCTTCCACGAGCTCTTCCTCATCCCCAAAAAAAATTGTTTGTGTTATTTTGCTGATTTTGATTTTGGTTGTCAAAGTTTCCTTAACCTCGACCTTGATTTTGACCTCGACCTCGAAAATTATTTCCTCTACCACCACGTCGAGTCCCCGACCTCGACCTCTTTGACCACTAATGTTAAGATTTGATTCCAAAGCTTGCTCAATCGGCACATCATTAGAATCCTTTTTCATTCTTTGCTCGTGCACTTGTAAGGAACCCATCAACTCGGCTATTGTGAGTTCATACAAGTCTTTTGACTCTTCAATTTCCACGACAATATGCTCAAAATTGATCGTAGTATTTTTTTTCTACCACTCAAATTTATTCCATTTCTTCTCGATTCCTTTTCATTTGGTTTATTACAAATAATAGACGAGAACAAAAATCAGAAATTGATTCACCTTCTTTCATTTTGGCACTTTCAAAATCACCACGAAGTGATTGTAAACGATCACGTTTAACACGATATACTCCTTTGAATTGAGTTGCAAGTTTATCCCATGCTTCCTTGCTCGTTGTTGCTTCAGCAATCTTCTCGAACATCGATTCACCAACACTTTGATAAAGAAAATATAAAGCTTTCTTATCTTTCTTTCTCGTTTCTCTTAAAGCATTCGCTTGTTGTGCATTAACATCAACTCCTTCATTTGGTTCATCGTATCCACTTTTAACAATCTCCCAAAGATCATATGATCCAAAGAGAGCCTTCATTTGAATGTTCCATTTATCATAATTTTCCAAAGTAAGCTTTGGTAGTTGAGTGCACAAAACCATTAGACATGGTGTTTCACGTACTTTGGCTCTGATACCACTATGTTGTCTCCTAGTGTAGTGAAGAACAAGAAAAGAAGATAAATACAACTCAAATACTATACTTATAATTCTAATTATAACTTTCACAGGCTACTGCCTTTTACAAAATTACACTTTTCACTCTTGTTTCTTCTCACTTTCTAATATGAAATTACAAATAATAGCTTGCTATTTATACTATTCAATAAGCTATGTAAATTAAATGCAATCTAGAAATATTAAAAGACAGAAGACAAAATTCAATGTATTCCAAAGATTCATCAGTACGTTCATTTTGGCCATCGATCTTCCAGATTCATTGTTCATCGATTTATCAGATTCATTGTCCATCTTGATTCATTGAATTTGTCTTGGTTGTTGAAGAGTTACATGAATTTAGACTTATTTTGGTTTGGGGCTAGTATTTTATCCAGCCTCCATACTTGAAGTGCATTTCTCATTATGTCCCCACAATGTTAGTAATTTAAATGTAAAATCTAAGTGGTGTGCTTCTATGAACCATGTTTATCCTCACCTTTTCATTCATTGCGCACCCATAATTTATTTGATGTCAACAAAGCATATAAGATCTGAGGTGAAACTTTTGAAAGCACCTCATATATTATGTTATCAATCATCATCCGAAAAAAGGATTCGCGATCTCATCTAATCCTTCCTTCTCGATGGCATCAATTTGAGGTAACGTGTACTCCTCCAAGTGATCGACTGGTTTCTCATAGAGCTTTGCAAAATATTCACGAACTGTGTCTTTCCATTCCTCATCCCCTTCAACCCAGTTGTCCGAGTCATCTAATAATGTTGTACACAACGCAGTTTTCTTTCTCGTAGAGATGGCTAACTGATAGAATCTTATATTCCGATCTCCAGAATGTACCCACTTTTCATTGGATTTTTGAAACGACGTCCTCTCTTCTTGTTCAAGAACACTATCATATACTTTCACGAAACGGATACCCATCTAACGAAGCGAAGAATTATATGATACTTGTAATGGTTATTGCATGCCTCTAATTCTTGCGCTCAACTCTCTTTTCCTTCGATATAAATCCTCAAATACCTCTTTCTTCCACTTGTGCAAGCAATTCTGAATTTCCATTATACCCTCTCCAACCCCAACAGTATTTCCTTTCCATTTCTTGTGTATAAATTCCATAAAATCCTTATGTAAACACCACGCTGTTTCAAATTTAAACCGACGAGGATTCACTTTAGTTTTCTGATTCAGACAGAGCTGTACTAAGATTGGCATATGATCTGAATGAACCCTTGCTAAGTGAACCACACGAGCATTCGGAAACACAAGTTGTCATTCTACATTACCATATGCTCTATCCAGGCATTTCATGATTCGTTTACCAGTATTCCATGAATCACACCAAGTGTAGCGTGGTCCCAAGAAACCCAAGTCTTCTAACGCGTAGTTATTTCTCTATTCCTCAAATATTTCCATTTTTCTTGTAATGCCAAGTACCCCACCTCTTTTGTCTATCTCTAAACCAATTTGATTGAAGTCTCCTGCCACAAGCCATAGAGTCTGTATATTATGGAAGGCATGATGAAGAGCCTCCCATAAAATTTCTCTTTCTTTATATGCCGGACTCGCTTAAATTGCTGAAAAGATCCATGATTCACACCCTTTTTGACTTATTTCAATGGTCACAACTTGGCGACCCGTCGAAAGAACTCCAACTTCTCTATTCGAATCATTCCATATGAGCCAAATTCTACCCTCGTAGCATTCTGAGTCTACCTTAATCGAGTTGTCTTTCTGTAAAGAATTAATAATATTATTTGCGTTTACACCGCTGACCCGAGGTTCCACTATCACTGTGAGCCATACATTATTACTTGTCATCATGTCGCGAACTACCCGACGAAATCTTGGTTTAGCCGCGCCATAGAAATTCCAAATTAAAACGTTGAAGGGATGTTTTGACACTCCCCAAGTCGTTCCTGAAACATCTTGACAAATCATTAAATAAAATAATTAAATTACACGGAATACCTCAAGGCGCTTCATGCGCGAGCCTCCATATCCACATCATCTCCGTTTTGCTCTCCTCCTTGTTCGGTCTGGTGTTGTGATTCCATATCAGATTCGGAGACTTGACTATCGAGAGACATAGCAGATTTGTTGTCATTCTCCTCGCCTTCATCCCAACAGGGATCCGGCGGCATGGGTCCCATCGGAATCGACGGAGTCTGCTGCACTATAGGATCTGCTGATCCGAGGTCAGTGCTTAAAGATTGGGAAGCTTCTGCTGACGCCAGGCTTCTAGCTCCCTCATGTCCAATTTCTGAAGTGAATTTACTAACCAACCTGTCCCTTTCTTCTCCTTTATTAAGCTCTACTACTACCCTCAATTAATCCTCCTTCATCAACTAAGTTACTTTGCTCATTAATTTCTCCCTCAACTCCATTTCGCCCCTTATATTTACCTGCCCTTACTGATACATTTTTTGCTCTTTTCTCTACATTAGATTTTTGCTTTCTTGTTACTGTTTTTTCAGCATTATTAATTTCTTCCGCTGAAAATTCAAGTACCACGACCTCGTCATCGAGATTCTTTCGTTGTTCAAAACTTGGTGAAGTGATTACACCATGGCCTTTTGTACCACCTCCGTTTTTGTTATTTAAGTAGCTCATACCACATTTCTACCTTTATTATTACCATTTTTAGTCCACTAGCTTTGTCCCTTGCTCATTATACCATGTGTTGGTCTTCTAGTTTCTATGGTACTTTCTTCCATGCGTAGTGCCTCAAACCTTGTTCCTAGATTCCCATTAACCGGTGCTTTTGCATTATTACTTGTATACCCTTTCCCATTGCCTCTGTTTCCACGCTTAACGGTCATCCATTCACCATACTTTTCATTACTAATAGGGTCCTTAATTAATGTTTTGTTGGTTTTTTCAGGTCCCACATTTACGTTCACATCTTCTTCCATCCTAGTTGTCACGTTCGGTGGTCAATTCTCCTTTCTGTGTCCGAATTTACCACATCCAAAGAATATCATATGAAGCCCCTCGTACTCCACCTTACACACATCCGACCCTATTCTTACCTCCGGTTCTAATGGTTTTTTAAGATCAAGTTCAATCGCTAACCTCGCGTAGTTTCCCCTTAAACGCCCCTTCGTCATGGGGTCAATTTTGACCGTTCGTTCAAGTTTATCACCAATTTTTCTCAATATCCGAGCCGTGTAATTTTGCATTCCCATAAATCCTGTCAAATAATCTCAAAATTATCCTCAAGACTACAATTATATCCCCTTTATTTATCTATAAACGAAATCTATGAATCCTCCACTAAGTCCCAATAACTCTCCAATCTGAATTGTCGATTGCTAAATTATTTTAGGTTGTTAATTTAATTTTTTAAATTATAATTTATAAATATTTTTAATTATATACTTGAATAAGTAATATAAATATCAAAGTAAAATTATGATAATTTAATTTAATAATAATAAAATTAAATTAAGTTAAGATTAATAAAAATGAAGATTAATTATTAATGAGTGGATCCCACAATGATCATAAAGTATTGAAAAATAATACATGAGTTTATATAGTCGGGTTAGATTTATCTAGCTCAACCCCTATAAATCTAGCTTGGGGCTAGAGAATTTTTTAGAATATAGCCAAAAAAGTATGATATTTGAGATGAAATTTGCGGGAGTAGATTTAAGAGAAATTTATCCTATTAGACTTCCTCTTAGGGGAATTAGTACTCCAGGTGGCTAAAGGGAGGGGTCATGCTGCGACATGGGTTGAAAATATTCGAATTATTTTGGCAAAGAATAAGTTTTATGTGGTCAAGAGTATATATAAAGAAGTTAATGTGTGTGGAGTGGTTGTCTAAGGCGTGTCTATGACAAGTCCATTTTTACTAGACGTATAGCGATCCACCAGACGGGATATAAAGCCTACTCACGGGAGATAGGTTTGGTTGATCAACATTGAGGTTGATCAATATCCCGGGTTTGGTTGACGATAGGATTTATACCACAGTATTTGGGCCTCCTTTGTAATTAAAAAATAAAAAGTATTAGCAATTTATTAATCGCATACGTAATGTAAATCAAAATAGGAACACGAACTATACATTAAAACTATAGAACACTCATAATACCACTCTATATTAAATAATGTTACCTTTTGTATGCATTTTTAATTGATAAGGGTGTTATATAGTTACACATAAAATTTGTTTGGATAGATATAAGAGTAATGATGGTTGACAATGCAGGATATAGGAAAAAATGGAGGCTCTAAAAGAGACAAAATGCCAAGCATGTGAAGGCCTAATTCTCTAAATCAACGATTATGGATTTTTTGGTAGTGCAACCACCACAAACATGTGTTTCAAATGGCACAAGAAAATGGTATTGAAGAAATAACTACCTAACCCATAACCTCATCCATTTAAAATATTGTCCATAGTGGTTCCAGCAACATTGAGAAAGATACATGCATCACAAACACTGTTGATGTTCATTATTCACGCCAGTCCCGTGGAACTAAAATTCATTCCCAAACATGCGTGGGCAGAGTTAAATTAATAAGCATCATAAGTTTACACTTTTTTTGTTTATGTTGTTGAGCAAATCTACTGGAATAATGCTTAGTATAGAGCTAGGTAGGATTGAGAAAATCAGAACAGAAAAACCGAACCAACCCAGAAAACCAAGAAAACCGAAACGCCAAAACAAAAAACCGAGAAATCAGTTTGTTCAGGATCTGAATTTTAAAAAACCGATAAATTTCGGTTCTCTTTGTGATATTAGGCAAAACCAAAACTGAAAAACCAAATTAATAAGCCAAACTAGAATGGGGAGAAGTAAAAGATGGGTGAAAGTGTAAGACATCATTATGTAATTAAATTTAAAGTGCATCAAAATTTGAATAGTCCTAGACATAAATATTAATGACTAACAAGATGAATGTTTGGGAAGAGAAAAAATTTATTATATTATTTTATGTATATTAAGTGTAATATATGGCTTGGCAGGGTTGCAGAGAATGATTGTTAATTTAATTAACATGTGTTATTTAAATCATTTAACAGAATATTTACTTATGTTAAGAGTTTCTCAATCAAGTAGAAACGAAGGTTCCAAAAACAAATTAGATCCCTACTGAACCTGGCCCAATCCTAAACCAAAACAGATTATGGGACCAATTTTAAAACTGCAAAACAAAGCCAAACTCATACCGGAATCGACTTAAGCGAACCAAAAATCGATCAAACCGAACCAACATTGATAATTTGGTTCAGTATATAAATCCCTAAAACCTGAATTTTTTTGTTTCGATTCTGGTTTTAGCCTAAAATAGAGTCAAACTTTATCATAAATTTTGGTCCTGGTTTTATCCCAAAACTCGATCTTACAACCAGGTCGCATAAGTCTCGTGCATTAGGAATATTAAATTAGTATCCCTGGTATACATCCACAATAAAACTTAGAATTCTTACAACTTATTCTCACTAGATTGTATATGGGAGGTTCCATATTATACACTTATTGAATTGAGAGTTATAATAACATCATTGGTCTATCTCTCAAATGTTTAAACACACATATTTTATTTTTACGTGTCATAGTTGAAGTACTTGGTAGACGTAAAGAGACTTCAACCCCCCATACGTGATTTAGTCCTTGCACCATACGTGGAAGAGACATATTTTACATTATCAAGAGTGATTGACAATATTTAAGACTCAAAATAAATAAAGTGGTGTGATATTTATATGTTAATCATAATAATTGATGAGATATAGTAGATGGTTCAATGTGATGAAAAAGAACAAGTTTTAATTTTGATGCTTAAACTATATATCTGGATCTCTGTTAATTTGGTTTATAATTTTTGAGATATGATGCTCTAAATGAAGACACTTACTATAAAATTATATTGAAACGCCTTCACTCTCAACGAATTCAGATTTTCTTGTTGTCGGTGATCCAAAGGAATATAACAATGACGCGGTAACTTGTGAAAAGTAGTTTGCCTATTTAGAGTTACAATATTATGTATGGAGTTGTTTGCTAGATATATTGTACAACCATTTGTTAATATCCAACATGATTGGACAAAACCAAAATTAATCAGATTTTACAAGGCCCGCTCATTCGGATGGGCCATCTTCTTCTTTTTTTAAAATATGGTTTTAGGTTTCGGGTTAATGTATTAAATTCCGCATAAAATTTCCGGACCCTATAAATACACTATATAACATATATCAATCTATCCTAATCCATTTTAACCTAGTTTATTTTATATGCAGCCGCATTCAAAAACATTCAATCTATTAGTCTCAGATTCTTCTTCAAAATAAAAATATCCATGAAATTAAAGGCTTCCATCAATTAGTTGTTGGCTAAATGAGGAGCAAACACAGTGAAAGGATTGATACAATGTGTATACCAACCAAATGGAATTTTGAGAGACATTGCCATGTATTAGAGCAGTTGGACCATATACCTAGTGTTATGATGATTACTTTAGAAGAGGTTAGATAAGTAATTCTTACTATTTTCAATTCAAATGTATTAAAAATGTCATTTTGTCACTTTCTTCGATTCTTTAGTGTATGATTTACTAATTTTAAATTGTCAAGACATAATATACATATACATATACATATACATATACATATATATATAATGCATATTCTTCAAAGCTTACATTATCTTCGTATTTCTATGTTTTGAATCTATGATTTATTTCCAAATATACGGAAAAACATTTTTTTTTATACTTTATACATAGATTTAATACTTATTTATTTTGAATGAAACGCGTGATAAAGTAAGAAAAATAATTACTATTTAACTTTTTATATTTTGCACACAGATTCATCTACATAATTTTGAATTATTGTCATTTCAAGAGACGGTCTTTGGTCATGTCATTTCAATCGACTACAACATTATTAATTGTCACGGTAAGATTACTTGTTATTTTACTATGTTATATATACTAAATGCCTAAATAATGTAGGATACTAAGATTATAAAAATTAGATTAATCTTGTGTTTGGCAATATAAGGTATATCACTATTTCAATTTGAGATAGTACTATGGTGTTTCTGTAAAATTATTAAGTATCCGTAATACCACTAATTATTGTTATTAAAATTAATTATTCTTGACCCGCTCTTATAAATGAAAAACGTCACAATATATTTGTTTACATTTTGAACACGTGACAACTTAAGTCCTTATCGTAAAATCCATCTAAAAATTCACGAGGCAACTATTTATATAATTGTCTAACCTGTACATGATATTTAATTATCCATTAAAATATTCTCATACCTAACTTTTGTATCTTTTGTATATTAATTAATAACTGGAGAGATTTAAAGATATTAAAAGAAAATATATAAGAGAAAAAATAATTTATAAAATTGTATGTGTACTTTTGTTGTTTTTTTTTTTATAAATTCAACGAAGAGTGATGTCCAATCTTGATAAATTTGACTGTGTAGTTGATTTAAATATTTTTAAAATATTTAGAATATAATTTTACAATTATATTTTATTTAAATTTTTTATGATTATTTTTCTTAAGTTATCGTCGTCAACAATCTCTTTTCAACCTAGAAATGTTTTCACGACACCTCCTTAACATTATTATCATCGCAATCGATATCTCACATGTAAAACAATCCATTTTTACAAAATCTTATAAGAAAATCTTACTATAAACATTTAAAAACCATGTTAGATAGAGACAGGGACAGAGCCACGTGATGAGGTAAGGGGGCCATGGCCCCCCCTGGATATTTAGAAAAAAACATTCCTTTATATAAAAAAAATTAATTATATGTTCTTTTTTACCCTTAAATTTTAAAAAATATTCATTTGACCCCCCTTAAATTTTTAAAACCATTTATTTGGACCCCTTAAATTTTCAGAATCTTCATTTGATCCTTTAATTTTAAAATTTTATTTTATTAAATTTATAATTATATTATTTTTTCAATAAATTATATGTTTTTTTGTATTAAATAAAAAATAATCAATTAAAAAAATTATATCAAGACTTATAATGCATTTTTATATAATAAAAAGCTTTATTTTAAAAAAATTTATAATATATGGACCTATAGTGCAAATAAGTCCGAAAAAAAAAATTCGGGGCCGTTCCCTCCTAACCCCCTTGGCCTCCCCTACTAAAATATCCTGGCTCTGCCCCTGGACAGAGATATTTAGATGCACAAATCATAATCTAATTCACCATTTCATATTGTATCAAATAAACACAACCCATGAACCCAAAGATTATGAAACTAAAACCCAAAACGAAAAACAAGATTTGACTATATCTTAATTCAATTCTATCAAGATTTATTTCCATGATCATGGTGGATGATGAATATCGTATCTCAATAAGAAAAATTGAACTATATAATCATTTTTAAAATTATTTGTATAATCTTTAGGTCAACAAAAACTAAAAATAAAACTATTTTATCATTCCATAAGGTACACAATCATCCTAATGTTTAAAGATGATATATTGACTAATTAAATGAATAATTAAAAAAATCGTATGGAAAGATATCATATTTAAACGTCAAAAGTGTTTTGAAGTTCTGGGTTTGTGACTTTGATGACGATGATAGAATCTTAGACTTGACTAATAAATATTGGAGATAATGAAAAGTAAAAGTGTGATAATGATTTAGATAAAAAAAATAGTGACAAAAGGAAAAAAAAAAAAGATTTTTTAACTAAAATATGTTTATAATTTTATAATCATGATAAAAATATATTGATCGAAAGAAAAAAATAATAAAAGAATGAATTGTTTTTTTATCCAGTTTAATTTGTTCGTCTTTTTTGTAACAAATATTTTTAATCAATAAAATTATTAATTATAATATTTTCTCTATTATTTAATTAAAGGTGATACTAGAAAATGATAGAAAAAAATAAGAAAAATTAAATACTTTTTTCTAAAAAGTTAGAAAAAAACAAAAGAAATTAGATATGTCTTCTCTTTTTATTCTAATAGTTAATACATATCATTTACTTTTGAAATCCACTTTTTTTTTTTTTAATTTAGGATAATCAATAATTTTTGGGAATAATTTTGAGTCAAATGCAATAACTCCGAATTGATAAAGAAGAATACAACGGCTAGAATCTCAACATCCCCACCCACATGAAGCTTTTCTTTTCATGTTAACATTTCCCGCCAAACGAAACGCCGTGTTTATCCACCTCCACACTCACACACAGCTAGCTATCTTTACTAGTTCCCTAAAAATAAACCGAAGTACCTTTCGATTCTTCTCACTCCTCGCTTCATCTCTCTCTCATCTTCTCTCGCTGATTCTCCTGTTATCATTACTCAGGTAAGCTGAATTTTAGCAAATTACATTCCTTATAAATTTCATTTACATTACATTTTTATAAATAATCATCCAGTTGTTTCGTTTAGTGATCTTCATTTTCAAATTTTAGGTCCATTCATACTGATCTTAATTCCCAAATTGTTTACTTTTATTAATCAATTGAACGTCTACGGATAACTTTTATTATGACTTAATTATTCGGCTATGCTTATAAATTATTTTTATATAAAAATTCCCAGCCTATAAAATTTGGTTGTTAATTATTAATATAGGTCTCTTAAGTACAATTTATTCAGTTGCATCTATATATAGGTTGAATATGAAGGGAAAGAGCTGCAAGTATGTGCATTATATTAATGCTATAAGATATCAATCAGAAACCAAAGTGTACAACTTTGATCGTCGTGGAAAGCGAGCCTTCAGATTCAAATCCTTAATCGACATTTACCAATCAGAAGACGACAAAAGGGTTCCTTTGGATTCCAATTTGCAGTCTGACGAAGAAGATGTTGGTTTTAGAGGAAATCCAACCCTAATTGAGTCACAAAACCACTTGAAAAGTGAAAACCTTGAAAACTTGGGTTCTGAAGAGGATGATAGTGACTTAAACATAACTATGAGTAGTGTTATTGTTGATGAATTGGATATTGAAGGATATCCAACCCCTCTTTCCATTATTGAAGATGTGGAGTTTGAGGAGATGTCTGATGAAGAAATTCTGCAGACAAATGAGATGCATAATAGGGCACTGGATTTTCTTGAAGATTCATCTGAAGAAGACCTAGACATGGATGAAACTGAGCCTCTTCACTCTACATTCTCCATATTAGACAAGTGTTCCTCACTGAGCAGTCAAGACTTTGATGCTGCAAATGAATCTTCAGATGAACTCCCTTCCGTCCAAAAGGTAAGGAACATAAAAAATAAAAAAAATTAATTATAAGTCTTATTTGTAAGATCGATTTACTAGTTTATAAAAATTCTGAGTTCAATGATTTCTTTGTGTAGGTACCTGCTAGTGAAGCTGAATGTTCAACGCAGTCTCAAGAATTAAATCAGAAAAAAGTCAAGAGGTCAAATAATGATCGTGTTTCTCGATCTCTACATATTAGCTCTGGATGCAACTCCATAAAAGAGTGTACAGAAAGTGCTATCAAGTTTTCACAGCTTCAAATGGCTCATGCTGATTCTATTGCACAGAAGGCACTGAAGGAGTTAAAGTCCATGAAAGACATTGTCGAACAAAAGTTGCTTTTCGAGTCATATCGCAAGCATACCTTAACAAATGATGTAAATGAGGTACTTTTTTCCACTTTAATTTTTATTCTCAGAATAAAGATAATATTTTACGCAATTATATAACATGATAAGGGTTATCTTATCTCAAACAGGTGAAAAGAGCCCTTATGCGTGTAACAAAGGTGGAGGAAACTACAAGAAAAGGGTTGTCTAAAATGGATAGAGACTGCAAAAGATTCTGCAAAATAATGGTGAGTATTATTCTTTAAGTCAAGTATTAAAACGTGATACGGATTTTAATGTGCTTGATCTTACCTGATATTTTGATATTTACCATTGTTTAAACTGTAGAAATTAACCGAGACCGATCTTACTGCTTCTACGAATGAAGTGTGTAAAGAGAGAAAGAAGGTTAGATTTGCAGATGAAGCTGGAGGATCACTTTGCCATGTTATGTTTTTTAAGAATAATAAGACTTTCCCAGAGTCTTCTAATGCGAAAGGAAAAGATCAAATATAACCTTGTTATAATTGTGTTTTAGATTTTTGTTGTACTATAATGAATCTCAGCTTTTATTCTGTTTCTTTTTTTCTTGTTTTGTTTATATTTCTGTGTTATACCATAAAATATGGAAATATATATAAACTGTGATATATCTGAAGGGCGCTTTTGTTCGATTGTTGATACTCTTCATTAAATACCTTTTTTATTTATTTATGGTTCATAGAAATCAAAAAAGAAGAGATTTCAGACCGAGATAGCAGATCTGCGCAGGTATTTACCTCACGGAAAATGTGGTTAACCTTCTTTCCACCCAAATTATCCATAACTGCGCGCATCTATTTGCTTGGTAGGGGAGCTAAATCCATATATTCTATGTTCCTTAGGTTTGATTTGATATGACATACATTTGTGGGTACAGTAAACTAACTCCAGATAGCCACATACATCTTACACTCCAAAAATATATGTCTCATACTCTTGCAACCAGCACCACATACCATACACTCCGGCTAATTTCTTGCCCCTCACTTGTGTAAATATTTAGCAAATGGTATCCGATCAAGCGCTAAACTCTCAACAAAGACCCAGTTCTTTTGCAACCAGCACCACATACCATACACTCCGGCTAATTTATTGCCCCTCTCTTGTGTGTAAAATTTCCTTTTTTTTTAGTTAATGGATTAAAGCTTGTAGTCAACTGAAAAAAAAAATGAAATAGCTTGAAATTGAGTTATCAATAGTAGTTGTTTTACACATTCTGAAATCGCAACTTCAAATATGGGGAAAGGGTATGCTCTTGGATGAGAGGCGTCGTGACATATTCCTTAGATTAGTTTTAATCATCATTACATAATAAATGGTGTTAGTCACACCCATAGATTAGTTTGAAATGATTATCATTTTCGTTTTTTGATCATATGTGTACATGTAAGACCAGCTCACTGGCTAGAGCCTTGGTCATCCAGTCTAGTGGTGCAGGTTCGAACCGAGACAATGACTCCGAGTCCAGCTCTCCTGTGTAATAAAAAAAAAGACCATGGTAGCTTAAATTCTTGGAAAATTACTTCATATAGTGGAATTTTACCTTCGGAGAACGGATTTGGTGGAGTTTGTGAAACATACTGGACCAAAGACTGGGAGAAGGGTATGTTCTTGCCTTGGGGTTAGTCTCCGTCATGATGCTCCAGTGTACCAAAATTCACCGTAAATTCAGATATTGAGTTTGTATAATTACATTTATCTTAGTTAATGGATTAGTGACTCCATAATTTTTCTTTTCAGGAATCAATTTTGTAATGGATTAATGTTGCAGATAGAACATATGATCCTCAATTTCAATGATAACAATCCAACGATCGGATCTGATTGGAAGAATCGGGGCTAGTACTTTATCCAGCCTCCATACTTAAAGTGCATTGCTCATTATGTCCCCACAATGTTAGTAATTCAAATGTCAAATCTAAGTGTTGTGCTTCTATTAACCATGTTTGTCCTCACCTCTTACTTCATTGCGCGCCCATAATTATCTGATGTCAACAAAGCATATAAGATCTGAAGAGAAAGTTTTGAAAGCACCCATCTATCTTTATGTTATTAATTATATTTTTCTCGACAAGTGCGAATTGAAGTAGTCCAATAATTCATTGTTAAAAATATATAAAGATTTTCCGGTTGTAATTTGCAACATATACTAAGGATTACTAGTTAAAGAAATAATACAGAAAATGCATCAGAAACCCAAACAATGAGCAGTAATGTCAATTGTACTTATCAAACAATTGTACGGTTTGCATACCGTTCTGTATGTATTTGCAGTGGAAGAAAAATTACATCCAACAGACACAACTTGATCTTGACCAGTTGTAGGATGGAACTCAAATGCTATTTAAGAGAGACGAGAAAGATTTTATTTAAGATGAGATTCAAGTTTATTGTAACAAAGTTTCATAGGATATTGATTTCGATTTCCATTGTCAGACAATGAATTCAATAACTAAGCTTCTGATCCCATTTGGTGTATGAATTTGTATATGCATAACCAGTTGGTTAGCTCAACTGGTCAGAGTCTTACTATTTCTTCAGCATTTAAAGAGGAGGGTTAGGTCTAAAGTTCAAATCCCTTTTCCTAACGGGTATAAAGTAAAAGGTACAAGGCTCAAACCCCTCCTGAATATGGGTAAACTTGCTCTTACTAATATATGTGTTTCATACGGGAAATTTAATACTTCAAACATGAAAAATCATGTTCCGCGGAGTTATTAGTCGTAGATCAACTTGGAGAATTTGATTTTTCTAAAAAGATTATAAATTTTTAATCATACCACAATTACAAGTTAAATCTGTTGATATTAATTTATAAATTAAATTTGATTTTTATAAAATTTCAACAAAAGTGACAGTAGCCGGAGTTCGTGGCGATGATGGTGGTCAATAATTTGTTTAATATTTTTACCGCATGCATATTGCTTCCCTTTTAAAACATAAAATTGAAAGGGCCAAAGGTTGCATTTTTTTTGTTACATAGAAGGTTCCCAAGACGGTGGAAATACAAGACTAATGTACAAACAATTCATCATCTAGATTTTGACTATAAATTTGTCTTGGTGATTTTTAGCAAAATCTGTCACGTGTAAGTATTCCTTAAATTTCATTTGGTGGGTCAATGGATGTTGAATAGACATTTACATGATGCTAGCCTAACTGGACCAACCACTCTGCACACATGTTCACCTCTCTATATACACCCATGATCACAAACAAACTATTTCATATCAAGATAGTACGTATCCCCTTCACCTAATCAGAAGTTGTACCTCTTCCAAGTTCCACCTTTAACACCATTTTAAGGCATTTTGCAGATTCACCTCTACTAAAAGATCTTTGAATCTCATCACGTCAGCCATTCGTATCCCTTCATGAAGCGCTACTAGCTCAGCAAGCACCAGAGATATGCAATTTAGTCTCATGGAGAAACCCTTAACCCAATTACCCTTTGTATCCCTCAGAAATCCATCAACCCCTTCCTCGCCCCTTCTTATGTTGCAGCTCCCATTCTTGTTGAGCTTGAGATCTCGGTTTGGTTTACACCGGCCAATCAAATACACATAATCCCTATGGGAAGAAAACTTTCCTTGGCGCCTACTGTAAACCCTTGTATAATCTGATGCTATATACTTTGGTTTCTTAATCAAACTCTCCCCGTTAGGAATCGTATTATTATTATAGACAGCATTTCCTTTCACAAAATCTCGACCAAAGCATTAAAAAAGACGTTCCAATTTGAACATGCAAATAACAATTTACCTGATATATTTGTGCTCTACCAGTCGGTTGTATTCAGTGTTGACGGGATATTGTGTTCATCATTAAAAACATGACACTGGTTAGTAATTTCATTCGAATATTGTTGTGGTGATTTGACAAAGGACTGCTACCACTTGAAAGTAAGGTAGGATGTCTAAGTGTTTCAACTCCTATCAAAATGGACAAGGAACTTTGAGACCCAATACTGGTCCCCTGGTGTCACAAATTGTAGCTGATGTATATTGGTATATTTGCAAAAGAAAATACATGACAATTATTTACTTATGTGATCGTCTTTACAACCCCATATTGTTGTGACAAATTGATAAATCTTCTACTAATATTATTACTTCTCCGTTCCTCAGATGAGGTCAAATTCCTTTCCAAAGAATCACATAACAACCTACCCACATGGCTAATATCCATAGCCGCCGAGTATATCTCTTGTCGACGATTCTTCTCGATTTTTCTTTTGACACAAGTCGACAAAATTTTAACCTTAACACAATCTCTAAATAAGGAAATTGTGTAATTCTCATACACTCCACAGCAAGGACAATTACCCGGGACATCAATATCTCGTTTAATTAAATTCAATCTTGTCGACAATCTATCTTGTACCGCACGTCATAAAAGAACTCTAATATATTGAGAACAATGCGACTTCTAAATTCTCTCCCATTCGATTACCTCATCATCACTTCTTGAGATAGGTTCCGAAATGGCTGACTTAATCAGGAGGGTTCCACGAGTCTCATTAAGTCATGATAGAATGTCACGGGAAATATTATCTGTAGATACCCCCCACCTTCGTAATTTCTATAAGTTTAGAAAGCGAAAGCAAGTGTAGGATTCAATTCCATTCTCATGATCCATCTTTCCTCACATAATTCTTAATCTTATCGAACCGGATGGCAATGTCAATCGAATCTATTGCACAATCAACTATGGATTTATCTCGTGTCCAAATGTCTAGCCAAAAAGCAACTCTCATCAATATGTATAAAGTATCGGTATACCTATCTAACCACAACAATACCTCCGCAATAGCTCTACAAATTTGTGGGTCATTTATCATTGTCACATAGTGACAAGGTTCTTCCTTTCCAACCCGCAATATTTTCACGAAGTCCATTGATATATCTCCATAGAAGCCTATAGGTCTCCTACGTAAGAGTATGGGAACCCCTGTTCCAAATCCATCACTTCTATAGTATCCACTATGATCAGTGATATTCTTGTCTAAGTCTTCCTCAACGTTTCTCGAGAAGTATATCAAATATTTCTCCTTGCTTATAGCCTGACCCACATCATGACAAAATAAATCAAATGCATCCTGCAATATATCAAGAATATGATTAGACGTTATAGAAAAAAGGAAAATCGTCTTCAAAAAAAATATGAGAAATAGGTATCCCCCTAGATAAATATGGATGAGTCTCCAAGATCCATTTCCCACGAGTTGTTGGATTCCTAAGGAGTGTCCCCGCATGCACAAGGCGAATGATACAATGATAGAAGGTCTCCCTGTTGAATTACCCTTTGGTGTTTGAATGGTGTTAGAGGATTTCTACACCATAAAACAGTGAACTCTTTATCGAAAATGCCCAATATAATACGTGAAATCCAACACCCCGGAATCACCAATCTCTCCAACAAATCTGAATGAAGTCCAATCTAATCTTGTCATACACCTTTGCCAAATCCACCTTGAATGCCATGAATTTTTTAGTTTCCTTTAGCATGTCTCAAAACTGATTCGCCCTTACTATCCAAAATCACATTATCAATGGTCGGTCGCTAGGGTAGGAAACTGCTTTGGTGTACACCAATATAATCAGCCAGCATTCGTCGAAGGCGATTCACGAGCACTTTCATACATATATTTTAACTCATTTTAATCAATCTTATCGGTCTGAACTACGAAATATACTCTGGATTAGTCAATTTAGATACAAGGTGGAAAAGTGTCCCAATTATCTCCTTTGGTCACACTATATCTCAACACTTCTGATAAAAACTCGTTGCCATTCTGTCTAGGCCCGGTATTTTGTGAGGTTCAATCTGGAATAGAGTGATACGAATCTCCTCATTCGAGATAGTATCCATTAACAAACTAATAGAATATGGATCAAGAGACTGAAGCCGGGGTAGCAAATACTAGATTGGTGAGGCATCCTCTAACGAAAAAGTGTCTCAGAAATCTCTTACCAGGTTCTCTCTGCTATCTCATCTGTAATTGCCACATGATTGTTGTTTTTAATAAGTGATCAATTCTTATTTCATTGCTTAACCAAAAACGACATATTAATATATGATAGAATCTAGTGTTAAGTTCTTCAGAGTGTATCCATTTTTTCTAGCTTTTTGGTACTGATTCATCACTTCATGTTTGAGTACACCCTCATATTCTTAGTTGATTCTCTTCTTTAAGCTCACTAAAGATCTGTTGTAATACCGTTGAATCACCTTTTGTATACCAGTGTTACATGCCAATGGCCTTTTCTTCTTGCGGAAAATATTACCAAATGTGTTAAATTTCCATTATCTAAATCATGTCAAATAATTTCAAAATTATCCTCAACACTACAACTATATCCCCTTTATTTATCTTTAACGAAATCTTTGAATCCTCCACTAAGTCCCCAAGCACTCTCCAATCTGAATTGTCGATTGCTAAATTATTTTTTAGGTTATTAATTTTTATTTTTTTAATTATAATTTATAAATATTTTTTTATTACATAATTGAATAAGTAATATAAAGGGGTTATTGTTGAAAACATCCCCATTAAACTACCTAATTGTTTTTTTATGCCTTCAATAAAATATTTTATAAAAAAATGCCTAATGAAATAAATATTTATAGAAAACATCCCCTTTATATTTTTTATACATTTACTATCCTTATTATTAAATATATTATTTTATTTTAATACAATATTAATTTTTAAATATTAAACAAATAATAGGGTACTTCTTTCTCCTCCACCACCACCACCACCACCACCACCACCACCATCACCACCACAACCACCACCACAACCACCACCACAACAACCATGTATGTAACCACCACTACATCCACCACAACCATCACCACCTCCACCACCACAACCACCACCACCACCACCACCACCACCACCACCTACTACTACTACTACTACTAATTCCATCGCACGCGCGCGTCCGTGAATTTTTTTTAAAAATCGTCATAACTAATTCAAAAAAAATCAGAATATTAAAAAAATTGTATTTTTGAATAAAGCAAATTAATATTTACGTTTATGAATTTTTTTGATTTTTTTTGAGTTTTTTGATTTTTTTGAAATTTTTTGATTTTTTTTTTCGCAGACACGGATTTTCATGTTTTAAACATGGAATTCCATGTTTTAAACATGAAATTCCATGTTTTAAACCGTGAAATAAACATGAAATTCCATGTTTGAAACATGAAATTCCATGTTTGAAACATGAAATTCCATGTTTAAAACATGTGATTTCGTGTGTGCGAAAAAAAAAATTAAAAAAAAATCATAAAAATCAAAAAATTCAGAAAATTCCGAAAAAAATCATAGACGTAAATATTAATTTGATTTTTCCAAATATAATTTTTTTTTTTTTTGATTTTTTTTGAATTAGTTATCACGATTTTAAAAAAATTTCACGGACGCGCGCGTGTGATAATTAGTTTTTTTCTTATTTTTTTAATTGTTAATCATAAGGGTAAATTTGGGATGAGGCTGTTTTTAATAAATATTTTTTTCTAGGCACCTTTTTCTAAATAAGTTTTTTAATAGGCATCAATCAACAATTGGCTCTAATATAAATATCAAAGTAAAAATATGATAATTTAATAATAAAAAAATTAAATTAAGTTAATATTAATTAATTAATGAGTAGATCCCACAATGATAAAGTATCAAAAAATAATATATGAGGTTATATAGTCGGGTTAGATTTATCTAGCTCAACCCTATAAATCTAGCTTGGGGTCAGAGAAGTTTCAAGAATCTAGTCCAAAAAGTATGATATTTTAGATGAATTTTTCGGGACTAGATTCAAGAGAAATTTAATCCTCCTATTGGACTTCCTCTTAGGGGAAGTATTCCAGGTGACTAAATGGAGGGATCCTGCCGCGACATGGGTTGAAAATATTCGCGTTTTTTTGGCAAAGAATAAGTTTTATGTGGTCAAGTATATATAAAGAAGTTAATGTGTGTGGACTGGTTGGCTAGGGCGTGTCTATGCCAAGTCCATGTCAACTCGACGTATAGCGATCCACCAGACGGGATATAAAGCCTACTCACACGAAATAGGTTTGGTTGATTGACACTGAGGTTGATCTATAGCCTGGTTTTAGCTGAGGATAGACTTTATATCACGGTATTTGAACCTCCTTTGTAATTAAACAAATAAAAAGTATTAGCAATTTAGTAATCACATAAGTGATGTAAATCACATATAGGAACACGAACTATACACTGAAACTATAGAACACTCATAATACTACCCTATATTAAATAATGTTACCTTTTGTATGCATTTTTAATTGATAAGGGTGCTATATAGTTACACATAAAATTTGTTTGGATACATATAAGAGTAATGATGGTGGACAATGCAGGATATAGGAAAAAATGGAGGCTCTAAAAGAGACAAAATGCCAAGCATGTGAAGGCCTAATTCTCTAAATCAACGATTATGGATTCTTTGGTAGTGCAACCACCACAAACATGTGTTCCAAATGGCACAAGGAAATGGTATTGAAGAAATAACTACCTAACCCATAACCTCATCCATTTAAAATATTGTCCATAGTGGTTCCAGCAACATTGAGAAAGATACATGCATCACAAACACGGTTGATGTTCATTATTCACGCCAGTCCTGTGGAACTAAAATTCATTCCCAAACATGCGTGGGCAGAGTTAAATTATTAAGCATCATAAGTTTACACTTTTATTGTTTATGTTGTTGAGCAAATCTATTGGAATAATGCTTAGTATAAAGCTAGGTAGGATTGAGAAAATCAGAACAGAAAAACCGAACCAACCCATAAAACCAAGACAACCGAAATGCCAAAACAAAAAACCGAGAAATCAGTTTGTTCGGGATCTGAATTTTAATAAACCGATAAATTTCGGTTCTCTTTGTGATATTAGGCAAAACCAAACTTGAAAAACCAAATTAATAAGCCAAACTAGAATGGGGAGAAGTAAAAGATGAGTGAAAGTGTAAGACATCATTATGTAATTAAATTTAAAGTGCATCAAAATTTGAATAGTCCTGGACATAAATATTAATGACTAACAAGATGAATGTTTGGGAAGAGAAAAAATTTATTATATTATTTTATGTATATTAAGTGTAATATATGGCTTGGCAGGGTTGCAGAGAATGATTGTTAATTTAATTAACATGTGTTATTTAAATCATTTAACAAAATATTTACTTATGTTAAGAGTTTCTCAATCAAGTAGAAACGAAGGTTCCAAAAACAAACTAGATCCCTACTGAACCTAGCCCAATCCTGAACCAAAACAGATTATGGGACCAATTTTAAAACTGCACAACAAAGCCAAACTCATACCGAAATCGACTTAAGCGAACCAAAAATCGATCAAACCAAACCAACATTGATAATTTGGTTCAGTATATAAATCCCTAAAACCTGAATTTTTTTGTTTCGGTTATGGTTTTAGCCTAAAATAGAGTCAGACTTTATCATAAATTTTGGTCCTGGTTTTATCGCAAAACTCGATCTTACAACCAGGTCGCTTAAGTCTCATGCATTAGGAATATTAAATTAGTATCCCTGGTATACATCCACACTAAAACTTAGAATTCTTACAACTTATTCTCACTAGATTGTATATGGGAGCTTCCATATTATACACTTATTGAATTGAGAGTTATAATAACATCATGGGTCTATCTCTCAAATGTTTAAACACATATTTTATTTTTACATGTCATAGTTGAAGTACTTGGTAGACGTAAAGAGACTTCAACGCCCCATACATGGTTTAGTCCTTGCACCATACGTGGAAGAGACATATTTTACGTTATCAAGAGTGATTGACAATATTTAAGACTCAAAATAAATAAAGTGGTGTGATATTTATATGTTAATCATAATAATTGATGAGAGATAGTAGATGGTTCAATGTGAGGAAAAAGAACAAGTTTTAATTTTGATGCTTAAACTATATATCTGGATCTCTGTTAATTTGGTTTACAATTTTTGAGATATGATGCTCTAAATGAAGACACTTACTATAAAATTATATTGAAACGCCTTCACTCTCAACGAATTCACATTTTCTTGTTGTCGGTGATCCAAAGGAATATAACAATGACGCAGTAACTTGTGAAAAGTAGTTTACCTATTTAGAGTTACAATATTATGTATGGAGTTGTTTGCTAGATATATTGTACAATCATTTGTTAATATCCAACATGATTGGACCAAACCAAAATTAATCAGATTTTACAAGGCCTGCTCATTCGGATGGGCCATCTTTTTATTTTTTTTAAATATGGTTTTAGGTTTTGGGTTAATGTATTAAATTCCGCATAAAATTGCCGGACCCTATAAATACAATATATAACATATATCAATCTATCCTAATCCATTTTAACCTAGTTTATTTTATATGCAGCCGCATTCAAAAACATTCAATCTATTAGTCTCAGATTCTTCTTCAAAATAAAAATATCCATGAAATTAAAGGCTTCCATCAATTAGTCGTTGGCTAAATGAGGAGCAAACACAGTGAAAGGATTGATACGGTGTGCATACCAACCAAATGGAATATTGAGAGGCATTGCCATGTATCAGAGCAGTTGGACCATACACCTAGTGTTATGATGATTACTTTAGAAGGGGTTAGATAAGTAATTCTTACTATTTTCAGTTCAAATGTATTATATATGTCATTTTGTCACTTTCTTCGATTCTTTAGTGTATGATTTACTAATTTTAAATTGTCAAGACATAATATACATACATATATATATATATATATATATAACATATTCTTCAAAGCTTACATTATCTTCGTATTTCTATGGTTTGAATCTATGATTTATTTCCAAATATACGGAAAAACATTTTTTTGTAATTTATACATAGATTTCATACTTATTTATTTTGAATGAAGCGCATGATAAAGTAAGAAAAATAATTACTAGTTAACTTTTTATATTTTGCACACAGATTCATCTACATAATTTTGACTTATTGTCATTTCAAGAGACGGTCTTTCGTCATGTCTTTTCAATCGACTAACAACATTATTAGTTGTCACGATAAGATTACTTGTTATTTTACTATGTTATATATACTAAATGCCTAAATAATGTAGGATACTAAGATTATAAAAATTAGATTAATCTTGTGTTTGGCAATATAAGGTATATCACTAATTCAATTTGAGATAGTATGGTGTTTCTGTAAAATTATTAAGTATGCGTAATACCACTAATTATTGTTATTAAAATTAATTATTCTTGACCCGCTCTTATAAATGAAAAACGTCACAATATAGTTGTTTACATTTTAAACGCGTGACAACTTAAGTCCTTATCGTAAAATCCATCGAAAAATTCACGAGGCAACTATTTATATAATTGTCTAACCTGTACATGATATTTAATTATCCATTAAAATATTCTTATACCTAAATTTTGTATCTTTTGTATATTAATTAATAACTGGAGAGATTTGAAGATATTAAAAGAAAATATATAAGAGAAAAAATAATTTATAAACTTGTATGTGTACTTTTGTTGTATTTTTTTTATAAATTCAACAAAGAGTGATGTCCAATCTTGATAAATTTGACTGTGTAGTTGATTTAAATATTTTTGAAATATTTAGAATATAATTTTACAATTATATTCTGTTTAAATTTTTTATGATTATTTTTCTTAAGTTATCGTCATCAACAATCTCTTTTCAACCTAGAAATATTTTCACGACACCTCCTTAACATTATTATCATCGTAATCGATATCTCACATGTAAAACAATCCATTTTTACAAAATCTTATAAGAAAATCTTACTATAAACATTTAAAAACCATGTTAGACAGAGACAGGGACGGAGCCACGTGATGAGGTGGGGGGCCATGGCCCCCTGGATATTTAGAAAAAAAAATTTCCTTTATATAAAAAAAATTAATTATATGTTTTTTTTTACCTTTAAATTTTAAAAAATATTCATTTGGCCCCCTTAAATTTTTAAAACCATTTATTTGGACCCCTTAAATTTTCAGAATCTTCATTTGATCCTTTAATTTTAAAATTTTATTTTATTAAATTTATTATTATATTATTTTTTTCAATAAATTATATATTTTTTTGTATTAAATAAAAAATAATCAATTAAAAAAATTATATCAAGACTTATAATGCATTTTTATATAATATAAAGCTTTATTTTAAAAAAAATTATAATATATGGACCTATAGTGCAATTAAGGCCGAAAAAAATTTCAGGGCCGTTCCCCCCAACCCCCTTGGCCCCCCCTACTAAAATATTCTGGCTCCGCCTCTGGACAAAGATATTTAGATGCACAAATCATAATCTAATTCACCATTTCATAGTGTATCAAATAAACACAACCCATGAACCCAAAGATTATGAAACTAAAACCCTAAACGAAAAACAAGATTTGACTATATCTTCATTCAATTCTATCAAGATATGTTTCCATGATCATGGTGGATGATGAATATCGTATCTCAATGAGAAAAATTGAACTATATAATCACTTTTAAAATTATTTGTACAATCTTTAGGTCAACAAAAACTAAAAATAAAACTATTTTATCATTCCATAAGGTACACAATCAGCCTAATGTTTAAAGATGATATATTGACTAATTAAAATGTATAATTAAAAAGAAAATCGTATGGAAAGATATCATATTTAAACGTCTAAAGTGTTTTGAAGTTCTGGGTTTGTGACTTTGATGACGATGATAGAATCTTAGATTTGACTAATAAATATTGGAGATAATGAAAAGTAAAAGTGTGATAATGATTTAGATAAAAAGAAAATAGTGACTAAAGGAAAAAAAAGATTTTTTAACTAAAATATGTTTACAATTTTATAATCATGATAAAAATATATTGATCGAAAGAAAACAAATAATAAAAGAATGAATTGTTTTTTTATCCAGTTTAATTTGTTCGTCTTTTTTGTAACAATTATTTTTAATCAATAAAATTATTAATTATAATATTTTCTCTATTATTTAATTAAAGGTGATACTAGAAAATGATAGAAAAAATTAAGAAAAATTAAATACTTTTTTCTAAAAAGTTAGAAAAAAACAAAAGAAATTAGATATGTCTTTTCTTTTTCTTTTTTTCTAATAATTGATACATATCATTTACTTTTGAAATCCACTTTTTTTAATTTTGGATAATCAATAATTTTTGGGAATAATTTTGAGTCAAATGCAATAACTCCTAATTGATAAAGAAGAATACAACGGCTAGAATCTCAACATCCCCACCCACATGAAGCTTTTCTTTTCATGTTAACATTTCCCGCCAAACGAAACGCGGTGTTTATTCACCTCCACACTCACACACAGCTATCTTTACTAGTCCACTAAAAATAAACCGAAGTCCCTTTCGATTGCTCTCACTCCTCACTTCATTTCTCTCTCATCTTTTCTCGCTGATTCCCTTGTTATCATTACTCAGGTAAGCTGAATTTTAGCAAATTACATTCCTCATAAATTTCATTTACATTACATTTTTATAAATAATCATCCAGTTGTTTCGTTTAGTGATCTTCATTTTCAAATTTTAGGTGCATTCATACTGATCTTAATTCCCAAATTATTTACTTTTATTAATCAATTGAACGTCTACGGATAACTTTTATTATGACTTAATTATTCTGCGATGCTTATAAATTATTTTTATATAAAAAATCCCAGCCTATAAATTTTGTTGTTAATTAGTAATATAGGTCTCTTAAGTACAATTTATTCAGTTGCATCGATATATAGGTTGAATATGAAGGGAAAGAGCTGCAAGTATGTGCATTATATTAATGCTATAAGATATCAGTCAGAAACCAAAGTGTACAACTTTGATCGTCGTGGAAAGCGAGCCTTCAGATTCAAATCCTTAACCGACATTTACCAATCAGAAGACAACAAAAGGGTGCCTTTGGATTCCAATTTGCAGTCCGAAGAAGAAGATGTTGGTTTTAGAGGAAATCCAAACCCAATTGAATCACAAAACCACTTGAAAAGTGAAGACCTTGAAAACTTGGGTTCTGAAGAGGATAATAGTGATGATAGTGATCAGGACTTAAACATAAGTTTGAGTAGTGTTATTGTTGATGAATTGGATATTGAAGGATATCCAACCCCTCTTTCCATTATTGAAGATGTGGAGTTTGAGGAGATGTCTGATGAGGAAATTCTGCAGACAAATGAGATGCATAATAGGGCACTGGATTTTCTTGAAGATTCATCTGAAGAAGACCTAGACATGGATGAAACTGAGCCTCTTCACTCTACATTCTCCATATTAGACAAGTGTTCCTCACTGAGCAGTCAAGAATTTGGTGCTACAAATGAATCTTCAGATGAACTCTCTTCCGTCCAAAAGGTAAGGAACATAAAAAATAAAAAAAAATTAATTATAAGTCTGATTTGTAAGATCGATTTACTTGTTTATAATAATTCTGAGTTCAATGATTTCTTTGTGTAGGTACCTGCTAGTGAAGCTGAATGTTCAACGCAGTCTCAAGAATTAAATCAGAAAAAAGTCAAGGGGTCAAATAATGACCGTGTTTCTCGATCTCTACATATTAGCTCTAGATGCAACTCCGTTAAAGAGTGTACAGAAAATGCTATCAAGTTTTCGCAGCTTCAAATGGCGCATGCTAATTCTATTGCACAGAAGGCACTGAAGGAGTTAAAGTTCATGAAAGACATTGTCGAACAAAAGTTGCTTTTCGAGTCATATCGCAAGCATACCTTAACAAATGATGTAAATGAGGTACTTTTTTCCACTTGAATTTTTATTGTCAGAATAAAGATAATATTTTACGCAATTATATAACATGATAAGGGTTATCTTATCTCAAACAGGTGAAAAGAGCCCTTATGCGTGCAACAAAGGTAGAGGAAACTACAAGAAAAGGGTTGTCTAAAATGGAAAGAGACTGCAAAAGATTCTGCAAAATCATGGTGAGTATTATTCTTTAAGTCAAGTATTAAAACGTGATACGGATTTTAAGGTGCTTGATCTTACCTGATATTTTGATATTTACCATTGTTTAAATTGTAGAAATTAACCGAGACCGATCGTACTGCTTCTACGAATGAAGTGTGTAAAGAGAGAAAGAAGGTTAGATTTGCAGATGAAGCTGGAGGATCACTTTGCCATGTTATGTTTTTTAAGAATAATAAGACTTTCCCAGAGTCTTCTAATGCGAAAGGAAAAGATCAAATATAACCTTGTTATAATTGTGTTTTAGATTTTTGTTGTACTATAGTAAATCTCAGGTTTTATTCTGTTTCTTTTTTTCTTGTTTTGTTTATATTTCTGTGTTATACCATAAAATATGGAAATATATATAAACTGTGATATATCTGAAGGGCGCTTTTGTTCGATTGTTGATACTCTTCATTATTTACCTCTTTATTTATTTATGGTTCATAGAAATAAAAAAAGAAGAGATTTCAGACCAAGATAGCAGATCTGCGCAGGTATTTACCTCACGGAAAATGTGGTTAACCTTCTTTCCACCCAAATTATCCATATATGCGCGCATCTATTTGCTTGGTAGGGGAGCTAAAAATCACCAAGACAAAGTTCGAACCCCTTTACATCCATTGACCCTACTAAGCAAATAGAATATACATCAAATATAACCTTCTTTCCACCCGTTAGGAAAAGGGGTTCGAACTTTGTCTTGGTGATTTTTAGCAAAATCTGTCACGTGTAAGTATTCCCTAAATTTCATTTGGTGGGTCAATGGATGTTGAATAGACATTTACATGATGCAAGCCTAACTGGACCAACCACTCTGCGCACATGTTCGCCTCTTTATATCAAGATAGTACGTATCCCCTTCACCTAATCAGAAGTTGTACCTCTTCCAAGTTCCACCTTTAACACAATTTTAAGGCATTTTGCAGATTCACCTCTACTAAAAGATATTTGAATCTCATCACGTCAGCCATTCATATCCCTTCATGAAGCGCTACTAGCTCAGCAAGCACCAGAGATATGCAATTTAGTCACATGGAGAAACCCTTAACCCAATTACCCTTTGTATCCCTCAGAAATCCATCAACCCCTTCCTCGCCCCTTCTTATGTTGCAGCTCCCATTCTTGTTGAGCTTGAGATCTCGGTTTGGTTTACACCGGCCAATCAAATCCACATAATCCCTATGGGAAGAAAATTTTCCTTGGCGCCTACTCTAAACCCTTGTATAATCTGATGCTATATACTTTGGTTTCTTAATCAAACTCTCCCCGTTAGGAATCGTATTATTATTATAGACAGCATTTCCTTTCACAAAATCTCGACCAAAGCATTAAAAAAGACGTTCCAATTTGAACATGCAAATAATAATTTACCTAATACATTTGTGCTCTACCAGTCGGTTGCATTCAGTGTTGACGGGATATTGTGTTCATCATTAAAAACATGACACTGGTTAGTAATTTCATTCGAATATTGTTGTGGTGTGATTTGACAAAGGACTGCTACCACTTGAAAGTAAGGTAGGATGTCTAAGTGTTTCAACTCCTATCAAAATGGACAAGGAACTTTGAGACACAATACTGGTCCCCTGGTGTCACAAATTGGAGCTGATGTATATTGGTATATTTTCAAAAGAAAATACATGATACTTATTTACTTATGTGATCGTCTGTACAACCCCATATTGTTGTGACAAATTGATATATCTTCTACTAATATCATTACTTCTCCGTCGATCCTCAGATGAGGTCAAATTCCTTTCCAAAGAATCACATAACAACCTACCCACATGGCTAATATCCATAGCCGCCAAGTATATCTCTTGTTGACGATTCCTCTAGATTTTTCTTTTAACACAAGTCCACAAAATTTTAACCTTAACACAATCTCTAAATAAGGGAATTGTGTTATTCTCATACACTCCACAGCAAGGACAATTACCCAGGACATCAATATCTCGTTTAATTAAATTCAATCTTGTCGACAATCTATCTTGTACCGCACGTCATAAAAGAACTTTAATATATTGAGAACAACGCAACTCTCAAATTCTCTCCCATTCGATTACCTCGTCATCACTTCTTGATATAGGTTCCGAAATGGCTGACTTTATCAAGAGGATTCCACGAGTCTCACTGAGTCATGATAGAATGTCATGGGAAATATTATCTGTAAATACCCCCCACCTTCCTAATTTTTATAAGTTTAGAAGGCGAAAGAAAGTGTAGGATTCGATTCCATTCTCATGATCCATCTTCCCTCACATAATTCTTAACCTTATCGAACCGGATGGCAACGTCAATCGAATATATTGCACAATCAACTAAGGATTTATCTCGTATCCAAATGTCTAGCCAAAAAGCAATACTCTCACCATTATGTATCATGTATTGGAATCTCCATCTAACCACAGCAATACCTCCACGGTAGCTCTACAAATTTGTGGGTCATTTGTCTTTGACACATAGTGAAGGAGGTTCTCTCTGAAATACTTTTTCACAAAGAATGGTCCATAAAGTCGACTCATTGTGAATCACTTTCCAACAAAGCTTCCCGAGAAGAGAACAAATCATGTCCTCTGTCTTACATAACCCTATACCATACAATGTTTTTGGTAAAAAGACCTTCTCCCAAGCAATTCAGCTATTTTTTTAGGTCCTCCGATGAGCCCAAAATGAAGTCCTCACGATACGGTCAATTTCTTCACATATGTAATCCGGTAATTTCTCTACTTGCATGATGTACATGGTCATTTCACTAAATACGAATTGGGCTAGTGTTACTCGACCAAATAGTGACAAAGTTCTTCCTTTCGAGCCTGCAATATTTTCACGGATTCTATTGATCATATCGCCCATAGAAGTCTGTAGGTCTCTTCCCTAAGAATATGGGAACCCCTTTGAACAAAAAAAAAAGAATATGGGAACCCCCGTTCCAAATCCATCACTTCGACAGTATCCACTAAGATCGGTGATATTCTTGTCTAAGTCTTCCTCAACGTTTCTCGAGAAGTAAAATCAAATATTTCTCCTTGCTTATAGTATGACCCACATCATGACAAAATAAATTAAACGCATCCTGCAAAATATCAAAAATATGATTAGACGCTATAGAAAAAAGGAAAATCGTCTTCGAAAAAAATATGAGACATAGGTAACCCCCTAAATAAATATGGATGAGTCTCAAAGATCCATTTCCTACGAGTTGTTGGATGCCTAAGGAGCGTCTCCGCATGCACAAGGCGAATGGATACAATGATAGAGGGTCTCCTTGTTGAATTCCTCTTTGGGGTTTAAATGGTGTTAGAAGATTCTACACCATAAAAAAGTGAACTCATTATCGAACATGCCCGATATAATACGTGAAATCCAACACCCCGGAATCCCCAATCTCTTCAACAAATCTGAAAGAAATCCAATCTAATCTTATCATACACCTTTGCCAAATCCACCTTAACTGCCATGAATTTTTAAGTTTCCTTTAGCATGTCTCAAAACAGATTTGACCTTACTATCCAAAATCACATTATCAATGGTCGATCGCTGGGGTAGGAAACTGCTTTGGTGTATACCAATATAATCAGCCAACATTGGTCGAAGGTGATTCACGAGCACTTTCATACATATATTGTAACTCATGTTAATCAATCTTATCGGTCTCAACTACGAAATATAATCTGGATTAGTCAATTTAGATACAAGGTGGAAAAGTGTCCCAATTATCTCCTTTGAGAGGGAACCCGACTAAAGCGTTTTTTAGATCCTGGCGCATACCGAGGGTCACACTATATCCCAACACTTCTGATAAAAACCCGTTGCCATTCTGTCTAGGCTCGGTATTTTGTGAGGTTCAATCTGGAATAGAGTGATACAAATCTCCTCATTCGAGATAGGATCCCTTAACAAACTGATAGAATATGGATCAAGAGACTGAAGCCGGGGTAGCAAAAACTAGATTGGTGAGGCATCCTCTAACGAAAAAGTGTCTCAGAAATCTCTTACCAGGTTCCCTCTGCTATCTCATCTGTAATTGCCACATGATTATTGTTTTTAATAAGTGATCAATTCTTATTTCATTTCTTAACCAAAAACGACCTATTAATATATGATAGAATCTAGTGTTAAGTTCTTCAGAGTGTATCAATTTTTTCTAGCTTTTTGGTACCGATTCATCTCTTCGTTTGAGTACACCCTCATATTATTTGTTGATTCTCTTCTTTAAGCTCACTAAAGATCTGTTGTAATACCGTTGAATCACCTTTTGTATACCAGTGTTACATGCCAATGGCCTTTTCTTCTTGCGGAAAATATTCCCAAATGTGTTAAATTTTCATTATCTAAATCATGTAAATTAATTTCAAAATTATCCTCAACACTACAACTATATCCCTTTTATTTATCTTTAACGCAATCTTTGAATCCTCCACTAAGTCGCCAAGCACTCTCCAATCTGAATTGTCGATTGCTAAATTATTTTTTAGGTTGTTAATATTTATTTTTTTAATTATATTTTATAAATATTTTTTTATTAAATAATTTGAATAAGTAATATAAATATCAAAGTAAAAATATGATAATTTAATAATAAAAAAATTAAATTAAGTTATGATTAATTAATTAATGAGTTGATCCCACAATGATAAAGTATCGAAAAATAATATATAAGGTTATATAGTCGGGTTAGATTTATCTAACTCAACCCTATAAATCTAGCTTGGGGTCAGAGAAGTTTCTAGAATCTAGCCCAAAAAGTATGATATTTTAGATGAATTTTTCGGGACTAGATTCAAGAGAAATTTAATCCTACTATTGGACTTCCTCTTAGGGGAAGTAGTCCAGGTGGCTAAATGGACGGGTCCTGCCGCGACATGGGTTGAAAATATTCGCATTTTTTTGGCAAAGAATAAGTTTTATGTGGTCAAGAGTATATATATAGAAGTTAATGTGTGTGGACTGGTTGGCTAGGGCGTGTCTATGCCAAGTCCATGTTTACTCGACGTATAGCAATCCACCAGACAGGATATAAAGCCTACTCACACGAGATAGGTTTGGTTGATCGACACTGAGGTTGATCTATAGCCCGGTGTTAGCTGAGGATAGACTTTATATCACGGTATTTGAACTCCTTTGTAATTAAAAAAATAAAAAGTATTAGCAATTTATTAATCACATAAGTAATGTAAATCATATATAGGAACACGAACTATACACTAAAACTATAGAACACTCATAATACCACTCTATATTAAATAATGTTACCTTTTGTATGCATTTTTAATTGATAAGGATGTTATATAGTTACACATAAAATTTGTTTGGATAGATATAAGAGTAATCATGGTTGACAATGCAGGATATAGGAAAAAATGGAGACTCTAAAAACAGACAGGATGTCAAGCATATGAAGGCCCAATTCTTTAAATCAACGATTATGGATTCTTTTGTAGTGCAACCACCACAAACATGTGTTCCAAATGGCACAAGGAAATGGTATTAATTGAAGAAATAACTACCTAACCAATAACCTCATCCATTTAAAATATTTTCCATAGTGGTTCTAGCAACATTGAGAAAGATACAGGCATCACAAACATTGTTGATGTTCATTGTCCACGCCAGTCCTGTAGAACTAAAAGGTATTCCCAAACATGCAATGGCAGAGTTAAATTAATAAGCATCATAAGTTTACACTTTTTTTGTTTATGTTGTTGAGCAAATCTACTGGAATAATACTTAGTATATCGCTAGGTAGGGTTGAGAAAATCAGATTGGAAAAACCGAACCAACCCGTAAAACCAAGAAAACCGAAATTCCAAAACAAAAATCCAAGAAATCAGTTTGTTCTGTATCTGAATTTTAAATAACTGATAAAATTCGGTTCTCTTTGTGATATTAGGCAAAACCAAAACTGAAAAACCAAATTCATAAGTCGAACTAAAATTGAGGAGAAGTAAAAGATAGGTAAAAGTGTAAAACATCATTATGTAATTAAATTCAAAGTGCGTCGAAAATTGAATAGTCCTGGACATAAATATTAATGACTAATAAGATGAATGTTGGTGAAGAGAAAAAATATATTATATTATTTTATGTATATTAAGTGTAACATATGACTTGGTAGGGTTGCAGAGAATGATTGATAATTTAATTAACATGTGTTCTTTAAATCATTTAACAAAATATGCACTTATGTTAAAAGTTTCTCAATCAAGTAGAAACGAAGGTTCCAAAAACAAACTAGATCCCTATTGAACCTAGCCCAAAACAGATTATGGAACCAATTTTAAAACTGCACAACAAAGCCAAACTCATACCGAAATCGACATAAGCGAACCAAAAATCGATCAAACCGAACCAACATTGATAATTTGGTTCAGTATATAAATCCCTAAAACCTGAATTTTTTGTTTCGGTTCTGGTTTTAGCCTAAAATAGAGTCAAACTTTATCATAAATTTTGGTCCTGGTTTTATCCCAAAACTCGATCTTACAACCAGGTTGCATAAGTCTCGTGCATTAGGAATATTAAATTAGTATCCCTGGTATACATCCACAATAAAACTTAGAATTCTTACAACTTATTCTCACTAGATTGTATATGGGAGGTTCCATATTATACACTTATTGAATTGAGACTTATAATAACATCATGGGTCTATCTCTCAAATGTTTAAACACATATTTTATTTTTACATGTCATAGTTGAAGTACTTGGTAGACGTAAAGAGACTTCAACCCCCCATACGTGGTTTAGTCCTTGCACCATACGTGGAAGAGACATATTTTACCTTATCAAGAGTGATTGACAATATTTAAGACTCAATAAATAAAGTGGTGTGATATGTATATGTTAATCATAATAATTGATGAGAGATAGTAGATGGTTCAATGTGAGGAAAAAGAACAAGTTTTATTTTCGATGCTTAAACTATATATCTGGATCTCTGTTAATTTGGTTTACAATTTTTGAGATATGATGCTCTAAATGAAGACACTTACTATAAAATTATATTGAAACGCCTTCAATCTCAACGAATTCACATTTTCTTGTTGTCGGTGATCCAAAGAAATATAACAATGACACAGTAACTTGTGAAAAGTAGTTTACCTATTTAGATTTACAATATTATGTATGGAGTTTTTTGCTAGATGTATTGTGCAACCATTTGTTAATATCCAACATGATTGGACCAAACCAAAATTAATCAGATTTTACAAGGCCCGCTCATTCGGACGAGCCATCTTTTTATTTTTTTTAAATATGGTTTTAGGTTTCGGGTTAATGTATTAAATTCCGCATAAAATTGTCGGACCCTATAAATACACTATATATCATATATCTATCTATCCTAATCCATTTTAACCTAGTATATTTTATATGCAGCCGCATTAAAAAACATTCAATCTATTAGTCTCAGATTCTTCTTCAAAATAAAAATATCCATGAAATTAAAGGCTTCCATCAATTAGTCGTTGGCTAAGTGAGGAGCAAACACAGTGAAAGGATTGATACAGTGTGCATACCAACCAAATGGAATTTTGAGAGGCATTTCCATGTATCAGAGCAGTTGGACCATATACCTAGTGTTATGATGATTACTTTAGAAGGGGTTAGATAAGTAATTCTTACTATTTTCAATTCAAATGTATTATATATGTCATTTTGTCACTTTCTTCGATTCTTTAGTGTATGATTTACTAATTTTAAATTGTCAAGACATAATATACATATACATATATATATATATATATATATATATATATATATATATATATATATAAAACATATTCTTCAAAGCTTACATTATCTTCGTATTTCTATGTTTTGAATCTATGATTTATTTCCAAATATACGGAAAAACATTTTTTTTGTACTTTATACATAGATTTAATACTTATTTATTTTGAATGAATCGTATGATAAAGTAAGAAAAATAATTACTATTTAACTTTTTATATTTTGCACACAGATTCATCTACATAATTTTGACTTATTGTCATTTCAAGAGACGGTCTTTCGTCATGTCTTTTCAAATGACTAACAACATTATTAGTTGTCACGGTAAGATTACTTGTTATTTTACTATGTTATATATACTAAATGCCTAAATAATGTAGGATACTAAGATTATAAAAATTAGATTAATCTTGTGTTTGGCAATATAAGGTATATCACTATTTCAATTTGAGATAGTATGGTGTTTCTGTATAATTATTAAGTATGCGTAATACCACTAATTATTGTTATTAAAATTAATTATTCTTGACCCGCTCTTATAAATGAAAAACGTCACAATATAGTTGTTTACATTTTGAACGCGTGACAACTTAAGTCCTTATCGTAAAATTCATCTAAAAATTCACGAGGCAACTATTTATATAATTGTCTAACATGTACATGATATTTAATTATCCATTAAAATATTCTCATATCTAACTTTTGTATCTTTTGTATATTAATTAATAACTGGAGAGATTTAAAGATATTAAAAGAAAATATATAAGAGAAAAAATAATTTATAAACTTGTATATGTACTTTTGTTGTATTTTTTTATAAATTCAACGAAGAAAGATGTCCAATCTTGATAAATTTGACTGTGTAGTTGATTTAAATATTTTTGAAATATTTAGAATATAATTTTACAATTATATTCTATTTAAATTTTTATGATTATTTTTCTTAAGTTATCGTCATCAACAATCTCTGTTCAACCTAGAAATATTTTCACGACACCTCCTTAAAATTATTATCATCGTAATTGATATCTCACATGTAAAACAATCCATTTTTACAAAATCTTATAAGAAAATCTTACTATAAACATTTAAAAACCATGTTAGACGGAGACACAGACGGAGCCACGTATATTTAGAAAAAAATAATTCCTTTATATATAAAAAAAAAAATTATATGTTATTTTTTACCCTTAAATTTTAAAAAATATTCATTTGGCTCCCATTAAATTTTTAAAACCATTTATTTGGACCCCTTAAATTTTCAGAATCATCATTTGATCCTTTAATTTTAAAATTTTATTTTATTAAATTTATAATTATATTATTTTTTCAATAAATTATATGTTATTTTGTATTAAATAAAAAATAATCAATTAAAAAAATTATATTAAGACTTATAATGCATTTTTATATAATATAAAACTATATTTTAAAAAAATTTATAATATATGGACCTATAGTGCAAATAAGTCCGAAAAAAAAATTCGGGGCCGTTCCCCCCGAATCCCCTTGGGCCCCCTACTAAAATATCATGGCTCCGCCCCTGGACAGAGATATTTAGATGCACAAATCATAATCTAATTCACCATTTCATAGTGAATCAAATAAACACAACCCATGAACCCAAAGATTATGAAACTAAAACCCAAAACGAAAAACAAGATTTGACTATATCTTAATTCAATTCTATCAAGATTTATTTCCATGATCATGGTGGATGATGAATATCGTATCTCAATGAGAAAAATTGAACTATATAATCACTTTTAAAATTATTTGTACAATCTTTAGGTACACAAAAACTAAAAATAAAACTATTTTATCATTCCATAAGGTACACAATCAGCCTAATGTTTAAAGATGATATATTGACTAATTAAAATATATAATTAAAAAAATCATATGGAAAGATATCATATTTAAACGTCTAAAGTGTTTTGAAGTTCTGGGTTTGTGACTTTGATGACGATGATAGAATCTTAGACTTGACTAATAAATATTGGAGATAATGAAAAGTAAAAGTGTGATAATGATTTAGATATAAAAAATAGTGACAAAAGGAAAAAAAAAATTTAACTAAAACATGTTTATAATTTTATAATCATGATAAAAATATATTGATCGAAAGAAAAAAATAATAAAAGAATGAATTGTTTTTTTATCCAGTTTAATTTGTTCGTCTTTTTTGTAACAAATATTTTTAATCAATAAAATTGTTTATTATAATATTTTCTCTATTATTTAATTAAAGGTGATACTAGAAAATGATAGAATAAAATAAGAAAAATTAAATACTTTTTTCTAAAAAGTTAGAAAAAAACAAAAGAAATTAGATATGTCTTTTCTTTTTTTTATAATAGTTTATACATATCATTTACTTTTGAAATCCACTTTTTTTAATTTAGGATAATCAATAATTTTTGGGAATAATTTTGAGTCAAATGCAATAACTCCGAATTGATAAAGAAGAATACAACGGCTAGAATCTCAACATCCCCACCCACATGAAGCTTTTCTTTTCATGTTAACATTTCCCGCCAAACGAAACACCGTGTTTATCCACCTCCACACTCACACACATCTATTTTTAATAGTCCCCTAAAAATAAACCGAAGCACCTTTCGATTCTTTTCACTCGTCACTTCATCTCTTTCTCATCTTCTCTCGCTGATTACCTTGTTATCATTACTCAGGTAAACTGAATTTTAGCAAATTACATTCCTCATAAATTTCATTTACATTACATTTTTGTAATCATCCAGTTGTTTCGTTTAGTGATCTTCATTTTCAAATTTTATGTCCATTCATACTGATCTTAATTCTCAAATTGTTTACTTTTATTAATTAATTGAACTTTTATTATGACTTAATTATTCTGCGATGCTTATAAATTATTTTTATATAAAAATTCCCAGCCTATAAATTTTGTTGTTAATTAGTAATATACCTTAAGTACAATTTATTCATTCAGTTGCATCTATATATAGGTTGAATATGAAGGGAAAGAGCTGCAAGTATGTGCATTATATTAATGCTATAAGATATCAGTCAGAAACCAAAGTGTACAACTTTGATCGTCGTGGAAAGCGAGCCTTCAGATTCAAATCCTTAATCGACATTTACAAATCAGAAGACGACAAAAGGGTTCCTTTGGATTCCAATTTGCAGTCTGACGAAGAAGATGTTGGTTTTAGAGGAAATCCAACCCCAATTGAATCACAATACCACTTGAAAAGTGAAGACCTTGAAAACTTGGGTTCTGAAGAGGATGATAGTGATCAGGACTTAAACATAAGTCTGAGTAGTGTTATTGTTGATGAATTGGATATTGAAGGATATCCAACCCCTATTTCCATTATTGAAGATGTGGAGTTTGAGGAGATGTCTGATGAGGAAATTCTGCAGACAAATGAGATGCATAATAGGGCACTGGATTTTCTTGAAGATTCATCTAAAGAAGACCTAGACATGGATGAAACTGAGCCTCTTCACTCTACATTCTCCATATTAGACAAGTGTTCCTCACTGAGCAGTCAAGACTTTGGTGCTGCAAATGAATCTTCAGATGAACTCCCTTCCGTCCAAAAGGTAAGGAACAAAACAAAAAAAAAAAATTAATTATAAGTCTGATTTGTAAGATCGATTTACTTGTTTATAATAATTCTGAGTTCAATGATTTCTTTGTGTAGGTACCTGCTAGTGAAGCTGAATGTTCAACGCAGTCTCAAGAATTAAATCAGAAAAAAGTCAAGGGGTCAAATAATGATCGTGTTTCTCGATCTCTACATATTAGCTCTGGATGCAACTCCATAAAAGAGTGTACAGAAAGTGCTATCAAGTTTTCACAGCTTCAAATGGCGCATGCTAATTCTATTGCACAGAAGGCACTGAAGGAGTTAAAGTCCATGAAAGACATTGTCGAACAAAAGTTGCTTTTCGAGTCATATCGCAAGCATACCTTAACAAATGATGTAAATGAGGTACTTGTTTCCACCTTAATTTTTATTCTCAGAATAAAGATAATATTTTACCCAATTATATAACATGATAAGGGTTATCTTATCTCAAACAGGTGAAAAAAGCCCTTATGCGTGTAACAAAGGTGGAGGAAACTACAAGAAAAGGGTTGTCTAAAATGGAAAGAGACTGCAAAAGATTCTGCAAAATCATGGTGAGTATTATTCTTTAAGTCAAGTATTAAAACGTGATACGGATTTTAAGGTGCTTGATCTTCCCTATTATTTTGATATATACCATTGTTTAAACTGTAGAAATTAACCGAGACCGATCTTACTGCTTCTACGAATGAAGTGTGTAAAGAGAGAAAGAAGGTTAGATTTGCAGATGAAGCTGGAGGATCACTTTGCCATGTTATGTTTTTTAAGAATAATAAGACTTTCCCAGAGTCTTCTAATGCGAAAGGAAAAGATCAAATATAACCTTGTTATAATTGTGTTTTAGATTTTTGTTGTACTATAATGAATCTCAGCTTTTATTCTGTTTTTTTTTTTTTTTTTGTTTTGTTTATATTTCTGTGTTATACCATAAAATATGGAAATATATATAAACTGTGATATATCTGAAGGGCGCTTTTGTTCCATTGTTGATACTCTTCATTATTTACCTTTTTTATTTATTTATGGTTCATAGAAATCAAAAAAGAAGAGATTATAGACCGAGATAGCAGATCTGCGCAGGTATTTACCTCACCGAAAATGTGGTTAACCTTCTTTCCACCCAAATTATCCATATCTGCGCGCATCTATTTGCTTGGTAGGGGAGCTAAATCCATATATTCTATGTTCCTTAGGTTTGATTTGATAGCCACATACATCTTACACTCCAAAAATATGTCTCATACTCTTGCAACCGGCAACTCTTTTAACACAAGTCCACAAAATTTTAACCTTAACACAATCTCTAAATAAGGGAATTGTGTTATTCTCATACACTCCACAGCAAGGACAATTACCTGGGACATCAATATCTCGTTTAATTAAATTCAATCTTGTCGACAATCTATCTTGTACCGCACGTCATAAAAGAACTCTAATATATTGAGAACAACGCAACTTTTAAATTCTCTCCCATTCGATTACCTCGTCATCACTTCTTGAGATAGGTTCCGAAATGGCTGACTTAATCAAGAGGATTCCACGAGTCTCACTGAGTCATGATAGAATGTCATGGGAAATATTATCTGTAAATACCCCTCACCTTCACAATTTCTTTAAGTTTAGAAGGCGAAAGAAAGTATAGGAATCGATTCCATTCTCATGATCCAGCTTCCCTCACATAATTCTTAACCTTATCGAACCGGATGGCAATGTCAATCGAATCTATTGTACAATCAACTAGGGATTTATCTCGTATCCTAATGTCTAGCCAAAAAGCAATACTCTCACCATTATGTATCATGTATCAGTATCTCCATCTAACCACATCAATACCTCCACAGTAGCTCTACAAATTTGTGGGTCATTTGTCTTTGGCACTTAGTGAAGGAGGTTCTTTCTGAAATACTTTTTCACAAAGAATGGTCCATAAAGTCGACTCATTGTGAATCACTTTCCAACAAAGCTTCCCAAGAAGAGAACAAATCATGTCCTCTGTCTTACATAACCCTATACCATACAATTTTTTTGGTAAAAATACATTCTCCCAAGCAATTCAGCTATTCTTTTAGGTCCTCCGATGAGCCCGAAATGACGTCCTCACGATACGGTCAATTTCTTCACATTTGTAATCCGGTAATTTCTCTACTTGCATGATGTACATGGTCATTTCACTAAATACTAATTGGGCTAGTGTTACTCGACCAAATAGTGACAAAGTTCTGCCTTTCGAACCCGCAATATTTTCACGAAGACTATTGATCATATCGCCCATAGAAGCCTGTAGGTCTCCTCCCTAAGAATATGGGAACCCCCTGTTCCAAATCCATCACTTCTACCGTATCCACTAAGATCGGTGATATTCGAGTCTAAGTCTTCCTCAACGTTTCTCGAGAAGTATATCAAATATTTCTCCTTGCTTATAGTCTGACCCACATCATGACAAAATAAATTAAACGCATCCTGCAAAATATAAAAAATATGATTAGACGCTATAGAAAAAAGGAAAATCGTCTTCAAAAAAAATATGAGACATAGGTATCCCCCTAGATAAATATGGATGAGTCTCCAAGATCCATTTCCCACGAGTTGTTGGATGCCTAAGGAGTGTCCCTGCATGCACAAGGTGAATGGATACAATGATAGAGGGTCTCCTTGTTGAATTCCCCTTTGGGGTGTGAATGGTGTTAGAAGATTCTACACCATAAAACAGTGAACTCATTATCGAACATGCCCGATATAATACGTGAAATCCAACACCCCGGAATCCCCAATCTCTCCAACAAATGTGAAAGAAGTCCAATCTAATATTATCATACACCTTTGCCAAATCCACCTTGACTGCCATGAATTTTTTTAGTTTCCTTTAGCATGTCTCAAAACAGATTTGACCTTACTATCCAAAATCACATTATCAATGATCGATCGCTGGGGTAGGAAACTGCTTTGGTGTACACCAATATAATCAGCCAACATTGGTCGAAGGTGATTCACGAGCACTTTCATACATATATTGTAACTCATGTTAATTAATCTTATCGGTCTCAACTACAAAATATACTCTGGATTAGTCAATTTAGATACAAGGTGGAAAAGTGTCCCAATTATCTCCTTTGAGAGGGAACCCGACTAAAGCGTTTTTATATCATGGCGCATACCGAGGGTCACACTATATCCCAACACTTCTGATAAAAACCCGTAGCCATTCTGTCCAGGCCCGGTATTTTGTGAGGTTCAATCTGGAATAGAGTGATACGAAGCTCCTCATTCGAGATAGGATCCCTTAACAAACTGATAGAATATGGATCAAGAGACTGAAGCCGGGGTAGCAAATACTAGATTGGTGAGGCATCCTCTAACGAAAAAGTGTCTCATAAATCTCTTACCAGGTTCCCTATGCTATCTCATCTGTAATTGCCACATGATTGTTGTTTTTAATAAGTGATCAATTTGCTTAACCAAAACGACATATTAATATATGATAGAATCTAGTGTTAAGTTCTTCAGAGTGTATCCATTTTTTCTAGCTTTTTGGTACCGATTCATCTCTTCATGTTTGAGTACACCCTCATATTCTTAGTTGATTCTCTACTTTAAGCTCACTAAAGATCTGTTGTAATACCGTTGATTCACCTTTTGTATACCAGTGTTACATGCCAATGGCCTTTTCTTCTTGCGGAAAATATTCCCAAATGTGTTAAATTTCCATTATCTAAATCATGTCAAATAATTTCAAAATTATCCTCAACACTACAAATATATCCCTTTTATTTATGTTTAACGAAATCTTTGAATCCTCCACTAAGTCCCCAAGCACTCTCCAATCTGAATTGTCGATTGCAAAATTATTTTTTAGGTTGTTAATTTTTATTTTTTTAATTATAATTTATAAATATTTTTTTATTACATAATTGAATAAGTAATATAAATATCAAATTAAAAATATGATAATTTAATAATAAAAAAATTAAATTAAGTTAAGATTAATTAATTAATTAATGAGTGGATCCCACAATGATAAAGTATCAAAAAATAATATATGAGGTTATATAGTCGGGTTAGATTTATCTAGCTCAACCCTATAAATCTAACTTGGGGTCAGAGAAGTTTCTAGAATCTAGTCTAAAAAGTATGATATTTTAGATGAATTTTTCAGGACTAGATTCAAGAGAAATTTAATCCTCCTATTGGACTTCCTCTTAGGGGAAGTAGTCCAGGTGGCTAAATGGAGGGGTCCAGACGCGACATGGGTTGAAAATATTCGCGTTTTTTTTTTGCAAAGAATAAGTTTTATGTGGTCAAGTATATATAAAGAAGTTAATGTGTGTGGACTGGTTGGCTAGGGCGTGTCTATGCCAAGTCCATGTTAACTCGACGTATAGCGATCCACCAGACGGGATGTAAAGCCTACTCACACGAGATAGGTTTGGTTGATTGACACTGAGGTTGATCTATAGCCCGGTTTTAGCTAGGGGTGGAAATCGGAAGGAACAAATCGGAAAAATGGTCTTTCGAAAAAAATTCTATTTTTTTCGGAATAGATTTTTTCTGTTCCAATTCCTATCCAATTTTTCGGAACTAGGAAAAATAATTCGAAATTCGGAATTTCGGAATTTCGGAATTTGCCGGAAATTCGGAAATTTCGGAAATTTTTGTTCGGAAATTTCGGAAATTTTTGTTCGGAAATTTCCGAATTTTGGGTTCGGAATTTCGGAACTTTTGTTTCGGAAATTGCAGGACTAAGGGTTGTGCAATAGTTTACCACTTACATGAAGATAGTTAAAAACAAAACTTATAAAACTTTTCATGTAACAGTAATTAAAAAGCTTAACTTATAAACTTCATGAACAATAACAGATTTAACATAAGTAATAAAAGGTAAAAGAACAGTAATAGAAGTAACATAAGTAACAAAAGGTAAAAAAAACAATGAGTGTGAATTACTTTTCAAATTACTTTTCAAATTACATAAAAAACAGATATTAGGCTTCGTGGGAAGGTAATGTAAAATGTGAAGAAATAAATTAGTCTTATCCTTTAGGTTTTATCAGGTTTATTGTTTTTCTTTATTTTCCTGATATGAAAAAAAATGTATCATTGTGTTTCACTTTTTCATCGTTTAGATTTTTTTTCTTCTTTTGTTATGAAAATTTTCAACATTTCTGATTGTATATTTTTTTCTTATATTAATATTTATTATTTATTTAATATAGGAAATGTAAAATCGGAAATACGATTCGAATATAAAAATTGGAAATAAAAATCGAAAATATATTTCGGAAATAAAATCGGATAGGAAAACTCGGAAATTTCGGAAATTTATATGTAGTTCCAATTCCGATCCTATTTTTTCGGAAAAATCGGAAATCGGAATTTCGAAGTTTCGGAACCGTAAAAAGTTGTTCCGAAATCGGAATTTTCGGATCGGAAAAGTCGAAAATCGGAAATTTCGGATCCGATTTCCACCCCTAGTTTTAGCTGAGGATAGACTTTATATCACGGTATTTGAACCTCCTTTGTAATTAAACAAATAAAAAGTGTAGCAATTTATTAATCACATAAGTAATGTAAATCACATATAGGAACACGAACTATACACTGAAACTATAGAACACTCATAATACTACCCTATATTAAATAATGTTACCTTTTGTATGCATTTTTAATTGATAAGGTGTTATATAGTTACACATAAAATTTGTTTGGATAGATTTAAGAGTAATGATGGTTGACAGTGCAGGATACGGGTAAAAGTTGAGGATCTAAAAGAGATAGGATGCCAAGCATGTAAATGCCTGATTCTCTAAATCAACGATTATGGATTCTTTGGTAGTGCAACCACCATGAACATGTGTTCCAAATGGCACAAGGAAATGGTATTGAAGAAAGAACTAGCTAAACTCATAACCTCATCCAATTAAAATATTGTCCATAGTGGTTCAAGCAAAATTGAAAAAGATACAGGCATCACTAACACTATTGATGTTCATTGTTCACGCCAGTCTTGTGGAACTAAAAGTCATTCCCGATCATGAATGGGTAGAGTTAAATTAATAAGCATCATAAGTTTACACTTTTTTTTTGTTTATGTTGTTGAGCAAATCTACTGGAGTAATGCTTGGTATAGCGCTAGGTAGGGTTGAGAAAATCAGAACGGAAAAACCGAACCAACCAGGAAAACCAAGAAAACCAAAATGCCACAACAAAAAATCGAGAAATCAGTTTGTTCTCTTTGTGATATCAGGCAAAACCAAATTCATAAACCGAACCAGAAATAAGAAGTAAAAGATGGGTGAAAGTGTAAGTCATCACTATGTAATTAAAATTAAAATGCATCAAAATTTATATAGTCTTGGACATAAATATTAATGACTAATAAGATGAATGTTGGGGAAGAGAAAAAATTTATTATATTATTTTATGTACATTAAGTGTAATATATAGCTTGTCAAGGATGGAGAGTATGATTGACAATTAAATTAACATGTGTTCATAATATCATTTAACAAAATATGCACTTTATGTTAAGAGTCTAAATATGAGGTGAGTTTTGGATTTGTGACCTTGAGGACGATGATAGAATCTTAGAGTTGACTAATAAATATTGGAGATAATAAAAAATAAAAGTGGGATAGTAATTTAAATTAAAAAAATTAGTAAAAGAAGAAAAAAAAGACATTTTAACTAAAAAAAATATGTTTATAATTTTATAATTATGATAGAAATATATTAATTGAAAGAAAAAAAATAAAAGAATGAATTATTCTTTTTATCTAGTTTAATTTGTTAACAATTACATTTAATTAATAGATAAAATTTATTATTTTTTCTATTATTTAATGAAAGATGATAATAGAAAAAAATAGAAAAAAGAATTTAATGAAAAGAAATTTAAATATTTTTTCTAAAAAATTAGAAAAAAAACAAAAGAAAGTAGGTATATCTTTTTCTGTTTTCGAATAATAGATACATATCATCAATTATGCAAGGTTTGGATTTATTTTTTCAAAAGAAAGGAAAAGAATTTATAGGAATATAAGTTTTTTTTTTTATTTGGATTAGATTTTTAGTGGAAGGAAAGTAATTCAGTTGATGATGCAATTTCTTGGATTCCTTTAAGAATATTAGCTTTTCAATCATCTAGAGTCATTTTAAAGGAAAGAAAATGATTACATTTTTAAATGTCTTAACAAACCTTATAAATTTAATATATGATTTTCTACATAATATAAAAATAGTATAAAAGTAATTTTCATTTAAAATTATCATTTCAATTCTTTTAATAATGTAAATGTAGATAAGGATATTATTTTCTTTTTTATGTTATTATTTTTATAATCCAAACATAGTTATAACTTTTTTTTTTCATTTCTTTACTATTTTTATACTTTTATCATATTCCTTTCTTTAAAAATGTGAATTTAAATTATGTATTAATAAACCTTTGAAATCAACTTTTTTTTAATTTGGGATAACCAATAATTTTTTGGAATAATTTTGAGTCAAATGCAATAACTCCAAATTGGTAAAGAAGAATTCAACGGCTAGAATCTTAACATCCCCACTCACACGAAGCTTTTTTCTTTTAATGTTAACATTTCCCACCAAACGAAACGGCATGTTTATCCACCTCCACACGGCTATCTTTACTAGCCCCCTATAAATAAACCGAAGTACCTTTCGATTCCTCTCACTTCTCACTTCATCTCTATCTTTCATCTCTGATTCCACTGTTATCATTACTCAGGTAAGCGAAACATTAGCAAATTACATTCCTCGTAAATTTCATTTTACATTATATTTTAAGTAATCATCCAGTTGTTTCGTTTAGTGATCTTCATTTTCAAATTTTATGTCCATTCATACTGATTTTAATTCCCAAATTGTTTACTTTTATTAATCAATTAATTATTCGGCGATGCTTATAAATTATTTTTATATAAGCTATTTATCTTAATTTAGTATATAAAAATTCTCAGCCTATAAATTTTGTTGTTAATTAGTAATATAAGTCTCTTTAAGTATAATTTATTCAGTTGCATCTATATATAGGTTGAATATGAAGGGAAAGAGCTGCAAGTATGTGCATTATATTAATGCTATAACATATCAGTCAGTAACCAAAGTGTACAACTTCGATCGTCGTGGAAAGCGAGCCTTCAGATTCAAATCCTTAATCGACATTTACCAATCAGAAGACGACAAAAGGGTGGCTTTGGATTCCAATTTGAAGTCCAACGAAGAAGATGTTGGTTTTGAAGAGACTCTTGGTAGTTGGATCTCGAAACTTCCGAAGAAAAAGTCGAAGGGAAGAAAAAAATGCGACAAGAAAATTTGAAGAAATTCAACCCCAATTGTGTCACGCCCCCAAAAATTTCGCAAACTAATTCTTGGGACGAGACCGCCGCAAGCCTAAAATATACATTTTAGACCGGCAAGGCTACAAAATAGTATCTTTTATCAAAGTAATAAACTTTGCAAAACTATCAATTTGTGTCTAATCTTGCAAACCAACCATTCACTAATCTACAGATTATGCTTAAAATTGGAAATTTCTATTAATCTACTACCCCTTGTTCTCATAACTCAGGTTAGAATAAATGACTATCAATACTAATACAAATACAAAACCACACAATCTCATAAATTTCCTCGACACCCACACAATGATGTAAATGGTATACAAATAAAATACTTGAGAAACTCAAATGATACTCAAGAAACGATCGTAACGGCTGATGCACTCAACCCGTACAACTCCGATACAAAAACTGCATTTAACTTGTGCAGCGCCGGTCAAAAACTAAGTATCAATGAACCCATACACATATACAACTCACTCACAAATACAACATTCCAATATTTTGGACAGACACAAATCTGTTATTTGATTATAACGTCGGTATACCGAAATAGGGTAAAAGTTCCTATCACAATGAATTCTATAGCAAAGAAAAACATAAAGTATCTTAATTCGGCATTTAACAAGTTTATATCAAAATATAAAATAGATTACAGTGCTGACTATAATGGAAAAAACATTAATTTTATCATCGGCTAATTAGGGTGAACTCATTAATTTACCTCAATCGCGCCTGTTTGGAAATAGCTTGACCTACTCAAAATCCAAATCCTAATCATATTTCTTAATTTAGCATTTAACAATTTTATATCAAAAGATAAAATAGATTACAGTGTTGATTATAATGGGTAAAACACTAATTTTATCATCTGCTAATTAGGGTGAAATTATTAATTACCTCAATTAAAGCCAAACAATTAGAAATTCCTCCTTTATAAATACTTTGATAGAGAATTATTTGATATTTATACTCCTTTTTCATATCAAAAGCTTTTCTCATTTTCTGAATTATGATTTCAACTTCCGATTTCTATATTCTTTCTTTTTTTTCTCCATCTGACTCTTTTTCTTACCCCTTCATGCCCAAATCTCTGTTCCTCCCAATTGGTTGATTTGTGTTTTCTCTATATATGCGTGAGTGTATATTTAAAATATCATGAAAGATAAAGAAAACTTAACTTGAAGTATCATGAACCGTGAAGGAAAATCCCCCTCCCCAAACAACCAAAAAAATATAACACTTATGCTAAAATATTTTCTAAATTTTTAAATTTACATAATTACCCTTAAAAAATATTATTAGTGGACTAAAGCCTACATTTTACTTTTGTTTGTTTATTTCACTTTGACCCACACTAAATTTTTAGGGTATTACATTTTTCCCCACTAACAAAATGTTTCAACCTCTAAAACTTATTCTGCAAAATATTTATGCATGAATTTAACACTTTTTTTTTTAGTTTGTTAGTGTACAATGAATGTACAGTTGAAATGGCTTGCATTGGTGGCCTGATCATAATAGGTCTATCATTTATTTGACAATCAAATATTTGAAGGATGAATGGACAACTCTTGGCATCATTAAGAGGATATGCTTCATCATATACCCATTTTCCATCAAAAAAATCACATGAAGCGGCACTAATTGATTGTGTTCAGAGTCGGCTCGGGCCCAAAGCAGCCCAGCGGACGCTTTGGGCCCTAGTAATTTAAGGGTAAAAAAATATTACATGTATAATATATGTAGTTTTAGATGTAAAAATTAACGTAGGTGCAATAGTTAGCTTAGTGGAAACTTTAACGGTTCTGATGTAATAGCTTAGTGTATCATTATTTTTTTTCTTTTAAAAAACTTGAAAGAGAAAAATATCAAAGGCCCCATTTTTGTTTTTCGTCTTAGGTACGTGAGACACTCGGGCCGGCCCTGATTGTGTTAAGCATGAACTATCACTAACAAACCGATAGCTATAATGCTTATACCCATGGAATCAAATTTTAGCTTAAAAGGGTTTCTAGTACAATTAATAGTTGATTCCGCTAAAACATAACTTAAAGTTATTTCGGTAGAAGAAGAATGGTGGAAAATATATTTATATTAACATGTTCATTAATATCTATTCGGTCGTTAGATGTTCAAATGGCGCATGCTGAGTCTATTCACTACAAGAAATAGTAGCATTAGCGAGAAAGCTATTGCGGCAACAACTAAAATGGCCTTTAATAATATTTTAAAAAATCAAAATGGCCTCTAATTATATTTTTAGCGGCAATATTTGCCGCTAAAGATAAAGTTAATAGAGGCAAAAACAAATAATTTGCTACTAAAAGTATCTTTAGCGAGGAACTTATAGAGACAATAAATAACGAACTATTAGCGGCAAAATTAACATTTTTAGTGTTAAATTTTTTCCCCCTAAAGATACTATTTCTTGTAGTGATTGCACAGAAGACACTGAGGGAGTTAAAGTCCATGAAAGACATTGTCGAACAAAAGTTGCTTTTCGAGTCATATCGCAAGCATACCTTAAAAAATGATGTAAATGAGGTACTTGTTTCAACTTTAATTTTTCATCTCAGAATAAAGATAATATTTTACGCAATTATATAACAGGATAAGGGTTATCTTATCTCAAACAGGTGAAAAGAGCCCTTATGCGTGTAGCAAAGGTGGAGGAAATTACAAGAAAAGGAATGTCTAAAATGGAAAGAGACTACAAAAGATTCTGCAAAATCATGGTGAGTATTATTCTTTAAGTCTAGTATTAAAACGTGATAAAGATTTTAAGGTGCTTGATCTTACCTGATATTTTGATATATACCATTGTTTAAACTGTAGAAATTAATCGAGACCGGTCTTACTGCTTCTACGAATGAAGTGTGTAAAGAGAGAAAGAAGGTTAGATTTGCAGATGAAGCTGGAGGATCGCTTTGCCATGTTATGTCTTTTAAGAATAATAAGACTTTCCCAGAGTCTTCTAATGCGAAAGAAAAAGATCAAATATAACCTTGTTATAAGAGATTATTACCCAAAGGGTCTTGAAAACACCACCTCGTGACCTAACAAGACCGGCTCTTTAGCCTCTTCTTACTAAAGGCCACAAACTAATTTTAACAATACAAGCCAAAAAATCAATTACTTATTTACCCTTTTTTTATTTTTTATTTCTCTATTATACTTATTTAATCAGAAATATTTGTAAAACCTAATATTTAGTATTTCTTTCTCATCTCTCTCCTCCCATCTCTTTCACGTCAAAGCTTCCAAAGCACCTCTAAAGCTTGACAACTCCGGCGAGCATTCAATCCACTGCTCAGGACATCCGTTCGTCTTCTACCGGAGCAAAGCAACACCGGTGAAGATTGAGCTTCGTGAAGACACCAAATCGGAAGATCTATGCGTGCTGCGTTAGATCTGTGATTCGGAGTAGTGCAGCAGTTGAATCACAATGAGTTGTTATTCTCTGTTCAGCTTTACATCTTCTCTTTAGATCTGTTCGGTTTGTAGTGAGTTACTCACCGCCGGAATGTTTATTCTTCAAAAACAAAGAAGCAGCGCCTTCGACCCTTCTGACTTTATTATTTCCATCCTTAAGTGTATCAATAAACCTTCTCTGTATTTTACTAATTTGATGTGGGTTGCTGCTGCTTATAGGTCACACGCTCTTGGTTAATTAATGACAAAAAAACGTTGGGATCAAAATTGAAATGGTCAAAATACATTCAATCACATGCGGTTGTTGTGTGATCTTCTTTTCTTTTTTTTCCAAATCTTTTTTCTAATTGATGACTTTTTGGTGTACAAGATGCTACCTTTTTTTTTCCAAAAGATGCTACGCATCATAGCATTTTTTTTGTTGGTTTTTTTTATGTAAATGATGTAATTTGTGAAGAAATTATTTACTACTTTTTTGTGTAATTAGCTTTTTATTGTAATTGTAGTTTATTAATGTGATTATAATGTAATGATTTTATTTTGTAATGTAAAATAGATTTTTGTATTAAATTCAATAATTTTTGTCTAAATGCTCAGCACTTTACTGATTATACGAGAAATGTTCAGTAAATTTACTGATTATGCAAAAAATACTCAGCAAGTTACTGAGCATGCTCAGTAAAGATATTGAGCAAACTAGCATGCTCAGTAAAGTCATTCAACAAAAAAATCGAATACTCAGCATTTTTTTCGATACTCAGAACTTTTTTCCAATACTTAGCAATTTTTTTCATGCTCAGTACTTTTTCCATGCTCGTTACCCCAGACTCAGAACTTTTTTCCACGCTCAGAACTTTTTTCCACGCTCAGAACTTTATTCTACGCTCAGAACTTTATTCCATACTCAGAACTTTTTCCATACTCAGAACTTTATTCCATACTCAAAACTTTATTTCATACTCAGAACTTTTTCCGGCGGTGGCCAGAGGTGGCCGGCGGTGATCGGAGCTTAAAATTATTTGATGATTAATGAAGGAGGAGAGAGAAAAAATGATAGAGGAGGAGAGAGATTAATGGTAATGGAGGAGAGAGAATAATGGTAGTGGATGAGAGAGAAAGAATCAATTTTTTTGTCTTATATGCACTAGAAGGGTAGTTATGACATTGGATATCTTATTGGCCTCTAAGAAGGAGAGAGAAATTGACTAGCTCCTATGTGTCACTACAATAATCTTTAAGCCCTTATAGGTAATTGACCCTTGTTATAATTGTGTTTTAGATTTTTGTTGTACTATAATGAATCTCAGCTTTTATTTGTTTTTTTTTTTTGTTTATATTTCTATGTTATACCATAAAATATGGAAATATATATATATATATATATATATATATAAATTGTGATAAGTTATATCTGAAGGGCGCTTTTGTTTTATTGCTGATACTCTTCACTATTTACCTTTATTTTTTTATTTCTGGTTCATAGAAATCGAAAAGGGAGAGAGTTTAGACCATAGCACAGGTATTTCCCTAACAGGAATATGTGGTTAACCTTCTTTCCACCCAAGTTATCCATATCTGCGCGCATCTATTTTCTTGGTAGGGGAGCTAAATCCATATATTCTATGTTCCTTAGATTTGATTTGATATGACATACATTTGTGGGTACAGTAAACTAACTCCAGATAGCCACAAACATCTTACACTCCAAAAATATATGTCTCATACTCTTGCAACCAGCACCACATGTTGGAAAAAATCTAACAATATCACTGAAAAAAAAATGGATTTCATATAAATATATTCCAAAAGAAAGTAATACAACCACTATTACAAGAAAAAGGAATAACAAGAATATAAATGTATCTAAAGTATGTAATAATACAACTATTACATAGAAAAATAGATAATTAGAACTTACACGAAAATTTAGAGAAAAAGGAAACGGATACAAATACACTAGGAAAAAGTGTAGCGGCGTTTAAAAAGATATTCCGGTAGAACCGGTATCTCTAACAATTGTATCCCTCTAATCTCTATGTCAAAAAAATATTTGACTAATCATGGAGAGAAGAGTTTCCTATTATTCTAAATTCTTAGTTCTTTATATTCTATTCTCTATTCTCTCAAGAATAACTTTTTTCCTTTCTATTCTCTCTAGATTTTTCCATTCTCTCAAGAATAATCTTTTTTCTTCTCCTCTTGAAATGAAAGTGACAAAGTCACTATTTATAGAAGAAAAAGCAAGACAAGAAAACCGTCACATTAATGCTCATATTAAAGTCGTCCGTTTTTTCTTTATCAAGTCTTGTGGCAAGACAAAAAACCGTCACTTTAATGCCTCTTCAATGGTCATTAAAGCTAACCATTTTCTTTCACCAAGTCTTGTAACTTCCGAAACCGCTACCATTAATTTTTGTCGGTTTTTGCTTTTATTTTCTTCTTCATTTTCTAGGTGAGACTTTTTAACACATAAAAAGTTTTCTCACTTTTCCCAAGAGAAATAAAGAATTAATAAAGTAAAGCTCTTGAATTTTAGTAATTCGAATATTTTTTTCCACAAAAATTAAGGTGAGACTATTTGAACACAAATAGTTTTTCCCACTTCTCCCATGAACATGAAAGAATTAATAAATTAAATAATCATTCATTTAATAATTCCAACACCACATACCATAAACTCCGGCTAATTTCTTGCCCCTCTCTTGTGTAAATATTTAGCAAATGGTATCCGATCAAGGCATCAAGCGCTAAACTCTCAACAAAGACCCAGTTCTTTTGCAAGCATTTGATTTATCTAACTAAATCCCATATAGAATTTGTTTCTCCCCGTGCCAAAACTAAGCAATAGAAGGCAGATATCACAGAAAAGGGTCTAAGACGATACTCAGCTCCATTTAAAAATATTTTCCATCAGCGCCTTCCATTTCAGTTACAGCTCCAAAAAAAATTTGTACAGATAATTTAACCCACAAAACATTTTGATGTAGCCTAGCTTACCAAGAAGGACCGTGTTGTAGCTCTTGGATTTACTTAGACTTAACCCTTCTTCCGATTTAGTCCTACATATCTGCTCCAATCCACCTAGTGTATTTTTCAATCTTTCATCCGAAGAGCTCCATATAATATGCCAACCAATACGATCGATTCCCTCACAAACATATTCCTTGAGTTTCATTATCTGCATTTCATACCTCGGGATAACACATAAGACTGATTTGGTCAACATGATACAACCCACCAGAGATAGGTTCTTTGCCTTCCAAGTAGCCAATTTGTTTCAGATGTGCTCTGTATTTTCTTTTAGAACCCCTTAGGTAGGTGAACCGATTGTCTAGGTGCTCCTAAGTAGGTTTTAAAAGTTTTGCTTAAACAAAATCCACTTTGAGGTGCCAACCCTGATTTAATATCGCCCTATACATTCCTTGAAACATATATAAGTGGTTTTTCTGCGCTCATTGTTTGTCCTACCTAACCACAAAAGATCTGCATGGTCCAATAATAGTTGTTATATTTAAATGTAGGAGGGTGAGACCCCACTTAATCATCCATCAGCTGGTTCAGGAAGTGCGAACATCAACTTGAAGAGTTAAGAAGGTAAAAAGAAATTAAAGCTTGTAGTCAACTGAAAAAAAAATGATATAGCTTGAAACTATATTATCAAAAGTAGTTGGTTTACACATTCTTAAATTGATGAGAGATGTCGTGACATATTCCGTAGATTAGTTTTAATCATCAATACATATAATAAATGGTGTTGTTGAGATATAAAATCCCATTAGAATGCTTTCTCCTAACGGTTTGGACTTTTGGTTGAGTTGGCAATTTAACATGGTATCAGAGCTCCACGGACCTTGAGATGCTGGGTTCGAGTCTCTCGACCGCCACCCACTTTATTCTGCACGTGCAAGCTTAGCGTGTTGAGATATAAAATCTCATTAACTTTCTATGGATACTCTTCTCTACTAAGCTTGCACGTGAGGGGGCGTGTTGAGATATAAAATCTCATTAACCTTCTATGGGCACTCTTCTCTACTAAGCTTGCACGTCTCTACTAAGCTTGCACGTGAGGGGGCGTGTTGAGATATAAAATCTCATTAACCTTCTATGGGCACTCTTCTCTACTAAGCTTGCACGTGAGGGGGCGTGTTGAGATATAAAATCTCATTAATAGAATGGTAGCTAGAATTCTTTCTGGAAAAAAAAAAAACTAGAATTCTTGGAAAATTACTTCATATGGTGGAAAAATTAATCGGGGGCGAGTACTCTATGTCTCCCACAATAATAGTGTACTTCTTCCGTCTCTTTTTATTTGTCTAATTTTTTTAAAAAAAAATGTCTAATATTATTTGTCTATTTTTTAATATTAAAAAAAGAAATTTATATTTTTTCTAATTTTATCTTTAATTAAATAGTATAAAGAATATTGTAGTAAATAACTTTTATGTATATTAATTAAGAGAAAATATGTAAAATAAAAATTATTAAATACATTTTTTAATCTTTATGTATTAAAAAGTGGACAAATGAAAATGAACTAAAAAAAGTAATTCAAAGATAAAATTAATCTAAGTGTTTGTGCTTTTAGGAACTGTCCTCGCCTTTTTCTTCATTGCGCACCCATATGTCAACAAAGCGGAGAAAGCTTTGAAAGCACAGAGTATTTAATTACATTTTTCTAGACAATTGCAAACTGAAAGAAGTCCAATAATTAATTGTCATAAATATGAGGAAAATACTAATGAAGGCCACTTTTTTTGGTACCTTTATGTTTTAAATCCAAATTAAAAAAAATCTACTTTTAAAAGTCTTTAGTTACATTCTAAAGTACTTTTACTATTTTACCCCTATCCAGTTCAGCGTGAGGGTACAAACTCACGAAAAATTGAACGGGCTGTACCCATGACCCCTTTTTTAAGTCCAGGTACTTTTTTTTATGTAGGTTTTTTTTTGTTAAGTACAAATACAAGGAGGGGCATGGCCCCATAGTTTTTTACTTCATGGGTATGACCCATAACGAGTTTTATTTTCATTCAGTTTTAATCGATGTCTTTTATTCAAATTTTTGGTTAATGGGGCTGGCCCCTTCACTAAAGACATACATGTCTCTGTAACCAATGGACTGTATTTTTATTACCTATAATGGAAAAGAAAAAAAACAATGGAAAAAAAAACCATTTCTCACACAACAGGGCCAGCCCCATTACCAACAACAATTATTTTTTGGGCTGGCCCCATCAGCAGACAAAAACAACAACAAAAATAGCACACAACCCAAACCCTATAGTGGACTGGACCATTGCCTCGCAACAAGAAAAAACACCAGGAAACCATACGAACTAATCTTCAACGCATCAAGGGGCTGTACCATCGGAACTGGACGTGCGAATGGACTGGCCCCATCATGACCAACCCTTCGGAGGTCTGGCCCCACCAAGACAGAACACGAAACAAAAACATTGGGGATGTACCTCTGTCGCACGAAACAAAAACACAGAAGGGTGATGGTCGAGATCCAGCGTTAGCAGAGATGGAGATGGTGAAGCCGAGGAGATCCACGGTGCAGCAGCAGGCTTGATGTTCTAGTCTTCTTCACGAATGGAGGTCCACGAACGGAGATCCTGGTCTTCTTCACGAACGGCGTAATAGATCTGATGCAGCTCCATGGTGGCGACGGCGGTAGTGCAGCGACGCGATGGGGATGTCTCGCAGTGACGCGAGAATGAAAAAAACTAGATCTATATCTAGTTCGACCATGGTAAGCAGCAAAGAGGATAGACGGCAGTAGGGTTCATCTCTCGAACACGGTGGCGCAGTTCCTGATGCGGCGGTGGTGCAGAACTCGAGCATGGTCGCGCAGTTCTGGGAACAGAAACGGGGATGAAGGTCGATCTCGGCGGTGGTGGGATGGCGGTTTTGACTCGTCTGCCTCGTGGTGGTTGTGCAGATCGGGGGTGAAGGTCGCTCTCGGCGATGGTGCTGCTTCCTCTGCAAATAGAGTGAGCCCGACTCAAGCACTTTTCTGATCATGGCGCATACCGAGGGTCACACTATATCCCAACACTTCTGATAAAAACCCATTGTCATTCCGTCTAGGTCTGGCGTCTAGTGAGGTTCCATCTAGAATAGAGTGATACGAATCGCCTCATTCGAGATAGGATCCCTTAACAAACTGATAGAATATGGATCAAGAGACTGAAGTCGAGGTAGAAAAACTAAATTGGTGAGGCATCCTCTAACAAAAAAGTGTCTCAGAGAAGTCTCTTACCAGGTTCTCTCTGCTATCTCATCTATAATTGCCACATGATTGTTGTTTTTAATAAGTGGTTGATTCTTATTTCACTGCTTAACCAAAAACGATATATTAATATATGATAAAATCTAGTGTTACGTTCTCCTGAGTGTATCCATTGTTCTAGCTTTCTGGTATCGATTCATCTCTTCATGTTTGAGTACACCCTCATATTCTTTGTTGAGTCTCTTTTTTAAGCTCACTAAAGATCTGTTGTAAAACCGTTGAATCACCTTTTGTATACCAGTGATACAAGCCAATGGCCTTTTCTTCTTGCGGAAAATATTCCCAAATGTGTTAAATTTCCATTCCCATAAATCCTGTCAAATAATCTCAAAATTATCCTCAAGACTACAACTATATCCCCTTTATTTATCTTTAAACGAAATCTACTCTCCAATCTGAATTGTCGATTGTTATATTATTTTAGGTTGTTAATTAATTTTTTAAATTATAATTTATAAATATTTTTAATTATATACTTGAATAAGTAATATAAATATCAAAGTAAAAATATGATAATTTAATTTAATAATAATAAAATTAAATTAAGTTAAGATTAATAAAAATGAAGATAATTATTAATGAGTGGATCCCACAATGATAAAGTATTGAAAAATAATACATGAGGTTATATAGTCGGGTTAGATTTATCTAGCTCAACCCCTATAAATCTAGCTTAGGCCTAGAGAATTTTTTAGAATCTAGCCAAAAAAGTATGATATTTGAGATGAAATTTGCGAGAGTAGATTTAAGAGAAATATAATTCTCCTATTGGACTTCCTCTTAGGGGAAGTAATACTCTAGGTGGCTAAAGGGAGGGGTCCTGCTGCGACATGGGTTGAAAATATTCGCGTTATTTCGGCAAAGAATAAGTTTTATGTGGTCAAGAGTATATATAAAGAAGTTAATGTGTGTGGAGTGGTTGTCTAAGGCGTGTCTATGACAAGTCCATGTTTACTAGACGTATAGCGATCCACCAGACGGGATATATATAAAGCCTACTCACAGGAGATAGGTTTGGTTGATCGACATTGAGGTTGATTAATAGCCCGGGTTTGGTTGAGGATATGATTTATACCACGGTATCTGGACCTACTTTGTAATTACAAAATAAAAAGTATTAGAAATTTATTAATCGCATAAGTAATGTAAATCAAAATAGGAAAACGAACTATACACTAAAACTATAGAACACTCATAATACCACTCTATATTTAATAATGTTACCTTTTGTATGCCTTTTTAATTGATAAGGGTGTTATTTAGTTACACATAAAATTTGTTAGGATAGATATAAGAGTAATGATGGTTGACAATGCAGGATATAGGAAAAAATGGAGGCTCTAAAAGAGACAAGATGATAAGCATGTGAAGGCCTAATTCTCTAAATCAACGATTATGGATTCTTTGGTAGTGCAACCACCACAAAAATGTGTTCCAAATGGCACAAGGAAATGATATTGAAGAAAGAACTACCTAACCCATAACCTCATCCATTTAAAATATTGTCCATAGTGGTTCCAGCAACATTGAGAAAGATGCATGCATCACAAACATTGTTGATGTTCATTGTTCACGCAAGTCCTGTGGAACTAAAATTCATTCCCAAACATGAGTGGGCAGAGTTAAATTAATAAGCATCATAAGTTTACACTTTTTTTGTTTATGTTGTTGAGAAAATATACTGGAATAATGCTTAGTATAGCGCTAGGTAGGATTGAGAAAATCATAACAGAAAAACCGAAACAACCCAGAAAACCAAGAAAACCGAAATGCCAAAACAAAAAACCGAGAAATCAGATTGTTCGGGATTTAAATTTTAAAAAACCGATAAATTTCGGTTCTCTTTGTGATATTAGGCAAAACCAAAACTGAAAAACCAAATTAATAAGCCAAACTAGAATGAGGAGAAGTAAAGGATGGGTGAAAGTGTAAGACATCATTATGTAATTAAATTTAAAGTGCATCAAAATTTGAATAGTCCTGGACATAAATATTAATGACTAACAAGATGAATGTTTGGGAAGTGAAAAAATTTATTATATTATTTTATGTATATTAAGTGTAATATATGGCTTGGCAGGGTTGCAGAGAATGATTGTTAATTTAATTAACATGTGTTCTTTAAATAATTTAACAAAATATTTACTTATGTTAAGAGTTTCTCAATCAAGTAGAAACGAAGGTTCCAAAAACAAACTAGATCCCTACTGAACCTGGCCCAATCCTGAACCAAAACAGATTATGGGACCAATTTTAAAACTGCACAACAAAGCCAAACTCATACCGAAATCGACTTAAGCGAACCAAAAATCGATCAAGCCGAACCAACACTGCTAATTTGGTTCAGTATATAAATCCCTAAAACCTGAAATTTTTGGTTTCGGTTCTGGTTTTAGCCTAAAATAGTGTCGAACTTTATCATAAATTTTGATCCTGGTTTTATCCCAAAACTCGATCTTACAACCAGGTCGCATAAGTCTCGTGCATTAGGAATATTAAATTAGTATCCCTGGTATACATCCACAATGTAACTTAGAATTCTTACAACTTATTCTCACTAGATGGGAGATTCCATATTATACACTTATTGAATTGAGAGTTATAATAACATCATGGGTCTTTCTCTCAAATGTTTAAACACACATATTTTATTTTTACATGTCATAGTTGAAGTACTTGGTAGACGTAAAGAGACTTCAACCCCCCATACGTGGTTTAGTCCTTGCACCATATGTGGAAGAGACATATTTTACCTTATCAAGAGTGATTGAAAATATTTAAGAATCATAATAAATAAAGTGGTGTGATATTTATACGTTAATCATAATAATTGATGAGAGATAGTAGATGGTTCAATGTGAGGAAAAAGAACAAGCTTTTAATTTTGATGCTTAAACTATATATCTGGATCTCAGTGAATTTGGTTTACAATTTTTGAGATATGGTGCTCTAAATGACGACACTTACTATAAAATTATATTGAAACGCCTTCACTCTCAACGAATTCACATTTTCTTGTTGTCGGTGATCCAAAGGAATATAACAATGACGCAGTAACTTGTGAAAAGTAGTTTACCTATTTAGAGTTACAATATTATGTATGGGTTGTTTGCTAGATATATTGTACAACCATGTGTTAATATCCAACATGATTGGACCAAACCAAAATTAATCAGATATTACAAGGCCCGCTCATTCGGATGGGCCATCTTTTTATTTTTTTTAAAATATGGTTTTAGGTTTTGGGTTAATGTATTAAATTCCGCATAAAATTGCCGGACCCTATAAATACACTATATAACATATCTCTATCTATCCTAATCCATTTTAACCTAGTTTATTTTATATGCAGCCGCATCCAAAAACATTCAATTTGTTAGTCTCAGATTCTTCTTCAAAATCAAAATATCCATGAAATTAAAGGCTTCCATCAATTAGTCGTGGCTAAATGAGGAGCAAACACAGTGAAAGGATTGATACAGTGTGCATACCAACCAAATGGAATTTTGAGAGGCATTGCCATGTATCAGAGCAGTTGGACCATATACCTAGTGTTATGATGATTACTTTAGAAGGGGTTAGATAAGTAATTCTTACTATTTTCAATTCAAATGTATTAAAAATGTCATTTTGTCACGTTCTTCGATTCTTTAGTGTATGATTTACTAATTTTAAATTGTCAAGACATAATATACATATATATATATATAACATATTCTTCAAAGCTTACATTATCTTCGTATTTCTATGTTTTGAGTCTATGATTTATTTCCAAATATACGAAAAACATTTATTTGTACTTTATACATAGATTTAATACTTATTTATTTTGAATGAATCGCATGATAAAGTAAGAAAAATAATCACTATATAACTTTTTATATTTTGCACACAGATTCATCTACATAATTTTGACTTATTGTCATTTCAAGAGACGGTCTTTGGTCATGTCATTTCAATCGACTAACAACATTATTAATTGTCACGGTAAGATTAATTGTTATTTTACTATGTTATATATACTAAATGCCTAAATAATGTAGGATACTAAGATTATAAAAATTAGATTAATCTTCTGTTTGGCCATATAAGGTATATCACTATTTCAATTTGAGATAGTATGGTAAGTCTGTAAAATTATTATGTATACGTAATACCACTAATTATTGTTATTAAAATTAATTATTCTTGACCCGCTCTTATAAATGAAAAACGTCACAATATAGTTTTTTACATTTTGAACGCGTGACAACTTAAGTCCTTATCGTAAAATCTATCTAAAAATTCACGAGGCAACTATTTATATAATTGTCTAACATGTACATGATAATGAATTATCCATTAGAAGATTCTCATTCCAAACTTTTGTATCTTTTGTATATTAATTAATAATTGGAGAGATTTAAAGATATTGAAAGAAAATATATAAGAGAAAAAATAATTTATAAACTTGTATGTGTACTTTTGTTGTATTTTTTATAAATTCAACAAAGAGTGATGTCCAATCTTGATAAATTTGACTGTGTAGTTGATTTAAATATTTTTGAAATATTTAGAATATAATTTTACAATTATATTCTATTTAAATTTTTTATGATTATTTTTTTTAAGTTATCGTCATCAACAATCTCTTTTCAACCTAGAAATATTTTCACGACACCTCCTTAACATTATTATCATCGTAATCGATATCTCACATGTAAAACAATCCATTTTTACAAAATCTTATAAGAAAATATTACTATAAACATTTAAAAACCATGTTAGACGGAGATAGGGACGGCGCCACGTGATGAGGTGGGGGGCCCATGGCCCCCTGGATATTTAGAAAAAAAAAATCCTTTATATAAAAAAAATTAATTATATGTTATTTTTTACCCTTAAATTTTAAAAAATATTCATTTGGCCCCCTTTAAATTTTTAAAACCATTTATTTGGACCCCTTAAATTTTCAGAATCTTCATTTGATTCTTTAATTTTTAATTTTTAATTTTTAATTTTTAATTTTTAATTTATTAAACTTATAATTATATTATTTTTTCAATAAATTATATGTTTTTTTGTATTAAATAAAAAATAATTAATTAAAAAAATCATATCAAGACTTATAATGCATTTTTATATAATATAAAGCTTTATTTTAAAAATATTTATAATTTATGGACCTATAGTGCAAATAAGTCCGAAAAAAAAAATTCGGGGCCGTTCCCCCGAACCCCCCTGGCCCGCCCTACTAAAATATCCTGGCTCCGCCCCTGGACAGAGATATTTAGATGCACAAGTCATAATTTAATTCACCATTTCATAGTGTATCAAATAAACACAACCCATGAACCCAATGATTATGAAACTAAAAGCCAAAACGAAAAACAAGATTTGACTATATCTTAATTCAGTTCTATCAAGATTTATTTCCATGATCATGGTGGATGATGAATATTGTTTCTCAATGAGAAAAATTGAACTATATAATCACTTTTAAAATTATTTGTACAATCTTTATGTCAACAAAAACTAAAAATAAAACTATTTTATCATTCCATTAGGTACACAATCAGCCTAATGTTTAAAGATGATATATTGACTAATTAAAATGTATAATTTAAAAAAAATCGTATGAAACGATATTATATTTAAACGTCTAAAGTGTTTTGAAGTTCTGGATTTGTGACTTTGATGACGATGATAGAATCTTAGATTTGACTAATATATATTGGAGATAATGAAAAGTAAAAGTGTGATAATGATTTAGATAAAAAAAAATAGTAACAAAAGGAAAAAAAAGATTTTTTTAACTAAAATATGTTTATAATTTTATAATCATGATAAAAATATATTGATCGAAAGAAAAAAATAATAAAAGAATGAATTGTTTTTTATCCAGTTTAATTTGTTCGTCTTTTATATAACTATTATTTTTAATTAATAAAATTATTAATTATAATATTTTCTCTATTATTTAATTAAAGGTGATACTAGAAAATGATAGAAAAAAATAAGAAAAATTAAATACTTTTTTCTAAAAAGTTAGAAAAAAACAAAAGAAATTAGATATGTCTTCTCTTTTTATTCTAATAGTTAATACATATCATTTACTTTTGAAATCCACTTTTTTTTTAATTTACGATAAGGAAAATCAATAATTTTTGGGAATAATTTTGAGTCAAATGCAATAACTCCGAATTGATAAAGAAGAATACAACGGCTAGAATCTCAACATCCCCACCCACATGAAGCTTTTCTTTTCATGTTAACATTTCCCGCCAAACGAAACACCGTGTTTATCCACCTCCACACTCACACACAGCTATTTTTAATAGTCCCCTAAAAATAAACCGAAGCACCTTTCGATTCTTTTCACTCGTCACTTCATCTCTTTCTCATCTTCTCTCGCTGATTACCTTGTTATCATTACTCAGGTAAACTGAATTTTAGCAAATTACATTCCTCATAAATTTCATTTACATTACATTTTTGTAATCATCCAGTTGTTTCGTTTAGTGATCTTCATTTTCAAATTTTATGTCCATTCATACTGATCTTAATTCTCAAATTGTTTACTTTTATTAATTAATTGAACTTTTATTATGACTTAATTATTCTGCGATGCTTATAAATTATTTTTATATAAAAATTCCCAGCCTATAAATTTTGTTGTTAATTAGTAATATACCTTAAGTACAATTTATTCATTCAGTTGCATCTATATATAGGTTGAATATGAAGGGAAAGAGCTGCAAGTATGTGCATTATATTAATGCTATAAGATATCAGTCAGAAACCAAAGTGTACAACTTTGATCGTCGTGGAAAGCGAGCCTTCAGATTCAAATCCTTAATCGACATTTACAAATCAGAAGACGACAAAAGGGTTCCTTTGGATTCCAATTTGCAGTCTGACGAAGAAGATGTTGGTTTTAGAGGAAATCCAACCCCAATTGAATCACAATACCACTTGAAAAGTGAAGACCTTGAAAACTTGGGTTCTGAAGAGGATGATAGTGATCAGGACTTAAACATAAGTCTGAGTAGTGTTATTGTTGATGAATTGGATATTGAAGGATATCCAACCCCTATTTCCATTATTGAAGATGTGGAGTTTGAGGAGATGTCTGATGAGGAAATTCTGCAGACAAATGAGATGCATAATAGGGCACTGGATTTTCTTGAAGATTCATCTAAAGAAGACCTAGACATGGATGAAACTGAGCCTCTTCACTCTACATTCTCCATATTAGACAAGTGTTCCTCACTGAGCAGTCAAGACTTTGGTGCTGCAAATGAATCTTCAGATGAACTCCCTTCCGTCCAAAAGGTAAGGAACAAAACAAAAAAAAAAAATTAATTATAAGTCTGATTTGTAAGATCGATTTACTTGTTTATAATAATTCTGAGTTCAATGATTTCTTTGTGTAGGTACCTGCTAGTGAAGCTGAATGTTCAACGCAGTCTCAAGAATTAAATCAGAAAAAAGTCAAGGGGTCAAATAATGATCGTGTTTCTCGATCTCTACATATTAGCTCTGGATGCAACTCCATAAAAGAGTGTACAGAAAGTGCTATCAAGTTTTCGCAGCTTCAAATGGCGCATGCTAATTCTATTGCACAGAAGGCACTGAAGGAGTTAAAGTCCATGAAAGACATTGTTGAACAAAAGTTGCTTTTCGAGTCATATCGCAAGCATACCTTAACAAATGATGTAAATGAGGTACTTTTTTCCACTTTAATTTTTATTCTCAGAATAAAGATAATATTATATAACATGATAAGGGTTATCTTATCTCAAACAGGTGAAAAGAGCCCTTATGCGTGTAACAAAGGTAGAGGAAACTACAAGAAAAGGGTTGTCTAAAATGGAAAGAGACTGCAAAAGATTCTGCAAAATCATGGTGAGTATTATTCTTTAATTCTAGTATTAAAACGTGATAAGGATTTTAAGGTGCTTGATCTTACCTGATATTTTGATATATACCATTGTTTAAACTGTAGAAATTAACGGAGACCGATCTTACTGCTTCTACGAATGAAGTGTGTAAAGAGAGAAAGAAGGTTAGATTTGCAGATGAAGCTGGAGGATCGCTTTGCCATGTTATGTTTTTTAAGAATAATAAGACTTTCCCAGAGTCTTCCAATGCAAAAGAAAAAGATCAAATATAATCTTGTTATAATTGTGTTTTAGATTTTTGTTGTACTATATTGAATCTCAGCTTTTATTCTGTTTCTTTTTTTTTTTTTTTTTGTTTATATTTCTGTGTTATACCATAAAATATGGAAATATATATAAACTGTGATAATATCAAAAGGGCGCTTTTGTTAGATTGTTGATACTCTTCATTATTTACCTCTTTATTTATTTATGGTTCATAGAAATCAAAAAAGAAGAGATTTCAGACCGAGATAGCAGATCTGCGCAGGTATTTACCTCACGGAAAATGTGGTTAACCTTCTTTCCACCCAAATTATCCATATCTGCGCGCATCTATTTGCTTGGTAGGGGAGCTAAATCCATATATTCTATGTTCCTTAGGTTTGATTTGATATGACATACATTTGTGGGTACAGTAAACTAACTCCAGATAGCCACATACATCTTACACTCCAAAAATATATGTCTCATACTCTTGCAACCAGCACCACATACCATACACTCCGGCTAATTTATTGCCCCTCTCTTGTGTGTAAAATTTCCTTTTTTTTTAGTTAATGGATTAAAGCTTGTAGTCAACTGGAAAAAAAAAATGAAATAGCTTGAAATTGAGTTATCAATAGTAGTTGTTTTACACATTCTGAAATCGCAACTTCAAATATGGGGAAAGGGTATGCTCTTGGATGAGAGGCGTTCTGAAATCGCAACTTCAAATATGGGGAAAGGGTATGCTCTTGGATGAGAGGCGTCGTGACATATTCCTTAGATTAGTTTTAATCATCAATACATAATAAATGGTGTTAGTCACACCCATAGATTAGTTTGAAATGATTATCATTTTGGTTTTTTGATCATATGTGTACAGGTAAGAACAGCTCACTGGCTAGGGCCTTGGTCATCCAGTCTAGTGGTGCAGGTTCGAACCGAAACGATGACTCCGAGTCCAGCTCTCCTATGTAATATAAAAAATAAAATAAATAAAAAAGACCACGGTAGCTTGAATTCTTGGAAAATTACTTCATATAGTGGAATTTTACCTTCGGAGAACGGATTTGGTGGAGGATTTTGTGAAACATACTGGACCAAAGACTAGGAGAAGGGTATGTTCTTGCCTTGGGGTCAGACTCCGTCATGATGCTCCTCCCGTGTACCAGAATTCACCTTAAATTCAGATATTGAGTTTGTATAATTACATTTATCTTAGTTAACGGAATAGTGATTCCATAATTTTTCTTTTCAGGAATCAATTTTTTAATGGATTAATGTTGCAGATAGAACATATGATCCTCAATTTCAATGATAACAATCCAACGATCGAATCTGATTGGAAGAATCGGGGCTAGTACTTTATCCAGCCTCCATACTTAAAGTGCATTGCTCATTATGTCCCCACAATGTTAGTAATTCAAATGTAAAATCTAAGTGTTGTGCTTCTATTAACCATGTTTGTCCTCACCTCTTACTTCATTGCGCGCCCATAATTATCTGATGTCAACAAAGCATATAAGATCTGAAGAGAAAATTTTGAAAGCACCCATATGTCTTCTGTTATTAATTATATTTTTCTCGACAAGTGCGAATTGAAGTAGTCCAATAATTCATTGTTAAAAATATATAAAGATTTTCGGGTTGTAATTTGCAACATATACTAAGGATTACTAGTTAAAGAAATATTATACAGAAAATGCATCAGAAACCCAAACAATGAGCAGTAATGTCAATTGTACTTATCAAATAATTGTACGGTTTTGCATACCGTTCTGTATGTATTTGCAGTGGAAGAAAAATTACATCCAACAGACACAACTTGATCTTGACCAGTTGTAGGATGGAACTCAAATGCTATTTAAGAGAGACGAGAAAGATTTTATTTAAGATGAGATTCAAGTTTATTGTAAAAAAGTTTCATAGGATATTGATTTCGATTTCCATTGTCAGATAATGAATTCAAATTACTAAGCTTCTGATCCCATTTGGTGTATGAACTTGTATATGCATAACCAGTTGGGTTAGCTCAACTGGTTAGAGTCTTGCTATTTCTTCAGCATTTAAAGAGAAGGGGGAGGTCTAAAGTTCGAACCCCTTTTCCTAACGAGTGTAAAGTAAAAGGTACAAGGTTCAAACCCTTAAAACCCCTCCCTGAATATGGGTAAACTTACGCTTACTAATATATGTGTTTCATACGGGAAATGTAATACTTCAAACATGAAAAATCATGTTCCGCGGAGTTATTAGTCGTAGATCAAATTGGAAAATTTGATTTTTCTAAAAAGATTATAAATTTTTAATCATACCATAATTACAAGTTAAATCTGTTGATATTAATCTATAAATTAAATTTGATTTTTATAAAATTTCAACAAAAATGACAGTGGCCGGACTTCGTGGTGATGATGGTGGTCAATAATTTGTTTAATATTTTTACCGCATGCATTTTGCTTCCCTTTTAAAACATAAAACTGAAAGGGCCAAAGGTTGCATTTTTTTGTTACATAGAAGGTTTCCAAGACGGTGGAAATTCAAGAATAATGTACAAACAATTCATCATCTATATTTTGACTATAAATTTGTCTTGGTGATTTTTAGCAAAATCTGTCACGTGTAAGTATTCCCTAAATTTCATTTGGTGGATCAATGGATGTTGAATAGACATTTACATGATGCAAGCCTAACTTGACCAACCACTCTGCGCACATGTTCGCCTCTTTATATACATCCATGATCACAAACAAACTATTTCATATCAAGATAGTACGTATCCCCTTCACCTAATCAGAAGTTGTACCTCTTCCAAGTTCCATCTTTAACACAATTTTAAGGCATTTTGCTAATTCACCTCTACTAAAAGATCTTTGAATCTCATCACGTCAGCCATTTGTATCCCTTCATGAAGCGCTACTAGCTCAGCAAGCACCAGAGATATGCAATTTAGTCTCATGGAGAAACCCTTAACCCAATTACCCTTTGTATCCCTCAGAAATCCATCAACCCCTTCCTCGACCCTTCTTATGTTGCAGCTCCCATTCTTGTTGAGCTTGAGATCTCGGTTGGCTTTACACCGGCCAATCAAATCCACATAATCCCTATGGGAAGAAAACTTTCCTTGGCGCCTACTCTAAACCCTTGTATAATCTGATGCTATATACTTTGGTTTCTTAATCAAACTCTCCCGGTTAGGAATCGTATTATTATTATTATAGACAGCATTTCCTTTCACAAAATCTCGATCAAAGCATTAAAAAAGACGTTCCAATTTGAACATGCAAATAATAATTTACCTAATATATTTGTGCTCTACTAGTCGGTTGCATTCAATGTTGATGGGATATTGTGTTCATCATTAAAAACATGACACTGGTTAGTAATTTCATTCGAATTGTTGTGGTGATTTGACAAAGGACTGCTACCACTTGAAAGTAAGGTAGGATGTCTAAGTGTTTCAACTCCTATCAAAATGGACAAGGAACTTTGAGACCCAATACTGGTCCCCTGGTGTCACAATTTGGAGCTGATGTATATTTGTATATTTTCAAAAGAAAATACATGATACTTATTTACTTATGTGATCATCTGTACAACCCCATATTGTTGTGACAAATTGATATATCTTCTACTAATATCATTACTTCTCCGTCGATCCTCAGATAAGGTCAAATTCCTTTCCAAAGAATCACATAACAACCTACCAACATGGCTAATATCCATAGCCGCCGAGTATATCTCTTGTCAACGATTCCTCTCTATTTTTCTTTTAACACAAGTCCACAAAATTTTAACCTTAACACAATCTCTAAATAAGGGAATTGTGTTATTCTCATACACTCCACAGTAAGGACAATTACATGGGACATCAATATCTTGTTTAATTAAATTCAATCTTGTCGACAATCTATCTTGTACCGCACGTCATAAAAAAACTCTAATATATTGAGAACAACGCAACTCTTAAATTCTCTCCCATTCGATTACCTCGTCATCACTTCTTGAGATAGGTTCCGAAATGGCTGACTTAATCAAGACGATTCCACGAGTCTCGCTGAGTCATGATAGAATGTCACTGGAAATATTATCTGTAAATACCCCCCACCTTCGTAATTTCTATAAGTTTAGAAGGCGAAAGAAAGTGTAGGAATCGATTCCATTCTCATGATCCATCTTCCGTCACATAATTCTTAACCTTATCGAACCGGATGGCAATGTCAATCGAATATATTGCACAATCAACTGTGTATTCATCTCGTATCCAAATGTCTAGCCAAAAAGCAATACTCTCACCATTATGTATCATGTATCAGAATCTCCATCTAACCACAACAATACCTCCACGGTAGCTCTACAAATTTGTGGGTCATTTGTCTTTGGCACATAGTGAAGGAGGTTCTTTCTGAAATACTTTTTCATAAAGAATGGTCCATAAAGTAGACTCATTGTGAATCACTTTCCAACAAAGCTTCCCGAGAAGAGAACAAATTATGTCCTCTGTCTTACATAACCCTATACCATACAAATTTTTTGGTAAAAAGACATTCTCCCAAGCAATTCAGATATTTTTTTAGGTCCTCCGATGAGCCCGAAATGAAGTCCTCACGATACGGTCAATTTCTTCACATATGTAATCCGGTAATTTCTCTAATTGCATGATGTACATGGTCATTTCACTAAATACTAATTGGGCTAGTGTTACTCGACCAAATAGTGACAAAGTTCTTCCTTTCGAACCCGCAACATTTTCACGAAGTCTATTGATCATATCGCCCATAGAAGCTTGTATGTCTCCTCCCTAAGAATATGGGAACCCCCTGTTCCAAATCCATCACTTCTACAGTATCCACTAAGATCGGTGATATTCTTGTCTAAGTCTTCCTCAACGTTTTTCGAGAAGTATATCAAATATCTCTCCTTGCTTATAGTCTGACCCACATCATGACAAAATAAATTAAACGCATCCTGCAAAATATCAAAAATATGATTAGACGCTATAGAAAAAAGGAAAATCGTCTTCGAAAAAAATATGAGACTTAGGTATCCCCCTAGATAAATATGGATGAGTCTCCAAGATCCATTTCCCACGAGTTGTTGGATGCCTAAGGAGTGTCTCCGCATGCACAAGGCGAATGGATACAATGATAGAGAGTCTCCTTGTTTAATTCCCCTTTGGGGTTTGAATGGTGTTAGAGGATTCTACATTTTAAAACAGTGAACTCATTATCGAACATGCCCGATATAATACGTGAAATCCAACACCATGGAATCCCCAATCTCTCCAACAAATCTGAAAGAAGTTCAATCTAATCTTATCATACACCTTTACCGAATCCACCTTAACTGCCATGAACTTTTTAGTTTCCTTTACCATGTCTCAAAACAGATTTGACCTTACTATCCAAAATTACATTATCAATGGTCGATCGCTGAGGTAGGAAACTGCTTTGGTGTACACCAATATAATCAGCCCACATTGGTCGAAGGTGATTCACGAGCAGTTTCATACATATATTGTAACTCATGTTAATTAATCTTATCGGTCTCGACTACGAAATATATTCTGGATTAGTCAATTTAGATACAAGGTTGAAAAGTGTCCCAATTATCTCCTTTGAGAGGGAACCCGACTAAAGCGTTTTTCTGATCATGGCGCATACCGAGGGTCACACTATATCCCAACACTCCTGATAAAAACCCGTTGCCATTCTATCTAGGCCTGGTATTTTGTGAGGTTCAATCAGGAATAGAGTGATACGAATCTCCTCATTCGAGATAGGATCCCTTAATAAACTGGTAGAATATGGATCAAGAGACTGAAGCCGGGGTAGCAAAAACTAGATTGGTGAGGCATCCTCTAACGAAAAAGTGTCTCAGAAATCTCTTACCAGGTTCCCTCTGCTATCTCATCTGTAATTGCCACATGATTGTTGTTTTTAGTAAGTGATCAATTCTTATTTCATTGCTTAACCGAAAACGACATATTAATATATGATAGAATCTAGTGTTAAGTTCTTCATAGTGTATCCATTTTTTCTAGCTTTTTGGTACCGATTCATCTCTTCATGTTTGAGTACACCCTCATATTCTTTGTTGATTCTCTTCTTTAAGCTCACTAAAGATCTGTTGTAATACCGTTGAATCACCTTTTGTATACCAGTGTTACATGCTAATGGCCTTTTCTTCTTGCGGAAAATATTCCCAAATGTGTTAAATTTCCATTATCTAAATCATGTCAAATAATTTCAAAATTATCCTCAACACTACAACTATATCCCCTTTATTTATCTTTAACAAAATCTTTGAATCCTCCACTATGTCCCCAAGCACTCTCCAATCTGAATTGTCGATTGCTAAATTATTTTTTCAGGTTTCTAATTTTTATTTTTTTAATTATAATTTATAAATATTTTTTTATTACATAATTGAATAAGTAATATAAATATCAAAGTAAAAATATGATAATTTGATAATAAAAAAAATTAAGTTAAGATTAATTAATAATGAGTGGATCCCACAATGATAAAGTATCGAAAAATAATATATGAGGTTATATAGTCGGGTTAGATTTATCTAGCTCAACCCTATAAATCTAGCTTGGGGTCAGAGAAGTTTCTAGAATCTAGTCCAAAAAGTATGATATTTTAGATGAATTTTTTGGGACTAGATTCAAGAGAAATTTAATCCTCCTATTGGACTTCCTCTTAGGGGAAGTAGTCCAGGTGGCTAAATGGAGGGGTCCTTCCGCGACATGGGTTGAAAATATTTGCGTTTTTTTGGCAAAGAATAAGTTTTATGTGGTCAAGAGTATATATAAAGAAGTTAATGTGTGTGGACTGGTTGGCTAGGGCGTGTCTATGCCAAGTCCATGTTAACTCGACGTATAGCGATCCACCAGACGTGATATAAAGCCTACTCAAACGAGATAGGTTTGGTTGATTGACACCGAGGTTGATCTATAGCCCGGTTTTAGTTGAGGATAGACTTTATATCACGGTATTTGAACCTCCTTTTGTAATTAAACAAATAAAAGGTATTAGCAATTTATTAATCACATAAGTAATGTAAATCACATATAGGAACACGAACTATACACTGAAACTATAGAACGCTCATAATACCACCCTATATTAAATAATGTTACCTTTTGTATGCATTTTTAATTGATAAGGTGTTATATAGTTACACATAAAATTTGTTTGGATAGATTTAAGAGTAATGATGGTTGACAGTGCAGGATACGGGAAAAAATTGAGGATCTAAAAGAGATAGGATGCCAAGCATGTAAAGGCCTAATTCTCTAAATTAACGATTATGGATTCTTTGGTAGTGCAGCCACCACGAATATGTGTTCCAAATGGCACAAGGAAATGGTATTGAAGAAAGAACTAGCTAAACTCATAACCTCATCCATTTAAAATATTGTCCATAGAGGTTCAAGCAAAATTGAAAAAGATTCAGGCATCACTAACACTATTGATGTTCATTGTTCACGCCAGTCCTGTGGAACTAAAAGTCATTCCCAATCATGAATGAGTAGAATTAAATTAATAAGCATCATAAGTTTACACTTTTTTTGTTTATGTTGTTGAGAAAATCTACTGGAATAATGCTTGGTATAGCGCTAGGTAGGGTTGAGAAAATCAGAACGGAAAAACCGAACCAACCCGGAAAATCAAGAAAACCAAAATGCCACAACAAAAAATCAAGAAATCAGTTTGTTCGGTATCTGGATTTTAAAAAACCGATAAATTTCGGTTTTCTTTGTGATATTAGGCAAAACCAAATTCATAATCCGAACCTAAATTAAGGAGAAGTAAAAGATGGGTGAAAGTGTAAGTCATCATTATGTAATTAAATTTAAAATGCATCAAAATTTAGATAGTCCTGGACATAAATATTAGTGACTAATAAGATGAATGTTGGTGAAGAGAAAAAATTTATTATAATATTTTATGTACATTAAGTGTAATATATAGCTTGTCAAGGTTGGAGAGTATGATTGACAATTAAATTAACATATGTTCATAATATCATTTAACAAAATATACACTTTATGTTAAGAGTCTAGATATGAGGTGAGTTTTGGATTTGTGACCTTGAGGGCCATGATAGAATCTTAGAGTTGACTAATAAATATTGGAAATAATAAAAAATAAAAGTGGGATAATGATTTAAATAAAAAAAATTAGTAAAAGAAGAAAAAAAAAGACTTTTTAACTAAAAAAAATATGTTTCTAATTTTATAATTATGATAAAAATATATTAATTGAAAGAAAAAATAATAAAAGAGTGAATTATTCTTTTTATCTAGTTTAATTTGTTAACAATTACATTTAATTAATAGATAAAATTTATTATTTTTTCTATTATTTAATCAAAGATGATAATAGAAAAAATAGGAAAAAAAAAATTAATGGAAAAAAATTTAAATATTTTTTCTAAAAAGTTAGAAAAAAAACAAGAGAAAGTAGTTATATCTTTTTCTATTTTCGAATAATAGATACATATCATCAATTATACAAGGTTTGGATTTATTTTTTCAAAAGAAAGGAAAAGAAATTATAGGAATATAAGTTTTTTTTCATTTGGATTAGATTTTTAGTGAAAGGAAAGTAATTCAATTAATGATACAATTTCTTGGATTCTTTTAAAAATAGGGGTAATTGGAGAAAAATGCCTCCTTAATGAGGCTACTAATTTTTTTAAGCCTCTAACTTTTTTATTTAGAGATAAATGCCTTCCTAATTAAGTAATTAGAAAAAAACTCCCCTTAATTATTTATTTTCCCTTTTTACCCAATATAAATACTACTTATTATAAACTAGGTAATTAATTCCCCAATTATAATCACACAATCCTCTCTATCTATTTTCTCTCTCTCTCTCTCTCTCTCTCTATTTCTCTCTCCTCTAACCGTTTTCCTCCTCTCCATTGATAACCTACTGAGCTCAATCAAACTCACGAATCTCACTCACACTCACGAAGCTAACTCACGGAATCACTCGGTGTTTTCTTCTTCTCTAAAGGTAAACTAACATTCTCTTCTATCTCTCCCGCTCTCTATCTCTCTCGGCTCTGTTTTTAGCTTCTTCTTTTTTAAAATTTTGATTTCATTTTGTTGCTTTGCTGATTTACAGCTTATAGTTTCTATATATACGTATACATGTGTATGTATTCTCTATTTTTGAAAGCATTTTGATTCACATTTTCATCCTACTTTGCAACTTGAAGCAATTCTACTGTTTTGAATGTTTTTCTCTTCTAATTGCTTGTTATTTTTATGATTTTGTGTTTATATTCTTAGTTTTGTTTATATTTTGCTTTGATATATGCAAATTTTTGTGTTTAAGCTCTTTTTGTTATGATAATGTTTTTACATTCTTCATTTCTTCATATTTTGCTTCATTTTCTGTAAATTATGTGTTACATTCTTCATTTTGTTCATATTTTGCTTCTATGCTGCTAAATTCTGTGTTTAAACTGTTTTAATCGTATTAGAGTGTGTGTTTGAGCTGTAATTCTGTGAAGAGGTTTGTGCAGTTGCAGAATTCCATGTTTTAAACATGGAATTCCATGTTTTATACAGTATGAAACTGTATGAAACATGGAATTCCATGTTTAAAACATGGAATTCTGTGAAGAGGTTTGTGCAGTTGCAGGTTTCTATGTTTTAGACATGGAATTTTGTGTTACATTCTTTATTTTGTTCATATTTTGCTTCTATGCTGCTAAATTCTGTGTTTAAACTGTTTTAATCGTAGTAGAGTGTGTGTTTGAGCTGTAATTCTGTGAAGAGGTTTGTGCAGTTGCAGAATTCCATGTTTTAAACATGGAATTCCATGTTTTATACAGTATGAAACTGTACGAAACATGGAATTCCATGTTTAAAACATGGAATTCTGCAACTGCACAGAATTTTTTCCCTTTTCTACTTCTTTCTTTGTTTGTGTTATTGTATTCTAGTACTTATTTCATGAATTGTTTTCTGCAGATGGTTATGGCTGTAGTTCGGTTCGGTTCTCAACGTTCTATGCGTTCGTTTGATCTTTTCCCGACTCTCGATTCTGTTTTCGATTACGTGTTTCCACGATCCCAAGTAGCATACATTCGGTGGTCACAAATTTTGGTTCTGAAAAGCAACCGTTGGAGTCAACTAATCATTCACGTCGGTCAATGCCATAAATTGTCAAGTTGCTCTATGATTATTTTTTATGATCATTATATTTTTGTAACAGTTGTTCAATATTCACCAGTTTAAGAATTTTTACAGTTTCTATTGTTATGTTTTGGATCCTTTTTGTTTTTATATTGTGTTGTGATTCATTCCTTTATAATTATTATCTTTCTGTATAGGTTTCGATTCGAGTAGCTTAAGTTGTTAGTGTGCAGGTTAGTAAATTTTCATGTTCAAACATGGAATTTCATGTTTTCAAACATGGAATTCCATGTTTCAAACATGGAATTTACAAGTCATTTTTATGTGTTGCGGATTTTGCCTGCCTTTTTGAGTTTTTTGTTGGTATAAAAGATGTTCTAATCAAATCCTTCACAATATGAAATACTAATCAATTTCCATTTCTAATCAAATTCTTCATAATACATAATAAACTAACCAGTCATTTAAACATTACAATCTAAAACATTCCAAAATAAGTACAATTAAATACGAAATACTCTTTTCAATACAATAATAAAAACATCAACACATTCATCAATATTCTTTTAGATAACTGATTCTTTGATCTTTGTTTTCGCTGAACTGCATATACACTCTTCAATGAACATAATCCACTAAGGGGTTGCTCATCACTTAGAAAAGCTAGTAGTTCTTCCTTTTCACTGCTTGTATTTTATCATCTTCTTGTTCATCAGTAAATCTTCTTCTTGGAGGCATTTTTACTTGTATTTACACAAACTCCAACCACAAGAAACAAATTAGTAGTCTTGACTTGATAACTTTTCTTCTTGGTGCCATTTTCACCTGTTTTTACACAAACTCCAAGCACAAGAAAACATATTAGTAGCCTGAATTGAGTTAATTCCATGTTTAATACAGTTTTCAAAACATGGAATTTCATGTTTAATACAGTTATCAAAACATGAAATTTCATATTTTGATAAATGTATTAAACATGGAATTCCATGTTTAATACAGTTACTAACAACATTCTGCAGAATTCTATATTATGCAGTAATTACACTATAAGGTCCCTAAACTACACATTCTATCTATAATACAGTTATCAACACATGGAATTTAATGATTTGATAACTGTATTAAACATGAAATTCCATGTTTAATACAGTTACTAAAAAACATTTGGCAGAATTCCGTATTATGCAGTAATTACACTATAAGGTCCCTAAACTACACATGATGTCTATAATGCAGTTTTCAAAACATGTAATATCATGATTTGATAACTGTATTAAACATGGAATTCCATGTTTAATACAGTTACGAAAAACATTGTGCAGAATTCTGCATTATGCAGTAATTGCACTTTAGGTCCCTGTTTAACACATTATTCACATTTTATGACTCTAATCCATCTTTCGTTCATGTTGATCACAGTAAATTGAACACATTCATCAAATAATCCTATTTTAAACCCTAGAAATCCAAGAAATGTGTAAAATAACCAAACAAAATCAACATGAATCACACAAAAACAGTTTCCAATCCAAAAAACACTTTCGAAAACCTCAAAATTAACATAAGAATAGGATTATATTTTACTTACTTATGGGTTTCTTTTGGATTTTGGAGTCTAATCTTTAGTTTGATCGATAGATGTTGCTTCCTAGTTTGCTCGCCGGAGTATACTATCTCTTTCTTGTTCACCGTCGCCGCCGTTTGTCGCCTTTCGCCGCCGATGCTCTTCGTTTCTTCTACTATGTGTTTTGTGTGGTGTGTGTGTTTGTGTGTAGTGTACGTATATTGGTTTTGTTTTCTTTTTTTTTTCTTTTATACTTTAATAACTGATATCTTTTTTTTTTTTTAATTATCATTTGTAAGGGTATTTTGGGGTGGGGCTGTTTTCTATAAAATGTCTTATTGGGGGCACCTTTTTTTAAATAACTTTTCTAATAGGCATTTACCTCTAATTGGCTCTTAAAAATATCAGCTTTTCAATCATCCCATATTAGAGTCATTTAAGGAAAGAATATGATTACATTTTTAAATGTCCTAAAAAAACCTTATAAATTTAATATATAATTTTCTACATAACATAAAAATAGTATAAAAGTAATTTTCATTTAAAATAATCATTTCAATTCTTTTAATAATGTAAATGCAAATAAGGAAATTACTTTCTTTTTTTTGTTATTATTCTTATAATCCAAACATAGTTATTACTTTTTTTTTTCATTTCTTTACTATTTTTATATTTTTATCATTTTCCTTTCTTTAAAATATGAATCCAAATTATGTATTAATGAACCATTGAAATCTACTTTTTTTAATTTGGGATAATCAATAATTTTTTGGAATAATTTTGAGTCAAATGCAATAACTCCAAATTGGTAAAGAAGAATTCAACGGCTAGAATCTTAACATCCCCACTCACACGAAGCTTTTTTCTTTTAATGTTAACATTTGCCACCAAACGAAACGGCATGTTTATCCACCTCCACACGGCTATCGTTACTAGCCCCCTATAAATAAACCGAAGTACCTTTCGATTCCTCTCACGTCTCACTTCATCTCTATCTTTCATCTTCTCTCTCTGATTCCACTGTTATCATTACTAAGGTAAGCGGAACTTTAGCAAATTATATTCCTCGTTAATTTCATTTACATTATATTTTATGTAATCATCCAGTTGTTTCGTTTAGTGATCTTCATTTTCAAATTTTATGTCCATTCATACTGATTTTAATTCCCAAATTGTTTACTTTTATTAATCAATTAATTATTCGGCGATGCTTATAAATCATTTTTATATAAGCTATTTATCGGAATTGAGTATATAAAAATTCTCAGCCTATAAATTTTGTTGTTAATTAGTAATATAGGTCTCTTTAAGTATAATTTATTCAGTTACATCTATATATAGGTTGAATATGAAGGAAAAGAGCTGCAAGTATGTGCATTATATTAATGCTATAACATATCAGTCAGTAACCAAAGTGTACAACTTCGATCGTCGTGGAAAGCGAGCCTTCAGATTCAAATCCTTAATCGACATTTACCAATCAGAAGACGACAAAAGGGTGGCTTTGGATTCCAATTTGAAGTCCGACAAAGAAGATGTTGGTTTTGAAGAGACTCTTGGTAGTTGGATATCGAAACTTCCGAAGAAAAAGTCGAAGGGAAGAAAAAAATGCGACAAGAAAATTTGAGGAAATTCAACCCCAATTGTGTCACGCCCCCAAAAATTTCGCAAACTAATTCTTGGGACAAAACCGCCGCAAGCCTAAAATATACATTTTAGACCGGCAAGGCTACAAAATAGTAACTTTTATCAAATTAATAAACTTTGCAAAACTATCAATTCGTGTCTAATCTTGCGAACCAACCATTCACTAATCTACAGATTATGCTTAAAATTGGAAATTTCTATTAATCTACTACCCCTTGTTCTCATAACTCAGGTTAGAATAAATGACTATCAATACTAATACAAATACAAAACCACACAATCTCATAAATTTCCTCGACACCCACACAATGATGTAAATGGGTATCAAATAAAATACTTGAGAAACTCAAATGATACTCAAGAAATTATCGTAACGGCTGATGCATTCAACCCGTACAACTCCGATACATGAACTGAATTTAACTCGTGCAAACTCGTGCAGCGCCGGTCAAAAACTAAGTATCAATCGTTCACCAGATTATTGGTGCACCTCTCGGAACCCATACATATATACAACTCACTCACAAATACAACATTCCAATATTTTGGACAGACACAAATCTGTTATTTGATTACAACGTCGGTATACCAAAATAGGGTAAAAGTTCCTATCACAATGAATTCTATAGCAAAGAAAAACATAGAATATCTTAATTCAACATTTAACAAGTTTATATCAAAATATAAAATAGATTACAGTGTTGACTATAATGGGAAAAACATTAATTTTATCATCTGCTAATTAAGGTGAACTCACTAATTTACCTCAATCGCGCCTGTTTGGAAATAGCTTGACCTACTCAGAATCCAAATCCCAATCATATTTCTTAATTTAGCATTTAACAATTTTATATCAAAAGATGAAATAGATTACAGTGTTGACTATAATAGGTGAAACGCTAATTTTATCATCTGCTAATTAGGGTGAAATTATTAATTACCTCAATTAAAGCCAAACAATCAGAAATTCCTCCTTTGTAAATACCTTGATAGAGAATTATTTGATGTTTATACTCCTTTTTCATATCAAAAGCTTTTCCCATTTTCTGAATTATGATTTCAACTCCCGATTTCTATATTCTTTCTTTTTTTTCTCCATCAGACTCTTTTTCTTACCCCTTCATGCCCAAATCTCTCTTCCTCCCAATTGGTTGATTTGTGTTCTCTCTATATATGCGTGAGTGTATATTTAAAATATCATGAGAGATAAAGAAAACTTAAGTTGAAGTATCATGAACCTTGAAGGAAAATCCCCCTCCCAACAACCAAAAAAATATAACACTTATGCTAGAATATTTTCTAAATTTTCAAATTAACATAATTACCCTTAAAAAATATTATTAGTGGACTAAAGCCTACATATTACTTTTGTTTGTTTATTTGACTTTGACCCACAGTAATATGGATAAGTTTTATGGATGGCTTAGTTTATGAGTATCACAAGTATCCTACCACTTATGATATGTGGGTATACTCTTAAGAAGTTGATCAAGGATACTACCATGTCGATGTTGTGTTAGTGGACACGAACGATTATACTCATTGAAGGACAATTGGTCATGACATTTAACACATCTAAGAGCGATGTTTAAATTTGACTAGGATAGTCTAGACATCTAATGATATCCTCAATTATGAACAACAAATTCAACTGATCATCAATCTTTTTCAAATAATTTGAAGTGTTAGAAAATGAATGACTCGTAATAACATCGATACGTTTGATGATGTTACTTGTGTTGTACTCAAGAATGAGTGTGTGTGAGGTTTCTTGACCTCATACTTGGACATATATTACTAAGTCTAGCTCTCATACATAATTACAGTATAGAGCAAGAGGATTGAAATAAAAAGGGTGATATATCTAATTCTAAGAAGATCAAGATCAATAGTCACAAGGTAATAAAGTATGATCATAAGAAATAAAATAGTAAGATGAGATGCTACATTTATGACAAGTTGTGTCACTTAGCTTGCGATCCTAATATAGTAGCACTATCTTCTTCCTATTATTTTTGCATCTAGTGCTAGCACCATGTTGCTAACTAGTCTTATCCTATGTGGATTATGGACTTAGGAGAAATAGACCTTGTGACACGAGATTGAGAGACCTATATATTGTACCATGAATGAAATTTTGAGCTAGTATAAGATGGATATATGTAGATGACAACAATAATGTTGAAGTCAGTGGTTTGGCACAAATAGTTGAGCTTGCGAAGTGGCCAAACCTTGTATCTACATGATATCTTAGGTGTATAAATTTTTGGCACAATTTGGTCTCAATAATTGTTCTTCTGGGATTAAATACAATACACATGTTCATGACAAACAATGAGTGTTCTACATAATATGGAACTGTCTTTAAAACAAATGGTTCTTTGGTACTTGACAAAGGTTGACTACAAGAACTATTATTTTGATAGTAGTTGAATTTCTATCAACGTCTTTTATTGTACTAAAGATATTGAAAAAATATTAGGATATGTCATCATAGTTATGACCTAAACCACATTGTTGGTATAGGATATTATTTTATTTACTTGATGAATTCATTTGGCCAAACTGTGGATACTACCTAATAATGAAAGTAATGACTTTTTTCTTGAAAAGCTTAAACTAAATGTTTCACTATCCGTTGGAATTCGTTCATTCTAACATTTGTAGACTCATTGAGTTAACAAGATGTGGGGTATACTATTTCATCACTTTATAGATAATTTCACATGGTTTAGTGATATCTATCAGATTTTTTGCAAATTAGAATCACTGAGATGCTTCACAAGTTTGTTAATTAGAAATTTAAGAATCATATCGAGAGGAAGGGTAAAACCTTGAGAAGAAATTGTGATCATGAATATGTATTTGAGGTATTTTAAAGAAGGGTGTGATGAGAATGGGATCATAAATAAGTTTATGATTTTTCACATGCCACAACATGGAATAGTATGTGAAAGGAGGAATGTAACTCTCCTAATTAAGGTGTATGATTGCTCAAATCACTCTCTCAATGTATGGTTGGGAGATAAGTTTTTATTTCTACTCATATACTTATTCTTATACCGACAAAGTTACTTCCATAAACTCTGTACGAACTATGGACAAAAGAAATATGACCTTCTTGATCTCGTGGGGGTTGGTATGTTTGTGACTTATCCAATGAGTATGAAAAGTTGGTTCACAAAAGGTAAGATTGATTTTATTGGAATATGTTCAAAGACTTTAAAGGATATGTGTTCAAGGTTGAACATAATGATGGAATTTGTTAAGACCGAGTTACACGATATTACATTTGGATAGTAATGTTTTTTCTAAACAAAGGTGTGGCTATTGAAAATCTCATTTTACATAAATTAAATGAGGTTGAAAAATATGTGTGCAATTAAACATGTTACTAGATATGGTACCACATGCACAAGGAAATACAAGATTGCCTCAATTTTGACTCGAAAGAAATTATTGCATCATCTAATGAAATTGTTTCACAATAACTTCACCTAGAAGGAGTCATCGAGGGACACTTATTATTGTCGATTAAAGATCCATGGATAAATCTGTATGATATCTCCATAAGACAAAGAAGAACCTCAGAGAGTACATATACTCTTCATATCCTACAAGGAAAGATGGAGACGATGAAGAGAAATCAATTCAGAAAGTTGGTTGATCTTTCAAAGGACACAAAGTGATTGAGAATACATAGATTCTTGAAATGAGAAAAAACTAAACACTTCATTTGAGAGGTAAAAATCTCGTCTAATGGAAAAAAGGCTATAGATTTACCTCATTTGGTTATATATTAGTTGTTGTGGTGCATCTTGACTATGATTTGCACTAGATGGATGTTAAAAGTACATTTCTCAGTGGAGAATAATAAAGGGATAAATATAAAGGAACAATATTTAGATATGATGTTAAAGGCCAAGAAAATACACTGTGTATATTGAAGAAGGCACTTTATGGTCTTTAACATACCCAAGACAGTGATTTTTTGAGAATCGTGAGTCGTTTCAATTAGTAGTTTTAAAATGATATGTGAAGATCACTTGATCTACATATCAAAAGTTCCATAAGAAAAGTTTGTGAATTCATCTCTTTATGTAGATGATATCCTACAAGTTAGGAATGGCATGTGATTTGTCAAAATTAAGGAGTGGTTATATTTCATTTTTGTTGATGTGAAAGGTATGAGAAATGTGAGTTCTATTCTTAATGTTATGATTCTTAAAGAATGTTTAAATTATTGTTGTCCCTATCTCAAGAATTATACATCAAAAGAATGCATGGACACTTTTACATGGCAGACTTTGATGTCATTAACACTCCAAATAGCTGCTAGAATAAGCTATAATCTTCTTATGTGTCCTAGTACTTCATAGATGAAACACAGAAGGTCAACAATGCCATATTAGTAATTACATTACCAATAATAATATTATGTATGTCATGATGTGTACTAGGCTATACATTTTGTTATACCTTGAGTTTAGTTATCCATTTGTCAGTGATGTTTACTAGACCAGACATTAGTTATGTCGTGGATTTAATTAGTCCATTTTAAATGGAATTATGGGCATGAGCATTGAAAACCTGAATATGAGAAATAAGATGCCTTAAAAGGATTAGGGCTCATGCTATATGTTTTCAAATATAATATTTACACCTAAACTATATCTCTATGTTAATTGGCTTAACAAAATAGATGAGTGTAAATGCCTCTAGGTTGTGTATTCTTGCTGAATGGTTGTGTTATATCCATGGAGTAGTAAGAAACAAATCTATATATTGTTATGTACATTGTGAATGTTAAGTTTTTGGCTTACTCAACTAAAATTCAAAAGGTTTTTTTGGCTTAAAAGTTTGTTTTTACTTTTTATAATTCTCAAATGATGGTGGGAGTCCAATTTTGAAATATTGTAATGGATAAATGAAAATGGCTTATGTGATGGGTAAATAGTAATACAGTATAACCAAACATATTGATATAATATATATCGTGATAAGAGACATTATTGCACATAAGAATATTAAGTTGCAGTTAATACCCACACGTGATATTCTTGTGAATATATTCTTAGAACTAATTGCAAGTTATGCAATTCCAGATCATGTTGGATCTATATTGTTAAGTATACTACAAAATAATGTGCAATTCTATATATTTCCATTATTAAGTGGTAATATATATACGTGTGGATAAGTATGTCAGATAGACTATGATTGGCCTTCTCACACGGGCAATCACCTTTGGCATTAGAGGATGTGCAAGGATGTGACTAACTCATGTAAAAGAGTAACCTTTTATGTAAATAACGTGAGTTACGAAAGTCGCCTTAACAGATGTTAAGATGAGATCACAAACATGTAGCGCAACATGTTAATTTTAATTTGTTATCGAAATAGATGCCCACTAGCTACTTAGTCTATAAAAGCTAGATATGCAATTCTTAATTGATTTCAGAGAGGGTTGATCAATTGAAGGATTCGTTTTAGACAACGAGGAACGTCTAATTATATATGTGTACGATATTAATGGATACATGACATATGACATGAATAAATGAATAATGTCGTAGCACGCGAGTCATACCGTGTGTTTATGTGATCAAAAGAAAGTGAAGAATTGATCTGTGTTTCTTCATTGTGTGAGACCTTTGAGTAGTACCCTTAGTACTTTTGACATAATTTTGATGTTTGAATCTGGTGTTTGCTACTTTAGCATATTAACGATGGTTATGAATGATTCGACCTAACGAGATACGTCTAGGAATGCAACCACGTCATTATAGAAAGATTCAAGTGCAAAAGGAAGACTAAAATGGATATCAGAGTGTGTGCTTGCCAGTAGACCAATCATGTAAGTCATCAAGGACTATGACATGATAGTGAGACACATGATATTATGTTAGTGAACTCTTACTATCACAAAGATAATGTGGTATGAATATGAGATATTATAATTTTTAGCCTAGGAAACTGCAAGATACAAAAGTATTATGAATCGTTTGAGCAGTTATCTACTCTAACAGGTTTATAACAAAAGGAATGTTCGTATGCTTGCCGGTCGCACGACCTATTTGTCAAGTATGATGGATTTTATGGATATGTTTGAGATATGAGAAAGAGTAGCTTGATGCATATAACATGGGTATGAGAATAAACCCATCATATGCAAGTGGGAGAATGAAGGAAATCGGTTTGGGCCTGACCCATATTGTGGGCGCCCATAATGGGTTAGCCCGGCCTATATTGAGGTAGTTATTATTTGAATAACTAATATATAAATAACTTCAAGGAAGTAATTTCATAATCACGAGATATCAGAATGTTTTCACATACGATTTTTTTCTGTTCTCTACTTTATACTTGAGAGATACAATATCATTACAAATTCTCTCAATATTTTTTCTACATATTAGATCTGGTGGCATTTATGTTGTGGAATAGCAATCTTCTTCGTCACGTAAGTAGATTCAATCAGGGCCGACCCTGACATTTTGGGAGCCCTAAACGAACTCACAAAATGGGGCCCCTTACATAAATAAAAATATTATTACAACTAGCATGGTTCGAACTTTAGACCTCATAAAAGAAAATATGCAATATTACCACCAAGCTAACAATGCTAATTGTACATAATTATTTAAAATCCGTCATATATATATATATATATATATATATATATATCTATATTATATGGTACAAGTCAAAAGTCAAATAACGGTCTAGATTTAACTAGAGCAAAAATATATGGCATCTCCAACGATCTGGATCTTACCACATGTATTCTAACCATAATAAATCACACCCCACTACTATCACCCACTACTTCCTCTTCAACCACCAAATAACTTAATACAAAAAGAATTACACTACACCACTGCAAAGTTAAAAATAAAATAAAATCTATATTATATGGTACAAGTCAAAAGTCAAATAACGGTCTAGATTTAACAAGAGCAAAAATATATGGCATCTCCAACGATCTGGATCTTACCACATGTATTCTAACCATAATAAATCACACCCCACTACTATCACCCACTACTTCCTCTTCAACCACCAAATAACTTAATACAAAAAGAATTACACTACACCACTGCAAAGTTAAAAATAAAATAAAATTACTCTATTAATCAGAAATTGAGGGATGTCATAACTTGATTCAACGTATTTAGTAAGTTTGTGTTTTGTTATTAATCATATATTAGTTAATTTATTATCACCACATCACAAATTATAGTCTACCATTTGAGTTTTCTTATTCACCATCCACTTATCAAATTTTGAGTGCTCAAGATTAAACTCTATTTTATTTCATTATCATCAGCACCACCAGGTTAGGAATTATATTTTTATGAAGTTTCATAAAAAAATTGTATTTATCATGGAACAATTATTTTAGGCTTTCCTTTTAGGATTGCAACATTAGAAAGATAGTTTTATTAAATTTACTATATTTTGTATTTTATTCAGATCAAAGGGATTCCGAAAAAGGAAGACATTGTGAAGATTAAGCTTCCTTTCATTGACATAAAGTTATGAAAACTCCAAATATTTTTTATTAAGTTTACTATATTCTGTATTTTATTAGGATCAAAGGAATTCTAACCAAATAAGACATTTTTTTGTTTAGCATTTTATTTTAGTGATTATTAATGGTTGACCAACCTATTAGATACATATAGTGTTTTGAAAATTTAATAAGTAATATAAAGAAAAGTCCATGTATTTTTAAAAAGAATGTGAATATGTAGATAAACAAGAAGAATAAAGAAGTTAAGTTAAAGATTTTGTAGAATTTATTTATAGGGTATGTTGCCTAACTCTTGAAGAGGATCGAAGTATGGATATAATTTGTCAATTCTCTATTTAATTTGCAAATAAGGGCTTCAGCCTAGATACAAAGAGTAAAACTGGACATTAGCCTTTTTGGGTATTAACAAGTATTAGATTTAAAGTTAGTTAATGACTCTTCTTCAAAGTTTTAATCATTGCTATTTTTTGTCTTATAGACTATAGAACATCCATATATATTTTCTTTGAGAGCCTCAAATAGATATATATGGTGTTAAATTATTCCTTGAAATTGGAATGGGGTTGGGATTATGGACTATTTTGATGTATTGACTAAAAAACAATAGTGGTTTTACACAATTGTAGGCGGCCAATATAATTTTTTTGTGTAAAAATAGGTTTTAGATTATTTCTATTTTAGAATGATTTATTTAAAAAAAATTCATGTGTAATTCTAGATTTAATTTTTTATTAATGAGTTATTCTATTGTATTTACGATGTTTCTCAAATTCGGTTTAATTGACCAATTATTATTTAATTTTTCTATTATAACGGTTTAATTTATATGTTATCTTGACACATTTTTTTTTGTCGGATACACAAATAGTTGATATAAGATTTTTTTTGTTAAAACTATCATTGATCTATATTTAATAAAAAATTACTAAGGCTCTGTTTTTTTTACATAAAAATATGAGTTTATTTTTTCGGAAATGAAAAAAGAACACGGTTAATTTAAGGCACGTATGAATTTTAATAATACATGGTGTTGCTTTTTCTGGTTTACATGAACATAGATTTACCTTTTGAAAAAAAACATAGATTTACCTCTGATTATATTTAACTCAAAAAAACTGACAAGAAGTTTGTCTCATAATATAAATTTTTAATTGGAATATAATTTTTTTCTATAAGAAGTTAGAATATAATCATATATTGATTCCTTATAACTAAAATATATGTTGATGGATTTGATAGATTAGAAGTTTACGAATAGTAATGATTTTTAAAAATATAGATTATCAATTAACAATGAATTTAAAAGTGAATATTTATCATTTGATTCCATTGAAGGTACTCCAAATTATTCTTAAATTTATTTTGAATATCGTTACAATTTTACAACTAAAAATTCTATATTGATGTCCAAAAGATTGTTGAATATACACATCACTCCTATGATAAAGATACAAATGTGTATCCTATAAAGTTAATTTTTTAATTAAATACTTAACAAATAAATTAGAAATTTAGTAATTATTATAATTGATAAGTTAAGAAAAAAGATTGCAATAATTATGCTATTTTCAATGTTATATTTATAGTTTTATTCTAGAAAAAATAGAGGTAATTTTATACTTATGATAAATTAACAAAAATACTAGATCTTAGATTTTTTATAAAAAATTGAGTTGCATATACAAAATTTAGATCTGAATTTAAATTGAATATAGAAAATTAAAAAAAAAATTAAATTTATAATCAATTTTCTTTTAAATAAATTTTTCCAAACATTTTTCCAAATATTCATTTCGAGTAGTTGTATATTTTTTAAAAAAATTCAAAGACAAATACCATGATTAATACTTTTTAAAGATGTAGAAAGTGAAGATCTAGAGACTCAAAATACGAAGAAACTTAGAGCGGGAAAAAAGTGGAGTCTTGCTTTCACTTTTGTAACGACCATCACATACCATTAGAATGTATTCCATTACTTGACCATCCTATGTAGGTGCCATGAAAATAAATAAGTTGCGTTATTTTTCATAAATATTAATTCATAAACATGTGTTATTTTTTCGAGACACAAGTGTTATCTTTCATGACGTGATAACTTAAATATCATCAATATAAATTTTAAATTTTATAGTTATGTTTTATCGTACTTTTATAGATATATAAAATGTAATAAGAGATAATTTTAAGTTTTGTTACAAATATTCATTGTATTTAGATTTTTAAATGCATTTGTAATAAATAGAAAGTTCATTTATTGTAGTAGAAACTTTAATTGAATAAGCTAATTGAGGTAGCATATGTTAGCAGGTGCACTAGGGTCATGTAGCAAGAATATAAGGGTTTTTTTGTTGGACGGAATTACCAACTGCTTGCATGCATCATGTTGGTTGCAACAAGTTATTCAAGTTCCTCCATAATGAATAATTTTTACTATCATATGCAATTGAAACATATGGTGTTATAGTTTTCTACGAGAAGTAGTAGAAAATTAATAAGTTTAGAAAAAAATATATTAATACATGACCTTTGTACCTTAATATATATTGCATAAAAAATTTAGCATTGGTTTTTGAAATTCTATCTTTTATATCACAAATTATTCTTGACAATTCCTCCAATATGGACTATGGTTCTTTGGAAGCTTTAATCTAGATAAATTATTCAAATATGTGATTTTATCACTACTAATCAACTTTATGCTTCTGAAATGACCCACCTGAAGTTATTTTAGTCGATTCAACATAATTTAAAAGATAATCTCGAATAAAAAAAAGTCAGATAATATGTAACTTATTTAGACGAATACATTACCTATAACTATTCCATTCCATTCTCTTTCATATTGTTAAAAAAATTCTTAGTGCCCTCGGGCACGAGTTATCCCTAGTATATATATATATATATAGAGAGAGAGAAAAACATAACGCAGTCTATAATCATTTTCTCTCAGCACGTATACACACCACACAGGCGGTCACTTCTCTTTCTATTCTCTCGGCCTCTCTCTCTCATAACGACATCAAAGATATTTTACAAAATGAATTTAGCTTATCAATGGGTTGCTCTTCTTCAATCCCAGGTGATAACCTCATAGAAGGTTTTCAGTAATGAGTTTTTCAAACCCTAGATCAATTTGGAAATTTATTCAATATTTTAGCTGAAAAATGAATTAATTGATTTAGTTAAATGATTGTTTGTATATGACCGCAGATAGGAATAATTGAGGGGTTTCCTACAAGAAAGAGAAACAATACCCGTGATGAAATAACCAATGAATGAATGTTTATGTATTCATCTCTTTTAAAAAACATAATAAAAAAATTGTTTTAGATACGTACACTGAACTAGCTGTTCTTGAATCCATACAACAATATCATTTAGATCTTTCACAACTTTTTCCATGGATTCTTCGGAGACTTCAGATAACCAGAATTTAAGTTTGAACAAGTCCTCTTTAGAACAAAGCAGTAGGAGAATCCATGCCAAATAAGGACCATATCGATGAGGTCAAAAGAAGGGTACATGACAGAATGCTGCTTTTAAGGACTTAAAGAATCCTCAAGTGAGGGTATACTTCGAGTACTTGTATTGCAAATTTATGACCTTATTTTTGTGACAAAGTTTTAATTAGTGTGGAATTTATCGAAATACAGTAATATGATTGCATATTATATATTGAATTTCTAGGAAATGATTTGATTGTCAAAAATTGCCTATATTTTACACCTTTACACTATAGGTCCCTATACTATAGTGTAAATGCATTTCCCCAACTGTCTGTAGCTGGTCCTCTTAGGCAATTCTGGTGCTGGTAAAAGCTGCATTGTTCTTTGCTTTGTCCGAGGTCAATTCGATCCAACCTCTAAGGTAATTTTTACTTAATAACATTAACATTTGTGCTTGACATGAATTTTTTTACTTACTTTGATTTCATAATTTAAATTTAGGTAACTGTTGGTGCCTCATTTTTATCTCAACCCATAGCTCTACATTCCTCTACAGTTAAGTATATATCCATTTTCAGTCTTTAGGTGCTTTTGAGATGGCTTTCGAGTATAAGGTGTCCTGAAAGATCAAGAGGCTTACTCGATTGGATAAAGATAAAAACAATCACAAGAGTTGGAGTAGATGAGGTCTAATGTTCTTATGGCTAAACATAGATTTAGTGACCGGGCTTTTCAGAATAAACCGCCTGAGATAGAAAGTTGAAAAAGAATCAAGCTAGCAAAAAGTATAAGGAGTGTGAGCCTCTTAATTTTGATAGCGTGTTGTTAAGGTAGGCTAAAAGACCAAAATTCAAGAGGAGAGTGTTCTTACTTTTACTGATGAAGGTGTTTATCAACCTAAAACTAAGGAAACTAGGGCTGCTTATGAGGCTATGCTTAGTTCTTTTCAATCACAGTTGGGTGGAATTTAGTTACCAATATAACTGATTAAGTATAAAATGCTTCAAATTACCAATTTAGTTTTTGTTACACCATATTTCTTGCTTGTGTTGTTTTGCATTGTATTCTCAAGTTAAATATATAATATGAATTTTTGCATATGAGGCTGTTAATTCACCTGGCCCTGAAACAAATCAATGGTTGCATGATATAGGGACCTATATTGTTATTAACTTAAAATGGAACAAAATCTCCTGCCTCAAAAAAAGGTGACCCTAAAGGGAAAGAAAGTATCGGATACTTTCATGTTCCTCAGGAAAGCTGATAGGTTTTCCAAAGCTCTCGACAGTAATCCTGACTGGATTTCACCTGCTTTCCTTAACAATAAATCATACACTGTTATCGTACGCTTGTCATTGTCTTTCAAATGAATGAGATGCGTACTTAACCAAAATCTTGATATGATATGATCAATTTGAATCTAATGTAACTTTATAAGTTAATGCATGTGTGGCTTGATCATGAATAACTTTTATTTTACAATCCGTTTTCTTGTGGAGCAATTAGTAGATTTTCTAAGGGATGTTACCATGCTAGTCATCTAAGTGAATATGTGCACGTTTGGGAAAGGATTTTTTAGCAGTCCAAGTTTTATTCTAGGATGGGCATAACAGATGGATCTTGCACAAAAACAAGCGCTAATTGACGTCTAAATTGGAGTGTACCAAAGTTAACTTGCTATCTACGAGTAGGAGAGACTTGCTGAGATTAGAGTCCAAGTTTGGGAATAAACTAATTTGTCCTTAAGCCTATATTGTATCAAGAGTTGCATTTTTTGCTAAAAAGGGGAAATTATTATTAAAATAATTAGAATGTTTTGATTTCAAAGGCAAGTTTGGTGGGGGTGTCAATGAACGTGTCTTACAATAAGTTTTGACGAATTTAAGATGAGATCCTGCAGAAGAAAGGATGGAGGTGGTCATGAACATAACACATATTAGAAATTAATCACATCATATTTCAACGTAATGATATAGCTATTGCCTTACCATAGGTTGGCATATCCATCCTTGGTTTATGTTTAGACTGATTTGGACTTGTTCAAGAAGCAAGTGACCAGAACACTAACCCCTTTGGAGTCCACGTACTAAAATTAAATAGTAGATCAAGAACCTAATATTTAATTTTAGAAATGTAGCCAAGTACTGTAATCAAACAATGATCTCCCCTTGATATTGCATGGACAAACAAATCTCCTAAAAGCACCCGGTATTTTTAACTAGATTAGTTTGAATGTTTACATTCGTATGAAAGATTTGTTAAGAATAAATTATCAGACCCACAATGTAAAGAGTAATTATTTTTTCCTTGAATGTGTACATGAGTTTGCAATTTAGTCCCTGAAAGATTTGGATCAATTTGGATGTTGACATACTTTTGCGATTTAGTCCCTGAAATATTGTTTCCCAAATCAGATGCAATAGACCTTATATTTTCGGCGCTAACAAGCTGCAGTAGTATTATCCAGCAAGTTACCAGCACCCGTAATTTCCGAACTTTGCAATTTAGTCCCTTAAGTTTCTGAATTTTTCTGAAGTAGTCCCTGAAGTTTTTCTTATCAGCTACACAAATACTCGAATCAGTCCTTGAACTTTCATTTAATAACAACTCAGTTCTTATGATACTAAACTTGGGCAAATTTGCCCCCATATTATTAATTTCTAACACATTTCATCACGGGTATAAAATTCACTTACATTATTTCTCTTTCTTGTAGGAAACCCCTTAATTATTCCTATCTGCGGTCATATACAAATAATCATTTAACTCAATCAATTAATTCATTTTTCATTAATAAGCTAAATCCATTTTGTAAACTATCTTTGATGTCGTTCGGAGAGAGAGGCCGAGAGAATAGAAAGAGAAGTGAACGCCTGTGTGGTATGTATGCGTGTTGAGAGAGAAAATGGTTAAAGTCTGTTTTTTTTCTTTTATACTAATGCTTGCTAGCTTATTTTTAAAAATAAGCTGGCAGCTCTCCTCCCGTATCCTCTATATATATATATATACACAAATAATACATCTAGATGATCGGGGTTCCTTAAAAAAGTCAAAAAATCGGGGGCCCTAAGCGGCCGCTTCTTTTTCTTACCCACGGGGCCGGCCCTGAGTATTCAATAGCAGAGTATTTTAATTCGTAATTCCGCTTAAAAGGTTTATCTTGAACCCTTTAAATTTCTTACAATTAATATAATGAAGATGAATAATAATCTAAATTAATTAAGACATGGACTATTATCAAAGAAATATGCAATTAAAAAAATTAACATGAATGAGACCTTAATATTTAGGTCATTTCTCAAGTTAATTATTACATTACATTAAAAGATCAAAGCTAATTGAACAAAAAGTGATGAAAGCTAAATATATGATAATTGTCTAACACTCATAGGATAAACATAAGACTTGGGATATCTTGAAGAATAAGCCTTGCTTGCCATCAGTACATTAACAGCTTCCGTAGGATGAAGACCATCAAAAAATACATGATGGTCTCTATTTGCACACGCAGGTGTTCCTCTTGTGCACAACGTTCCAATCACATCTGGTTTACAACAACTACTGTTCTTTTCAAGAAACTCTACAGAAATACAACCATTACCATAGATATTATTTTCATTAAAACTAAAATTTAATTGATAATATATGATATGATATGTACAAAAAATGCTAGGGTAAAAACTATTCTACTTATTGACACGATGGGTCTATGCAAAATTATAAAATAAGTCTTTTTATCATGCAAAATTATATTATAGGTCTCTATGTTAGGTGACAATTGCATTATAAGTTTCAATATTAAAATTTTAAAATTAAGAGAATTGCTATATATCACCCCTATTTGCTTCACTCTTATTTCACCTCCTATGTGTCACCCTATGTGTCATTAAACAAAAGAGAGAGAAAATTATTAATTAGGAGAGAGAAACGATCTTATTGGTTTTTAAAACTTCCACATAGGAGGTGATATAAAGGTGAAGGCAAAAGGGGTGATATATATCTTTACTCTAAAATTAATTACTTTATAAATAAAATAATTATAAATCTAATAAAATAAATTTTAAAAATTAAAAAAAAAAATATTTAAAAATTTTAAACATGATTAATAACTATAATTTTTTTTTAAATAGTATTGTTATTTTTATTTTGAATATAGTGGAGACAAGGACATCCTCAATATATATGGGGCTCCTCACTGGTTCAAGGCGATTTGTTATTTACACCTTTCAAGAAAACCCTAGTTGTGCTGGAACACGGTGGCGTCGAGGAAGGTTGAGGGCATAGAAATTATGGTGTAAGCCATTTTGTATAATATATGAATTTGTAGCATAATTAATTCAAAATATATATATTAGTACATAATTAATGATACGACTAACTTATAAAAATTAGGAAGACCCCTTTGATCTCTCAACAAAAAATTAGACTCCGCCTTATTGAGACAATTTCTAGGTGAATGCAAGCATTGCCTAAAGGAAGTATTGAACATTGTATGTAACGTAGAAATATGTACTTACCTGGATACATTGAAGTTTTAATGATGTCTAGCATGAGGTGGTATGCATCAAAGAAAACAAAGTTTGAACGGGGCATTGTAAACCTTTTCTTATACATCAAGGTTTTCAAGTTCTTGTTGTATAAATTAACACCTTTGTTAATATGTTCTACGCACCCCGTACTGTTCCTTACGTTTGGATTGCACCCGTTTGGGTAGATAGCTATTACCACAAATTTCCGAGCTCCTAAACTGTACAATTTCTGCAATAATATATAAACAAAAATAAAAGGTTAAAGAGTAATTTCAAAATTCATAGTAAGCAGTATAAAACCCGTGCTATAGCTCTTTTATCTTTCTTTTTTTTCTTGCCCATGTGTTGTGACCCTTTTGTGTATGCAAATATTGTTTTTTTCCTTTACCTATCAATAAGATAATATACTTTAAGAAAATAATTTATAGGGAGGAATACAAAAAAAAAACATTAATCTAATTCATAAGCAATGCTGAGAATTCTTGTAAAAATTTTCTAGTTATTTTATATTTGTTTTACTAAATTTAGTACAATCTATTAAATTTTGAAGTATGTGAATATAAAACTCATTTTTTCTTCATGTAATAGATATTTTATTATAAATTTAAATAAAAGAAAAACTGATATTACATTTAGGTCTGCTAAGTAAGTTATCCCAAATATATACTTTTGAGAATTCTTTTAGGTATACTTTAAATTTTTAAATAAATAACTTTTTTTTATAAAAAGATGTCATTATTTGTTGAAACTAATAAGGTACATTGTGATTAAATAATCATGTAATTTTTTATTTTTTATTCATTTTTTTACATTAGGAGAGCTATTTTGGATTTGGAGTCATTGACTCAATTCAAAGCTGTACCACTAGATTGAATGACCAAATCACTGTTCAGTAAACTAATCTCAACTGATTGAATAGATAAATTAAATAATTATAATACTTTTTTTCCCTATAATACTATAAATAAAGTAAGGTTGCTAAAAATTACTTTACTTAAATATCATTCATTATACGATTCAACTTATTTAAAAATATATTATAATTAATTTACAAAACAAATGGATAGGTAAAGTCTTTCGAATTAGATTACACTCCGTGATATACTAAGTAGTGTAATTTTGGATAGTTTATATTATTATTTTATTTTAATTTATTTAAAAAAGAAAAAGTATTTTGATTAAATAATGTATCATAAGAAAACTAAAAAAATTTAAACTTTATATAGTAAAAAGCAGAACTAAATGTTGCTTTATCATGTAACATCAACTATATTATTAGTGTTGATTATTGAACTGGGAAAATTCCCCATAAATACATATTATTTCATTTTTTTACCAATAAGTATTCAAGTATTCAAGTTTTCAAGATAAACAAGTACTTAATATTCTGGTTTATCCATCGTAAAATTTGTCGTTAAATGTCACATGTTAATGATGTGATTACTTTTTCCTCAAAAAATGAAGTACCTAAGTTTATAAAAGTGAACAAATAATTACCCAAAGTTCTTTATAGGATTCAAGATTTATTTATTGAGATATGGCATTTAACGTCAAACTTCACGGTGAATATTAACAGAAAGAAAAAAAATAAAATGTTGGATACCTATTTGTCACTTTGTAAACTTGTGTACTTTTTGTTCAAATTGCAAAACAGAAGGTATTAACAAGGGTAATTATATATACCACCCAAATACCACCCAGTGATGTGGCGTGAATTAGTTGGTTACAAATCTTTAATTAGATCAAGAAAATAAATAAATTAAATATTTGTAACCAACCAATTCACACCATATTATTGGGTAATCTTTGGTTGTATGATTTTAGATGGTATATATCATTACTCTTATTTTAATTTTAATTTAATGTATCTATCAGTTGTAAGAAAAAGAAAGAAAAAAAAGTAGATTTTCACTAAAATATAGTATACCTAAGTGAGCTTTTAAATTAGGATAGAACCAAAACTTACGTGCACATGTCATATGAACCGGTCGAGTTTACATGGATTGAGCATATCTATCAAAGAAGGGGCCATAATAAAATAACAAGTGAGTAGTGTGTGAGATAGAGAACCTCAATATGTGCAGATAGTGTTGAGATTGCACGATCAGTAAAACCTTCAAGAGTTAGATTAGACCTTCCCTTATAAAAATTGAGGGAATAATCATTCCCTCCAGTTCCTATTACAAACAAATAATCTGAATATCTAATTCTCATCCTCCTCAAATCAGGCAATGTATGTTTCTCAAAATTCTGTATTTGTTGTTTCATGCTCGTTACGTTTCCCTGAAATACAAACAACATATTAGAAAAAACATCTCCTGATTTATATTACATGCGAAAAGGACAAATATACACCAAACCGTGTTACAATGACGGTAGATTTAACAAAAACACAAATTTCATGATTTTTTATTCATATTTAGCTGCGATCATCTATAAAATAATAATTTTTGTTATATAGTGATTTAATTGGATAGTAATATAATGAATATTTGGACCGTGTAAAATTTACCTTAACTTATATTTGTCAGAAATTTTTTGAATCATTTGTGCAAACGGCTTGATTTACGATATTTTATTTCCCATAAGAACAGACATTCAAATAAGGGTTATATAATTAGTTTTTTATATTAAAAAACTATGTTAGAAAAAAAAACACAAAATTCATAATTGCATATATATTTTCTAGCAAATTAGCGTCCGTACTCAATCCTACATGTGTCCGTCTTTGAGCATGCATGCCTATCCTGTTACAAATTATAATGTTGTAGATCGAGTGTAGAACAGTAGAGGTCAATGTTCTAGAATTAAGACCATTGTGTTATAATTGGTATCGTTTAGATGATAAAAATCATTAGTGAGACAAAATTACATGTAAAATCTGGAGTTGAAAACTTACATAAAGTATTTCATAAACAAAGCTTCAGATGTAAATAAATTATATAAAAGACTATGATATTTCGAGAATATAGAAGGTAGCATAAAGGACATATGCAAAAACTCGAGACACAAATTACTTGAAATGAGTTTTGAATTCTTAAATTTTTATGTTATAAAGGAAATAAGAAAATATCTTACGGTAATTTTTCCAGTTTCATCGAGTATTCCAGACCCACCAGATGCAAAGTTTACACCATGAATAATTTTTTTCCCCTTGGTTGAAGGATTGTAAAAAACAGGAATATAACTAGGAAGCTTTAAATTCTCTCCAAGACAGTCGATAAAATTTCTTCCATTAGTAAATCTTCCAGTAGGTTGACCATGAGGTAAATCAAGGCCATATGGTAAAAAATCAGCTTTGGATCCTATTAATTGGAGGTAATTGTTATTACCATTATCAACTAATGAACTTCCAAACACAAACATTCCTTTTGCTCTCTTGGGGTAGCATGAAATAACTTGTAGAGAAGACAAGAATAAGAATAGAAGGTTTATAAGATATAAATTTTTGGCCATTTTTTTTCTTTTTACTATTTGATTTGATGATGTAATGGTTTTCTAGCTACTCTTTTATAGTACATGATCCTATTATAGTTCCAAGTTCTCCTCTTTTTTTTGGATGGAATTATATTTCTATAAACTAATTTCAAGATCACAAACAGAAAAATAACAAACCAACAAGAAAAAAAGAGAAAAAAAAAGAATTAAAATAACAAAACAACAAAAAGAAAAAAGAAAAATAATATAGTACAACAACGAGACGTACTTATTTGAAAATACAAGACTAAATTAACCTATAAAATAGTTTCCCACAAAAAGAAAAGAAAAAGGCTCCACCATCACTTGATAATTATACGAGGAAATTACTTTTTGAAGTAAAAAAACTAAAAAATTATCGTCAAAATCTCAATTAAAAATTCATTCTAACAAAGGTCTAAGTTAAATTTTTCTTAGTTAGATTTTTTACCTTTATACCTTTACTCAATTCGGTGTTGGCACATACCAATATTTTTAAGTTTTGTACAAACCAATATTTATTTCATTAGAACGCACCAATTTTCCCGAGTTTGGTACATACCAAATGTTTTGTATGTTCTTTTTTATTTTTTACGGGCCCTAATAGTTTTTTTCTAGAGGTTTGTTTATGTCCAAGGTTATTATCCGCACTTATTTAGAAACTCGATCGAATATATCGTGTCCATATCTATCTACTGGTACGAGCCAACAAAGTGTTTCCCGCAAAAACAATACACATCCATTTAGTACATTCCAATCATCGTTTTGGTACATTCCCATCATCGTTTTGTTACATTCCAATGAGATCTAAACCTAGAACTAAATCTTGAACAAAAAAATCAAAAATATATAAAACTTTTGAATTAAAAAACAAAAAGAAATCTTTACAGTAAAGATATTGGAATTAAAAAGAAAAATAATATCTGAACAACAATTGAAAAAAATAAAAAAATAAAAACAGTGAGGAATTTCTTCGTGAGGCATCAAATGTGCAACAATTGATGGAGAAGCAATAATATCACCACGATTAAAATAGATCAAAACTTATTGATAGAGTTGTGAGATGGGCATGTGTTTATATTGAGGAGAGACGTTGCTAAGACAGAGATCGGAGAAGATCGGTGAGAGATGTTGGTGGACGAGAGCGGCCTGTGGAAGAGGTCGGAGCCACGAAACGGTTGCTTGGGCGGCGGTGCATCGGAGGAGGTGAGCCAGATCATAGGGTATCGGATCTGGTCCTTGCGCGTTCGTGACAGTGGCGGTGGGAGGGATCAAAGGCGCGCCAGATCGGATATTGATCGGAGTTGGTCCTGGAGGCCCTTGAACAGAGCGACAGCGGTCAAGAGGGGAGGCGGCGCAGCTTGGATCTGAGGAGTGGAAGTTGAGTTGGTTGCGTGGACTCACGGTGGTGGAGTCTGTCGCTGGTGCCGCTGCTGTTGGTGGTGACGCTAGTGTCGCTGGTGGCACTGTTGTTGGTGGATGGTGCTGATTGTTGGTGTGTTGTTGGTGGCAGGGTTGCTTGGTGGTTGTTGGTGGCGGGGATGCTTATGTCAAAGAGAGGGTGAAGGTGAATGGGAGAGAGGGGACAGAGTAGAAATGAGGATGCTGGAAAAAAAACCTAATAGGGTTTGATTTTTGGTTTGGGGATTCAGCATAATAAGTAATAAGAAGGGGTATTTTAGGGTTGTTTCTTAGACTAGTTAGGATTTAGTGGGGTTTTGGTGGGGACTTTGTAAGTCGTAGAGAAATTGTTTGGGCTTCCAAAAAGTAATGCCCCTAATTATACATGGCATCTTAGATTGAACCATGGTCCTACTGATTTCAATAAAAAATTAAATAATTAACTATTAAAAAAATAAAAATCATTGATCTCTCTAAATTTTCAAAAAATTTCTTTGGTCTACCTTAATTTTAAAATTTATTTTATTAATCTTATAATTATTTTATTTATACAACTACTTTATTTTTTACGATATATATGTGTGTGTTATTTTGTATATTACAGAAATTTATAAATTTAAAAAAAATGAGACTTAGGTGCAATCTTTACATAATATAAAGACCTATAGCGCAATTTTGTTTGATATAAGGACCTATTTTGCAATTTTTTTCATAATATTTGGACCAATGGTTCAAATAAGTTAAAAAAACGGGACAACTCCTGCATCCACCCCCCCCCCTCTTCCTAAAAAAATTCATGCCTTCACCCTTATAATTATTGTAGACTTATTTCGAATGCTCATCTATTTTCCACAATTTTCCATCTTGTTAATAGAAAACTTTAACAAAATCGATAATAAGGTCAGACTTGAAACGAAAAGGTAACAATTCGACCATTAACATTAACCTTCAAGGACACTAGTGACTTTCATTAAGGGGAAATAAAATAGCTTACCTCATGATCCCTAGTATATAGGATCTGAATATCAACCAGCTTAAGGTTAAGGAGTGCCAAATTTCGAAAACACAAATATCCAAAGTTAACTGCCCAAATACTGCCAAAAAAGCACGCTGCGGAATAGTGTCTAGCGGGATATCAACAATTTTTCATGGTATTTTTCTCACATGGGCCCAACGCGTAGAATCAAGGAAGCATGACACCATATTTCCTTGAAACTTGAACTGTTCGTGAATCATAAACTAAGACTTGTTTTCCAGATCTATTTTTAGTCCATTCTTTTTTTGTATGTATTATCCTATTTTTATCAAAAGAAGAAATGGATATGTCGACACAAACCCACCAAATTTCTAGCCAAACCATATTTGCCCACTAAGAACTAACCATAACTTCAAAATGGGGCAACAAACCTTAAACCCAACAAACTCACCCTAATTTTTCCTCTTTCTTTGTACTACATATTTTTACACATATCATGTTTGAGAACATCATAATGGATCAATCTAGCCTCAAATAATGCTTCTTGTCTAGGAAGACCTTGTTCTTTACGTTGATTATTTTGAGCGTCCAGTGGGAATTCTTTATTTCCATTATCTCATTATGGTAATGGAACTTGATTCTGATTGACTCGTTCCATCCTACGTGGAACAACCCCTGGTAGGACTATGGGATTCCCGTCAAAATCCAAATTAAGCGGAGCATTCAAATTTACCACTCCTTTTTTTCTCTCTTCTCTTTCGTTTGTCTTCTTTGGCTAGAAGCATCCTACCGGGATTCAAGAGCATACATCAAACCTAAGAATCTGTGGAAGAGAAAAAAAAAAGAAAAGCAAAACATAAAATAAAAACAACTAAACCCTAGTAGACTAGATAAAACACAATAATTAACTAAATAGTCCCCGACAACGGCACCAAAAACATTTCGTCTCCAAAGGTATGATAAAATAATTGACCCCTGCAAGAAGCTCTCTCCGCAAGTGTACGCCTCGATTGCAAGTAATAATAGTAAGTATAAAGAGTTATCGTCTCCATAAAGACTATAATCGTTAACTATAATCTTGTTTTCCTTAAGTGTTTTAGAGTCGGATCGTGTTTAACGGAACTAAAAGATATAAATGATTTTTTTCAAGGATTTAAAATGAAATAAAGTAACATAAACTAAGATTATCAGTGTTAGAAACTAAGAATACAAATGACAAAGATGAATAGGTGAAAAAAATAGTTTGAGAATTCGCAAGTAATCCCCACTAGTATTGAGTTTATGGTTTATCTTTTTAAGGGCATATTAGGAAATATGACATAGGTCGGATTCTAACATCTTCCTAACTTCCTTCTGGGTAGCTTAAGTTGCTTAACACTACTAGATACCTCTATAAGTGAACTCTACGTGAATGCTCAGTGATAAAGACTTTTACCTTATTGGTTATACGGCTAGTCAAGACTGTTAGGTCCCGGAACGCACACCAGACGCTTATGTACCGTTTGCTAGTAACATGACCCCCTATTCCTGGGGAAAGTCCAAATTTCTAAGGTCAACCACATACTTGGCCGGAGTAAGGGTTGAATTTAATACTCAAGTACATAACCAAAGCATGAAAAAATCAATTCATTCAATATAATAATCCCAAAATCAATAAAACATCAATACTAGAGTTCATATGTTAAGCGGTTATCAAGCTATGAATGAACTATTTCATAATCAAAAATTGGATAACAAAGATTAAAAAGGATGAAACTCTGTTTAGAATGAAAAACTAACAAGGATTTCACTAAAATCAAAATAAAAGTATGATGGAATTAGGTGGAATGGCTACTGTCTACATCTTCTTTCTTTATTCTCCCAGCTTTAATGGTTGCTCTAAAAGTTGTGTAACCCAATTTTGATCTCAAAAATATGATACATCAAGTTTCCAAAACGCTTTGGAGTTGTGGGACCCATTAATTGGTCAAAGACATCCTAAAAATAATTTAAGGGAATGTAGACTTGTTCGAACCAAGACAGCTTCAATTTAAATAACTCTTTCATATTAACTCCAAATCACAAACCATCACTTCTCACGTACTCTTGACTTCAAGTTCTATCAGAAAACCAAAGGGCCCGCTCAGAATCTTAGCCAATTACGCGTGGTAACTTGATGTCTCCCTAATTTTTCTTATTTTCGACCCTTGGGAGACATCATTTTTTATGTTTAATTGAATATTTTGATAGACTTTTGAGTTAAAAATGCAATAATCCGGAATTCCTATTTTATTTCTAGTATTTTTTATTTATTAAACTTTTGCGCGTAATCTTGTGTATTTTAGTGAAAAGTTTGTAGGTTTTGAATATTAGCTAGGAAAGGAATCTGAGAAGAGAGTCAAATATCGTGATATAGAGTCAAAGCTTGAAGATAAATCCCGAAAGAATTTTATTTTGGAGCTGCAAATCTGGAGAATAGGCCAAAGATTTCTGATTTCGAGGCACTTACGAGTTGATTTAGCCGCTGACCTTTGAAGAGAATATGTTCCTTATCGAGTTATGGAAATTTAGCAAGTGATTTCAGGTCAATCGGAGTTATAACGAATCGGCTAGAGCTGTTTTAGTGGAGGTGGTGCAGCAGTTACGGGATTTTGGGCTTAGAAAATGGGTTTGGACTTTTAATTAGTGATTTAATCTTAGGTCCAAGCCCTAATCCGTTTTTCCTCTTATAAAAGGAGCTTTGGACTTCTATTTTACATGCAATTCACTTTTTACAAATTAAAACATCAGAGAGAAGCAACAGAAGGAAGAAAGAAGAAGTTGTAGAGCTGGAGAGAGTCTATATCTCCATTCTCAGCCAAATCCAATTCCGGAAATTAGGTTTTCTTTATTTTTAATTTTGTAATACATTATGAATTTCATTTCTTTTAATTTAGTTTTCTATTTAATTAGTATGAGCTAATTCTTTTATAGTACTTGAGAATGCTTTATGGGTGACTCCCAATTCTATTGAATTTCTATGTCTGAATTTAGGTTTCTGTTACATTAAATTGAATTGGGACTTTTACTCTTTTCGATAAATTGAGATTATTTACTGTTTTTAGAGTAGCTAACTAATAACAGGTTTTAGTATCTAGGCTATTCCACATACGTGGCGTGTGGATCATCCTGACGGAGGGTTTAGGTACGGAAATATTTATTCAATCTAAAATAGAAGCTATTGATTCTGACGAACTTAGCTAATTTTAGGGCCAATGTGGTAATTAACTTAATCATCTAAAAGTGGATCATATTTACCCTGACGGGACTAGTGACACTCTAGGATAGCCTTATAGTCCACCCTGACGGGGGTATAAGGAAATTAGAATCCCGACCATTGTAATTGACTAATTTAGCCCTTAAACAGCATAGGTTATGAAATAGGATTAGGAGGATCCCTTGCGTTCTCAAGTGCTACCTTTTCATACTTGCGTATCACACTTATTTACTTGCGTTTTAGTATTTAATTGCATTTTCCATTTAGTCTTTTATTACTTAGAAATAATAAAAACAATCAATCAATCATTATATCTTTATTTGCTTTCCTAAGTGCAACCATTCATTATTCGATAAGCATTGTAGTTAACCAAACCGTCCCTGCGAACGATCCTAGAATCACTTATTACTACTTGGGACAACCGTACACTTGCGGTTGTGGTTCAATTACTTTTGCATTAATTTTAGAGCAAACTAAGGACCACCATAACTCTCTTAAGTCGATTTTCAAGTCTTGCAAGTAAATGCTTCCACTTTGAAAAAGTGGTTGTTGAGTCTTTTAACGCCATGACTTGGGGTTATCCTTGACTGTGTGACTTCTTATCGTTATCTCAAGGTCTCGTAGCATAAAATCTCTAAAATTAACAAAATAACTAAAACTAGACAAGAAATCGTAAAACGTCAAATATTAGGGAATAATCCCTTAAATAAGTCCTAAATACCCCCAAAATGACGTCTCTTGATAATATTATATTATCAAAAAAGATGAGATATCACCAAGGAATATTATCAGAGACACGATTTCTACACTTTTTATCTTGCATTCATTTGGTAACACGGGTAAGTCTTTACTTCTTCTTACTTAACTGGAAAAGTCAAAGATTTTAGCTATATCTTGTGGAAAGTAGTTGCATATTGTGTGATATGGAAGTATTTTTTATCAGTTGAGATGTGTATATGATATTGAGTTGGGGGTTGTGTGAATTAGTGAAGTTTGAGTTGTGAGTGCTGATATTGGTGAAGATTGAGTTAGGGGGTGCATAAAGGGATCAAATGGACATCAAGATTTACAGCGAATTTAAAGTTTCCCAAGCTTAACCATACCATTTAACGATAAGAGAACGACAACGCGGGTCCTTGAGCCTCGAGGTACGTATTTATATCCCTTCTTGTAATTGATTTTATTTGCTAGTGTATATTTTTATGTATTTACTTGTTTTATAGTCTATTTGTAGTCGTGTGGACACGACTAGTTTTTGTGTTGGGGTGGGTTACTCGTAGTCCGCAACCTAGTTGTATGTGTTTAATTTCTTTAAGAAAAAAATCCAAAAAAAAAATAATAAAATGAAAAAACAATAAAAAGTTAGTTTGGAAACAGGTGTTGAACTAGGTAATGTCCCTTGAAATCATGTATAAAACAAGTCGATCATATATAAAACATGTTAGTGTAGAAAGAAAATTAGTGCACAATTGCATATAAGGACCTAGAGACGTAGTGAGAATTGAGTAGGTGTGTAGAACGTGATATATAACCTATTGGAAAACTTACTAATTTGCAACTTTGATGTAAACGATTCAATAAAATCACATATCTATGAAAAAGGCTAGGGTAGTTCTTTGTTAGCCACTTGTTCCCATTAGATTTTATGACCAGATAACATAACTTATCCACTTAACCCCTCTGAGCCTTAAATACTTTTTTTGTTAGCCCATATTATAAGACTATACCCCTTAGATTATATTACTTTTCCATATGACCCTCTCTCGAGTCACTATTCTTTGCAATTAGTCAACTTGAAATTGAGTTTGGGTGGTAGATGTTCGTGGTTTGGGATACATTTTGGGTGGGTATTATGCTTGTATGGTGCTGCATCTTGATGCAATTTATTGTGATCCTTGTCGAGATCCAAGAAAACAAAGAAAAAAATAGAAAAAAAATAAAAGAGAAAATAATGAAAAGTGGTCAACATGAGTTCTTACATCAAAATAAAACTCGTGTTTGACTTACAAAAAGAAAGAACATCAAAAAAAAGAGTGAAAAATAAAAAGAATCCGACAAGTGAATTATTTGAATATTAGAGGAATTATTTTTGAGGAATTCGGAGGATGTTAATCTATGCATCAAAAACGGGATAAGTGGGTACATCTGTGAGTGTAACTTAAGTTCTTAGGCAGTAAATTGTTCGGTTAGTGAAAAGAGGTCCAAAATCTCACTTAATATTTTCCATATATATATATAACTATGATTCGCAGTTATGTGATGGAAAGACAAATAAGCAGAAAGGAAGTAAATAAGTAGGTCACTGCACATCATGGAAGGATCAATGATCACCCTATAGCTGCCACTTAAAACTAAGTATTCTAGCTCCCCTTTGTGCATTGTTAAGATAATAATTCTTGAAATTTTAACATGTTGATTATATGTATGATAGTATGTTATAAGGATTTTTTTTTGAGTAAGACATTATGAGATTTTTGTACTTTGTTGTCTTGGAATTATTACCCCGTTAGTGCTTAGACAACAAAACCTTTAGTTTGGGGTCTTGATGTCTTTCCTTTTTTGATATATTTATAGACTTAACAGACATAATTTATCTATACTTCTGAGGTTTAATTGTGGTATTTATCTCTTTATTATATTATTTAAGTTTTAGCTTATTTTGGATGATATGATTCTTTTTGGAGTATTTTGAGATGATTTGTGTGTTAAGTATGCAGATACTAGGTAGATGGATTGTTTACGTTCCCAATATGACGTTATGATTCTAAAAGTCATGAAAAAATCCAAGTCAATTCGCAAAGGAGTCAAGAAATCCATTAAAAGCTCTATAAGAATTCCTAGTAAAATGTTTCCATTGACTTTTGAAGGTCACAACTCATAATTGATAATGGATTTGCTCATTATATGTATATAAAAGATATATCTTGAAATATAGTACATATATGGAGTTGAATTGAAAAAATTATGGGTGTTTTAATTAGGAGACCTAAATTATCCAGAATTAGGAAAACTCCATTGCGCCACTTTTCTTTTCTTTTTTGATATATGGGTTCAAGGCTAGCTTTCGCACACCCAACTAATCCCACGGAGGATATGCCCGCCCTCCCAAGCATAGCGCGAGGCACGTCAGAACTAGGTTACCCATGTTCTGAAAGGGATTTGAACCCTGTACCTCTTGGTTGCAACTAGTCCATTGGGCCACTTTTGTCTCACTTATGTTGTCCCAATTGAGTTAAAAAAATTGTATGGATATAAATACATGTTTTAATTAGAAAAAAATGGTCACTTATCATTATTAAAAAGCAGAGACATTGAGATCAAGGAGGCAAGAGCTAGAGTTCAAGAACAACACTTTTTTTCCCTTAATTGGTGTAATTCTTCTACTCCCTCCGTTTCATAATGTTTGTCCACTTACTAAAAATGTAGTTTCAAAATGTTTGTCCACTTAGGATATCAAGACACTTTTTCCCTCTTTTTTCCACTAGTACCTCCATTAAAAAATGAAAATTTATGTTTCCAATACACATTTAAGATATCAAGACACTTTATGAAGGGTACTTTTGTAATAGGTAGTGTAATAATTACATTTCTTAATTCGTGTGAAAAGCAAAGTGGACAAACATTTTGAAACAGAGGGAGTACCATTTTATTTATTTCTATAATCATGACCATATGAACTTTTTTTCCTTTTTTTTTATTATGAACAAATTTAATTAGTAGCTTGATATGATTAGGTATGAACCTTAATCCATGATTTGGATATATATTGTATGAATTTGGAATTTTACATATAATCATTGCTAGTGTTGCTACTTTATATCCTTATTTTAATTGCTAAATTCGAGTATGATGTATACATATATCGGGTTTGTAGCTATTAAACTGCGCCCGGGAGGGGTTTTTGGTAATAACTAGGATAGTTACCCCTTGATGTGCGTTAGTGAATTGGGAGGTCTTGACTAGTCAAACAATCACATAGGATTTAAACTTTAGGCGTCTAAATAACATGTGTAGGATTCACTCAAATAGGTTCCTACGGTTAGGTAGCACCCAATTACTTATATGGAAGGAACTTAGGAAGACTTCAGAATCCCGAGTATCAGTAATGTCTAGAGTTTCCCTTAAAGTACAATTAGGTCCACTCAAAGATACTGGTGATTACGAGTGTCTCGGGTTAGGTTTTCCTCCTTGATTCTTACATTATCTTAGTTCATTAGCTTTAGTTAATCATTAGTCTTTAAATCTGTTACCTTAATATTTATTCAAGTAAAAAACTATTCTTTAGAACTAATTTACATATTAACTATCTAATCTTTGTGGAGACGAATTTACTTACTATTTTTATTACTTGTGAGTTGTGACTACTCATACACTTGCCACTTTAAATCCTTCGAGTGGAATTTAATATCACACCTCGAGGTACAAAACTATGAAATAACTTTAGATGTACCCATACGCCATATCTTGTTTATTAAAGCACACTTTGATTTAGAATTACATCACAAAACTTTTTTAAATGGATTTGAGATGAAGAGGTTTACTTGGAACAACATGTTGGTTTGTGGAAAAAGGCCAAGAAAACTTGATTATTAGCTACTTGGGCAGTTTTTTGACGTAGTGAGGCTCGATTTTGAGTATTTTACTCAAGGTAAGTTATCTTACCAATTTGTTTGTGTATTTGTAGATGTTTAAATTTTCAAATTGTGAATTTAGTGTCGATATGCTGATCAGAAGAACGGCCTCACAATTATATGTAAAATTATAGAAAACCTCTCGAGTAATAAAATATGTAGATGTGTGATATGCCCATAACACTTCAGGATATATATATATATGGCCAAATATTCACTTGTTGATGAATTTTGGTGGCTATTCCTCGTACCAATGTTTGATTACTTACCTTGAGTTAACCATTTTCATAAAGTTAAATTTTGTAATCACGATAACAAAACTATAGAGTGAATGCCCAATAAACACCTGCTACCTTAGCTACTTTCCCATAAAAGGCACTTAAGGTAAATATACCTTAATGCCCTTACTGCTGTCTACTGCCGTCTGCTGCTGCTGCCAAGGGCGAGTAATGGGAATGTTTCCCAACACTCGTGCAAGTACACTTTTGTACTTGTGGGCTAATGTTGAGTAATGGGAATGTTTCCCAACACTCATGCAAGTACATTTTTGTACTTGTGGGCTAATGTTGAGTAATAGGAATGTCTCCCAGCACTCGTGCAAGTACACTTTTGTACTTGTGGGCTAATGTTGAGTAGTGAGAATGTTTCCCAACACTCGTGCACGTACACTTTTGTACTGTTTGCTGCTGCCAAGGGTGAGAGAGAGAGACAGAGGAGATATATATAACTAACTCAATGTATACGAACTAACAACTAATAAACGGACGGCGGCTGGGGTGAGGGGGTAAAATAGGAAAGAAATTAAAGGAGTGCCTTTTATGGGCAAGAAGAAAGCGGCGGGGTGAGGGAGCATTAATTCTAATTTGAGGTGTTTCTTGGGCAATAATCCAAAACTATATATATAACCCCAAATTTTATTAAATTGTTTACTAACACCAAATTTATGATTTTAAGTAATATGTACTGAATAATGAATAAACAATTAAATGAAATTTATTTTGTTAATAGTCATTTTCTTAATAAATCATGCTTTACTTGGGATATTAAAGAAACAGAACATTTTAAGAATTATTTAGATCTAAATCGATTAAAACCCCATTTTATTGAATGCAAACAAATATTGCTATGCCTTATTTAATTAATTAGTAACATTTTAAAAAAGCCCAATGAAATAGAGTCTATGCAATAATGATATAAGGAAAATACAAAATAGCATACATGATAATATTGCATATATATATATTTGGAAAGCATTTATATCTCCCACGATTTTTGTATTTATGATCTAAGGTGCTCAGTGTTGCACTCACGATTAACTTGTGGGGGTACTCAATATTGAAATCATGAGTTTACTAGAAAGCTGGATTAGTAACAATAGGGTATGTCGTCATAGGTAAGCGTGGCTTGGCGACCGCTTGTAAGGGTTTTGCGAGACTTAATTCATGGGAAGATACGGAGAGGTCAATCTTTTTCTTATTTGGCGGTGCACTCCATGTAAATCCTTGAAGAAGTCGTCCCAATGCCATGATAGTCATTTCTGTCCCAAGTGAGATTGCTGGGCACCCACGTTTTCCTTTACTAAATGACACAAAATTCAAATCTGGTTGGGTAATTTCAATTTTACTTTCCATATCTTTGAGGTGTCTTTCCGGATTGAACTTCATTGGTTCTTCCCAAACGTCAGGGTTTCTCCCAAGTCCAAGACGGTACAAGAGAATGTGGCTGCCTTTCGGTATAAAATAACCACCAATAGTTGCATCGGATATTGATACATGTGGGAGGTTGAAAGGTGTCATAGGGTGAAGTCTAAAAGATTCCTTTGCACAAGCTTTCAAATAATTTAACCGAGGAATATCAAACTCTTGAACCAATCTATTCTTTCCGACTACTATATCAATTTCTTGGGTTGCCTTTTTAAGAATATCAGGTTGGTTGATAATTTCTGCCATAATCCATTCTACTGCATTAGATGGATTATCAGATGGGAAGAAAAGCTCCTGCCAAGTTATAAGGCGAGTTAGAAAATTTGTATAATCATGATTTATATAATAAGAATCTGTAAGTCATTAATAAGTTTTTCTCATGAACTTTTTTATTAAGAAAAATTCATAATATGTTATAATCTCTTAATATATAAAATTTTATTTTAATACAACTTTAAAAAATTTGAAAAAAAACCATCATTATTTTAAAAGAAGGGTTTGATAACAAAGTCAAAATTGGTGGATTTTCTTTTCTACTGGTAAATTTTACTCGAGATAGTTTTAATTGATTTGATTATGGTTAGTTGATGTAAATAATTATCTACTTAGAAAATCTATTTTTTTAAATGTTTTTATAAAGTAAAATTTTAATTTGTTATTTAAAAGAGTAGAAAATTGAATTTTACAAAATTTTGGAAATGGTGACTGAAAGTGATAATGGCTGACAGGGCTAAAAGTGATGGTGTTAAAAAAAAGTACAGAAAGAGAAGAGTGAAGAAAACGAAGAATTTAAAAAAAAAAATTGATTGAAATAAATAAGAAAGATAATTGTTAGAGCATGAGCATAATCAATGGATCAATAAAAGAAGATCTGTAACATAATTGTAATAACTATTTAAAAAAGAATTTATTATACTATTGTATAATTAATATAATTTTATTTAGTATTTTTATGATTATTATAGTATTATGAATACTGGTACAAATTGATTAATCTCGAATACTGGTACTAATATTAGCTATAAATGGCTCAACTGGTTAGAGTCTTGATATTTTTTCAATCCTTAAAGGGGGTAAAGTAGGGGGTATAGAGTTCGAATTCTCTCCCTACACATGAGTAACCTAGTTCTGATTAAGTGGGAATATACATGAGGAGACATGTATATTTCCCATAGGATTAGTCGTGGTGCGCGAAAGCTGGCCCGGACACCCATGTATCAAAAAAATTAGCTATGAACGTTATCTTATTTTTATAACTCTTTATAATAATAGAATTTATTTATTGATATAATAATAATAATATTTTTTATTTTAATTTGTTTCATTCATTATAACAATAAAAATTCTAATTCATTAAAAAAATTATTATATGGACTCTTAAATGTCCGCAAAAAACTCCGCATCCTCGTATGGAGAGCTATATGGGATGGATTACCTATTACCTTAAATTTAACAAAGAGGGAATGCTCATTGCCGCGGTGTGTAAAAAATGCGGAATGGATCATGAGACATCAATACTCGACCTGGCTATCGGATCGGTTCTACCAGTCCTATGGACCGGACCGGAGGAATAGTAGGGGACCGGATCGAACTAGACCGGTCTTTAACTTATAAGTCCGGTTCCGCAAAAAAAATTAAAGGTTTAGAACTGGTCCGGACCAGACCGATAATATAATATATTTTTTTTTAAAAAAATCGCCCTAAACTATTAAGAAAAAAACAATAGGAGAACTGGTTCTGAACCGGTCCAGAACCGGTAAGCCGGACCTTCTTAACGGTCCGGAAGCTCAACTTTCCTTCCCAAGAACCGGATCGGTCCGATAAAAAGAGAACCGATAGACCAGAACGGTCCGGTAAGGCCTATATCCGTTAAGGACCGGTTCAGACGGCATGTTAGCCACCCTGAATCAATAAATCTATTTCGCAACTATAAATGGTACGATGGCTTGTCAGCGAGATGGCCAAAGCTGGCGGAATTGCATAATGTAGCTAGGTTGGTGACAGTAAGACACCAAGCTATATAATGTACAAGGGCTTCGGGCTTGTGATAGATCAAACTTAAATAACAACTATAGTGACCTGGTACAGGGGCATAGGATATGTGATAACTCATTAATAAATAATAGTTACAGTGGCCTGGAAGAAATCCAAGATGGCATGTTGAGATCTACTATTGTTCGAGATGTCCCCTGCCAATGTTGTAACAGCTCATGCTCAATGGGTAGTTGCTAATAATGTCAGCGGAACACAACAGATTTCAACTACCTCACGCGTGCAGGTGCAGACAGACGGAAATAACAGTGAACATGAGGAGAGTCTTCCGAATGATGGAGGCTGGTGGAGATCACTGATGGAATGCAAGGAGGTGGTCAAAGGGTTAAGATTACGGATAGTCGGCCTGGCTATTTACTGGTGTATTTGGGTGGGCAGAGATGATAGGAATTTCAACTAAGGGCAAGGTGGAAAAAGCATGGAATCGTTGAAATATTTAGTTAAAAACACATCAACTAACTATGTGCGAGCTTAGGGAAAGGAAAGAGACGGCAGAGTAATCATCTCGGCTAGGAACACACTCGTGAAGCGGGTCAAATCGGAAGTAGGGGTGAAACTAAATGTCGATGGAAGCTTAGCATGTGGCTCAAACAAGGCTGGATTTGGGGGTCTATTACTGGACAAATAAGGTAATTGGGTGGTTTTGCGGGATCAACCATGGGTAATCAAAGTTAATTGTGTTACATGTTGGTTTGCGTATGGCTAGTGAACGTATGTATACTTTTTTTTTTGTGTGGAAACTGAATATCTAGAGTTACACGCGCTAATGAAAGACGGTATGAACAAAAGGGATTGGTTAAACACAATACTCAAGAAATGCAAGAATATTCTAACGAATGACAAAGGTTTCGAGCTCAATCATGTGTACAGGGAAGCAAATTACTACGGTGATTGGTTGGCAAAAATAGGAGCACGGATAGGATGTGACCCGATTACCTGTAAGATCTGTCTGATGGGGTGTGGAAGCATCTTACAAGAGACAAAAGTGGTTTAGCCACTCCGAGAACAATAGATGTCCGGGGGTGTTTGTTTGCACTTAATGAACTCTTAATCTGGTTCATTAAGACACTGGATCAATACAACTGTTTGTTTTTTCTGACCAATTCAAATCTGAATACCTCTTAACTGGTCTGTTTCATTAAGATTTCAAACCAAGACTGGTTCATTCAGATACTGCCTATTAACAGAATAAGTGATATTCAGCTGTTATTCGGCATTAAGTACTTATCACTTAAAATAATCAAACGACACCTAAGTGTTATAGCTTATCGATCTTACTAGACCTCAAATGTATGGAACAAAAATATTATCAATCAAATAATATTTACTATATTTTTTTTAATGAGTAATGATATCTATCGCCTAATATACACCCATGACGTGGCGTGATTTGAGTGAAAGTAAATCGTTAATCAATTTATTTTCTCTATTTGATTAACGATTTACTTCCAATTAAATCACGCCATGTCATGGGTAGTATATTGAAATGTATGAAGTTGGAAGGTATATATCATTACTTTTTTAAATAATAATGATTTTCTATTAAATAATATATAAAATTATTATATATTTGGTAGGATTAAATAGGTTTTACTTATTCATATTATTTTTATGAGTTTTTATTAACATGAATTAAAATTATAAACTTTTACAAAAAGCCCAAGATTAAATATTTGTTATTTTGAAAATAAATCCATTCTAATTTAATTTCTGTTGGAAAATGACCTAATTACGTTAGGAAATAGTTATAAGGTTCATTATCACGTTATTAGTCCTATATCTCATGATTCTCATCCGAACAAAACAAAAGCAACCTGTATTCCTATTAAAGTTAGACAAAAAAAAAAGATTCCTTTTAAAGAAAAAAGAATATAATTCGAATACTTACTGTGCACTGAGCTCTGATTTCGTTCAACGACAGCAAAGGCTCACCAGTTTCATCCTTCAGGCAAATCATAATATCAAGCAAGTCCTCGGGTTCTTTATTTTTTTCGTCCTTCCATTGTTTAATTCTTTCATCTATAATAGGATCATGGTATTTTTTCATAATTCTCATAGCATTTTTAACTATCTTTTCATGGCCATCGAGGTCTAAAAGTCTCAACCATGGAAGATAATCAGAAGTACAAAAGGAGTTCATGTGACTTAACAATGTGAAAAGTGCTTCAATGTGTTCTTGTTCTGCTTCTCCTGGACCTCCCATATTGTTATGAATCCCCTCAAAATATCTTTTGTTGAAAGTCATTTTCCTAACAACATTTACACAATAATGTCGACCTAATGATCTTATGTCAACAATTGCGCCGTCACATACCTTATCTTTGCACTGATTATAAACAAAGTTGACAAGGTTATCTGCTACTTCATTTCGCTTTTTAAGTAACCATCCAAGTCTTGTTGTACTCATCAATTCACGGGTGTACATTTTTCTCATTTTTGTCCATTGTTTTCCCATCGGTGAAAGTCCCATTGATAAGTATCTGTGGTATACATATGTACATAAGTCTTTTAATAGGAAAAGTTTGTAAATAATTCAGTTCCCATTTTTTATAAAACACCTAAAGGACAAATTAACTAATATATATACACATCACATATGACATATATAGTATCTAGATTCCTCTAAAAAAAGGCTTTATTTATTAGAGGAATTAATTAATTGCTAGATCAGAATTTACCCATATGATGTATATTCAGAAGCCATGGTAAGTGGTCTTGAAGCGAATAATGCGTCATTATGATGCAAAACTTCACGGGATAGCTCAGCCGAAGAGATTGCAACAACGTGAACATTTCCTAAACGTATGCATGCTATATCAGTTGAGAATCTTTTCATAATGTGATCGATCCATTTGTATACTGGCTTATTTTTTCTTAGTTCTGGAAGGCATCCAACTATTGGCCATGGAGATGGACCTGGGGGAAGTGGTATTTGTTTGTTTCTTTTTTGAATTTTCAGTTTCGTGGTGATGATGATAAGAATACAAGCAAGGAGGAGAGTATATGCCAAGGGCGCTACAGAATCGTGAATCAGCTGAGAGTCCATTATAACTGGAAAGTTTTGTGGGAGATGAAATATTGGTGCTTGGCTATCTACCTTATTTGTTTTCCATGCTTTAAAACTCTACTATATATAGGAATAATTTGTTGGATCTTATTCAAAATTAATAGATACTATTACTATCTAATCTTATATTATTAGCCACATATACTTTCTTGGGTTACGGACAATTTCTATCTTGGGTTAGGTATAAGCCACATATACTAATGTCACTTAGTCTCTTCACCCTTTATCTTTTTAAGTTCTATCTTAGCATCTTATCATCTGCCAGAATTTTCCAATTATTACTGTTACTCTCCACGCCTACTTTACTTAACCCTTATCTATATATGCACCAATGACCAATGAAACAAATATTATGTAAGTGATAGGTTCAGAAATAAGGACCCACTCAGCCGCAATAACAGTGACTCCAGAGGCTTCTTCAAATCGCATTCTACTGAGCAGAGGTCTCAAATTAAGGACGAAGTTTGCAATTACGATGTAGTCCCCAAACATTGACCGACTATGCATTTTTTCTTTTTTTTGGTCGGAGGTAAACGGGTACTTCACCATACTATTCACCATACTAACCTATATCAATCTTTGAAATCCCTGAAGTAACACTGTTGATATCCATACCATTACAAGTAGCTCCGCACCTAACCTTTTTCGCGAGATTGTCCGCATGGCTGTTCAATCGTCTCGGTATATACAGATAGGATATCGGGCCATATTCTTCCATCTTCCTCCATATTTGTCGGATGATCGGCAAAATAGTCTACCTCGCAGCTGATGCCTGCCTAATACCTTGGATTAACTCAAGGTTATCAGAGAGAATCGTCTTTGTTTCCCCTGGGAAGTTTTTGCATTTTTTGGTAACCGAGAGAACTGCTAACGCCTCCCCCTCCAATATGGTGTCGCATCTCTGGGTTTCCATACAGTGAGTCATGATTTGTTGGGCTCGATTATGATTAGGGATGGCAATGGTTACGGTTAAAATCTGAAACCGATGATAACCGAACCGATTAAAAACCGAATTATATAACCGTGGTTAAAACCATTAGGTTATGGTTTTGAAAAGTGTAACCGATGGTTAAAACCGTTAGGTTATGGTTTTTGATAAAAATAAAACCGAAAAACCGAAAACCGTTTATTATCACATATATTTTTAAATTTTATAATAATTTAGGTTAAATTAGATATATTGAAATTCTAAAAGCAAAATCAAAATATTAGATTTAATCAAATAAATAATAAATATGCAATTTAATCAAATGTCAACACAATTTTTTATAAATCTTGTAGTTTTTTTTATATGTGTGTTTTTATTTTATGAAATTTAGTATATTTATTAAATTATCATTTGAATATGGTTAAAAACCGCAAAACCGTTTAAAAAACCGAAACCGAACAATACGGTTATGGTTCTAAAAAATGAAACCGATGGTTAAAACCGTTAGGATATGGTTTTTAATTATAAAAGCGGTTATGGTTATGGTTTTTGGAATTTTTGCAAAAAACCGATCCGTTGCCATCCCTAATTATGATGTTGTACAATTCCAATCCCTGCTATCTCTGCTCTGTTGGAGAAAGAGGCATCGCAGAAGAAAGTGATATCCCTTCCCATGAGACCTTCATTCTTCATTGTGTCTGTTTCATTTTCCAATTGTGCCGCTCTCGATTGACTTTCCTGTTTTCTCCATTCAATCCCGTGATATTCCCCCATCATCCTGTGGACCCCTGCCAGAATATGATCGATATTCACTGGTGTGCCTTCATGTATACCTTTCAGTTTTGCCTTCCACGTATTCCAAAGAGTAATGAAGATGTAGTCCTTGACTTTTTGTTCCTCCCATCCGCCTTGTGTGTAGCTTTTAATTATTTCTGATAGCCAGGCCGTGATGTCCTATATCTGTTCCTGTTGGATTTTTATTTGGAAAGTGGATGCTGCCCAGACGGCTTGAGCGCCTTTGCAGTTTACCAGAAGATGTTCCACCGTGTCCGTAGCTTCCGGGCACCAGTCACAAGCTGCCGAGTTTGTGCATCGTCGTTTAGCTAAGTTCTTCTTAGTAGGTATTGTGTTGTTGCAAATCCGCCAAATGAAGATTTTAATTTTCTTCGATATATTAGTGTTCCATATCAATTTCCATAAAAACTTCTTTGATATTCGCCCATGTTGTTGCTGATTGTGGCGCTTCGTACACTGCCTCCTCCGTTAGTACTTTGTATCCGGTCTTTGTAGTAAAACTGCCATCTTTAGAGAAAGGTCAGATGAATTTGTCCTCCTGGTCCGAATTTAGTAAGCGTACCTTAGTGATTTCTGAAATAATGGGTTGTGGAAAGATTCTGTCAAGTACTTCCGCATCCCATTTAGCTTTGTTTCTTTCCCATAATTGATTTACCGTCTCCAACTCGCATCCAACTGGTTTCTCCAATGGCCAGGACGTTGGTAGCCATTTGTCATTCCAGATTTTAGTTTTTTAGAGTTGCCTATCTGGTATATCCCGTGCTTCTTAAGGAAATCTCGTCCTTCGAGAATGCTACTCCAACTCCATGTGCGACTATGCATTTAGAAAACCAAATTATTTTGTTTGGATTGTCTTGGAATATATTATATATTGCCACAATTTTTTTTGTTACATAGGTGATCCGGGCTAGTTTGCGCGCACCCGACTAATCCCATGGAGATATACATGTCTCCCCATGTATATTCTCATGGTAAATTAGAACTAGGTTACCCAGGTTCAAAGTGGGATTCGAGATTTATTCTCTCACTTTACACCCGTTAGGGAGAGAATTCAAATTATGTATATTGCCATTTGATGGTATGAATATCTTCAAGTCTTTGGCATATCCTTGGTCCAAAAACAATTATTATTAGAAAATAGGTTTTGAATTCAGTAATTTAAAATAACTCCGTATACAAACTAAAATTGCCTGTATATCTGAGATTTTATTTTTTAATACATGAGAGAGCCACTTAGGACTCGGAGTCATTTTGCCTCCAATGAGATTCGATCCCAGGACCTTTTGGTCTCTGCGGAGTAACCTAACAACTAGGCCAACTATCTATCTCTGCATATCTGAGATTAAATAATGTTATCATACAATGTTTTTAGACAACCATTATTGTACGATTAAAATTACTTAATATTAAAATGAGATATTGAATTTTTAAAATAACTAGTTTTATTGAAATTGTTTTTTTTAATTTCAACGACTAAAATTTTTAAACGGTTATCTTTTTTAATATAAAAAAATTACAATTATTTTTTAGCCTATATCTTTATGAAACATTTTTCCTCCACGTGATAATTTTTTAAGGCACGTTTGGATTGGTTTATTTTTAAAGTAAAAAAACGCTTTTAAAATAAAATTTTAAATTTTAAAAAGCTATTAAAATAATTTGAAAATCTAGAATCACTTTAAATGCTTCTTTTCAAAAACACTAATTTAGTGTTTTTCTTAAAAGTGATTTTCAGAGTTTAAGTGTCCGTTTGGAAATGCTTTTTGAAAAAACACTTAAAAATATTGTTATATGTTTAAAATATTTTAGACCCTAAAAAACACTTTTAAAAAAAGTACCAAATAAATAGTTTTTAAAAAAACACATAAAGTGATAATAAAGGTTTAAGTTCGATTTTGACGCGTTAAGAATAGACGAAGTGGAAAATAATTTGGAGAATAAAGGCGAAAGACAGGGGCGAAATAGGGAACTAATTAATGGAACAAGTGGGAAACAAAATAAAGGAAAAGGGTTGGTTGTTAGTAATGGTCAAAGAAAAGTGTCAGGTGGTGAAGGTAATCATGGGATAATAGTTGAGGAAATTATAAATTAAGGCCCAAAAGTTAGAAACTTTGTATTTAAATCTTAGTTTAAAAAATTTATTTTTTAAGTCCCAAGTTTAATTATCTGGTTGGATTTTTTACCTATTTACCCCTGTTATTACTAGGTACGGACCCATCTCGAGTATTATCGTGATTCGGATTATAACGTGATGGGTAAGGATCCAACACGTTTTTTAGTTTTCTTAATTATTATATTAATTTTTTTGTCAAGTTGCAATAATTATATGGCTTGGACCGATATAGAACAAAAATCTAATAGGTCTGTACCCATTAAGAACAAAGAATCACATGTTTTACTCATGCGGGTTGTACCCATATAGAACAAAAAAATACGCAAACATAAATTTATAACCCAATCTTTTTTCAGCCAATATATTTACATGGGCTATACCCATATTGAACAAAAATAGTTAACAAAATAGACTTCCCTTTTAAACCACAATGGGCCAGCCCCATTACCTAACAACACACTAGATAGGGCTGGACCCAATACAACTACACATAATGCTACACCAATAACCTAATGGGCCTGGCCCCATTACACGTAACAAAAAAAATCCAAACCACAAGCAACTGGATCGATCTTCGTGGTGGTGGCTGTTGTGTGGAGAACAGGGCGGAACTAAATCGGTGGCTGGCCCCAGCATGAACAACCCTTATGGGGGTCTGGCACATCAAGGTTGGTCTTCTCCGGCGACGCCTTGTTGGTGGATATAGTGGCTTCTTCTTGCTTCGCCAGAGAAACGGAGCACAGATACATGGAGCTTCGTCTTCTTCACGCAGAGAGAGGATGGTGGTGGTGAATAGCAACTTCGAGATCTCGTTCGTGATGGTTGAGCAGCGGCTTTCTCGTGATGGTTGAGCAGCAGAGGTCTTCAACAGTTCTGGTTTGTGGTGTCTTCTGCAAATTGCGGGTGGGGTGGGGCTGTGACAGTGGTGGGGTGGGGTTTCTGCATCTCGTCAATGGGAAAGTGGGGGTGGGTGATGATGGAGGGACGATGGTGGGTCGAGCAGCAGCAACTGGAGGGTTCGATTTCATGGCTGGTCGGGGATCTGATGAAGGTGGGGGGTTGGGGTTGGTGGATCTGCAGCGGAGGGTTAGTAGTGGTGATGGTGATGATGGGGGTTAGGTAGGTGGTGAAGGTGATAATGGAGGGCGGTGATAGTGATGATGGGGAGTGGTTAGGTGGTGGTGATGGTGGTGTTGGGTAGTGGTTAGGTGGTGGTTCGGTAGGGGGTTTTCAAACAGAGAGAGAGAAAGAGTAGAGAGAGTGAGAGTGAGATGTAGAGAATCGGTTTTCGGTGTCTTAATGGTGTTTTAGGGAGGGTTTTTCATTTTGCATTGTGTGATAAGGGGTGTGGGGTAGTTTAGTATTTTACCCCATTTAGTTAGACTAGTTGGGGGTTGGTTTGGTTTGGTATTTAAAACATAAAGTGGATAGGGGGTTGGGCCTTATAAAATAAATTCCCCATAATAGTTGTGCCTAATTTTGAGCACCAAAAAATGCTACATTTAGTATTAGTTGAAATCAAAGAATTTTTGGCTGGTCAGTGGGGAAAAGAAAAGTGCTTTTTGAGTGATAAAAATAATGGAGTTGTGGGGTCAAGTATGGCGAAAAGTAGCAAAGAAATTGGGGTGAAAAATGAATTAAACATTATGAGCAATAAGGGATCACAGGAGGTGGAAATTTTGAACGTGGAGGCTGTACATGGGACAAAGTTGGGGGACCAAATTATTAATACCCCAACAACAACTATAGCAGATTTCGGTGCTGGGAAGAATTTATCTCCGAAACAGCAGCTAAGTAATTCGGCAGTCACCACGCACATGCTGAGACAGTCGCGGAACCTATCAAACCGGGTTGTTCTCGTGGATGGGATGACGAGACGGGAATTGAGGGAGGGGATGACCTCCTGATGATAGAGAGCCAGGTCCTAGAATCCCCGGAAGAGTTCAACACAGGCGCGTTAAAGGAGAAAAATTTTGAGGACGTGGAGATGTCCGCGGCACTTCATTAACGTGTTTCTCGGGTAAATCCCACTCTCCTTTTTTCTGTTTATTTATTAATGATGTGTACAAAAAGATTGCGCAGATACGAAATGGGGAAATATTAAGCAACCCCTGAATATACTTGTCTGGAATTGTTACGGGGCGGCAAACGATAATTTTCGCCGTGTCGTTAGAGATATGATGCAAAGTCAAAGAGTTTGGTTAATTGTTATCGTGGAACCTAGGGTAAGCGGGGTGAAGGCAGATACCATTATAATCACATTATAGAAAGATAATTCTATCCGGGTAGACTCCGAGTGTTACAAAGGGGGTATATGGCTTATTTGGGATAACTCGGACTTTTCGGTTCGGGTTATATCGGCAGGTCGCCAAGTGATTAATATTGAGGTGACGCAAGAAGGTTGTGAATCTTGGATTTTTTCAGCTATATACGTACGAACAGATCATAAGGAAATGAAGGAGTTATGGGAAGCGCTCTATCAAGCTTTTCAGAACATCTCGACACCGTGGTTAATAGCTGGAGGTTTCGATCGAGTTGGAAAGGAGGAAGACAAGAAAGGGGGTGTTGAGGGTATTACTAGGAGTATGGAAAAATTCGAAGAATGGAGACAAGGTTGTGGCCTAAATGATATTGGTTTTGAGGGTCCATGTTTCACATGGTGTGACTCTTGGAATACAAGACAACGAATTACGCGAAGATTGGTCAGGGCTTATGGTAACGTGGAATGGCACGCTATATTTCCAGAGGCAATGGTAATTCATTTAGCTCGAGTGCATTCAGATCATATGCCGATTTTGATACAGCTTTGTCCAGCCTAGAATTCAAAAACTCATTCACATCGGTTTCGTTTTGAAATGGCTTGGTGTCTTCATAAGGATCTACATAACTTTATGGGAGAAAAGTGGGAAGGAGGAAATATCGGAATTGGAATGGGAATTACAGAAATTCAGAAAAATCTAAATAAATGGAAGATGGATAGTTTTGGAGATCTAAACCGACGGAAACGCTCTTTAATTGCTAGACTCAGGGGCGTTCGAAAATCTCTATATGTATCATACAATTCCTCACTTCGACAATTAGGGTATGATAGTGCTATAAAACAAGAAGAAATTATGAGCTTTCAGAATTCTAAAGACAATTGGATTAATTCCGCAGATCGTAATATGCGTTACTATCATCTCTCCAGAGTTATTAGGAAAAAGAAAGCGAAGTGTGTAAGGTTGCGTAACGAAAATAATGTCTGGGTCGAGGATGAGGGTGAAGTTAAATTGCTAGTTCGTAATTATTTTGAGGATCTGTATAAAGCTCTAGGGGATGATATCGGAATTTTCTCGCTTCCACAACTGGAGTTTATTGGGGTGGAGGCGGCAAATATCTTAATATACCCTTTTCTGTAGAAGAAATCCGGGAAGCGGTTTTTCAATCAAATCCGACTAAGGCTCCCAGACCAGATGGTATGTCATCCGTCTTCTATCAAAAGTGTTGGAGTATAGTGGGCCCTTCAACAGAGGCTATGTTCAAGGAAACACTAGAAAAAGGAAGCTTTCCGACGAAACTTAATGGTACTCTTATTCACCTAATTCCGAAGGTCGTGGATCCTGAAAGGGTAAGTTTATTCCACCCTTATTACTTTGATTAACTCACCGTGTAAGTTTGTTATGAAGGGTATGCTGAACAGATTACGACCCATCCTAGCCGATATAATCGGACCTTGCCAAAGTAGCTTCTTGCCGGAAAGATCAACTGCGGATAATATTGTCCTTGTTCGCAAAGTAGATCACAGAATGCGCCAACTAAAAGGGAAGAAGAGTATCATGGAAATAAAATTTGATCTTGCTAAGGCGTATGACAAAATTCGATGGGAGTTCATTAAGGATACGATAAGACATTTTGGGTTCCCTCCGTGTTAGGTGTCAGTTATAATGTCGAGTATGGTAGGAAATGAGATGAAAGTCTTATGGAATGGCGAGTCGTTACTACCCTTTAAACCGTTGCGAGGTATTCGCCAAGGATATCCCCTCTCTCCGTATATTTTTTTTTTGTGTATGGAAAGGTTATCAATCTTGATCCAAGAGTTATGTAATAACAGGTGTTGGAAATCTATCAGCATGGGAAGACAAGGTCCTAAACTTTCGCACTTATTTTTTGCTGATGATTTAATCCAGTTTGGCGAAGCATCCCTTGAACAGGTGAATTTAATCCAGGTAACACTAAGTGTATTTTATAATGAAGCCGGTCAAACAGTTAGCGCAGAGAAGTCCCTAATTTACTTCTCCAAAAACGTGCCTAGGGAGTTACAATTAGAATTGGCGGGTATGAGTGGATTTTGTCATAGCGAATCATTTGGAACCTACTTAGATGCGCCTAATCAATCTGGGCGTTTACCTAAAGGGTTTAACAAGAAAATATTGGGAAGGATGAGGGGAAAGTTAGCGTCATGGAAGTCAAGCATTATCTCTAGTTGGCTGAATCATACTTGCACAGTCTGTTCTTTGTGCTTTTCCGACTTACCAAATGCAAGTCATGAGGCTACCGGTGTATATATGTGATGAGATTGATCAAATTGTTAGGGATTTTATTTGGGGATCATCGGAGGAGGGTAGGAAAATTCATTGGATTGTGTGGGACCAAATGTGTAAACCAAAATCGATGGGAGGATTGGGGTTACGGGGTGCAAGACATTTTAATGTGGCGTTGCTAGCTAAATTAGGCTGGAAATGACTTCGTAATCAAAGAATGGCGTGCGTATACCTCTTTAAGAACAAATATTTTAAGGAGGGGTTACTTCAAAGAGAGAGAAAACCCAATGATTCGAATGTATGTAGAGCGATCTTAGCAGGAGCAAGTCTACTCAAAGAAGGGGTGGAAGTCAGTAGTGGTATTGACGTGTTAGAATACAGGTGGAAGTATGAATTGACGGGTAATTACTAGGTGAAATCGGGTTTCGCGTATATGGAAAATAATATACCGGATGCAACCTTTAAGTGGGACTGTATTTGGAAATTAAAATGTACACAAAGATGCGTGTTTTCTTATGGCGAGTTTCACAAAATCGTATTCCCACTGCGATGAATCTGTTCAAGCCAAAGGTTATTTATTGTGATGTATGTTCTATCTATGGTGTGAGTTCCGAAGATATACAACATATCTTTATTAATTGCAAAGTACCATGGTTGATGTAGAGAGAGATGGGGCTGATGGAGAGCTGTCGAAATGAATTAAATATAGACGAGTCTGGTGGTCAGGGACCTACACGAACAGCTACTGCAATGCATTTGGACTTGGCAGCTACTGATGGGAACGATGGGTTGACTTCACAACATGGGAAGTGGAGTAACGTGCGCCAGGCCTTACTAATGTTCAGTAAGTGGAGTAATGTAGACCATACAAAGCCAATAGATATAGCAATAAAAGAATGGCTACATATTAATTTAATTGAAAAGAGTAGCTATGATGGTTTGGAATGGTCACTGATTTTTATCGCTGCGCTGGAGGTAATATGGTTAAGACGGAATGATGCTCTTTTTAATTGCTTCTCTTATATTCCACAACTTGACGGACTTCTTCAAGACGTAGTTAATAAGGCGAGAGATTTTGCGCTTGCGTGGGGTAAGGAGGGTGATGGAGGAATCATTAAATCGGGAAGGAATACTCTAGTTTAATGGACTATACCGCGAGGGAAACCCAAACTCAACATAATGGGAGTTGTGATTTTGCGCGCAACAAGGCCGGGATAGGTGGGTTAATTCGAGATGTGGAGGGGAATTTCGTTGCGGGGATTTCGGGAGTTTGCGCGTTGGAATCCGCTTTTCGAGCGGAAATTCTAGCACTACATTATGGGTTAAAATGGGCGATAGATCAGGGAATTACAGAGCTATATGCTGAGACAGATTCAAGGGAGCTTCACGTGCTAGTGAAGGGCGGTGGTAGCTCTAAGAACTGGGCGCGCAACATTGGGCGGGAATGGAAGGAAATGTCTAATATGTATCCTGTGATCGAGGCGAGTCATATCTATCGAGAAGCGAATAAATGTGCAGATCTTTTGGTAAAAAGAGGAGCTGAACAGTGTGGTGGACCTTGCGTATATGAAGATCCTCCGGACCTCCTGTGGGACTATATCACGAGGGACAAAAGTGAGTGCGCGACCTCGAGATGTGGTTTAGTTTCCTAGTGAGATTACAGTTACTTTGTAATACCGGCTTTTATGCCTCACATGTATGAAAAAAAACTAGAAACGCTTTTGCTTCTCAATAAAAACACTATCAAACGGATACTTACATTCTAAAAGGTATCTTGCACTGTAAATAAATAACTATATCTTATATCATTTTTATTTATCATTTGTAGTTTTCCAAATCAGTAGTAACAAAGATGTGAAAGAAAAAATTTGCATTGACAAGACTAAGTTTCTAAAGTAAGAGAAAAAATGAGACCTTATTCAGTTAAATAATATTTTTTTAATTAATTAAAAAATCATAATTAATAATATATTTGCCAAATTTTAAAAACCAAATATTCTAATAGACTAATATAATAGAAATTATATTTTATTATCATAATTTTACATATAACGATCATATTTTTTTCTATATTTTTTATGAAGTTTTAGAATTATGTTTAATATTTACATTATTAATACAGATAAAGATAGAATTTAAGTATGTATAAAAATTATAATTAATTATAAACAATTCAAACTCCAAGTAAAATTAGCATCAATGTTAGGATAAATTATAACTCTATGTTTTTAATAAAAACAAAAATAAAAAAAAAGTTTATGGACAAACAAAAAATAGAAAAATATTTATATTTTTAGTCATGATTTTTATATATATATTTTACATGGGATATTTGAATTTTAAATTAAGAAAAAAAAGTTTTTTTAAAAAGAAAATATTCTCTTAATTAATATTTTATTGTTATTAATGAATTGATACTGCAAGTTTTTTTTCTTTGAATATTATTTTTGGTCAATATTTTATTGATTCTAATGGATACATATAAGTTGCAACATTATATTGGTTTGGGTGAAGCTTCGTGTACCCCTTTATATTTAACGAAAATACGTTGAAGGTACTTGATCTAAAAAATATCACAAAATGAACACGTGCGTTAGAATTTGTGACACTGGTAGCCTTTTTTTGCATTTTATGTTAGTTGACTGTTAGTCAACGCCACGTGGCGCTACATCAGCTCCACGTCATCGCCGTCTTTATTATTTATTCTTGTTTTAAAAAAACTTTTAAACGCTTGAAGCTTGTAAAGCCATCAATAATGAAAGAACCCAAATCAAAAAAACAAAAAAATATCTCTTCAAACTCACCTTCCCACGCCAAGTTGCTAACCTGCACAAAAATTATGCCGCCACTCGTGTCCATTCTCCACCATCATCAACAGCTTGGCCACACCATTAACAATCAAAGAACCTAAGTAATATAAAAAACTTCAAACTCATCTTCCCAAAACCCAAATTAAATTAAAAATTGAATTATTTTTAACCTAATCTCATCATTTTTATAATTTTTCTGAAACATGATTAAAGTATAATTGTTTATTATATTTTTATACAAATCCTACAATGGTCATTAAGACCACTGGAACACTTTTAGCATATGAGAAGTGATGCGCTGAGCGAATAGCCTTAATCTCATCTCTTTTACGATTTTCCTGAATTAATTGTTGATTATATTTTTTATACAAAACCTACAATGGTCATTAAGACCGTTGGAAACCTTACCTTATGAGAAGTGATGCGCTGAGAGAATAGCCTTAATCTCATCACTTTTATAATTTTTCCAAATTATCTAATTTAAGTATAATTATTTATTATATTTTTATACAAATCCTACAATGGTCATTAAGACTGTTGGAAACCTTTTACCATATGAGAAGTGATGCGCTGAGAGAATAGTCTTTTTATGTTGGAGTGAGTAATTTGGTCTTGCACTGCATTTTTTGAATTGCTTTGCAGTATATATCTATTTGGTCGATAAGTGCCAAGGCGTTGTGTGAGTTTTTGTGGGTCCAATGATTTTCCATGACTGTTTGAGTGAACAATTTGGCGTTATACTGTATTTTTTGAATTTTATTGTTGGAGTGAGCAATTTGGTGTTATACTGCATATTTTTTGAATTGTATTGTTAGAGTGAACAGTTTGGTGTTATACTATATTTTTTGAATTGTCGTGCTAAGCAATTTGGTGTTATACTACATTTTTTGAATTGTTGTGGAGTGAGCAATTTGGTGTTATACTATATTTTTTGAAATGTTTTGCAGTAAATTTCTATTTGGGGTATCTTGGATCGTGAATGTTGGAGTGAGCAATTTGGTTTTATACTGTATTTTTGAATTGTAATGAAGAACACCAAGAATGTGTGTTTTAGTGTGTTAGTGTATGTGTTTTTGATGTGTTTGTGTGTATATGTATATGTGTTACAAGGAGTAAATGACAAAACTATCATTGCCACGTAGAAAAAAATCTCAATTGAGGATGACGTGGCGCTAATGTGGCGATGGCACGCGGCGGTGACTAATGGTCAACTGACAGAAAATGCAAAAAGGGCTAACGGTGTCACAAATTTTAACGTAAAGGTCTATTTCTTGACATTTTAATGATCAGGTACCCCCAACGTATTTTCGTTAAAGATAAAGGATCGCGCGTGGTCTTCACCCTATTGGTTTTTCGGTCAAACAATAATGATTATCTAACCATATACTTAATGCAGTCGTTGAGAGTCGAACATAAGATCTCTCATATAATAGGCATTTTATTTATCCACCAAACAAATCGTCTATTTTGAACATATTTATTTATTGATAAATTTATAGATATAATTCTAAATACACAATTTTGGAAAATCCAATACCAATCATATTATAGCACAACCCTAATGTTCTTAACTTTTACATGTAACTACCAAATTAATCTAATGACATGTGTTTTGTTATTATAATTAATGGATGTGATGTGAATATTGGACCATCCAATACAGGATGGAAGCTTACCCCACAAATTTTTATTTAGGGCCTCTGAAATTTGAGGCCCAAAACGACTGTCTTGGTTGTCTTTGACCCGGGTCGATCATGTTGTTTAGTTCAAATTAATATGAATAATTTGACTGTTCGTATCGTTGTATCTTGGAGGTTCAAGGCAAATATATATATATAAGACACCGGTATACGGTCTAAATATTTTAAAGATTTCGAATTGATTTTAGGTCTCGACAAGTAACAATTATTTTTCCTAATTTCTATTTTCTACCATTGTTATACATTTGAAACTTATTCAGGGTCTCATAAATTATTTCACAACAATCTAAAATATTTATAATTAATGTTATATATTCCATAAAACATATTTTTTATTTTTATAGGTTTTACTTGTACCAAATTTCTGGGTTTGTGTACATAGAATTGGAAAAATTATATTTTACTATTTTTATTTTTTATTTAGCATTTTGGGGTTGTGTATACATAAACAAATAATTTTCTTACTAACTTCATATTATTTTATATAGAAAATATGGAAAATAAATATGATAAAAATATAAAGTAAATTGAGACATTTGACAACTAAAGAACAGGTGTTCGTGTTTCCGACTAATTGGATCAACCAATAGGCTAGAAAAAATTCATTGGTTCTGACTTCAAGAGGTGGAAACAAAACATGTTGTTTTGTCTACTCATTCTACGCTTGGAAAAAAGTTCAAAGGAAGATCCACCAAAAATTGAAACTAATCTAAACAATTAGACGCAATAATCTCAAGGCAGCGGTGTACTGCGCTATGTGTTCTCATTGGAGACTACATTTGCAGTCGCTAATGGTAAAAAATTAGTCGCAAAAGTCTGATTCGGTCTTTAGCGACTACATGTCGTCGCCTATATTTGGTCTATTTGGTGACGAGTAATTCGTCTTGAGAGATATCTTCAGCGTCTAAATTTTTTAAGGTAGTCGCTAATGTCCAAGATTTATTTATGTCTACTTTAGGAGTCGCAATTTAACTTATTAATAGCGACTACATTATTGTAGTCATTGATAACCTACTACTAGCGACTACTTTTTGTAGTAGTTGTATTACTCTATTTTTTACAACAAATAAGTAGTCACTAATTATATTCACCTTAGGCGACTACTTTATTTATATTTTTAGCGACTACAATTTTGTCGCTGGGGTTCTTTTTTCTTTAAAAAAGAATTAATTTTTTATTATTTAATTTTTAAAATTTATACCGATATTTGATTAAATAATTAAAAACGTCTTATATTTAATCAAAGTCGACATTAATGTACATAATAGTCAAACACATTAACAATCGATACAACGATAAAATAAAGTCAAAATATGGAAGTCAACATACATTAAAACGATCAAATATATCATAGTACTAAGGATTATACAAAAGACCGATTTCTTCTTCTGTTTCACCTTCAGGTGCTCCCGGCTGCTAGATTGTCCAGTTAAGGGTGGCTCGGTTGGAGGGTTATGCTAAGGTCGAACGAATTGTCCAAGACCAGCTTGCTCCCTCACCATATTTAAACACTCCATAGCTAATTATAGGTCGTCCATCGTGTACATGTGAGTCTGTGTATTGGTTGTGGAGATAGTGGATCTATTAGTTGGAGGAACGAAAGGGGGAGGCCTTGAGCAACGCGAAGATCGTTAATAGATGACATCATCTCGTTGAGCCATTGCTCATTTTCTTTATTCGACGAACTCGGCTCGGAAACGCAAAATTTTTTCTGAGGTGGTCCCACTCTGGGCGCCTAACTCTGTGTCGGTGGGCCCATGCCTTCCTCTGCTGCTTCCTTCACAACATCGATTTGTTATTGCAGTGTCAAATCGGGAGTATAGGACGACCCTTCAGATGACCTAACATATGACTGGGCGACTTTCTCTTTTAGCTTTTCCAACAAAAAAAAATCTGTTACATTAAATAAAAATATTAAAATTCAAATAAATTTCAAAGCATAAAGTAGTTTAAAAGATAAGTTTTTAAACAAAAATACTCACATCAGCGTTTTTATACTTCTCGCTCCTCCACTGCTCATTCTTTTCGTTGTACCCCATGTGCTCACAAAAAACCACCCAAAGCTGGAATTATGCGTTGCTCCTATGTTTGCTCGTCAATGAAAACCAAATGTCCTTAGTTGGTTTCTTCAGCTTCCCATGTTCAATACCATTGTAAGATATTTATATTAAAAATTCATAAAACTAACTAATATATATTATATTAAAAAAAATCTGTACCTCATAAATAATATCCCGAGTTCGGGAATAATCCCCTATCTAGCTCCACTAGGCTTCTTTTGTTTCTTGCGGTTGTCAATATTCTCATCCCATTCTTCTTTAATTTCTTTCTTAGTTTAATTTAAATATTGTATCTTAGTTATTAATTCCAAAACCAAAGAAAATCTATTTCTTTTAATTCTGTTTTAATTATAACATCTGAATTCTCTACACTTTATAAGAACACAAGTTTGAAGTTAACGCCTTAAGTCCACGTGGAGACAATACTCTTATACGTACTTTAATACTTGTCAAGTATTCATACACTTGCAGTAAATAAGCTCTCTCGAGGTGTATATTTTTGCTACTTTATTTTATCACACCTTGGGGACACCAAGTTTTTGACTCAGCTGCCGAGGTCTTTTCGTTAATTATTGTGTTTTGCTTAAGTATAGTAGAGTTAGTTGTTTTTTTTCATTTTACGCTTGTGTTTGTTTCTCTTTTCAGATTCTTAGGTTTGGTGTATGCTCTCGAATTCCAAGAAACTACTTCGAGCTCAAAGAAGGAAAGAAAGAGAGCAAATAAGCAAGAAGTATGGCTAATAAAAATGAGCCATTCAACGTAGATGGTGAGGGTATATCATTCCCAAGGTCGAGGATGTACCACCTAGAGGAAGCCAATTAATCCAATTCCAAATCCCCATAGAGTACAAACACAAGTAGGATCCAATGGATGAGTTCCACCTAAAAGTCCAAATTAATCTGCGTAGAGAGCAAGGTATTCCTTGACAAGGAGGCCAATTTCGTGTTCAGACATTAAGAATTCACCCTCTAATTATTCAAGCTACTCAATTTAAGCCTGGTCCGGGTATGTTGAATTAATTCATGAGTTATGGCAACTACAGTGGTGCAGCACAACAACATCCGGTTCTTTTGATTTAAAAGTTTACGTAGATTTTTGTGATCCCTATATTTACTTAGGATGTCACTCGCGAGCAACTGTATTGCTTCATGTTTCTGTTTTGTCATCAACCATCTAATTCAATTATGTCGTGGGATGAACTGCAAGCAAAATTCTTTGATCTCTATTATCCACAAAGTATGATAATGAAGGATAAAATGAAGCTTGATAATTTCTGCCAATACGATGGAGACTGCGTAGGCGAGACATGGTCAAGGTTTCAACAGAGGTTAGCTATATGTCGATTTCATGTTTGTACCCCTGAGTTTCAACTAGCGATGTTCTATCAAGGACTCGATTACAATTTACAATTGAGGGTAGATAACCTCGGAAGATGAGTTTTTGTGTCCATGGATCCTACTGAAGCATTGATCGGTATAGAGAAGATCGTATAGACTGACATGATTGTCCACCGTTGCAAGCTCCTATTACTAATACGAGAAGTACGTTACATTGTGCACCCTTGTTATATCAAAAAATATCATTAGAAAGGATTACAATTAAAGAATACACACCATTAGTTACGTTTTTTTATAAGGAATAGCAGAGAATAACGCCTGGGAAGAGAAGAGAGGAAGTTGTATCCCCACTTCACCATCCCATCACCTTTTCTTCGTCATTTTAGGGTAATTTGAATTAGTTTCTTATCCTAAACACGATTCTCATATGTTTATCCTTTGATTTTATTGTTTTTATTATGAACTAATCACATTTTATCTTGAGTTTTGCAATAATGTATGAACCTTGAATGATGTGATGGTTTTATACGTCAGTTGGATAATTTTTTGTTTAATTGAATAGGTATTTGACTTACATTATTTATTAATTGAATTTATTAGTTGTCTTTATCCTGATCAAATATTACGCAACCGAATAATGTTCTTGATTACATCCGGAAGGGGGCTGGGAACATAGAACGAACGCATATATGTCTGGTATGTGGTATTGTCCTTGACGGGCTTGACTAGCTGGATAATCGTATTAGGTAATCACCTTAAGTGCTGAACATTCGTTTAGAGTTCGCTCAAAAGAGGTCTCTAGAGGTGTTAGGTAGCCTCCTAAGCTGTCTAAGAGGGAGTTAGGAAGAACTTAAAATCCTGATCAACGCAACTTACCAATTCACCCTTATAACTAGATTCATCACTTGTCACTGTAGGGGATTTAGAAAGACTCAACCTATACTTCGCATATCGTATTCTCTATGTTATTTGCATTATTAGTTACTTAAAATTAGTCTACTTTAATTGCATTTTAGTCCTTTAATCTCGAAACCAAAACAAATATTATATCTTTTACTTTTTCGTACTCAAAACTAAATCCTCAATGCTTTATAAAAGCACAATAGGTATTAACCGCATATTCCCTTTGGAGAACGATCTTATATACTTACTTATTACTTGAAAAAGACCCGTACACTTGCAAGGAGTTCTCCATCGGGTGTCAATATATTTATCACACTCCGTGGGACGACAAACCCCCTGACAATGTGAAATTAAACTCGCCCCACTCGTAAAATTTGACAATAAAGTATCTATGTCCAACATCCACTAATTTCAAATCCCCCTCTAGACTCCAAATTTGACGGAGATGCGTCGTTAAATAGCGAAAAACCACCACATGTCCTAAAAGTTCAATGGAAACTGTATTCCTCCAGACTTTCAAGCCTTCATCAATTTCTTCTCGCACAACTTGTGGTGTAAGTATATCATCATGCATTACACCATCCACCATCTAGTCTCTGAATACCTCTAACCATTCTCTTGAGTATATTTTTTGTTTCTTATTTATCTTTAGTAGCGGGTTTAATACAATTTTAGTATGTGACAATCCATGCCACCCATGAGAAATATTATAGAAGCGCTCGGCTTTAAGGGCGGTTAGGTAACTTTGAGTGTTTAGGAACTTAGACGATTTAACTGGTATTTTTATAAAAATTATATATTACTAATTTATTATTTTACATAAAAGCAAAATTATTACCAACAAGAAATATAACATAAGCAACACTTGGTTGAAAAAATAGAGGCTCAAAATTCAACTCTTAATCTTGTATATAATTTATCAACTTTTTCCAATTTTTTCCCTTCCTATTATTTTTTTCCTTTTGGCATATTAATTCAATTTTTATTACTATATTAAAATAGGTATTGCAAAACAAAGTTGTTTATATTAATATTGGGTTAATTTATTAAAGAGAGTTTGTTTCTGAATATTCTAGATATTTTTAAAATAAATTTTTTATATCAATTATAGGTTTCTAGGTGTTTCATATACCTATGAATCCCCATGCTCCTAGACATTACTAAATGTCTTGGCACGCTTAGCCAACACCTAGGCAATTTCTAAGGGGTCAACCATATTTAGTTAACACTTGGAAGTCCTTATTACCAGGATGTGTATAGTCGCAATCGTGCCGTTAATAGGAGTAACAACTAGTCATTGCATTTGTAAGCTAAAAGACTGTGCCCTTTGGAGATAGATAGTTGGCCTAGTGGTTAGGCTACTCCGCAGAGACCAAGAGGTCCTGGGATCGAATCTCATTTGAGTCGAAATGACTCCGAGCCCAAAGTGGCTCTCTCATGTACTCAAAAAAAAAAAAAGACTGTGCCCTTTTCGATTGTTTGGGTTGCATTTGAGCAGTTGATAGAGAAGGAAAATGTTCAATCCGCTCTCGATCATAATTTTATCAAACATACATACACTAGTATTTTAATTGCGTCTTAATGCACCAACATCAACTCTAAATTTCATAGACATGGTGTCCGTAGTGACTAGGGATTTTTTTCCAGGTATTTCGTAACTCTTTTGTTAAACATTCAAATAAAAATATAAGACTAAATACAAATATCAATTACTCCCCAATATTGTAAAAAAAAAAAAAACTTATACCCAATGATAAAAAAAAAAGAAGCTAAAACCCGAAAAAGTAGTGGTGTTTTGGCGCTCACATGATTGCCATACTCCTCTCCAGCTCCCTCTCAATTTTTTAAACAATTGCCGCCCATATACTCCCTCCTTCTTCTTCTACTTCTTCTTCACAAATCAGATCCATTCCCCAAATCATCACATTCTAAACCTCACCAGAGTAATCAGATTCCCAAAATATCCCATTCTAAACCTTCGCATAGTAATCAAAGCTTCTCCTCTATGGACAGCGACGATGATTACGCTTCATTTGCACTACCGGTCTCAACCTCGCCGCCGATCCACCATCAGAGACTTAGACGCTTGAAAAAATCAATCAAACCTTCAAGAAATCCTTCACCCATCATATCACCCAAGAAACCCCTTGATTCAATTGAGGATCTGCTCCCAGTTACATCTGTTGATTTCGCAAAACTTGAAGCTCTAGAAGCTTCACACACCCTAGATTCTGACGAAGAGTTGGATGGGTTGCTTCAGAGTTCGAATGTAGATTTTGATAAATTGGAAGCTCTAGAAGCTTCACAAACCCTAGATTCTGACGAAGATTTAGATGTGTTGCTTCAGAGTTCGAATGTAGATTTTGCTAAATTGGAAGCTTTAGAAGCTGGGAAAATCGTTGACTCTGAGGAATTTAATGAGACTGAATTAGATTCTGGGTTAAGCGAGGAACCTAGTAAAGATTTGAGATTTGATGAATTGAACGCTGATTTAAATGAGAAAGGAGATGGAATTAACATAGATCTGGGAGGTCTCGATAAAGAGAATGATATGGATATAATTGGTAAGAACCGTAAAGAGACAAAGAGAGCTTTAGGATTTGATGATATGGTGAATGAGATTGAGGGAAATGGTGGTGAAAAGACTGAAAATACAAAGACGAAAAAGAAGAGAAGCAAGAGAAAGAAAGGAGATGGATTCAACAAAGAGTTGAGATTCTTCGATGGAGATAATGATAAGTATATGATAGGTGAGAAATCTAAAGAAGCAAAGAGAGTGTTGGAATCTGATGATGCTGTGAATGTAGATTCGGAAATGGAGAATCCAATGAAGAAACGGAGTAAAGAAGGTGATTTAGATGATACAAATGTTACAGAAACTGAGAAGAAGAAGAAGAAGAAAAAGAAGATAAGCCAGAATAAAGAAGGAGATGATGATGATGGTGAGTCGAAACTACCCCCAGCTGTTAATAAACGGAAAGAAGAAAAGGTAAAAATAAAATAAAGTTCAACGCTTTATTTGAGTCAATTCAATTATTTTAATGCTTACATTTTGCCTTAATGTTGAATTTGTAGGAAAGACAAGCTAATCTTAAGCTACTTCACGCTGAATCTCAGCGAGTATTAAGAGGTTTGTTAATAAAACTAAGATTATTTAAATAAATTACAGTTTTTATGATTTATATTAATGATATATTATTATTTTCTCTTATGTTATTAGAGAGCAGAGATGCTGCTTTTAAACCTATACCAGTTGTGCATAAACCCATATCATCTCTCCTTGAGAAGATTCGACAAAGAAAGCTTGAAGTATCAAAAAAGTAATTCTTCTACAATTAAAATATCATTATTATTTCTGTATTAATTGGTTTTTAAAAGATAATATTTATATTTACAGAACTAGCATGTTAAACAATCGATATGTTTCTGAAGAAACCACCTTAATGATGGACATTGATGATGATGAAGAAGCTTACGTTGAAGAAATTGAAGTAGAAAAATCTTCAAAAGAGATTAATTTAGTTCAATCACCTATTAATATTTCAAATGAAATAGAAAAAGTTCAAACTCAAGTTTCAGACAAAGAATCAACACCTCCATTTCGTGCTCCATTTGAAGATACTGAGGTTATAAACAAACTAAACTACTCTATTACATCTTTCTTGTACATGAATGTTTATATAGTGTTTCTTTTCCATTTCAGGATATTTTTAGTGATTTCAAAGAGAGTGAAAAAATTAACATTCCTTCAGAAGAAATTTTTGTACCATCATCAGATATTGCTATGAAATTACAGTTTGATTCAGCTAACCCTGATGATAGGTTAGATATGATTTTTATTTATTCTCTTGATAATTCACTTATGAGTTACTCACATGGCTATTTTTCACAGTTCTTCTTCAGAAGAAGAAGATAATGATAAAGAAAATATAATTCCAATAATTACAAATCGGGACCCAGTTAAAGCATTTGTTGATGAAGAAGCAGAGGAAGAAGAAGATAGTGATAACGATATTAATTTATTAAAAGAAAACGAAGAAGATGATGACATCAGCGATTTAGAAGAACTTAAAGATATGATCGCAACACAATTTGAAGAAAAACCGATCGATAATGAAAAAAGAAATGAACTTCATCAGAAATGGCTTGAACAACAAGATGATTTTGGAACTGATAATTTAATGCAAAGGCTTAAATATGGTGCGAAATATAAAGAATTAAAATTACTTAACGATGAAAAATCAGATGATGAAAATGAAAATGAATATGAAGAAGAATCTGATAATGAAATGGAAAAGAATAGTTCTTCTCGTATGAATTCTAAAAGAACAAAACAAGTTATGAAACAAATGATTGCTCAAATGTATTCTGATAAAGATGATGTTTTTTTATCTGATGAAGATGAGGAAATGGAAAAGAATGTTAAGAAACAGCGTGTTCTTGCTAGATCTGTAAGTAAAAAAGTGTTAATTTTTTTTAAATTTATTTTGTGTAATGAATTGTTTGATATATGATATACAGGAAGAGCGTATTAAGTTAGTATCACCAGCTGAAGATGAAAGTTCGAGTGAAGTTTTTGGGCTTATAAAGAAACTTAATATTGCACCTGATAATAAAAAGAAACCAAAACCTTCATGTAATATTTATTTACTTTAACCATTTATATTTCAGTAAAATACCAAATACCCCCTATGGGTTTAAAAGAGACAAATACACCCCCACCCAGTGTCGGTTTTTGATCTTTTGTCATACCATAGGGGGTATTTTGGTATTTTATATTTTATATTTCTATGTATATGATGTTTTGACGCCTTTTACCTTAATTTGCAGCATTTTTTGACACAATGCTTAGAGGAAATTCTGACAGCTCGTCAAAGGTATATACAATTTGATTTTTATACCACTCCATTTTTCACCTTTTATAAAATAATAGCTAATTTGATTAATGATGTATTAATTGTTGAGTTTTGACTTTTATTAGCAGTCATCGTTTGTTGGTCGGATTTCCAATAATAGCCTTCCATCATCACATAAGCAAAGGGGTAGTGTGGTAAAATCATTTATATTCGGACGAGATGATAGTAACAGTCGAAGCTCATTTGCAATATCAGAGGATTCTTCAGACACAGTAAGTTTTCGTAACTGACCAATTTACCAAAGGCATCAAGTTTTTTTCATGGTCTCATATTTTTATATGTAATATTGTATAATTGGCAGGTTTTAGAAGATAATAAATCAAGTAAAAGCACAATTACTAAGGTTTCTGCTTCACAAGTGAGATTTAGTAACAGTCAAAAAGGAAGTAGTAGCTTGATTGAAGAAACGGATTCAAACAGTTCATTGATGGATTTGTTAAAGAGATCTTCAAAGCAATCAAGTTTTTGTAATACAAGTAATAAGATTGATCTTTCTCGAAGTGTGTTAAATGCTTTTAAAATTCCAAAAGGGTCCTTGAAGATACAAGGAAGAAGCAGATGATAGATTTTGTGCTAGTCAAAACAAATGTCACTCTTATTCTAGAGATACACTACGTTTAATTTAAGTATTGTGTAGAAGAAAACTATGTTGTGAGTTATATGTATTCCGTTTCATATAGGAATTTCTTTCTGAGTCAAAAGATATATGCAAGTGATTATGTCTCCCTGAGTCTAGTTTTGTTTATAGAGCAATTTGTTACGAAGCTCATAACTTGCTTAAAAAAGGTTAGAGACTAAGGATTTATAAATAAGAGTATCCATAAATAATCTTATAAATAAGTACATAACTCCTTCTGTCCTAAGATAACTTTTCACTCATATTAACAAATATCATAATTACCCTTATCATTATTTTAGGATATCTTAAATACTCTCTCCGTCCACTTTTACTTGTCCTTCCTAAAATGAAGTGTCCAACAATATTTGTTCCTTTTATATTATCAAGACATTTTTTTTCCCATTTTTCCAATATCACTCTTAATTAATTAGTTAAAAGTAATGGTGCATTAAATGACATTCTACTCAATGAATAAGGGCAATATAGTAAAAAAGGAGTGTATTTAATGTCTTTTTTAATCTTTAAAGTGTAAAAAAGTAGGACAAATAAAAATAGACGGAAGGAGTATATATCTCAAATAACATGTTTGGAGATTTTAAATATATATAAAAAATATAATTTATAATATTTTAATAGAACTTATAATAAAAAAAAATTGGTTTTTTTCTTTCTGAATGGACAATTAATTTAAGAGCTAATTATAGATTAATGCTTAATAAAAAATTTATTAAAAAAAACCAGTTATAGATTAATGCCTATCAAAAAACTTATTTTGAAAAAGATACTTACAATAAGATATTTTATAGAAAACAGCATCATTCCAAACAACCCTATAATTAATAATTAAAAAAAATTAGAAAAAAAACTAATTAACACACACACGCGTCCGTGAAATTTTTTCAAAATCGTCATAACTAATTTTTAAAAAATCAAAAAATCAATTTTTTTATATATTTGGATAAATCAAATTAATATTTACGTTTATGAATTTTTTTTAGAATTTTTAGAATTTTTTAGAATTTTTTTAATTTTTTTTAAATTTTTTTTCGCAGACACGGAATTCAGTATTTAAAACACAGAATCAAACATGGAATTCTGTGTCTGCGAAAAAAAATCACTATTTCAAACAGTGAATTTCATGGTTTGAACATGGAATTTCATATTTTAAACATGGAATTTCATGCTTGCAAAAAAAATAATTAAAAAAACAAAAAAAAAACCAAAAAAAATTAAAAAAATCCAAAAAATCATAGACGTAAATATTAATTTGCTTTATCCAAAAATGCAAATTTGTAGGAGTGATACAGTGATGCTCCAACTCCGATTCTTCCTTCTCTAGATCCTTCTTATTGTTCTATGATGATTTTTTTGACAAAAACTAAGCTTTAGCCGCCAAAGGATATGTATCTAATATTCATAGCTTATATTTATAAATTAGAAAACATTTTAGGGTTTTCATGTGTTTCATTTAATTGACCTAGCCCATCAAAATTGTTTTGCACAATTAAAAAATGGTTAGAAGAAAATGAAATGAAAAGTTAGGTGAGTGGGAAGAGAGAGTAATGGGTTGACATGAAAGTGGAATATTCTAAGGTTTAGAAATAATATAATTAGTATATATAGTAAAAAAAAGGGTAAAATGTAATTATCTTTTGGGATTATAGTGTAAAATCTTGTTTGAGGTCTTTAGTAAAAAGAGAAGGTAAGTGAGGTTGGGAAAGGACATAAGAGAGTGTTTTCAAGACCTCGTAGGTAATAATCTCCAATATATTTTTGTGAATATGATAAAAACATAGTCAAAGTAAAATAAATATGTAACTGACACATATTAATTTTAAAATCAAACAAAAAAATAATCAAACAAAAAAATAAATGTAGAAAAATGGATAATTCCAATAAGAACTTGACGAAAACACCACATATGTTGAATTAAAACAAAAAAAATCAATTAATTATGGGAAATATACCAAAAAGATTGATATCTATTGAATATAACTGGACACGTGTGCATTCATATGGAACTTTTTAGATGAAAACTATGATTTTTTATGGAAGAAACAATATAAATGGATAAAAAAAATGAGAGATATCACGCCAGAGAGAGAAAGTAAAATCACACCAAGATTATATGAAATAATGTCATTCCAGATTCTCTTAATTTTAGGTTTAAATCTCAAAAATTCGTTATTCATGGACATAGAATCTCTATAATAAAGACAAATCCTAGATTGTAATCCACAAATTTAAATTTAATAAAAATAAAGTCGACATATCATACAAAAATGGGATACTTTGAAAGGGTAAAAAAAAAGTAATGATATATATCCTCCAAAATCATACCACCCAAATACCATCCAATGACGTGGCGTGAATTGGTTGGTTAATAATTGTTAATCTATTTTTTTAATTTAATTAACGATTGTTAACCAACCAATTCACGTCACGTCATTGGGTGGTATTTAGGTGGTATATATCATAACTCGTAAAAAAATAAGACTTGTTAAGGGTGAGAAAATATCTTTTTAGCGTTTTTAAGCAAATAATTCTATAAAATATAATTATCACGTCATTGGGTGGTATTGCCCAAAATTTTTAAATTTGTATCACAATGCTTTGTTTCAGCAATTATTTGCTAAGACTTATTTTCTCAAACCACAAGGGTTGTTTAGTTGATCAAAACATTATAGAAATAATTGTTGAAATAGGTATTCTGAGCTTACTTATTTGTGATATCGCAAGTAGATGTTAGCTTAAGATATAATTGTTTTTTAAATTTCCACGTTTTTCCAAAGTTTAGGTATATAATCTTTACTCGTTTACTTTATTTTTTCTTTTTTGCTTGGACATAAGTTTATATTATTATATTATGTACATGAGAGGCATATTTCTAGGATGCATACAAATATATCATATCATTGGATCGTGTGACCTATGCTATAAAGCAGGTTCTTTTTGCCAAACAGAACTGCATAAAGTAGGAAGTTGTTAGGTTATATGAATTATAATGTAATTAAAATATTTATCATTTAAGTTTTGTTAAAGATATTATTACCAATAATTCATTATTATCATAACTTCTTATTATTTTATTAAATTAGTTTGTTCCATATCGTATTTATTTTCTAATTAGTTTAGTTTTACCTTTCATATTCACCAAGTTAGTAGTCATATATATAGGATCTTATTCTATAGAATTTAACCCACCATCTATTCACAAGTCTTTACATTCTTTCTTCTCACATTATGAATATATTATTTTTCTTTTCTTATTTTCACTGTTCCACTTATTTAAATATCTCACAAGTTCTTCTTTCTAATAAAATTAATACTCTAAATTGTTAGGGAAGTGCGGATTCGAAACCACGCGTCTCATCCACATATGGTCCGATATTATTAGGTTAATTGTTACAATTTTTTAAGTGTTTTTTCTTTCCTTTTTTCCAATTATCACTAACTTTTAATTTCTACTTTCTACACAGTCATGGATTGAGGATGGTGGATCTTTTCTTATGTTGGTTAACGGAAGTGAAGCTTCCATGCCAAATGCTTATGATGAAACTGTCGGGTCTGGGCGAGTGTTGTTACCAAGAGTGCATGTGTTGTTCCTCCATTGTAAGTATTCTTATATCTTTCCCCATATTTGTCCTCTTTATTCTTGAATTTCCTTAATATTGGTTTAGAACATAGAGTACTTGAAGGGAGCATGACCCGTTAGAAAAATTGTTGGAGAGAAACATAATACCTTGATTAGGAATAATCAACAAGCTGCAAAATAGGTCTAGTGAAGAGGTTAAATCTGAGGGGTTATCCCTTGTAACTCGTAAGCATAAGATAATCATTTTAAGGATAAGATTTTAACATTGAGGAAGAGTTTAGCTAAGAGACAATTGATCAGATATGGAAGATTTTGAAATTAGAAGATGTATGTGACTGGTGGGGAAGACGGGAAAATAGTTGAAGGAGCAACTTTATAGGTTCGATATAAAAAAACTTGTTCTATGGAATATGCTAAATTATTGTCCTTTTAGTTAAAATACTAGGGAATAATTAGATTCAAAATTTTTAAAATTGGTAAAAATATTTGTTTTAGGCTTAAAGATTAATTTAACCGAATATATATATATATATATATATATATATATATATATATATATATATATATATATATATATATATATATATTAAATTAGTGGTCACTTGAAATGCTTGTATGTTTTTGAGATTAATTTATCGTACTTTTATTTACAAGGACCATGGAAAGGCACATCAAGAACAAGAGTACTTAGTGTTTTAACAAAGAGGAAGTAAAACGACTACTAATTCATATCGTAGAGGTAGTGTTCTACATACATGATCAAGGAATTATCCACCGCGATATGTCATCTACTAACTTCCTTCTGGATGCAACTTGGAAGGCCAATTTGTCCACTTTTTATATTGAAGTTTTGTGTTTTTTATTTTACATTTGAAGACTTTGTGTGTTCTTTTTTAGCTAGATCACTGAATAGGCAACATGACCTTATTAGTTTAAGGCATGGAAACGACTTGTACTATGTGCCAGAGATTAGGGACGACCCAACTAACATTTCAACAAAAGTTGATTTGTATGCCTTAGGCATCATTCTTTTAGAAATGGTTTGTCACATGGAGTCCGGGAATGAGAGAATTTGCATCTTTAAATAGTTGAGGAACCAAAAGATACTCCCAACCCCTGGTGAGGATCAAGAGTATATCTCGTCAATCCTCTAACTTAGTTGTGATGATCCAACATAACTTCCAAGTGCATATTCTATTTTCTGTTCAGTTTGAAAACTGAATTTCCATATGACTCCTATTTGAACGAAAGCTTAACATGTTAAAATTACCATTCCAATATGTAAACTAGATGGTTTTATCTATACTTCAGTGTGGGTGAAGACGAAGTAATTCTTTTTGTCAATAATTGCATTTAATGTGAACTGGATCATTTTCAGAGAATATATAATTGATTTATTATTCATGTTGTAGGCTAAATAATATATTAATAATGAATCCGTTCAGTGTTTTTGAGCTACAACATACAAGCTTGTGGCCATATTTACCCTCCACCACAACACCAATAACCTCACCACCATCCAATTTTGTTTCCTTATACATTATATATAGTTTATTAACAAGGAGGTACTCCCTCCGTCCACAAATGTTTGTCACAATTTCTAAAAATGGATGTCCACAAAAGATTGTCATTTTAAAATATCAAGAAACTTTTTTACATGTTCTACCAAGTTTACCCTTATTTAATTTTCAAAAAGTAGAAGGCATTAATTGCTTTTCTTAAATATTAAATAGTTGGTTGAGGCTAATTTAGTAAAAGTAGAACACATTAATTGTTTTTCTTAATATATGTGAATAAAAAGGTATGACAAACATTTGTGCACAGAGGGAGTAGCATTAAATTATAAGAAGATGCTAAGTTTCATAAGAGTTATGGTTTAGTCGAGTACCATACGTGAAGCTACATATTTGGTTTCCTTCTTTCATACCTAATACGAATCATGCCTAAAATACATTTCAAATCCATGAAAATCATGAATTTTCATTACCCATATGAATCAGTATCATCAGGTATTCTTCCATTCTAAACTCATATGGCCAGAGGATTTTTGTCACGTGATGGTAATAGCCAATGATGATCGATTTTCGTAGGATTATTATTAATAGGTTGTATATAAATGAGTAGGGTAAATTTGTTTATTGAAAAGATATAGAGAGAGTTTTATAGATTTAATTACAATTCACACAAAGTATATTCTGAAGACTATTTACCAAAAAAAAAAAAAACTTGAACAAATAATAAAAGAAAAATATATTTTAATAATTAGGATATTTAGAATCATGATTTAAAAATTAAAAAACACTCGTATTTCATTTGAAAACGTGTTGTAAGAAAAATCTAAATCAAACTTTTAATGAAGGCCAAAAGCACCTCTTATTACACTCGTAACGTCATCCAAAAATAGAATAGAATAGGAGTAGAATTTTCAATGCCACCTGGCGAGGCGGCTGGATCCATGCATAACCCAAACAGAATACTAACCATAGGCCCAAATAGAATTACGACACCACTTTGAGATCCTTTCTCTCTTTCCCTGCTCTATTTCGTACGCTCGTCCGCCGGAGCATCACCACCTCCGCCGCCGCCGCCATTTACTTTATCTATATCAAATTAAGTTTCCCCACCCTCTTTCACGATCCTAAAAGGTAATGCTAACTCATTATTATTGCGATATTGTTTCAGTATATTTTCATTTCCTTCACAAATCAGGTGAATAAAAATTAAATCTTTGAATTTAAATTCTATCAGTAAATAATAGAAGAAGCTTTACACAAAAATTGAATTACGTTGTTACATTATATATTTTTGTTTTGATGATTTAATTCATTTATTGTATAGGGGTAATAAAGGTATGAACTGGGTTCAACGCAAGATCTATCTTTACAATGTCACATTTGGGCTCTACATGTTGGATTGGTGGGAGCGTTACCTCTTCAGTATCCTTTCTTTCATTTCTACATCTCATTTTTAATAGGTCGGATCTAGAGTTTCAGTTTATTTTGTGGATCTGTGGATCAAATTTCGTGGCATTAAGTAGTGTTATAGCCTCAAATGTCAAATTTTTTAAACTTAATTACCACCCTTTCTTTTGAGATATGTGATTCAGTTAGAGTTATCGATTATCCTTAACTATAATTTCAGATACTTTGGTAATTGTGTTGTTGTGGTTTATTTTCTATAATGGGTCAAGACACCTCACCGATTTTGTTAAAAGGTAATCTTGAGTTTCTTCTCTTATTTACCCAATACTATGCAATTATTGGTCCCTAGTCCCTACCGAGCATTGAAATTTCAGGGTTTACATTTATGTTTGTTGGATATGCAGGTACCTATGATTAAATAGAGTGTTGAATTGGGATATGAAAATGGAAAGGGGACATATAATTATGGAAAGTTCAGTTGTTAAACAGTAACTACTACGCGCAAGTGAGAGTTGACCTGGGTTTAATCAGCAGCTTTCATATGGTTTTGTATCTTTTTACCATTATTTGTATGTAATTTACGCTCTTTTGTTTCTGAGTTTGAATTGAATGGATGGATCTCTAGTAGTTATGTTCTAATTTTAAAAGGGTTTTCCCCATTCTGTGAATGGAGCTATGCACATGGTATAAAAGGTGAAATTGTGTATTCTGTGTGCTATTTTCCCTTTGTTTAGCATAGAAAAAATAGAAGGTAAATATATTCAAGTAATTCTAGTGCTATCCAAACTCAGAGTAAAGATGATACCAGTATATTTTTCGCATCTTTTTTCATCAATTAAGCCGTTATAAATATTACAAACATTGAATATAATACGCCCGCAATGTCACTAGATCAACAACTAGCTTATCTTTTTTTTTTTTTTTGGTTACATAGGAGAGCCACTTTGGACTCGGAGTCATTGACTCGGTTCGAACCTGCACCACTAGATTGGTAGACCAAGGTCCTGGCCAGTGAGTTAATCCCATCTGGTTGCTTATCTTTTTTCCCAACTGACCATTATTTTAGGTCTTCAAAAAGCACGTATAGATTAAAGATCGAACAAAAGTCATTAAGGGCCCATTAATATTAATGGTAAGAGTCACTAAGGACACGTTTGGAAGTGTTTATTTTTGAATAAAAAAGCATCTTTAGAATAAAATTTAAATATTTGAAAAATTATTAAAAATATCTAGAATCTCACACTTCAGCTGTTTTTTTAAGCACATATTAAGTGTTTTTCTTAAAAAAAATTCAATTCAGAGTTTAAAGAAGCACTTAAAAAGTGTTTAAAAAAAGGGATTCCAAACAGACACTAAACCTCGACCATATCCACTAAAATGGGGGGTTTTGATTTCAGAATGACCTTGAATAATATGGAGAAAGACGGATAAATAGCTATTAACAATGTTAAAGTCAAGATTTGCATTACTTCCTCAAATCATGTAAACTGAAAACTTGTTGATGTGATTGATAAAAATCAAGCTCTAATTCTAGGCAACCATCACCAAGCTAGTCGCTCAGGATTCATGACAAAGCAAGTGTAAATCGCTCTCGCGGCATCCACAAAAATGATCATATAATCACGTTAAAATAATTATAGAATTATAATGATACAAATCGAAGGAAACAGAACAATATAATCAGAATCAAAGTCTAAAATAGAGTCTTCTCTACTGATTGAAATGATTGAAACGTTTTATTAAGTGAGATCTCGACTCTTGATAACCTATGACAAAGAATCCTATGATAGTTTCATACTTATGGAAACCATCATTCTTTACTCTCTCAAATAGTGTCTCTTCTACCGATTGAAACGTCTTATCAAGTGATCCCCAACTCTTGATAACTAATGACTAATAGCATCATATGATGGTTCCAAATCGATAAATACCAACCTTTTTGCCCTCTGATTACCATTTTTCGATCTCTCCTTAATCGACATCAAGGTCTCCCCTAAAGTGAGCTCTCGGCTCTTTATAACCTATGACTAGAAGTATCATATGATGATTTCATATTGATAAAAACCATCATTCCTCTCAAATAGTGTCTCGTCTGCTATATGATGGTTTCAGACCGATAAAGACCAACCTTTTTTACCTTCTGATTATCATCTTTTGATTTCTCCTTAATCGACAAGGTATCCCTAACTTTATTATCTAAATCAACACAAATAGCTTAAGTACCATCATTGTCTATCTTGTATTCCGTTGTTCTTGATCATTGTTATTGTTTAATATATTTGGAATTTTCATTATGTTTATGAGTTTGATTCATGTAACTTGTTATCAAAATTTTGATACGTGTATATTTAGACTAATGTTGAATTTAAAATTCTATTAATAAATATTAATTATTAAATCGTGTAACTAATTAAAATTTCTAAGAATAGAAATGATACTATAAACATGAATAAGTTCATGTTTAAACCCGATCAATAATGTTTCTGATCTTTAAACGTCACAACCTCGTGAGCGTGGCTCGAATATTTATTCTTCCACTCAAACTTTATCAACACCCGTAAAAGTCACCAACTAAAATCATTTCATGACAACAAATCAATATTTGGAGGACCAATATAACAATTATTCTTAACCAACAGAAACAAATTACGACAAACAAACAAATAGAACCAACAAAACTTAATCAAAACCGACCACTTCCACTCCCATTTGTCTCATCAATAAATCGCGATCATTTTAAAATATTTCCATCAAACTGAAAAATTGGAACTTCTCTTATAATTTTGTAAACACCAATGGAGAATTCAGGTGAGTGTTAATCTCTTTCTTTAGTGATTAATGTTACTAATTTATTGCGAATTTAATTTAATTTTACGGTTTCATGTAAATATCAGCTATCAATCATGTTTATTTTTACTGTAATATTAGGGTTTATTAGTGATGATATAAGATTCGCTTAATGTTTTGTTCATTTGCTATGATAGTTTTAGTTGTGTTATAAAACTATCATTGATTAACTTAACAAAATTGAATTTAGAGTTTCCCAAAAAATAAAATAATTTGCAATGAGCATTTCCTGGGGGACACTGAGAAGAGAAAGTAGTTAAACAAGCAAATACTTGATAAGCCTTTTCATCTGTATTCTTCTAAAAAGAAAGTAAAAAAAATCAGAATAATGTAAATTAGTTGTAATTAAAAAAAATACTCAGGGAGCCACCAAGAGATGGTGGTGCCGCCAGTTGAAGGTGTTGCTGGTGGTGGTACAGCATATGGATGGAACGACCCGGGTATCCATGATCCTAAACCATTACGAGGAATAATCGATCCCACGAAAATCCCATCTTCTGAACTATTATACGTGTGGTCAATGCCTAGCACAGCTAATGTTGGACCACAAGATATGCCTCAATCATTCGAACCCGTAAGTTTTTTTTATTTCACTTTTACTCATACCTTATATATTATGACTAATTTTTTTATTAAATTATTTGAAGATATCTCTATTAGCAGCAAGAAATGAGCGAGAAAGTATTCAAATTGCGTTACGTCCAAAAGTCTCATGGGGTGCATCTAATGTTGCTGGGTCTGTACATTTCCAATGCACTGATCTTTGTTCCACTTCGGGTGATAGGTTTGTCTCGATTATATCTTAATTTTATTTTTCACTTTGTAATTTCTTCAAATATATTTTATTTTTGTAGGTTAGTAGTTGGAGAATCAGTTACGTTCCGACGAGTAGTACCTATCTTAGGTGTACCAGATGCCCTTGTACCCCTTGATAATCCATTCTGTCAACTAAATTTATTTCCTGGGTGAGTATTGATCTTGTAAATTTAAAGGTTAATTTTTATATTCAAAAAATGGGAAGTTTATTTTTTCTTTTGCAGAGAAACAACTACAATTTATGTTTCAATAGATGTTCCAAGTGTACAACCCCCGGGTCAATATGAAGGAGAGATCATAATTACCGCTACAAAACCTGACACAGAGTAAAATTCTATTCTATGCTCATTACTTTGGTAAAATAAAATAAAATAATTAACATATTAGTTAATCAATAGTTTTTGTATGTTTAGTACGCAGAATTTTGGGAAATTGGAGAAGCATCAACTTTACAAAGAATTAAAACATTGTCTTGATGTTGTGGAGCCTCTAGATGGAACACCACTTGATGAAGTGGTGAGTATATTATAAAAGTTTACTATTTGCTAAGGTTTAATTAATTAGTTTACTCATATAAATTTAATTTATTTATTTTTAGGTAGAAAGAGTGAAAACTGCTACTTCATCTTTACGAAGAGTTCTTCTTTCGCCATCTTTTTCAGATTTCTTTTCAGATAATGGGCCCATGGATATGATGGAAGAAGATGCTATGTCAAATTTATCAATTAGGTTAAAACTAAGTTTAACAGTTTGGGATTTTGTTCTTCCCGAAACGCCCTCTTTACCTGCTGTTATAGGTGTATCCTTGGGTGTAGTCGAACTTTCAAAATAGTCCATTAACTTTGCAAAATAGTCCCTTAACTTTGTTTTAGATATCGGATACTGTAATTGAGGATCGATTTGGTGTTGTACATGGAAGTAATGAGTGGTACGAGGTGTTGGATCAGCATTTTAAATGGCTGCTTCAGTTTAAAATCAGCCCGTACTTTTGTAAATGGAGTGATGGTATGCGAGTTTTAACATATACATGTCCATGGCCAGGTAATTGCAAATAAGAGTTGACTAAAAAAACAAAAAGTTGACTAAATAATATTGATTTATGATGCAGCTGATCATCCCAAGTCAGATGAGTATTTGTTGGATCCTCGACTTGCTGCTTATGCAGTGCCATATCGACCAGTAGTTACCCGGTGTGATGTTGATCTTTGACTTAATTGCACTTATGTCCCTATATTATGTAAAAACTACACTATAAACACAAAACGGATGTACATAAGCTCATTTTGTTTATGAATGTGCATATAGAGATGATACGAAAACGGATTTCTTGCAAAGAGAAGTTGAGATATTAAGGACAAAGGCTCATTGGAGAAAAGCCTACTTCTACTTGTGGGATGAGGTTAGATTAGTCAATTCTTATTATCATATATTTTTTCTTAGGGAGTGAGTGTATTCTAAAAATGGTTTTCTTTCAGCCACTAAATATTGAGCATTTTCAAGGGATTCGTACCATGGCTAGTGAGATTCATGCTTATGCACCTGATGCACGAATTATGACCACTTACTATTGTGGTAAACAAATTTCTTTTTCAAGTTACATTACATGCCACCTATAGAATATGGTTTACACTTGTACTTGTAAAAAAAATGGAGTTTTTCTTGGAGATTGTATGTTTAATATATTTTATATGCAGGTGAGAAAATTGTTTAAAATTAATTTTCTACAGGTCCAAGTGACGCACCTCTTGCTTCTAATAATTTCGAGGCTTTTCTTAAAGTTCCCCGCTTTTTACGACCACATACTCAAATATACTGCACAAGGTACTTACTTAATTGCACTATACGTCCCTATATTATGTAAAAGTTGCGATATACTTTTAATTTTTGCAGTGAATGGGTGATTGGTAACCGAGAGGATCTGGTGAAGGATATCGTTGCAGAAATACAACCAGAAAATGGAGAGGTAATGTTTACCAATTTTACCCTTTGGGTATGAAATCAAATATTATCTGATGGACAATTGTAGGAATGGTGGACATATGTGTGTATGGGCCCATCAGATCCACATCCAAATTGGCATTTAGGAATGAGAGGCACGCAACACCGTGCTGTAATGTGGCGTGTATGGAAAGAAGGTGGAACTGGTTTTTTATATTGGGGAGCTAATTGTTACGAAAAAGCAACAACTCCTAGTGCTGAGGTTAGGTTATGTTATTTACGATATAGCCATTTTGTATATTTACGATTTAACCCTTTTTTTGTTTTTACAGATTAAATTCAGACGTGGACTTCCACCAGGTGATGGGGTTTTGTTCTACCCTGGACAGGTTTTCTCTTCTTCACAACAACCTGTTGCTTCGTTAAGACTTGAACGTCTTCTTAGTGGTTTGCAGGTACTCTTTTCTAATTCTTTTTTAAAAAAAATTAACTTTCAAAGCATTTTAATTTTCCATGAAACATTTATGTAGGACATTGAATATCTGAAGCTTTATGCTTCGAAATTTGGTCGTGAAGAAGGGCTTAATCTGTTGGAAAAGACAGGATTGTATTCAGGTCCAGAACGTTACACTTTAGAGCATATGCCAATCGATATTATGCGGGGTGAGATTTACAGGACATGCCAATCTTGAAAAATTTGTTGATCAAAATGTTTTATTAAGTGCTTTTTTTGCCCAAGTGTAAGTAAATTGAAATGATCATGTAGATTAAATAGAGATCTTGTTTTGATAGTTAACATTTCACCTTTAACCTAAACTTCCACGTGTCAAGATCACAAAGTGTTCGGGACATCAAGGACACGCAGAAGTTGTCCGGATAATAGAACTTAATGTAGAATTAATTAAAATAAATTAAATTTAATCCAACTTATAAACTAGTGACGGACTTTAAGGTAGGGGGATTATTTTATATCGGGATTCCGTTTTCAAGTGTGTTTTCGGAAAATGTTCTATTATCGGGGTTACCTTGAAATGTTTTTTTCGGAGCTTTAATCAATATAGTGTGGCATGAAAGAAACGAATCGGTATTCCATAACGAGCTTTCCCAACGAAACTTGAAATCATTAGGAAAGCAAAGTGGACAGCCTTGGAATATCTTCGTGCATGGCAAACCCATTCAAGTGGTTCACCTAGGATGAAAGTTATGTAGAGTGAATCGGGTGGTCCAAACCAAACGAGTAAATACGGATGGAAGTTGGTTAAAAAGTAAAGAACTCGAGGGTGCAGGAGGCGTGTTGCGCAATACGGATGGGACATGGGTTCGTGGAGTCGCCATGAACTTTTGGTGTGCTTTGCTGGTAATAGCGGAATTAGTCGCACTTCATGAGGGTCTTTGTATGGCATAAGAGATCGGAGCAAAGGATTTATGGATCGAGGTGGACTCTTTATAGGCATTAAAAGTGTTAGAACAAGTGGAGGAAAGAAGAGGACTTGCCTCTTTTTGGATCGACGGAGTCAAGAAGATCATGAAGGACAATCAAGCATTCAAACTAAAGGGGATCTATGCAAATATGTGTGCAGATTGGCTACTAATCGGTATTCTACATTTATAGACCCACCAGATGGGATATGGAACGTGTTCACGAAGGACAAACTTGAATGGAAGATACCCAAGAGAATTTTCCTTCTAATTTGAGTTCTCATGTTCCGATCAGCCTTTAGCAACGATCTTAGGACCTCCCTTGTAAAAAGAAAAACCATTTGAACGGGATATGAACGAAATACTAATAAATGAATACTAGTACTTCTTAAAAGTGTAGTTTTATAATAATTATTTAGTATAATATTAAAATATTAAAATATTTTTTTAAAATTTATTCTATTAATATCTTTATTAAAATATTAAAATTTATGTTTTCAATAAATATTTATAATTTTAAAACATTTTATAAAAAATATATTAGTAATAGATAATTTAATGAATATATAGTTATTTGAAAATTTAAGTGAACATTAATTTAAAAAACAAATGATGAGAGAGTACAATCTTAATTAATATATCATCCGTCAGGCCTGACTTTGGCCTTATACGAAAGACGCGATCGTTTTGGGTCTTCAAAATTTTGACGCATTCTAAGGGGTCGGACTTTGATAATAGAACATATGTATTTATATATTTATATTCGGTAAAAAAACATGAATAATAAGTTGGTTGGTTAGAATTATGATGTATTTAATTTTAAGATATAAAAATTTATGATAAATAATATTTAGAAAAGACTGGACCCCCTCCCTTCCAAAAAAAATTACAGATATAGTTAGAAAAAGTTTTCAATGTTTTTATTAACCACGTCAAATTAAAATATTTAATTGGAAATCTGAATAAACACAATCACGAGTCAAACAAGTTTGTTATAGATTTTTCTCGGTAAAATTAATTTAAAAGAAACCAACACTAAATCTGTTTCCGATGTTAGTAGAAAATAAATATTTATATAAAATAGCTCATTGTAAAGTTTCGATTTGAACTCCAAATATTGCTAGGATCGACTTTGAGTATGATTAAAAAAATAGTTATTTATAATTTCTAACTAGATAAATTATAATCGAAAGGTTAGTTAGGATCAAGTTTGGGAATAAAACAACCTACAATCAATACTAATTTTAGCGATGTCAACATTTTAAAAAATAAAACTAGTTTTTTTTTTTTTTTTTTTTGACAACAAAAGGGTGCTAGGCACCCTGCAAAAGAACCACAGAAAATTATCCTATTCCTAGTTTACTAAAAGCCGCTACGAGATCGGAGATACTAAGCGTATTCCGATTTACAAAAGTTGCCGCGTGCCTAGCCTCCTTCGCTAATTTATCCGCATTCCTGTTGAGCTTCCTGTTGATGTGTTTGAAAGTAATTTGTCCGAGCTCTCCAGTGGTGCAAATAATATTTCGAAGAACGGGTTGGATATTCCAACGTGCTGCTGACACCTGCTTCATACCTTGAATCACTTCAAGGTTATCTGAGTGGATGGTGACTTTTTTATCATGATACCTTCTTGCTATTTTCGTGGCTTCCAAAACCGCTATTGCTTCTCCTTCTATTATTGTGTTGCAGTCGACAGTCTTGCTTATTTTAGATTTCACGTTGTTCCCTCTTTGGTCCCATACTATTGCTATTCCCGTTGGTTCCCATTTATTTGAAAAAGAGGCGTCGCAATATATGTTGATTTCGTCCTCAAAATCTGTATCCCTTGTTTCACTTTGTTGTATTAGGTTATTGAAGCCCTTATGGCCTTCTTTAATCCAGTTAATGCCGTGGATTTCTTGCATAAGTTTAGTCGAAGCTTTGTTTATTACTGTTCCATTCGCTGCAGTTCCTTCATGAAGGCCTTTCATTTTTGCTTTCCAAATATTCCACAGATTGATCATTATAAAGTCTTGAACCACTTTCTCATCCCACCCTCCTTTTTTGAAAGATTTCAAAAAAGCAAGAAGGTAAAGACAAAAACAAACAACAAGTTATGATGATTCGCACTTTCAATGGTTCTTTTTCTAAATCTTAGTATGCCATCTAAAGTTATCCAACTTTAGAATTTCAAATTTTTCACTGAAACTTCCTAACCTATATATAATCTCTAATATAACCTCGAAGACACAACCTTGTATTACCATAAATTTATCCGTGTTTTTCACGTAAACAAGCTCTCATTTCTGATCTAGGTAAAATAAGCTACCTTTTCAACCACTTTGATCTCAAGCAGTGAAACCGTGTTTTCCAAACACTAAATACTCAACCGCTAATTTATCAAAGATTAATTCCAATCCTAATCTAGAGAAAGAGTTATTATAATTGAATAATAAATAATAGTGGAATACCTCTCTTCACACTACAACTCTTTCTTGAATGGATAATACACTAAAGCACAATATATATAACTAACCAATGATAAACAATTTGAGCTATATGTTATATATGATCTCTTGAATATATATATAACCAATCTTCACAATGATAAAAACAATTGCTCGGTCGACCAAAACATGAGGGGAGAAGACCACATTCATACGTGGCCATTACAAGAGCCGTTTGGAGTCATTATGAGCTTAATGGCGGTCAGTCATGCATTTAATCACAGTCGATTGTTCAACTCATTTGAAGATATAAAAACCATTCCATGACTGTGGTGTTCGGCCTTGAATTTCTCTCTCGTGGTTGACCGTGATGCTCGACCGTGGAGTTGGTTCTATGATAAAAAGATAACTTTAGAACATATGAAAGAAACAACTCTTAATCATATGGTACATATAAAACACTTGTTTAAGACCACGATCACATAACTTTAGACAAACATGTGATTTCATAAGACATCATTTTTTAATTACAAAACACTTTCAAATAACCGGAATGGGTTACCGTGGTTCATACAATTCATCTTAAAAACATGACCACATGACTTTGAGAAATATGTGATTTTTGTAAGATGACATTTAGAATCACAAAAAAAAAATCATCTATCGACTCATTTTTCGACGTTACAACTTTGACTACTTGACATTTAATTCGAGACAACGTCAGAGGTATTGGGGGTTCAAAGATAGAATTAAAATTATGTTTATCATTTTTAAAACATGCAATGCAATCAATAAGGTTGTAGAGATCATTTAACAACTAAAGCTCAGTTAATATCAAACGAGAGATACATGCATTGCTTGACTAACTCATAATCACAGACGATCTTGGTCTCTTCTTGATTCTTGATTTTTGATCCTCACTTGTGTAGCTTACATCGCTTGATTAGCTAACTAAATTATTAATGATACCCTACCTCTATTAGGTCTTGATAACAACATCTATAGCTCGTTATTGATTCATGATCTTCACATCCCAAGTGCAGCCATTTTGATCAGAATTCATTACTTGATATTCTAGCTCAACCCTTAAATATACTTTGTCTCCATTGTGTGTTGGTTTTAATGTCTTTTAGAGCATTTCTTGATAACGATCTTTGTACTCCCTTTAGTCTTGAACTTAACTAGTTTTTCTCATTCATTTGTTGAGCACCCCATACTTTCTTGATCATATATTTGATTAGCCTTTAGTATGTGTAAGGTACAAGAGAGAGAGACTTAAGAATAATTGCCTAATTAAAAATTTAATCAAGACAATCTATTATTAAGAAATCTAATCAAGTCCATTTAACAAATTTTATGGCATTATGCAATATATTACAAGATAAGTTTCTTTTTTTTGGTTAGGTACAAGATAAGTTTCTTATATTAAGGGTGCAATCAATTAGAAGTTTGAAAACTAGTTTAGGCCAATTATTAAACACCTAAGGGATTATGCAAGAGGGTTGAGTACAGTTTAATAAATAAACGAAGATAAGTAAAAAACGATGTGTAAAGAGATAAGGGATAGAAGATACACAATATTTTATAGAGGTTCGGTTTCCCTACATCCATTACCTGAGGTAGCCACCGTAGGATTTTAAGCTTCTCCCTTAAGCTTCTCATTCTATTAACGGTGGAAAATAAAACCGATACAAGGTGGTTTTGTTGAGATCAACCTAAACAGGATTTTTTACAGGGCTCAATCTCGAAACCTACTCATGATTGTTGACATGCCTAATCACGAAACCTAGGCGTGATTTTGTATGAGCTTAATCACGAAACCTGACTGAGAATTTGACATACTCCATCTCAACCCCTAATCATATTTTTACAAGGCTCAGTCTCAACCTCTAAACACCCTCTTATCTAATCTAAATCAAGAGCTAAACACTTGGTGTTTGGTTGAGTATTAAAATGAAGAATAAAATACTCCTAAAGAGTAGATAATATCATGAGTAGACTGAACAATGATGATCTATGAAAATCTCCTTCTTAAGTGGATTGAACTTTGATGATCTTTTACTAACAATGATGATTTTTTTTGAACTTCTTTTTGTGAAGTGGGACAACAACAAGATCCGGTCACCAAAGACTTTCTCCAGATGAGACCCCCACATCACATACTTAATATGGGTTTCAAGCAGATATTGCACGATATTATCCTTCCACGCGTTTGGGAAGGCCATGTGTACACCTTGGTTATAGTGAGTGGTTTAAAGAAACTAGCCCATATTTCTTAGAAGGCAACCCTCTCTTTCACACTCACATAGGTGATTTTCAAAACACATCTACTCACAGTAGACTCCCCCTCTTGGGGGTTTAAAACCATTAGGATCTATGTAGCTCATCCTCAACATGTTCCAGTGACTTCATCAAGTCCTTCTCAGTAGGACCACCTTAACGAGGCTATGAACTTATTAAAAGTAAGACTCAACCTTTGTTTATAAGTCGGTGAATTCATCAAGTTTGTCTCACTAGGAACGCCAACTTAGGCTATGAACCCATTAAGTGCAACCTTTCGATTAATAGTTAGTGAATTCATCAAGTCCATCTCACTAGAACCACCAACTTAGGCTATAAACTCATTAGGAGTAACACTTAAGCTTTTAATTAATAGTCGATGTATATATCAAGACCGTCTCACTAGGACCGCCCACTTAGGATATAAATTCATTAAGTGTATGCACTCATCCTACTTGCACTATGGTGTGCCATAGGGATGGGAAAGAAGTGCACTGAACCATCTCTCATTTAGTCTAAGGGCTTTAGCCCCATCCCCTAGACTTCTCCAGGACTACTCTCCTGGTCAAGCCTTTTGTAAATGGATTAGTAAGATTATTTTCTAATATTACAAAATCTAAGGCTATCCTACCATTACTCATTAACTGTCTCACCGAGGCAAATCTGATGCAAATATGTCTCTGTTTACCATTATAGACGTTATTATGAGTGTCACTGATTGCTGCGTGCGAACCATATGGAAGAGAAATACAACTCTTCCATATAAGGAAAACACATATCCACTAATGGAGCTCACTTTATCATTATTAGAGATCTAGTTTGCATCACAATATCCCTAACAGCAGGGAACTTGTTAAAATGCAGACCCAGATCCATAGTACCTCTAAGATACCTTAGTAATTGACAAAGTACATTTTAATAATCATTATTAGGGTTATATGTATAGCGACCGAGTCTACTTACTACGTAGGCACACTTCCTATGATCTTAGTGTATTCATCTTGTGAAACAACATCTCCACTGTTTTTGCTCAGATGAATGCTGGAATTATAAGGAGTTCTTATAGGTGCAAAGTCAAAGGATGTTGAATCAATTTTTTTTTACATTGTGAGACTGGTTAAAGAATATCACACTCCCCTTCTGAATAATCTTAACTCCTAAGATAACATCCGCTTCTCCCGTATCTTTTATCTCAAACTTTGAAGATAGGAAGTCCTTAGTCTCATTAATCACTTGCATATTTGTTCTGAATATGAGCATGCCATCTACATGGAGATATTTGATCACACGCTCTGATCCTGTTACTTTAGAGTTAACACGGGAATCAAAAGTATTGACTAAAAATTCATCTTTAACCAAAGTGCTACCTATTTTTTGTACCATTTTAGACTGTCTGTTTCAAGGCATACAATGATTTTATAAGTTTACAAAATTTACAACCTTTAATAGGTACTACAAATCCTTCAGGTTGACCCATATAGACCTCTTTTCAAAACACAGTTTTAACATCAATCTAATGTATAACTAAGTTATGGATAACAACTAAGACGATAAGATTCTTATTATAGCAATTTTGGTCATGGGGAAATAGGTTTTAAAGTAGTATAAGTCTTTCTTTTGGGTAAACCCTCTAGTAGTAGTCTAGCTTTAAGTTTTTCTATTGAACCATCAGGTCTTAATTGTTTCTTAAAAGTCCATTTCTATTAATATTTTTACTACCCATAGGCAAATTGGTCAAGTCCCATGAGTGGTTTGACATTATAGATTCTAGTTCACTATTGATGGCTTATCTCCAGAATCTAGAATCTGCTGATCGCATAGCTTCAACAAACTTTCTAGGGTCTTCCTCAATAAGGAAGCATGCCACTATCTCTTAATTTAGCATATTTAATGGGAAACCTTCAGTGATGATCAAGGTGATAAAGTCTGGTCTAAAACTGGACCCTATCCTACGTTACATACTCTTTCTAGGTTCATTATCGGTGATAGTATCAAAACTAGGGGATGGAAAATTAGGAGAAGCATTATCACTAGCATGCAAATCCGTAATAGCAGGTGCAGAAGAAGACGAATCATTAACATTATTATTTAAAGGAAAAATATTCTCAAAAAATTCTGCATCCCTAGATTCACAGATTGAGTTATCATCTAAAGACATAAATCTATAAGCAACACTATTTTGAGCATATCCAATAAATATAAAATCTACAGTTTTAGGTTCAAGTTTGTTTTCTTAAAGTCGAGTAGGCCAACTTTGGCCAACACCCCCCACTCTTAAGTATATTAGGTTAGGTAAATACGTTTTCAGAACTCATAAGGGTTTTTATCTAGGCTCTTACGGGGTAACCTGTTTAACACAAAACACATTGATAGGACAGCTTCCCCACACATGTTGTTAGGCAACCCTGAACTTATTAACATAACATACATCAATTATTCAACTGACACATTCTTTCTTTTAGCTATGCCTTTTTTTGGGTGTATAGGGGGCACTAAGTTCATGTATTGTTCCATTAGTTTCACATAACTCTTTAAGGAAGGTGACACTATCTTCGCCGCCCCTATCGAAGTAAGTCTTTTGATTTTTATATCAAGTTGATTTTTTTACTTCATCTTTATATTTTAAAAACATATGTTCTGCTTCATCTTCAGATTTAAGGAGGTATACTATAGTGTACCAAAGAATAGTCATCTACAAATAAAATATAATACATTTTTTCTCCTCTACTAGCAGTAAATTTAAAATTGGCTAAGTCAGAATGAAGTAGTTCTAAGAGCTTGGTCTCTGTGGTGGTTACGGTTTTAAAAGGGTTTTTAGTATATTTAGCATCTACACATGTTTAAAATTTAAGAAAATCATCAATTTTGCTAGTAGGTATGAGTCCTAAATAATTTAACCTTTTAATAGAGTTGACATTTACATGTCCTAGTCTACTATGCCATATATTTATAGACTCAAAGATAAAAACATAAGTAGATGCATTATTATCAAAATCAATAACATTGTCAAATACAAAGAGTCCTCAAATATGTAGCCATTCCCAACTAATTCTTCAATCCTAGTGATAACTATTTTCACCCTCCCTCAAAAACAAGTTTTAGTCCAACCATATTAAGAAGGAATCACGGTACATAATTTTTACGAAGGAAGGGGACATAAAAAACATCACTAAGAGAAACAAATATTCCAGAAGTTAGTTTCAGAAAAACCTTTCCTTTTCAGAGGACTCCAACGACAGTTGAGTTTCTCATGTAGGCGCATTCTCCATGAACCACCTTCTTGAACTTCGATAATAGTTCTAGGTTGGAGTAGAAGTGACTTGAAGCTCCTGTATCAGAATCCACTCCATCTTGTTTTCCACCAGATTTGTCTCAACCATCACCGTAATGATTAACTCGTCAACTTCCGTCAGATTTGTACGAGGCTGGTTTCCATGTTTGTTTTTATCCTTCCATTGATAAGTGTTATGACCTTCTTTCCCAAAGACTCAACACAAAACCTTGAGCTTCTCAACTCCTCCAACTAGCTTGAGGTTACTTTTACCTGGTTGGATTTTCCCTTGGCTTTGTTTTTCCTGCTTCCAGATTTTTTTTTGCTCTAACCCTACTGGTGGATTTTTTTTCCCTTTACCCTTGAACCTTCTTGCTTAGCCTTTCTAGAATTATCAACCTAATTAGCTTTAAAGGAATTAAAAGGTAAATAGTCACGCTTATTCTTTTAGCAATTCACCCTCTTGGTACGTATATGACTAATGAGCTCTTGTGTCATGTTCCTCTTCTTAGGTTTGAGATGACTTCTATAGTCACTCCAAGAGGGTGAATACATTTCACATCTTCATACCTTTGGATAAGACTGCGACATATTGGTTCTCGTACTCGTGAACTTGCTCCATGATTGGTTTTTGATCAATGATCATGAACTTGGTCCAGTTATTAGTCACGTACTTCGTCAAAACAACATCATCGACTCAATACTTAGCGACCAGAGTCTCCCAGAGTGATTTGGAAGATTGTTCAACGATAAACAGATCGAACATTGAGTCCTTCGTATGGTTCAGAATGGTGCCCCTAACGAACATGTTATCTTTTTGATATTTTAAAAGAGTAGTGTCGAAATTTTTATCTACAACCTTGTTAATAGTAGGAGGATCTAAGATGAGAGGATCAGTAAGAAAAACACTATCAGAATCTAATAGTTCGAAAAAGATTATCAATTTTTTGGACCAACGTTTAAAGTTTGAACCATCGAGGGGTTTGGGTTTTGACAAATCAAGAGATATTTCACATTGATTCCAAAAACAACCATTATAAAAAAAAATAGGAAATCGTTTTTTAATTGTTAAATAATAATGGAGTAATATATAAATAAAAACACAATATAATTTAAGTAATAAAACTAAAACAAAATATGGTTTTAGTAGCATGGTGAACCACTGCCTTAAAAACGATTTGCGGTGAAACAGGGTGCTAAACCGTGTTCATTGGCCATTTCCCAAGGTATGACTACTACTCCTCTGTCTAGAGTGCACTCTCTAAACAAGGGTTGGAATACTTCTCAAACTGCCTAGAAAAGACCCTTTAGAAAACCATAGATTTTTTTAGGAGAAGAGAGTTATCCGAGAGGTTTTTTGTGTCTGAAATGGAATAGGAGCATGGTGTTTATTATAACTACTAAATGACAAGTATTTGAGTGTTGCATTTACACCAGACGAGGTTATTCTTCCATCAGATTACCACAAAATTGTAGGGACAAAGCAATAACTATTGTAACAGCCATAACAACAATCATGGATAGGGGAATCATCAGCTATTATTAGAAACGTCCACCATTAACACCAGACTAATTTTGAACTTTGAATCCCCTCTTAGATGATAGTATAAATAGCTCCGCATCCACCAGAATCGACATACGATTCATGCCACGCCTCCGCCGCCGGTGCCAGGTGGGTGGGTGGTGGTGGTGCGCGTGTAGGGATAATCTCATATCCTCATAACTGAACACTTTTGAATATAAGTAAAGGTTTTTAGTATAAAAGCTAAATTTTTCCTCCTCCTATGCAGGACAAAAGTAGAATATTAAAAGTCACCTCCTCCTATGTGGGACAAAAGTAGAATACTAAAGTCACAAGATAAAACTTATACTTTTTCCAAGAAAGGCATGAAAAAACTAAAAGATCTCCTTAAAGATCATTATAAATACAACAACCCCATAGTTTTTTATATGTGAAAAAATAATAAAGGAATGCAGATTGGTGACTTGTGTGGTGCATATTAGTGTGCTTCAGCATGCATTTGTGCACCCAACCTTACTCTCAGGGCCGATCCTGGTTGTATGAGGGAGAAACGGGCGCTTAGGGCCCTCGATTTTTTGATGTTTTTAGAGGCCCCCATCATCTAAATGTATTATGTGTGTGTGTGTATATATATATATATCCCTGTTTTAAATAATTAAACAACAATAGTAATATTAGTTTGGTGGTAATGTTGCTTGTGTTATTTCATGGGGTCAAGAGTTTGAATCATTCTAGTCGTAATTATATATGTATTTATGTAGAGGACCACATTTTATGAGTTTGTTTTGGGTCCCTAAAATGTCAAGACCGACCCTTCTTCCTCCTACATCTAAAATTCATAAGGAAAGATTGAGAATATACTTGTAAATAGTTAGGTTTGGTTCATCGGGTTATTTTAACTTTTTGGAACATTTTTTTAGTTGGTAAAAATATTAACATAATAAGTTACCACCGTGCTTAAATCGATCTTAAATATCAGATAAATTAAGTTATTTTTCCATCAATTTATATTGGTTCGGGAACTTTCTATTTTTACCCTATTTCCAATTTATTTATTTTTTTGTCAATATACCCTATTTCCAATATCTCTACTAAAAGAAATGTCTAATTATTTTTCAAGATAATCGAGTCCTCTAATTCAGTGATCATCTTAGAAGATATTAAAATACTAGTCCAAATAGCTTCCGTTTGTAAAGTAAAATAAAAATATAAAAGACGCGTATTCATATAACTGTAATTAAAGTTACAACCAGATTATTAAGGCTTATACACGTTCTCTATTTTTATTGGTGTTCTAACCTTTCTTTTGAACTACGTTGTATGATTTTGTCCGGGGCGAATTGACTAATCATGTTTACTGCTAAGAAACCTCACCCAAAGCAAACTCATAGCCACAAAGAAAGGTGGTAGAAGCATTGACAAATGAATTACCTATGATAGGCAATGACCCCACAATCTAGTCAGCCTATGGGTGATAATAGCAAAAGATTGCCATCAAGATTGAAGCTATGCCCATGGGTGTGGTGTAGCCATACTTTTTCATCATAAAGCTTTAGAAAGGTTGCAAAGGGGATATACACCCACATATACATTGCTATCAAGATTCAAGCTAATATACCACTTTTTTGCATATTGAAAGCAAATTATAAATATAAAGTAAAAAAATGATCCGAAGAAAAGATAATCAAATTGGGCATGAGTGCTTTTATGTCACATTCATTCTTGCTTTTCTTGATAATGTGCTTATTCTTGTCCTTCCACCACTCATACTTATGGACCAAGGATCAAGCATCTAGGGGTTCCAACTCCAACATATCTTCATATGCTTAAATTCTTTAAATTTTTATAATATTATTTGATAGTAGAAAGTATTTTATTAAATCTGACAAAGATTACAATGAAATTATGTTACATTATACAAAAATAATCTTATAACATACTTTCTTCGTTTTTAAAAAATTGTCACATTTGAGATCGATAGTTGGCCTAGTGGTTAGGTTACTTCGCAGATACCAAGAGGTCCTGGAATCGAATCTCATTGGAGTCAAAATGACTCTGAGTCCAAAGTGGCTCTCTCACGTATTCAAAAAAAAAAAATTGTCACATTTGTTTTTCACATAAACTAAAAAATATCATTTATTATCAATGTGATTACTAAAATACCCTTCATAAAGTGTCTAATATTTACAATATTAATTAAGAATATATATTATAATATTTAATTAGGGGTAAAATTTGTATATAGAAAAAAAAGTCTTAATTTTCAAAAGTGGATCTTCTAGAAACAACTATTTTTAATACAGTGACTACCTTTTGGGAACGGAGAGAGTATTGTTTTATAGGTAACATCACTACAAATAAAACAATAAGCGATACTTCACAACTACAAATTAAAACCATGCAAACGGATAAACACAACCACGAACAAAAGTTGATCGATATTCATAATTTAAAAATAATTATATATACAGAGGCGGGTCTAGAATCGTTTTTCTCGGAGAAAGGGGCCAAAAAAGTAATGGAGGTTTAGTGCGGAGGGGCGTATTTTTTCTTTTAGAATAATTTTAGACTTGGGGAGAATTTTTTACTTGGGGGCGCAAAGTTATTTTTGTAAGGATATTTTGTTAAAAAAATCAAACATATTATAATTGGGTGGGGTGGCGTCCGCCCCCTCCTCCCCTAGATCAACATATGCACAGTGGAGTACGCCAAGATTTTTTTGATACGTGGTTGGTTCGGACCAATTTGTTTGCACTACGACTAATTTTAAGAAAATATGCACACCTCCCCATGCATACCTTAGTAAACAAGAACTAGTTTTCCATGTTCATGGAGAAGATACGAACCTTGTACCTCTTACTTTATATTTTGTAAGGATGAAAAAATAGTAAGGTTTTGACTAGTTGGACTAACTCAACTTGGTTAAGTCAATATTTTTGGCTTAAAGAAGAAGATTTTTTTTTTTATTACATATATAAAATAACTCATTGATGATAGGAAAAAATAGTATACGTATATTTAAATTAAAAAAACGATTAAAATGACTTATTTTAGTAAATTAATTACTTTTTTACCCATTTCTACACTTTTAGGAAACTAAGAAAAGTATTTAGTAGTTTAATATAAAATCTATGGTAGGGGTGGAAATCGGTCGGATCGGATAAGCGTTTGTTCGGAAATCTCCAAAAAAAAACTCGGAATAGCAAAATACGATCCAACCAATTCAAAAAAATTGGAATTCAAAATTTCATTTCGGTTACAGAACACTGGAAATTTTTGGAATTTCAGAAATTTCGGAAATCCTATATTTTATTAGTTTAAATTTTTTTTGAAAATATTTGGTATATTTTTTTTCCAGAAATTTAGGAAAGCTTGAAATTTTATATCCATTACCATTCATAGAAGTTAAAATATGATAGTAAAAGTTAAAAAACGAATAAAGTAAAAATATACAAATGAAACTTTTAAACATGAAAAATATTATTATAAGTTTAGATTGAACCTTCAAATTCAATATGATGTAAATATATTGAGTTATATTGTTAAAACTGAAATTTCAACCGTTCTAAATTTTTAAATACTCAAATATTTATTAGGTAAGATTCATCATCTGAAGTTTAATGACCAAGATTTTTATTTTAAACAACTTACTAGCAAAAACTTCATTTTCCTGCAATAAAGTCTAAACACCTACCTGCAAAATAAGCAGATAGTGGTACATATTACAATACATAATTTTCGAAAAACAATATAAATTACATTACGAAAGTCTCGTTCACACACGATAATGGCTAAATGTACCAATCATCGAGAAATCTTTCAGTAGGTGAAGACTTGCATGCAAGATCCTATAAAAAAACTAAATTAGTTTCATGTTATCACAAAATATTGAATTCGTTGATAAAGAAAAAATCATTAAAAAGAATATATATTCCACAATAAATTTAATTTTTAAACACATTTTAGTTACACAACCTTGCGTGTTTGAAAGAGAAAAAATTTCCAACTTATAAAAATCTGGCCCTAAATTCTTGGGTTTAGAATTTATTTAGAATTTGTTTAGGTTATTACCTATATATATGTGTGTGTAAATATTTTTTAGTCTACAAATATATATTACTTTATATATAAATATTTTGAAATATATAAACAAAATTCAGGAAAAAAAATCGGAAAAATAATTAGAGAAAAGCATAAACGAATCGGAAATTGATTTCGAATCGGAAATTGATTTCGAATCGGAAATCGAAAATTCCAAAATTTTAAAATGTAATTCCAATACAGAAAAAGTCGAAAAAACCAGAAATCAGAAATTCAAAAATCAGAATATAAAAAATCAATTCCAAATATAAATTTTTCGAATTGGGCGAAGTCACAAAATATTATTTCTGAAGAAAGATTATGCGGCATGGCCTTGTTTTTTTGTTTTTTTGTTTTGTTTTTTGTCAAAGCATAGCCTTGCATTTATATATGAGGAATCTATAAATAAGGATTTTAAATTTAAAAATGTAATTTCTTAAAACTTAATTAATATTAATATAATATAAAAGATTTTTTTATTAAAAATATTTGACTTACTTACTTTTATACCTTTTTTTGATTGAAAAAAAGAAAGTAATAGATTTTTTATTTTTATTTTTTAAATTTACTTCATTATTGTAATACCCGTTGGGCACGTACTTAATTAATGTATGTACCTTTCTTTTTGTAAATTAACTTGTTGGATACGTACCAATAATTGTTAACTCCAATTCATTCTACACCACGTATAACATTCTATCTAGGTATGTACTCACGTTGGTATGCTTGTTGAGGTACTTGCTTAGGTTATAATTCTATCTAGGTACGTACCTATTTTATATAATTGCATTATAAGTCCTACTAGCATTTGGGTATAAACACAACTAGTTTTTGTCCAATTAAGGTCTTTTGTCTATGTCATGGTCCATGTCCGTGATGAGTACATGCCCAAAGGTACCAGTTCCCAAATAAGTGTAAAATCATCAGCTTCATACAAAACCAAACCTATAAGAATTCACACCATATCCACAAAGGCTATTGACTACGTACCCATACAGATCCAATAGCTACATACATATACAGATCCACTGGGTACGTACCCATAAAGATCCATATCCATGCCATATAAACAACCAGGGTACGTATACATCCAGATCCATACCCATGTCATACAGACGAGTTTGGTACGTACCCATACAAATCCCTACCCAATTTTTGGACCCAAAACAAATTTGGGTACGTACCAAACTTGTATCTTATAGGTACATACCCATGACATAAATATATTTTCTAAACACGTGAAAATTAACAAATTGAAGAAGTATTGTTTTGAAGGAAAAGTTATGGGTTTGTAAGTTAGCACTACATATCCCTAAAACATATCTATCATCTCCACATGGCATCACTTCTCATACGGTAATATCCTTCCAAACACAACAGTTAGACCATCTGCAGGAGTTGTGCCAAATGGATATTTACTACAAAACAATTCAAAAAATTCATTATAAGACCCACAAAACTCCAGATGACTTCACCTCTCATACGTTAAAAGCCTCCCAACGGTCATAAAATGTCCATTCTCGTATAGTATTTTGAAAAATTGTAAAAGTGATGAGATTAGGTTAAAAATAATTCAATCTTTTAGCTTAATTTGGGTTCTTCGCCTAGGCATCTTGATGATGGTAGATAATGGTTCACGAGTGGCGACGATTTTCTTGGTGCTAAGAGCGGCTTGTGCAGGAGAGCATTTTCTTATGTAGGAGAGCAGCTTGATACATGAGATCGGCTTGAGAGAGAGAGAGAGAGAGAGAGAGAGAGAGAGAGAGAGAGAGAGAGAGAGAGAGAGAGAGAGAGAGAGAGAGAGAGATAACAATGAACTGAGATAGAAAAGAATAGGTTATAGGTAAAAAAATATCTTATATAGTTCTTTTTGGATTTTACAATATTCACCGTGACGAATGTGGAGAGTGAAGAGTAACGAAGGACCCTTTTATTATAAACACATGTTTGGGTCTTTATATTCCTATCAGGGACGGATCCAAAGGTTAAATTGAGGGAGGACTTAAAATATTTGAAAGTCAAGGGGTTAATGCTTCCAAAAAAATTTAAGGTAAAGAAAATGATACATAAACACATAACTAGTAATGTCAAAATGCAAATATGAAAATCCAACACAATTACGTTACTCGTCTCTTTAATTGATGAACTTTACATGTTCCTAGTTACCCGTAATATATGTAGACCAACACCATTATATACATTTAATTTATATAGTATCATCGGTATTATATTAATATACCATATATTATATTAATATTCTAATTTATAAATATAAGGAATAAATCATCTATAAAAATTATATTATTATAATGTTATCGGAGTAATGTAAATAATAAATTACTAAGCAATACTATCATCAACTCAAAATAGAGACTTGTATGAAAGAATTGTAATATTTAATACATCGGTTTTATAAAAATTGACAAATTTATAACTTGATTCTATCGTACGTTTTGCATGAATTATTTTAGAGTCAAAATCGTTTTTCAATTAAAATTTAAATATTTGTAATAATTATTAAAAAATATTTTGACATCTAAAAACACTAAATGATTTTTTTAATAATCACATATCTAGTACTTTTTCTAGAAGTGATTTTAAAGGTATAAAGTATTTTTAGGCATCTAAAGTCACTTCAAGTAATTATTTTAAAATGAAATCCCAAATGAACCCCTAGTATATTAAAGAACAAGGTTTATTTAATAATGTTAATATATAATAATAAATTTTAAGTCTTATTCTTATTATTTTAGATTGACTATTAAGCTATAGTAATTTATGTGTTCTTTAAATCATGCACGTGTTACATAAATTTCAAATAAAGGTTAATTATTTTCGGGTTAAAATTACATTAATGTATTTTAAGATTTATGGGCTCAGAGAAGATTTTAACCTGGCTTTAGAGGGATCTGCCTCTGATTCCTATCATAAATTTGAAATAGTATAATATAATTCAACATAAATTTACAAGTTTTTATTATAAAGATCCTGAATTTGGATTATATATTGTTTTTGTTTTCGCCAAAATAAAACATTAGAGGTCCTGAGATTGAATCTCATTGGAGTCATTTACTTTGAGTCTAAATGGTTCTCTCATGTATTAAAAAAAACAAAATATTAGTATTTTGTTAGGTGACAAAAGTAGAGAGATAATGTATATTTTAGGCAATTGACATTTTCAGGAGTTCGGGACTCCTCTTTGTTGCTAAAACAAGCTTCTTCTAGTCCTACATTTCATACAAAATCTAGGTAGCTAGCTATCAACTTCTTGTCTTCAGTTTCAAAAGGAAAAATCAAAACAAACAATATATATTTAAAAATTAAGACAATATTATTATCCAAAAATAGTTGCTCCCCACTTTTTCATCCAAGTTAGTATATCAGAATATTTACGTATTCCCGTACTCACTCATTCATGTGATTATTGCTATCAGATTTTGTGCCACTAGATCTTTCAAATCCAAAGACTCCATCTCTACAAATAACGTTCATATACTTTGTAATTCCATCATCATAAACTCATAATATAAAGAATTTAGTTCATGTCGTATGAACAGAATCAGCGGTGCAAATACCTGCCTATTCTAAACAAAGCATTTTAATGAATTTTCTTTTATTCATAATTTGAATGGAGAATATTTTCCTAACGGATTTTGGAATCTCTTCTCAACACCTAATTATATTCTCATGAACAGTAATATACACTACCTAAAATCATACCATGGCATGAATTGGTTGATTATATATAATTAATCTATTTATTTCTTAATCTAATTAACGATTTGTTACCAACCAATTCACGTCTCATTATTAGGCGGTATTTAGATGGTATATATCATTAATAGCTACATATCTTATCCAAAGAAATCTTACATATAAATTGAAGGTATTCAACTGAAATGTCATTCAGATGTCGACAAGTCAATCGGAGATACACTCGTTTCTTTTTCTTTTAGCTTTTCTTTTAAGAGAGAGTAAATTAATAATAGTAATAATCAGCCAATCATAAGGATAAATAAATTACATGTAAAAAATCGTTAATAAAATTGAGAAAAAATAAAATCATAACCTATACAAAATATTATTAAATTTATCTTTGATATTAGTTATGAAGCCACAGTTTCTTCTAATACAATTAAATCTCGATAAATGAATGTTTGATAAATAAATAACCTCGACAAATGAATAATTTTCTTCAATCCCGACTTGGGCTAAGGGGCTAAATGAATAACCTCGCTAAATGTATTAATAAATAATTTTTTTGAAATCCTTAAAAACACTATGTAAATATAAATATAAAATAGGGTCTTGGAGACTATTTTCCTGCCACAAAGAAACTAGTAGGAATCTTACTTCTTTAAAGGGACCTCAAAGATGACCAAATACTAAAATACCCTTACAAACACTAAAAGCCAAAAAAACTGATGTCACTATTCATCTTCTCTCTCCACTGCCCACCTACCTCCGACCACCGATCTCCGACCACCGGAAAAAAAATTGATGAGTTTCAAAAAATGATGAGTACTCATCAAAAAACGATGAGTATTCAAATAAAATTGATGAGTATTATAAAAAAAGATGAGTATTAACAAAAAAAGATGAGTATTAACAAAAAAAGATGAGTATTAGCAAAAAAATGCTGAATATTATTAAAAAAATGCTACAAAATACAGGATTTCTTTTTTACATCAAATTATTACAACTATTTACAATAAAAATGGAAAAACCAAAACTAGTTTGACCAAGACAAAACCAGAACTAAAAAAATATACAACCTAGCTACCTACTCATTATGAACTAATAAAAAATATTCTAACTATCCTCGTTTGACCAGATCTGAAAAAGAAAAAAAACTAAAATGCGAACAGAAAATGGAGCTCTGCAAAACCATGGCTGTGTTGGTGCGAAAATGGAGCTCCACCTCCGCAGCGAGCTTTACCCCCGCAACTTCGTTCTTACCTTGTTCGAGATATTCATCTGCTAGAACGAGAAAGAGACGACAAAGTAGGAACGAACGGAGATCCAGGCAGCAGATCTCGTCTCTGGTGCAGCAGATCGGAACACAGCATCGTCGCCTGGCTTGGTGGTTCACGAACGGAGCTTGCTGGATCTAGTCGCCTGCGTGTAGCAGAAGGAATGGTGGTGGTGCTTGGCAGTCTTTGCCAGAAACGTGAAGACAGATTCACTGCCATGGAGAAGACGAAGCTCCTGCGCGAGAGCCTCGAAGAAGAAGAAGAAGAAGAAGAGCAGCAGTAGTCGTTGCAGTGGTGGTGGTACTCGCTGGAAAATAGATGGGTTTGTTGAGAGAGGAGAGAGGTTACTGGAAGCAGCAGGAGAGAGAAAGAATGTGACGGGAAATGATTTTTGGGATTTAAAAAAACAAAATTTAGTATATATATATAGTGGGGAAAAAATAAAAAGGGGTAGGAATGTAATTGGGAATTTAGCCTATAGTGTGAAAATCTTATTGAGATCCCTAATAAGAAGAACAAAATAAGGGCGTTGGGTTAGGTCTAGGGTGTGTGTGTTCAAGACCTCTTGGGTCAAAATCTCATGAAATTATTACCTAGTAGGTACATTTGTACATTACAATATGTAAAGTAATTATTCATAAAAAAATTTAAGAATGTGCAAAAATACTATCTAAATGAATAAAAATTCATTTATCAATAAATAAATAATCTCGCTAAACGAATATTTTTCCTGATCCCAAAAGTATTCATTCATAGAGATTTAACTGTATAAGAGAATTCTGATCACTAAAGTCATAATATATAATATATAGCAATGTCTTTCAAAATTATATAAAACAAAGAAAACAAGAAAAAAGAGAAAAATTTCTTTAGAACATGATATGCAATCTCCATATAGCTATTCTTGATGATTACACTGGTCACTCAATATTACAGTTTTCATTTTTAACGATCAACTTTCTAATGACCACTAAAGTGGCAGCTAAAACATACACATTCGCGACCAGTGGTGATCATTAGTTTTGTTTAAACAAAAAAAAATTAAAAATTGCAACAATCTCTTTACTATAATAGGTACCTAACTTTTAGCGACCACTAATAGGTCTCGTCAAAACTTTTACAGACCATCTGCATGGTCGGTAAAATACCTACCCAAAATATTGGTGGTTCAAATTTGCCTGCCTAATTTAAGAAATAAACTTTAGCAACCATTAGTTGGCTGCTAGAGGTCTCAACCTTTACCGACCACTTATTTGGTTGGTAAAATACCCACTTGAATTATTAGTGGTCCAAATTCCTGCCCAATTTTAGCAAATTTTTCTAGCGGCCATTTGCTTTATCTACAGTGACCACTAGGTGGTCTCTAGAGCTCTTGAACCTTATAAATCCAAGAATTGGTTTTAAAGTTCATTTACCTACTTTCCAACCCCTTCTTTTGATTAACTTTATTCCTCCCCTCCAACGATTACTCCCGTCGTTGATTGATTATGCCGTTCCGCCGATGACTCGTGTCGTTGATTGATTTTGCCGCCGTCGATTGATTTCGCCTCCTCCACCACGTATCCTCACCATTAACTTGTAAGTTTGTAACCTTTTCCCTGAATTGTAATTAGTTAAATTTTTCGTGTATGTATATGTTTGTGCGTGTGTATGTATGTATGTATGTATAATTATGTATATATATTAAGGAATTGTATATGATTTTTTTAGTTATATAGGAATTTATTGTCCCATTTTCGTGTTATATAGGGCACATAATGCAAGTTTGCCATAAGTCGGGGACGTATTGTCCCTGTTTCAGGTTATATAGGGACCATAGCAAGTTTTGCATAATTCAGGGACCTATTGTCCCTTTTTTGATTAATATAGGGACCATAGTGCAATTTTTGCATAAGTCAAGGACAATGTGTCCCATTTTCAAATACTATAGAGATCATAGTGCAATTTTTGCATAAGTCAGTGACCTATTGTCTCTGTTTTGCATACTAAAAGAACCGTAATGCAATTTTTTGCATAAGTCGGGGATCTGTTCTCCATGTTTCGCATAAAATAGGGACAATATTGAAATTTTATTAATTTGTATTTAATATAGTAACTATTAGTGCATTTTACGAATTATAGGGGCCTTTAATGTTATATTATGAAAGTTAAATGGTCCTTTAATGCAATATTTTAATAGCTATGTGCTTTTTGTGCAATTAATTTAGTATAGCCTATAGGGAATAAAATCACATCTTTACAAATTATAGGGACTTATTTGTAATATTTCAAAAGTTAAAAAAATAATTTGATAATAAACTAAAATTTATTTTATTTAAATAGAATAAAAAAAGTCAAATATTGTTTCTCCCGTAGGTTTTGAAATATAAACAGACTAGTCCTTAGGGTTTAAAATATTTAAAAATTAGTCTCTGGGGGTTTAAAAATTTTACAAATTAGTCCATCGGGTTTAGTATATTTACAAATTATTCCTTAGGGGTTAAAATGTTATTAAATTTGTCCATATGGTTTAATATATTTACAAATTAGTCTCTATGGTTTAAAATTATTTAAATATTAGTCCCTCGAGTTTATTAAACAAATTAGTCCCTAGTGTTTACAATATTTACACATTAGTCCCTACTATTCAATATATTTACAAAATAGTCCTTATGTTTTAAAATATTTACAAATTAGCCCTTAGTGTTTAAAACATTTAAAAATTAGTCCCTAGGGTTTAAAATATTAACAATTTAGTCCTTGAATATTTACTTGAGTGTTAGATTGTATGGTCAATGTAATGCCTCGTGGACACACAGAGATGGTGAGAGACGGGACCCATCATAGGGTCCTACTAGTCTAGTTTCTGGTTGTAACAACAAAGGTAATGTAACTTGTTATTTATTCATTTAACGAGCATATGTATTTTTTTTATTTTAACCTGATTATTTTACAGGGTAACAAATAAAGAAAGTTCATGGATTAAGCGTTCATTGATCGACGGAGAAGGCTAAGGAGAAATTTGGAGCTACTGGCTCTATTGGAGTCACACCATTTAAATCAGCCCTTAAATTTGAGGGTTTTATGCAGATGATTGACCCTAAATGTCGCAAGACGCAACAAATGTCGTCGCTAAATATCTTCCCCACTGGTGGACAGCAGCCGACACGTCAGACGAGTAATCCACGTACATGGCGATACTTAGAAATGAGCCTAATCTTGATATGACCCAGTCCCCCAGCGAAGTCCATCCCTCTGATTTAGTTTCCCACTTTGTTTGTATTAACACGGCTTTTTTTCTACTATCTAATTTTGTAAATTTTTTTGACTATTTAATTATTAATATATCTCTTTTTGTAATCAATTTTTGCATCTATTTAATTATATTTGTGTAATGTATTTTCTATTTTTTAAAATAAAAATCATTTACTAACCGCACAGGTGGTCGCTAGATAACATAACATTTAGCAACCGCAAAAGTGATTGCTAGATAAGGTAACCTTTGCGATAACCTATTAGTCGGTAATTACCACCAAGTGGTCTCTAGTTCGAGAAACTTTTACCGACCACTTGATGGTTACTAAACATCACCAAGTAGTCTTTGATTTGATAAATTTTACCAACCACCAAGTTGTGACTAAATGTTAAGCCTTTAGTGGCCACCTGGTGGTCGTTAAAGGCGGTGGTCGATAGTGATGACATGTGGTCAAAAAAAATATATCTCTAACAACCAAACATTGACGGCCACAAACGGTCGCTACAAGTATAAGTCTGTCTTTAGTGACCAATTTACAAGCCTCTAACGACCGCTTTGGTGGTCGCTAAAAACCTTACCTGTAGCGGTCATGAGGTGGGGTTTGCCACACTGGTGGTCTTTCAACCATAATTTTGTATATATATAGGTGATTCTTCCTCTCATTCCTTAATCTTGTAACAACACAAGAGTTAGTAAAGATAGACCATGACCGGTACTGGAAGGAGGCCAAGGAAGCCTTCACCTTGGGCCTTACCTAACTTAATAGTTTTAGGGCCTATTAATTATTTTTATATATAAAACACCTAACATTTTTTTATATAAAAAGGCCCATTATTGACCCAACCCAAAATAAAAGAAGATTAGACTTCTTTCTTTGTTTTAAAAAATCATTTAATTAAAGTATAACTTACTTTTTTGTTGATTAAGTCAATTTAATATATATATATATATATATATATATATACTAGGTATTGCCCGTGTCTGAAGCCACTTCGAACAATTTAAAATTCGAATGTAAATTTATATTTAAGAACACGATATATTCTTATAAAAACCCGTGCCTGAAAACACTCTAACAATATTAATTTACATAAATAAATATACACTGGATAAACAAAAATTCTTGAGATAAAAATAAATTTAAAAAATTTCAATAGCGACATAAATTATAAATCAATCAACCAAAATGTACTTTTATGTAATACAAAATAAAAATCTCAAATATTTGAGATGACATGAATACAAAATAGCCCATAACTACTAAATGTCTTTTTCTTGAATCTTTTCAATATTCTTATCACGTTTTTTGTGCATCCGTCTCATAACTCTACAAAACGTGGATATATTAACATACATATATCGCTCGATTTGGGGAACCGCGACAATAACCTGCATATTTGAAATATTGTAATTAAGTATGTATTACAAATATAAATCATATAACGGTATAACCTATGAGTAATTTTACCATGTGATTGTAGTCACATCTAGCCACACGTCTTCCTTTTTTCCAATCAGCATTCATAAGTTGCTTCCAATTCTACATATAATTCAAAATCATTATTTTGTAATAAGCTTTACTCACATTAAAGAAAAGTTTTATTTATTTCTTACTTGTGGTGATTTTAATCGATAAAATTCCACCTTGTCCCTTAATGTAACAATCACATTTTGCGATTGAAGGAACTGAACCTACAATTTGAATTCATAATTACACTTCAAAAATAATATACACAACCAAAATACGTAATGCGTATAAGATAGGTTAACTTACGGTTTCCATGAGATTTCTGTTAGCCTGAAAAAATAGTACTGTTTAGCAAAGAATTATACAAATAGTAAAATAAACACAAAAATTACTTACGGCACGACTCTTGTAGACAATCATTTTTTTAGTGTTAATAAAACCTGTGGAGTAGTAACAACATTGTATATTAGTTATTATATATTAACAAAATTTAAATATCATGTAATTACTAAATAGTTATCTTGAATGATTTAATCTTATCATATAAAAAGTGAAATTTAAGATAATGATAAATAGAACAATAAACTCTTATCTATTATTCAAATTTTTTAATTATTTGCCGTTATATATTAACCAACTTTAATACCTAAATGAAATTAAATATGTCTTAACAAAAGTTATTATTCATTAAAAACAGTAGCAAACTATTACAAACGGTTTATTCATCAATAGGTTGAATGGAGTAAGACAATGTTTTGATATGAGGTATATCATAAACACTTGATTAACTCTAAAAAACTCCCTAAACCTATTAGATCCAGACAATTCTATTAAGTACTAATCGGAAGTTGCTGGAAACATGTCGGCCATAATGGTGTCATACATCGTGGTTAATTCCACGTCATCAAGTAAACTTTCGAGTTCTGACAAACTGACCATCGTATTGAGTCGTGGAAGTATACTTGTCACAGGCCAATTAGATGGGAGCGTCGAAACAATCACGTATAACAAAGCGGGCAAATCTAAAGGATAGTTATCTCTCTTAAAGGCGTTATATCGTAATTCTTTTCTTTTTATGTGTGAGTACACGTCGTGTGTTATATTCATTGGTGCACCAACAAACTCATACCACCTAAGATAAGTTTCATAAACTTCGCCAGACTCATCAAAGACATCCAAAAACCATTATTACCCATTTTCAGTTTTTTAATAAGATATTTTTATATCACCCCCAAGAAGAAAAAGAGAGGATCACTTTCAAAGGATGAAAATATATTTCTGTTTAATATTCTATATACAGTAATGGACACAACATAGTTGATGTATTAAAGAAAACCATTACTCCCTCCGTCCCAAAAATAATGTCCACGTTACTAAATATGGTGTCCCAAAAATAATGTCCACTTACCATTTCAAGACAACTTTTTCTACTTTTTTCCTTTATTACCCCTACTTTTATTTTAATTTATAATTATTTAAATTATTATTTTATACTTGATTGCATTTTCCTAGGCATAGGAATAGGTGTGCATTATGACATTTATTAGGGGTATTTTTGTACATATAGGGTTCAATAATGACATTTCTTAATCTGTGTGAAAATGTTAAGTGGACATTATTTTTGGGACGGAGGGAGTATTACCCATTTTCAGCTTTTTAATAAGATATTTTTATATCACCCCCAAGAAGAAAAAGAGAGAATCACTTTCAAAGGATGAAAATATATTTCTGTTTAATATTCTATATACAGTAATATTACAACAGTAAATTTTAGTACTAAAACGCGAGACAATGTCTAAAACGCGAGCCAACGGTAAATTCTATATCACCCACTAACCTAATTCGTCAAAGCTTTTGTACTAAAACGCGAGCCAATTTTTAATCACGTAAATACCCCTAAATTTATCCTTAAGCATTTTGATTATACAATTTCTAGACTACTGTACGAAAATTTTAACTATTACAATTAAAAAATACTAAGCGAATATTAAGACAGTACATTTAAAGTTAAGTATTGAGAAGCTAAAAAGAAAGGAGAGTCTCTAAAACAGTTCATAGAATTCTTAATAAAAATAGTTTAATACAATTTCCTGAATATATGCGAAAATTTTAACTATTACAATTAAAAAATACTAAGAGAATATTACAACAGTACATTTAAATTTAAGTAGTGAGAAACTTAGTTCGAAGTTAAAACTAACCGAATATTAAAACTAAGAGAAAATTTTAACTATTACATTTAAAAAATACTAAGCGAAAATTAATACTAACCTTAGTTCGAAGTTATGCTTTGAGCAAAAGAAAGTGAGAAATTATTTTAATGAAAGAAAAGAAGTTGTTGGAATGTTTAGAAATGATTTTCGTTTCGTATTATATAGTTAAAAAATTGTTTTAGGAAAAGGAAACTAACTTAAATCAAGGAAAGTATCCTAGGATTAAACCTTCGAAATATTTTAGTAATGTTTTGACTAATATATTTGCTTAAAATAGTTTTAGGATATTTATATATAGATAACAAAATTTAAAAAAGGCAAATGGAAATGATATGAATGGTAAAATGCAGGAAAATTAAATATTTATTTGTCAGCTCCTTGATTTCGGCAACTCCTTGATTTCGGCTCCTTGATTTCGGCAGCTCCTTGTAAGGTTTCCTGAAATTAATATCAAATAGAATAATTATTCTAAGAAATTTTCTTTTATATAGTAAGAAAAAAAATCAATATTTCAATTAAAGTGCATATTCAAGAATAAAAGAAATTTACCAGATGACATTTTAACATATTTGATCATTTTAGTAATATCATCCTGAAAAGTAAAAAAAAAATTAATTAATTTATTAAAAATAATTAATTAAACATTGTCACGTAAATTTGCAAGACTTACCCTTTGATTTATCTTTTGTTGCATAATGCACTGTAATGATGAAAGAACTGAAGCGTGTGAATTGTTTGTAGGTCCCTGAAGATTTAATAATTGCAAATTAAGTCCCTATATTATGCAAAATAGCCTATATTCTATCAAAGAAATAGCAAAAAAGATGGGGCAAGTGAAGATTTTGAATATATGGAGGGACCACAGCTATTTGTAGGACCCTGAAGATTTAATAATTGCACTATAAGTCCCTATATTATGCAAAATAGCCTATAGTCTATCAAGGAAACAACAAATATTCACACAAACAGTAAAAAAGATGGCGCAGAAGAAGATTTTGAATATTTAGAGGGATTACAAAGTATTATTATAAATTTTTCTTTTTTTTCAATGGGGTAGAAATATTCTTTTGAAAACCTAGGGACTTATAGTGAATTGAGAATTACCTTTTAACAGAGAATTGAGAATTACCTTTTAATTCAGCTTCTACAATTAAATTAAAGAGATTAGCTGCAACAATAATCCCTTCTGGTGGAAAACCATCATGACCCATACTATCAAATGGTTGTTTAGAAAATTTAAAATGTAAATATATATGTGTATATATATATACAGATATAAAAAGAAATAATGAAATTTACCATGAGAAGTATAGTCCAAGTATCTAATAAAATATCACGTGCTACCCAACTCCATGTTTCTTCGTCAGTGTAATTAGTCATAAGGTCTTTAACTGCTTCACACATAAGTGCAGACAAAAGACTAATAGTTCCGTAAGGCCTACACATAGAATAAATATTATCAGAAATCCATATAGAATAAATTGCAATATTGGTCCCTGTTTTATGCGTAAAGTAGCAAATACATTAATATTTATTCTATTAAAATTGCAATAAATATTAATGTATTACGCAGGGTATTTGGCTATTTTGCATAATACAGGGATCAATGGTGCAATATCCAACACCATAACAAAATCCAACTCACAGTTTAAGGTACCTTTTCAGCCTTCAGCAAAACCATATCTAATAAGTTTTGAGAATTACACCGGGATATATATATTTCCTATCATTACTCAGCAATTGAAACAGGCTAAATTGCACCAAGGGTCCCTGTGTTATGTAAATCTGTCAAATAAACGCTTGTAAGACATCATAAGATTAGACTATCAAAGTTCGACAATATAATGAAAAGCTTTAAGTAAAGAACTAAAGAGATGAATTAGCATACCTCATTCCAGAGTCTAGATCAATGCCACTAAGCATCTGTGTAGATTGACACAGATCATCCTTTGCGGTGAAATAGGACCTACAATAAAATTAATTCAATTACAGGTCTTTGAAAATTACTTAATTATTCTCAATTATGATCACGGATATCATATACTTGATTCGGTCATTTGATCGAACATATTGAGAGAAGCTTACAATTGTGTGTGTTTTGGTTTCTTTGAAAAGAAAATAGCAGATTAGAGGCAATACGACTTGTGCTGCAATCACGTACAGGGAGGCCGATGCTTGTTGTGGTTATAGATGGAGGAAGGTAGTGATGGCCGATGCTCTGAGCCATGGAAACAGAGAGCAACAGTGATGGTCAAAACGCGGCGGTGATGGTTTTGGGGTGCCGCCGTGAATGGAAGCGATAACGACTAAAACAGAGAGCCAAGAAAAGAGGATCGGAGAAGGTAGAGCGGCGTCGTGGATTGAGACCGCCGATTGAGACCGCCGTGGATCGAGACCGCCATGGATAACGCCTCTTGAGTTCTGCTCTGTATGGTTGGGGATGGATAACGATTGGGGGTGGATTGATGGTGATAGTGATGTTGACTGAGGATGTTGATGGTGGCGGTAATGCTGATGTCGACGGAGGAGCTCTTCACCGGAAGGAGAGCTTTTCACGGAGTGAAATGTGTTTGAGACCAAGTGAATTTTAGGCCGTGAAATGTGAAATGTGTTTGAATTTTATGCTTTTGCTTCCGGTTTTAAATAGAGAATTGAGGATTGATGATGAAGGTGGTGTAGGTGGGGGCAGTGGTGGAGCTGATGATGTCGATGAGTGGTATCGGTCCTCAAGCGGCGATGGAGAGGAGAGGAGAGGAGGGGATAGAACGTGGGATGAGATTAGGTTTAAGATTTTGTGATGAGAATAGGGTTTTCTATTGTTTTTGGTAATTAAAAATAAAAATTAATAAGTAGGGCCAGAATCGATCCTGGCCACTACTTATGTTTTGCCAGAATCGATCCTGGCCACCACTTATGTTTTGCCAGAATCGATCCTGGCCACCACTTAAGTGGGTAAATCCGGACCGTAGGAAAAACTTCGAAATATAATATAGATATATATATATATATATATATATATATCATCTCTTTATTAGTAAAAAAATATTATATTTATATTTATATTTATTGAATTAATTTTTTTAAAATAATTATATTTATTATAAAAAAATTGGTAAATATTTTGATTTTTTTTTGAAGGGCCTTTTCTTTAAAGTTTACTTTTTAGACCTCCAAAATGTCATGACCGTTCTTGAGATAGACTCATATATATATATATATATATATATATATATATATATATATATATATATATATATATATATATATATATATATATATATGGGTGATTTATTAATAGAGTCCTTAGAGGTTGGACCATTGCCCATCAGGTCCAACCCACTACAAAAGACTCAATTGCACTCCTTTAACCGTTGACTGTCCCTTCAGTTACCATAACAAAATGCGCTGATTTCATGCAAAACTTATCAGACATCATTAATTTTAAAAAAACGCCAAAACAAAAATCAAAATCCGAACAACCCACCGTCTATCAAACCTTCAACCCACTAAACCCTAACCATCATTTCGATACACCACCAGAATAATAGAAAATGGCGAGGACGAAGATACCACAGCAAACCACCGCCGACGAAGGGCATCAAAGAACGAAGAAACTGAAATGACTAGGAAACCCGATGATGTAGGTGATTCTAGCGTAAAAAAAAGGAAAAGCAATTGAAAACAGCGACGATGATTTTGTAGAAGGTGTGTCGTTGAATACGGGTAAGAAGAGAAGCGAACGTGAAGATGGGAAAGGGAGGAAAACGGTTAATCAAGAGAGGAATAAAAAACCTGTTGGTGTTGAAGCCGAATCTGCAGAAGGTGGGAAGGGCAATACAAATATACAACCCGTTGATGAATGTCTTCAAGTATACTTTATGACTGTCCTTGTCTTTCGATGCGTACACGTACCATTTACACCCTGGTATATATAACAAAACACCAGATGGGTTAATGGACAAATATGGAGGTGGATATGAGTGAAATAATTAGAATTTGTTCTGTGTAGAACAATTCTTGCAAATGATGTTGGTGTGTGATATTAATATTGATGGGTAATTTGACTATAATGGTGGGTTATATATAAACAATAATGGTGGTGTGTGCGAGTAATACTAATGGGTTGTGTGACCAAACTGGTGGGTTACACACAAACATTTAAATAATACCAGTGGTGTGTACGTGTGTAATTGTTGGGTTACCTGCATTATATGATGGGTTGTATCTTATACTCGTTTATTATGCAACAAATATAAGCTCAGTACATATTACAACACGGGAGGATTACCAGATTCTTTTGAGTTTGTGAATAGACGAAGATGTATCTTCAACCGTGGAATACAATAACAATATTACTATAATTATTAGATATTATTAAGGGATATTATTTGATTAGCGATAAAATAGGAATCTGTTACTAATTTATATAATATTGTATAATATAAAAGTGGTAACTAATAAGGGTATCGATGGTATAATGAAAAAAAATGGACATTCATGGGGATGGAAAATTTCCTGGACTCTATAGAGGTGGAATGTTGGGTTTTTGGACTTATATATATATATATCCCTTACCATATAGGCATCAACATAATTAGTATTTCTATGATATCCATTAGCCACCGAGCTCAAGGAGTTCAAAATGGTTCCCTAAAATTCATTTCTATACTTCCAGATTTGCTAAGGAAAATAAGATGGCACTTCTCTTAAGATAATAATTTAATAGGAAAATCCCCAATGGTTAGACATATTCCAAAACCAGGTTCTACTCTAGTAGACATGTTGTTCCGAAAGATGAATTGCATAAGACTAACAAACCATGTAGACATAGTCGTTAGGCATGCAAACAATAAGTGTTCCACCGTTTAGTTTTCAATGCCATATACTTCACAAATATGATTCCACGTACATTTTCTATTATTTTATCTCAATCTAGAGTAAGAGCGTTCTTGCAAGCCTTACACAAGAAGTCGCAAATTTTAGGCTGGGCTTTAAGTGACCAAAGTAATTTCCAAAGTTTTTTAAAAATAACCCGAGAAGTGCTAGTAGATTTTGAATTAAAATCATTAATTGCTCCTCGTGGGACTTTTTGGTAAGTGATACGTATTTTTAATAGTTATAATTCCTTCCTCAGAAAGTTAGAGGAAGGTATATCTCTACACAATACATGTTGAACCTGGAATGAACAACCTAGATATATTAACATTAGTAGATTGCAGGAAAAATGCACTCAAGAGATCAAGGTTCTAGTTTTATCCATTCCCGCATTAGGTTCTTTACCCGTAAAAGAGTAACTCCCCTAGGTTTTGTTTGATAATATATACCAATTACCCATGAGTATCTCCATATATTCATATCAGTATCATCTCCTATTTGTCACTTAAGGTCTTTTAAGAAAGTGTTACACCCCTGGCGTAAGGATCATCCAACCTTGGAAAGTAGAGAAGCCTAGTGAAGTATTGACAATGTTAATATTATAAAAATACACATCTTTATGAACTCGGGCTAGTAAAGAATCAGGATTAAGCATAACTTTACATGTATTGTGATAGTAGTACCAAATTCATAAAGTGACTATCCCAAAATCCCATACCACCATATCCTTTAGATGTCATGGTATCCCACTTGACCCATTGACTCCTATTCTTACCACAATTCCCACCTAGATATTAGCCACAAAGGGTACAAGATCATTACAGATTTGAAGTGGAATACATAAGACAAACATAGTATAGTTAGGAATGGCTTGAAGAATTGCCTTAATAAAGGTTTCCTTACCAGACTCATATAAAAAGTTGTTATTCCAGCAATCAATTTTCTAGAGAACTCGGTCAGTAAGCCACTAGAGGGCTTTTATTTTAAACATACCCCAGTCAGGAGCAACAAGTATTACCTAGATCAAATAGTTTACTTATTTGCAGAGTATTAGCTATTTTATTATGAAGATTAGTAGATCTGTTTTTACTAAATGCTACTTTTATTAAGATTAACCTTCAAAAATATGATTCACAATACTTATTAGGTCTATAGGAGAATGTAATTCTCCTTAACTTCTAGAATGAACTAGCATCGGTAAAAAAAATTAATTTGTTTTTGTCAAAAAAAAACTTTCTAATGTATAAACTACACTTTCAATAGTAGTCTATTAAAGTGACAACATTCTTTATCTTCAGTTTGTAAATTACCAAACAATCTTTCAATACATCTCAACGGTTACCCTAATATTGCAAAAGAAAGCAGACCGTAGAAGACTATTTGTTTAGCTGAGAACGCAAGACAAGCGATAACCAGAACTTTAGTTATCATGGGTGAATCATCGGATGGGTTATATACACGACATAAAGAACAAGAGCATCGGCTGAGAGAGGATAGACAACACACTAACAAAGGAGATATCTCGATATAATCTAAGATAGGAACATGGGTGATAAGGAATTACAACGGAAGAAAAAGGACGACTCAACGAACATAGGACAAGAACGGATATGAACGACGGGGGATAGAGAAGGACAAAAAGAGAGGCGGAGCTCACGAGTTTAAACATAAAAAAAGAGGCAAAAAGTACAATAATTCTATAGAGTTCATAACAGAAGTAGTAAAGAAATTTTATGTACAAACAATTATGAGTAAATCATCGGCTTAAATATAACGGGTATGGAAGTGATGATAAATATCGAATCCGATATCATGGAAAGGGAAAAGGTTTCCATATCATTTTCAAGACTCTAGAAGGTTTGTTTAGTTGTTCTTATATGTTATTTGAACTTTGTGAAAGTACTACGAATATTAGTATTAAGTGTAGGGTAGTTTATTGATTTGATAGCTTTGACAAAAACAACAAAAAAGAGAATATATATAATCGTAGGATGGTTAAGAAAGAAGTAAAGAAACAGGGGAATGTGAATTACAATGTTAGGAATTCCAGAACGTGGGAAATAGAGCAGGTCGGAAACATAAGGAATAGACGATGTAAGGGTGGGATTACAGATAACTATAAATTTACTGGAAAATTTCGTACGGGTTCGGGGATTGAGATGGTGCGTGATAATGGTGAGAATGTTGTTAGAAAGATGACAGTGGTGTGCGGCATAGGGGAACTGTTACGGTGGAACTGGATAATGGTGGATCAATGGAAAATAAGGACAAAACTGGGTTTGGGTAGGTCGGCAGCCATGTCGATTGTTAAAACTAATAGAGATATTAGTGGTATGAGGAAGGAGAAGGGTGACGAAAGTTGGCCCTGGGCTAAAGACATTAATAACATAAGTTTTTTTAATTACAATAATATTGATATTAGGGGTGTAATTGGGGGTCTTTGGGCCTATATCTTCATTTACTGTCTCTGGGCCGAGTTAGGTAACGACCACTTGGAAAGGGATAGGCTAGTAGGGTTAAACCTTGGGATAATATTAAGAATATTAAGAATTTTAAGTAAAATTGAATCGAATATAAGGGGGAATAATTGGGTTAGGAATATAAAAGATACTGTTATGGGGATTATTAAAATTAATATTTATGCAAAAAGGAATATCCGGATTGTCCTTAAGATGCCCGACGACTTTAGATGACAACTTATGTTTGGAACTGTCAAGGAATCCAGGCGCCCTTGACAATATCTAGTATTAAGTCTGTTATTAATAGGTTTAAACTGGGAGTCGCTTGTTTTTTTTAAAACTATGTTGTGCGCGAAAGATGCTCCCGAGGTATTAAAAAATATTAATTATGCTAATAGTTATATTGGGGATCCAGTCGGTAATGCTTACCCTTCCGGCAGCATTTTGGTCATATGGCAAGCAGAGATTAAGCTAGAAGTTATCATGTCTAGCCAGCATTTTGTAATCGTCTATATTAAAGATGCATATTTTCCCTATCATATTGTATGCGTACATGCCCCGAATAATTTTGAACAACGTTTAAATCTTTGGGAAGAAATAACTATTTGGAATCAAAATATTAATAAACCTTGGATAATGATTGGTGACTTTAATGATATTCTTCATAATAGCGAAAAATTAAGTTGCACACCACCTAATAATAGACACATACACGAGTTTAATTTATTTATCTCGAATAATGGACTAATTGAACTTCATTCCCATGGGTGTTATTTTACATGGACTAATAAAAGAACTGATAAGCTCGCCAAGGTAAAACTTGATCGGGCATTTGCATCTTCTGATTGGATGAACAGATTCTCGAATGCACAAATTTATATTCCACCAGCAATCGGATCGGATCATTGCCCGTTAATTTTACAATATGATCGTTGAATGAATTTTGGGCAAAAATGCTTTAAATTCGAGTCAATGTGAGTTGATCACCCACAATGTGAAGAAGTGATCAAAACGGCATGCGGGGAGTCCAGAGCAGAGGAATCGTTACAAATATTTGTCGAAAAACGAGATAATACTATTGAATCCCTTACAAAATGGAGTAAACGAACGTTTAAAAATAATGTAAACAAGATAAAAAAAATTAACGGAAAAGCTTATCAAACTTGAGAGTTAGGGGAACATGTCACAAGTCGTGGAGGAACAAAATAGGATTAAAGATGAGATAAAGAAAGCGTATAAAGCTGAAGAGAAATACTGGTATGATCGAGCAAGACAAGGATGAATCAAATATGGAGATAAAAATACGAGGTTTTTCTATCTCTCCATTGTCAGTCGAAGAAGTGTGAACAAAATATATCGTATCAAGAACTCTGAAGGAACATGGATGGAGGACATATCAGACATCAGAAATGGCTTTCAAAACTTTTATTCTAACTTGTTTAAAGAAAGAAATATTGAACAAATGGACAAGGCAGTAGAAGGTATACAAAGGAGAGTGACAGAAGATATGAATGACAAGTTAATAAGAGATCCGACTATGGAAGAAGTACGGAAAGTTATTTTTGATATGTCACCGACGAAAGCGCCGGGCCCTGACGGGCTAAATGGTAAGTTTTACCTAGAATACTGGCATATTATTCAATATGATATTTTAGTAATGGTTCAGTTTTTTTAATAATAACATTTATCTCGATAAATTAAATTAAACATTGATCACTCTTATCCCAAAAGGAGACCTTCAGGAAGAAATTGGCAGTTATCGACCTATCTCATGTGTAAATTTTGGGTATAAAATCATTCAAAAAAATTGGCAAATAGATTACAAGAATTTGTGAATGATATTGTGTTTCAATCGCAATCATCTTTCATCAAAGGCAAGGCAATACAGGATAATATATTAGTGGCGCAAGAAGTTTCTTTTTACATGAAGAGAAAAAGGACAAATGCTAAACCAATGGCGGCAATTAAGTTGGATATAGACAAATCTTATGATCAGGTACGTTGAGATTTTTTTATTAGTACTACAGAAACTAGTATTTCACGATAAATGGATCACATGGATCTAGAATTGCTTATCTTCGGTTACTTTTCAGTTAAATACCAATTATGTAAATTCAAACCAGAAAGGGGGTTAAGACAAGGTGATCCTGTGTCTCCCTTTCAGTTTTTCTTGATGACCGAATCTCTTATAATGCTAATAGAAATGAAAGTAACTCAAAATAAATCAAAAGGTATTAAAAAAACTAGAAATTGTCCTATAATTATTCACCTTTTATTTGCAGATGATTCTCTTTTCTTTCTTACACTAGATAGTGATGGAGTAACACAGTTTCGAGAATGTATTACTAAATACTGTGCAGGGTCAGGGCAGCAGATTAATTTCAATAAATCGGCAATTTGTTTTAGTAAAGATACTACACCCGAAATCAGAACGCAAGTTACTAACATGTTGGAAATAAAAGAAAAGGCGGATCTAGGGAACTATTTAGGTATAATTTTGTGTCACAAACAGTCCAAGGTTCAATCATTATAATGGATTGCGGAAAAGTTGTTCAAAAAAATGGAAGGATGGAAGGCACAGTTATGGTTAGACGGGGGAAAAGAAGTCCTTATTTAAGCCATTTTACAAGCATTACTTACATACTCGATGTCTATATTTTCATTTCCTATTACGTTTTGTAACAAATTAATATCAGCAATTTCAAATTTTTGGTGGAATTCAGGAAAAGAGTCAAGAATACATTGAATGTCATGGGAAAAGTTGGTGGTTAGTAAGCTTATTTGAGGCATGGGTTTTAAAGATTTCAAGCGGATGAACACGACTCTCTTGGCTACTCAAGCATGGCGAATTCTAAACAACCCGAATACTTTAGCCGCCAGACTACTAAAAGGTATTTATTTCCCGAAACAAAACTTTCTCGATGTGCAATTGAGGCAATATCGAACATGGTCATGGGATAGTTTATTAGAAGGAAGAGATATATTAAAAAATATGGCAGGTTATCAAATAGGATATGGAGAATCTATTAATATTTGGTCGGATAAATGGTTGGATACACAGTGGAAGCTAGAAAAACTGAAAGGGTGGAATATGCAAACTGTAATTGAGCTATGGGTATATGGAACAACAGAATGGAATATCGATTTGTTGAATAAATTTTTTCCAGAACCAATTATTCCCGTTATATTAAGGGAAAGAGTCTTCTCGAAGGACGAACCTGATAAATTTATATGGCCACATGCAAGTAATGGAGAATATATAACGATAATAGGTTATAAAAGTTTATCAGATCACGCGATATTTGAAGAACCTCACCATTCAGCAGGATTACCATCAGAGAGTACTTTTTGGAGGATCATTTGGAGATCAAACGTTCCTACTAAGGTTAGAATTTTCAATTGGAAAGCTTGTAATAATGCAATTCTAACTGGTGTAAATCTCAAAAAAAGGAAATGCGATGTACAAGCAGAATGCAGATGGTGTGATATAGGAAAAGAAACAGTGGAACATATGTTTCCTACCTGTGGAACGGCAAAGTTGGTATGGGCAGGTTCGGCATTGCAAATAAATATACAACAAATCGAGATGGAATTGGGACATTGGATAATTAAGATCATAGAGACATATGAGGATGGAGGGTGGAGAAGGGAGATTATAATCGCCTATGTTCTATTTATTATATGAAATCTTTGGAAAGCTAAAATAAAAAGTAGACATAACAACACGGTGGTGGATCCATATGAGATAATGTGGATTACAAATAAGAGTATGAAGGAACACTTTGGAAATGACTGGTTTCAGAATAATAATAATCTGAATACGACTGCAGATAATATAATTGATACTGTTAACGATCTCGATTTTCACACTAACATTGCGTTTACTTGTGATGCGTCTTTTGAGCAGTCTCATAATCCCACTGGCATAGGTGTTGTTCTTATAGATAAAACTACAGGGGATAGAACAGATCATACAGTGAGCATTGTGTGTAATACATGCACAGAAGGGGAAGCTCAAGCAATACTGAAGGCATTGGAAATAGGAAGACAATATTTACCTGAGGAGAATGCGATTTTCTCCAATAACCTTGAATTAATTCAAGGAATCAAGCAAGTTTCGGCAGTTAAGGTGGAGGCTCAGGCCGTGGATCAGGAGGATTAACAAACTGGCTACTGAAGTTGGCCCGGTTTATTTCAAGCATCTTCCACTAAAATTTAATACAAGAGCAGACACATTAACAAAACAGGCAAGACACAGGGCAACGGAATATCACGTGACAACGACCAACTTGATAATTCACTTCTTCATATTAGAAATAGGTTAAGAATTCAAGTATATATATGTAATTTCCTTACTTGGAAAAAATAAATAGTAATCTATTACTCCCTCCGTCCACAAATGTTTGTCATACCTTTTTTTCACATAAATTAAGAAAAGCAATTAATGTCTTCTACTTTTACTAAATTACCCTCAACCAATTATTTAATAATTAAGAAAAGCAATTAATGCCTTCTACTTTTTGAAAATTAAATAAAGGTAAACTTGGTAGAACATGTAAAAAAGTTTCTTGATATTTTAAAATGATAACCTTTTGTGGAAATCAATTTTTAGAAATTGTGATAAACATTTGTGGACGGAGGGAGTATATTTTTAGTATAACTTTATATAGACATAGAATTGAAATTATAATTAGGTTGACCAAAGAGTTAGAGGAATTTTGACAGAGCTAGCTGTTTCCAACAATTAGGAAAGTAGACAACCTTTTCCACAGAATCACACGAAAGCCCCTCTCTCTCTCTCTCTCTCTCAAAAGAGTATTAACCGACGAAATATATAGTATGCCGTGTTTGGTACACTGTGTTCTTTCGTCCTTATCCTAGCAACACACAATAATAATTAAATTTTATTCGAGTGGTATTCCTGTAATTACTGGTCAACAAACATATTTTTCCCCTCACGTGACACTGCATCCTTTGTCTACGTTTTTTTTTTTTTTTTTTTTTTTGTCAAAATGCATTAAATTAAAAACGAAATAACAGTCATTACACAAAGGATAGTCTCTCACCCAACCCCACTTGGAACAAGCGAGTTGGTTGGGAGTTTAGCGAATTGGTGGGGTGGATTAACAATCCAATTACAAGGTAAAATGCCCATAAGCTTTTGCCTTGCAGCCCAATCCGCAAATACATTGTCTCTTCTACTAACAAAAAAGAAAGACACTAATCTATTACAGCAAAAATTACGAATATCATTCAAAAAAGTCTTAAGGCGCGCATTTGTAGGAGCTTTGTTTAATTTCAGCAACTCTACCACCGTTTTGTTGTCGCAAAGTACTCGAACATCCCGGCTTTGAAAATTAATTGCTGAGCAAAGTCCATTGCGCACTCCTATCAGCTCCGCTTCATCTGGACTGTTACATAAGAATGACCAAGCATGGCCATGTATAATTTTGTTATTTTCATCAAATAATATGCTAGCAGAAGAGGCTTTATTATCTTTAAAGCACGCATCAGATATTACAATTAAGGACTCTTTACTTAACTTTTCATTCCATTTTTCAGAGTTATTTTCCATAACTCTTGTATTTAACAGTTTAGAGTTTCTATCTTTTACCTGTTGATTTGTATTCATTTGGTTTACCTCAATATCATTTTGATTTGGTGAATTTTCTTTAACCTCAGAGTTCTTCTTATTTGAAAGTAAAAATTCATCATAGGTTTTTAGTGATTGTTGTAAAACATAACCTGGATCAGGAGCATAACCTTCATATATATATTTATTCCTTGTTTTCCATATTTGCCACAATATAATGATACATAATTCATATAGATTTCTTCCTTTTCCATCAGTTTTCATATTTAACTTCTTTATTTCTATAAACCAATTTTCAAATCTGGCAGTAATATTTGTGTTTGATAACATTTGTAAGGGTGAAATGAGCCATAATGCTCTTACCCAGGGACAGTTAAAAACCATATGCTCTAATGATTCCACCTCTGTTCCACAAACATTACATAAGGGGTTTTTTGCACATTTTCTCGCATATTTTAGTTCTTCTGTAGGAATTTTTCTCTTACACAGTTTCCACACGAAATTCCTTATCTTTGGGGGTACCTTTAGGCTCCATACATCCTTCCAAATCGAATTTGGGGTTATATGTGAGCTAGAAGGTACCTCCTTTTTTAGTTTTTCCTCTTTTATAGTTTCAATTTCCTTCAAGTGACCATACATATCCTTAGCAGAGATTTCACCAGTTCTAGAATTCATCCAGAAGGCATTATCATCTGTTATTAGATATGGGGTCATTACATTTAAAATTTTGCTTTTTGTATCTTCATCAAACCATTGTGATAATATTTGGTGATCCCATATATTAGATTCTGGGTGAAATAATTCAGAAACCTTAGTTAATGGGCACTGTTCAGGACATCTTAATTTTTTTATTCCTGGAATCCAGCTATGATTCCAAATGTTAATTGCTTTACCATTCCCAATTTTCCATATTAACTCGTTTTTAAAGCTATTTTTTCCTTCCATTAAGCTTCTCCACCCCCACGATGGATTATAACCTAAGTTTGCATCAATAAAGTTGGTCTTTTTAAAGTATAGACCTTTAAGGGTCCTCGCTAGAAGAGATGTGGGGTTATTAAAGATTTTCCAAGCATTTCTCGCAAGAAGTGCTATGTTTTTTAATCTCATACCTTTAAACCCCATACCTCCTCTATCTTTATTAATGGTCATTGTATCCCATCTAATCCAATGTTGTTTTTTGATATTTTTGTTGTTCCACCAAAATTTAGCTATAAGCGAGTCTATTTTTTCACACACACTTATTGGTAGTAGAAAAGCCGACATGGTATAAGCAGGTATAGCTGTAATTACAGATTTAATTAGTGTTTCTTTACCTGCTTCAGAGAGAAAAATAGTATGCCATTTTTCCACTTTTGTTGTTATATTATCAATCATCCAATTTAGGGCCTTTATCTTGGATCTACCCCAATCCGCGGGTAAACCAAGGTACTTCCCCAAGTTATTTAGTTTATTCATTCTTAGAATATCAATAATTTCTTTTTTCTTTTCATTAGGGGTATTTCTGCAAAATACAACTCCACTTTTATTTAAATTTATAGTTTGACCAGTTGCATGGCTATATTCATTGAGTATAATGTTGAATTGTTCTACATCTTCCTTTTCAGCTTTAATAAAGAATAAGCTATCATCTGCGAACAATATGTGACTTAATGTGGGGCAGTCCTTGTTCATTTGTAACCCTCTAATCAGATTATTTTTTGTTTTTTCATCAATTAAAGATGTGAGCGCTTGGGTAATTATACAAAATAGGAAAGGGGACAATGGGTCCCCTTGCCTCAAACCCTTATTAGGGTTGTTAATTTGTAGTTGATCACCATTAAGCATCACATTATAAGATACTGTAGTCACACACCCCATTATCCATTTTATCCAAATATCACAAAAGCCCATTTTTTTTAAAGCATCTTTTAAAAAATCCCATTCCACATTTTCATAAGCTTTCGCAATATCAGCTTTAACTGCTATATAATGGTTGTTAGTTTTTCTTTTCTTCTTTAAAAAGTGACTAACTTCATGCGCTAATAATATATTTTCAGTGATTTCTTTTCCTGGTATAAAGGCACATTGTGTATCACTTATAATACTTGACATGTAGTTTTGTAGTCTTTTAACTAAGATTTTAGCTAAAATCTTGTAAATAACATTGGAACAGCTTATAGGTCTATAGTGAGTGATTTTCGCAGGTTTTTCTACTTTAGGAATTAAAGTAATTAATGTTTTATTTATTTGGTACAAATCTCCATTGTTCCAGAGATAATCTGAGATGTATCTTAGGATATCAAATTTCAGAATTTCCCAATATTTTTTATAGAAGTGAACTGGGAATCCATCAGGCCCTGGGGCCTTGTCATTTCCCATGTCCCAAAGTGCCTTCTTAACCTCTTCCATACTTACAGGCTTAGTGAGGTTTTTATTCATCTCTTCAGTAACACACTTATCCATAGTGTGAATCACTGATGAATAATCCCTAGGCCCTTTGGAACTGAAAATTGTATTGAAATAGTTCTTAATCTCATTTTCAATATCCTTTTTGCTTTCCAACCATATATTATCTTCATTAAGTAATCTTGTGATTTTATTTCTTTTTCTTCTACTTTTAGTTATAGAGTGAAAGTATGCCGTGTTTCTATCTCCTAAAGCTAACCATTTGATTCTAGATTTCATTTTCCAATAGGTTTCCTCATCTTTCCATCTTTTTTCCATTCTTGCTACTATAGAATTATAAGCATCCCAATTAATTGGTTCATTTGAATTTATCATATTTTTCAATTCAAAATTATCTTTTCTCAGTGTGTTTTTCTTTTCTCTAGCCATTTTCTTAGCCCATACAGTAAGTTTGTTAGCTAGCATGAACAGCTTTTTATTCAGTCTACTAATTCCTTTTCCTCTTATCAGTGTCATTTCTAACCAACTTTTATATATTATATTTATGCATTCTTCATTTTCATTCCAAGTTTTACAAAAGATGAATCTTTTTAGTAAAGGTATGTTTTTTTCTTCATTCACAAGGAGTAGTAATGCATGGTCTGATCCTACAGGTGGTAGGGCTACAATCCAAGCATTGGGGAACATGTTTTCCCATTCTACATTCATACAACATCTGTCAATTACTTGTTTTATTAGTTCATCTTTGGTTCTTTTGTTTGACCAAGTGAATTTACATCCCTTAGTCTCCAATTCATTCATTTTTTGTTTTTCTAGCCACTTGTTAAGTCTCTCCATATTATTTTTATTAGGGCCTGATCCCCCTAGTTTTTCATTTGAAAATCTATACATATTATAGTCTCCAATTATATTCCAGGCTAGATTAGGAAAAAATCTTTTACACTCTGATATAGCATTCAAGACATCATCTTTTAAATTATCATAAGATGGTATGTACACATAGGTAGTGCAGTATTTTTTGTTATTTTCATCATTGATTAGACAGTGGATATAGTAGTCAGTAGCTTCAAGTATTTCAATATTCATATTTGGTTTTTTAAACAATGCCAGCCCCCCACTCATTTTCTTAGGGTCTATAATGCAAGCCGATTCATAATTCATATCAGTGGCAATTTTTTTCACATAAGAAGATATATTTTTTGTCTCGGATAGAAAGATTACCTCAGGGTGATACTGAACAACAGTATCTTTGAGTGTTAGAACCGTCAAGTCTGAGCCCAACCCTTGACAGTTCCAACATATCTGTGTCATTGATCTTTTTGGGGTTGATCTGGTTCAACCCCGCAAGACCTTTCAGTAACTTCCTTACCTTGTTCGTCTGCTTCACTATTGGCCTCTTCCATCAGTTGATGTTCCATATTGATTGTACCCATGGCTGGGCTCCACCTTGCTTTCCACATTTTTTGATTCCTTGATTTTTCACCGCGAAGAAGTTGAAGTTCAATCCTCCTTCTTCTATTTTCCTGCTGCCTAGTTCCAATGTCTTGTTGTTCTTGTATCTCCTCCATTGTTTCATCTTCATCTTCAGCTTCTTCAGTGATTAGTGATGGTGCAATAACGTTCTCTATTTCTGGTTTCTCAATTGATTTAGGGTTTTCTGTTTTGTTATTTGGGATATTTGTTTCTATTTCTGATAAGTTTGGTTTGTGGGTATTTTCGTTTTGGGTTTTGTTTTGTGTCATTGGGCTGGCTATGTTATAATTATTTTGTGGTATATTAAAGCCCACTTTGTTGCTTGCTGATAGGGCCTGGGCCACCTCCTTTTTTTCAATTGACCCGAACGTTAGTTCTATCGGCCCACTTCCTTCTTTTTGATTTGGGTTTGGGGTTTGTGGGTCCACTTCTTTTATTTGGCTTTTCTGCATAAACTCTCCGAATATGTTGTTTGTTGGTACAGCTATTTTGTCGAACTCCATCTCTTTCATCAGTCCTTCAGGAACCAACACCACCTCGTCCTCTTTTTTGTTTTTTCCATTTTTGTTGTTTTCTGTCCTTTTGTCCTTCCGAATTGTACCGAGTTGGAATCGGGTGTCCTTTTGGTGATTCTTTGACTCGGTCTCTCCTTGACTCACCGAGTTTTCTTTTCTTTGAATTTCCATTGCTTTGAATGTGAAGCCTGTTGATTGTTTATCCATTTCTTTGAAATCTCGTTCTATTCCATGAACCCATTTTCCAATTCTTTTCTTTAGCTTGTTTTTGTTGCTGCATTCATTTTCCGTATGATCAATCAGTCCACATTGAAAACAGAATTCTCCTAACCGTTCAAATTTGAGTAGACCATTGAGGCTTCTGAATTCTGAGATGTTGAAGGAGTATGTTGAGTTTAGTGGTTGATTTACATTCCATTCTATTCTTGCTCGGCAGTAATTGATCTCTTTGAATGTTGCTATCGGAGGTAGTTGAATGTCTAAAACTCTTCCATACTTTTTAGCAATCATTTCTACATTATCAGTTGATATGTAATTTCCTGGTAATCCATGGATTTGAACCCAAAATATAGTGTTATTTTGATTCTCTATTGCTAAGCCTTCATTACTTTTCCATTCTTGTATCAAGACGTGTTTTCCGGCAAGGTTCCATGGGCGTTTGTTGAGAATAGTATTGTAATCTTCCTCATTTTCGCAGTTGATTAAGCATGAGTTGAACCCCAACTTCTCAGTGGATATTTCAGCTTTAAGACCCCATGATTTGTTCATTGTTTTCCTTAAGAAATTGAAGCTAACTGGTTTGTTGCTTATTATTTTAGCAAGGAGTTTTGGTTTTTCAAAGCTCGAGTAGATTGAGTTTTGGACAGGTTTCAATATGATTTTATTTGGTTTGAGCTTGTGTTTAGGATCCATTTTTTTCAGCTTTGGGTTTGTGATTTAAGAAGAAAGATCAAAGACTCAAAACACCGAGACACAGAAAAGGAGGGGAGAAGAAGAAGCTGAGATGGTGTAATGAGCAGAGAACAGAATGAAGGTAAAGGGGAAAGAGAACTAACCTGAAGAAAAAGGAATTTGAGGCTGGGAAATTAGTAGTTTTGTGGGGTTTTTCTGGTGGTGTTGGTCTTGTTTGTGGTGGTGGCTGTGGTGGGGGTGGTGGTGGTGATAGCCTTTCTAGAGAGAAAACCGATCATCCTATGGTGGTAGCAGGTTATATTTTGTTCCATTAACTTAACTTCCTTTGTCTACGTAAGGAACATACATACTTCACTTTCTTGCATGAAATGAATTAAATATGTCCTTACCAAAACAAGGACTAAATCAAATTACTACAAATCAATAGAGGTATTTATAGAACCTATTTATCACAATTGCAAAATAAACATTCTTTACGAAATAGGCAATAACAAAAACATATATTATATCAATTTTGTTTGGACCAAAAAATATATTTATATTTATATATATACTCTCATATCATCTAACTTTTCATACAAGATAAGATAATGGTAATATTAATGTAATCGGGGTTGCCATTTTTAAGTTTCTTAAGTGGAAGCATTATATTAGTCCTCTTATCTGTTAACAAAATGGTTGATAAGTCTTCGTCCTCCTCCTCTTCCTCTTAGTGTTTCTTTGTAAGGATAAGGTTTTTATTATAATAAACTGGACGAAATGCACAATATAGAAATTTAAACAAAACAGTATTTTTCTGCTTTTCTGATTCCAATTACAAATATTAAGGTTCCTTCTAAGCAAAAGATCACGCCTAAAAACAACACAGATCCTAAGAATAAAAATACATAACGCTGAATTAAAGAAAACAAGGTCTAACAAAATTATAATTCCAAAATAAATAATTATTTTCTGGCAATAATTAATTTTCCAAAACCAATTCATACTCTCAAATCCTCTATTATTGAATAGTCAATGGGGAATCAAAATCTCAAATTCCTTTTAAGGTATCTAATCACAGTTGACTTACAGAATTCGTGTCCTGCAGTAATGGTAAGACACCATGATTGCTCCAAAATAACGAACAAGGTAGGTTTAGACTATAAATGACACAAAACGCGTGAGTAGTTATCCAAAACAATCCTTCCTATAGGAAAATGACCACTACTAATCCACCAAATAAAACTAGCCCAGAGTAGGCAGATTTCGACCAGTAAGTTGATTCTAGTAATAAACGTAAAATATAACGACATTAAAAAAAGAGTTGGGCAAATTCTGACCATTAAGTCGATGATGAATGTAAGGTCAATTTCGTCCATAAAATTTAAATTGAGAACAATTAGAACTAAGTAAATAACCAAATTAAACAAAGCCCAAACTTATACAAAATTCAGTGACATGGTTAAACCCTTATAAGATCCGAACTTGTTGTCACAATCCCAAACTTGGAAAACAACACCCAAGATCAAACCAACAACCATTTGTCAACCATTTTTAGTAAATTCGTCCCAACCCCCATTCCCCATCATCTTCAACTTTATTCGGCCCTTCCCCACGACCCCAAGAACCACTATATCCATCTTGTGCAACCTCAGTAAACTCGGAAAGCTCCACGTCCTTATCCTCTCATCAATGATATGCTAAATTTTCACAATAAGACCAAACCACCTGTTCCAGTTGTTGCCTCCCCTCATAACACCCATCGTTGCCTCCCCATGTCTTTTATCTATCAAATGTAACATTTTTCAACCAACTCAAACATTCTTGCGGATAATAAACAATATCTTAATTGGGTTTTGTTTCTCTTATGTAACAATTAAGCAATCAATTTTGAACCACCTAGTAACTAAGATATTAACAAAATATCTAGTTCAAAAGAAAACTATATGCGCAACCCTTAATCTCCAGCTTATATGTCATATGTTGATTAACACTATATTTTTTCTTAGCAAAATTGTTATTTTGTGAAGAAATCTTATGTGGATTATGAAGAAGACTCGTGTTGAGGGAACCCACTGGAAAGAGATATATACCTAAAACCAATCTAGAGAAGAAATTATGAGATTGAGAAGGAGAAACTAAACCTAAAAAATAAGAGAGAGAGAGAGAGAGAGAGAGAGAGAGAGAGAGAGAGAGAGAGAGAGAGAGAGAGAGAGAGAGAGAGAGAGAGAGAGAGAGAGAGAGAGAGAGAGAGAGAGAGAGAGAGAGAGAGAGAGAGAGAGAGAGAGAGAGAGAGAGAGAGAGAGAGAGAGAGAGAATAATATTTTAGTGTAAAATAAATCCAAAAGGAAAGTTTCATTGCATTAATGTATAGTTATGATATAAAAAAATTGGTGTATCGTTGTACGTTATAGAGTGATTATATAAGTTATAGCTAGATTTTTTGTATTGATCTGTAGTTCGACACATGTTGTCATAGTTGCTTGGGGGAAGGCTATGAGCCCGAGGTTGATGTTAATGGTTCCACCTACTATGTTATATATTTGATAGATAGGTAGATTTTACAAGCCTCGTAGATTCAGAATGGCATTCAAGTCCCTCCCAATTAACATTGTCGTTTGGTTCGCCCAGGTTCATCAGATTAGTACTACATCCTCGGAAATACAAGGTGTTAACCCAAAGGCTTATTTTGATTGATGACCGATGACCAAACAATACATCTTAAAAAGGACTAATCTTACGATAAAGACGAGACTGATAGTGTTATCTACAGATTCAAGAAAGTATAACGACGATGTCATTGAATATTGAGCAAGAGCCAAGAAGATGAATAAGATAGAAAAGACAAGAGTCAAGAAGATGACTAAGGAGATAAAATTTGGGTGATGAACTTGAGAGAGATGATACTTTAAAAAGGATGCAAATAAGTTGCTTGAAGAAGATATGTGTGCTTGAGCATAGATTCTTGGAGATAATGATGATAGAGAAGAAGACAAAATATGACCTTAGAAGATGAAGGAAGGTGATTGGATGAAAATTCAGAGAGCTAAGGAGAAGAGGACGCAAGGAAGATGAAGTAGATATTGAAGATGAAGAAGAGGGATATTGGAAACTGAGGCACTAACCTACGTATGAGAATCTAGAATGAATGGCTAAATCCATTAGAGAACAAATTTGAGATGAGTTGAAGCTCGAACCTCCAAGATTAAAACTAGGCAAAATGCCTACACTCGTTGGAGTTTCAGGTTGAGAAGAATTGTAGATCGAATCTTCAATTCAAAGACTAGAAGAAATGCCTAAACTCATTGGAGATTGGAGATTAGAAGAAAATTAGTTCGAACCCCCAAATTTAGAACTAGGCAGAATGCCTAAACTTGTTGGCAAAAGAGCTGAGTTGAAGAAGAGCGTAATCTGAGCTGGAAAAGGCCAGATGCCCGATGCATTTTGTCATCCATGTAGAAGATTCTACATAGATTGCATGTCCAAACTTTGATATATGATATCCAAACAGGGTGTGGAAAACATATAGAAAAGACAATAATAGAGTCATTAGTGTACTATCAATGAAGTAGTTGTTTAAGCCATGCAAGTAGACGTCAAACCAAGTAGATGTGGATCTCTGAAAATCCAAAAAGCAGCCAATCGGAAAGCAACACATGTCCAGAGACTTTGAAGGATTTCGACCTATATATAGAGGCATTGTGTGACTCAATTAGGTGCCTCTTTCTCTCTACATTTTAAAAGCTTTTTCAAGATACATTTAGGAGAGTACCAAAGCAATATTTTCTCACATATTTAATTGTTTATTTATATCCCCAAAACACTTTTGTAATCGACTTATTTAGGACTTCAGTGTCTAGGCTAGGTAGATTAGGAGGGTTAAGATAAAACCTATGATTTGTTCTTGGTCTAGCGAAGAGTTTATTCAGCATAGACAAGACAAGGTCGAGGAAGAGCTAGTGTAGGAGACACACTTACGAAGTGTGTGAAGTGATATATCGGGGTAGATATTGTCTACTAGTCCTTGTGTGGTGATATATCAAAGAAGGCATCACGAGCTTGTGAAGTGTTACATCAGGAGTGGAGATCGTCTGCTTGTTTTTCTAGTGTTTGCGACAACACTAGTCTAGTCCTTCGAAGGGTAATTTTAAATAGGGTGTAAAGGTTTGTGGTCTCACATTTAAGAGACACAAGGAATTATAGTGGAGGAGTTGAAATCTTAATGGTGTTCATACCTTAGGTAGTATATATATATATATATATATATATATATAAGGAAGGACCAAATCACTTTCCATCCTCTCTCTCTCTATACTTAATTTAATCTTTGCCTTCTTATTGTATATATGTTTAGATTTAGAATTTTTCATTCTAGATGCTTGTTAAATTGATTCACTTAATATTTGACTAGTTCTCATCATAGAATAAATACACATAGGGTTTTATTGAGTATTTATACTCTTCTATCTTATTCCTTAGTGTTTTCTAGTTACTCTATCTGAAGTCCATAAGTGTTGGATCTTGATGTATCCCCATTTGTGATGATTTAATCTTATTTGGAGACATCATTTTAGGTGTATTTATTAGGATATAGGACGATTTTCTCATGATTTAGAACACTTTCCTATTTCGTGTCTTAATTTAATTATTTATTATCTTTAGAGCATATTGGGTTTAAATGTTTGTTAATTGTGAAACTTTAAAGATATATGGTAATTAATTAGATGCCAAGTTAATTCTAAGAGATAGGGAAAGAGGATAAACATGGATTTTGGAGATAAAGGAAAGAAATATGAAAAAGGAAAAGATAAAGTTGCTAAATAAATCTGAATTCCAGCAGCTACGAACATAAAAGTGATCATAACTCGAGATTGGCTAGGAATTTGGATGAATGGTCTGAAGCAAAGTTAAATAGCTTTCTGAGGCGATCAGTTTCGACTATTTGAACGCGTCAAATGGATAAGTATTGAAGGAGTTATGGCCAAAACAAAACAACATCAGAATCTTACCTTTTCTATATTTTAGGGTTGCGAATTTGAGTTGGGTTAGAAGTCCAATACCTATCTTCTACTCCAATAAACGTTTTAGGGTTTCCTACACCCTATAAATACACCCTCTTATCATAAGAAACACATCCTTGGTTAGTCCTTAAGCCAGGAAGAAGCTTACAACACAAGAAGAGAAGTCTGGAAGGAGTTGAACACCATATTATGTCATCTTCAACCCTCAAATTTGTAATTGTTTTCTTTTCTTTCTTTAGTATGAATTAAATAATTTTAGCTTGAGATTTAGCATATATGTATGAACCCTAGTTATTTCTATCTGATTTGGGATACTGTCGTATTTAATCTGAATTCATGTTTTATTCTCTGTTTATGTGTTTTGATTTAATGACTGTTTTCCTTACAGAGGCCTACGTATAGGATTACCTTAATAGTAGTTAGATGGTCGCCCGGAAGGGGTGTTTAACTATTGAAACACCACATAACTTCTAGTGTCCGGTATTGGTCCTGACAACATCGATCCTAACTAGATAGTCATTAGGGTATGTTTTAATCACCATATCACCAATTGAAGGAATTGTTCTGCTTAGGGCCTTGGTGGCGCTTGATAACCCTATTTTAGATTGCCTCGTGGTTGTGTCGTAGCCCCCTTAGTTTCTCTCAAAGTCTAAAGAAGGGGAATTTAGAATCCTGACTGTTGTGATACTACATGATTCACCCTTACATGTTAGAATAAACAAGACTAGTGGGGATTACTTGATACTATCTCGAGCTAAACTATCATACTATCTGTTCTTTTCTTTTATTTACCATTTTGTCTTTTAAATTATTAGTTTATTTCTCTTATTTGAAAACCAAATAAAAATCTCTTTGTCTTTATTTTCTCGCGTACATTTAATTCTAGCTTTCATATCTGCACTAGATAAATTGCATAAGTTATTCATAACTTTCGTAGTCTCTGAGGAACGAATCTTATTTATCATTAAAACCTGCATACGTCCTGTATACTTGCAGAACCGTGCTCAGTCTAGGGTGATTATTTTCACTTATTTTATTCATTATTTTATCACACCTTAGGAGACACCAGATCTTTAGGTAGAATTAAGTTTGCAGTTTTGAGTTAGATTTCAATTTCGTATTGTCCTATTCACCCTCTCTAGGGAACTATATTGAGTTTTCAATGGATATCAGAGACTAGTTATTATATTGATTGTGTTTAACCGCACCTATATTTTATTACGACGTGAAATATAACAAATGATAAGGAGTAAGTTCGATCAGTCCTTCATTTCTTGTAGGTACAATTCTATCCTTTGAAGAAGGATTATAGATACAATTCGAAAATCACTTGGAGAACATTGTCAAAGCAACAATGAAAATTCACCTCCCAAAAAGAAGTGACTACACTCTTAGAACATAATTATGTGTTGCTTCAAATAGTCACTGAAGGAGGAGGAGGAGGAGAAGAAGAAGAAGAAGAAGAAGAAGAAGAAGAAGAAGAAGAAGAAGAAGAAGAAGAAGAAGAAGAAGAAGAAGAAGAAGAAGAAGAAGAAACCAAGGTCACATGTCGAACTTTAAAAGACGTTAAACAAAAGTGCCATTGCAGACATCCCTTTTTTACTGCTTTTTAGTTTAAATTTATGTTTTGTAGTGTATACTCTTAAGTTAGTAGTAAATTTTTATGTTTATCAAGATAATATGAGAGAAAGAGTAGTGGTTATTGTGTAGGTATGCAAAAATTCCGATTGGGGTAATTTTTAGAAGAAGTTTGTGTGATCAGCAGCTCCCATCGGCTGGCCGGCCATTTGAGCGGCAATGCTGGAGACGTCCAAAGGTTCGCGACGGTCTTGACCACAGTCTAGGAGTTAGAAATTTATATGCACAGACTGGCTAGCCGTCCTTTTGAGCGGCATGCCGGTCCCATACCATGTCGAGTCTCGCGATTAAGGGTCGCGACTGATGCAAGTTAGAAAGTTGAAAAAAAAATCATCGGTATGCCGACCAAGGTTAAAGGGTCGCGACGGATAGGCGGCGGTTTGAAGACAAAAACATAAACAACTGGGATCAAATAGCCGGCACTCTAGGCGGCAGCCGGTGCGTACACCATATCGTCAATCGCTCCATCAGTGCCACAGTCTGGGGTACCACATAGGGAAGGACCAGTAAGTCGGTTATATCATCGTTTAAGGTTTATTTAAAGAAGGACATAAGGTTTACCCAAGAGACCTTAGGGTTTCTAAACTCCATAAAACCTAATACTAGCCTCCTTCAATTTCACTGATACAAAAATTTCAGTCCCAAACCTCATTAAAACACCTAAAGGCTTGATCAATCCTTCAACAACACACAATAAAACACCAAATCCTCTTCCACATCCTCCATAAACACATAACCTTCATCAAATCCATTCCAATAACCACGAAACATCAAAATTTATCAAGTTTTCAAGAGTCCTTCCACCACAAGCAGACTTATTTCCTTCCTTTGTTCTTCATAAACCACTATCCAAAGAACATTAAAATATCCTCCTATACACAACAACCTCAAGAAACACCAAGCACTCAAAATTTCAAGCTTAAATTCATACTTGGTGCATCTTGAGTTGTGGGTTAGTTGAGATGACAAGAAGGACAAATGCATGGGAATACAAGAAGAAGAGACAAAGCAGAGGGAAGAAATCAAGAATTTACCCAGTAAAACAAAAGAGTAAGCAATCTTCATTGGCGAGCCAATTAAGAGGAAATCAAAGCCCGAGGTACTATATAATCATAACAAGAGTAATGTATTCTAATCCCTTTCCTTAATTGCTTATGTGTTAGTTAGTTTTTAGATTAATTTTATTTGCTTTATGAGTCTTTTTCGAGTCGTGGGGACACGACTCAGTTTTGATTTGGGATTGGGGATTCGTTGTCCTCGTATTCCTTTTTGTTTTAGCATAAAATTTAAAATGTTCAGATTTAGGAATTGGCATAAAATATGGTGAATGTCCCTATTTGAGCATGATTTTAGTTAGGTCAATGATTTTATGTAGTATGTTTTTGAGCAGTGTCACAACAAGCCTTAGTATGCATGCATAAAAAGAGCAAGTAAAGGATAATGAAAATTAATAAGCAATTTTAAGAAGAAAAGTTGAATCATAGGGAGCCTTGAACGGTGTGTAGAACGCGAGGTCGTAGTTGATAAACCCTCTTAAACTATGAACTGAAAGTGAAAAATTAACAAGATCTAGTAAGTTAGAAAAATAAATTAGGCAAATCTTTCATAAGCCACTTGAAGCCTTTAGCTTTCTCACCCGTTTTAATTGTATATATTATTATCTATCTCCACCCCCTCTTAGCCTTTCTAAATCCTTTTATTAGCCACATTACAAGTCATACCCATTAGTTTATAGTACTTATCCATATGACCCGCACTCGGATCGCAACCCTGAGACAAGTTGTTTTAGAGTTTGAGTTTGGGGTGGTGGGTTTCACAATTTGGGAACATTGGGATTGGGAATTTTCACATTGTGATCGTGATATTATTGATGATGAATTTATTTGTAACCCTTTGCTGGTATATAAGAGAAAATATTGAAAATAAATATGATACAAAAGTAGCATGATATGTCACATTAAAAAGAGAGTCATAGCTAACTTATAAAATAAAGAAAAATGATATGAAAAGGACAACACAGTGGAGATTATTATATAATCATCGTGAAAGGCTCTATTGGGTTATTTGGGGATGCTAAATTAAGAAGCATCGAAATTGGGTTCAGCGGGAACATCTTTGTGTGAAACTGAAATTCTAGGGCGGTCTGTTGACAATTAGTGAGGAGATGGCCAAAATCTCACTTTTAATTATCCAAATATACATAGCATATCGTCCCTAAGCCGACATTACAACCGTAAAGACCTTAGGATTTCTAACTACTTGGTTGAGGAACAATGGAACGATTAGGGTATTAGGTGGACCATTGGATATTATATTAGGACCTATGATCACCTTATAGCCGCCATATCAAACCAAGTGAAAACCTCTCCTTCTAGCATTGTGAAATTAATCTGGAATTGAATTTATAATTTGTTGATTGCGTGTATACTAGGTGTGTGTATGCATTATTTCTTTCACATTACTACATGAAACTTGTTAGAATATTTTGCTCTAGGATCATTTATTGTCTTCTTCTTCTTCTTCTTCTTCTTCTTCTTCTTCTTCTTCTTCTTCTTCTTCTTCTTCTTCTTCTTCTTCTTCTTCTTCTTCTTCTTCTTCTTCTTCTTCTTCTTCTTCTTCTTCTTCTTCTTCTTCTTCTTCTTATTATTATTATTATTATTATTATTATGTGCGACTACCCTATTGTTCTTATCTTTATTGTGCCTGGACGACACAACTTTGAGCTGGGGGTCTTGATGTCTCCATTTGTGTGATAGAATAATCTATTCACGAAACATCATTTAGGGGTATTTAGTACTTAGTTTTGTTATTTTCCCTATTTATTCATGTTTTAAACTTTCTTGTCTAGTTTTAGGTGGTTTGCTATAATTAGAACTTTTGTGCGTAATTTGTGTGTTATTTAGGTATTTGGAAGCTAATTCACCTTGGGATGATGATAAGAAGTGTAGAAACCAAGAAAACCCCTTAGTCATGGCGAAAAATAAATCTTTGAGCATATTTGGAAAGTAAAAGTTGAGTTGTCTAGATTTAGAAACGTCTAGTATTTTCAATACTACGGAAAATCAACAAGTAATTTGAAGAAGCCCTTTTAGATTTAAAAATTTCTTTGAAATGCGGTCGTTTTGATACCAAGATCACTGGATTCCGAGATGTAACAAAGAAGTTATGAAGTTTACAAAGTCAATGGGACAACCAATCCACTATATAGGATAACGAGTTTGAGTTGGATTTGGACTCTAATACTTAGTCCTTATCCCTAATTTCGTCCCAATTTCTCTCTCTCTCTCTCTCTCTCTCTCTCTCTCTCTCTCTCTCTCTCTCTCTCTCTCTCTCTCTCTCTCTCTCTCTCTCTCTCTCTCTCTCTCTCTCTCTCTCTCTCTCTCTCTCTCTCTCTCTCTCTCTCTCTACATATATATATATATATCAAATTTTACCATAATATAATCATCCTTGGTCAGTCCCTAATCATAAAAAGACCAAGAGGCCGCCTAGAGAAAGAGAGAATAAGAGAAGAAGGAGCTTGGAAGCTATTTATGCCATTCCAACCCTTATGTATATCAGTTTTCAACAATTAGTATAGTATTCTTATACTGTTTTGTCTTTAAAACATGAATATGATATTATTAATTGCTTTTTTTATATTTCCTTAGTATGAACTAATTCTATTTAGCTTGAGAATAGCATATGGGTAGGAACCTTAGACTTGTTATATGCTTATTTGAATTTGGGATTTATACTTAAATGAATTGTTCGTGATAGCTCTGTATCTTGTGTTTGATTTATGTTTGTAGTCCTTTCTGGTTCACAAGAATAGGATTGCCCCATTAGTAGTTAGATTTTCACTTTGGCAGGGGATTCAATTATAGGAAACACCACATAATCTTCTAGTGTGCGATAGTGATCCAAACGGGTTTGCCTAACTAGATATTCGATAGGGTTTAATTTTACCATTGATCATTGCGCAGGGTCCCTTTACCCAAGTCTCATGGTAGTGCTGAGATTGCTTCTTAAGTCTACCCTGACAGGAGTTGGGAGGAATTTAGAATCCCGGCTATTGCTTATATATCACACAATTCTCCCTTAAATAATAAAAACTGAACAAGACTATTGGGGATTACTTGCTAATTCTTGAGCTAAATTCTCATAAATTTCTCACGTCGTATTTTATTTTCCTATCTTTAAAATTAATTATTAGTTTAATTGTTTAAAGTCTTGAAAACCCAATAATATTTTAGTGTCTTTGTATTTTATTTTATCAACTCTTTCTAGTCCATTTAGTAATAACATTATTTAAAAACTTACTTTCATAGTCCCTCAGATCGATATTTGTTTTACTTACACACTACTTGTATACAATCTGTTCACTTGTGGAAAGTTTATCATAGTCTCCTTAGGTCTGTGTGCTTATTTATCATTTATTGTTCGGTAATTTATCATACCTTTGCCCCTACTACCGACTTCAAAACTCCTTCAATCCAGGTGCTATTGACCGGCCCATCCATAAAGACTACCATGAGTGCATTAAGAAATGCAATAGATGCCAATTCACTGACAATGTTTCAAAGATGGATGATATGCCCCCCAACAACTTGCTCGAGGTTGAGATTTTTGATGTATAGGGTACTGATTTCATGGGTACCTTTGTGTCATCATATAGAAATCAGTATATATTGCTCGTAGTATCTTATGTGTCCAAATTGGTGAAGTTATGGCTCTATAAACGAATGATTCATGAGTGGTATTCAAGTTTTCGAAGCCACGCATTTTACAAGGCATGGAACTCCGAGATTCATTAGCCACATATGGACTCATTTTGTGAAAAAGTACTTGAAGGGCGGTGTTAGTCAAATATGGGGTGAGTGGTGTCGCCTAGGGCGTGATAAAATAATAGGTAAATAAGTGAAAATAGACACCCTAGCCTAAACACGGTACTGCAAGTATTACAGGACGTATGCAAGTTCTAATGATAATAAGATTCGTTCCTCAGAGACTCTGAAAGCTAGAAAGAACCTATGCAAATATCGAGTGCAAATAAGAAAGCTAGATTAATAATACGCAATAAAATAAAAGACAAGTAATTTTTATTTGGTTTTTGAATAGGAAAATTAACTAAATAAATTAAATATAGAAAAGTAAATAAAAAAAGAAACAATAGTATGAGAGATTAGCTCGAGAGATAGCAAGTAATCCCCACTAGCCTTGTTTATTCGAATCATGTAAGGGAGGATTACGTAAAATTGCAATAACCAGGATTCTAAATTCCTCCCTACCCCCGTCAGGGTGGACTAGGGTGGCGACCTCACAATCACGAGGGGACTTAAATAGGGTGCTCCTACGCCACTAAGTTCCTAAATGAGAATGGCCTTCTAATGATGATCAGTGGTTAAATCATACTCTAATGGTTATCTTGTGAGGAAAGCCCTTCCGGATCATTACCGCACACTCGATGTTTATGTGGTGTTTCAATAATTAGACACCCCTTCTGGGTGACCATCTAACTACTATTAAGGTAATCCTATACACAGGCCCTCATAAAGAAAACATACAATAAGTCAAAGAACATAAAACAGAGAATAAAACAGTCGTTCATTTAAATATTTATCATCCCAAATTAGAATAGAAATAAAACAAGTCTAGGATTCATACCCATATGCTAAATCTCAAGCTAAAATAAATTAGTTCATACTAGAGAAAGAAAAGAAAAAATTACAAATTTGAAAGCTTGTGAAGACATAATGTAGTGTTCAACTCCTTCCAGACTTCTCTTCTCTTGTTGTAAGCTTCCTCTTGGCTTAAGGGTTGGCCAAGGATGTGTTTCTACTGAATAGAGGGTGTATTTATTCCAAACCCTAGTTCAGATTTTTTGGAGTAGAGGGCAAGTAATAGGACTCTTTTCCAAATCAAATCCTCAAACCTAAAATATAGAAAAGGTAAGAAATTGTTGTTGTTATGGTTTGGCCATAACTCCTTAAATATTGCTCTGGTTGACTCGTTCTTCGTATCGAAACTGATCATCTCGGAAAGCTCTACAACTTTGCTTCAGACCATTTTTCCAAATTCCCAGCCAATCTTGAGTTATGATCACTTTTATGGACGTAGCTGCTAGAATTCAGATTTACTTGGCAACTTTATCTTTCCTAATTTATCTTTACTTCCTTTTATCTCCAATTTCCATCATTATCTTCTTTACATTATCTCTTAGAATTGATTTGGCATCTAATTAATTACCATATATCTTTAAAGCTTCACAATTAACAAATAATTAAACCAAATATGCTCTAAAAATAATAGATCATCAAATAAAGACAAGAAATAGGAAAATATAAAAATATGAATAAAAATCGACAATTAATTTATTAAAAACACCTAAAATGATGTCTCCAACCTAGATTAATTCATCAGAAATAGGGAGACATTAGTGAGACATCAGGTCTCCACCGTATATCATCTGCAAATGAACAATAAAGTTGAGATCTCCAACCGACAGATCAAGTCTATTCTTGAGAAGATCATAGGAAAATTGGTCGACGCAACTCAACGATACTTTATAGGTGTATAGAACCACATTCAAAACGCATGTGGGATCTGTATCACATGGTAAATGGTTAGGTGTGCCACTTACCACTTGAGATTGAGTTGCGTGCATATTGGGAGATCAAGGATTTAAACTTAGACCAACACCTAGCTAGTGAAAAAATAATGATGAAATTGAATGAACTTGATGAATTTAGGTTTCATTCTTATGAGAATGGCAAGTTGTACAAAGAAAAGTCGAAGATGTGGCATGACAACTGAATTCGAGAAAAAAAGGTCAAGGTAGGACGACGTGTCCTCAAATACAATTCCAAGTACACAAACTATCCATAAAAGTTGAGGTCTTGATGGTCGAGCCCATTCATTGTTACCAAACTTACGCCTCATGGGGTACTGAGGTCGAACATCCAACTAAGAACCTAGCCTTTGTGGTAAACAATAATCGGTTGAAGATATACCATGGAGGGGAGGATGTTAATCGAGGGGAGGTCGTATACCTTCTAGAGGCCGAGTAGTACTTGAGGTAACCTGTCGAGCTTCACCAATGTTAAACAAAAGAGTTATTAGGTTAAAACCCAAAAAGTTTATCTTTTTTGTAGTTTAATGTACATTATTTCAATAGTTTACAACTTTATTGAGTGTGTATATCCTGTAATGGAAGGTTTTTGTAGTTCCGCTGATGTGTAAGTCTAATTCTCAAATATTTAAGGTCGAAATAGTGACTTAAACAAAGAAAACAATGGATTTTATGAGTTTATGAGTTTCCGTTGGTAAATCTGAGGATAATGATACATCCAAAATACAATTTCAAGTCAGTAAGGGAGAAAAGTTTGATGCATTCTGGTGATTTTTGGAGTTTTATGAAGAAAAGTTGGAATTGGGAGTTACAGGCGCGCCTACAAGGTTAGAGTTACGCCCTAGAAAAGTTGAAAAATTCGCCAATTCCAGGGGTTTTAGAGGTACGCCTCCAACGAGTTAGAGTCACGCCTACAATCTCTTGGGCGTGCCTACTCAGTCGCCGATATTAGAGGCGCGCCTACATCTATTAGAGGCACGCATACAGGAAAATTACACTATGGTACTCTAGGGGTTTTAGAGGCAAAACTACAAATCCAGAGGTGCGCCTATAAGGAAAAAACACTAGATGACCAAGGGGGTTTAGAGGCACACCTGCAAATCTAGTTGTGCACCTATGAAGGGTTAGAGGCGCGCGTATAGAGGTCAAGAAAGAATCCACCATTTTATAGATTTAAAGGAACACCTACAACTTTTAGAGGCACTCCTCAAACTGTACCATAATTTATTTATTTTTAAAATCCATTTCTTTTCTTTCTCTTTCACAAAACCAATCCCCACCCCTTTGTTATCCACTTTTCAACTTCCCAAACGTCATTAAATCTCCTCCCACCTACAAATAATTCACACAAATCATTACTAAACCCCAAAACTAATTACAACTTCCTAATAATTCACCCCAACATCAAATCACCACACAAAAACACCGAATATTCCATAAAATCCTCCAAAAATCTTCCAAAACACAATTCTTACAGAGGGAAGTTTTGAAGATTTGAAGGGTCACAAAGGCAATAAGAGGCTTTCAACACTCGATTCCATGAATGTCAAACCAAATTCAATGGTTAAATAGCTTGAATTAGAACTTTTAATTGTGACTATGGGAAGAAGTTGAAGAATTCATAGTTGGGTGTTGCGAATTTCTATTCCATTGTCTCTCATGTTTAAAATGTTGTGAATTTTTGAGTTGGGGGTATTGAAATACAAGCGAAACTCTCTCGATTTTATTTGATAATTTGCATGTCACTTTTTCGAGTTTATAAGGATGTCGAAAGTGAAGATTATTGCTTCAGAGGGTGAAAGCGTAGAGTTGAATTCGAGAATCGAGAGGGTCCAAGTGAGTAGGAAATAAGGCCAAGCATTTCGAGATCATCAAGGTGCACAACCCAAACCACCGACACCCCAATATTGATCAAGCCAAAGCATCTCATTTCTACTACACAGATTAGTTGGGAACACGCATTCAAAGAGAGTACGGAGAAAGTGAAAAGTTGTCAATTTCTTTGACGTACGTTAGAGATGGTTGGAGTGGGATAATCCAACGTCACATAGATGCATATGAGCCAATGGTCAAGGAATTCTACCTCTATCTTTATCATATAGATAATGGCAAGGTACCAGTTCGAGGGGTCAAGGTTTTGTTTTCTTCGGGAGCTATTCAAGACGAGTATGGATCCCTATACTTAGGGTCTATGTCCTTACGAGTCGAGTCAGATGTTTTTACGCATTTACTTAGGACAAATGTGATGAGGAAGTATGAAGGTTATGGAGCGGGGAGGTTTGAGAAGAAACATCTAAAGTCGGAATTTAAAGTTTGGCTACATTTCATCACCAATAACATATTAGGGGTTGATCGTACTTGCATAACAAAATGAAAGTGGACATTATGCATATAGGGGTCTAAGCATCCATCAATACGCCCCCCGTTATGGAAAGAGATACATATTCTCTTACCTCTCTCTCTCTCTCTCTCTCTCTCTCTCTCTCTCTCTCTCTCTCTCTCTCTCTCTCTCTCTCTCTCTCTCTCTCTCTCTTGTTTCAATACACCCACACCTACTAACTTGAATGATGTAGTGTCATAAGAGAGTACAACCCTCCTTGTCTATAATCAGTTATGTTGCAGGAGAACAGGTCAGCCGGAAATGCTACATAGGAATACCTAAATCCGAATATTGTCATACAAAACTTGTCGACCACTCTTATTTCATCACTGGTCCTAAAGTCTACAAGGCATACTCAAGAAGACATTTGATATGCTTTGAAGATAGATTGGGTTGATCTAACACTAATTAATCTATGTTTTAGCTTATATAGCTGTAACAGTGAATTTGATATATTTGTGTTCTACTAGTCTTTCATATGTGGAAGGGTTTCCCAGTTAATACCTTTATAAAAGTATCATAAGAACCTTGATTGTGACTTAAAAACCACATTAAAATATGCCAAACCAATATTCCCATATTGGGATTGGGCCTACGTTGAACCTTTCAACTGACTAACATAACAAACACAATGAAGAAGAGTCTACACATTCAACTTTACCATGAAGTATTAGAATATCAATTGTAGAAGCCATGCCTAGGGAAATAAAATTCTCCAAGATCACCTATGAGACCACTCAATGCTTCCAAGTATTTCATAGTATTAACCAGTTAAGGTAGCTCAACTGGCCAGAGCCTTGATATTTTTTCAGCCCTTAAAGGGGGTAAAGCAAGAGGTACAGGGTTCAAATCCCCTCCTTGAACATGGGTAACCTAGTACTGATTAAGTGGGAATATGCATGAGAAGGCGTGTATATTTCCTATGGAAATAGTCGTGGTGCGCGAAAGTTGGGCCAAACACCCATAATAATAAAAAAAAAGTATTGCATAGTATTGAGGAAGTCATCCACATGCTAAAAGATAAACCTAAAAGGTTAGGCAATATACCAGTATAGTAACAATATGGTTGAAACCCATTTATCTCTAACAAATACATCAAAAATGATTGGCGTATATCTATTTGTTAGGTAACACCTTGCACAACATGATAAAGCCTTTTTTGTCGTTAGTTCGTGCACCAAATTTAGTATTAATTGATAATACATCCAAATGCCGTGATGAAACTTTGGATATTTGCTAATGTCTGATTACGTGTACTAAGAAAATACATAGGAACAAAAAAAGAATATGAAACAGTATTTGAGTGACCAAATCCATATATAGTATAAATAGGCGCGTAAACCCACCATATCGTTGCAACAAACCGTAAAAAACAAGTTTAGTGGAGTATCGAGCATAGCAAATACACATTGAGAAGTGAAACAATCCTGAGAACCCCAAATGTTAAAGCAACGATCAACATGCATAACCTAGGGTTAGGGATACCCTAATCCAGTTTTCCAATTAACCGTAGACACATAAGTATAATTACGGCTAGATAGCAGCCCACATTTAGTTATGGAAATCAATCCATCAACAGATTGTGAGAGAACCTTTTACCTTGAATAGATACTAAGAAGATATCATTTAATAGAAAGGTACACGCAAGCATTATACTCCATGGAAGGAAAACCATGATAGAAATATTCATCACCAGCTTGAGTGAATCCACAAGACGAATCAACGGTAGATAAATCTTGAGAACCCAAAGGTTAAATTAACCGACAACATGCATAAAATAGGGTTAGGGAAACCCTAATCCTATTTGTCCAATTAACTATAGACGCATACATATAATTACGGTTTTATAGCAACCCACACTTTGTTATGTAGATCAATCTATAAGCAAATTGTGAGAGAACTTTTAACCTTAAATAGATCCTAAGAAGATATCGCTTAATAGAAGTTGAAATGCAAGCATCATACTGCGGTGGAAGGAAAACCATGATAGCAAGCAAATTTTTCATTAAGTATTCATCACTAACTTCAGTGAATCCAAAAGATGACTCAACTGCAGATTTATCTTCATGAACGTTCCTGAAATATTTTGAGAGACGTAGGATTTAATCAACAAATTTCATAAATAAAAACCAAAAAAAATATATATGTAATTAACACAAGAAAGAAGAGTGGCTTTATCGGTGTTGAAGAAACGAGAAACCCCCCATAGGATGCCTAGTTTTCCAATAGTAATATATGTAATTGCAAACAAAAATCAAAGCCACTGACGTATAACCCGTTAAGATAGGAGATCCTATCAAAAGATTGTTTATGAAATATAGAAAAAAAAAACCAAGATCAAACCCTAAAAGATAAATTGCCACAAATGACCCACTTTCTCACTGTAGTAATCTCAACGTGTTGCTCATCTAGTATTTCATCGATTAATAGCCAGAAATCAACACGATCATCCCTCTTGATCACCATCGATGAGCTTTGAAACCCTTTTTCTTTCTCTCTAATCAGATATTTTCTCTCTGTACGAGTCAAAATGATGACAAATGGTCTATTTAAGCATGTTGCTGGTGATTAAAAGAATAATCTTAATTTATACACTTATTTTAGGTAACCCTATATTCATAGTTAGGTGGGTTTTTTCGATATTATTTTATAACGTAATTTCTTAGTTCCTTTTTAAGCAAAATTATAACTTTATTTATTTAAAATCTTTAGACGAACGTAAATCGTATGATCGTAAAACTCTTCCAACCAATAGAATACGTAACAATCTCATATAAAATATAAATTCGACATTTATGATCTTTACAAAATACTTTTACTCACTCTAACCACTAACCACTAACCACTAACCACTAATGACTTCTACAAAAATAAAGTCGATAATTAATTTAGTAAACGAGAATACTTTGAATAATTACGAGATCACGAGATCCGACCTTCCCCGAATAAAACATTTCACACATATCCTAGAGGTGGATAGAAGACCCCAAAAATTGAAGGATGATGATAACAAAGTCTCAAATTTCAACGGTGGTTAACAAAACGACAAACAATTACACCGAATAATCGGACTTCCTCCTACGTGTCATCAACCAAGCATCCTTAAAAGGACAATGGAAATGGAAACACAAACACAAACACACACCCAAGCAAACAAGCAAGCAGCTGCTCTAAACTCACACCCCACCACCCCCGCCCCACACTCCTCTTTCTTTCAACCATGGTTTACTATCTTCACCATACCATAGTTAAGTAAAAAACAAAGCCGCTTAAACGTTAAAACTCATTTCTTTAATAATTCATCAGCTTACAACTCACTTCAAACACTTCCTCTCTAAGAAAAGATCGAAACAGCCGCCATGTATAAAACAGACACATCTGGTGAGCTGTAACTTTAGTTATTACTTCTGGGTTAGACTCGTGAGTGTTGACTCAGTTGACTCAGTTTAAGTGTTTTTGTCTTCTTCTTTTGGTTGGTATAAAGGTTTCATTTTTATACAAGGGTTTTTATTTTCTTTTTATGGGTTGTTAAATTTCCTTTTTTTTTTTCGTTATAAAGTTTGAAACTTTGTTTTGTGGGTCAAGAAATGGAGAATTCATCATCACCATTAATGGCGGCTAAAGATGACGCTTCTGCAGAAGTAACTATTGCTTCTACTTCCAGCAATCACACCAGCTCAGCTCAACCTGCAAAGAAAAAGCGTAATCTCCCCGGAATGCCAGGTATGAAAAATTCAACTTTTCAAAGTTAATCACTACTTCATAAAAATTATTTGAATTTAAATTATGCGATCTTGTAGATCCAGGAGCTGAGGTGATAGCTTTATCACCCAAGACTTTATTAGCAACAAATCGTTTCGTCTGCGAGATTTGCAACAAAGGATTTCAACGTGACCAGAATCTTCAACTTCATCGTCGTGGTCATAATTTACCATGGAAGCTTAAGCAAAGAACGACTAAAGAAGTGAGAAAACGTGTTTACGTTTGCCCGGAAAGTAATTGTGTCCATCACGATCCTTCTCGTGCTCTCGGAGACCTCACCGGAATTAAGAAACATTTCTGTCGCAAACACGGTGAAAAGAGGTTTAAATGTGAACGTTGCTCCAAAAACTACGCCGTTCAATCTGATTGGAAAGCTCATATGAAAACTTGTGGCACTCGAGAATACCGTTGTGATTGTGGTACCTTGTTTTCCAGGTACCAAAACCTCGTACTTAATTATTATGTTAACATTGAGATCTCTTAATTAACAACATTAATTGTTTCAGATTTTTTGTATATTTGAATAAATATGTTTGATTATTGCAGAAGGGATAGTTTTATAACGCATAGAGCCTTTTGTGATGCATTGGCACAAGAGAGTGCGAAATCAAAGCCACTTGTGATTAATAATTCCGATGGAGTTTTGAGGATTCAGGCAACAAGTCCACCACTGCCACCACTAACACCGTCGACTGGGGCGGTTTCTTCTCCGGTTTTGTCTATTCAGAGCTCAGGTAAAGTGTGAATAGCATTCTCTACAAATTTGTCAGCATTGTAGGAAAAGCCAAAATTAGGATGTCACGTTAAATTTAGATTTAATTGTTTGGACATAGTTAAATATTCATGATTCAAATTGTTTTTTCCATGTGTCTTTTTTCTTTATTGTCCTTGATTATTTTATACATTAGTTTAGGGGATTATTAAACTAATGTATAGTTTAAAGATCTAAGAAAGATTTGAGTTAAGAAAAATGTCCATGATTGATTATGCTTTTTGCATAAAGGTCCTTTAAGTTTAAGTTATTATTTTATTGGGATTTCAAATCTTTTTCAAAAGCAAGTCCTTTTTTAATTGATTGTGTGATCAATTCTTTACACTTTATACTTTTCTTTGCCAGAAAATCAAAGTGGAAATTTGCATCAGCAATCAGCTTCAACAGCGTTATGCATTACCACCACCATTCCCAGCACTGTCACCTCCACCACCACTACCACCGCCACAGCTAGCGGCTCCTCTTCATCATCCGGTGGTTGCCACATCAGTAGCAGCGTAGGAGCATTTGCAAGTATATTCGCTTCACAGTTAACTCAACCACCTTCATCTTATTCAAACCTAATGTGTGCTATGACTGGTTCCGATCACGCACCACCACCTCCACCACCACCACCACTAGCGGACCCCGTTACCCTTTCTTTATCTTCATCCTTATACCTTTCAAACAGCGGATCCTCGTTCTACCCTCCACCACCACCACCACCACCACAAGACCAATATCCACCTCCACCACCACCACAAGAACAATATCCACCACCACCACAAGACCATTACCACCATTACTCCTCCGCAAGCCAACAACCGGCACTATCAGCCACCGCATTACTTCAAAAGGCAGCTCAAATGGGTGCCACATCATCAAGCTCGTCCTTTCTTCGTGGGCTTGGATTAGCAATGTCAACCCCTTCGGGCCCACAAGCTAATACTACTGGACCTCCATCGCATTGGAGCACTACTAACGTGAAGCTAGAGAACAATAATATTCCAATGGGGCTAGGATTAAGACTTCATTCAAATCCATCTTCGGGCCTAAACGATCTTATGATGGGCGGCCCGTCCACCATGTTTGCCAACAAGCCAACAACTCTTGATCTTCTCGGGCTTGGAATAGGTGGCCAGGAAGCTTCTTCAAGTGGGTATTCTGCAATTTTCTCTTCAATGGGAGGTCATCAATATGGTTCTTCTTCAGTTATTCGAGACGCTTGGGATGATTCACCCGATCAAAAGCCTTCTATGCTTTAGATGCTTTCTTGGTCCATGTTTCTCCACTTTTTTTTAGGTGGAGAGTTTTTAGCATGGACTATTTAAGTGTTCTTTTACTTAATTTATCATTTCTTCGACTCTTCTAGAACTTACTAGTTAGCTTTATGCAGGCAAGAATTTTGTATAAATGGAACTAGTTTTCTTTATTGTAGAAAGTTTCTTATCAATCGGATCTTCAAAGTTTTAAAACTTTATTTGGAAATCTTGAAATTAATTGTGCGATGTTGAAACTTTTGTTATTCTTAGAACTTTTAGTGCGGTGCATGCGATTTATATAATATTACCTAATGATCATACGTTGGGGAAAAAATGAAAACTATTCTCTATTGAATTGATCTCTTGTGATTTTAATGACCAAAAAGAAAAAATATATACTTTTGATGTTTAACCATTTTTCAGGGGGGTAATCTGAAAAAGTATGTTGTAAATTGGTTTAGGAGTCAAATAGTTTTCTATCGGATTTGAAGAAGACACACACCATAATTAAAGTGAGGAAACGTAAAAAATACAAACACAATATTACCGTAGTTCGATAAAGGTATATATCTATATTGAGTTCCGGTAAAAGTATTTCTTCCACTATTGGATACCTTAATCTATCGATTATAATCGTATTTTAATATCTCAAGAGATAAATCCACACAAAACCTCAAAACTAACCGTAAAGCACAAATATTAGACAAACTACGCTGACGAAATGATATAACAAGTAAGATGATTCTTATTCTATCGAGATTTAATAACTATTACAAAGATTACGATGTTTCAAGCCTAACACTATGTGGAACCCTAGTTTCACAATTATAAGTCGAGAGAGAATACAAACAAGAAATATGACGAGAGACTAAATCAGTTGAAGAAGAAACAAGCCTTTTATATGACACAATAAGGGTTTCAATCTCAACCCTCCAAGTTGATAGAGAACAATGGTTGTAATAAGTCTCCTCCTTTAAGGTAAAACGCCATCGATCAAGTCAAGCTCACAAAAGACCAAGTAAAAACGTGGTCAAGACAAATAGAAGTCCAACAGTCAATATGTCAAAAAATGATTAGGTCTAACAAGAAGAAAAATGCTGGATCAAATCAACCAAATGCAACCCATTAACTTAATACCACTTCACATAAGACAAGCAAATGTCAACACTCTCCACCTTGAAGTGTGTAACCATAAAACTTTTAAGCCTCACCATCATCAACATTCAATAATGGAAAAACCCGCTCTATCACCTTCATTGCTCAATGTACCTGTATAAACCAACTCAACAAGCAAACAACAAGTCCACTTAAATTTTGAACCTGGTGTTTAAAACCAACTTAGTACCCATATTAGCTGAATTAAACTCATAAGCAATTTGATCCAATTTTACCTCATAATTAGCAATAATATCTTTGATAAAACGAACCTTACTATCAACATGCTTTGTCCTTTCCTGATATACAAGAATTTCACTCAAATGAATTACATTTTGATTATAAAAAAAGACAACAAATTTATCGTTACCAACTTAATCTCATTCAAGGAAGTTTAGAAACCAGATTGCTTTCTTAAAAGAATCAATGATAGCCGCATACTCAGTTTCAGTTGTTGAGATTGCTACAAGAGGTTATAACTTGGATTTCCAAGATATACAATTCTTTCCCAAAGTAAAGTAGTAAGTAGTTGTAGACTCTCTCGAATCTCTATCTTCTTCAAAATATGAGTCTACATAGCCAACTAACTCAATAGGAGTATTATGATTACCATATAACAAATTAACATTTAATGTACTATCCACATAAGCCAAAACACGTTTTAAAGAAAGTCAGTGATCATAATCAAGATTAGACATATATATGTTATAAATTAAAAAGAACCTTAATGGTTTTTTTATTGATTTCATACTCTTGGAGAAAAAGATTAAGAGTCTTTTTCTTAAAAAGTTTCACATAAGAAAAGGAGAAGAAAATTTATTAGTTTATATTATTTTCTCTTCATATGCCTTTCAAAAGGCTCAAGGCTCTAATAATGAAGAGTAAGGGAAATACACACGCGCACACCACCACCACCACCATCCGCCTGGCCCGGCGTCGGGACTAGTTGAGGTATGCATAAGTTGGCTTGGATCACCCACATTATAAAAAAAACATTTACATACCCTAACAACATGATACTACTATATATGTGTCAAGAACATATTATAGTGTGTTATGTTTTAATAAGAAAAAATATAATTATTTTTTGTCAAATCAATTCATAAAACTTAAATGAAATGTAGGGCTAAAAAGTTCAACCTATATTGGTTCGCTTACCGATCCCCCCGAGTCCTAATCAAATCGGGGATAGGGACTCATAACCAGTTATCTGGTAGGAGGTTACATCTAAAACTTCTAGCTAGTAAGTTCGTTTCCTTATTCCTACTTCTAGGAACATGCCAAATAAAGATGTGAGATCTAGATGAGATTATATCTCTAATTATTAGAATAAGAGGTTGGGGTTTCCAACATATTTTAGATGTAATCTTTAGACCTTGGGTAATACTGAGGCAATCAGTGTGAACTATAATACTCCTATCCTTGAGAGGTGTCACAACTTCACAAGTAAGGATAATATTAACAACTTCTCCTTCAAGATCCGAGGTACAATATAACTTTTTCCCCTTATAGACAAGTGGACATTAACTTTGTCGAAACAAATCGTAGCTATTCCAGTAACTTCTTTTCCATGAATGAGGCATTACAAAAATGGTTGACATCAAAGTTGTCAGCGTCCATAACAGGAACCGAATCTAAGGAGAGTCGAATACTGGAAGTGCACCATACTATTCGTGTCCATAGAAATCTGCCATAATATTGTTTCCGAGTAACGTATCAGTTTTGCGTTCCATTTTGACCCCTTAAAAAGAGATTTTATTCGTGTCGTCCAAATGTTCCAGATTGTGATAAATAGAAATGTCATAAAGATTTTCGTGCTCCATCCATTTTTGGATTAAATATCCTTTCACCCTTTCATAACATACCATGTACAGTGTTCATGTCCTTCCAAACTTTCACACTAATGGGGCAAGAGAAAAAATATGTTCCAGCATTTTTATGGGAACATTGCAAAATCGGCATCATGTGGTGTCGGCATATTTCCACTTATGACGAGAAATCCTACGTAGAATAATTGTTATTACAACACTTCTATATAAAAACTCTTGTGTTTGTAGTAGTATTAGTATGATAGTCTGTCTTTCAAACTTTTGGGTCTTTATTAGTGTCTGAAAAAGAAGCTATGTGAAGATAAAAATATTTTTTGTCAAATATAAATGTACATACTATAATAACAAGAAAACAAATAAGGAGCAGCATCTATATATTTAGAGTATACGCGTCCATAGATACAAAAACATTAACTACATATTCTTGGATTATAATTTAGGATTAAAAAAATATTAACTCATATACTTGAATTATAATTTAGGACTAAATATGTTAGAGTAAAAAATACAAAAGATCCCGTTAAGACCCGCCAAGATCGAACCTTCCAAAAGTACACCAAGAACTCATCAAAATTTTACTGATAAAACCGGCCAAAAAATCGTTGGAACGGACTTTTAGAAATAGAGGTCTAGCACTACAAGGGCCAATATTGAACTTGAGCGAAATTTACAGATTTTGAACATGTGTACACCTTTATTTCGATGATATTATAATAATATAGGAAAAATTATAGTTAAAAAATTTCATTTGTATTAAGAATCATAGTCTTTTAATGTGGATTTTAAATAAAAAACACAAACAGAGATTTTGCTCTTTAAATTATCTTTTTATATCCATAAACATTCCATGGGTTTGACAAAAAAAATAAAAAAATAAAATAAACATTCCATGGGGAATCTCTATACTTTCTCCAATGTATGTATAAAATCTTTTGTAGATTTAAATTAGTGGTATCATGTGTTTATCTCACAAAATTATAAGACTAGTTTTAAAAATATAAGTAAATCAGAATGTTTCGTAAGACAAATTTCATACATGATCCCTACATTTATGAAATATTTTCGAGTTTTTTTTAAGAATATACCAATTTCAAAAAAAATTTGTAATAATATACCAAGTCAAAAAAGATTTCCAAGAGTATACCAATTCGGTAACCTAGTTGGTTAATTAGTTTAAATATATATATATATATATATATATATATATATATATATATATATATATATATATATATATATTATATGGAATGGGTTTAAAATTAAAAAGTTGAAAAAAAACCCTAATCAAAGACATTTCGGCAACCCATATATTAAAAAGTGGTTTTATATTTTTATTTTCTTAATTAATATATTATTATATTGAATGGTTTGAAATAAAAAAATTCAAACAACTTTAAATAAAAGGGACGTGTATAATGTATAACAAATAACCATATTTGGTGGAACTTGGTTATTTCTAATTATAATTTTCAATCATTTCAATTTTTATGGAGTCATTAAAAAAAAATTTCTTCCAATAAGTTATAAATATTTATAATTATTTTTAAATTAATTGAAATTATAAATAATATTGTATTCTATTATAATTTGTGTTTCTATTCTTGTTAGGGTTTCATTAATGCTTTTCTAGTTGTGTAGTAAATTTAATTAATTCTAGTAATTACCGGAGTTTGTCAATCATATACTTTGTTTTACTCGTACGTATCCCTTAATCTCTAGTCTCCAGGCTCTAGCTCGATTTTGCCCCCTTCTCTTTCTGGGCTACATCGAATGGCATCGTCTTCCATCCCATCCTTGGGAGTCACCTAGTCTTTGTCATTGGTTGGAATAAATAAAACGCAACACTCAAAACCATCTAGCTAATAGGACATCGGAAACATCCCACCAGCATCAACTCTACCGGGTAAACTTAGTTTCACACCTTGGTCGGAAGCATCGCAGTCAATGGAGGTTATTAATGTCCAATTTTGTATGATTGCTACGAGAAAAGGAATTTGGTCATAAATTACTACTACTACTACTATTAGTGTTGAAAGTTAATAAATGATAATTAGGAATAAAAAAAATTTAATAGAAATTTCTGATAGATATGCGGATGATCGATTAAGAAAAAAATTATTTTTGATACATTAATATATTATATATAATTCCAATTTTTTTTTGTCATATCCCTCTATTACAATTGAGGGAGGACACACAACTAAAAAACTTGATAATCGAATCAGTAGGACATGCAAAAATATCAATATTTGCCTTGGTGCATTTTGCCGTTTTGTCAGCCATTTCATTAAATTCTCTTTTAATATGGATATATAACTCCAATTAATCTAGAAATAGTTACAAATATTTATAACTTGTACAAAAATTTTTTTTAATAGATATATAGAAATTTGAAATGATTTAAAAGTTTAATTAAAAATAACTATGTTTCACAAATTATGGTTATTTATTAGGATGAATGCCCAATAAACACCTGCCACCTTAGCCACTTGCCCATAAAAGGCACTTAAGGTAAATATACCTTAATGCCCTTACTGCTGTCTACTGCCGTCTGCTGCTGCTGCCAAGGGCGAGTAATGGGAATATTTCCCAACACTCGTGCTAGTACACTTTTGTAAAGGTTGAGTAATGGGAATGTTTCCCAGCACTCGTGCAAGTACACTTTTGTACTTGTGGGCTAATGTTGAGTAATGGGAATGTTTCCCAGCACTCGTGCAAGTACATTTTTGTACTTGTGGGCTAATGTTGAGAAATGAGAATGTTTCCCAGCACTCGTGCAAGTACACTTTTGTACTTGTAGGCTAATGTTGAGTAGTGGGAATGTTTCCCAACACTCGTGCACGTACACTTTTGTACTGTCTGCTGCTGCCAAGGGTGAGAGAGACAGAGGAGATATATATAACTAACTCAATGTATACGAACTAACAACTAATAAACGGACGGCGGCTGGGGTGAGGGGGTAAAATAGGAAAGAAAAAAAAGGAGTGCCTTTTATGGGCAAGAAGAAAGCGGCGGGGGTGAGGAGGCATTAATTCTAATTTGAGGTGTTTCTTGGGCAATAATCCTATTTATTATACATTATATACGTTTTTTATTTATATTTATTTTTTTATTTTTTTTATTTCAAACCATTCAATATAATAAATATATATCAATTAAAAAAATAAAAAATAAAACCACTTTTTAATATATGGGTGGCCAAAATGTCTTTGATTAAGTTTTTTCTTTAATTTTTAAAATTTAAACTCATTCTATATAATATATATATGCATTTTTAAAAACAAAAAAATACTACTTCAAAACTAGGTTGCGGACTTGATATACTCTCGCAAATTTTTTTACTTGGTATATATTACAAATATTTTTTTAAATTGGCATATTCTAAAAAAACTCAAGATTTTCCCCATGTGTGTGTTGTGGGTCCGACTTATGTTACACTAGTATTTGTAGATGAGGTTGTTCACTTTTGGAATGAGATTTTGCACCTTTTGTAGGAGAAATTATGTGCAGAATTTGAACAAAAATAAACAAAGTCGTGGAAGGCTGGAAACAGCTCAAAGGTAGGGACAATGAGATGAGAGCATATGCAATGGGGGTGGGGGAGTGAATACTCAACTGAGAGATGATAAGTCAAATCTGGAGTTAATTTAAGGCATGTTAGAGACTCTGGTCGTGTGTCCACTTAGATATAAACCAGACAATACTACCATTTAATGAATGGATGTGTCGACAACTAAAATTAGCCTTCTACTTCTAGAATGTACACTCATATATTCCTCCTATATACTACTCTACCAGTATAGAATTTGTATACTATTTTTGGTAGCTGCTGACTTCTTTGTCTTGGTGTAATATCCTAACCTCGTTGTATCTAAGCTAGTTATTCTTTTGGGAGAATAAATAGGCGGATTTCCGACCAAAAAAAAAATAGGCGGATTCAAGATTTTTTTTTCTTTCGTGAATGTCAAGATGTCTAACGAAGTGAGTAATATGTCAAAACCTCTTGCCCTGAAAAATTAATTCCACCTCCGCGGTCTAAGAATCACCATCCGCTTGAGACGGAGAAAAACGGATTTCCAAAATATTCTCCCGCCATCCGTCTTGTCTCGACTACTTTTTGATATTAAACCGAGTTCCCTGGTATACGTGATTAAAAAAATTATAATGACGGATCTATGTACGTGGAAGTTTTTTTTGTTTTTTTGGCCGGGTCACAAAACGTAACTCCTACTTATCTATTATCCTATACCTAATCTTGCAAAGATGTCATCCATAATAGGATTAGTTAACCGGGATCCTTTTATCGCCCTATGTCTAGTATTTTTTGCAATTTTGTCCGCTCGATTGTTAAGATATCCTGATAAATGGTTGAAGTTGACCAAACCGTAAGAATTCACCAACTGGTTGATTTTTCGTAAGTATCCACCGAATAGTCCAAGTTGTTGCTAATATTTGCTTAGTACCTTTGCCTTGTATGGCTTCAAGGATGACAGAGAAGATGAACTCCTCTTTATGTCTGAACTGTTTGCACATCTCTGTAGCCTCCAAGACCGTCATTGCTTCTCTTTTAATAACAGAGTCGCGCATTTACGTTTTTGTGCATGGAGGTTAATATATATTTTATATAGATTGGATCACATGAATCATATTGAAGTCTCGTCTTTTGTTACAGAATATCGTATTACGAGACATCATTTGGGGGGTTAGGACTTATTTGAGGGATTATTCCCTAATATTTGTCGTTTTACGATTTCTTCCCTAGTTTAAGATAATTTGTAACATTTAGAATTTTTTAGCGTTAAATGTGTGTTAAGTGTGCAACTCTTAGATACTTGAATGATACGAGACCCGGAGACGGATAAGAAGTCAAGAAAACGATATCACTCCTTAGTCATGGCGTAAAAGGACGATTCAGCTGCTTTTAGAAAGTAAGAGCATGTGATGGCCAGATTTGGGGACTGACTTGTTCGAGTTACCACGTGCAAATGATGAAGATTCTGGAAAAACCTTTTGGTTTATACATAGTACTTGGAGTTAGGAGCACATAGAAACTGACAATATATGATTTGGAGTTGAAATTAAAGAGTTATTGAATTTTACACTACTGTGGTTCGGACCAAGTCCATATTTCCTTAAAACATTTTTGGGTTACTTGGACCACTTAAATGGGTCCTACAACTCCAATAGCATTTTGCAACCCTATATATCATATTTTTAAGATCAAAATAAGTGTTTTATAGTTTTTGAACGCTTAGGAGCAACCATTACCCGCTACAGAAGAAGAAGAAGAAGAAGAAGAAGAAGAAAAGTTTTTCATACCATTCCACACCTATCGTTCATCATCTTTCTGCAATTATTAGTGTAATCCTATTCTATTTCTTATTCTGAACATGAATATTACACTTTTATTTGTTGTCTTTTATTATTTATTTATCAACGAAATTACTCGTAGCTTGCGTAAGATGTATGAACCCTAGATTATTTTTTTTTACGTTTTATTGAGTTTTGGATTGAATTATGGAAATGAATTGTTAATTTATTGCTTTAATTATATATTTGACTTTAATTTTCATCCCTTATTCTGGCCAAATAGAGGGTTGGCCTTAGTAATTAAAACTTTCACCCGGGAAGGGGGTTCGGTTACAGAAAACAATATGTATTAACGTTCGATGTTCGTCAGTAAACCGGGAGGTCTTGACTAACTGGATATTAATTTGGGTAAGGACCTTAGGCACCTATTTTTGTATAGAATTCACTTGGTAGAGGCCTCTAATGGTGTTAGGTAGCTTCATAAGTTATTGTCGCATCCTACAATGTGATAGAATAAACCAACACCCTAGAAGCCACTTCACGCAAGTGTACGAGTCGTTGACTAGTAATAAAACTTGATAAGTATATAAGAATTCTCGTCTTCATAGGGACTATCATTGTAGATACCTGTTCTTTAATAGAGTAAGAATGTAAAGTTCGTAAGAGGAGTTGAATGGCTATAATGTAAATAAGTAAAATATTTATTGGGGTTTTTAATATTTAAAGGCAAAAACAATTAACGTAATAAGATTATGAACTAATCTAATGTAAAATAACTATTAATTAAAAGATGAAAGTAAGGGATGAGAAATTTGTTCGAGTCTTACTAGTAGTCCCTTATGCTTCTAATTTAACGTTTTTATGAGTAAGGGTGAGTGGTAAATTCTCATTAGCCGGGATTCTATTGTCTCTCTGACTCCCGTCAGAGTAGCTTAGAGGGAAACCTCAACACAACTAGGGTACTTTGGTAAGGACAACCTAGGCAATGATTGATGTATTAATTTTAACTCTATTGACGGGATTCTATTGTCTCTCTGACTCCCGTCAGAGTAGCTTAGAGGGAAACCTCAACACAACTAGGGTACTTTGGTAAGGACAGCCTAGGCAATGATTGATGTATTAATTTTAACTCTATTGACTATCTAGCTAGGCAAGCCCTCCCAGATCACTACATCACACTAGACGTATAATGTTATGTCCAAAATTAAATCCCCCCGCCAGGGTGATAGTTTAACTACTTGGGCTACCCACTACTTGGCCAAAATATGGATAGTGTTATAATAAACATATAGTCAATGAAATATAATAATATCAATATCAATTAAACATTAATCCCAAATTCAATAAAACATCAAAATAGCTAATAACATGTTCTTACATAAGCAAACCTCAAACAATGAGGGTTTAGTTTATAATGAAATGAATAAAACTAATAAAAACTAAATGTAGAATCATGTTTAAAGGAAAAATTATTTACAAGTTATTCTTAATGATAGAATGAAATGATGGATAGTTGGGAAAAAATTGTTGAATTTTGTAGAAAAACTCCCTATTTTTTTCTCATTTCCTTTTCTGCTCTTGCTCCTCTTTAAATATTGATAAAATGAGTTCTATATGATATAGAAGCTTCTAAATGAATTATATAATATCTAAATAAGCTTGGAGCCCCCATGGGCTCACTTAACTAGGTTAAGAATGACCAACCCATTTTTAGCTAATGTTAGACTAGTTCAGGTCACGGTGGAAGCAAATGGTACAACTTCTTCATCTCAACTCTGAATTGATTTCCGTCACCTCTCACACGTTTCTGGCTTCAAGATCTATCTAAATCAAAATCCTTTAAGCCTAAAGCTCTGACCAATTAATCGTGGTGACTAAAACAATATGACGTCAAGATTTCTCCAACAAACAATTTGACTTCCCAAAATGATTCTAGGCTCAATTCACACCTTGGTTCGGGGTCTATCTTGAATTTTTTACTTCTTATATTCATCTTGGAACCTTGTATTAACCATGTTCCTAAAATTTACAAACTTAACAAACATTTAAGGCACAAGATCTCTATAAATATCAATATGACCAAAACATGATGCAAAAGTACAATATGTCAAATATTAAGGAAAAATCCATCACTTAATCCCAATAAATTCCCAAAATATGTCCCGTGAATGGATTAATACATCAAAAAGAAGAGACATCAACTACCGTAAGGGAGTTAGGAAGAGATTTAAATCTCGTCTATAGCATATTTCCGTATTCGCCCTTAAAGCAATAAATCGTAGAATCAACTAGTAGGGATTACTTGCGAGTTCTTGAGCTATACTTCTCATATTAATATTCCTATTTTCATTTTCATCCTTTAGTTAATTATGATTAGTTTAAAATTTATTTACATTTCAGTCCTTCAGAACTGAAAACCCAACGAATATATCTTTTACTTACTGCAATTGCAACTTAGCCCTTGTTCACTTTATAAAATACAAAGGTATTAACCTCATAGTACCCGTGGAGAATGATAACCCCCTTACTTACCTTTTTATTACTTGTCAACAATTTGTACACTTGCGGGTAGTTGCTCCCTTAGGTGTTGATATACACATTTAATTAGGGCAATGGTTTTTAAAATTATATTAAAAGACTACTATTTCTTTTCAAATGCAAGCTTAAATAAACCCAAAAAATTCTTACTATTTATACCCGAAATAATTTTTTCTTATTTATATATGTGGCTTATTAGGGGTGTTTTAGTAATGTTTAATGTAAATTTTAGAATACATTTGAGTTCCATATTGTACTTGAATAAGATTTTATCCCAAGATCACTTGATCATTGTAAAGTTTTTAAAAGGATGCCTAGGGCATCGCTGGAATACACGATGGGACTTTAAGGAACTCATGACATGAGAACGAGCATCCCGATATCCAAGATTTCAAAAGTAATTTACCATAAAAAAAATGCTAATAAATTCTGTACAGAGCAACTAAGAATCTCATATAACAATTACTAAGGTGAGAATAAACGTAGATGCATGTTATATTGAAAATACTAAATAAGAAAGTGTTAAGTGTATTATCACATATCTTTTAGTATTACTTACACACTCAAAACCCAAAACCTCCCTCTTGTTCTCGTTCAAATTCTACACACCCTCATCTTTAACAATACGCGACACCACCATACGATATAACATATCGATTTCTCTCATCGACACCAATATCACCAGGCACTGTCGCTTAATAACCACAACCACTGCATGTCTATGCAAAAACCACCACAACCATTACACGAATGTTTGAGAACTACCACAACCATCACACAACATTTTAAGAACTACCACACCATCGAACGGTTGTTTGATAAACACCATAACCACCAACGTGCAAGTCTTCAAGAAAGACCTGCTATTTTTGCTCCCTAGTGACATGTCTCTTTCATGCGAGTGACCGACTTATTTTATAGATTTTTATTTCATTATTTCATTTTAAATGTTTAACACAGAAGTTTCATTGTTATTTTTTTTATAGTCATTAGATAATTGAGGCTTATTGGTTAAAATATTCTATTGTATTTATGTAATTAATTTGGTAATAGATATTTGAGTTATATGCGTAGTATTGTTGAACATGAAATATGGGTATTTTGTTGTTATTGGTATTGTTTCTTACAAACTGTGTTGTTTTGTTAATTTTTTTTCATAAATTAGCTTTTTAAGAATAACAAAGTTGTTGTTTTGGAAAAACAAAATTATTTTTGTGTAAAGTTGCTATTTTATAAAATCACAATGTTTTAATTTTGAGATGTGTATAAGACCAGTACGATAATTTCACAAAGTTAGAAAAACCGGAAATTTGAAAAATCTTGAAAAATTATATAATATTACAATGATAGATTTTGATATGAGAACTGAAAAATGAAAAATTTGACCTCGAAGTAGACTGTCAGAGTTAACTCGGTGGAGATGGTGGCTGGAGATGGTGATTGCAGGTGGTGTTATTATTCTCTCTTTCTCTCTTTCTTTCTTTCACACACACACACACACATACACACCCCCGACACACCCCTACACACCCACACCCAACATACGCGCGCGCACGCACGCATGCACACCCACATACATATATACACACTGCATTGAACACATAACAAATGAATTAGTTATATTATTTTTACATTATAACTTGTTTAATTGCAAAAAATCTGTTTCACCCGTCAATCTAACTGTCATGTGGCCGTGGGTTGATTCAAAGGGCGACAGTTGGATTTAAATCCTCGCTGCCCCCCCCTCCCCCTCCCAAATTCAATGTTAATTAACCTAGACTTTTTTTAGTTATAATACGAGTAAAAAATATGTTGTCACCCATTGAACATAAATTTAGCAATTACAATTTATTTATTTAGGAAAAAACACGAGTAACATATACATTAGCCCCCACAAGATATAAATTTAACCCTGGTAATTTATAAATTATGATTTTAGCCCAATACTATAAAATTTATATAACAATAAGACCAAAATAATCAATGTTACCCCGAACCCCACTAACTACTATAACTTTTAGTCCAAGCAAAAAATCATGGATCCACCCTTACACGTGGCATTTAATACTGATATTCGACGGAGGTACTAACAGTAACTCAACTTTGTAATCTTATGGACCGGGATGCTCGTTCCTATACCTAGGCTCCTCAAAGTCCGATCGTCTATTACGCGAGTAACCCATGTGCTATTTCCTTATTAATAATGCGAAATTGCTAAATAAAACCTCTTTAAGTATAGATTAGAATAAAAAGAAAGTAACTATAAGCGCAGTTGTGTGTGCCTTGTGTGTTGTGTGTGAGTTTATACATATAACATGTCTCTTATTTCATGATTTATAGAACAAACATTCTTTTATTGGCTTATATAATAGGCATCGGGCTAGTGGGGTATTACATGTAGAGATTGGATATATATATATGCTTCAATCTGAAATTTTAAAAAATTGGCTTCATCCTCATTTAAGCTAAAAAGGACCTCTTATTGGCCATGGGACAATAGGGCTAGGTGGATGGGTCATTTTATTTTGAGATAATTTCTAATTAAGCTCGAAACCCAAAAAGTTGTGTCTTAAGAAGTCCAGCCCAAAAGTTTAGATGAATAAGGTCCAAATTTTATTTTTAAACTTATGATATACCCAATATAACCCTATTCTCCTTTTATACACTAAGGCCATTTTTTTCTAATTCTTATATACACGGAAGAGAAATAGTCATAACTTCTATCCCTCCCTTACCAGCCATGGCCAACGGTAGAAGACTGTCGCCAATCCAAACCCTCTCCCTCACTTCTGACCTCCACATCATAGCATCACCCCAACACAACCGCCACTCCTTCTGTCCGTTCGAGCCCACTAACACAACCGCCACTCTCCGACCAGTTAGATCTTTCCCCACCCACTATAGCAAACCTTCTCCAGCCATGGCGAAACCTCCACCAACCCAAACCATCTCCCTCACCTCCGACCTCCACATCACGGCAGCAACCCATCACAACCGCCACTCCTTATGTCCGTTCGAGCCCACCAACACAACCATTACTCTCCGACCAGTTAGTAGCCCCCCTCTCCACAAATCCAACCACAACCCGCCACCGCCGATCACTGTGCTAGAGTTTATGTTTTGACAGCAGGTAGCAGCGGCCCCATCCACAAGTCCGACCAAAACCCTTTCCGATCCAGATTTCATCACCGGACTTGTACATAGCCCACCAAATGTCTGTACAGAGCCCACCAAATGTCTGTACATAGCCCACCAAATGCAGAGCCCAGCACGCCTTCAACCGGGTTTGTAGATGTTTATTCAGTCTTCTCCGTCAATGAGCCCACAAGCCCACCATGTGATGGGGGATGATCTGATTTGATCCTGATGTCCATTTTGTGACCGTTGCAAGCCTTTTATTTAGTAGGGATGATCTGATTTGATTGATGTCCATTTTTTGATTCTGATGGAGTAAATGGGGAGCAAATGACATGTGAGCTTTTGTGGGTCTTCAATTGTATTTTTGTAACCTAATAGTTGTTTGATTGAACATTTGACAACTAGACCACTAAATTGTAACTAAGGGGTATTTTGGACTTAAATTATTAGTTAAATGAATTAGATCTTAGGAAGAAATTTAGTTTAGTTGTGACCCTTTTGAATTAAAACCCCTTTTATTTTATCTTTTTCCTCATCTACTATACAAATGGCAATTATAATATAATGGATGGATTTGTTAATTGAATTAAAAAATATACATGATCAATTTTTATGAAACTTATTTAGCTACCCTTTTCTTTGTCAACCATTTTTAGCTAACCCAATCCATTATAATCCATTATCCCCGTTGCTTTTATCTTTGGGAATATTTTATCGACTAAAATTCTATAAACTACTTAATTTGAAATCAATATCAAGATTCCTCTAGGTCTCATCAAACACTACTTATTACTCAATTTTCAACGCCCATGTGGACCAAAAATAAAACGCCCATGTGGACTTTGATCATTAAAAGTGAACCCCAATCACATCATATTTTTCTTCAATTTCTGTCATTTCCCTCTTGTCTCTCTCAAAACTCAAAATACACACTTGCAAACACATACAAGTACAAATAGTGTTTATCTGTAATCTTCGTTTTCATTATGCATCTTTTATATCTGATTATCTTGATAATACCTCTCATATTCCTCTTAAAATTGGTCTACTCAATCATATGGGTCCCACTGAAACTCCAAAAACACTTCAGGAAACAAGGAATAAAAGGCCCTCCCTACCGTCCGATCTTTGGAAACACAGCTAAGATCAGACAGCTCATGATCGCCGAAGCTGAGTCAACGCCAATATCTTTCACACATGATGTAGTTCACAAAGCAGCTCCACATTATTACAACTGGTCAAAGGTGTATGGTAAGAATTTTTTATATTGGTTTGGGCCTAAGCCCAGATTGGCTATAGCTGATCCAGTTATGATTAAAGAGGTTTTAGTGAATAGTAATGGTCTCTTTGAGAAGATTAAAGGAAACCCACTCTCAAAGTTGCTCTTCGGAAATGGGCTAATTGCGTTGACTGATGAGACATGGGTTGTTCATAGACGGATCACAAACCAGGCCTTCAATATGGAGAGGGTTAAGGTGACTTTTTTTTTTTTTTCCATTTATAATTATTTTACATATTTATTCATCCAATGAAAAATTTATTTTATTTGAAATATTACTTATGCAAATGACCAATATTTTCTTAGAAAAATTGTGGGATTTTCAAATAGTAAAACATCACTCACTCGAGATAATAGTGGATAAAGCTGTGAACAAACCGAGCCGAACCGATAACTAGATTTGTAGGCTTATTGGTTATTTCTCGATGCGAGTCGAGCTTAAATTTAAACAAGTCTACCCAAAGTACGGGAATTTGTTTAATTTATCAAACGAGATTTTCCAAGGTAAACTAGAGTTGATCATGAACAATTTGTTTTTTTATGGTTGAAAAAGAACTTCCGTAACCCGTATTAGATTAAGGATATATAATATGAAAATATGAAATGTAATATTAATAAAAAAAAATAAAAGTTTTAAAAAATAAAAAAATTATGCAAATTGATAATGAAGGTTTAACAATATGTTAACTAGTAAATAATATATTGATGTATGATTCATAAATATAAACAAATTGCTTACTAACGAATTTGAGCGGACTTTGTTATTTAACGAATTTAAATTAGAGTTTATTTTTGAGCTTATTTATAAATGTACAAGTTTAAAACAAATTTTGAGTTCGAACTATTCACAAGCGGTTTGATTAGAAATAATTTAAGTAGTTGGTAGAAAGATCTTTTGGTCTCACATGTATGCCCAAATAAATTGCAAAGGTAATTTAATTGGCCAATGCTAAATTAAGTACAATCTTTCAAACATTTCGAAATATCCTAGTGGTACCTAGGACATTTTCAAGTTGATGGAAGACCTTCCACCGCCTAGACTGGACCTGGGGCGAAAGTGTGCATGTTTCAAGGGAATATGGTACCCTTCTTTGGCAAAAGTAGATTTTGACCTCCAATTTCCTTTAATAAGTACACTATGGTCCCCTCGTATATAGAATACCTACTTTGTTCTTCGTTTAAAAAAATATCTAGTCTAAGTCAACCTATATAGGTTCTTTTACTATATAGAGATTTGTATAGTAACTATTTTAAAAAATGCAGGTTATCTTGTTTAATATAGGTTATGTTGCATAACACATGGACTTATAATGTAATTAGTTCAAAATAACGTTATTTTGTATAATATATAAACCTATAATGCAAGTATTGCAAAATATAGAGACTTGTAGTGCAATTAACACAAACTTGAAATACTCTTTGATTTTTTAACAGGGCTGGATTCCAGAGATGGTAGATAGTACTAAGAACATGCTAGACAAGTGGGAGGTAAATATAAACGAACCAATGAGAAATTCGAAGTTGATGTTCACAAACAACTTCATAACCTCTCAGCCGATATTATATCCCGAACAGCTTTCGGTAGCAATTACGAAGAAGGAAAACGAATTTTTGAATTACAAGAACAACAAGCTAACCTCTTTTTACAAGCCATTCGAAGTGTATACATTCCTGGATTCAGGTTTTTACCCACCAAGAAAAATAAGACGAGGATGAAACTTGAAAAGGAAACTCGAGAATCGATTAAGAACTTGATCTTGAATAGTAGCAAAACTATTGAAAATCCGAAAACTCTACTGGATTTTTTAATGTCTCCTTACAAGAACCATAATAACGAAGATAAAAGATTGGACGTGGATGAAATTATAGATGAATGCAAGACATTTTACTTTGCAGGAAAGGAAACAACTGCTAATATGTTAACTTGGGTTTTACTTCTCCTTGCTTTGCATCAAGAATGGCAGGAGAAAGCACGGGAAGAAGTTTTCCGTGTATGCAGAAACGAGTCTCCTACTCCAGAGATTTTATCAGACTTAAAACTTGTAAGTTTCCATGTTCAGTTAATTTTAATATAGGTCCTTATATATTAATAGTTTTTACTGATGACAGATGAATATGATCATCAATGAAACTCTTCGATTATACCCTCCAGCAGTAATGTTAATGAGGCAAAGTTCGAAGAATGTTAAACTCGGATCCCTAAATATTCCGGCTAATACACAATTCTATTTGGCAATGACGGCTGTTCATCATGATCCTGAGATATGGGGAGAAGATGCTAGTGAATTTAATCCTCTTAGATTTGTGGATTCTCGAAAGCATTTAGCTTCATTTTTCCCGTTTGGTTTAGGCCCTCGGGTATGTGTAGGTCAAAATCTAGCTATCGTGGAGGCCAAAATTGTTCTTACCATGATCCTCCAAAGGTATTCTTCTGAGGTTTCTCCGTCGTATGTTCACGCCCCTATGCAAGCAATGACTTTACAACCTCAGCGTGGTGCACAAATTCTATTTAGAAGGTTGATTGTTTAATAATTCCCAGTATTATAACACTAAGATTATATAGAAGTCGATCCATGCTATATTGTGTAGCATTTGTGATCCCAATATGGCAACATGCGGTTTTTTTGTGGCTTCTTGTGTCTTAGTTTTGTAATTAATGTTAGATAAAAAGAGTTGCTATGCTGAACACACATAAGCAGATTTTAAAAGAGTTGGTTGGGTGAAGCCTTAATAGGATGGTAATGAATAGTGACAACGACTAAGATGGAAGGATTGGTTGGTTAGAGTTTTCTATAATGCGAGTGTCCCCTTCTTTCTTCCTTCCTGTCTGTATAGAAAGGGATATATGTAAGTAAGACTACTTGTTTAAGGGGCTCTTTAAGTTGTTGACAAGAAGTCTATAAATATCACACTATCAACCCAAGTAGAAGGGTTATATTACACTACCCGTCCAGGAAGAAGGGATATTGTACATATTTATGGACGAGCTCCTTCTTGGGCTCTAAATCAAACCAAGTTATATTTTTACTGTATACTAGTATTAGGGAAAATTGGTGTTAGGGGTAGTAGGAAACATTGGGGTTTCTCCTAACATATATAGCAAATCTGTTGGATTTTTTGTATAGTCATGTCTATCTTTGAAAAAAAAAGGCTCTCTTTCTACAAAAACCCGTGTGACTTTTGGTATCCTACAAATATCGCATTTCTTTAGTTTTATACATAAATTGTTTACTTAATTCTAAATTAATTAATATATAATATTGAAAAGTATATGGGTTTATTCCCACACATGTGCCGCCACCATCACCACAACCACCCCCGCCCAACCCTACCCCGACATCAACAACGACACAGTCGTAAGTCGTGGGGAATTGGAAGACTTAATAAATCAAATGAGTTTTGCTACCGGATATTTATAGGAGTCTTCTATATCGGTTTTTTCAAAGTCTAAAACTGATGACTCATTTCCGCACATGTTTTATAAGCTACACATTTTTCACATGAAGTTGAATGCGTGGTTGGTTGTAACGTTCAGACTTAAATTCCACCAAACACTCTCCTTGTGTCTTGTTGGTGGTTAATGCCTTTATAGGGTTGGATCGTTGGTGGTTGTATAAACCAACAACCTCCTTAATTTGAGGCACACTAAGAGAGGACAAACACATAGCTCTTATCTTTATCACCCCTTTTTAGAATACTTTTCCGTATTTGAAATTGTTTGGGCAGTTCGAGCAATATAATAACCCACGTTTAGAGAGTGCACTCTAAACAGGGATTAGTAGTCATACCTTGGAAACGATCGAGTGAATATAGTTTAACACCCCTACTACACTACCAATCGTATTTAAGATGGTGGACGTGTCCACGCTACTACGATATCGTTGTCAAGTTTCATTTCATAAAAGTTTATCTTTTTGTTGTTGTTTTATATTTTCCAGTTTATTCCTTTATTTCCAACAATCTAATAACAATTTTGATGTTATTTTAAATAATTTTTACATATGGAATTAATGTGAACCTAACCAGAGTAGAAGGAGAAATCATTGCGGAAATGATTGCATCAATATTGGTGGAGGTGGATCCTGGACACGAGTATATTAACACACTTATGTGCCAACAACGAGATTTTCTATGAGTTCGAGAAGGTGGTCGATGAAGGAATGTGGCAACATGTAAAATTCAGCCATATTGGAGTCCTCGGCTCCTCGCAAAAGGAAAGTTTTTTAAAATTCATTACTTGAAAATATCTTGCTCTATGTAATGTCCTTTTGTAAAATCTTTATCGGGTTTTCTTTGGATTATAGTAGGACTAAAAACTATTTTCTATAGGGGGGATAGTCATCACCTAGTATGATAATATTTATTTTCTATAATAATATTTATTTATTTATTTTCATTTTTATTTTTTTAAACTTTTTTTAATTTTTTTTTAGATTTTTTTTCAAATTTTTTTTTATTTGATTTTCTTTTCGAATTTTTTTAAATGTGTTCCATGAACACACAATTCTAAGATTTGTGTGTTGCAGGAACACACAGAATTGGAACAACCAAAATCAAGTTTTTTGTATTCCAGGAATCTATGTTGTAGATCTCCCCACCTAGGCGCGCCTAGGCGTCAACTCCCCCCTCAGCCGCTTACGCCTAATTAAAGTTCTAGGCGTTTTTTCTTAGCGCCTTAGACGTTGTGGAATAGACGCTTTACCCGTCTAGGCACTAATTAATGGCCAAAAGTGGCCGCCTAGGTGCTGATTAATGGAAAAACATGCCCGCATAGACCTTTTTGTTATTCATTCTCGAGAATTCTTTAGTTGATATCATAACTCAATTTTTAGAATTGTTATATTTACTATAGTGTTGTTAGATGAATTTTATGACTTAAATAATTAAAATTGCTATAATTACTACATATATATTACTAAATATACAAAATTACACATCGGGATTCAAAACCGTATGATTCCGCCTAGGCCCCGTGTAATCCCGGCTAGGCCCCGGTCGACCGCCTAGCGTCCAAAAACGAGATCTATAGCATAGCCAGGAATACACAAATTTGAGCTTTATGTGTTCCATGAATATACAAATTTGAGTTATAGGTGTTCCATGAATACACAGAATTGGAACAAACAAAATCATTGTGTGTTGAAATGCACAAATGTGAGATTTGTGTTTTCAGGAATGCACAAATCTGAGAATTGTGTGTTTCAGGAATACACAGAATTGAAACAAACAAAATTAAGTTTTGTATATTCTAGGAATACATAAATTTGATTTTTATGTGTTCAATGAATACACAAATTTCAGTTTTGTGTGTTACATGAATACACAAATCTTATATTTGTGCGTTTTAAGAATACACAATTCTGAGATTTGTGTGTTTCGGGAATACATATAATTATAATAAACAAAATCAAGTTTTGTGTGACCTGGAACACACAAAAATAACAAAAAAGTGTTGGACAAAAAGATAATATATCAAGATAGTTAAAACGAATAAAAATAGGGATATGCGATTAATAAAGAGAAAAAACAATTTTGTTAAAGAAGAGACTCTTTTAGATCGATTTTATGACTTTGTGTGTTACAGGAACACATAAGTCTATATTTGTGTGTTACAGCAACATAACCCGGAATTCCGATTTAAAAAAAAAATAAAAAAATTTAGAAAAAAATCTGGAAAAAAATTCGAAAAAATAATCTGAAAAAAGAATTTAAAAAAATATATTTAAAAAAATAAAAAATACAAAATTCACATAAGGGCAATAATGGAAGGTAAATATGACAATGTGTTTAATTGAGAATTAAGTTGAAAATTTGCGAGGAAGTAAAAAGTAATTTGCTCCTTCCTTTTTTTTTAAATGTAAAGTGTGAAATTGTAATTAATTGAGAATTATCCTTAATTATAATTTATGTCAAAATAAATAAATATAACATTTGGGAAGCTTCCCCTAACTCATTGTTTTTCAAAAAAGACAATACCTTTTACGAGATAGTGGATAAGACTGTTAGGGTTTATTGAGCATTAACTCTATTTTAAACTCTTCATTGGATAAGGCTGTTGGAGTATATGTTAATTTATTTTATCATACAATTTTTTTATTTTTTAGATATGACTATTATTTATTATCATTTTCATTTGTTATTATTTACTCTTTCAAAATCAAATATGTTGATTTTAAAACAAACATGTGATGTTAACTGTTTTGACAAAATATTTTGAAAGATAGAATTATCCTTTGATATAAATTTAATATGATGTGTAAATGTAGTCACTAAAAGAATTTTCACTTTTTGCTTATTTGATGTGTATCAAATTTTTTAGGGTCAATGTCCAAAAAAATCAAAATAATATTATACTTTCCTCAAAGAATCATCCATTAACTTACTATTATAAGATTACATATTTACCCTTACACCATAAGAACTATTCCCGTCACCGACGATTCCCGTCATGTACGATTCCCGTCACCCGACGAATCCCGTCAACGCGACGAATAATGTATAACATAAGTAGGGATAGTATAGTCAAATAATGTATTAAATAATTCAATTGATGATGTTATTGGGCAGAAATTTTGTCATTGATGTTATTGGGCTGAAAATAATATTATTTTGATTTTTTGGGTCATTTTCCCAATTTTTTATATAAATGTTATTTATGAGATGAATTATTTAAAAGTTTATATTAAATAAATAATTCATATCATCAAACTTAAATAATTTAGTTACTGATAAATTTTATGAAAGAAAGAAAAAATAACTTTCTATAATGTAAATAGAGAAAACACAAGAGATAAAGAAAGAAAGTAACATTATTGATTTTTTTTGTTGTAGTAAACAAAATAATGTTAATGTTACTGTTTATAGAAAAATATAAGTAAACTATATAAGATTTTTATTCTTTTGAACTTGTCATTTGTATTGCAACTTTATGGATCAAAATATCCCCACTATTCCCTTTGTCCCCAACTTGGACTTGTCATTTGTATGGAAACTCTATGGATCAAAATATCCCCACGATTCCCTTTGTCCCCAGCTAGGTTAAGTTTTTAGAAAATTTCTCAATCTATCCCAATATTTTCTTTCATTGAGTTATCAACCTGAAGGAGGATTGATTTTGAGTTCTAGATAGTTCCCTCAAAAAGAAACTGTCTAGCAATCCAAAGATTCAATAAATAAATAAATATCCATGCTACCAAACTCTTCCTATCCAAATCCAGTTCTTTCCTCGCACAGAGAATTTCCAAAATCAAGTCCTCAACCACACGCATATCTGGTATGGGGTTACCTGAACCCTTAAAGAAAACATCCCAAACTTCAATACTATTAGGGCATTCTTGAAAGATGTGTTCTACTATTTCAACATGCGAATTACAAATTTTACACCGCTGAGATAGAACACATTTTCTTTTGAACAATATATCTCCACAAAGGATATCATTGTTTGCACGTTTCTAGAGGAAATATTTGATCTTTGTTGGCGTTTTGGCATGCCATATAGTTTTCCAAAAACACGGTCCATTCTTGAATTTGAAGATAAGGGTACTATAGAGTTTTGGTCTTTCAACGAGAGGATAGTATGGTAAGCTAATTTGGTCGTGTAGTTCCCTTTTGCCTCATGTGGCCAACCAATTATGTCTTTGTCGTGTAAATCGAGAAGACTTATGTGTTTGACTGGTTCCCGAACCACCAGATGGAATATTTTTGAATTTATATCCGATATCCAGGGACTTGAGTTATCACATATAAGTTCTTTGACCTTTGATGGAGCCTCTCTATTCGGTTTAACCAAAACGATGTGGGTTGGTAGTCGTTTGTCCTCCCAAATATTCGTGTTGCTTCTATTTCTGATTTGCATAGTACAACCCCTAATGAGAATGTTCTTGCCTTCCATAATGATTGCCTAGACCCAAGATCTGACCTTAATTATAGAAGTATAACAAAAGGACTGATTTGGGAAATATATCCCTTTTAGGACTTGGTAGACTAGAGAATCTGGATTGCTGAGTAATCTCCAGGTTGTTGCTTCCAATAAGACAAGGTTCATAGCCTTAAAATCACGAACCCCTACTCCACTTTTATCTTTAGTCCTTGCAATCTTATTCCAATCCTTCCAATGTATTCGCTCCCTCCCGATCTCTACCAGAACCGAGCCACAATCAGGGATAAATCTTTACAAAAAGTCTTTGAGAATTTAAAAAGGACTAGACATCACATAATTTGGCAGAGATTGGAGTACCTATTTAATTAGAAGCTCTTTTCACCCATAAGAGAGAAGTATTTCCTTCCAACTCGTCGTCCTATTCACGAGTCTATCCTTGACCTAATGAAATGTCATTTTCCCACTCCTTTCATGATTCATGGGAATCCCAAGATATCTCCCAATAGACTTTGATCATTGGATACCTAGTAAGGATAAAACCATATACATAGTACTTGAAGGGGTACCCTTCCTGAAGAATATACAAAACTTACTGAAGTTAGGTTTCTGTCTAAAATCTTCACAGTAAGTTTCAAGAACTCTCCTAAAAGAAGCGTTCTCCTAATCTTTGAGGGAAAGAAGAAAAAGAGAATCATCCGCCAAAAGAAAATAGGAAAGAGTGGGGCATCCTCTGGCCAGTCTAATCCTGAAGATGTTACCTTCTCTAATTTCAAATTTGGTAAGACCAACTAAGGATTCAATAATGTGGCAAAAAAGGAACAGTGAGGTGGGGTCACCCTGCCTAATAACGTGAAGAAGAGTGACTGTGCTTAATGACTCATGTTAAAGGTCAGCTGATAACGAACCAATGTAACACACATCATAATCCACCCAGTCCAAACCTCCTCAAATCCTAATTTACAAAGATTCATCTCCAAAAAGTCTCATCTAACATTCTCATATGCTTTCTCCATATCCAACTTGATAGCGACATAGTGCTTGTTGGACTTACGATTTCTCCTGAAAAAGAAGATACCTTATGATCGAGGATAATATTATCTAGAATAGCCATATACCTTTCACAAAATCTGCCTGAGTCGGAGAAATGACTTTCTCTAGAATTGTTTTAAGTCTTTTGGCCAGAACTGAGGAAATAACTTTGTAATTAAAGTTCGCATAAGAAATGAGTCTATAGTCTTCGATACTTTCTTCATATTCCGCTTTAGGGACTAACATATTGTTCGTCTTGTTAAAAGATTGAATATCCAACTTGTCATCAAAGAAACTACAAACCATATCAAAGACATTGAAGTTGACTATGTGCCAAAAAAATTGACAGAAAAGTCTGAAAATTAAATCAGACCCCTAAGAAACCTCCTAATCTAAAGACCACTGCTTTGACTTCTTTCATTGAAAAGGGTTTAGTCAACTCCAACTTCATGGCATAAGTAACTTTACATGGGATGTGATTGGTATCTTTACTAATACCATTAATATACTTACCCTTATAGATGTTATATAAATCAAATAGCAGACCTTTAATAATATCTTGATCTTTAATTCAAACCCCAAAATTATCATGAATCCTAATAATTTTGATTCTTTTTTTTTATTGAAACTAAAATAAAAAAAAAAAAAATTCTATTTCCAAGTTCAATCCAATTTTCTTTAATGGAGCCTTTTGAAAAGGTTTTTTCTTTAACTTTAAATGTCCAAAGAAATTGTAACTGCTTTAATCTTTATAAGCATCTCCAAGGAGATGATTTGGTATAAGTGGATTTTGTTTTTCATGTATTTTGGATGTGGAGTTAGCCTAATTTTTTTAAAATTTTGTAATCTAATAAGAAAAGAGTTATACTCATATAAGAATGCAAAAGTTGTGTGATAGGAAAAGACTTGTACTCATTTAGTTTGGTCGTTAAGAGTTAGTCATTTAAGAAAATAAAACTCATAATAGGAAAAGAGATCTACGGAATTTAACTATTATTAACTATAAATACATTACATAAACTTCAATCTCCAATCCTTTCTGTGATTACGACAAAAAAAAGAATCATTTCTGTGACAAACAATTAAAGTTCAAGAGAAGGGAGCTATAAAGTTTTTGCTTGAAATGTGAGGATTGATTCTGGATCGGTACTTTTCAAAGGTAAAAATAAGATTTATTATTCTTTTGTTATCTAATTAATTTCCTATCACACGATAAAAGTCATATCTTTATGAAATATAATATTATTCTTGATTGAGATATATAATACATTATACACTAAACAGAGCATTGTCATTTTTTGTGAAAGGTGACACATATGACTAATTGAACTCATGTGTTATTCTTTATATTTTTTTCCAACTGAAACTGATTTATTCTATATAGAGTATTTTAAACTTTCATCGCTTCTCAAATAAGCATGGCTGGTTATATGATGTTAAAATATTGTACATCTTTCTTAAAAAAAATATCTTTTTAAAATCTTTTACTAGAATTTAAAAAGTTTAAGCGTTAATATAAAACACAATTCTATCAAGCAAATAAAAATTAGCCTAATGTATATACTTTAAAAAAAGATATTGACCCTAAATCCACGTTTGAGAAGATAGTAGATTAAAAAAAAGTAAGTTAAGATAATCTGTCAAAATAAACCTACAAAATTGTGTTTTTTCTTGTCAAATTTAATTTAAACAAATAACAAAAAAAATCAGAATCCATCTTTAGGGGTAAAATCGTCTAATTAAGTCTTCATGTATCATAAGTGGGGAAAATTAAATACAAAAAAAAAGTCAAAATTGATCAAATTAGGGCATCGTTTAGAGCTTTGTTGTTTAGCTATTGAGCCCCCAAAAGCGAAGCGTCTCGATTTATTGTGGCTCGTATGACACCTAATCTCCCTCAAGATTTGTGAGCGCTAATCCAGGAATACATACAAATATACATATATATTCGCCACCCAAAAGAAAAGAAAATACTAAAAAATAGGTGGTAGGAGATAAAGCAGGAATCTTTGTAATTATCCCATACATTTGGAGCTTTAAGGTGTTGTCTTTCTCTAGATTTATCAGTTAAGGTGCGATTTTCTTCATTTTTTAACTTTCTATTCATTAATTTAAGCTTAATGTTAATATTATATGTATAAGCTGTTTTTTTGCGTATTTATAAAGGGGTTTTAGATATCTTGAAGATGTGATAATTGGGTTGAAAAAGATTCTAATTCTTCTGTTTAATTTGTTTTCCAAAGATTTTTCTTTTGTTCGTCAAGTGTTTGATGAAAGGTTTCTGTTGTTAATATTGCTGTAATTATTGTTTGATAATGGGTTATATGGTCATATTCTTTTAATTAAAACCCTCTTTGGGCCGCTTTCTTAGAGATTAGACAACGAAACAGATACTATATACTTTGTCTATCTGAATCTAAAAGGGAAATCTACAATAAATGCGCCTTAAATAGTTATGACACTTAGCTTATCGTGTATTATTATTGCAGGTGTACTAGTTTCCTGATAAATGTAAGAATAGTTATGAGATGAGATTATCTTTAGTCCTAAGTATTAACAATTCTGTTATATCTCACAAAAGGATTAAAGATATTTCAATTTGTTTCAAAGGAGAAAATGCCGTCTAATTATCTCACGAGATTAGGTGGTGCACTAAAACAAGGAGTAAAAAGATCAATTTCAAGTCAAGAAAGTGGATACAAAGATTCATTCGAGGTATTAATCGGTCAAAGCAGACTTTTATTTGGAACCTCAAGGTTAATTCAATCTAACCTTCATGAAATAGTACGTCCTGGTACAGTAGCTGCTACTCAAGCAAATTTAAATCGAAGAAAAAACCTTTCAGTTATTGGAGCATTTTCGCGTGCTATCTCTATACCTTCAGTTACGGGTCCCACTTTTCAAGTTTGTGGGTACCACGTTGATCGTTTAATATCAGATCCTACTCAAGTTTCGGGTCCCACAATCATGTCTATTTGTAACTCAAAATCTTCTCTTTTCGATTGTTCTTCGTTAAGTAGTACTTTAAATTGGAGATCTAAACAACCAATAAATACTAGTTTCCAGTTTTCTAAAAGAAATCTCCATTGTTATAGAAAAGCTAGTATGAGTTTAACGAATAAAGAACAACCCGATAAATTTAATAAATTCGTACTTTACGGGTATTTTATATATAACGTATCGAAAAAAAGTGGAAATTCAAACCCATTTGAAGTAATCGGTATTAGCGATTTTCACACCTCATCACCCGCTTATTCGACAGCTGGCACTGCACCAAATGTGTCTTTCGATAATTCTTTACGCGAGGATTTATCTTCAAACGCAACAGATTCTTTGAAAGAGTATGTTCTTTTGTGTAATTTAATAAGTTTTTAGTATTTTTGCGTATTAAGACTTGGGGTTTGTGTTAATTGCAGAAAAACCCCGATTGAGAGGGTATTGAAATTAAATTCAGCTTCGTGTTATTTACCACATCCTGATAAAGAAGATACAGGTGGCGAAGATGCACATTTTATATGTGAAAATGAACAAGCGATTGGTGTAGCTGATGGTGTAGGTGGATGGGCCGATCATGGAGTTGATGCGGGCCAATATGCTCGTGAACTTATGTCTCATTCTGTTAATGCTATTCAAGAAGAGCCCAATGGGTTTATTGACCCGGCCCGTGTTTTGGAGAAGGCGCATACTAGTACTCGGGCTAGAGGCTCATCAACTGCTTGTATTATCGCACTTACTGATCAGGTAATGCCAATTTTGTAGACTTTAGGGGGTGAAATGCAAAAAATGGAGAAATGTTGAATTTTCTGGTTTTATGCAGGGTCTACATGCGATTAATTTAGGGGATAGTGGATTTATGGTGGTTAGAGAAGGATGTACTGTTTTTCGATCTCCAGTTCAGCAGCATGATTTTAATTTTACGTATCAATTAGAGAGTGGGACCCATGGTGATATGCCTAGCTCTGGAGAGGTCAGTTTCTGTGTACCAATATGAAAATTCCCTAATTGGTCCCTGAACTATAGCCTATATGCCATTTACCTGTTTAGTCATCGAGTTTTTAAAGTTTACCAAATGGTCCTCAAACTTCAGTTTTCTCCCCATTAGCCCCCGCGTTAACTACATCAGATAATTACCGTTAAGTGCCATGTGGAATGTTTCAAAGACGTTTGAGGACCAAATTGGTAAAAGGGATAGTTCAGGGACGATTTGGGAAATTTTTTATATTAATAAGTACGAAAATATCTGTTGCCATGTGGGCTTAACGGTAAAAATCTAACAGTCCGGGAAAAAATGAAGTTGAGGACTCTTCGGGTAACTTTGAAAGTTCGAGGACTGACTGTTAAATGGAGTACTATTTAGAAAAAATTAATTTTGTCAAGAAATTTAATGTTTAATGTAATGTGTAGGTTTTCAAAATCCCAGTTGCACCAGGAGATGTAATAATAGCAGGTACGGATGGGCTTTTCGACAATTTATATAACAATGATATAACATCAGTGGTTGTACATGCTACACGGGCTGGATTTGGGCCTCAAATTACAGCCCAAAAAATAGCAGCTTTGGCCCGTCAAAGAGCAGAGGATAAGAATCGACAAACACCTTTCTCAACAGCAGCTCAGGATGCAGGGTTTCGTTATTATGGTGGAAAGCTTGATGACATCACCGTTGTTGTTTCTTACATCACTAGCGCGCATAATGTATGAAATTAAAATTTATTAGATTTGATTATATTTGGAAGTGAAATATTGTTTTGTTTTGCAGGAAAAGAAATCTAGTTGAGAGAGAGGGGGTTGGTTTTAGGTTATAAATTTCATTTATTCTTATTACAAGATATTAAGGATTGTTGAAATGTATGGCATATGTGTATGTTTTGTTCATCATCTTGACTTGACTTGACTTCTAGTGTTTGATCTACCATTATTGTAAATATAGTTGATATTTTGTGGTTTTGATGTTGAACATCTTTTGTTATGAAGTAGATTGATTAAATTGTACATATAGTAGTTAGATGAAAGGGAGGTGTGATTAGTACTATATAACCTTTCTAAATGGAGCAAGTTGTGTCTGTGAGATTTGATCAAAAAATGGTGTGGTCAAAGTTTAGGGACTAGACATATACTATCTTTATAGTTAGGCGACCAAATTATCTTCCATGTCAAATAATTATAACTCAGTAGTTGCGTGAGTAAATCCATTAGCTAACAAATGTTAAATCTTGAAAGAAATAACTCAAATATTAGTCTTAAAATACTCTCTCAAAAGAGGCAAATCACAAAATTAGAAGAAAAAAAAATTTAATTAGAAATTGTGGTGAAACAACCCAGGGCACCAGGAAGTGGAAGTATGCATGAGTAAGCTGTCCGGACACCCATACATCGAAAAAAAAAAAAAAAAAATTCTCTTGATAATATAGCAAGAGCACCATTGAAAAACACCAATCCTTGTTGAGATCTGAACTTTATACCCCTAAGATCAAATAGAATATCCACCAAACCATCTACGACAAAAAAAAAAAAAAAATCCACCAAACCATCGATCTAACTAAATGTTTTGAACATAAAAAAAATCAAACTAACACTCGTAAAAATTCTGGAACCACGACCTTACCGGTTATAACAATTAACAATCAACCAACTCAGATAGTTCATAAACGTTGTTATTCATGAATTCATTAAACGCTATAACAATTAGCAACCAACCAATGAAGTAACTATGTGAGCTATTATAAATGAAGATAGAAACCAATGAAGTAAATTTGTGAACTATTATAAATGAAGATAGAAGCATAAAGTGATGGTAGAGTAAGATTGAAAAATTTAACCTAATTAGTTTTTCATTCTTCTTAAATAACTATGCATAACAAGCAAGAACTGGATTTTAAAGTTTAGAAAATAAATCACCACACAAACTTTTCTATAACAGCAATTTGATAATCATAAACAATATTTTAAATTTGTATGTTATTTATATTAATAGAAATACTTTATATTAATAATAATAAACTAGTATAAAAATTGTGAAAGTGAAATTATTTAGTTGAATACTATTCAATTATATTTACAAAATATAATTGGACTTAAGATATTGAAATTAAAAGGATTTGGTGTATAAAAAGACTCAAGAATCATGTCTTAAATTAATTGTAATATTTTTGAATTACTCTTTAACATAACACCTAATTCTTATTTGAAATAATAATTAGACTTGTCTCGAATTCAAAACTTACTTAAAAATAAATGTGAAACTAATATAATGTTGTAAAGTTTTATTGTATGATCTTTACCAATATGGTTTTAGACTAAACTAATATAATGTTGTAAAGTTTTATTGTATGATCTTTACCAATATGGTTTTAGACTAAGTATTGTTCATTACTAAGAACGAAATAAGTATGCTTTTATCACAAGGACAAAATCGTGGTTCACATGCATATATATAAGCTCTAAGGAGTTAGTATAGTGGTGGATATAGAAAGTAAGGTTTTAAATGAAGCAAACAGTTTGCGAGTAACTCGAGCTCGATTTGAGAAAATCTCATTTGAACTCATTTGTTTATAAACCAGTTCAAACTCAAACTTAAATACAGTTATAAAACGATGTCGTTCAAGATCATTCGTTAATTGTACGTTTATATTGTTAATGGTAGATTAATAATTTATTTCTCTTTAAGTATATTTAAATTTTGAATATTAACTAGGACAACGTTAATTTCTTTATACCTTTATTTATTCATTAATATCATATTTAATATTTCATACCGCACACTCCAATACCAATTGTTCGTGAACAACTCATACTCAACTCTGAAAAAGTTTATTTGAGAAGTTAAACAAACATGAACATCTATTACCCGACTTGTTATAATCTGAGTTTGGCGCATCGTGGCTCGATAAGTTAAACAAGTTTTCACATTTAGTTTTCGATTTGGATCTACTCCTTTACATTGGTAATAGGAAGCCCCCTTATGGTAGTAAGCTACCCAAGTAGCTAGGTATACCCATTCTACAAATTTGAATTTGAAGATAGTTTATGAACCCCCTATTTCCATCCTCAGGAAAGACGTTTTTCCTCTCACCGGAGTTCAAGTTAAAAAGGCTTAGTCATTTTTCTCACGACTGATCCCTTGGCGGTAAGAAGGTGGTAGACTTGAAAGTGACTTTGGTTGAAGAAAAAATAACTTATATATTGCTCAAGACATGGGAAATATAATTTACCACTTAATACGAACTATCATCATATCAACATGTTCCTAAATAGCTATCAAATGGGAAAAAAATGAGATGCGAAATGTTAAATTCTCCTGATGTACCATTATGACTTTGTCTCCAAAGTGCCACACTTTAGGCACTCGCTACTTTGAGTGTGTAAAAGTGCGTAAGTGGATACAAAAAACCGGTACACAGGACTTGCCATACGCCAAGTGGTGGATAATAGACTTCTCGCCTTTGTTGAACGCCTATATTATCGCACATACTGATCATATAGGGAGGTTGAAAAAAAATTGTAAACCTGAGGAGGTAAAATGCAAAAAAATGTTGAATTTTCTTCTTTCTCCATGCTATTAATTAGGTTGTTGTAAATTATAGAAGAATGTTTTGCTTTCTCGGTTTATAAAGATAGTAAAGAATATGTTCAAATCTAGTTTAAATGTTTAATAGAGGAAATCAAAAGGCATAAAGAAAAGCGCCAAAAAGAAAAAGCATAAAATCGGTGCATCGTGATTCAGCACAAAGGACTACATCCACACTAAATTAATCTACGAGAGATTCTTGATCCACTATGAGAACGGAATTACAACTTCAGACTTGAATCCTTTATCAATTACAAAGATTAGACAAACCCTAAAGTTTCAATCAGAATTCTCACTACTGAGAAACCTACCAAATACACAAGCCATGTGCTTGCAATCTAATTTAACCATTTTTCTCACAACATAGAACACGACTTACATACCACCCTAGTTTTCTTGCTGAGAGAGTTGAGAGAGTAGAAGATGTGAAGTCAAAGACAGAAGACCAAGTCTGACCAAGTTTTATATATGGGCGTGTTAGGGTTTTAATCCCGACTGTATGATACCTTAGTAGATCAACGCTTCCAACTTAGCCACGCGTCCTCTTTTAAGTAAGTCGGCCACAAATATAAAGCCCAACATAATATTGACCCAAGTCAATATAATACCCACACAAGCATTCCACATAACCAAATATAAGTTGACTGATTGACTTTATATTCAACATTCTCCACCTTAAAGTCAATTTTCTTCCCCTTTAGGATTTCAACTTCATCATCAGCTGTCCTTCACCATTCAGTGCACCAGGGTTCATTCATAGGTATTTTAACAATTAGTAGGTATTTTAAACAACTTAATTTCCTCAAAACAAAGTAAAAGTAGTTGGGTAGCTTGGGATAAAGTTTGCAGTCCAAAGAACCAAGGGGGTTTAGGGTTACGAATGGCAAGGGATATGAATAGGGCACTTCTCAGTAAGCTCGGATGGAAACTTGTACATGTTACTCAACCTTGTGGGTGTTAGCGCTACGCAAACATATTTTGGGGAAAGTGTGCTTCAATATATAACAAAATCTTACGATTCACAGGTATGCAGTGCCATCGTGAAAGGTGTTGTCGTGGTTAGACGAGGATCTAGACAGGCGCTAAAGAATGATGCTAGTATTGCTTTTTGGTTAGACATATAGATTGGGGAAGAGCCGCTCTTGAAATATGCTATAAGTCAGACTGGGAGGGATATTTATTTTGATAGGGTGAGCGATTATGGTAAAGAAAATAGATCTTGGGATTGGGACAAATTCAAATACCTGCTACCAACTCTAGGTATTAAAAGAATTAGTGTGAGGAGTATTGGTGATAAAGACGTGTTATCATGGAAAAAATAAGCTGAGTGGGATTTATTCAGTTAAATCGGCTTTTAAAGAGGTGGTAACTTTTGAGCTAGGAGGGCCAATAGAATGGGGAAGGATTTGGAAGCTTTAGGTTCCTTAAAAAATAAGGATATTAATTTGGAGGGCGGTGTGAGAACGACTAGCCACAGGACAAAATTTGGTAATGAGAGGTATGGAAGTTTCTAGCATATGCCTTTGGTATGAGATAGATGAAGAAAGTGCACTACATTTATTCTACAATTGTATAATGGCAAGAAAATTATGGGAAGTAGTGAGAAAATAGATTACGTGGGGCTGGTCGAATGAGAGCAGGTATATTGCGGTCACTGCGAACCTGGAACCAAGGAATGAGGATGGGAGACTGTTGTTGCAGAAAAAGGTCTAGAGGGAAGGAGCACTTCTTCAACATTGTGAAGCAATCAGAACAGGTAATCACAGGGCTGTCGACTCTACTATGAATGTTTCGACATGGACCAGGCGCTACAATTCTGCAGACTTGGAAAATAACCTCGATTTTGATTCCAGGTTGTACAGTGATAATGCACATTTGATGGACAACATAGCTAACAACATAAATAGAGTGCATCACTGGGATAGTGGGCAAACGTTAAGTGAACGAATGGAAGGTCAGTCATCCGTAAGACAGCTGAATCACTACGAGAAAGATATAGGCCGACATGGAGATGGGGCCTGGTGGAATAGAAATCTCGAAGCCAAAGGCTTTTTTGCTGGTTCAAATTAAGAGATATTTTTTGTATCTGTAATTAATTCATATGTTTAGAAAGGAATGCCGTGACATATAATGGAGGCTCTTTTCCAAGTGGGGAAGTTCTAGTCAAGAAAGCGAAAAATAGAGCCATTGAGTACATGAGAGCTTAGCAGTCACATCTTGATAAATCCGAGAGGGTTGGGAATCACATTGAGTGGATTGGGTGGTGTAAACCTAATAAGGGGTCTACACTTAACACAGATGGAAGTTTCAATGAGCGTTCAGGCAAAGGTGGAGCCGGTTGTTTGTTAAGAGATGGAGAAGGAAATTGGGTAAAAGGTTATTATATGAACTTAAATTTTTCTTGGGTAGTAGTAGCTGGGTTGATCGCGATGTATGAAGGGCTTAGAATAGCAGTGGATATGGGAGTCCAAGAGTTACTTGTGGAAGTGTATTCAGAGGAGGCTTTAAGTGTGATTAGCAGCTTGATGGTGAGAGAAGTCCAGCAATGTTTTGGGTTAATGGGATTCGTGAGATACTTGGAAATAATGGCAGTTTGAAACTTAGACACATATATCGAGAAGCTAACGTAACACAAATTGTTTAGCACATATAAGAGCAATGCAAGAGCGAGCATACATAACACTTGAAGATCCACCAGATGAGGTGTTAAAGGTGGATCCAGGGGTTTATTAAGAGATAGAGAAGGAAATTGGGTAAAAGGTTATTATATGAACTTAAATTGTTCTTTGGTAGTAATAACTGAGTTGATCGTGATGTATGAAGGGCTTAGAATAGCAGTGGATATGGGAGTCCAAGAGGCACTTGTGGAAGTGGATTCAGAGGAGGCTTTAAGCGTTATTAGCAGCTTGGTGGTGAGAGAGGTCTAACAATATTTTTGGTTAATGGAATTCGTGGGGTACTTGGAAATAATGACAGCTTCAAACTTAGACACATATATCGAGAAGCTACTGTAACGCAAATTGTTTAGCACTGATAGGAACAAGGCAAGAGCGAGCATACATAACACTTGCAGATCCAAGGTGTGAAAAGTACTTAATAGAGACATATATGAATGGAAGACTCCGAGAAGGGTCTACACGAGCAATTCTAATGGTGTCATAACCATGTAATGAGCATTTTTCAACGGTTTTAGGACCTTTATTTTATTTTATTTTAAAAAAATAGACTAAAGACGCATTTTACCTTTCCGTCAAATAAACAAAATACAAAATAAAAACGGGTAAATAATACGTAAAGAAATAAACATATAGTAATTAGATTACCATTTTGAAGTTACAAAAGTACCCTACTCACATGACCCTACTAGTAAACCACGATCACCATACTTGCAGAAACTAAGAAAGCTTACACTTAAAAAAACCGAACAAATCTCATCAAATTATCACTTCTTCCACGAAAGATAGTATTCACAAACCCCAAAAATCTTAAATCCATTTCCATGGTTTTAAGGTTGGAGTAACTCTTGTGAATATGGCGGTTCGTAGAGATAATAAGAACAACCAATCAGGATCTAGAATCGCAACAGCAATTTTCATTGGTGTTTTTCTGGGTTTCCTCTTTGCCTACTTTTATCCTAATGGATTTTTTGCTTCTTCTTCCTCTCCTATCCCAATTCAGACACTTTCCAAATCCAATCTAAAGGTACATTACACCTATATATTTTTCGAATACCTAATTGTATGCATGGACGGGATCCAGAAATTTAAACGTAATCGCTTATCTATATTGACTCCATATCCGCTCGGGACACGATGATTAATTCATTTATCGTAAAAACAAATTGATTTTTTTCAAGGTTAGAAGTGAGATACGTACTTTATTTTTTAAAGCTGAAATTCCACGAGGGCACTTTTTCCGAATTTTAGTCTAGTTTGTCACGTCACATCATATATGCATGTTATAATTGACTTTTAATTGTTTACCTTAATGTGTTGTTTTGTGGATTTTCATATAATATAAGTGAATTTGACTTATATTGCATGTTGAGTTTTATTTCTGATTATATAAGGTAATTCGCATGAATGGTGTTTGTAGAATAAGCACTTAAAAGGAAAATAGGCAAAGCTAGAAATGTTTGTTGATTATACTATTAGCTGTATAAAGCTTTCAATTTTGTATAGATTTTGAAATTTTCTAAGTCACTTTTACAATGTGTGCCTGATTTTGCTTGTAGGTTGACTCATCCAAATGTGAATCTTCAAATGGGGTGAACAAATTAAATTCACAGATCATGATTTTGACCAGGAGTAATGCTGAGTTACGAAAGCAAGTAAAAGAGCTAAATATCAAGTTACAGGGTCAAGAATATGAACATGAGCAATACAAAGCATTAAGCGGATCAAAAAAAGCGGGTCCTTTTGGTACAGTCAAAGCTTTAAGAACTCAACCTTCAGTACTTCCCGATGAATCTGTCAATCCAAGACTATCCAAGATTTTAACACAAATATCCGTTAATAAAGAGTTAGTAGTAGCACTTGCAAATTCAAACGTGAAAGACAAGTTAGAAGTGTGGGTCGATAGTGTAAAAAGAGTCGGAATCTCGAATCATCTTGTGGTAGCATTAGATGATGGGATCGAAGAATATTGCAAGGGTAATGATGTCAATGTGTATAAACGAGACCCGGATGAGTATGTTGACTCAATTGGGAAATCCGGGGGTAATCATGCTGTATCAGGATTAAAATTTCGAATCATACGTGAATTTCTACAGTTAGGATATGGTGTTCTTCTCTCAGATGTTGATATTGTATACTTACAAAACCCGTTTGATTTTCTTTATCGAGATTCAGATGTTGAGTCAATGACAGATGGTCATAATAACGTGACAGCTTATGGATTTAATGATGTGTATGATGAACCTATGATGGGTTGGGCTAGATATGCTCACACGATGAGGATATGGGTTTTTAATTCCGGGTTTTTTTATATACGGCCCACTATTCCATCGATTGAGCTTTTGGATCGGATAGCTGATAGGCTTGCTAAGGAGCCTCATGCATGGGACCAAGCGGTTTTTAATGAAGAACTTTTTTATCCTTCTCATCCAGGGTATATAGGGCTTCATGCTGCGAAAAGAACGATGGATTTCTTACAGTTTATGAATAGTAAGGTTCTTTTTAAAACAGTGAGAAATGATACGTATTTGAAAAAATTGTTGCCTGTTATTGTTCATGTGAATTATCACCCGGATAAACTTCCGAGAATGAAAGCTGTTGTTGAATATTATGTTGATGGTAAGAAAGATGCGTTAGATCCTTTCCCGGTTGGGTCGGAATGATGATGCAAAAACTTGAGAGATTGGATTAACAAGATTTTGTTATTGAAGCAATGTGTCATACAACAACACTTTTGGACCATTTAGGAAATTTTTGTGCTTTATTTAGGTTTAGAATAACACATCACTTTTATTGATAAAGGAAGGTATTGTAAATGAAATATATTTTCATTAGTGTAATGCCATTTATTTCTCATTAATAGAAATGTTTTTGTGAAAGTGCAATATAGGTCTTCCATTCAGGGAGGTTTTCTTGTTTAATATTTCTTAAAGGTATCCTTAATAAAGTATCTCCAAACATTATCTAAATGGATCTCTATATTGCACGTGTTCAAAAGTGTTCTCTACACTACACTGATAGTTAGCCTGGGAAGGTGCACTTCATCGCGCCCCTATATTGCAATTTTGGTATAGTATAGGAACCTATAGTGCAATTTAATAATCTTTGTTTTGGTATGTAGCCGGCGTACATGAGAAAATTGGTGTAGTTGATGCTCAATGGTAGGGTTGAGCATAATGGTGGTAAATGGTAATCCGACCCGCTAGGGTAACAAAACCTGGCCTAAAACAGGGTAAAATTACCCTAGCCCATTTAATAACATACTTTACCCTTCAATTTTGGGCATGTTAATTTTTTTACCACGGGGTTACCTTCTATACATTACCACACGGGTTTAACCCGTGTACTGTTCATTTGATATATTATATATATATGGTCAAAACTTGGCCATTTGGCCTATTTGCTTACTTTGTACACCGAAATCTTATCTTTGTCTCTTCTTTGTAGTTTACCTAATATGCTTATTTATATCCTCTCTCTACGAAACCCTAGTCCGCCCACTGCCTCTCCGCCTCTCCCTACCTCTCCACATTAGATTAGGGACAAAATATCAATGATTTGCTGGCTTTCTCATGTCTCTCATACATCTCTTCGTATAAATAAGTAGCTTGTCATTATTGTCCCGTCTTTGGTGGTTGAACCCGGTTCTATACATTTAAAATTGTGAATTTTACCAAGGGTGAAACCCGGGTAACCTGTTGGTTAACCCGTCTTAACACGTGGTAATTTTTAATTTACCATTAACACGGGTTTACCCTCCAACATTTATCACTCTCCAATATTACCCTACCCTTACCCTAGACCCCAACCCGGGTAAACCCGACCCGCGCTCACCCCTACTCAATGGTATGTTCATCATCCATCTCTTGGAAGTCAGGTAAGTCAAAATGTATATAGGGACCTATAATACAATTAATTCAAAAGATTTAACTTTATTTTGCATAATATGGGACCTGTAATGCAATTTTGCAAAATATAGGAACCTATAGTGCAATAAATATATGAGAACAATTCCAAGATCCCTTTTAGTAATTTTTAAAATATACTAATCATTAAATCATTTAAATTTCTGTTATGATCTTGTGATATTTTACTAATATGCCATTTAACGTGTATTTTTTTCAGGGAGAATCTGAACATGAGGCCAGCTCTTTTAAATGTTTATTTTCGACAATTATTATACTTCATAATATAATATCATGCCACCTTATGACTATATAGTCCTTTATGTTCCAAAGTGACAATCCTTATGTTTGGGGCTTTATAACTGGTTTTCTATGACAAAATATAGGGCTATTTACACAGCATCCCCATATGGTGAAGCGTAATAGCATAAAACCCCCATGTGGTTGTTTAATAGCAAGAAAACCCCACGAGGTTCACTATAATACACGTGTAAACCCAATCCATCAAGTATACTTTCAAAATTGTAACACACGCGCTTTAGTGTGTTTGGTTTTAATATTTCTGAACTTTGATATTAATAACATGCTGGATGGTCCTTTTTACACCTAAAACATTCTACTTAATCCCTAATTCATACTTATCTTTTCTGCTTAAAGTTGTGAACTCCTTTTCTTTTTGAAAGAAAATGAAGTTTGTTCTTTTACACAGGGGTTTTGAAAGTGAAAAGCTTAGGAAAGGGTTTGACTTCTATAGTTCGATCAATAAATCAGAAAGAATGATAAAATCAAGGAACAAAGACAAAGCAGTTGTGAAAACTCTAAACAAACAGTGGTTGATTGCAATCTATTGGATTATGATATTACCCATTTTAATGAATTTGGTTGAATTTTGGTTACAATGTGGTGGGATTTTGTAGTTTATTAATATGTTGTGTCTCTTTTTAATTTTCTTAAAACTTTGGATGTATTTTGTAAAATAGGAGAAATTTGGTGGCATTTTGATGTTTCATTATAGTTTTAATATTTGTATTGCATATTTTAATTAAATGTGCAGGTTGCTTTAAGCTGATTTGGATACAAGAAAGTCTCTTAAATCTTATATAATTGCACCATTGGTCCCTATATTATGCAATGTAGCCATATATACATGTGTGTATCGAAAAGTAGCAAATATAAAACTTTAGATATATATATATATATATTTGCTACTTTTCACATGGGGTATATTTAGTTTTTTAGAATAATACAGGGACTATTAATTAAAATAATGAAAGTAATAAGAATAACTACAATAATCAACCTGAAAATGCAGTAGCAAGTATAAAAGAATATAAGAATATTGTGGACAAAAGCTTCTCGCTTAATTTTTGTACAAAATAAAGAATTTAATAGCACCATAGGTTTCAATATTATGAGAAATGGGACTAACATTTTTACAAATTAAACCATAAGTGACAACCTGTAGAACGTTATTTTGGCACATTTTGACAATATAGCCCCTACTCCGTAGTAACTCGTTTGGTCCCCTATCTTTTCAAAATTTGACGGTTTAGATTCCTATATTACAAAAGTAACATCTTCAATTTTAGCCTCATGGATCGTAAAAATTTAAATTGGTTTGAGTAAAATACTAGTTAGAAGAGCAGTAAAAGATATGAAATGTTGGTATTATTACGCAAACCTCACCTCATTTCGGATATCTTTTATGTCTAAACTCAGGAGGTTTCCATTGCAAATATGGCTACTATAATTTTGCATTAAACGATAATAGATAGTTTAATATTGATTACTAGGGACCTATAGTGCAATTTTTGCATAACATAAGGACCTATAGTGTAGTTAAGCAATACTTTGAACTATTTGGAAAGAGCTGAGCTGACACGATGATGATGATCTTGTATATTAGGTCCAAATTTGTACTGACTTTTAATCTTTAAGCTATGTTATATTTTTCGTGGAGTAATAAACATATTTAGTCAAGAAATTAGGTCCCACCCAGTAGCGCGTCCCTCCACGTTAGTTGGTCATAGTAGTGGAGGCGCTTGCATTTCACATACGTTACAACATTTTATTCTAAAAAAAAGGAAGGAGGGAACTCATTCCTACTTACTTATCGTTTATACGATTAGTTTTCAATTAAAAACTTTGTCATATTTATCTTTCACTATTATCTTTAGTGTCATTTTAATTTTTTTTTTATTATTTTATCTTTATAATATATTATGTATTTATTTTATTTTCTTTTTATTATAAAAATTTGGCCTCCACCACTGACCACCACCACCACCACCTCATGCACTTACCACCGACTTATCACCACCACCTCATACATTCTCCACCAACAACACCACCACCCCCACTACCACCACCAATCCCACCACCCACCTCCACCACCCCCACCCAACCTACCACCATCACCACCATTATTCTCCGCCGACCACCATCTTCGCCTATAACCACCACCGACTAGTTCTGTCACCACCAATCACAACCGACTAGTTTCTTCACCACCAATCACCATCACAGCGCGCGCCAGTGAATTTTTTTTTAAAAAAAAAATCATAACTAATTCTAATAAAATCGTAAAATAAAAGATTTGCATTTTTAGACGAGACAAATTAATATTTACGTCAATGATTTTTTTTAAATTTTTTTTAATTTCGATAATCCGTTTTGTGTGTTGGTATAACATACAAAAAAGTTTTTCCAAATTCGAAAACACACCCGCGTCCGTGAATTTTTTTTATATAAAAAATCATAATTAAATCCCAAAAAATCAAAAAAATTAAAAAAATTGTATCTTTTGACGGGGCAAGTTCCAAATTCCAAAACACACGCGCGTCCGTAATTTTTTTATATATATGTATACCTGTAACACACAAAATCATATAATCAATCTAAAATATTCTCTTCTTAAACTAATTATTACTTCACTTTATTAATTGCATATACCCTATATTTACTTGTTTTTTACTCTCTTGGTGTATTATCTTTTTGTCTAACATTTTGTTGTAATTTTGTGTGTAGATCTAATACACAATACACAAAACAGATATTTATGTATTACATCAACACACAAAATCATGTATTCCCTTTTAGTCATGCCTTTTTTAGTCTGTGATTTTGTGTATCACATGAACACACACACCGATTGGTATGACTAGAAGAAAAAAATGAATTTGTGTGTTACTGTAATACAAAAATGATTGTTTTGTGTATTACAGCAACACACAAAATAATAAAAAAGGGTTGGAATACATATATTTATGTATTCCTGTAAAATACAAAATTATAGATACAATCTAAAACATTTCATTCTTTAACAAAATAATTTTTTCTCTTTATTAATTGCATATACCCTATTCTTACTTGTTTTTTACAATCTTGATGTATTATTTTTTTGTCCAATCTTTTTTTGTTATTTTGTGTGTTGATCTAATACACAAAACAGTTATTTGTGTATTACAGCAACATACAAAATCGTGTATTTCCTTTTAGTCATACCCTTTTCAGTCTGTGATTTTGTATATTACTTGAACACACAAATCTATTGGTTTGACTGGGAGAGAAAAAATAAATGTGTGTATTACTGTAATACACAAATGACTGTTTTGTGTATTACAGCAACACACAAAATAACAAAAAAGAGTTGGACAAAAAGTTAATACATATAGATAGTTAAAAACGAGTAAAAAATTATATATGTGACTAATAAAGAGAAAAACAATTTTGTTTAAAAAAGAATGATTTAGATTGATTTTATAATTTTATGTGTTACAGGAATACACAAATATATTTTTGTGTATTGTAGGAACACATAAAACTGTATATCAAAACTTAAAAATAAAATAAATCAAAAAAATTCTCTGAAGTAGATATATACTTGCCCCGTCAAAAAAATACAATTTTTTAATTTTTAATTTTTAATTTTTTCTGATTTTTTTGGATTTAATTATGATTTTTTATAAAAAAAAGATATACGAACGCGCGCGTGTTATTGAATTTGGAAAACACATAAAACGGATTATCGAAATTCAAAAATAAATAAATCAAAAAGCAAACAAACAAATTCAAAAAAAATCAAAAAAATTCAAAGACGCAAATATTATTTTCTCTCGTCCAAAATGCAATTTTTTTTATGTTTACGATATTTTTAACATTAGTTATGATTTTGTTTTTTAAAAATTCACAGACACGCGCGTGTGATGGTATTAGTTGGTGGTGACGGAACTAGTCGGTGGTGGTTATGGGCGAAGGTGGTGGTCGGCGGAGAATAATGGTAGTGATGGTGGTAGGTGGGGGTGGTGGGTGGGGGTGGTGGGTAGGTGTGGGGTGATGGTGGTGGTGGGGTAAGGGTGGGCGTGGGGTTGGGTGGTAATAATTAAATGATATATATATTTAAAGAAATAATTAATAGGCTTATAAGTATTTTTATAATCTTCCAACTTTTTATTATCAATTGGAAATTAACTTGAAGTTGTAGTTAATTGAAAATAATTTCACACTTCGTAATTAATTAGGCGTTGCCCCTTAAAAATAACCCCTTAAACATATATTTATAAATAAAAGGAAAAAACAAATAAATATATAAATAATATTTACATGTCATAATTTATAATACAATATAAAAAATAAAAGATAAATTAACGCTCATTTGATTCATTGACAATAAATGACCTTATACTTTTTTTTACAGAAAAGAAAAGTACAGAGCCTAATTATTACAGCATTTGGTCAGAAAATTAAACGAGCTAATTACTGAGAAGTCCTTCCATCCTGATAAGTCCACATTCTTTCTAGCGCATTTGGCTAAAGCATCCGCAATGGCGTTATGTTCTCTATTAATGTACGAGATTTTCCATAGTGGAAATGCGTCAATCCACCCTTTGATTTCTTCGATAATCGGATTAAGACTCCAATGCAGTCTTACTTGTTTGTGAATACCTTGAATTAATTCAAGGTTGTCATAGTAGAACGAGATACTTTTGAAACTATTCGATCCAGCTGATCTCAGAGCAAGGAGAAGGGCCCAAGATTCCCCCTCCAAACTGTTTTTAACTCTACATCAAACAGTTTTCCGTTGAGTAATTGTACCAAGAGGATTAACACCAATAGCATAAATAGCAACCGGTTCCCATTCACTGACAAATGATGCATCACTAAACCAGATCATATCAGCCACATCATCAATTGCTCGGTTATCACCAATAACGTCTTCATTCTTTTCAATTTTTGAACGTTTCGTCGCATTGTTCCTCTTAGTCTCATCAAATAGTCGGGCAATAATATCTTTTGTATTTTGTGTAATATTAATCACCGACCATTCCTTCTTGTTGAAAAACCCTTTCATTCTTTCCTTCCATATGTTCCATGCCGTGACCAGTATCGTAGCTGTTACTTTCCTTTCATCCCATCCATTATTTGCGTAGCTTGTTATCGTTTTCAAAACCCATTCCGAAAAGGATTCGTCCACTTGATCATTATACTAAACAGACAATTGAGAATGATATGATCTGTACTTTCCGTCTCCATCTCGCACCATTCACAAGTACTTTCCACTTTACATTTTTTCCTTTTGAAATTCTGTTTCGATGGTAGGATATCGTTACAAATTCTCCAACATAAATTCTTGATCTTTGACGGAGCATTAGCATTCCAGATCAGGTTCCAAAGTGTTGAATTATTTTCTTTTTCTCCAATAGATGACGATTGCGGTGTATCTTTGACTTCATCTCTGACTAATATATGATAACCTGACTTAGTTGAGTAGCTTCCATCTTTACTAAATGGCCATATAAGTTTATTTTTCTGTAGAGCATTAGTAATCGGGATCGTCAGGATATCGTTAACCACAATAGGGTCAAAGATAGATTTAATTAACTCAATGTCCCACCCTATTGAGTCCTTATCCATAAGTTCACAAACCCATTTCAGTTTAACGGCGTTTGTACTATCCAACTTAAATCCACACATAAGCCATTTATGATCCCAAATCTCAACACTTTTCCCATCGCCAATTTGCCAAATAACATATTTTTTTAGCATTTGTATTCCTTTAAATATGCTTGCCCAACTCCATTATCTCTTTTTTTTTCAATTTCGTATCCCATAGGCTACCGTTAGGCGAGTATATGCCTTTTAGCACTTTGTGAACAAGAGAATCACTATTGTTAAAAATTCTCCATGCTTGATTTGCAAGCATAGACAGATTCATTTTTTGAAAGTCCCGAAACCCTATCCCACTGATTTTCTTTGATTTAGCCATCTTACTCCATTTAAACCAGTGGATCCTTTTCTTCTCGTTTGTATCCCACCAAAAATTTGCCACAAGTGATGTAAGTTTATTTCAGAGAGCTTTTGGAAACTCGAATATAGACATGGCATAATTAGGGATCGATTGCATACCCCTTTAATAAGAGTCTCTTTTCTTCCTTCCGATAAAAGTGACGCCATCCAGCTAGCCGACTTTGTTAATAGCCTATCCTTGATGAAGTTAAGATTTTCCATTTTTTATCTTTTTAGTGTTAATGGTAGCCCAAGATACTTCCCCAGAGATTTCGTGACTCTGATGTTAAGAAACTTTGATACCTTCTCTTTTATATGGTCAGGTGTATCTTTGCTGAACAAAATGACCGATTTAGAGAGATTAACATTTTGCCCCGAGGCTAGACAGTAAGTTTTAAGGGTTTCCCTAAACGCTTCGATTTCCAAGTCTATAATTTTAATAAAAAAGAGGGTGTCATCCGCAAAGAACGAATGAGTGAGTTTAGGGCATTGTCTAATAACTGAGATTCCATTAATATTCCCTTCTCTACACTGCTTATTTATTAAACTAACTAGACTTTCAGTTACGATAGAAAAAACAAGCGGAGAAAGCGGGTCTCCTTGCCTTAACCCTTGTTTTGGATAATCTGGCAAACTCTACCTTCATTTCTCATCTGGCCTCTAACCTCGTAAAAGCTATCACTAATTTCACTGATAAACCCTTGAAGATCATTAATTCTCTTTTCCATTGCCATGAAATCCTCCTTAGTGAACTTATGGACTTTAGCATCGCCTTGACAACCACTTGGCGCCACTTTTCTCTTTAGAGTTTTAGGCCAAGTAAACTTAGTCATTGGTTTAAACACCTCGTTCCCCTCCTTGGGTTCCTCGACCTTCTGTTCTTCCTCCATCCTAGGTTGTTGACTTATATGCACAGACTGAGAATCATGTGACTCTTTTTCAGGTTCAAATGTATCAGACTCTTCCACCACACCTTTACCTTTTCCTTCATCTCGCACCTGTTGATCGCCATTTTTGAAGTTTGAAGTACCACCATATTCGAAATTATTATTCCAGAACTGTCCATTTGTTATAAATCTAGCATTACTACCAACATTTTCGTTAAGATCAGCAACAACTCTCCTCTTATTCGTAATTTCAGTTAAACCACCCATACTATACCGCTTCTCTTTACCTAATTCAAAGTTGTTATACATTTCGTCGATCTTAATGTTTTGTGCGTTAAGCACTTCAATTATAGTTTCGTTTGTAACTATGATGCACATCCCTATGTCTCCAAGTTCACGCCTAAAAACCTTGTACAACCCTGGGAATCGTTTCTCTGATATCTCGATTGAACCATCCATGTTGTGAATTTTTTTGAACATATCTTCTAAAAGCTAAGAATTATCTCGCCTTCTCTTGTTTGATTCACTTCCAGAGTTGACACTATCCTGTCTTTCATCCACTTTCTAATGGTTAGTTTGACCCACCTGTAGTCGCCCAGCTTGAACATTCAAAGCAGTAACTGCAAGACCTCCTTGACCTCCTTGACTTGGGTTGCTATTGCTATACTCACCATCCCCTTCAAATCTTCTGAAGGGATAAAGACAAACAACTTCGTCGAAGTGCCCCCATCGGTCTTTCTTTCTTATCACATGGAAAACCTTGTCATCACTCCGAATGTTCATTTCTTTGTGCCAGTTGCAGTAGCGAGCTGCATCATCAGACCATTTTGGCCACACCATAGGCGTAGGGCATGCCCCTTCATTATGACCCTATACACCACAGTTGAAGGAAAATAATCCACATTTTCATAAATGAAAGAGACCCATGCCTTTCCATCTAATTTCTCCAGAAAAACGCCAGTCTTAAGTGGTTCCGAAGTTTTGAATTTAACCTTGAACCTGATAAAGTTGAGATTATCCAGGTTTATCATCGGGTAGTCAATCTCAATCACCTCGCCAATAAAATCTCCGAAGATTTGAATAGCTTCAATGGTATTTTGAATACCAGCCAGTCCGTAGATTCAGACCCAAACACATGAATGTTTAAGGTTTAGGTATTTGAACGCACATCCACCCTCCTATTTGGTTATACTAACGTGAAGACCTTGTATTGTTAAAGGTCTAACGAAGAAAAGCCTTTCCACTTCCTCTTGCTGGAACAAAGTTAGTTTGAAGACATTAGGCTCAAGTTCTTCAAAGATAATCCTACCAAGTATACCCCAGGCATCAAATACAACCTTCCTAAAGGATGTGAAAAGTATAACCCTATCTGATATGATTTTCGCAACTAAAACATATTCAGGGGTTTCAAGCTTAATCGATTGAACTTTGGTTGAAAGAGAAAGGGTTTCGAACTTGTCTAAGTTCTTAGATTTGACACGGGCTAAGGGAAGAAGGTGGTTGTTAATGGATGCCATAACATATGCTTATTTTTTTGGTAAAGTGGAGTTTTGTTTTTACTGAAAAAGGTTTTCACAGGAGTCGTACTTATATCCACTCTAGTTAACAAGAATTCTAACCAAAAAGCACCTTTACAAGAAAGAGCTCTGTAAAAATGTTGCATGTTAAACACTTGTCCAAAACTTTTCCATTTCCGATATTTTGGCGTGATTCTGTAGTCAGACTCCTTGGTTACACCAATGTAGGAAACTAGAACGCTTCTATGCGTGAAAATCTTAGAGAGATTATTCTTTATCCAAGCTATTGATAATTCCGATACTCCACTTCCTCCAGCTATAAGTATAACATAGTACAAAACATTCTTTTCATACCCAATTCTCACATGTGTAATTAAATTCCATAATAGCATAAAATAAGGACTATAAGAAAGTGAAATAATTATAGCCCATTTAATATCAACATTATTCCATATATAGTTCATTCTGTGAGCAATTTCATACCCTTTAATACCCCCCAATTTTAACCCAGCAAATGATAAAGTCATTTAACCACATCATTAATAACTGACTACAATAGAATTTATAGCCAAAATTTTCAACACATATGATGAAGGGAATAGAGATAAACCTGCATGCCGAGTTAACCACATTATAGCCCCATGTGTTAGGGTCTAATTGCCAACAGACTAAAGGCTTGCATGTCTGATATTTCTGCAGATAGAGGAAATCTTCTAAAGATTCGAACCTTAACCCAATATTCACAGAATTAAGTATCTTGTGGCTTGATTATCACTCATATTGTAAATGTGGCTCCATTGTATACCCATGCAAATTAAATCTTCCATGAAAACTACAAAAAACAACCTCGGCAAGCACAATCCCCGAATCAGCTTATCCATCCACCACACTCCAAGCAAAAGATCATGAACTTTATCCTGAAAATTCTTAAGAGATGTAAAGGGTCTCTTATCCCCGTAATAGCTCAAAACCCTAATCACAAGTGGTTGCATGTCTACAAGGACAATTGTAGTCAAAACACACCAAAACCACTTAGGGAGGGAAATAGAAGTCCAAATTCTAAATGGCCCCAGATCTAATTCCTCCCACCCAAAGTTTTTCCAACCTATGAGGTCCCGTTATCAACAATCAGAACGAAAGAAAAGGAAAAAGAGAGAAAATTAGGACCAAAAATTGAAAACGGGAACATAAATAAAAAAAAAATTAAATGACCTTATACTTATTGAATAAGATTAATAACGTAAAAAAAGATTTATTTAATGTTTTTTTTAACTTTTATGGCAAAAAATTTAGAATAAATAAAAATGGATGGAGGAAGTAGAGATTTTTTTCTTGGTTTTGCCAAAAATTTAATTTAATTTTTAATACATTCTCCAATAAATAAAATTTTGGCTATTTCCTAAGTATTACTTTTTTATATTGTTGAAAACCCGGGTAGGAAAATCATCTTGTACCCGTGATTCCAATTTCTAACAACCCAAAAGAAAAAGAAAAGACCCCCAAACAACTTCACTCTACCCTAATTTCAAAACACAAAAGATTAAAAGAAACCAAAAAATTAAGAATTGAAGATGAAACTGAGTAGTTCATTAAATGGGTGGAATCTGATTTGCTATAGATCGTCTCGTTCTTACTTGAACAAAATTGGTAACCCTTTTACCCAATTCTGTTATAATTCATTTTCATCTTATTCTTATAAATATGATTGTGATATTGAAAAAGATATCAATAATGTTGAAGACGCTCGTTTTGCACTGTATCAGATGGTCCAAATGCGACCTACGCCTTCAATTAAAGTTTATAATAAGCTATTAGTCGTCGTTGTAAAGAAGATGAAACAACACTCTGCTGCTATTTCTCTTTTCAAAGAAATACGCATGTTGGGTGTTCCAATAAATGTCTATACGATGAATATAGCTATAAATTGTTACTGCTCTTTAATAAAAAGCAATTTGGGTTTTGCGTTATTAGGTTGTCTCTTGAAAAGCGGTCATGTTCCCACTGTGGTTACGTATAACACCCTGATTAAGGGCCTCTTTGGTGAAGATAGAGGTAAAGAGGCTGTAGAGTTGTTTAATAGGTTAATGAGGGAAAAACTTTGTGAGCCAAGTGCAGTTACTTTCGGGGTTGTGCTAAATGGGCTGTGTAAACTTGGACATACACTCAAGGCTCTGGAATTGCTACGTGTATTTGAAAAGGGGAACTGTAAACCTGACATCCAATCTTATACCACCATTGCTGACTGTCTATGCAAGGATCGCATGGTAGATGATGCGTTTAAACTATTTTCTGAGATGAAAGATAAGGGTATATATCCAACTGTTGTGACTTATAATTCGTTGATCCATGGATTGTGTAAGTTTGATAGGAAGGAAGAGGCTAAAATGTTGTTGATTGAGATGTTGGATTTTAAACTTCTTCCAAATTTAAGTACATTCAATATATTGGTGGATTCACATGGTAAGGAAGGATTAGTGGGAGAAGCACAAGAATTTGTAGAAGTCATGATTGAAAGAGGCATAAAACCCGATGTTGTTACTTATAATGCATTGATAGATGCACATTGTTTACGAGGTGAATTGGAGGAAGCTGTGGGGGTATTAGCTATCATGATAGCTAGAGGTTGTGATCCTACTATTCAAACGTATAACACTTTAATCAATGGTTTGGTGAAGAAAGGTTTGGTTGATAAGGCTTTTCAACTTTTTCAAGACATTCCTTCTAAAGGACTGCAGCCTGATACTGTTACATACAGCACTATGATACAAGGGTTGTTTCAGAAGGGTATATGTGTCATTGCGCAGGATCTATTCAAGAAGATGCAATTTGAGGCCGAGGGAGTAATTAGTCCTGACTTTGTTACATATGGAATAATGTTAAATGGATTGTGCAATAATGGACGTATTACCGAGGCTATATCTTTATTAGACTCCATGGATAATAATAGCAATGTAACTCCTGACATTGTCATGTATAATACTATTATTCATGGATTATGTAAAGATGGACAACTTGATGCTGCAATTGACATTTTTTACAAGCTATCATCCAAAGGTTTGGAGCCTAATATACGTACATATACTATTATGATTGGTGGACTTTGTCACAAGGGAATGTTCGAAGATGCAAAAGAGTTGATTTCAAGTATGAAGAAAAAAGGTTTCTACCCAAATAGTGTGACCTACAATGTTATTATTCAAGGGTTTATGAAGAAACAAATGTATGAAGAGGCAATTGAATCAATTAAGGAAATGAGAGAACATGGTTTCTCAGTAGATGCAACTACTTATAGAATCATATGTGAACATCCTAAGCTACTTGATATGATATTAACAGATGTACCAATCTGTAGTCACCTTGTTAAGTAAAAGATTTTCAGGTTTTAAATGAGGATGAATTGAATTTGTTATGTCGTTTATTTTATGTTTTAATGGAAGTTTTAGTATTTGTGATAAATTGTGAAGCAGAAGAAGTAAAAGAAGCCATTAATGGCGATAGAGAAGTTTAGAGAAGAAGAAGAAGAAGGAGAAGAAGAAGAGCTATAGCAGCTTAGGAGAAGAGTAGAAGAGAATCTTATTAGTTACAATAGCTGTCAATCTAACACATATATATACATGTTTTATTCTAACTAATCAGCTCAACAGCTGTGATCTTAACTAACTAACAAACTGAAAGTAAATTGCTATTTAGTCCCTGCACTTTCTTCTTTATCTACTTCTTCATCTGTATTCCAAGATCCCCCCACAAGCGGAACATGAATGTTGTGAATGTTAAGCTTGACAAGATTATTATGAAATAAAGAGGAACCAAGTGGTTTTGTGAACATATCAGCTAACTGCAAATTTGAAGATATAAAGAACAGCTTGATGGTGCCTTCAGCAATCTTTTCACGAGTTATTTTGCAGTCTATATCAACATGTTTAGTACGTTCATGTTGAACGGGGTTTGTGGACATTGCGATTGCTGATTTACTATCTGAATAGATGTGAGCAGGGTAGTTATGCGAAAACCCATAATCATTTAACGCATAAACCAACCATTGTAATTCACAAGTTGTTGAAGCAAGAGCACGATATTCTGCTTCAGCAGAAGACTTGCTTATAGTATACTGTTTCTTGCTCTTCCAAGAGATGAGGGAGTCTCCAAGAAAAACACAAAAACCCGTTACACTTCGACGAGTATCAAGACAGCCCGCCCAATCACTATCACAATACGACTTCAATTTTACCTCAGAAGCAATAGGGAGGAATAAACCTTGACCAGGAGTTGACTTTATATAGCGTAAAACACGTTGAGCTGCGTTCCAGTGATTGGTAGATGGTTTGGATAAGAATTGACTTAGACAATTCACTGAATATGACAAATCTGGACGAGTGATGGTAAGATAAAGTATAGTCTTCCAATCAGGCGTCTATAAGAAGATGGATTTTCGAGTAGATCATCTTCATCACTTCTCAATTTTAGAGTAGATTCCATTGGTACATTAGATGGTTTGGCAGCAAGTAATCCACATTCGGTTAGAATATCTAAGGCAAACTTTCGTTGGCATATTGAAATACCGGATGAAGATCGAGCAACCTCGATGCCAAGAAAAAAACGCAATTCGCCTAAGTCCTTTATTGTGAACTCGTGATGAAGAAAATCTTTTAGTAGCTGAATTTCTTGAAGAGAATCACTAGCAGTTATGATGTCATCGACATAGACTAACAAAGCAATGAATGATGTTGAATTTCGTTTGATAAAAAGACTAAAATCACTCGTTGAATGTGAGAAGCCATATGAGATGAGAGCATTTGATAGCTTAGCAAACCATTGTCTCGAAGCTTGCTTTAACCCGTATAGACTCTTTTTCAATTTACAAACAGAGTTAGAAGGAGCTGAAAGACCTTGAGGGATTTTCATATAAACTTCTTCGTCTAATTCTTCATGAAGAAAGGCGTTATTGACATCGAGTTGGTGAAGAATCCATTGATTTATAGAAGCAAGGGCAAGTAGTAAACGAATTGAGGTTAGCTTAGCAACTGGGGAAAAAGTATCAAAGAAATCGAGGCCTTCTTGTTGATTGTATCCCTTAGCTACTAAACGAGCTTTGTAGCGTTCTAAAGAACCATCAGCTTTATATTTAAGCTTAAAAACCCATTTTGAGCCAATGGGAGTAATATTTGGAGTTAAGGGTACAATTTCCCACGTGTTGTTTGATTGCAAAGCTGAAAGTTCGTGTTCAATAGCTTTCAACCATTCTGGTGAGGTAGAAGCTATCTTGTATGAGGTGGGTTCAGAGAGGGTTGTAATAGAGGCTATGAAAGAGGAATAATTGTTGGAAAGATTATTTAGGGTGAGGAAATTTTGTATGGGGTAAAGGGCAGTTTGTTGAGTTGATGTGGAAGAGCACAGAGTTGAATTCTGGCATATATAGTCTTTTAGATAAGGTGGTGGTTGTCTTGATCTTGATGGTCTAGTTGAGGGTGGTGGTTGGGGCTGAGTATTTGAAGAAGAGGATGTTTGAGGAGAAGGTGGTGTTGGATGAATATGTGAAGTATGAGTAGGTTGATCAATGAAGTAGTTTGTAAATGAGGGGAATAAGAAGGAGTGGAGTTGTGTTTGGGGTGTGTTATTGACAAAAGGAAATTGTGATTCATGAAATATTATGTTTCTAGAAATGAAAGTGGTGTGTGAGGAAAGATCAAGCACTTTGTATCCTTTAACACCAGTAGGATAGCTTAAGAATACGCATTTAGTTGCTCTTGGGTCAAATTTGGACCTATTGCTTTGTAATGTAGAAGCAAAACAAAGAGAACCAAATACTCTTAGATATGATAGGTTGGGGGTTTTATTGTATAGTAGCTCAGAAGGTGTTTTGTTATCTAAAAGTGGAGTAGGTAATCGATTAATCAAGTGAGCAGCTATGAGGATTGCTTCAGACCAAAATTGCAAGGGCATATTGGATTGAAACATCAAAGCTCGAGCTGTGGTAAGGAGATGTTGATGTTTGCGCTCGACAAGACCGTTTTGTTGAGGTGTTTCAACGCAACTAAGTTGATGAAGAATGCCATTTGAGGCATAAAACTCAGGTAACAAGAATTCAGGGCCATTGTCTGACCTTATGGACTTTATTTTTGTATTGAACTGATTCAATATCAAGGCATAAAATGAGAGTAGATGAGTTTTAACTTCAGACTTAAGCTTCATCAGGTATACCCAAGTGCATCTTGAGAAGTCATCTACAATTGTTAGGAAATAACTATGGCCTGAATGAGAAATTTGTTTAAAAGGTCCCCAAATATCAACATGAATTAGATCAAAACATGAATTAGTTGTAGTACAAGAAGTAGGAAACATTAGCTTCTTTTGTTTAGCAAAATGACAAGAGTCACAAATGTTTGATTGTAGAAACTGAATAGAAGGATTAATAGCTTTTAGAGCTGCTATCTTAGCCTTGGAGGGGTGGCCTAACCTTGAATGCCATAGATCAAAGTTTTGAGTTACAGCTGCTAAAGAAACTTCAGTTGACTTATCCTTTAATGGTGTATATAAGTAGTACAAACCATGAAGTTCAACAGCAGTCCCAATCATCTTCTTTGAAGTATTCTCCTGGAGTTGACAATAAGAAGGAAAAAATACAACAGAAATGGAAGAATCCTTAGTAAGTTTTGAGATAGAAAGAAGATTGTACTTAAAGTTGGGTACACATAACACATTATATAATGTTATATATTGATTTAGCCTTATATCTCCTCTATGTGTAGCAGTTATACTCTCACCATTTGGCAAGGTTACAGGAACATTAACAAGAACTACATTTCTTGTATATAAAGAGGTGGAAAAAATGAGGTGATCAGTTGCACCTGTATCAAGAATCCAAGAAGTGATGTCAGGATTACCTTCTTGAGTTGATGCTTGATGAACAGCTGCACTAGGAGAAGGTATGTCAGTAGAGGATGAATGAACCAATGCCATAAGTTTGTTAAGCTCTTCAGTAGTAAATTCATAAGGAGTTGCAGAAGTAGTTGTGATAGAAGAAGGTTCTTCAGTCAAAACATAATGAGCTTTTGGATTTTGAGGTTTTTGGCTATTGATAATAAATCTTCTACCCTTAGGACCATCCCAACCAACCGGATAGCCATGAATTTGGAAACAAGTTTCAATAGTATGACCATTGTATCCACAATGAGTGCATAGCATCTTCTTTCTTTCACTATATGATGAAGGTCTCTACACATTCTTTGAGTAAAAAGCATGAGCAGAAGAATCTGATAATGGATGAGTAAGTTTCCTTTGACTTTCTTCTTGACTAAGCATTGCGAAGACAGAATTTATAGAAGGTAAAGGATTCATCAGTAGGATTTGGCTTCTAACAGCTGAATATGAGTCATTTAAACCAATGAGAAATTTAATCACAAAATCGTGTTGTTGTCGATTGATTAAGGTTTCAAAAAGTTTACAAGAGCATTGATTCATGAATCCACAAGAACATATAGGCATAGGGCGAAAGTGAAGATATTCATCCCAAATAGTTTTAAAACGAGCAAAATACTCAGAGATTGAGTTAGAATTCTGAGAAATCGAGCTTAAAGATTTTTCAAGGTGATAAACACGCGTTCCATCACTTTTATCAAATCGTGTTTTTAGTTCATTAAAGAGATCAAAAGCAGAATTCACGTATAATAAGCTACCTCTGATTTCTTTCGAGATCGAATTGAGAAGCCATGAGAGAACTAAGTTGTTAGCGCGATTCCAAGCTGTTAAGAGAGGGAGATCAGTGAGAGGAGGTTGAACAATATCTCCATTGATGAATCCGACTTTGTTTTTGACTGAGAGAGCTATTTCTATAGCTCGAGTCCAAGACAAGTAGTTATCACCGGTGAGAACCTCTGAAACGAGAGAGATTCCGGTGTTTTCGCTAGGATGTAGGTAGTAAGGGCGCGTGAAATCTTCAGTAACAGATTGATTAGCCATAGGAAAAGAGAAGGAAGATAGCAGAGAGAGACATAGTATGAGTGTGCGGAAGTAACTAGTTTGCGACTGATACCATGATAAATTGTGAAGCAAAAGAAGTAAAAGAAGCCATTAATGGCGATAGAGAAGTTTAGAGAAGAAGAAGAAGAAGGAGAAGAAGAAGAAGAGCTATAGCAGCTTAGGAGAAGAGTAGAAGAGAATCTTATTAGTTACAATAGCTGTCAATCTAACACATATATATACATGTTTTATTCTAACTAATCAGCTCAACAGCTGTGATCTTAACTAACTAACAAACTGAAAGTAAATTGCTATTTAGTCCCTGCACTTTCTTCTTTATCTACTTCTTCATCTGTACTCCAAGAATTTGTATTGAGGAATATTATGCTACACATTATCTCAACTGTTCAACTTTTAATTATTACTGTAGCAAATGTTATCTGGTCTCAGTTACATAGTGTGTTGTTATTCCCATTCTATATTAGCTGTTTCAGTGGTGTGGTTTTGATTACTGCCACACAAGACAACATTTTATCTTATGGAGTATATTAAATCCCTAATAAATTTGGGAAATCTATTTGTTTTGGATAATTCTACAAGTATATTATAGAGGCGAATGGCTTTTTATAATCAATTATCTAAATTGAAGAAGTTTAAATCTTTCTATTTAGGACGTTGTTTAAAGCTACTAAATAGATATTTATGGATGGGGCTTGTACGAAGCAAGAGGTGACCCATGATATCACTTACATGGCTTGCATAATTTTGAATTACCCAGAAGAAACTGTTGAACAAATTTTATGTGATGCCCAAGAAGCAAATAAATGTGGAATAAAAATAATAGCTAATCAATCCTAGAATGACCTTTGTGGGATAATTCTTCCATACAATAAACTTTAATTTTGTACAAGAAGACAAAAAGGCGGATGTGACTTGTTGGTGAAGAGGATGATGCCAAGTGGAGTGTAAAGGTTGACAATGCAATCCGTACTATTTTCGAATATTACTATTTTACCCTTAATTACATATGATTTAAGAAAGTAATAATATTATATTCAAAAGTAGTATATAATAATAAAGTAACTTTATTTTATTTTATTTTGATTTGTGCATTTCGAATATATACTTTTTTTATTAATTTTTTTTATATAATTCCGAAAAATAGTACATAATTTTTAAAAAATAGTAAATAAATTGAAAAAAAATATTAATACACAATTTAAATATTATAATATAGTTAAAATATATTCTTTATATTAATATTAAAAAAGTAGAAACTATAACCTTTATAGATATTTATATAATAAAAATCAATTGTATTAAATTTTTTTGGTAAAAATTAATTGTAAAAAATTCAATTTTATAATATTTTATTATTTCATAGTTAAAAAGTAGTTGTATTAAATTTTGAGTCAATTATTGATTGATGCCTATTAAAAAACTTATTTAGAAAAAGGTGCCTAGGAAAAAATATTTATTGAAAACAGCCCCATCCCAAAATTACCCTTATAATTAACAATTAAAAAATAAGAAAAAAACTAATAATCACACGCGCGAGTCCGTGAAATTTTTTTAAAATCGTCATAACTAATTCAAAAAAAATCAAAAAAATAAAAAAAAATTATATTTGGATAAATCAAATTAATATTTACGTCTATGATTTTTTTCGAAATTTTCTGAATTTTTTGATTTTTTTGATTTTTTTAAATTTTTTTTTCGCAGACACGAAATTACATGTTTTAAACATGGAATTTCATGTTTATTTCACGGTTTAAAACATGGAATTTCATGTTTAAAACATGGAATTCCATGTTTAAAACATGAAAATCCGTGTCTGCGAAAAAAAAAATCAAAAAATTCAAAAAAAATCAAAAAAATTCATAGACGTAAATATTAATTTGATTTATTCAAAAATACAATTTTTTTAATTTTCTGATTTTTTTTGAATTAGTTATGACGATTTTAAAAAAAAATTCACGGACGCGCGCGTGCGATGGAATTAGTAGTAGTAGGTGGTGGTGGTGGTGGTGGTGGTGGTGGTTGTGGTGGAGGTGGTGATGGTTGTGGTGGATGTAGTAGTGGTTACATACATGGTGGTTGTGGTGGTTGTGGTGGTGGTGGTGGTGGTGGTGGTGGTGGTGGAGGAGGAAAAAGAAGTACCCTATTATTTGTTTAATATTTAAAAATTAATATTGTATTAAAATAAAATAATATATTTAATAATAAGGGTAGTAAAGGTATAGAAAATATAAAGGGGATGTTTTCTATAAATAATTACTTCATTAGGCATTTTTTTATAAATAAGATTATTGAAGGCACAAAAAACAATTAGAGAGTTTAATGAGGATGTTTTCAACAATAACCCCAAATTTTATTAGATATGAATTAATTGTAAAAAAATTAATTTTATAATACTTTATTATTTCATAGTAAAAAAGTAGTTGTATTAATTTTCTAGGTAAGAAGTAAATGTAAAAAAATTAAATTTTATAATACTTTATTATTTCATAGGTAAAAAGTAGTTGTATTAAAAAATTTAGGTAAGAAGTAAATGTAAAAAAATTCAATTTCTAACTACCAATTAATTTGATTTTGGCTATAAATAAGAAGCTTATTCTTGGATTTTTCAAGAAGATAGAGAACATAGATTTTTCAAGAAGATAGTCTTTGTCATAAGCAAATTTTGAAAGGTTAGTTTTTATATTATTGTTGTTAGTTTATAAATTTAAGATATAACTCTTAACCATTCACTTAACTATGTCGTGGCGGAGATTCCCCAAAACAACCCCCATTATTGGACCGAACCCTACTGCCTCAACCACGGCTCTTTGCTCTACACTCAATTTTAAGTTAATTTTTTCCAAAACATTAACTCCAGCCCGGGTTCTAAAAATCTCCTACAGCAATAGTAAACAAAAATACTCAAGAAAATATTTGTTAACCATTGTTACAGAACAAAAAATATACAACACTAATTACCGAGTCGTCAACTATTTCTTCCGACTTCTTGACTTTGTACTCACTCATAGACTCTGCAGCAAGGTCTTCATACACCTTTAAAGCGGATGGGGATAGTTTACGATATTCTTTACTCATATACACACCGAACTTTAAACTCTGATCTCCTAATAAGTAAAATTTCTTCCGTTCTTTCGATTCATGTTTCCTGTATTTAAATAAATACCGATTCAGAAACAACCCATTCAAGCGATACAGAAGAAAATAAATGAAATTTATGTATAGAAAACTTACATAAAAAATGCAAACCCACTTGTTGCCTTCTTGATCTTCTCTGTGGAGTTAACACTTAGAAACGGTGACCTAAAAGGTTTAAAAAAAAATTAGGGAACTAATTGCAATTTTCGCATAATACAAGGACCTGTAAATGCAACATTTGGCATAATATAGGGTCATACTTTGCTATTTTCGCATAATATAGGGTCCTATCTAGCAATTACCAAAGTTTCATGAACTATTTTGCAAAGTTAAAAATTCGGGCTACTGGTTTGCAATTTTATATGGTGGAGGATCTATAAGCTATTTCAAAAAAACTTTAAGGAACTAATTGTAATGTTCGCATAATACAAGGGCCTGTAACTACTGCACCATTTTGCATAATATAGGAAAACTTACACTTACAAACTATATACTGCAAAGAGACAAGTCATTCACTGAACATGGGTAAGAAATAACTAAACGAGGACATTTGAGAAGATACTTATATTATTTGCAACCTTTTAATGTTTTCTGTGTTATTGGAAGAATTAAGCCATCTTTCCTTTATTTTTAAAATTGAAGTATCATCTTCTATTTAAAATATAAGACAAGCCTGATAACTAAATTTCTGATTACTTATGAATTGTGAATATACTTTACCACGAGACTACATTACACAACAAAAGAACACATGCTACAAGTGCCTGTACCTGCAATATTTTGCATAATATAGGAAGCTATTGTGCAAATTAGAAATAGAAAACAAATTAGAATTGCAGATCGTTGGCCGTTAAGCTTCTTCAAGGTTTAATGGTTTAAGACTACCTCACAAAAAATCAATCTTCAAGGTTTTAAAAACAGAGACGGCTTGTGCAATTGGTCCCCCCAAGAAGTATATACTCAGTATAATGGTCCCCTCAAATATAAACGGTCCTCCCAATTTTCAGATAATTAAAACTGCATATCTAAAATTATCTAATACAAAAAATTAACACAAAAAAACCCTAGTCTTTACCTTTTACAGTCGGTCTTTACCATTTTTTTGATGTAGGTAAAAATCTACTTCACCAAGCGACGCCTTCCTGAGCTTTTTTAATGGCGGATGAAGAAGCTTCTTTCTCCTTTTTAATGGTGGATGAAGGAATGTCTTCAATTTCTTCATTTAATCGTGTATAAACCCTAGTCTCAAATTGTGACTTGGAAATTTTAATTCAAGTAACGAAACTGGGTAACTAAATGATGATGATTTCTTTACATTCGAACTGAGCTGTGTTGGGTAACGAAACTAAAAGAAAAGAAAAGAAAAAACTAAATTAAATTAACAAGAAAATGAATTAAAAAAAAAATACAGATTATACCAAATACGTATAATTATACTATTATTGTATCCTATAATTACAGTATTTTCCCCGTATTTTAAAGTATTTTTAAAATTTATATATTTTTCTTATTATATATGTAAAAAAAACAAAACCAGTGACTAACTTTCTTACAACATACTGTTTACTTTCTCATAGTATATATAGTTTATTATTATATATATTTACTTTCTTAATTCATACCTATATAATTGCATTAAATTATAATTGCATTAAAGTCCTAAAAAAGGGTATATTAGGTATTTAATAATAAAATAAAATAAATCATTAATGTATAAAAGAATGATCCTATATAATATTGGAGCTTGGATTTGGAATACGATCAAGAATATCTGGAATGGTCTATCAGTCCCTATCTCTTATCATTTTTCTAATTTACATGTTTTCACAAAAAAAAAAAAAAAGCTAATATTTTGGAAGAAAAATAAAATTGTGTTATTATGTTTCTAATATGAATCTTCATATAAATTGCATAGTTTGTCCTTTGTTTATTCTGTGTAAAGAGATGTTGCATATTTGGTTCTTTGATTTATTGGAATTTTTTCTAATTTGGTAATTCTAAGCATATTTATTCATTTAGCATGTGAAATATGTTGAATAGTTAATTAACGTATGAAGTTCACATTTGTGTTTTTCTTAAAGACTTGTCTATTTGGTATTTTTACATGCAATATATGATGGAAAAAAAAAGAATTTGCATGAAAATAATGTGTTCCTTTGTGTACTTTCTGTAAGAGTAATGATATATACCACTCAATATATTGGCGTGATTTGAGTTGTATATATTATTACTTTTTCTGTAAAATGATGTATATTGCAATATTGATCCTTTGATTTATAAAAAAAAATATCGAATTTGGTAATTCTTAGCATATTTTGAAGTTGAAACCCAGCGATCATATGATATTGACATGATGTTGTGTGGTTGGTTTTTGAATTGTAGGAGTTATAAGGGACTGAAAGTGTAGATGGTTTTATGAATTCTTGCCTAAATGGTTTGACTTGGCTATCGGTTCGGTTTGATTTATTAACGGTAATTACATGTAATACTTCTTTTTTCGTCAAAAATTACATGTAATACATCTCTATTCGTTTCTTAAATAGTCTATGACGCAAATAAAAACTTGAATTAAATGTCTCAATGTCTCGATATGATTCATGAATTGGACTAGATTGATTAATTTTAATCTATGATGAGCGATGGTGATTCTCATTTGGTGATGTTAAAGGTTCAGATACAACTTTATGAATATGGTTGAGACTTACATCTCTTAACTATCCAACCCCTATATTTACTCACATTCCTTTTGCCTTAGTAATAATATATAATGTGGAATAAGTGTTTAGTCCCATCTCAGGAGACATCACAACTTGTCCAGATTTTGTATCGTATAACTTTTAAACTTGTTTTGTTTTCAATCTTTCATTTGTAAAGATTACTTATGCATAAATTTGTTCGCCTAATGCCTGCATTGTGATTGACTGACAAAATATTGAGTATTAAATCGTTTGTTTTACATGTTCAATATGACATGGAATTGGTGCTGCTAGAGGATCATTGGACCCCTAAAAAAGAATAGCCTCGGAAAGCGAAAGAACTACAACATAAACCAGAAAGAAAGAGTAAGGCATCTTATGATATCTCGCCTTTTGTCTTGTTATTAAATAGACCGAGACATCTTTTTCTTTTTCTGGGAGGTTTTGAGTTTAAAGTTGCAATATTTTTTATTATTTTGTGTATTTTTAGCTAAAGACTCACAATTTTTGGAGCAATTTGAGGTGTTTTGTACATTATAGGTGAAACTCTTAGGAACTCATTGGATTCAAAGATAACTTCCAAGGAATAAAAAAAAGACCAAAAAGTGACTTGGGATGTTTTACAAGTAGCACAGAACCTTCAAATTGATGTCACAAACGATCCGAGAAGAGTTACAAACTCTCGAAAATACGTACACATAGAAAAAATGGATTGATATTTAGAGTCTAGATGAACAAGTTATACTATGTTTTTGTTCCCAAAAGTTACACCCTTGCGCTAAAATGAAAATTTCAAGTGGTTTGTTAGAGAGAGTTTCACACATCGAGCAACATACTTTCATATAATTCATTGTAGAAACGCAACACACAAGTTAGGAAGAAAGAGTTCAGAGGAAATAAAGAGGATCTTCAAGCCATCTTCAAATCTTTACCATCTTTTCATTATAAAAATTGCAACTTTGCTTTTTACTTTGATTTTCTTATCCTTATATGTTTATTAAACATGGTTATTTTTACATTTATCATGAGCTAAATCTGTTGTATATATTGTATCTCGGGAGGTGAATGAAATTCTATGTCTTTTTAATTGGGTATTGTAATGGGGTTATGGGGCTTAATTAAATATTCATGCTTTTTTTTTTACTTGTATTGAATTGTTGATTGATTTTATTGCCTACAAAGTTGATTGATAAAAATCACTGAATAATTACACCTAGAACGCGCGTTTAAGGGTAGAACTAGATAATTGCAAGTGTATGTATCCTATATAATCGGAATATTATACGTAGATGCATAGTCGCGATATAGGTAGATGATTTAATCACTTTTTAGGTCACTTTAGTTCATTCGGAAGAAGTCTTTTTGCCTTGGGAGTAACCTCTAAAATCATACCGAAGGGGTTTACGGTGAACCTTAGATCCCTGTTTAATTAATATATTCTCTTATTGAATATAAGTTGCCCATTTAAAGTCCTTTGGTGGAATCGATCACCGCGTGCGTATTTTTCTCCATTTGAATAATTTGATATTGCACTATAATGCTTGTTTTCTTGGAATTTGTTTGTATTTTGGAATGGTAATTCAGTTAATACTGGTAACTGAATGGTCGCTAGTATCCAATTTTGGAATTTGAAATTCTTAGGTTAATGCCTATGAACTATTACACCTAACAATATGTAAGGTTCAATGTATTTAATAGTTAATAATCGATTAATTATTTGGTCCTATACGAGTAGGCAATGTCGGGGGTCACAAGAGGTTGGTTGGGTCTTCTCTTTGACCTTCGGGTTTCAACTATACGGTCATATGAGTTGATTCCCGAGGCTACCGTTGCCCGGGTCTATGAGGTCACACACATACAAGAAGCTGCAAATTGTTCGAGTATTGACTCGGGTTGATAGAAGGGACGACGACTGAATCATTATAAGAGTGAACTCAATTGAAATTGAGTTGTCAATTCAATTGGATCCAATTGAGATTATTAATCCAATTGCAATTGGGGATTGGGCCATGGATCAATAGGATTGGACCATGACACATAAGCTTCTAAATATACTCATACTATATAAAGATATAGCATGAGCATATTTGGAGATAAGTCATTCATTTTTCTAGAAAACCTTTTGAGAGCAAAAACCTTAATCTTGAGAGAAACAATTTTCTCTCTTCCTTTTTTCTCTTTGAGGAGAGAAAAATCAGATATTTCTCTTTTCTTTTTCATCCCCATTCACAAACAATCTAGCCTACCATTTCTATACAATTTGTGAAGCATTGTTGTGGACTAATTCATAGTTTTACATCTTTGGGAATCAAATATTGTATTGATTCATTGCTTGGAGTTGCTAGGAGCACGAGGAAATTGGTCTTCGCTTACAAAGGATTGTTCAAAAGCTTCCGCTTAGGTAACTCGTTTCCTTTGTCATTTACATATAAAAATATATGATTTTATGTGTTTTTGATATATTTTTAATTCATACAATTACATGTATAAAGGAACCCACTGATTTCTCTCTCCTCTATAGAGACCTCTAAGACATTACTACCCTTATAGTGTATATAAGACAAAAAAGATTATTCTCTCCCCTCCATTATCATTATTCTTTCTCCTCCATTACCATTATTCTCTCTCCTCCTTTATCATTTTTTCTCTCTCCACCTTCATTAACTACAAAAAAATTCCAGCTCCGACCACAACTGCCGACCACCGCCAAAAAAAGTTCTGAGCATGGAAAAAGTTACTGAGCATGGAGTACTGAGTATAGAAAAAGTTATTGAGTATTGAAAAAAGTTCTGAGTATCGAAAAAAGTTACTGGAATATTTGAATTTTTTTATTGAGTAATTATACTGAATATGAGCGTATGCTCTATAATTATAGTTATTGATTAAGTCATGAATGAAAAAGAAAAGAGAAAATGAAAATTACTCTAAATTCACCATAATTGCGTGTATAAAGAAAAACACTAAACTTGAGATATAATTGCCCTAGAAATGATGTCCTGAAAAAATTGCTTTAGAAAGCGTCCAAAAAAAAAAACTGCTTTAGAAACTGTTTAATGGTTCATTGCTTGAGAACATGGATGGATAAATTTGAAGGAACACGTGTCCGTAAAATCACCAACTAAGCTTTGTTTGTATCTCTTTCTTACTTGTTCCTTGGCTTTTTAAAATAATAAACGAGAATTATTTGCAACACATGCAGAGTTTTACAAGTGTATGGGTAAACAGTGTACTATTTTGAGGTTTTGGAGGAAAGTTAATTTACATATGTCAAATTCACATATCCAGTCAAAATCAGAAAACATTAAAAGAGCAGCAAATCTTGTTCGACGGCTTCTTCACAGATCTTCACAGACTTTGGCGGTTCACAGACTCCGTCTTCTACTCAGGCGAGCTAGGGTCCTGGCTTCCATGGATGGATCTAGCTAGACTCGAACGGGAAGAGTTGGATCGGAAGGTCACGGTCATGATGGTCTTCGAATGGAGTTAGGTCGCGCGAGATAAACGAACCAAAATGTCGCCTGAGCACGAACCAATCTCCATGGGTTTGCTCAAACGGATATTAGAAAGCACTCCGGCGGATCTATTCGAACAGATATCTACTAGAGCCCGGCGCAAAAGCTCTTCTCTGATTTGCTGGAGCTCTCGCCGGCACAGATCAACGAAGAAGGAGAGAGCAACTTAAAAGGAAGACAAAAAGCTTTGAGAAAGCTACGTGAGATTTAGGAGAAAAGGAGAGAGGAGAGAGAAATGAGTGCTTAGGGTTTTAATAAAATAATTCTGATAAAAAATAGTATATATAAGGGGGGAACACAAAAAGGGGTAAAAATATAATTAGGTTTTTAGTCTATAGTGTTAATTTTTGTTTGTGGCCTTTAGTAAGAAGAGAAAATTAGTGAGGTGTTGTTGGATCTGTGGGTGGTGTCTTCAAAACCCTTTGGGTAATAATCTCATGAATATTTGCATGAAAATAAGATGTTTGGAAATTTTTTACTTGCTCCCATGCCTCTAATTGTGTTTTTATAGAGCTTATAATATTAAAAATATTTATTAGGCCTTTAAAACCAAAATTACATGTTCAACTGGATCAAAAGCTAATTAAGGAATGGTTTGGAACATTAATTCACACAAATATGTTTTGAATTTTTATTTTTCAAAATTAAAATTGATACAGTGTTTAAATAATATTTAGAAGCTACTGTAATTTTTTCAGATTTTTTAAAAATGTTTTTAGAAATCGACAACTGGTAAAATTCCAAAAAGATATCAAAGCGGAACAGAAAACCCTAAAAAGGCTGCACTGTTCACGATACACCTCCGCAGACTCCAGTCGCGAGTGGCGGCACGTCGGTGGTCGGATTTTGTTCAGGCCACCACCGTTGCAAAGGGATTTTCATTTCCTACCCCATACTATAAAAAATTTTCATTTCGGCTCACTATTTCTTTTTGTCGATTGAAAAATAAAAAGGTTAACCAGTATTACAGTTTAAATTAAGAAAACGAGTAGCTCCTAAGAGTGAATAATCCTTCCATTGTGAGAGATTGACGTCCCGTCTAGTACATTTCGCAAGAGCATCTGTAACAGTGTTGAAACAACGTTTGATATGTATGACCTTCCATACATGGAAATTGGTCAACTAGTTCTTCATTTCGGCAATGAATGGAGAAATCTGCCATCGAATACCTGCATTTTGACCCACTACGTTTTAAGGTATTTTGTAATTAAGTTTTGTGAATTAATTAATTTCAAAAATTGATTAAGGTAAATAGACTTTTTAGATTTGAGCTTAATTATTCAGAATAATTATGACTACTTAAATTTAGCATTGCCACAATTTTTAGAATTTAATTGAATGAATTAAAGACTTTATTTCAATTAAAGATTGCTATACGATTATGGTAATTAGAATAAAATCGAATTTTGAATTCATAATTTTTTTTTTTTTGCATACATGAGAGGCTTTAATAGCCGTTAAGCATAAGGATTACAAATAGAACATCGTTCTTATTAAGTGTCTAGCACAACTCTAGCAGTTGCACTTTCACTTCTATCCCTAGTTATTAATTTCCACATAAAATCAGGAGGATTCTCGAATTCCATTGTTTGAGTTTGCAATCTTGCTCCCTCTCTTGTCAATTTATCCGCACAAAAGTTTGCTTCTCTGAATATATTATGAAGCTCAAATCTTTGATACTTGCCTAGCAAGGAACGACACTCACTTATGATTGAAACATAGTGACTACTTAAACTCCCACCGCCCTTCACTAGCGCGTGGAGCTTCTCCGAGTCACCCTCATCATGAGTCCTTGAACTCCCACCGCCCTTCACTAGCGCATGGAGTTCCTTCAAATCTGTTTCAATACATAAGTCTTCGTAACCCAAATTAATAGCCCATTTTAGACCGTAGTGTAATGCTAAAATTTCTGACACAAGAGGTGAATCAAACAAGCACGGACCATAAAAACCCGCAAGGCATGACCTGTTCTTGTCCCTAATTATACCTCCTATACCAGCTAATCTTTTATCGGATGTAAAGCTTCCATCTAAATTTAGTTTAAAGCCCTCAAGTGGTTTAACCCACCTTACCATTACGTTCTTGGCTAACTTGATTAAGCCACCTTCCACACTTTTCCCCCAAGCTAAAATGAAGTTGCTAGCTAGAGTAAATATAGTTCTCTTGAGTTCTAACACATGGGGTACGTTTGTACCTTCGTTAAACAAAAGTTGGTTACGTTTCGTCCATATTACCCAAATAGCGGCCGCGAAGACATACGGCCATTCTATACCCGCAATAACAGCTTTTGAAAGGAGATGTGCTTCCAACCAAGTCCTCACATGTAGATAATTGCTATTTAGTCCCTAGTTTGCTGAAAAAATTTATGTTTTGACCTAAGTTTTTAATTAGATTGATAGTAATATTATTAGAGTTATTGCTATAAATTTTTGGATTTAATATACTTAATGAATTAATATCAATTAAATAGGAAACAACCATTATGGTAATAAATTCAAATTGATTTAATAGAATTTAATTTTGGTAACCCCATCCCTAATATTTGTCCTTAAAATCTTATTTAGGTTGATTCTTAAGTTATAAGATTTATGATAATCGATTGGTCAATTAATCCCATTTAATGGGAATTGTAATTGTTTTTGAATTAGAGTTAATTAGGGTAATTCATTCTAATGAAAGAGAATAAATTTAGGAATTTAAAAGATTTTTAATTTGAAAAGAGTAATGATATATGTCACCCTTTTTCATGTCACCCTTTTATCACCCTTCTATATATATGTATTGATTTCCTTGAATAGAATATAGAGAACAATTAAATAGGATAGAGAAATCAATTCATTGGTCCATGTAAGCATACACGTAGGAGGTGATAAATGGGTGATACAAAAAGGGTGACAAATATCATTACTCATTTGAAAATCTTAATCATCTAAAATTAGATTTGTAGATTCAAAATTTTGGATTATATATATTTAATTTATAAACTATTTAAAAGAGTTTTAATTTAGGTTTTAATTAATTAATATTGATTACATTTATATTAAATTAATTTTCAAATCTTGTAATCTGTAATATATTTAATTGACTTAATTTGAAATTTTGAAAAAATTCAATTTAATTATTATTTAAAATCATTTTATTCTTTATAAAGGCTAAATAATTATTGAGAATAATTAAGGATATGCTTGTCTTGTTCCATAAATTTTATGTGAACATCGTCCATACATTATGTGAATGTTTGCATATTTTTCCTTTAGACTATCTTATTTTTATAAAATGTGTTTTATATTATATTAAATTATAGCTTGAGTGGAAAGGGGGTGTGATATGACTTAGTTGTTTTTTGAAATACGGTATGCGTATCGTTTTTATTTAAATACGATGCCTGTGTCATTTTATTTATTTATTTATTTAATTTCACAGGCCTGCGTGACAAATATGCAAGTAGGAAAATGTAAAATAGCTTGTTTTTAGAAATAGGTTGTTTAAAAGAGTTTGACAAAATTTACAATTAATGAGTAAGTGTTCAATGTTATCCAATTCATTCATACACCATATACATTTATCAGAATTTGCACATCTCCTTTTATAGAGATTTTGTTTCGTAGGAATACCATTATTCAAACTTTCTAAATATAGATTTTTTATTTTATTCAGAATATTTGAGTTCTAAACTATCTTCCATAAATTAGTTCTGAAGTTATCCAGGGTATTAGCTGTTTAAGGACTTTGAATTACATGTTCGCTAAACATTACGACACAATAAAAGAAATTTTCCGTCATAATGCCACCAAATTAAAGGGATTGAATATATAAGTTCACACGGGATGGTAAGAATACTTTAGTAAACTTTCTCTTTTATTTTTTTCTACTACAAACAAGGGATGAGATTGTTATTATCCTTTAATACAATCTCATCCCTCCCATTCCCCAATATAAACAATCCCTAAGGAAGGGTGACTCCCCACAAGTGTACGGGTCGTTGACAAGTAATAAAAAGGTAAGTATAAAAAATTCTAAAAAAATTCATAGACGTAGATATTAGTTTGCCCATTCAAAATAATTTTTTTCAATATTTTTGTTTTTCTAGAACTAATTATGATTTTTTTTAAATCAGCGGACGTGTGCGTGTGGTGTAATTAGCTGGTGATGACTGGTGGTGACATTATCGACAGAACTAGTTGGTAGTAGTTTTAGGCGAAGGTGGTGCTAGTCGGCGGAAAATAATGGAGGTGGTGGTTGTGGTCGGTGGAGAATGGATGATGTGGTGGTGGTGTGCGAACTTTAAAATAAAAAGAAAAAAACTATATGAATTAACTGGTGAAGATTTTATTAGTTAAATGATATATAAAATTAAAATAATAATTAATAGGTTTGAGGCTTTTAGTAATTAGGCAGTGTTTTGTTGTAAGTGGGCATTATTTTTTTAGTTGTAGGAAAGTGGACAATGTTTAACTCTCCTTATTATTAATTTGGCAATTCTCCTGTTATAAATATATATTATTTATCACAGTCACCGTTGCTAGACGATCAACTCCGGCGATAAATAGTCAACTTGGGCGAGTTTTAAAAAAAAAAAAATGGGACGGCTGTCGGTAAACATCGATCAACTCCAGCGAGTTTTATTTTGAAAAAAAAAATCTAGAAGGCTGCTGGTCAACTCCGACGATTTTTTTAAAATTTTTTACAATTTTTGGATAAAAATCAGGATTAAGGATCAATAAACCCGACAGCCTTGTCCACTATCCCGTAAAAGGCATTGTCTTTTTTATCCTCCTAAGATATTTTGAGTTCCTCCCAAAACTTAAAATCCGAGTTATGGGAATTTTCGCATAGCTCAAAATTCTACAACTCAAACTGCTCTTTTTATGGGTAAAAAAAAAAAAGAATAAAATGTATAGCGCCTTTTATGGGAAAAAAGTGATGGATGTGGTGAGGAAGAACTAGTTCTAACTTGTAAGGTTTCTTGGACATTAATCCTAAAAATAAATCACTGTGATGTTATTTGAATTTTTCTGTTTTTTTTTCGTTCTGACAAAAAATTATACAAGAGTTGTACCAATCTTACAATATTGTATTTGCTCGATGTTGTACAATATTGTACAGTAATTGCAGCAAGTACAGTATTGTACTTGAAGTTCCAATAGAGGAGTAATGATATATACCACCCAGATTCATACCACCCAAATGTCACCCAACGACGTGGCGTGAATTGGTTGGTTACAAATCGATAATGTATTTATTTTCTTGATTTGATTAAAAATTTGTAACCAACCAGTTCACGCCAGGGTGGTATATATCATTACTCTATAGTTATTTGTCAGAATTTATCCGTGTTGGAAAAATTAAAAAAATGTCAAAAAATTTAAAAAAACCAAAAAATTTCAAAAAAAGTTACAATGATATGTTTTTTGTCCAAAAATTGTAAAAAGAAAAAATAAACTCACAAAATTTGACAAGGTCAGTGGTGACCAGAGTAGACTTCTAGTTGTCCTGAAAAAATTCTAGTCGGAGTTGACTGGTGGTCTCTTCGAAAATTTAATAAAAAGAAACCTTGTCGGAGTTGACCATTGACCTCTAAAGTTGACCTTTGTTGACGGATGAAGTTGACTGACCATTAACGATGAGATAAAATAAACAATTGTTTTGTTTTATTTTATTATTTATTATATAAAGATATTTTAATTAAAAATGGAAAGATTTGTTTTTTTTTTTGCATACATTTGAGGCTTAAAAAGCCGAAGTTGACAAATACAATCAACTAAAAAACCCTCACAGAGGGTCTAATACTAGTCTAGGTAACAGACAACCACTCATATCGCTAGTAATAAGACTCCATAGAAAATCAGGCGGATCCTCCAAGATACAAGGCTCGCCACTCGATTCTGCTCCACTTTTTGCTAACTTATTTGCGCACCTGTTTGCCTCTCGATAAATACACGCTACCTCAATTCCGGGATTAGCCCTCAACATATCCTTACATTCACTTCCTATATGATAATTCCAACTCGTAGAACTACCTAAATAAGATTTGTTTATTTTACCTAAATAAGAGTAATTATGGTCCTAAGCCTCTTAGGCCTAATTTAGAATCTAACCCATAAAAATTACCTTTAAAATGTGAGCGAAGCCCAATCGTAAACCCACTTTCCAAGACTCCAAGTTTTGTATCAGATTAATGTTCAAGGACATGGGCTTTTCCAAAGGGCTTTACGCTAAAAGGCCCATATCTAATTTGTACTGCGAATATTCGATTGGATAAAATGCTTTTTTTATTGGGTGAATGCCCAATAACCACCTGCCACCTTAGCCACTTGCCCATAAAAGGCACTTAAGGTAAATATACCTTAACGCCCTTAGCCCAATAACCACCTGCCACCTTAGCCACTTGCCCATAAAAGGCACTTAAGGTAAATACACCTTAATGCTTACTGCTGTCTACTGCTGCTGCCAAGGGCGAGTAGTGGACTTGTGCAAGCACAATTTTTGTCAAGGGCGAGTAATGGGAGTGTTTCCCACAACTCGTGCAAATACACTTTTGTACTGTATGGGCTAATGTTGAGTAATGGGAGTGTTTCCCACAACTCGTGCAAGTACACTTTTGTACTGTATGGACTAATGTTGAGTAATGAGAGTGTTTCCCACAACTCGTGCAAGTACACTTTTGTACTGTATGGACTAATGTTGAGTAATGGGAGTGTTTCCCACAACTCGTGCAAGTACACTTTTGTACTGTATGGACTAATGTTAAGTAATGGGAATGTTTCCCACAACTCGTGCAAGTACACTTTTGTACTGTATGGGCTAATGTTGAGTAATGGGAGTGTTTCCCACAACTCGTGCAAGTACACTTTTGTACTGTATGGGCTAATGTTGAGTAATGGGAGTGTTTCCCACAACTCGTGCAAGTACAATTTTGTACTGTATGGGCTAATGTTGAGTAATGGGAATGTTTCCCACAACTCGTGCAAGTACACTTTTGTACTTATAGGCTAATGTTGAGTAATGGGAGTATTTCCCAACACTCGTGCAAGTACAAAAGTGTACTTGCGGGCTAATGTTGTTGAGTAATGGGAATATGGGTGAGAACCAAAGCCTCGACCAACCAAATAGACCAATAACAATGGCTAGGATCTACCCATATATTGAATTAACAATCTGACTAGAGCAAAAAGTGGACATCGTAACCCACAGAGGGCAATGCCTCCCTAACAACTTGTGAAAGAAACATGATCATTTGGTTCATTATTTATAAATACTAATTCTTATATATTCATTATAAGAATTAGTATTTATAAATAATGCCTTAGAATTGCAGAATAGACATCAAGATTTCTCTCAAAACCATTCAGTCACGAAAGATGGTGTTCTTTATAATTCATTTCCTTACAGGCATTTTTACAAACAGTTACTAAACAAAAACAATTTTAAAAACTATAAAATTAACAAAAAAGAATAAATGTTTTTCTCATGGCCAGTCCCAAATGGTAAATGCAGAAACTCTACTCCCATAGGGCTATAGGATATGACAACGCTCACTCCTCTTCGAATTAATAGCTAAGCTATAAATCAACAAATAGGAATGGCTTTTTATTGCGACTTCACAATTTTGAGTTATACGAGTATTTGTATAGTTACAACTCGTCCCAATTATCTTGTGAAATGTCGCATAAATAATTATTAACAATCTAAAAACTCAGAGATCTTGGTGGAAAAATAATGATCAAATGGATTTGTTAAATATCCATCAAGAGTAGCAAATATTTTACTTGCATCAACGGCCAATTTTTATATAAAATATATAAATTATAAAATTGTATTTTGATGAAAAGTCAGAAGTAACTGGTAAATAATCACATTGAAAATATCAGTGGAAATTCGATTTTCTTTCATGACGATGATGAAGAGAGATGAATGAGATAGAGAGAGACAGACTAATAAGCGGACGGCGGGGTGAGGGGGTAAAATAGGAAATAAAAAAAAGTGTCTTTTATGGGCAAGAAGAAAGCGGCAGGGGTGAGGGGACATTAATTCTAATTTGAGGTGTTTCTTGGGCAATAATTCTTTTTTATTTATCAAAAATGGATAAAATGTTAATTGCATGCATGTAGCTTAAAAGTCCATTGCGAGTTGTGGTTGGATAATGTCTGGGCGGCTTCAACTAAATGCTCAACATCCTGATTTGATCACAATGAAACTCCAGAGATTTTTACAACAGTAAGTTCAGATTTAACATTCAGGTATCACCGTTATTTTTCTACTTTATTTTCATACGTCAACTTTAATTCAACTGTCTTTCTTAAAATTTATTTTGTTGAAATATATTCGCTTATCCCATATGTACTCTATCATAAGTTTGTGCTAATTGAATTATTTTTCACTATAAGTTTAGTCACATTTTAGATTAGATTGTCAAGAAAAATATTAGAATAAATATAGTTATATGACCTTATATTTCAGTAATAAATCAGGAGTCTTAGTACCGAATCTTGAACTACTATACGTGTAAATCATTTTTGGATTTAAGGAGTATTTTGACAATTTTTTTTTTTTGTTCTAATATCTTTCATTCAAAAAAATCAAAGGTTACAAAGTTTCAACCAACTCCCATCGGAGCAGCGTCATTAGCTATTAGTTGCGCTAATTGGTTGGGGAGAGAATCACCAATATAACCTACACTATTGCCAATAGGCGAGTGTTTGGTTATCCAATCAGCAACTAAATTTTGGTTTCTCGAAATACAAGAGAAAATCGGATTACAAAATTCGGAAATAAAGTAAATACTACAAACGATATTTTTAATCCTATTGCTAATAATGGGAGAATAAGACGAAAGAGCTTCCATGATAGCCTTGCAATCGTTTTCAATAATACATGGGATATTATTGAACTCCTTTGCCCATAGACAAGCTTTAAGGACTCCAAAAGCTTCAGCCTCGAAAGCATTTTCTGCTCCAATCTCCCAAGCGCAATATTTGATAACTATACCTTTACTATCCCTAACAATACAAGCAATTTTAGATTTAGTACAAGTAAAAGATGCATCAGAATTAATTTTATACCAATTGTTAGGTGGGGGTTGCCATTTCATAACCTTAGTTTCATTTATCTTACTATTTGTATTACCTGTTCCACCTTTTATATCAGCTTTACTAGCTTTTATACCTGCATTTTTTGCATTTTCTGCATTTTTTGCATTTTTTGCATTTTTCCTCAGATTTGTAGCATCATCATCGGAATTAAGGACACTTGTAGTTAAGGCTTCATGTTGAACCCTCAGAATCTCGGATTCCTCATTGGGTTTTAATACATTTTGGTATTCATCCCACACATTTTGAGCTTTCATAGCTGTACTTCGAGGGCACAGATAAATTTTATTAAAGATAAATGAGTTTCTGCCTTTCCAAATGCACCACGCAATACAAGCAAACTGTTCACACACAAGAGAGTTTTTTGATTCTTTATTGTGATTGAGGTGAGCCATCCAAGTGTCAATTTTCATTGAACACTGGTTGCTCGTTCTCAATGTAAGATTCGATGAAACCCAAACTGCCCTTGCCCATTGGCAACCAAATAATAAGTGTTCAATGTTTTCCACCTGTTCATTACATATATCACAGGTATTTGATTCACAAGCTCTTCTTTTGTACAAATTTTCCTTAGTAGGTAGAAGGTTTTTAATCGCCTTCCATATAAAGTTTTTTATTTTATTTGGAACCTTTAGGTTCCATATAACTTTCCATATAGATGGGTCTATATTAGTAGAAGTGGAAGGTTTAGAGGCTAGCTTTAAGTTCTCCTCTTTTTCCTTTTCTTCTTTTAATAAATGATAAGCCAACTTAACACTGTAATCCCCATTAATATTAGCATTCCAGTATATAGTATCATGGAGGGGGATAAGAGGTATAAAGGTTTTTAGTATTTTCTTGCACACATTTTCAGTGAAGTTCTCTTTTATCTTATTTATATCCCAAAATCTTTCTCCTGTAATCATGAACTCACTAACTTTTTTAATATTCTTATCCAGAGGTGTAATTACTATGTTGGAGTCATGGATCCAAATATCAGTATGTGGGTTAATAGTATAACCATCTCCAATTTTCCATTTACTAAATTTAGTAATGATTTCTCTACCCGCTAATAGGCTTCTCCATCCCCAAGAGGGAGAGCAACCTAATTTTGCTTGGAAGAAATTAGAATCATTAAAATATTTCCCTTTCAAAATTTTATAAAGAAGGGAATCAGTTTTATTACCGAGGTTCCAAGCTTGTTTTCCAAGTAGGGCCAGGTTCATAAGGTGAATATCCCTATACCCTAGTCCACCTGAGAATTTACTATGAGTTAAAGAGTTCCAATTACCCCAATGTATTTTTTTTTTCACCTTTATTACCCCAAAAGAATTTTGCAATGTGGGCAGTTATAAGCTCACAAGTTTTACTAGGCAGTAGGTAAGAAGACATGTAGTAGTTTGGGAGGCTTTGAATTACTGATTTTATAAGGGTCTCTTTTCCTGCACTACTGAGGAAAAGGTTTCTCCAATTCTCAGTTTGTTTTATAACCCTTTCCACTAATAAACTTAGGTCCCTTACTTTAGACCTGCCCCATTCTGTGGGTAGCCCAAGGTAAGCCCCTAAGTTGTTAGTGGTTGGCATATTTAATTTAGTAGAAATTATATCTTTAATAAAATGTGGTGTATTTTTACTAAACTTAACACCACACTTATTTAAGTTGAGGGTAAGGCCTGTAGCAAGAGAGTATCTGTTCATAATATCATTAAAACAATAAGTTTCATTTAGGTCAGCTTTTAGAAAGAACACACTATCATCTGCAAAAAGCAGATGGGTAAGGGTTGGGCAGTTTCTAGCTATTTTAATACCTTTAAGAAGTTCCTTCTCTCTTTTTTCATTTACTAAAGCAGTTAAGGTTTGAGATACAATACAGAACAGGAGGGGGGACAAAGGGTCCCCTTGTCTTATCCCTCGTTTGGGTTTATTAAGGGGGTGTGGCTGACCATTTATAAGTATTGAATAGGTTACAGTAGACACACAATTTAAAATAAGGTCACACCACCTTTTTTGGAAGCCCATTTTAGTCATAAGATCATATAAAAAATCCCATTCTACATACTCGTATGCTTTTTTAATATCAGCTTTGATAATCATGTTATAATTCATAGTGTTCTTTTGTTCTTTAATATATTTACAAACTTCGTGAACAATCATGGTATTTTCCTGTATATGTCTACCAGGTACAAATGCAGTTTGGTTTTCATCAATAATATATTTCATAAGAGGTTGCAATCTATTTACTAAAATTCTCGCTAGTATTTTATAGATAAAGTTTGAGACACTTATGGGTCGAAAATGTTTTATATTAGCTGGGTTTTCTACTTTAGGTATTAAAGATATATAGGTGTGGTTTATATCTTCAATTGATTGGTTATTATACCAAAAATTATTGACTAACTTGATAATATCCAATTTTATAATGTGCCAATACTTTTTATAAAAGAAGCCTTGGTATCCATCAGGCCCAGGAGCCTTACTAGCCCCCAGTTCATTTATTGCCACCTCAATTTCAGATATCATTAGTGGCTTTAATAAGTTGTTATTCATATTTTCAGTAATAGAAGGTTTAATCACATTTAGGATTCTTTCATAATCTCTTGGGCCAACCGAGTTGAAAATGTTATTGAAGTAATTGAGAATGTTTTCAGTGATTTCGTTTTCCTCATTTAGCCAAATCCCATTATCATCTTGGATTTTACTAATTTTATTAACCTTTCTTCTAGCTTTAGTAGAGTTGTGGAAAAAGGCCGTATTTTTATCACCACATTTAAGCCAATTAATTCTAGAACGTGAGGCCCAAAAGTCCTCCTCACGTTTCCATATAATTTCTATCTCTTTTACTATGAAGTTGTATTTATCTTTATTGTTCTCGTCAAGATCTTTCGAGTTTGTAATTTTTTCAAGATCTTTTAAGAGCAGGTCAATTTTTTTCCTACTATTTTGAAATTTTCTTTTACTCCATACCGTAAGAAGTCTTTTGCACATACTAAGATTGGCCTTTAGCCTATTTTTTACTATGTTGTTCGGGGTATTTCTAGATTTCCAAACGTTTTTAATAATATCATAACACTCTTTTTCATCAAGCCAGAATTTTTCAAAGTAAAACCTTTTGAATTTTTTATTGTTATCATCTTCAAGATGTAAAACCAATGGACTATGGTCAGAACCTAAGGCCGGAAGGAGTGATACCCAAGCATAAGGGTATAAATCACACCATTCCTTATTGCTAAGGCATTTATCAAGTTGAATTTTTATCAGTTTGTCTCCTGCCCTTCTATTAGACCAAGAGAAAGAGCAGCCTTTGCTCTCAATCTGTTGAAGATTTAAGTTATTCATAAAATCACAAAAAGCTTTCATAATATTAGTGTTAACATTGTCTCCTCCCAATTTCTCACTGATATATCTATGGTTATTAAAATCTCCAATTAGGTTCCAAGCACAATTAGCTGGAGGTCCACAAAGTTCAAATTTTTTAAGGGATTCAATTTTATCAGAATCATTTGGGGCGCCATAAACGAAGGTCATATAGCTTTTAATATTTTTACTACTAGTGATTTCACAATGTATTAAGTTAACATTCTTATCAATAATCTTAATGTTATTTTTCACAGAACTTAATAGTGCCAGGCCCCCACTTAAACCTATGGGTTCAACAGTATCAATAAGATGCATATTCAAAGTATCAGCTAATTTAATAAGCGTAGCATAACAATTTTTAGTCTCAGAGAGGAAAATTACCTCAGGGCGATATCTCCTCACGATATCGATGAGGGTTTGGACTGCCAAAGGGGTGCCAATCCCTTGGCAGTTCCAAGCCAATTGTATCATATTCCGTTTTGGGCTTGTTTTAGGACAAGCCCGCAAACCTTATCAGCATCCTCTTCAATGTCGATCCATTTCTCAGGGTTGACTTCTTCATTGAAATTCTCGACCTTCTTACCATCATTCTCATCTTTAGCATTGTTTTTCCTAGATTCCCACAGCTTTCTTAAACGATTGTTATCCGAGTAGAAACTCCTATCAGTTCTTTTAAGGTTTGGTATTTTCTTAATCGAAGTTCGGCATTTGAAATTGGGATTGGTAGTGAGGGTGAAAGGGATTGGCAGGTTAGCAATGGTTTGAAAGGGTGAGGTGATTTGTATAGTATTGTTAGGGTTTGGGGTTAGGTAAGATTTGGGGGTGAAGGTTGTCGGGGACGATTGGTTTGAAATGGGGGTTGGGTTATCTGGGTTTTGTTTTTGATCTGGTAAGTTTGTGGGTTGAGGTGTGGGTGGGTTAGGTGATGGGCTTTGTTTTAAAATGTTTGGAGATAATATGACTTTCGAACTGGACCCAGGTTGGGTTAAAGCTATGGGGCTAGAGATACTCCCAAATAAAATTGTATCAGCTGAATTTTTTGGGCTTGAAAGCGAGTTGGCTAAGTGGCCCGCTTTGGCCATTAATTCTTTTTCTTTTTGTAGAATAATTCCTTTCTTCTTGTTTTTATCCATCTCCATAGCCGATAGTACACTATCGTCCTTCCCCATTTTGTCATCTTTCTCTTTTCCTTTTTTCTTATTATTTTCCGCACTAAATTCAAAAATGGGATGTACACCCATTACTACCTCCTTAGTGGTGTTGCACGTACTGGCCAGCTGTCCTTGTACTATTGTACTAACTTGTTTGGATGGCAATTGACTCACTGAGTTTGACTCGGTAGAATTAATTTTGAGCTCTTGTGAGTTCCAGCTCGGTCTGGGTAGCTTTTTGATTTTGTTATGAAGATTGAAAGTTGTGGATGTTTTACCTTTGAAGTGAATAGAAGATTGCGACGGGCCTCTAGTGGAGATCTTGACCCAGCTGCCAATTCGGGGCTCAATTTTTCTGTTGTTACAATCTTTTTCTTCATGATCAAAGATTCCACATGAGTAGCAGACTTGTCCAATGTTCTCGTATTTGAAGTTTATCCAGTTTTGTGTATTAACATCTTCCCAATAATTAATACCAGCAATGATTGGGTTTTTTAGATTCCAATCGAGATGGATTCTTGTGATTGTGTTTTCATCAATTTCCAAAGTGGTTGGAAGTTCAATGCTATGAACTTCACCAAAATGTGACATAAGCTTTTCAATACATGACTGTGTTAATAGATTTGCCGGAATTCCAGTAAGTTGCAGCCATAGAGTCGTGTGTTCAACACCTTTCCTTGAGTTTGAGTTATATTTATTGATAGCGAAGTGTTTTCCCATGACCGTCCATGGTCTTTGGTTCCATACTTTCTGGTAATCAGCCTCATTCTTGAATTTGATGATAGTTTCATTTCTCCCAAATTTTTCAGTATCCACCGGTTCATTGAGGGACCAAAACTTGTTGATATGATTTTTAATAAAAGTGAAGTTTACTACATCTTTGCATAGTAGCTTGGCTAGCAGTTTGTACTCTTTGATAGCTTTGTATTTGGAGTTAGAATCGGGAGTGATAACCAATTTACCTTCATTTGCGTAAGGGTGATTTGGTGAGTAGAAGTTCATGATTTTGGTAGCGGATATGTTGGATAGAGGGAGAGGAAAGAAAAAACAGAGCTCGTGATATGATTTTGATAGGAAATCACTAGCTGAGAGGAGATTTGAATGTAAGGATTAGAAACTTTAGGTGGTGGTGGTGGTATTGGAAGAAACTCGGTGGCTAGGGAAATTAGTGGAGGAGGAAAGAGAGAGACTCGAGAGAGAATTTCATAACTCTTCTCAATAAACTAGTTTGGATCGTCTACGTTGTATTTTGACAATAGGAAGAAGATAAAAAGACACGATTGCAAATTGGTTACACAGAAGCTTATTTAATTTGATGTCAACTATGGATACGATCCCAACACTTGTTTCCACATGCATCTTCCACCTATCCATTTTCATTTTTTTTAGTCGAATGCCCTATCCATCTTCTTGTTCTAATATTTTGTATTATTCGTACAAAATTATCTCCTTTGATATAAATATAATACTCCACCTTTGACTTAAATTAATATATTATACTATATAACATGTTTTTAGGCCAACCGCCGATGTATCATGGACTTTTTCCCAGTAATTGAAAATGAGAGCCTGATCTCACGCATTCAACTTAAAAATAACTTTTAACAGGAAACATAAAGTATAAAAACTCAATATTCTTGTATATTTAAGAGAATTGTACAACTATGGATATGGAAAGATGTCTGTAGTTGACAAACCACCAACAACGAACATCAAATAATAAATTATGTCCAAAGGCCAATATTAGTAAGAGATTAAATCGAAATATATTATTTGGATTGATTATTTCAGTTTGTTAATACTACTTTATTCATTAATTAAATATAGAGCATCGCCCTTAATGCTTTAAAAAACATTTCTACAAAGTTGGTATACTGTTTAAGATATGTTTTGCACTGAAAGAAAAGTTTTAACATTGAATTTTGATTGATTTTTTTCCCATACATCATAGGCTTAAAACCGGTTACAACGATGTCACATTTTTAAAACACGATCCGTAATGAGGATCCTAACTGTAGCACATTCACTCATATCTCTTGTAATGAAATTCCATAGATACAGGGGCGGAGCTGAAGTATAGCTAAGGGGGTCCATGCCCCCCTGAATTTTAAAAAAAAAATTTATAACTATCTTAAAAAAATAAAAAAAAATTATGAGTAATTAACTTTTATATTTTTTTTAAACATTCATTTGGCCCCCCCTAACTTTTAAAATTTATTTTATTAGACTATAAATTATTTTATCTATTAGTTAAAAGATTAATATCGAGACTTATATTGCAATATTTACACAATATAGAGACTTATAGTGCATTTTTGCATAATATAAGGACCTATTTGCAATTTTGGCATAATACATACACTTGTCGTGTAAATACGGTAAAAAAATTAGATTGATAGTAATATTATGCTGGCTCCGCCCCTGCATAGATAGTCTGAAGGGTCTTGTAACTCCACGGTCTGGATCACACATTTGTTCCTTCCTTAGCTAGTTTATAAGCGCATAAGTTAGTTTCGCGAAAGACATGACTTACCACAAAGTTAGGGTGGTCTTGCACTATATTCCAACACTCGCATCCTATATGTGAACATCGACTACTTGAACTTCCACTACCCTTCACTAGCGCACGAAGCTCATTCGAGTCCGTCTCAATGTAGAGTTCTTTGTAACAATTCATAACTACTCAACGTAAACACGAGCCTACAAAGCCAGCTATGAACATACCATTTTTATCTCTCAAAATCCCACAAATACCAGCTACGCCTCTATTCGCATCGTAACTCCCATCCACGTTTAATTTATCTCGACCGTTGGGCTTTACCCATTTGACCATCACGTTCTTCGCCGACTTGATAATGCCCCTATCAAATTCTTTTCCCCACGCTAGTACAAAGCTGTTAGCAAGTTGTAATATTTCTATAAAAAAAATTACAAATATCAAAGATTTATTTTTCCCCTATACTATGTTGTAGATCTCGGTTTTGGACGCTAGGCGGTCGACTATGGCCTAGTGCCTAGGCAGGATTACACGGGGACTAGGCGAATTATACGGTTTAGAATCCTGATGTGTAATTTTGTATATTTAGTAATATATATGTAGTAATTATAGCAATTTTAACTATTTAAGTCATAAAATTCATCTAAAAACTCTATAGTAAATATAAAAATACTAAAAATTGAGTTATAATATCAATTAAAGAATTCTCGAGAATAAGAAAAATAACAAAAAGGTCTATGCATGCATGTTTTTCCATTAATCGGCGCCTAGGCGGTCATTTTTTGCCATAAATCAGTGCCTAGACGGGTTAGGCGCCTATTTCACGGCGACTAAGGCGCTAGGCAAAAACACCTAGAATTTTAACTAGGCGTAAGCGGCGGAGGGAGGAGTTGACGCCTAAGCGGCGCCTAGGCGCGCCTAGGCGGGGTGATCTACAACATAGCCCCTATATTAAACTTGACAATTTGTCGATTCAGGCCATTTCAATCCGACTCTCACCGGTTTTGTAAATAGAAACATTTAGGTTAGGTTTCTTAACAGTTCCAAACTATTAAAAACTCAAAAATATCAAAGCTAACCTACCTTATAACCATGAACAGGTTTATACAGTTCATTATATTTAGGTTAGGTTTGATTACGGTTATGTTTGGTTTAACAGGAATAATAGCGTAAAGATAATACTTTAGGCATTTTAGACTTACCAACAGTTACATAACTAAAGAGTTTATACACAATATCCAATGTCAATTTCTACAAATATAGTGTGCATCTGGAATATGTTTGTTGATGCAATAACAGATGATAAACCAATGTAGGATGAATTTATTAGCACCAACGAGCCGTACTAGAAATTTATATATTATAAAAGCATATAAGGAGAATTAATTAAATATTAAAGTCCCAATGAGCACTGCTTTTTTATACATTTTTTTTACTTTTGACCATATCTTTCAGTTATGTCCAATTTTAGTAACATTTTTCAATTACAACTAATTTTGGTTAATTTTGACCGAGTTGAATGGTGTTTTTTTGTTTTTGAAAGTGAAAGGTAAACTATTCAACTTAATGTGTTACTATTTTATATGAATAATTGAATATGTGAACAATTGCGGACATTGCAAATATAACACGCTACTCTTCAATTATGTCAATTTTACAACAAAATTATAAAATATATGATCAAAGTTAGGCATAATCGAAACTTATGGACAAAATTGGGGAAACATATATGAGATTATAGTACTTAGTGAGACTATACTTTCAATTAAATAAAAACGCAACATACCCTCACACAACTTCATACAAAGAGATTGCATATAGGTTGTCCATAGAAATTGCCCTCCATATGCATATAAACTGGACTTCGATTTTTCTTTGTTTTCGGCCTACAGTATGGTTTAGATCAATAACTGTTTGATTCTGCTTTTTATCAATCTGGTCCTTATTTTTCAGGATCTGAAACTAATCTACAAAAATTTAGTTACGTTCAAATTACGGTTAATTTATATAAAGAATTTGAATATGTGTATTTTATAAACAGATTTTCGCATATCTGATATATTACTATAATACGTGTGTATGGATTCTTTTATTATTAATAATAACTAATCATATCATATTACTTTATAACTAAATTATCAACGATCTTCCTCCTTGTTTTCATGCATATGTCATCTATCAACATGTTTTACTACACTCCCACTCAATCCGAAGAGAAGGGAACGAACATTCTATGATGTAGATATCGCCGCCTAGGCGCGTCTAGGCGCCGCCTAGGCGTCAACTCCTCCCTCAGCCGCTTACGCCTAGTAAAATTGCAAGGCGTTTTTGCCTAGTGCCTTAGTCGCCGTAGAAGAGGCGCCTAGCCCGCCTAGGCACCGATTAATGGCAAAAAATGGCCGCTTAGTCCCTATTTAAATTTTTTTTACTCTCGAAACTTCTTGAATTGATATGATAACTCTAATTTTTGTATTTTCATATTTAATATAATGGAGTTAGGTGAATTTTATGACTTAAATAGATAAAATGATTATAATTATTACACATGTAGAACTAAATATATAAAACCACATAGCGGGATTCAAAACCGCGTAATCCCGCCTAGGCCCCGCGTAGTCCATCCTAGGCGCTAGGCCCCAGTCGACCGCCTAGACTGCGGAACCGAGATCTACAACATAGCGAACATTTAGAGTAGGCAAGACAGTTTGGAATTTTTAAGGAGACACTGGCCTTGTTAAAGAATCTGCAAGTTGATATTTGTTGGATATAAACTGAATGTTAAGTTGATTCCTTTTAATTGGATAACGCACATAATGAGAGACAAATTCTATGTGTTGTGCACGGGTATACAACAAAGAATTCGCAACCAAGTATGTCGCACCAATATTATCACGTCATAAAACTGATGGCTTTGAGATTGTGAGACCAAGTTCACACAAAAGAAAGTGTAGGCATTGTAGTTCAGATGTTAAATCTGCAAGTAATACTGCTACGTGCAACAATGAATTGTTGCTTGCAATTCCAAGATATAAGATTATAACCCAGAAAAATACGATATACTCCAACTGAGCGACAACCGTCTCTATCTACTACTTAATCAAAATCTAAATAAGTTTGAATAGAAAATGTTGATGATGAGCTAATAAATAGATTAGTGGATATTGTATGTTTCAGAATTCAGATAGCGTAAAGTTATTTTGACAGCTTGCCAATGGGGTTCCAACGGATTATTCATGAATTACTTACTTTATGGACCGAAAAAGAAAGATCATGTGTTGCAAATGACAAATATTGTAAGCTTCCAACAACTTTCCGATAACAAAATGGATTTGCACAAGGAATACCCTCAGCGGCGAACAACTAACAACTTATTGACATATGACTCATGAACGGTTTTGCTTCTGCCACTTTAGTATAGCGTAAGGGATCAACAATATACTTGCATTGAGTTAATTAAACACCCTCTTATGATCGCTAGACTTCAACCCCAATAAAATAATTAAGATCTCCAAGTTCTTTAACAATGAAATCAACATGTAAGACACTAATTACACGATTGATAAATTGATTGGAGGTTCACGTGATGATAATATCATCAACGCATATAAGAACAAGAAAAATATTTTTCCGCCAAGTATAGAAGAAGTATCAAATTTGCACTCGTAAAAACCAATCATGTGTAACACATTGGTGAGACTGGAGAACCAAACACGCGGGGCTTGTTTTAGGCCATAACACGATTTATGTGACCTGCAGAGTTGTTGAGGAAATATTGGATGAACATAATCTTGAGATTACGACATGTAAAATTCTTCTTCTAAATTTCCGCAGAGGAAAGCATTTTGGATATCAATTTGTTTGATATTACAATATAAAGAAGCAGTTATTGGCAAAACAATACGAATTGTAGAATGCTTGACACCTGTGATAAAAGTCTCATTAAAATCAACACCCTATTGCTGATGAAATCCGTTAACAACTAACATCGCTTTATACCTTTCAAGAGAACCATCCCACTTTTATTTTAATTTTATATATCCAACGACATCCAACTATATTGGCTTCAGGAGGTGGCGCAGTCAATGTCCATGCACCATTTTTTATTAGAGTATCAAAATACTATTCATCAATGCACGTCACTTTGGTGATTTAATTGCTTCGCTAAAACAAGATGGTTTTGCAATATTAGATTCAATAGAAGCAAGTAAAGCCTTCGGCAGAAGATACCTCACAAAATCACCAGAAGTAAATATTGGCTCAAAGACATTGTCCGTTGACTGTGTAACCATTGAATGTGAAGTCTGTTGGAGATCGTCGTTACACTCAATGTCACGTATGTTCTAGCATCTACAATAACATATTCAGGAACAAAACTAGAATGCTAGACATGTAATTATTTAATTGATCTTGTAGAGTGGGCGACTGTAGGTATATTATGAACACGTTCAACTAATAATGGTGACGACTGCACAGTATTATGGATCGTTGGATGATACCATATAAAAAATTTGAATATGTTTATTTTATGAACCATTCTTCTAAAATATGATTCACTACAACAATATATATATATATACACATTCTAATACAGACTAATAATAATTAATAATAAATAACCATTCAAAATTTAAATTATCAACATTTCCTCCTTACTTTTTTGCATATGACATCTGTCAACCTGTTCTTCTACGATGTATAGTGGTTTAGATTCAGTTTGGTTATTTACCTAGAGATGGAAATCGGACGGAATGGATAAAAAAAAGGTCATTCAGAAATTTTTCCAATTTTTTCAGAATAGATTTTGTATACCGATCCAAAAATTCCGAATTCAAAATATCAGAACCTTTGGTTCGAAATTTCAGAACTTATAGTTAGGAATTTGCGGAACTTTTGGGTTGAAATTCGAAAATTTTGAAATTAGACCACCTTATATAGTACTGCTAACAACAATTTTGAAGTAATACATTTAACTAGTTTAGTTGTCAAACCACTATTGACTTTTCAAGGTGTTGATGATCACATTAGGATATAGTTTTCTCCAAGCATGCATCACTTTTTATCAGAAAACACATGCATGCTCTCAATGTAAAAAACACATTTTTTTTAGTTCGAAAAAAATACACTTATACATGTATGAAACTCAACATCCTCCAAACACAACGACATGTTCTCAAAAATAGAGAAAAACACAATTACAAGAAAAAACTTAACAATAATTGTAAAAAAGTTTTCGAGTCTCAAAATGATCATCTAATTTTGTTCCAAAGAAGTATTGCCTTGAACCTTTTGCAAGCAACCCAAGGCCTGCATATTTTAATCAACTTTTATAACATGATGATACAAACTAATTTTATATAAATGATTAGAGAAAGTGCGACAACAATGCTAAACGAGGCTCAATCATGTTAAGAAATATACCTTGAATAATATTCGGAATGTAAAATCGAAAATAAAAACTAGGATAAAAACTCAGATAGGAAAATTGGAAATTTTTAAAATTTATATGTAGTTCCAAATTCGATCCGCTTTTTTTAGAAACATTCTGTTCTGAAATTAAAATTTTTGGATCGAAAAAATCAAATATCGAAAATTCCAGATTCGGTTTTCACCCTAACCGAACCTTTATTTAAAAAGACATACTAGTTATCTTTTATGGTGATTATGAATTTTGTGAATCAAATGAGTCAATGATGTTTTCATGTGAATAACCCCATCGTTATACACTTAGGTCCAAGAACCCCATAGTGATTCACCATACTAACTCTCAAATCCAGGAACACTTGGGTCCAAACTGGTTCAACACAAAACATTCAAATCTCGAAAATGTCATGACGCCAATCTCTGGGAATACGAGTCTCGACTATACCACAACGCTCACATTTACTTGTGACGCGTCCTTTACACAAGCACATCTCCCCACGGGGATTGGAATTATACAAATAAATAAAGCCAATGGATCAAGGGTAAAGCATATGACAATGGCCAACTGTAATACCAGCGTTGAAGGGGAAGCTCTGGCTATCATTAAGGCATTGGAAATTGGACAACAATGGCCACAACGAGAGAAAACTTTTCTCTCGGATAACCTTGACTTGATTCAAGGTATTCAGCAAGTGTCGGCAGCTAGATGGGATCTTCGACCTTACATCAGACATATTCACAAACTAGCTTGGGAATCGGGCCCCGTTTTCTTCAAACACATTCCCCGCAGGTTTAATGCAGGTGCTGATCATCTAGCAAAAGCAGTCAGGCACAGGGCAACTGACGGATATCTGTCTCTTGACGTTTTCACTGACAGGTTCTTGAAACTTGGCATTGGTTAATTTTATGTCCCAGAATCTTTTATAATATAGGTACCCGTCCAAAAAAAAACCATCATTATACGATAAGCAAATAGAATTGTTCTTTGTCATCTCATGGAAAGTAAACTTTTTCTTTATATAGTTGACTTGTAAAGTAACAAGAAAAGTTATCATTTCAATTTTATAATTTAAAAAATATATATTTATCTAGATTGATAGGACGACTAAATAAAATATAAATCTAAAATAATCGAATGACAAGTAAACTCCTTTTTATATGTATAACTTACAAAGTTTGGGATTACTTTTTTTAAATAATCACTTGTGATTTTAGATTTTTAATATTTTATATTTTTAAAATCATTTTTAAGAAAAATACTAATTAGGTAATTATTAAAAATAACATTTAAAGTGATTTTCAATGTTAAAATATTTTTTTAATATTTTTACAAATATTAAAATTTTAATTAAAAAACGCTTTTAGCTTTAAAATAATCAATCTTAAACGGGCAATGTTCTATGAATTTATTTTTATTGAAAAGCGAAATTCTTTTTATGAGTAAATTACAAATATATAATTATTTTAGACAAAAAAATATATAATAATTTTATACTTTTTTTTCTATACAACTGAGGTCTCAAGTGACCTTAAAAATAGCTCACAAAACTACTCAAACTCCGTAGTAGCAGTAAATAAATTAGATCTAAGGGTGGCTACACCACATTTATCATTTATAATAATCTTCTTCAGACCTTCTGACGGTTCTCTATAATAATGTATTATATCTCCTTCCAGACTCGACCCCATCATAGCCATAAAATCCGCACATCGATTCGCTTCCCTATATACATGTAATAATTTGATATTTCACAAATAATAAAGAATAATTAAAATGATGAAAAAAATCAACAGAAAAATAAACTTAATGTTCAATTAAATTATTTTTATTGAAAAGTAAACTCCTTTTTATGAGTAAATTAAAATATATAATTATTTTAGACAAAAAATATATATAATTATTTGATACTTCATAAATAATAAAAAATAATTAAAACGGTTAAAAAAATGAAAGAAAAATAAGATAATCAAGGAAAAATAAAAATTTATTTTTTGATTGTGGAATCTTTTCATAAATTATAAAAAATAAACAAATATTTGGGTGATTACCCATAAAGTTCATAATCCACCAACCACCAATTTTGACTAAAAATGTCTAATTCAAACAAATGTCCATAATACATTTTTCCAACAAATTATTTCATAAAAAATATTTACTTGCCATAATTAAAAACTATATAATTAAAACATTTCCATATTATAAAATTCTAAAACCGAAATATTTCTATAATTATAAATTTTCTTATTCTAAAACTAAAATATTTCATAACTTTTTCTATTTATAACATAGCATCAAATCACTTTCTTGAATCGTCAAACCTGAATGTGCACACAAACAAAAAAAACAATTAGAAACCAGGGGTTACAAGTATGAATAAAACATAGTGGGTTGACAGTACAAAAATCGTCATGGGACACTGCAAACCGTAGGTTAACAGTGCAAAAATAATAGAGTGACACCACAAAATCGTGGGTTGAGACCACAAAATCGTGGAATAGCCATGCATAATAAAAGTAGTGGGTTGACTGTACAAAAACAATGGGATGATAGTAAAAAACTGTGGGTTGACATCGAATTTTCACATAAGCACATTTTCATATTAACCCCAACATAAAATACTTCAAATAAAATTATAATTTTTAGGATAAAGAAAAAAATTGGACAACCGAAAACGTTGAAATATTTCAAAACAAAAAAAAAACGTTGAAAAACAATGGAACATAAAAATTAATTCTTTAAAATTTCAATGGTAAAATTAGTTTTTAACGTAATTTGGGTCCTTCGATTGTTGATGGCGTGGCCAAGCCAGGTTGATGATGGTGGAGAAGGGTTTCCTAGTGGTGGCGGCCTTCTTGTGCAGAAGCGGCTGATGATGGTGGAGATTGGTTTCCCAATGGTGGCATATGTCTTGTGCAGAAGAGCGGCTTGGTGGCCAAGTTGGGTTGATGATGGTGAAGATTGGTTCCCCAGTGGCAGCAGCTTTTTTGTGAAAAGATGTTTTTTTTTCTTCGGTCGGGCAGATGTTTTTTTTGTTCCTTGGGTATGAGTGCGAAGAGATATATTTTTAGGTTTATGTTTCATTGTTTTTCAACGTTTACTTTTTTTTTCTTTTTTTTGTTTTATGTTTCATTGTTTTTCAACGTTTACTTTTTTTTTGTTTCATTGTTTTTCAACAATGATTTTTTTCTTTTTTATTTTAAAATTTATATATATAAGATAGTATTTAATTCATTGATTATAATTAGGGGTAGAAATGGTGAAACATAAAAAATTTAAACCTTCTAGGGGAAAAAAAAAATCTGGATATCAAAGGAATTAGGTTTTGGGTATTTGATCTTTATAAATTAATAACTCCAAATTATTTACGTAAGAACGGTTTAATTATGTTACAAGAAGATTATGAAACAATATATATTGTTAATTGTGATGCATAATTGTTTATTACTTCACAACCAATAAAGAAGAAGTAAAACATAAAAAAAAATACATAAATTCAGTAAAAAATGAAAGTTAAATTGAATTTTGAAAAAATTCTCATAATTCAAAAAATTATAATTTTGTTTTTGCATAAGAAAAATTTAGTTCTATTAAAAGAAAATTATTCAACAAAAAAATGATATATAACATATTTATAATACATAATTTATACTATATAAGAGTTTTATCTTTCCTTAATTTTTGTGCGCGTCAGTTTACGTTCACCACGACTAAATACTGAAAATATGCACGCCTCCCATAACTCACACTTGTTATTCAAAAGAAGGTAAGAAGTATGAAATAAGTTAGATATCATATATAAAGCTGAAAAATGTACCTTAATTAAGTAACAAGCAATAAACAAGATGAAAAATAAAATGGATTTAAAAATTAAGAACATATTGAATTATGAGAAATTTATCATAACTCAATATATTATTCAGAATGAAAAAAATACATATATTTACACAACATCGATCAACATAACTATAAGAAATAATGAATTTTTTTAAATATATAAATTATGCATTAAAATAAAATAAAAATAAAAACCAATGAAATTATAGGATGCACTAAAGGGACAAAGGTAATTAATGATGAAATCAATATAATAATGGTGGCTCACATATGAACCAACATAGTGAAATAATACAATATTTGAATTCTAAAAATAAAGTTTGTTTATAAATTGTTAATGATGATAAAATATGAAACGTGGAAATTTTGTTCATAAGATTATGTGAAAGCGCCAAATAATATATAAAGAGTACTGTGAGTAATAACTACCAGCGTGAAGGAAGAAGAAGAGAAAAAAGGAAAAAATAAATGTTTGATACCTTTTACGAGTGACTAAATGACTACCCCGATCATAGAGAATAAACAAGAAAATGAAGTGTTAACCATATGGGTTAGTTCAACTGGTCAGAGTCTTGCTATTTCTTCAATACTTAAAGGATGTAAAGTAAGAAGTGCAAGGTTTGAAACCCTCTTTGAACATGGGTATCCTAGTTTTGATTTACTCTAAATGTGCATAAGAAGACTTGCATATTTTCGTGGAATTAGTCATGATGCGTGCAACTTGGCGCGGACCACCACGTACCAAAAGGAAAAGAAAAAAAAGAAAAGGAAAGGTTAATTGAGCATTAATTCATAAAATTTTGTGTAAATGATTTTGGGTTATTTATTGTCTTTAAGTCAGTGAAATTAGTTCATATTGGGAAAACATGAAAATACTAATGATATTTTGCCTTTTGGAAGAAAAACAAAATAGGTAACCCTTATTAAAGATATTATAAAATCTTTCTAATAGTAAAGGTGATTAATTTATGGGGTCTTGAAAATCAATTTTGTGACTTATAAGACTTTCTGGCTACACTTTTTTAGAGAAAAGTATTCAAAGGGTCATGAAAACACCTCCCTAAGACCCAATAAAACTTCACTAATTCCCTTTTTTTACTAAAGGCGCGAACAAGTATTAGCACTATAGGCCTAAATCCAAAATGCTTTTTTACCCTTTTTTCCTATACATACTAATGTATTCTAAAATAATTTAAAACCCTAATCATTATTCTTTTTTCTTTTCCTTTTCTTCTCTCTTTCTCTCTCTTTATTTCGACGTGAAAGCACTAACAACATCACTTTCCTATGGCTGCAAAACAACTTCAACCGAAAAACTACCTTTAAGCTGCCGCCAGATCTTCATCAAAAGCTCTCAAATGTTCGAGAAACTACCTTGAGCAATAAATCCGAGCTCAACAATGGAGGTTTTCCCGAAGCTCAGTAATGGCGGCCGTTCGAGATGCTTCGCTGGTGTTGGGCTTCAAACGCGGGCTTCAATCACGGCCAGGTGTGAACAAATCGGAGTTTAGTTCGAATGTTTGTTGTTGAACGGTGTCTGGGCTGGGCTTGAACAGAGTTGGGTGGTGTTGATTTTAGATATGAGCGGTGGTCGGCTTCGATGGAGAAGAATGGAAATGGAGGCTGCGAAGGTCGATGTTGATGCTCGTTGGAGTTTCGTAGAAGGTTGGGTCGCTTGGAAGTCGGTCGGCGTCGATGGGGGCTTAGACCGCGAAGACGAAGGTGGTGCGAGACTTACGGCGGCGTGAATGCTCAAAAGACATTTTTTTCTTTGACTTTAACCGTGTGCTTCGCAGAGTCGCTGGGTGAATATGTATTTTTTTTCTTTTTAGCATACTTGTAATAATTGCGTTTTAGATTTGGTCTATTTGTTCCTAACTTAAAATTGAACAACTATTTTTTTCTGTTTCCTTTGCTTATTTTATTTCCTTTATTAATATTTTCAAAAACTCAATTAATTTCTTCCCCATACTCAGTAAAATTACTCAATAAAAAATTTCGAATACTCAGTAACTTTTTCCGGCGACTCAATAACTTTTTTTCGATACTCAGTATTTTTTCGGCGATGGTTGTGGTCGGAGTTGGAAAGTATTGATACTTAATGAAGGAGGAGAGAGAAAAAAATGGTAATAGAGGAAAGAGAAAAAGTTATAAGGGTAAAGAGAGTTTTTTTAATTTTTAACTTTTTTTTTAATAAATAATCAACAATTTAGCCTAGGAAGAGAAGTAATTGCAATATTAACACCTGGGCGGTAATCGAATTACCGCCCTTACTTATTTCCAATTAAAGAAGACACGGTGGTTCAGTTATCCCAGATCAATAGCTTCCACAATTCGTACACAGACACTCCGCCATTAATCTGTCCAAATCCAGAATCAACGCCTTCAGAATATAAACTCAACAATCAGTTCGTGATTCGCCGTTAATTTTCATTACACGGTCCAAAACAATTCAAGGCCCAATTCAAAACCCATTTCTAAGCCATCGTCGACATAACAATCCATTTTCTTCACCACAGTATACATCAATTCTCCTTTAGGTTCATATGGAGGAGACATTTATTTGTCAAAAGGAAGAAAAAAATGATGCTGATTCGCCGCCGTCAATATTCATTACACGGTCCAAAACAATTCAAGGCCCAATTCAGAACCCATTTCCACCATCGTCAATACAACAATCCATTTTCTTCACCACAGTATACATCAATCATCTCCTTTAAATTCATATGGAGGAGATATCTATTTGTCAAAAGGAGGAAAAAAATGGTAGAAACTGAAATTCTATGATACGATCTTCTGAACATAGTGCAGTTGTGAGCAAGAAGAAGAAGAAAAAAATTCATATATTATAAAGAAGAGGGGCGGTAGATGGACCAAGGCCCAACAGGAGGGGCGGTAGTCGAATTACCGCCCAGGTGTTAATTTTGTAAATATTTCTCCTCCTATGCTGAATCACTAATTATTTACAAAAAAATGGTTAAAAGTTAAAAAAAACTCGAAAAATAGTAATGGAGGAGAGAGAAGATTTATTTTTGTCTTATATACACTATAAGGGTAGTAACGACAATGGGCATTTTAGAGGCCTCTTTGGAGGAGAGAGGAATAGAATAATACTTTTGTGGTACTAAGATGGTCTTTAAGACCCTATAGATAATTTATCTTTTTTTATTAAGAAGCCTCTCAAATCTTACAAGTTAATAGTACCCTTAGAATATATATATATTATAAAATTAACCTTTTCATTCATTTCATCTCTCTCTCTCTCTATCTCGACATTTTCTTCACGGAGCATCTATCAAGGTCTCGAGCTATTGAAGCAATGCCAGATTTACATCAAAGACAAAGTTGTTCACCTTTTTCCTCATGAGATCTCGAATTAGCAGCCATGGATCTAAAAATTCATTAAACATTTTTCTTTAATTTTTTCCCTTAACATTGTTTAAATAAAGAATCAAAAAAATTTGTCCAAACCATATTTGTTCACTAAGTCACTTATTCTGCTACTAGCATATGTGTCCACCAAGTCATGTATTCAAAAAATCATGACCAATACTCAGTAATTTTAAAAGATACTCAGAATTCAGCAGCAAAATCACTATTTAAAAAATTCACCAGCAAAATCACTATTTAAAGAATTCACCAGCAAAATCAATACTTAGAGAATTCACCAGCATAACCATTACTTAAAGAATAAACCAGCAGAATCACTACTTAGAGAATTCACTAGCAAAATCACTGAGCACTCAAAAAAAAAGTGTTATGACTAATCAATTTGTGTGCTCAGCAAAATCACTGAGTAGTCAACAAAGTCACTGATGATGCTCAACCAAAACACTAAGTACTTAGTAAAAAATCACTAGGTGTTACACAAAATCGCTGAGTACTACGCAAAATCACTAAGTATTGACATAAAATCATTGAGTATCACACATAATCACTAAGTATTACGCAAAATCACCGAGTATCAACATAAAATTACTTAGTATTATACAAAATCACGAAGTATTAACATAAAATCATCGAATATTATGCACAATTACTGAGTATTAACATAAAATCACTGAGTATTATGCAAAATAACTGAGCATTAACATAAAACCATATAGTATTAACGCAAAATTGGCTTCATTGCTACTCGAAGCTAGTCACTGCTCGCCGAATCTGGATCTCATGGGAACGAAGCTTTAATATCTCCATGGCTTTACTAGTCCTCTCCTACGAAGCCTTCATTGGGACGAAGGTTTGACTTCACTGCTACGTTAGAGAAGTTATCAATGGGTGAGCAAGAACATTGCCATGGACGAGGAGATGGAGAGAGGGGGTTTAAAAGGTTGCTGGGGTGTGCCATTGACGAGGAGATGGAGATAGCGGAGATTAAAAAGGCTACTGATTGGGGTGGGAAGAGAAGAAAGGGGGAGAGAGAGAGAGGATTAGGTTATTTTGATTTTAGGTATGTAATTAGTATATATAGTAGGTAAAAATATATAAGGATATTTTATAGGTAGTGGGAAAATATGTGTAAAGTGTTAAATTTTATTTGCGATCTTTAATAAGAAGAGTGAAAAGGTGAGGTGGGGTGTTAGGTCTTAAGGAGTGGTCTCTAGGACCTCTTAAGTAAAGATCTCTTATTTTAAGGGCCTATGGTTTTGGAGACAACTTTTGTGGCATATAGAGAATATGCGACTAGGTTCTTTTCCAAAAAGACCACAACAAATTTTTTTTTTAAAAAAAAATACTAAATTACCCTACAAACAAAAACTATATAAAAATTAAAAAATAAGAGGAAAAAAGTATAGACCATGTCACTGAGTATTGAGTCATTAGTACTATTCATCTTCAGTTACCACCAATAACATCGCTATCTATCTGGGGTATATTTAGTGATTTTATTGAGTATCGGTAAGAGGCCTTCAAAACTCGTTAAATAAAATATTTTATATTAACTGAAAAAAATTAAAGAAAAAGAAAATAAAAAGGAAACTTAAATGGGTAAGACTTCCATCCAATATTGGATGGTCCAATATTTATATCACTACCATTGATTATTATAACAAGACACATGTCATTAGATTAATAATTTAGTTACTTTTGCAAGTTTAAAACATAGGGTATGTGTATTAATATAATTGGTGTAGGATCAAGAATTTTCCAACTTAAATTAGAACAAAACTCGAAATACTTTACTTTATCACACGCGTGCATGTCACTATGTTTTTTTTTTTTTTTTTTTGCTAGGCGTGTCACTATGTTTGTTGTCACATCTATTAATATTCCCACTATCGTTTCTTTTTCAATATAGTCTTTCCGTATTTACACCTTTTTCAGTCAGTCTTTACTTATACACAAACAAATATCTGATCACCGTCTCCTTAACAACCTCCACCCATTTTTATAAACGGCAGAAAAGTTTGTTTACTTTACTTTGGAAAGTTTAAGGTAAATTTCTAATTTATTTTTCTTCTCATTCCTATTTATTTAATTTTGTTTGTGTAATTACTCGTTTTATGGACTAAGTTGATGTCTTTTGATCAACGCAAATTACTATTTTTATTCTTTTAACAGTTTTTATAATAATCGTGTTGTGATTATTTTGCTAAATTATGGTCATACGGCCTAAATTTTGAATTCTGCACCTTATGTTGAATTATCTAATTTCAGCTTGAACATCTATTTCTGAGTATTTTGATTTTTTTTTTGTTTCTTTCGAATTGGGCGTTGTATGATCAATATATAGGAACCTTGGATAACGATTTGTTTGTTTAATTGTTCGGAAATTAACTACGGTGGACAAAAAATTGTGTTAGCTTTGGCGCGAATTAATTGAATAAATGTATATGACGTCTGATAGAAAAAGACAAATAAGTTCTTGAGCTTAACTTTTATACATATATGTTGTTGAAGTATGAATATTGATTATAAGTTGCTATTTAACTGCTTCACTGTGTTGTAATTTAACATGGTATTAGATTCAAGGTATTAAAAGGTCATGGGTTTAGGTCTCATCATAGCTGCCTATTTAGAATATTATAGATGTATAATTATCCATCTGCAAGGGTTAAAATGAAAAAATCAATGTTTGATTTGGTATGGGAATGGTATAGTTTTCCATGATTTTTTACTCTTTAGTCCCCTAACTTTCAGAAATTGTCTGGTCTTTTAACTGATCTTATTTGTCATTTTGTAGGTATCTCATATAACAATAATACCTCCATATATCTTTGGAGGTATTGCGTCTGTTAATTACTACAACAAAACTCATGTACTAAAATCTGGGATTCGACTATGTTTATTTTAATCTCGGTTAGAGAAAGTTTGAGCATTAAACGTGTATAAATGTTGTACACTTTTTACTCCTCTAATAATGATAAACAATGTGCTAGAGGAGCCGTTAATTAACACTGAAGAAACTATCTTACATACGAATACAATAGAATCAGATGAAATAAAAGACGTGACCTCTCCATTAAGCAGTAGTTCGATTATACCTTTTCGTGTAATATTACGTAGATTTAAGGTATAATTCTTCCAATTCACTGTAATTATATTTCGTTTCGTGTTCAATTTAGCTAGAATTTTTCAGGTGCTACTGTTTATTATCTGGGGTATTGCCTGTATTAAGGTTAGTTTAGTGTCTTACTACATTTTATTCTGTTATTTTGTTGCCGAAAATTCACGCTTATTCTCTTTTTTCAGATTGGATGGGATTCAGTTATGAGAATGAGCGTGGATCTAAGGGATCTATTCTTGTATGAGGCCTTTTTGTATTATAATCCTCTTCTTCTTGTGGTTAGTGAAGTTTTTATTTTCATTTTATGTTTATAAAACTCAGTACCTTTAAATGTTTACATCGAGTTGATTTCAGGCATTGACTTTTTGGCTTTGGGGAGTCAACTTATGGGTTTTTTCTCAATCTAATGTAAACTATACAAGGATTTTCGACCTTGATCAATACCATCTTACTCATAAAGAAATATGGAAGGTACTTATGCTTCACACAAAGTATAAATTAATAAAGTCTTCTCAATATTGTTTTTTTTTTAATTTAACAGTGTGCCACTTGGATGACGCTAATCTTTCCAACGAGTATGATGTCATATATGTATCTATATTCTCACGGGGATGTTTCATTAGCTGCATACCAACCAGTGTAATAGATGCTTCTTCTTTAAAAGATGTATTATTTATATATTCATGTTATATAAGTCTATGCGTTATCTCTTAAAATAAATATTGTTTGTTCGTTTTATTACAGGTGCTCTTATACTCTGCGATTGCAATGACTCTCATCTTTCCATTCAATATTTTTCATTTGTCCTCGCGCTACTTTTTACTAAGCACTATTTGTAGGATAATAATCCCAATTCAGGCAAGTTCATAACATTAAATTTTATTATAAATTGAATATATTCAAAGCTTTTGTTAATTTAATTTATCATATACTGTTTTGTGTGGACAGGCCATTACATTTGCTGACTTCTTTTTGGCTGATATATTAACCTCTATGTCCAAGGTATGAACTCTTTAAAATTTTCTCTTACTTGTAAAGGTTGTGTATTTATATTACATTATATATAATATATATTCAGGTGTTTTCGGATTTGGAGCGTTCTGTTTGTAGAATGGTTCATCGTCAGGTCAGTTCTCATGGAAATAGACATACTTACTTTGTTTCATTAGGGACTAAACACTAAATTTTCTATTCAATAGGGGGGGTTAAAAAATAAAATTATTTACTAGTGCAGGTTGCTACTATTGCGTGGTTTGAAGCAGATTCAGTTTGTGGGAGTAATTCAATAGCTATACCAATAGTCCTTGCTTTACCTTATATATTTCGTTTGTTTCAATGTCTTCGCTTATACAAAGATACAAGAGAAAAATCATGTTTATTAAATGGTAACACTCTAGTATTAAAAACTAAATAATCATGAGTTTGAATCTTAAATTATCTTCTTCAATGTTTGTTCAGCTCTCAAGTATTCAACAGCAGTACCAGTTATATGTCTTTCAGCACTTAAATTTCACATCTCAACTCATAAGTGGAATTACATTTATCAACCACTTTGGCTTCTTTCAGGGATTGTAAACGCTTTATTCTCCTTTTATTGGGATATTACTCGTGATTGGGATATGAGGTAAGCTTTTTTAGAGTTTCTTCTATCACTAAATTTTCTAAATATTTTTCTTTTTTTCCATGCCAGTTGTTTCACTCGGATTTTCTTGTTCAGTAAACCTCATATCTTCTCCTACATGTTATACGCAAGGAAATGGGTAAGTTTTCTTTTTTCATAATATAGGGACCTATAGTGCAATTAATTTGGGGAGTTGACTTATTGAAAACTTGGTAGGTGTATTGTTGGGTGATCGGTAGCAATTTTATTCTGCGTTGTACATGGACATACAAGATATCTGCTCATCTACGCGATAACTATTTTACTGTGTTTATTATAACTGGTTTAGAGATTTTACGGCGCTTTCAATGGGTATTCTTTCGTGTAGAGAATCAATGGAACAAAATAACCAGTAATTCAAATTATGAGCCATTCATGAATGAAGAAGAAAAGTTACTTAACTCCAACAATCATAATGTATAGAAGCTGTACATTCCAACTATTTGTTATAGCATTGATAATCATCATACTGTAATTCTACACACCACCTATTAGAATTTTGTTTAGTGTATAATATTGTATAGGGTATTGATTAATAGTTTTCGATGCTTCATATATTTTCCTTTTTTATACCGGGGAAGGAGTGTATTTGGACTCCAGTACCTCCCTTGCTACTCCACATGCAATTTATTTTTCTTTCTTTCAGAATATACTTAGTGAGTAAGTGACCATTGTATAAGTGTAATGCTACAAACTTCAAATGTAATATAAATATGGATTTGGATCCTCTCCTAACTCTCTTCCATCCTAACTATCCTAACAACCAATTATAATTAAGAAGATTATGTTTTATTATATTTATCTATAATTAACTTTCTAATTCTTAAAATACTACATATCTCACGTTACTTTTTTTTTGCTCCTATTTTTTTTATTTTTTTATCCAAATTAATAACAAACTCCCTCCAAAATGCTTTCTACCAAAATAAAACTCCTATTATAATTTTTTAATTGATCTACCAACCATTTATAATATATTTTCAAATCTTTTAATCATAATCTTAACAGCAATAATATAAATCATATGTAATATTGATTTATTCAATTTTTCATTCAGTGCTATTGTTAAATTTAAGGTATGGAAAATTCAACAAATTTTATGAATGTTCCTCTGAATGTTTCTGGAGATGAATCAAGTGACGACATCAACATACTGAATGTACGAGAAATGTCAAATATTGGAGACAACAATAACAATCATATCCCATATGAAGGTATGATTTTCGATACTGAACAAGATGCATATAATTTTTACAATGAATATGGAAAAATAGTTGGATTTAGCATTAGAATTAATGCGGGTAAGAAGCATAGTGATGGAAAATGGGAATATAGATTGTATGTGTGTTCTAAAGAAGGAAAAAGAAAACCCGACAAAAGAGACGAGCGTATTAAAACTCCAAGAGCGGAGACTAGAACATGATGTGGTGCATATTTAAAAATTAAATTAGAGAAAAATTCTGGAAAATATATTGCTTATGAGTTTGCACCTACACATAATCACGAGGTTATTAAGTCTGAACTTTCACATATGCTTCCATCTCAACGGAAAATATCTAATCCACAAAGAGAGCAACTCGAATTAGCCGAAAGTTCTGGAATTGTTCTTCGTAAGTCATACGAACTAATGACAAGAGAGGTTGGTGGAAGAGAATGTCTTGGATTCACAAAGGTAGATCATAAAAATTACCTTCGCACTAAACGGCAAAAAGATTTAGCATATGGTGAAATTGGAGTCATATTAAAATATTTTCAAGATCAAGCATCAGAAAATGAATCGTTCTTTCATGCTTTTCAGTTGGACAATCAAGAAAAAATTACCAATATATTTTGGGCAGATGCACAAATGATAATGGATTATGGTCACTTTGGTGATGTTGTTTCGTTTGATACTACTTACAAGGTTCATAAGGATTCTCGCCCATTTGCTATATTTATAGGGTTTAACCATCACCGCGAGGGCGTTATATTTGGAGCTGCATTAATGCATGATGAAACTGCTGACTCGTTTTCATGGTTATTTGACACATTCTTACAAGCAATGTCTAACAAGCACCCTAAAACTATTTTTACTGATCAAGATGCTGCGATGGCCAAAGCTTTGGTAAAGACTATGCCTAATACATTTCATCGCTTATGTAAGTGGCATATAATGCAGAATGCTCTCAAACATGTTAATCATATTTTTAAGGGTGATGGTCAGGTTCATAGTGTAGTTGGAAGATTTTTTGATGAGCCAGACGAGGAAGGTGAATGGATTATTGAATGGGATGATATGCTTGATAAATTTGGTGTGAGGGAAAATTTATGGTTAAAGAGGATATTTGGATTGAGGCATAAATGGGCACGTCCATATGTTAGATGGAATTGGTCAGCTGGAATGCGGAGCACACAATTGAGTGAAAGTGTAAATGCAGACTTAAAATTATATTTAAGGTCAGATTATGGCTTTTCACAATTTTTCACACACTTTGATGCTATGGTTGAAGATAAAAGAGATAAAGAGCGTGACAGTGATTACTCTTTGAGTTATAAATTACCCAAATATAAAGTCGAAGTCAGATGGTTGCAACATGCTAGTCTGATTTATACAAAAAAAATCTTTGATGAATTTCAACAAGAATACGTAATGTCACTTCAAGTTGATATAATCGAAAAAGACGCTGAAAACGGGCATCAACTTTTTGTTTTAGCTTCTCACGTAGATTCTTCTAAAAACCATAGAGTGACAAGAAATGAAAAAGATATTTTATCATGCACTTGCAGATTATTTGATATGCGCGGAATTTTGTGTTGTCATATAATAAAAGTATTAAATGATGAAATGCGTGTCCATGAAATTCCTGATATCTACATACTAAAAAGATGGACAAGGGCTGCTAGATCTGAAAAGGTGAGTGATATGAATGGTCGTATTGTTGAGACTGATCCGAGGAAGAAACGTACTTTCAGACATAAAACGTTGCTTTCTCTTTTTCGCAAGATTGCAAGTCGAGGATGTGAAACTGAAGAAATATTTACAGTGGCTTTGAAACAAAGTGGAGATTTGTTGAATACCATTGAGAGGATGCTTCTAAAACATGAAAGTAATGATCAGTTGAGCCACGATCAAGTAGGATTGAATGAGCTTTTCTCACAAGGTACCAATATTCAAGCAAAGGGAGTAGCTAAACGAGATGTCAAGGGTCCCCCGGGTCGAAAACGTATCAAGAGCATGTTGGAAAAGAACATGACGAAGAAGCGCAAAAAAAATGTAAAGGTATTCTCGTTTGTAAAATATATATATACTTTCGTGTCCTACCTTTAATATTGATTATATTTGTGTTTAATAATCATGTATATTGTGTATATATATTAGGCAATTCAAGATTGTACCCCCTCACAACAACAAAGTATTCCACCATTGGTCCAGAATACTCAATTGCCTCCATCAGACTCGCATTATGTTCACGTATTTACGCTTTAACTTTATTTGATTTTTAGTTTACTATGTTAGATTTTGTATTAATATCTTAGTATATTTTTGGATGTTAAAACTCATATATCAGTAAATTTTATGATATTTGTTGATTGTTTTTTGTTACTAAATGTTTTTTTGGTTTTTCTTATAGGATTTTGATTTAAATTTGGATCATTTTGCCTAAATATGTTTAGAGGGAAGATCAGGTTTGATTTTTAATGTACATGTATATTTAAGTTTAATATTGATTAATTGTATATTTTTTTATTGTTATCAAATCTGATATAATAATTCATTGCAGATGTCACACTTTGGCTGTTTATAGCATGATGGTGAACAATAGTTTGAGATTGTGCAGACTTCTAATATAAAGTTTGAGATATTTAATGGATTTTATGAACTAGTTTGTGAGGATATTTATAAAAGATTGTAACTTTATACTAATTTTTTATTTGAGTTTATTTTTATTATGCTTTTTATTTTATAATTTTGTGTTGATTTTGCTTGAATATTCATATATGTACTCGATGGTACATGTGAGTGAAAGTGTGATTCAGTTGTTTGTAAATTAGACTTTTGTTTTGCAGTACATAGTCTATCTGTTACTGTCTATTTAGTTTCATATTAAACCATTTGGAATAAGAATAATTTTACAAACAACATGAAGTAAATTAAAATTTTACAAACAAATGTCACTATCGGCCTTTTATAATCTAGAATCAGTGCCTTGAATTGTTCTGCAGTTTGAGTCTGAAGTTGAGAGCTTAAATCTTCAATCTTTGCTTCACCAAATATCACATAAGCATTTGAAATTGGGCTCTTGGACACATCTGGCTTCAAGATTACGAATAAAACCAGCATTCAGATATCAGAAATAAGTTTTAAGAATCCAAATTATGAATAAGTGTAATGAAATAATAGCTGTGACTTACGCGTTTGCTCTTCTAAACCGTGACTCGGCTTAATAATAAGTTAAATTGTTCGTTCAATCCATAAAGCTTAATAATAACAAAAGTTACACACTGAAATAGAACCTACGTAAGTATGCTAGGTGTTGAAATTGCAGCTCAAATATAATCTGCTAACAAAATTTAGCACCAATAGACAATCATCCTCAGTCTTACATACTAAAGTACACAAAACTCATTTGCCCAATATTGATACTTTCTTCTTTTCCTCTTTTTTTTTTCTTTTTGTTTTGGAGTTCAACAGATATACATATTCAAAACTACAGGTGTTATTTCTTTCCAATCCACTTAACATTTGGTGCCCAATATCATGAATACCAAGCTGAGAATTAAAATCATCAAGCTTCTTCTTGCTCAAGTCATGAAAACAGCATAGATCAATTCATGAAAACTACAACAAAAGAAGATTATAATAATATTATTCTAAAGCTCAATCCTCATCTTCGCTATCATCACTGTATGCAACTAGACTAGTATTCACAACAAGATTGATGCATTGTGTTTTCCCTGAGCTCTGGGATTCTTTACTAGGCAATTCCAACTTTGCTTTCTGCTTTGATAGCCCACTTGCATCTCCATGACCTGACCATGAGGGGAAAAACAATCAAATCTCATTCTATTTTCATAAGAAAGAGTTATAAGGTCCATTATCAATAACAAAAGAGATGGAGAGATCAATTAATACAGAACCTTTGCGTTACCTACTGATGAAGAGCTCATTAGTGATTATTTGAAGAAGAAGCTTGAATGAATTGATCACTTTCATGAAGTTATTGCTGAGATTGAAATATGGAAATATGAATCTTGGGATTTACCTGGTAATTAGCTACCTATTCTCTTTTCTTTTTCTTATCCAAATTGGATAATCTCTTCCCATTTTCTAGATACAGCTTAACACCATTCAAACCGTTCACAGCAAATTCATCGAAGGGAATAAAAGGAAAATGGAGGATTAAAAACAGGAAGATATCGATGGTTAAGATGGCATCTGATACTATTAACAAGATCGATGGCTTTTTTTTGGTTCAAAAAGATCGATGGCCACCGCTTGGTTGGGTAAGGATGAAAAATGAAGGATGAAAAATGGAGAATGAAAGAGGAAAAATTAGATTAAAAAACAAGATTGATACTATTAACAAGATCGATGGCCTTTTTTTTTGTTCAAAAAGATCGATGGCCTCTTGGTTGGGTAAGGATGAAAAATGAAGGATAAAAAATGGAGGATGAAAGAGAAAAAATTAGATTAAAAAGTTAATTATAGATAAATATAATAAAATATAATCTTCTTAATTATAATTGGTTGTTAGGATAGTTAGGATGGAAGAGAGTTAGGAGAGGATCGAAATCCTATAAATATGAATATGTGAAATTTTGGTAATATACTTCACAAGGCCATTTATGTGTTTCTTTTCCTTCAAATATTTGCTTAAATATGTAAGATTGGTTATTTAAAGCTGGTATATATTACAAAACTTTTGGTGAATATTTGACTTTTGATTAGTCCAGTGTAAGGACACTAAAAGCGTGTGAATTTTAAAAAGCAAAACTATGAAAAAAGAACTAGCAAACATGAATTTATTTATTTTTGTTTAGGTAAACGGTTGTATTTAGAGAAATAAACCAGGTTTAAAAGATTTTAAGCCAGAGAATGACTTTTAAATGTTTTCGAGACGATGACTGTGGGGTATGAAAGTCATCTGGGGTATGAAAATAAACCAGATTTAATAGATTTTGAGCCAAAGAAGGATATTTAGGTGTTTTTGAGACGATGACTCTGGGGTGTTAGATTTAATAGATTTTGAGCTAGAGTATAACATTTAAGTGTTTTATTTAATAGATGGTGTGTTTATTCATATTCATATTATATTAAATGGTGTGTTTATTCAATCTTATTTTCCTTGTTCCCTCGGCATTCTTTTTTGGATGTGAGTGGAAGGCTAGCTTGTATTAGTATAGTATGAGGTAGTTGTTTTTTTTTATATTCCTTGTTGCTACCTTAAGCTTTCGAGCCTAGGTAGGTAACACCCATGTATAGTGTACAGTTTTGATATTTTAATACAACCGTTTACGGTTTACCCGACCCAAAAAAAAAAAAAACATTTAAGTGTTTTTGAGACGATGATTTTAAGGTTTGGAGTGAAAAAGGAAATTAAAATATTTTGATTTAACTGATGAATGGTCGAATGTTTGAAAATGAAGATAAAGTTGAATGTGTTATCTTTTCTTTAAGCGTTTACTCCTTTTTGATTTTGTTTTATGAGTGATAATTGTGTACTTGACAAATTGGTTGATGATAAATTTGTGTAAAGTTTGGAGATTTCGATTTAATTAAGGGGTGTTGATGTTAAAAGTGTGTACTTGGTGATGTACTTGGGGATACGAGATTAGTGTTGTGTGTATACAAGATAAATTTGAGGCTATAAACGAGAGGAGTGGGGATGCTTGAGACTCGATTTTGACTCATGAACTCTTATACTACATGGAAATTAATCTTTCATTTTAACCAAGATGGATCGAGATCGTCAACCCTAACTTGGGGATTGAACGATTCTTGCAAGTGACATCTCCTTTACTTTCTCACTTCATTGTCATTTTATTTGTGTTAGATTTTATTTCGCTATTTGCAATTTTATAAATTTTTCGTATTAGTGAGTCTTTTTGAATTGTGGGGACACGATTCGCTTTTAAGTTGGGGGTGGCGTATTCCTTGTCCCTCACTCCTTTCATGTTTTTATTGCTTTGAAATAAAATTGTAAAATGATGAAAAGTTTAATGTAAAACATGAATGTGATACTCGATTATATAAATTTATGCCTACGCTTTGGGAGTGCTCACATTTTGTCATGATTAATTGTATTGAAAAGTGTTGTGTGTGTCAAGTTTTTAGCTAGCAATGCATAATAGGTAGCTTGAACTTAGGTGGAACGTGAGTGGTGTTAGACCTAGAGGCCTTACCTAGTCTAAAACCAACTTACCTACAACCTTGAGACGAAATAGTTTAGCGAGACCACATAGTTAGGGAAATAAGTAATAGGGTTCATTAAAGAGCCCCTTGTTCCCTTTAACTTATCAAAATGATGTAATTGTATCACTAGAGTCCCTTTGAGCCTAAGCCTTTTTCTTTGTTGGCCACGTTACTAGCCTAATCCTTTAGTATGATATGACTATACCATATGACTCGCTCTTGAATTGCAACACTTAATGAATTAACTATGTTCGAGCTTGAGTTTGGGGTGGTGGGACATTCTTGAGATATTATGGGTTGGGTTTGTATTCATTTCGTGCTAACATTATGAGGCACATGTATGTTTGTATTGTTACAATTGTCGGGTTCAAGGAAAAAAAATAAAGAAAAATATGGGAAAAACAAGAAGCAAGCTAGCAACCATAAAAAAACAGGTTATGCTTAGCTTCCAAAAGAAATTTAAAAAAGAGAAAAGAGAAAAGTATGAACCCGTCAACTGAAATTGGAATACCTCATTACAAAAAGGCTTGATCTTTATTGTTTTGGGGATTTGGGGATGCTTGATTTGCATAGTAGGGATTAATTGAGAACATTTTGAGTGAAAAGTCAAACTCTTAGTATGGTTGTTTATTCGTCTTAGTGAGGAGAGAGCCAAAAGCTCACTCTATATTTTCCCAATATATATATATATATATATATATATATATATATATATATATATATATATATATATATATATATATATATATATATATATCATACCGTCCATAAGCCTAACATTACACCCCTTAAAGATCTTAAGATCCCTAAAATGTGGGTAAGTTACGATTAGTGGAGAGAAAGGAAGTGAACTGACAACTAAACAATATGGTAAGGTCAATGATCATCCTATAGCCACCGCCTAGATCCTAGTGAAGGTGATCCTTAATGCATTGCAACACTAATACTCGTGATGCCTTAACATATTTATGTACACGCTTGATTGATATTTTTGTGAGTAATTTCTTTTGTATTTGATTTTGTGAGAAGTATCCTTGAATTGCTTTACACTTTCTTTGAGCTCCCTTGTGGAAAATGTTGATTTTTTGGGCTAGTTTTGATTCTTACATTATCGTGATAACAATGATTTAAGTTTGGGGTGTTGATGTCTTGCCTTTGGTCATTATATTTAATAGTTTGAGACATCTATTTTTGAGGTTTTTTGAGTCTAAAGTTGGGATTTTGTCCCTTGATTTGATATATTCCAAGTCTTAAGCTAATGTTAAAGTTTCTCGTATTTTTGGAGCATATTTTGAGGTGTTTTGTGTTTTATAGGTGAAACTCATAAGAACACGTAGGGTCTTACAACTTATGGATCAGATAAAGACTAAAAAAAGTGAAGATAAACTCCAAGGAAGTGAAAAGAGAACAAAAAGTAACCCGTGAAGTCAAGAGTTGACCTAGTGCTCGAGAAAGGAAGGTTTTTCGATTAGTCCAAAAGTTTTGAATTGACGCCCAAGATGACCCGAGAAGATTTTGGAGTTGATTTATTGACCGTTGGAAATCTCTCAGGAAAATATACACGTGGAAAAAAAAATTAGAATCCGGAAGGTCTAGTTATGATTGTTTTAGTGACCAAAAAGTAACCCACCGAAATTTAAGAATATTCCACAATTTTAGTATTTTAAATTTATAGGTAGATGGATAGAGCAAACCTATCTATCAAAGGTTGTGAGTTTGAAAGGTATGAAAACCCTTTTCTATTTTTTTTAATTTTCCCACACAACTCATTATACAAACTTATGTGAGATCAAAAACATAAGGATTTGAAGGTTATGGTCAATATTTTAAACTAATTTTCTTTTTTAATTTGTAAGAAAAACAAAATTGATAATGACATTTTTCACAAGTCAATTTTAGTGTTTGGTATTTTGAAGACAACTTTCTCAATTTTTTTAAGATTTAGATTATTCTTATGTATAAGTCAATTGCAAGATGGTAGAAATTATCTTAATGTGACATTTCATTCTTAATAGAGATAGATTTTAAATTTGTTTTAAAAATATAATTTATTTTAAATTAATATAATCTTTTAGAATTTATAAATTATAGAAAAAATATAAATATATATTTTTAATTCATATTTAGAATAAAAAAAAATTATTATTTCAATCCATATAAATTAGTGTCAAACAATAATTATATTCTATATATAAGAACTCATAACATTATTTATAAAATATTAGATTTTATATTGTTTTATGTTATTTTTATATCCTAGATAAAAAACAAATATATAATATTTATAAATAGGGTGAATTACCCAAGGGGTCTTGGGGACCATCTTAGAGCTATATAGGAACCAAGTGGATTCTCTGTTCTACTTAGAGGCCTAAAAAATGACAAATACCTTTACTACCCTTATAGTGTATATAAGACAAAAAAAAATAGATTCTTCTCTCTCCTCCATTACCATTACTCTCTCTCCTCCATTACCATTAATCTCTCTCCTCCATTATTAATTTTTCTCTCTCCTCTGTCATTAACTATTAATAATTCCAGCTCCGACCTCCGGCCACCGACCACCTCCGACCACCACCGACCACCGCCGGAAAAAGTACTGAGCATGGAAAAAGTACTGAGCATAAAAGTACTGAGCATGGAAAAAGTGCTGAGCATAAAGTACTGAGCATGGAAAAAGTGTTGAGCATAAAGTACTGAGCATGGAAAAGTACTGAGCATAAAATACTGAGCGTGAAATTTTTTACTGATTATCAAAAAAAGTGTTGATTATTCGATTTTTTTTATTATGTAAATATACTGAGCATGATCGTTTAATCAATAAAAGTGCTGAGCATGCTCGTTTAATCAAAAAAAGTGCTGAGCATTTCTCGTATAAATCAGTAAAATTGCTGAGCATTTCTAGTATAATCAGTAAAAGTACTGAGCATTTAGACAAAATTATAGAGTTTAATACAAAAATTTATTTTACATTACAAAAAAAAAATTATTACAAATGAAAAAAAAATACAAACAACTATATATCCCCTTGAATGAATGTTATGCTACATTTCTTCATTACTTATGCATTCCATTACCATCGTTAATATGTGAGAAATGGAATCATTATTATTTCTGTCAAAAAAAAAAACCTCTTTATTAAGTGTTGAGCACACGACAGGTAAAAGAAAAGTATTCTGGAAAGCTTTGACCAAGCTTCGTGCAGAAGCTGCTCACCAAAAAAAACACAATCCTTTTTTTTTGTCAATAAGAAAACACTATTCAAACAATGTCACAGTGAAATCACATAATCTCACTTAAAAATGTCAACCGTTAATGTGCATCACCTCATTTATTCTCAACTTCCGTCTCAGTATATTCAACATTTTCTCTTTGACTATTTTTTTCCAGCTAATCACGAGCTATAAGTTTCTCTTCCTCGTACCTCAATTTCTCCAGAAAAAACAAAAAAATCCAAACGGATCTTGATTAATAGATCGGTGATACTGGATTTAATTAAGAGAGAATTAGGGTTTTGTGTGGCTGAGGTGGTTTGATGTGAGAGAGAGAGCGAGGTGTAGCTAGAGAGAGAAAGGGCAGAATAGAAAGAGAATTTAAGAATGGAATATAAATAGGTTTGCATCCGTTGAGCTCACGCGGAGTAACAATGGCGGAGTAAGAAAATGAGATGTTCGGCAGAAATAGAGAGAGAGGAGGAGGGTTCAGAGTTTTGTGAGAGAACTAATAATAAATATCTGATATAAATTAATATATATAGGGATAAAAAAAATAAAAGGGGTAATATAGTAAATGGGATTTTGGTTTATAGTGTTAATTTTTTATAATGGCCTTTAGTAAGAAGAGTAAATCCACCTAATCTTGTTAGGTCTTGGGGTGCTGTCTTCAAGACTCCTTGGGTAATAATCTCTTATAAATATGATATATATTTATTGAAAGACGAATTAAGTTGTTTTAAATATAAATGCAATAAATATATTTTCCTTACCCAAAAAGATATTTATCTTTGTCTACATAAAGATAGTTTTTTTTCTTTTTCAAATTCAACATTTTAAAATAGGGTGAATTACCCAAGGGGTCTTGAGAAAAATTAGTGTGCCACATAGAAGCTACTAAATTTCTCTCTCCTACTTAGAGGCCACAAAAATGTTAAAAGTCATTATTACCCTTACAATTTAAAAATCATAAAATATTATAGAGACTCTTCGTTACCCGCTCAAAACACTTCTAACATTACACTCTCTCTCCTCTCTCTTTCTGCAACTTTCTCTCTCTGATTAACACGACACTGAAGCGACACTCAGCACTCCGGTGACCACTGTAACCGCCGCTCAGCACTCCGGTGACCACTGTAACCGCCGCTCAGAACTCCGTTAACATCTCTAAACAACAACCGATCAACGTTCGATCAAAACTCAGAACTGTAACCGACATTTTGAGGAAAAGCAGAGCACCGATCAACAATACAGCGGCGATAGACGGTAGATTACTGATTAAATCGACGAGTTACTGATTAAACTCAGAAAAATGGCTAGTTCATCGCGCGCAAGGAGTTCGAAGAAGGATAAAAAGGTATTAAAGACCTTTGTTTTTTACTTTTTGCTGTGTTTTTCGTATTTTGTTGAGCATTAATACGAACCTTAGGATTATGTTAGGTTTTGATTAATGCTCAGCAAAATAAGAATGTTTAATTTCTGTGCATGTTACGTTTTATGTTTAGATTGTGTTTATTAGGCTTTGCATGTTCTGATTATGTTAGATTTTCTTATGAACTGTTAGATTTTGTTTTTAATCTGAGTATATTTTAGGAAATTCTATTGAAAATTACCTATTTTGGTCATACTCAGTGAAATTGAATAGTTTAGTTGATAACAGTAAGATTAAAAGCTCAGAAAGATTGAAATTGTATGATGTTTGGTTGATAATACTAGTTAGAATGTTATGAAAGATGATAATTATGCTCAATATGTTGTTTATGAGATCATAGATGCAAATACTCAGAACTTTTTGCGCATACTCAGTACTTTTGGCCAAAAACTCAGAACTTTTTGTGCATACTCAGAACTTTTACGCATATACTCAGAACTTTTCCCCCGCATACTCAGAACTTTTTACACATGCTCATTACTTTTGCTCATACTCAGAACTTTTGTTCATATTCACCATGCTTTATTCATAGTGTTATGCCCAGAAATGTTATGTTAAAGTATTGCTCAGAACTTTAATGCTCAGAAACTGTTATGCTCACTAAAATTTGCTCTGCTATATGTTTTTGTAGGAAAAGCAACCCAAAGAAAAGACTGATCTACAATATAGATCAACACTTGTTGGATTGTTCACTATAATAAAGAATGACAAATTCAAGGTAGAGTTTCTCGGGAAAGCCAACAAGACACCCTTCCACCGACTGTGGATGGGTTTATTCGAGAAAAGACAAGAGTACCAGGTTTTTAAGAAATCCGATCTTGTTACTAGACAAGTTATAGAAACTTTCGACAGAGAAAAACAAAGATTCATCATTGCGGGTAAGCGATTGAAAATGACTGCGAAAGAAGTCAAGATTATTATAGGGATAGAGTGTGGGAAGGTTGAGTTGCCTGATTTCACAGAAGATGACCTAAACGAAAACAGTCAATGGTACACAAGAAACTTTGGTGATCTGTACTTTTGTCACTACTTTTTAATCTTGTCATGTAAACTCAAAACTTTTATCATGCTAACTCAGTACTTTTGTCATTCACTATAAACTTTTATCAGAAACTTTTGTCATTCACTATAAACTTTTGTTGGAGACTTTTGTCATCCAAAACTCAGGACTTTGATGATGTAATATTTTGTTTGAACTAATCTTTATCGTATTTTATCGTACTTGTATGTTTATGGTTAAATTGATGTTTATCGTATTTGAATGTTTAGAGCAGATTAATGTTTATTGTTTAATTGATGCTATTAGAACTCTAAATCAACAAAGTATAGAAAATGTAATCAACAAAAAAAGCAAAGTATAGGATAAAACTCAGGAAAAGTCTTAACAAGCGACAAAAACGCAATAAAATCAATAAAAAATGCTAAGTAAAAAGTTCTGAGCATAAGCCATAAACTCAGAAATGTTCTGAGTATGTATATTAGAAAAATGTAAAAAAAGTTCATTGTATAAACCCCCTAAGTAAAAAGTTCTGAGCATAAATTCAAGAACAAGCTCGTTTGTCGGAAACACAAATATCCATCTTATCGTATTTGCCACGATCCAAAATCCACTTGATCGTGGTGAAATCAGATTCATTATCTAGTCTGGAATCTTTGTAATCACCAATAGTATACGATAAACTAACAGAACCGTCAAACGAACCCCATCTTTTGACTGCAAAATCCTTTATCGAATTGAAGTCGACCAACTTGTTGAAAGGCAAAAAGACATGGTCTATACCAGCCTTGAACACAACAAGAACATCGAAATCCATATCACCTGGAAAATGAGAACTCAGTAAAACAAACAAAAGTTCTGAGCATAGGCATAAAAGTACTGAGCAAAAGAGTAACTAGTGCTGAGCATAGGCATAACACAACAAAAAGGTACTGAGTATAGTCATGACTAGTACTGAGCGTAAAACAACGCAAAAAAGAAAGTGCTGAGCATAGGCATAAAAAAAACAAAAAGTACTGAGCATAACACTTATAGAGTAACTATAGGTCCCTATATTCAGTAATCTAGTCAAAAATACAACACTTATACACATAACAAAGTTCTGAGCATAGACATAACACAAAAGTTCTGAGCATACGCATATAGTATTGAGCATAAGAGTATAAACAAAAAAACAGAGCATAGGCGTAAGATAGTACTGAGCATAGGCATAACACACCAGAAAAGTACTGAGTATATGATAACAATAGAAAATACTGAGTGTATGTATAAGATAGTACTGAGCATAGGCATAACTATTGCGCGAGCACAGAAAAACCTATTGTGCTGAGCATACGCATGACACAACAGAAAAGTACTGAGTATATGATAACTAGTGCTGAGCGTAAAACAACACGAATAGAAAAGTACTGAGTATTAAATAAAAAACATGTAATTACTGAGCATGAATGCATGCAAGTACATAAACACGTATTATAATCATAAACGAGCAAAAATCTGCTGAGAGTGTGCAATAAACAGAAGATTGGTGAGATACAACGCATATCGATGAACACAAAGGATGAATAACGATAAACAACTACTCAAACACGAAACAAGTAACAAAATAAACAATTCTAGCAAAAAAAAACACAGAATCATAGAAAAATCAAAAAAACCCAGCTAAAACAAGCAAAAAGGAAGAATACAGTAACTTACGTGAGCGCGAGAGGGAGAATAATAGCGAGAGAGAGAAGAATAACGCGAGAGAGAGCAGATGAAGATTATGAGCGAAAGAGAGAATAACCAAGCGAGACGACGAAGATGAAGATAGAGAGCGAGAGAGAGAAAAACCGGAGCTTTAGTGTCTTAGCATGGATAGAGAGAGAAACGTGTTAATATGTGTTAGTTATGTGATAGTTATGTGGGAGAGTGTGTTAGGGTTTATAATTTATTATATATAGTGTCCAAAAAACAAAGAAAAACATTTGAGGGTAGAAAGGTAATTGCAAAATTAGGGTTCTAGTGTTAAAATTAGTTTGTGGCCTTTAGTAAGAAGAGCCAAAATAGCCGGTCTTGTTGGGTCACGGTGTAGTGATTTCAAGACCCTTTGGGTAATAATCTCTTTAAAATAAAATTTTGCAATGGAAAATCTTGGGTTTGATATTTTATATCTTTTGTAAAAATTCTGAACTGGGTTCAAAAAAATTTCTATAAGAAAAATCTATTAAACAATAAGATTGTATAAAGTTACACTGCTAGATTGCGGCCGCCCACCGAAACGACCTTTAGCGACCGCCTGCTATGGTTGCTAAACCGCACGTAATGGCAAGTTCAAGTGGTCACTAATGGCAACGTGGTATAAAAGAAAAGAAAAAAAGTCAGCGACCATAGAAACTTGCACTAGCGCTCACTTAGTTTCCGCTAGTGGCCTAATACTTCTGGCTATCGCTTATTTGGTCGCTTAACTGTTCACTTAATTACTGATTGTTATCACTTCTCGCTATTACCACCCTTTTAGCGATCGCTGGCAGTCGTTAGTTGTTCAAGACCTTTACAATCTGCTCATTGGCCGCTAGAAAGTACCACCAAATAATTGGCGGTCTAAAGTTTTCTGCCCAATATTAGTGCACATCTTAGGCGACCAGTTAATCCATCTCTAGCAACTAAATTGACAATAGCTAGAGGGTTAATATTTTATAAAAACCCAACAGCCGACGGAATTCATTTCATCTCTTCACAATTTTTATCTTTTCAATCTGAACCCTCCCCCTCCATGTCTTCTATGTTGCATAATCTCAATCCCATATCCCCCGCCACACAACACCCTCCTCATAGTGTTATACTCCCTAAAAGAAGGACCAATTTTTTTCGGTGCCATTTTCATTTTCACCACCGATCGTGAGTGAATCCGCCGTCGTCGAAATTATTTCACCCCTATACCAGAACAATTACGCACCCCTCAACCATCCCAAATACCCAGTCTCAAGTAAACACTAATTTCTTTTATGTTTTTTAATTGATTTTTTTGTAATTTTTATTTTAATGCCTAATTGTTCAGTTTAACAATTTAGAAATAGTTATTTTTTTGTGTGTGTTTGGTTATTTATGTATTTAATTGTGAATTGGTAGTTTTTGCAGTGAAAAATGCGAAACAATTGTGGTGTTTGAGCTTAGTTTTAGATTTATAAAGTTAAAGAGTTATTTCCAAAAATTTGGGGGGGGGGGGGGGGGGGGGGTGGGGGTGGGGGTGTTAAGGTGTTTCCGGAAATGTGTGGAATAAATAAAATAGGGACGAAACTGTATTTTTTTTTAATATTATAGGGTCTAGGGTGCTATTGGCGAATAACAGGGACTGCATTGCACTTTTTGTATAATATATGGGATTTGGGTGCTATTTTGGTATAATACAGGGACTACAATATATATTTTTTTGAATAATACATGAGATGGGGTGCTATTTTGGTATAATACATGGATTACACTGTACTTTTTGGATAATATAGGGGTTGGGTGCTATTTTGGTATAATATAGGGACTACTCTACATTTTTTAATAATATAGGGGTTCAGTGCTATTTTGATATAATACAAGGACTATACGTGTTTCTTTGCATAAAATAGGGGTTGGTTTTTTTTGGTTGGGTAAACTGTTATATTAAAATAAAGAAGAAATTGTACACTATACAAATAGTGATATACCTAGGCCTAAAAGCTTAAGGTAATAACAAGTTTAGCACTGTCAACTATTTCATACTATTACAAGTTGACACCCACTATCATCTAAGAAGGTATGATGAGGGAACAAAGAGTATAGTATGGAATAAGTGTACCACTTTATCTCCTTGAAAACCGCTTACCTTGAAGATGGATCGTCTCTCATGACAAGATTAATTCTTACCCTCTAAATGCAATAAAGCGTAGCTCCAAAATCTATCCTCCAAGCCTTTCTTCTCCAATTCTCCCTAACTTTGAGCTTCTTTTGCCACTTCAGTACACTCAATAAGGTGTTCATCCCCTTAACAATTCCCAACCACTTCATAATACCATCCCAAATATATCTATTCTAGCATAAGCACATTCAAAATAAAGGTGCTTATTCGACTCAAATTACTCATCACATAATTCACAAAGTGAATCCAATTCCAAGTAAGTCATCGATCTTTTGTCTCGAGACTCTCATATAATGTCATCCAGCAGACAATGGCATGTTTAGGAATAACATAAGAATCCAAAATAATATTAACCCAAGGCTTCACATATGATCGTTGACTAAACAAGTCATAAGGTTTCTCATATAAAGCAAAAGATGCATCACTAGATACCTTATATAAAGCAAAAAAATAATCACTAGATTCACTACATACATCAAATTGAGAGTGAATCAATTACAAATGCAGGTTGCCACTATTGCCTTGTTTGAAGCAGATTCAGTTTGTGGGAGTAATTCTTTAGCATCAAAGGCATGAAGCAGGACATCAAATTTAAGCCACCGCCAAAAAAGGCAAACCATGGTCACCAGTTGCAAAAACTTGAAGTACATAAACCTGTAAAAGACTATCTAGCAAAGCTGGTTCATTCCAAAACCAACAATGGTGACCCCTAATCGATACCAGGACCACATCCTTTGCCCAGAGACTGGAGATTGACACTCCTTTCAAAATCGAGAGGTAGAGAATAAGTCCGGTTCAGCAATCCATTGGCAAGAAACAGAGGAAGGGCTAAGATGGTGGTCGCACTAGATGGGTTGGTCAAATAAAAAACTAGAGAAAGAAAAATATACTACAAAAACCGTAAACTAAAACTAAAAGGAAATGAAAAGAGATGGGTGGTGCCGCTATCAGAAGTGGAAGGGAAGAAGAGAAGAGACATCGACAACATTTGAAAATAAGGCGGAAGAGAAGGGTTTCAAATTTTTTAAAAAGGAGAGTGAACAAAGGATTTTTTGTTATAAGATACGTATAATGTTTTTTCATCGTCAAAATGGGGAAGAATGATAGCCTAAAAGTTATATTTTGATTGCTATGTTTGTGAAAAAACGTTGTATCTTGAACTGCTGGATCTTACGATAAATGTCGAGATTTGGTATAAGTCTTGCAAGTTCAGTTAAGCATGAAAAAGATGCAAAAAATGGGGTTATCAAACCCCCGAAGAGCTGAAGCACGGAGTGCCTAAGAGGCCCAGCTGAAGAAGGCAAAAGAAGAGAAGAACTTCGGACCACTGGAGAATCAAACGCCGGACAACCTAAAGCTATTAGAGAATGAAGGATGATAAGATTACAAGAGTGAACCTCAGAAGTGAAGAAAGACGGACAGACTAAGTGCGTCAGATGGGAGCCAAGAAGTTCGAGAACTGGACTGTCGATCTGAAGTAACGGGACAAGGTTCTCTTATTCGTCTGATTTGAATACTCAACTCCAAGCAAATAGACTATAGAGATAAAGGCGGGTATCTAAAAAGAGAAAGATAACAACTAGAAACGAAAGAAGAAAAATCATTGGTGTACAATGTATCGAGAGTCATTAGCTGCAAGTCAACGTTATCTGACCAGAAGATTCCCGGTGTTTAAAGAATCGAAATTCATCCAACCTGAAACTTTGGCAAATGGATAAATCTGTTGGAAAGATTTTACCTATAAATAGAGGTATTGAAAACTTCCATAAGTGACTATTTATTACACCAAATTTGAGAGCTTATTGAAAGTATCTTTAAAGAGACTTCCAAAATAATCCAATTTAGATTTATTTATATTTTTTTGTATTTTAGGCTAAACACTTCTAGTTATTTACTCATGGTAGAGTATAAAGGCTATACTAGGTAGATTAGATTTAATCGTAAAATCTAGAATTTGTTCTTCGTCTAGTAAAAAAAATATTAGTTTAGAACTTGTGTGGTGTAAATACAAAATTAAAGGTTTCACTGAATATGAAATGATTGCGTGTTGATACACGAGTGGAAGGTTACAAAATTGTGAAATACTTTATCGTGTTTGTCCACTTGATTTAAGTGTTTTCCTTTGAAGGTGGTTTCAAAGAGATTATACCGGTATAAAGAAATTTTAGTAAAAGAGTTAGAAATTCTAAGATATATCTTTGTCCAGTTGATTTAAGTGTTTTCCTTTGAACGTGGTTTAAAAGAGTTTGGAATTCTAAGGATACATATATCTTAGATGGATTAAGCCCACCATAACCATACTACTCTAAAATCAGCGTTTAATTTTTCTTCCTTTTATTCTTCCTTTTATCTCTTTACAATTGTGCAAGTCAATTGTTTACTTTATTGCCTCTACAATTACTTTTATTCTATAGATACAGATTCTTGGATACTTATTACTTGTTGATTAGCTTCTTTTTCTCTTGTTCAACCCCCACAATCCGGGTATAACAGCCAATCCAAAAATTTACTTAATTACGGATATTTTTATATGTTCTCATTTACACTAAAATTACACTTCCATAAAATCAAAGCAAACATACACAGACCACCCTACTAAATATTCGATCATGGTCAACATCACAAATATTAACAAGTGAACAAGTTTAACTTAAAATTCAATTTGCAGATTCCCAAACAAAGACAAAAAAAACTACAACCTTAAACAGACACTAAACTAATGGTCAAGAAGCAAAATTTACCACCAAATAATTATCCCTTAAATGACCTTGTATGTGCCAAATGTTAAAAATTGTCAACTAAACTATTTCAAAAATGACTTGAAAAATGCATCCCATATTACTGTTGGCATAACAAACCTGCATTAACACCAAACATTCGCTTCAGATATACATACAGATTGCCGTTTGCATAGCACATGATCACAACACTCCAAAAATGGATACTTTTATTATTTATTATTATTATTTGTTTACAGAAAATAAGAATAGCACCAGATTGTTCCTTTATGTTCAAAACCAGCTCTATATAGTACAACAATTTTCATTTAATCAATCAATCAATCATCTTTCTGATGCAAAACAGTTGACTTATTAGTCTTAGGCTTACAATCATTACCATTCAAAGCAGCATGGTATACTCTTTTCTCTGGTAATCCAATATCTGAAAGTGTCATATTACCCTGTAACCATATAATAATACCATATATTTATCACTTTTCCAATAAAAAATAAATTTTAAATCTTTCAAAATATACACACCTCATGAGCCATTAATCTTCTCACATTTTCTGCGTAAAGTTTTGGGTCGTCTTTTTCTTGTTGTGAAGGGTAATAAACAGGTAACCTTATAACCTCAAGGTAATTTACAAATTGACAAAGAAGTAAAATTATATGCCGAACCTGCAATAATAAACCCATTATTTAGATATATAGATTAGAAGAAAGTACAAATTAAACAGATCTTATGTATGTACTTACCCCAGTTATTGTATCCCAAGCAGGACTAAATCTCTCGTAAGGGTATCTCAAAATTATAGGAAGTACTGGAGCTTTTGCCAAAAATGCCCCTGTCTTAAATGGAAGGAGAAAATCCCCATTTGTTGTTGTACCTTCTGTAAAATTAAAAAAATTAAAAATTAAATACCTAATTTTTAAATAATATGCTAAAATAAAAACTGGACAAACCTGGAAAGAGCATCATAATTGGGGCTTCCTTGTTCTGATGAGCCTCGAGGATTCTTTCATTAACAACACCTATTTTAATAATGGAAAATTATATTTAATAACGTAAAGGTGTAAACATTGTGTATTTAATTTAATGGTTTTTGGAGTATATGAACAAGATTTAGCAATATAATTGAAAAATTCTTGCTCCACTGAATTTTTACCTGAAACACCTTTAAAGTTAGATGATTTTGATTCGCGCTGGACATAGACACAACCAAGGCACTTGCTATAAATAGACAGACAGGAAATAAATCAAAGTCAGGGACCTATATTGAATTTTTTTGCATAATATAGGGACATATATTGCAATTAAATAAGTTGAACCCACCTGATGAGACCAACTAGAGGAAGTTTACCAACTGATCTCTACAGAGACAAAATTCAAGTTCATTATAAAACAAAACTATGTCAAATTAACATGTTCAGATATTAACTAGCTATCAAAACACAAATCAATAAGTTTAATAAAGACCTTGGCTACAAAGCTTGGGAAAGAAGATGACATGTGATATAAAATATCCAGATAAGATACATGATTTGATATAATTGCCCCAGGTCTTTCAGGTTCTTCAGATGAATCATTGGTCTCAGTCTGCCAAATAAAACAAATTTGATCATGAATTCATGATCAAGCATCTTAAATACAGTAGATTAAGTTATGCATAATTGAAACTAACACTAACTATTATCAATCAATTGTACTTTATCACAAATGAAATGCAAATTTAGCAAAAGAGTATACCTGAGTGTTCAATTGTCCATTATCAAGACGAATTTCATTTATCCAATAAAACCCTATACCAAAGAGCATAACCCTAGACAAAAACTTTCCAGACCTCATAATCACAGTCCTACGCCACCCTCTTAAATGTGCATAATCATCTTGTTGGTCACCTTCCTCCCTGTTCGGAGCTATGGTGGCCGTACAAATCAGACAAATGAAGTAGTAAGTTATCAATGAGCTGAATATCACTACAACCCGAATTGGGACTACAGTGAATAGAGCTAAACCGAGTAGAAACTTCTCCGTCCATGGAAGCTTGCCACGGCCCATTGTACCATACAAGTCATGTCTTACATAAGCTGCGCACTTCTTCTCTAGCTCGTCGATGTTTGGGTCAGGAGTTTGGGGTTGAAGTGGAGTTGACGTGTCGGGTTTAAGGAGTGGGCGGTCATCTTTGGAGGTGGAGGAGGAGTCCTCGATAACTTCGGGGTGAGCCGGTTCCGGTGGTGGTTGAGGGGTTAGGGTTTTAAGCTCGGACTCCATTTTTATTTTTTATTTTTTGTTTTTTTTGGAATAAAATTGAAATGTATTAGTGATGAAAACGGAAAGCCATTCTTATTATGTAGTGGAAGATGACTGACTCTATCGTTAAGAAATCCCTTCCACCTTCTCTCTAGAAGCTTTCCACCCACTCTTACTACCCTCTATGGAATAACTCCATTAAAAATTCCCTCACCCTACTCTTTACAAACACTCAACCTACCATTGCCAGAAAATGACACGGCTGGTTTTTTTTTCTTTTTTTAGGTAAATTACATGTTTATCCTTAAATTATAGTACAAAATTTAAGTTTAAGACAAAAAAAGAAAATACACACTTTTAGTCAACTCTCTTTAAATTTTATAAAAAAAAGTTTTGTTTTTTTAGGCAAAAGATAAAGTTTTGTGACTTGGTCAAAAACTATCTTCTATTCATTTTATAATGTTAAATTTGATGTCTCATAGTATAACTTATCTTGTGTTGAATTTTTTTTTTCTTCAAAACGATTAATTAAAATTGATACCAAACCATATTACAAAATGTGAGGTGGAATACCACGCTCAAAATGAAAAAGAAAACAAAAGACAAAGATAACAAAACCAAGGAATACAAATGCTAATAAGTCCACCCAATTGGAGAGAATCCAACCTTTTCCGGAAAAAAAAAACCAAGACCAACTAACTGGACCACCAAGAGAACCACGAGACCCCACCGCAATTGATGAACCAGGGAAAACCCCGCAAAGATGATATAATGCAACCATGTGCCAAATCATACTCTATAGATTGCAACTTCAACGAAAAAAATCGAAGAAGAGAATGTCACCACAACAATGGGTGAGAAAAGTGGAAAAGGGAAACTCCTCCAGAAGCGTCGCGGTAGACAGCAAAGCACAATATATCTTGGAGAAACAAGACTCACAAAAGAGATACCAGCTAACAAAAATCGTAGACCAGGAGCAAAAGACTAAAGCTCCATATCAACTTTGAAACTTCAGGGGTAATGGGCAAATGAATAAAGGGTGAAAGGCAAACACCCCCTATTATCGCCCCTACACTTAAGGATCAAAGAAGCTACGAAACACCATCTTACCCAAGGACACGAAACGAGCTGGAAATCCACACTAAACCAAGAACTCAACTTGGCACAAACCAATACAGACCTCGCCCAACCAACTACCACATCACGTGAATTTCGAATCAACGGCAAACAGCAGACTTGCAGCGGCAGACTACCCGCGACTATACAAAGCCCGAAAAAAACGGAGAAATCACAACAACACACAAAACCACAACTACACTCAAGACCACAACAGAGCCACCCATTTGGCAATCCAACAGTAGCGCGAGTTAATAAATTCGAACCACTTAGAATCGAAACCAACCGAACTAGGAAAATTAACCTAGAGTGTACCACCACTAGCCGTTAGCGAAGGAGAGAAAATAACGAGGCCAGAATAAACAAAACATAGACTAACATAAGCAAAGATAATAATCCCACAAAACAAACCTACTCGCTGCCTGCGAATAGAAGAGAAAAAAACCACCACACTCTCTACCCAAGCCCCCCAACTCAAAGCGTTAAAACAGAAAAAGTAGAGTCCAGTACCTAATACACGTGAAACAGCATTACCAAAGCAACCAAAGTTGAAAATTGAAGATCCTAAACCGCAAGTCTTCAAGAAAATCAGATGCACTACTATTCTAGTATGGCCCTGGACAGCTCTCTCTAGATGGGTCTTCAATCGGGCTCTACTTTTTTCAAATAAAACAAACTTAGAGAAGGGATAGGATAATCGAACACTGTGGGGGCCCACGAAGCCCAAAACCGACAGGATTGGGCTGTGAATAACAGAAGCCATTGTAGCAGTAATGTGCCTTCCAATTACTTTCATGGCGGGGCCAAAATTCTTATCGGATAAGTTGAGCAGATGCGAGGCAAGGGAGGTAGGCAAAGAGGAGCAAAAGGAAAAAAAACAACACAGACCTAAAGAGAAAAAGAAAAGAAACAAACAAAGGGGAGCAAGAGGGCCGCCATCACCAGCGGGAAGCCACAGCGACGGCGACCGTTTTAGGGTTAGGGTTGGGCTTCAGAAGTAAAGAGAGAGAAGGGAGTGTTTGTGTTTTTGTATGGATTGGTTATCTTGTTTTGAATCGTTTATCAAATAATCAATATTTATCAATATTAATGGATATTTTTGTATGATTACATCTCGAGATATATAATAAAGTCAACCATGTGTTTTGAGTCCTTAATGACTAAAATATTTTGTGTTTCTATCACCCTTATTCAAAGATTCCTTAACCTATCTTTCCAATAGGTCTTTCTCTAGGAAAAGTTTCTTCTAATTCTTTTACTTTACCGTTATAATTATCCCAATTATCATTTGATAGTATTTTATTAGATAAATCCATAATTTTAGTCATTAAGGAGTCTATTTTTCTTTTTGGTTATTAAACCTTTTTTTTACTCCAAAAAAAAGTTTTTTACTTTTTTTGAGTCTTTTTTTTATAAATACAACTATAGGAAAACCCCTCCAACTTTTTGTCTCCTTCCTGACATCTTTGATAATCATAAGACAATATTTTTCCAGTTGTCGAATAGGATTCCAAATAAAAAGTTCTCTTGCTTTAATAATTTTATCATCCATATAAAGAATGATTGGTTAATAATCTGATCCAATTGCTGGTATAAGAGCTAACCAAGCATTAGGGTAGAGCATATGCCATTCAAGATTATGAAGAGATCAATCAAGTATCTATTTAATTAGTTTATTTCCAGATTTCCGGTTAGACCAGGAGAATGAGCACCCATATCTTGGTGTCTCTTCAAATTCATAATGGTTAATGAAGTTGTTAAAAAAAATCAAATTATTTTTATTAGGAGTGTTCCCGCCAATTTTTTTTAGAGATATATCTGATGAGATTAAAATCTCGTAATAAATACCAAGGCTTACCATTTTCTTTTCTTTCTTTTTTTGTCAAGAAAAGAAACTAACATTAGTTCCTGGTACACGCCGAATATAACCTACTAATACTAGAGTAAAACTCGACTAAAGATACACAAGGGGAATAAGAAACAACGATATTGTTCCTGTCACATTTGGCGAGAGTATTCGCCACTCCATTAAATTTCCTATTAACATGATTCACCTTCCAATCTGGGAATCGTCCTATCCACCTCCATGCTTCTAAAATCATGGGACGAATCCTCCAGAATAATCCACAAGGCTTACCATTTTCAAAACAAGACCCAGTATAATCTATAACTATCTCTTTCTTATCATCAATAGGGAACCATAAACATAAGTGTTTTCGAAACTAATATTATCTTGATTAGTAATATTGCAATCTATGAATTTATCATATGCATTTAATAAATCAATTTTAGTATCTTTCTTAGCAAATAAATCCAATCCCCCACTAAGACCAATGGGGCTAACAAGACAACTAATATTATAATTAAGCAAAGAGGCAACATTTCTAACAAAAATATCATTATGTTTAGTTTCAGATAGGAAAATGACCTTTGGATTGTGTTTGTAACAAAGCTCCTTCAGAGTCTAAAATTTCAAAGGATTGCCAAGCCCTGGACAGTTCCAGGATAGTTGTATTATTGATGGTGAAGATATTGCATAGGGGCAATCTTGCAAACCTTTGAATAAGTCTTAACCTTGTCAACTTTGATCTTCATTTTTTTCTTACAAAACCTAGTGTTATTCACTTGGCTTGTAAAGCCATCAGATTTAGTATGCACGATCCACTCATTCATTCAGCTCACTAAATGTTCATCAAGAGACGAATTAAAAAAATACAAATTTCATAAATTATATTCTTCTCCTTTTTTATGTAACATACTAATGTATCCGCTATATCTACCGTAATTTTTCATTGTATCCTACCATACAGACTAGCAAATATTAATACAGCCTCAAATTCAGCAACTTTAATATTCATTTTTCTCTTACAATTCACAACGCTATTCTTCATTTGCCTTGTTAAGACATCGGAATTTGTATGCTCAATTTCATCATTCATTTTTCTAACTAACTGTTCATCAAGAGATGAATTAAAAAGTTCATTGATTTCATAATTTAAAATCTCATCCTTTTTTGTTACAAACTAATGTATCTGTCATAACATACACATTCATTTTGCAAACTAATTGCTCATAAAGAGATGAATTAAAAAGTTTACAGATTTGTATAAACTAAAATCTCATCCTTTTTATTGTTAAAAATTAATGTATCTATCGTAGCATACACATTCATTCTGCAAACTAACTGTTCATCAAGAGATGAATTCATTTTTGACTGATTTCATAAATTAAAATATCATCCTTTTTTTGTTACAAACTAATGTATCTACAGTAACATACACGTTCATTCTGCTAACTAACTGTTCATCAAGAAAAAATTAAAAAGTTTACTGATTTCATAAATTAAAATCTCATCCTTTTTTTGTTACTAACTAATGTATCTACATTAACATACACATCATCAAATATTATTACAAGAAAGCCCAAATACTCACAGAAGGCCCATAAGGGTTGGTTCTCGTTTTTAAGTTGTTGGTCGGGTAGGACCGGATCCATAGCACTGCACCCATTGGGAGTAGCGATAGAAAGAATCTGGATATGTGGGGCGCCCACTGGTGTAAGAGAATATAGACATAGTGCTGCACCGTATTTGGTATTGCCAAGGTCACAAAAAGTGGCTACAACCTTCAAAACAAGATGGATGGAAACGCTTGTGTGGCTGGTGGGAGGAGGAGGCTTCGGTTGGGTGTTGTAACGGTGATATGGGTGTTTAGAGTTTGTTTTTTATTCGGGGAAAAGGGCTGGTTTAGCCAGGAGATTGATTGAGACATGATTTTTTATGGATTGTTGGTGGTGGTCGGCTCTATGAAAATTGTGGTGGCAGCGGGGTTTGTTTATTAGTAGTGGTGGTGGGTTTTTTTTGGGGTTTGTGCCAGGAAGCATCTTCGTAGGCCTTTGATAAGGGAGTGTCGAACTCGTGACTTTAATACACCCCTCCCATAATGTGGGAATAAGGGTTATACTTATCAAGTAGGAATTTTTAATACTGTATTCTTCAACAGTTCCCTGCCACTTTGACATATATGGGAGTAATCCATTTTATTTTAAATCAATCTTTCTCGCGTTTCTACCTCGGAACAACAAGATTAATTTAGTATTTTATCAAAAGGAACACATGCCTTCAAAGAATAAATATATTTATCCTTCTTGAAGTCCTGGTCATCCGGCCAAGTCATGGGAGCAAAAAGAACTAGTTAAACATAAATCTCTGTTCCACCTTAATTTCCCCCATCCAAATATTGGTATGGATAATATCAAAACTATATAAGAAGAACAAACATTTATGTGAGAAGGTTGAATAAATTTCCAAGATCTCCACATACCATGAGCCATAAACAATTCTTGCATAGGTGATAAGTAGATACCAACAACGAAACCAACATCTTTTCCAATTTGATGACACATACCACCACCCACCTTACTATAACTGAGCCTCATGATAATATTAAGCTTAAGTCAAACGTTACCAATTTGGATCCAGTGTATCCCAATAAATAAGGGATATCATCAATAAGGTTACTTTAAAGAAAAAATCCTTACCACCTTAAGTGGAATAATAAGGAATATCCTGAAAGTAAAAGCCCACATAAAATAAGCCATCACAAAATGATAACCATGAATCTTATCAAAACAATGAAATATGGTAGTTTACCAATTGTACACTAAACCATCTAGTCGATCTAATTAAAAGTTTTGGTTGCCCAAAAATTATGATACCTAGTGGTACAAAATTGACATAATTAGCGCATTATATTTTTAGTAAATCCAAAAATAATTTACTAAGTTTAAGGATATTTGCCTAAATAAATATCTTGTATAAACAAAAAGTGTTTGTAACAATGTTTCTTTTTGCATTATTTTCTAAAAGTCTCACCAGAAGTGTGTATGAGGAAAAAAAAAAACTATTTCTTTGGGGTTGTATTATATACAAATTTGAGTAGTTGAAACACGCAATATGCAAAAGAAAAGATGTAACAATCCAAATAGCTTTGTGTTATTACATGATCGACTTGGTCACTTAGTGATAGTAATGATATGTCGAATAATAGATAACTCTCTTGGTCTCTACTCAGAAGAACCTGAAGATTCTTTTACCAAGTGACTACCCATATATTTTATATTACAATAAAATTATCGACTATCCCAACTGTATATTTGAGATTTATATTGATTTTGATTATCTTTGAATGATTGGATATCTCGAATTTCTAAAAGTTGATATCCTAAAACACACTTCGCGAAGTGTCATTTAAGAGAGATGATTTCAACCTTATTAGGAGGAGAGACAAGGCAACCTAAAGTTGTGTAACGTATCCACAAACTTAAGAATAGGAACTTGAAGTTATTAGGAATATCCATTTGCAAAGTATTGCATATAATATACCTAATGCATTTGCAAGCATGTAGAATATTTTGAAATCCCAAAACATATGTTGTAAGCGTTCCAACATAGGTTATTGTCCCATATAGAAACATAACAAATGTTCTAGCGAATGCATCCAACCAACGCATGAAGCGTGGTAAACTTGTAATGCATCTAACCAACACATGAAGCTTGGTAGATTTGTAATGCATATAACCAACGCATAAAGCATTGTAAGCCTGTTGGTTTAAAGTATACCATGCCCCAAAGAAGAAAATCTCTAGAGTAATTGATAATATGGTAAATATTGTGGAATGTGCACTCCACATTATATGACATGGAATTTTGAGCCAACTAATGTTGGCGCATGCATTGATCTTAAAGGAAGTAATGGTCATTGAAGAGACCAAGGTACCTGAAAACGAGAAAAGTTATGTTGATTATTTGTCTAGTGAAAATATTTAAAATTGTGAGACAGTTTATGAGATTAACATATTTTCATTTAATATAGCGGCTGATATAAAAAAAAAGGATCTTAAACCTCAAAGTGGTGAAATATGTCGACAATGATAGAAAAAATTATAGTGAATTTTGAAATATAAAACCCTACATGTATCACATAGGTTCCTGAAAAACCTAGAATTAATTATGGGAGACGTCACTATTCTTATGTTATTGATACAGTAGTGGTTATTAGATGGATATTAAAGTTCTTGGTGAACACAATAGGTGCTCGAAACACCATAGGTTCCTGAAGCATGACAGGTTCTCTAACACGAAAGGTTTTTGAAGCACAACAAGTGTCTGAAGCACGATAGGTGCTAGAAGTAGTTAGAGCGTGTAAAATTTAAGTTCTCAAAGATCCAGAAGAGCCTAGAGCATAAAAGATCCTGAAAAAACATAATTTATTTAAAAACAAGAGATAAGTGTCTAAATTGTGAAAGGATACTCAGAATAATTTTTGTCATAATTCATGTTATAGTGAAGAAGATGTGATATTTGTGTGTTTAACTCTTTTTCCTTCACTAAGGTTTTTTTCTACTGGGATTTTCCTAGTAAGGTTTTAACTAGGCATGCCAAATATATATTGTCAAAAGAAGTATATACTCTTTTTCTCGATCAAGAAAATAATATTACCAGCACTATATACCCTCAAGAAAATCTAGAAGATTTACTAATCAAAGTTTCATTAGCGACGACATCAAGGTACAAGTGCGCAAGTATCTAATGTATTTTATAAATATATAATTTCGTAATGAGGGGGAGAATATATTGAAAATTTGCATTTTTTCCTTTCACCACGGTTTTCCATTGGGTTTTTCTGGTAAGGTTTTTAACGTGACAGATTGAATATGTGTCATAACCCCAAGGATTGATGTACTTTTTTCTCTTCTTCAAGTTTTGTCCCCATAAATTTTCTTGATAAGGTTTTAATAAGGCATATCCTCCAGTGAATATCCAAGTGGAGTGGTATGATATATTTATTTAAGTGAATTATTCAGCATACTCAAGAGAAATGTGGTTTATCTTCGACAAGAATATACTGATGGTATTGTTTGAGGATACTGTTGCTTGTACCACACATAATTAAAATGACTACATCAAAGGAGACAGAACAAAACATATTTCGCCAACGTCTCCTACACACACGAGCTACAGAAGAATATGGATATGGACACTCGACAGAAACAATCACGTAAGAATTTTGCAGATTTTCTTTCGCAATCATTATAAACCACAACATTCAAGAAGTCAATCCATAATATTGTAATACGACAATTCAGGGATCTCTTGCCAATATCAGGGGGAACGTAAATAAGATTGTACTCTTTTCCCTACATCCAAGTTTTTATGCCATTAGGTTTTCTTAGCAAGTTTTAACGAGGTAGTATTTCAAGACGATTAGTTCCCTCTGTATGTACTCTTTTTCCTTCGACCATGTGTTTATCCCACATGGTTTTTCTTGGCAAGGTTTTAACGAAATATATTTTCTAATGGATGGATCTCCAAGGATTGGTGTTATAAATGATTATACTTATGTCCAAAGGTTTAAAACTTTATATTTTCTATTTATTATAGCAAGTGAAAAGTCACTCGTTCCTCTATAAATATAAGATCATTTCGGTGTAAATAGTATTAGTGATTGAAAAATAAGAAAATATTCTCTTTATATTGTATTTTTTTTTAATTTATAACCGTCTCAATATTGTAAAAATGATAAAAAAAATTGATTAACAAAAGAAGTTATATAATTTTTAAAAAAAAAATAGGACATCTTGGATATAGAGAGAATAAAAAAGGTATACAAGTATATTTTTGTTTAAAATTATGTTTTCTTTTCTATTTTAACTCTCTTATCTTTGTTATATCTAACTCATGCAAAGAATTTAGAGCCAATTGTTGATTGATGCCTATTAAAAAACTTATTTAGAAAAAGGTGCCTAGGAAAAAATATTTATTGAAAACAGCCCCATCCCAAAATTACCCTTATAATTAACAATTAAAAAATAAGAAAAAAACTAATAATCACACGCGCGCGTCCGTGAAATTTTTTTAAAATCGTCATAACTAATTCAAAAAAAATCAAAAAAATCAAAAAAAAATATATTTGGATAAATCAAATTCATATTTACGTCTATGATTTTTTTCGGAATTTTCTGAATTTTTTGATTTTTTTGATTTTTTAAATTTTTTTTTTCGCAGACACGAAATTACATGTTTTAAACATGGAATTTCATGTTATAAACATGGAATTTCATGTTTATTTCACGGTTTAAAACATGGAATTTCATGTTTAAAACATGGAATTCCATGTTTAAAACATGAAAATCCGTGTCTGCGAAAAAAAAAATCAAAAAATTCAAAAAAAATCAAAAAAATTCATAGACGTAAATATTAATTTGCTTTATTCAAAAATACAATTTTTTTAATTTTCTGATTTTTTTTGAATTAGTTATGACGATTTTAAAAAAAAAATTCACGGACGCGCGCGTGTGATGGAATTAGTAGTAGTAGGTGGTGGTGGTGGTGGTGGTGGTGGTGGTGGTGGTTGTGGTGGAGGTGGTGATGGTTGTGGTGGATGTAGTAGTGGTTACATACATGGTGGTTGTGGTGGTGGTTGTGGTGGTTGTGGTGGTGGTGGTGGTGGTGGTGGTGGTGGTGGAGGAGGAAAAAGAAATACCCTATTATTTGTTTAATATCTAAAAATTAATATTGTATTAAAATAAAATAATATATTTAATAATAAGGGTAGTAAAGGTATAGAAAATATAAAGGGGATGTTTTCTATAAATAATTACTTCATTAGGCATTTTTTTATAAATAAGATTATTGAAGGCAAAAAAAACAATTAGAGAATTTTATGAGGATGTTTTCAACAATAACCTCAAGAATTTATCAATCAATCCCTTTTTATTATTATTATTATTATTATTATTATATTCTTAATCCAAATAAAATTATCAGTTGTATTTTTCTTTCCATTTTATTCATTCATATCATTTCCTCATTGATAGTATCAATCCTTATCTCCATGGATAGGCTTCGATTGTTTCACTATTGGTTGAATATTATGCTTACATCATATATGTGGTATGTTACCGAAATTTGTCATCGAGGTTAGTGTTGGTCTTTCGATTGAAATGCGTGTCACTTAAAATTTGCGTTATCTACTATTAGTAGGAGTAAGTGTTTCCCTCTCATAACCAGATGGGATTAGCTCACTGGCCAGGGTCTTCGTCTACCAATCTAGTGGTGTAGGTTCAAACCAAATCAATGACTCCGAATCCAAAGTGGCTTTCCTATGTAACCAAGAAAAAAATGTTTCCCTCTCATCATCAATAATGTTCTTAAGAATTTCCTATCATATATATTTTCTGAGACTTTTTTTTATTAAATTTATATTCTTTCGACACTCTTTTTCTTAATAAACTATTCACTAAATCCTCCAACATTATGATAATGTAAAAGGTATCTGGTTTTCATAAAAACAGAATATTCACGACAAGCAGTGGAGTAAGGGGTGTTTGGCATTTGAACCAAAAAAAAAAAAAAAAGGGGTGTTTGGTTATTTTTATATATGTTTCATTGGTTTGAGGCTCCTTCATTTGGGGCAATATTGAACGGTTTAGCTTTTTTTAGAACCATTTAATTGACATTATATCCTTGGCGGTTTGATTAACTCAAACAACTATTAAAAATATTATTTTTAGACTATTTCACTAATTTTATAAAATATTTGATAAATTTTATAAAATATTTGATAAATTTTAAAAATAGTTTAGATATTTCAGATAAATTATATTTTTATTTAGTTATATAATAAATTAAAAACTTTATTTGAAAAGTTCAAATTATTTAAAATATAAATATCTTATAGAATTAGAGTCCGTTTGGGATTGATTATTTTGGAGCTAAAAGCGCTTTTTGATTAAAATTTAAATATTTGTAAAAAATATTAAAAAAATATCTTGACATCTAAAATCACTTTAAATGATTATTTTAATAATCACTAATCTAGTGCTTTTACTAAAAGTGATTTTTAGAGCCTAAAATATTAATATGGATCTAAAATCACTTTAAGTGATTATTTTGAAAATCAATCTCAAACGGGCACTTAGTATAATCGACTAAAAATAATAATTTTGAATATATTAGATTTAAAGAAATTTTTAGTAAAACGTTTAACCTGAAAGAAAATTTACGTGTTAGATCTAAAATGTTTAAATGCACGATTATTTGAACCTCATACGTCATTTCTCATCTCTTTACGCTCTGTCTATTTACAAGTTAGATCTAAGAAGATTAGTACACGATTGTTTGAACCTCATACATCACTTTTCGCCAACTCCTTTTACGCTATTACGTGTGGCGATTGTAAATTTGTAATCAACCTTGTTTTTTTTGAATACATGAAAGAGCCACTTTGGACTCGGAGTAAATGACTCCAATGAGATTCGATCCCAGGACCTCTTGGTCTCTGCGGAGTGACCTAACCACTAGGCCAACTATCTATCTCTAATCAACCTTGTTTTACTACTTACTATTTGCAATTCGACCTCCCCACCATGGACTTGTCTTGCCTCACTACTTACAGTCACGCTTTGGAGATATTGTTAGCTTCTTTACCCTTGATCATCAATTAACAAAGAGATTAACATAAACCTGTTTTCTGCGTATCCAATGCATATAACCCGCTTTCCTCACATGTAATGCATAGGTACAAGAAACAACATATAAACATACCCACAAATTGAAATAATGTGAACAAGGATTTTATTCATCTTCAATGAGAAAATTTATCAATATTAATTAGCAATAAAAAGCACCCAATAATTATATTCCTAATACTCTTTTTCATCAAATTGCATAAATAAACAAATTAACAAGAAACCCAATTCTTATGAGTACTAATTAGAGCCGACAACATCCCGGCGGATGACACCACTAGTGGCGCTGAGAGCCGCCCTTTACCATCCCTTATATCGGCCAAAGCCATTAACCCATCAGCCAAATCCTGCAAAATCGAAACCCTTTTCATCATTTTCTTCTCCATCAATTTCCTCAACTTCTCCAACTCATCTGCACAGCCAATCCCTCTCAATTTACTAACCTCAATACTCGAAACCAAACACTTTTCATCCTCGTTAATTTTACCCAAGTCCTTAACTTTCAAGCTTATACTCCCAATATACCCAATCATTTCACTCCACGCGCTTAATCTCTGCAAATTGATTAAATGTTTTTTATCAATCAATCCCGCTTTTCCAAACCATACCAACTGTTCAACGAAATAGTACAATCCTTCCCCACCGTATGCGATGAGGGATATGATGAGATCTTGGTGGGTAGTGAATTTGGAGAAACGAAGGGTATTTATGTCTTGTACGAATTTACCGAGTCGAAAGGCTTTACGGCTTATGCCTACAGAAGTTTCAAATGATTTAAGACGAAGTGTTAAGGGATCGGATTCATGGAGGAGTGATGAAGCGAGGATAATTTTGGTGGCGTATCTTGAGATTTTTAGGAGTTTATCGACGCCATCTCGTTTTGCTAAGAAAGCTTCTATATGGGTTAACACATCTCTTTGAGATTGAGATGGAGATGGAGATGGGGATGGTGACGGGGATGGTTTGATGAGTGGTTTATCCATGGAAACTTTTTTGCAGAGCGATGGTTCAACACGAGACGCAGAGGAGATGGAGTGTCGTTTTAGTGGCGGGTTAAATGTCGTATGAAAGCGGATTATTAATTTTGGTTCAACTTTTCCTTTTATTACATACTATTTTTTCCTGATTTTCTTTTTTTCGTGTATTGATTGGACCATCTAAAATATTACAAACATAATTTTTAAGTAATTATTTAGATAATATCAGCATTACTCACCTTATTTCACTGTACATACAATTAATGCTTTGAAGGATGGGTTATTATAAGGCATATTAAATTGGTCCTTTAATGAGGGATATGAAGTGGGTAAGAGTGATGGATATTACTTTCTTCCTGTTCATTAATATTTCTCATATTTTTTTTTTATAAAAATTAAAAGAAAGTTAAAAAAATTATAAACTTCATTGGTATTTTAAGGAAAAAATTTCATTTTTAGTTTATTATCTATAACTTAAAAATATTTTTAGCCTAAAAGTTTAATAAGTCATATTTTTAGGCCAAACATATTCAAAATACCATTTTTAGGCCATTTTACTGATTTTGTAAGATATTTTATAGATTTTAAGGACGATTTAGACATTTTCGATAGTATTCCTAATTTGTGATGCGCCCAAATAAACATATAATTTATTTGAAATGCCTAAATTGTCCTTAGAATCAATGAAATATCTCACGAAATTAGTGAAATGGCAAAAAAAATGGACGTTTTGAATACGTTTGACCTAAAAATGTGACTTTTGAAACATTTAACCTAAAAATGTTTTTAAGCCATAGGTAATGGCCTAAAAATAGTATTTGCTCTATTTTAAATGGACAAGACACTTACTTTTATAAATTGTGACAAATATTGATAGACGGGGGAAGTATATCTAATGTAAAATAAAGGAAAATAAAAGGTAATTAGGTAACCACACTAAGACATTTTAGTTAGCAGACCTTTGTAAAGACTAAATCTAGGTAAATTTTTTAATTATGCTTTTGAGTCACCTATTTTCTCTTCTTACTAAAGGATACATATAAAATTTAACACTACATGTTAGAATTTTTTAAAATCTCTCTACTTATTATATTCTTTTTTGTTTTTCTTTTCATATATATAATAATGTAGTTATTTATTTTTTGAATCCTAACATATTTTTATCTCTCTTTTATCTCTTCTTCCTCTCTCCTCTTTTCTTCAAATGTTCCACCTTGAACTCCCTCTCCTTACAAAATGGAAGCCTCTCCTCTTCACCGTCGTTCGAAGCATGGGGCATCTTTCAAGATCTTCACCGTTCATTTTGTTGGTCGAATTCGTGAGGTGCGAAGCCATGGTCAGACTTTGTGAAGGTGGCAGCCATGGCCGGAGTTCGTGAAGGTTCGAAGATCTGTTTGAGCTTCTTCGCCAGCGTCACCGAGCACACCTTGTCGCCAACCCTCCAACACGAAGCCATGGAAGCAATTTTTGTGATGACCTCCTCCTTGTCGCCAGACCTACAACGTGAAGCCATGTAAACAGTTCGCGTGAAGCTTTTCGTTTGTGAGTCGCTGGATCTGCAAATATGGTTCGATACTTCTCCAGTCGCCGCAGTTGCACAAGAAACTTGTCGTCGATGCACGAGAAATACGCCATGGATGAAGCTTCAAGCTCCAACCTTTTTTTTCTTTTTCCATCATTCAAATGTAATACTCATTTTTTTCTTTTTTTCTTGTTTTCTTTTTTCCTTGTTCGCGTATCCTACTTACTTAGTTTTACGTTTAGTTTATCTCGTTGGAGCTGTTCTGCCTTTTTATTTTTTTACTTTCTTTCTTGCATTGTATTGTTTTTTGTTTGGAAATCTATTAGGTATTGTAATTAGATATGTTAATTGATTTGGTTTAATTTATTTGTTATGCAAAAATAATTCATTCGGTTATTTTATTATCTTGTGTATTTTAGCTTAATACTCATTCACTGAGTTCTTAGAGTTTTCTTTGAGTACTCAGCGAAAAATCCCAAAATTTTGTGTTTTATTTTACGATACTCAGAGAATTTTCCCGATACTCAGTGTTCTTCCGGATACTTAATGTTTTTATTCTGATACTCAGTGATTTTTCTCTGAGAACTCCTTAAAATCTCTTAGTACACCACCGGGGGGGGGGGGGGGGGGGGGGGTCGGTGGTGATGGCCGGAGTTGAACAGTGCCTACACTCAACACGTTACTTTTTGTCTTTTACTGTTTTTTGTTTTATGAGGGTATAATAGATAATTACAAAAAATCAGTGGCTCCTTTGGAGAACCAAGATTCCACATATTCTCTATAGGAAATAAAATCAGTTTCCAAGACTTATAGGTCTATCACCCTTTAAGTAATGCATATTAAAAAAAACTTAACTGATTTAACATGTATCAAGATGATAATTTCATATAAGAAGGTTTAGATATATACAAGGAACCTATATATATGCATTGTGGTTGTAACCCGCACATAGAGAAAGTTATTTTCTCCGATAACCTTAAAGTGTTACAAGGTATCAGGTCACCGTCAACAACAAGACGGCTGATACAACCGTTTGTGAAGACAATAGCCGAGGTGGCAGGACGGGTGGGACCAGTCTCGTTCCACCACCTTCCTAGACGTCACAACGGCCACGCAAACCAAATTGCTAAGGAGGATATGGAAAAGGCTGATCCAGGAAGTTAGAATCCTGAGTTCTGTCAATTGTAATCGATCAGGAATTGGCTAGGATCGGTTACTAGGACGGGCTTGTAATATATGTTTGTGTCAAAAAAAATGAACCAGTAAGTAATTAACATGTGTCTAATCAGATATAAACAAAAGAAAATAGATGCAAAAATAAAGAAAAAAACAACTTACAAATAGATATAGGAATGATTAACGAGTATGTTTGAGATTTAGGTTGGGCCTGATTTTCTTTAAAAAAAATTACGCTCTACCTACCGTTGTAGTGATAATCTCCCAGTATTCAACTAACCTTGGGTTTAAAGATGATAGTACTTTAAATTTCGAACAATAACTAACAAAATATGAGTATTTCTCTATTTTAAATGCGATGTGATTTTATAAGATATGCAAAATTAGTACTAATTATTTTAAAAATAGTTTAAACTGCCATATTTATAGACAAATAATTGTTGATTGATATTGTTTAAAATCAGAGTTGTATCGTTCAAATTATAGTCAGTTGGATTAATATGGGTCGATAACTATCCTGTTTAATTCCAAGCTCAAGCTCAAATATATGTCTATGTCCAAATCTGAGTTGTGTCCGACCAAGTCTTCTATTCCTTGTCCAGATATATTATCTGGGAAGTAATAAAATATATCACCTAATATATCATCTATGAAGTAAAGTATTTGAATAAAAATACCAAATCATGAATAATATAATTTTTTGTGGTATATATCATTACTCATATCATTACACTCTTATATAAGTTACAATAGCGCCCAAAAAAAAAAATATAAGTTACAATAGACTAGGGGTGTGCGCGGGTCGGTTTTGTATGAAAAATGCTCAACCCACATCCCGCCCGTTCTTGTGCAGATTTTGAAAAATAAGACCCGCACCCTCCCAATACATTACTTAAACCATTGAGTTTCGGGTTAGGCGGGTTGCGGGTGCATTGCGAGTGATTTAGTTCGATAAAGAAGACGAATTTATATCCATACTCATTTGACGAGTCAAATTTATATTACAAATGAAAATTATAACGAAAAATATTGTTTAGGATACGCATACGCATTTCAAATCATCTATGATTAAAAAATATAAAATGAGATTTTAGGAAACAAATATATGAACTGAACAAAAAGTACAAATAATATCATAATTGAAATGAAAAACATATTCATTAGATAAAATATTATTGAAATATTGAGGGATTTCAAAATATTTTTTTGAAAAAGGGGGAGGAATAAAAAAAATGTAGAGTGAAAAACACATGACCCCTACTATTTTATTTGAATAAAATGAGCAATACGAATTTTTCTAATTTTTATACTACAAGGTAATCGAGTATATGCGGGGTTGCGGGTTTCAAGTTTAAAATCCACAACCCACAAAAATGTGTATATTTTTTCAAAAATTTAAACCGCAACCCACCCAATTAAAAACTAACCCATATAATTTCGGGTTAGTGTGATCGGGTTGGTCGGGTTATGCGGGTTTTTCTAACCCGATGCACACCCTTACAATAGACAAACTCTTTTCATTATATACTAATTTTATAAACTTAATTTGTCAATATTATTTATTTATTTATACCAAGTAAACATAGTTTTATGATATGCAACGTTCACCATGATATATAATCTGACCAATAACAAAATACTGAACCTAAAAACTTATTAAAACAAAGGTAGCCATTATTTAATTTGTGATATAACCCAGACCAATTCAAATTTCTTTTATCTCAGATTTCCACAATTCGACAACTTCGTTGATAGCATGAAAAGATGATCCACCATAATCCATCGCCTTCTGAGCACTCTCCTTCAACAATCGAGCTCTTTCTCTCATTACTTTACCCTCCTCACCTTCCATAACTAATCTCACAACCCTTTCAATCTCCTCCTTTCCAATAACTTTCTCACCATCAACCACCATCAGCTTCACAGCCACACCAATTTCCTCCACCAATACGGTTGCATTCATCTTCTGCTCAGCGTAAAGAGGCCACGCAATAATTGGTACACCGTACACCAAGCTTTCTAATATCGAATTCCACCCACAGTGTGATAAAAATCCCCCAGTTGATCGATGCCGAAGAATCTCCCCTTGTGGTGCCCATGAAGGAACTATAATTCCCAACCCAAATCCTTTTGTTCTTTCTACAAACCCTTTATGTAAGTAAGCTAAGGGATCATTTTCATGGCTTCCAACGTTAAAATACGTACCAGAAGTATTCTTATTGGTTGGGACTCTTGCCACCATTATAAACCTCTGCTGACTTGCTTCTAATCCCATCACTAACGCGTCTAATTGCTCACTTGATAATGTTCCACCACTACCAAAAGCTATAAATAAAACAGAATCAGAAGGTTGGTTATCAAGCCATGCAAGAATTTTATGTTCATCTTCTTTAATAGTCACATCACGTTTGATCAATGGGCCAATGGGATACACGGGTGGAGTTTGTATATTTAAAAAAAATGGGTTATCTTTTATCGCTTGAAGATGGATGACATCAAGATCTTTCCAGGAATTAAGGAGTATTCCATTTGCTAAACGTAGATTCCTTGCATGAAACAAATACCATTTATATTCATCGTTTTTTCTATTTTGTACTTGATCAAGAAGATCCTTAGGGCGTATGGGATTGCATCCGGGGACTTGAATTGGCCCTGGAAGATCAATAAACTCACAATCGACTTCTTGATCAAGTGTTGGAAGATAAAGGTTGAAAATTAACAAAGTCATGGAGGCAGTAAAAAAAGAGTAAACAGGGATTGACAATTCTTGGCAAACTTCAAAAGCTTGTGTACAAAAGAGATCAATGATGAGAGCTTTAGGCTTGTTTAATTGATCAAGAAGAATTGAACGAAGTGACTTGAGAGATTCTTGAACAATGAGACATAAACGGGTCACAAGTAACATGTCGTCTGTGATGATTTTTGACATGTTAACAGGTGGGATGTTGAGGATGTGAAGGTCAGGTAAGAGGGTGGTGGTGGATTGGAAGAGTTGGTTTTGTGCGGCGGAAGCTTCTGTGGAGATGACAAGGAAAGTAACTTGAAAGTCATGATGGGTTACTAAGTGTTTGGCTAGCTCAAAGAGGGGAATGAAATGGCCCATTCCAGGGCTTGGGAGGAAAGCAAGATGGGATTTATTCACCATGATAGTGTGTGTGTTTGGATTTTGAATTTTGAATCTTATGCAATCGATCGATATGATATTTATCTGGCTATCAATTGTTGGAAATAACAAGGCCATCTTATGGGGTTAAATAAGATTTATTTTGCTATCACTTATAATCGAATAAACTATGGAGAATAAAAATGGGCCTATATGATTTATCTTGCTAGCAATTATTGGAGAATAAACTATTTTTTTATAATTATTCTAGATAGACATTGCATTTAGCTATGGAGAATAATACTGGGAGAACAGTTTAAATCGTCTCTTACACTCTTACTCGTCCCAATATAGTTGACTTTAAGGTTGATGTTTAATTCGTGAGTTGTGGTTACTTGGAAATGGAATAATGCCAGTAGGCTGCGTGGTTTGTGAAGATGAAGAATATAATTTTTTTATTTAACTTTTTACTATGGAGATCTCTTGAATAATGAGATTAATTAGGAGTATTTACTAAGTCCCTAAAGACTATATACCATTTTAAAAGTCTTCCATCTATTAATCTTACATTCTTACTTCATGGCAAACTCGTGTCTGATATATTAGGGTAGAGCATATCCCGGGTTAGCACCGGGTTTAAGCTTTTTCTAATCCTAAACTGTAATATCCCGAGTTGTGGTTTGAAAAATTTAACTCAGATTTTTTTTCACTCAACCCATTCGGATTCAAATCATTGGGTTAATTCGGGTTACACACCGGGTTGACTCGTTTACTTGCATCAAAAAATGTGTGAAGATTTAAAGTTATGGTTAGAGAACCACATGTCTTTGTTTATTTACTTGTTATATAATATGTTGCTTGAAATATAGATATGGATAGAAAGTTATTAAGTTTAAGACATGTAAAAAGAGATTTACCAAAATTGGAGTTGCTCTCTTGTTAAGGAAAGAAAAACCAGTGTTGTAAGGTTACTATATTAGTGCAGATGGATACTAATTGTTATTTAGTGGAATGACCTGACCTCATAATTTTTTTTACTCTTGTTCTTCTGATAAGCCTTTAAAGCAATATTATAACGGTAGTGTTGGCCTCAAAGTGGGTTTGATTTTTTCTGAATGCTCGGTAAATTCCTTATTTTTGTTTATATATGAAAGATAATTTAATTCTAAAATACCGGGTTGGTCGGGTCCAACCCGACATATTTAAAAAAAAAATACTAATCCGATCCGTAACAGTCGGTTTTGACATTTTTATTTATCAATCCGACATAAGTCTAGATTTCTTATCCGGGTTAACTTAGCTCGGACCAGGTTGACTCGGGTTTGTTTTGTTATACCTGGTTAGTTCGGTCAATGCTCTACCCTAATCATTCCTATAAAAGCAATTTTCTTTCTTTTTTTCTTCACCTCCATGTTATCTTTCTCAATCATCGTTCCTTCGGAAGCCATCTTCTTCTTTTTTCTCCACCTTCATATTATCTTCCCCGTTCATCATTGCTACAAAATTATAATCAAAGACCTCATTTTCTGTGACCGTGGATTTATCAAATCCTGCCGCAACCAAATTTAGTCAGTTATTTCCTTCCACCATGCTTCTTCCATTCTAGGTAAATTACGAGAAAAAAACTTGGAAAAACCAATTTATTTTAGAATCCTTTCCACTATTAAGAAAATGGTGTCCTTAAAAACCAAGAGTTGGGTATTTTTTTTCCTTTTTTTCTTTTTCCTCTTTTTGCTCTTCCTTTTTTTTCTTTTCCTTTTTTTTTCTTATCTTCCTCAAGCTCTACCGCTAGACCCACTATTTTTTGTATCACGTTGATTATACGCGGATCAGGTGTTAGTATTTTTTTCCTATTACTCCACTGCTTGGGGAGCTCCATCATTTACCTTCTAGGGTGTTTTTTCATGCATACCTTTTGGGATGTTTTATCCTTTACTTTCTTCTTTTTAGCCTTTGTACACAATATATATATATATATATATATATATATATATATATATATATATATATATATATATATACACACACAACGAACCAACTAATTAATATTATAAACAAACTGAAAATTACCGTGTTTGATGCTTGTTAGTTTGATTCCATGAATATTTGGACCCAGTTGATCAACATCACCAATAACAAATATATCAAGTTCCCCTTAGTATCCTTAACCGCGAATGATTTTTAATGTTAGTTGTTAACGTATTAAGGTCATAATCTTTAGGAATTTAAACAGTGTTAATATCCTACAATACGTTAACATGTGAAGAATTCCTTAAATATGGGTAAAATTAGTCAAAAGTAAAAGAAACACCAATATAAATTCAATTAAGAATAATGCACGAATATATAGTGACTTATAAACTTATGCCCAAAAAAAAAAATTCACACCCTTTTAGAAAATAGATTATTTCCGAGTACCCAAAAAACTTAATTGCATTATCATTCTCCATCTATAAATGCCCATTTACTATCTCATTATCTATTTAACATGAGTATATTGATTCATATTTTAGTGTCCCTTTATGTATTGCTAAACTAAATATTCTTAGAACTTTAACATGTTGATATTATGGGTATGGATTCTTTGTTAAGTGATACATTATGAGACTTATTGTATGTTTTTTTTTTCGGATTATTGTTTGCTTGTTCCTATGGAATTTTTTTTGGGGACTTGAGACCTTAAATTAGTGCTTATTTGTTGGGACGACAAAACCTTAAACTGGGGATTTTGAATTTTAATATTTGATTTTGGATCATTTTTTTTGTTGTGTTACATTATATTGACCATTGAGTTATGTAACTGTATGAATGTTATGTTAACTTTTATGGAGAGATGATGCCATTTCTATAAATTTGGTTGATATTTAAGATTTTTACAATGTTTCTAAATCATTTGTTTGATGTATTCACAAAATATAAGGCTGAGACCACCGGATTCCTAATTTTAGCAAAATTATAACTTTTTGTTAAAATTGGGAGTGACATATAAAAAAATGGGACTTCAACAACCTCTATACAATTATGAGGAGCCCAAAAATTGGGCATTCAATCTTAGACACTTTGTAGCTAGAGGTGGCTAACTTTATCTTTTTATGACATCATTGAATTCATACATTGCCAACATGATACTGTTTTGTCATAAAGCAATTTTTTTACAATTAGATGCAATTTTTTATCATATCGAGAATTATCTAACATAATGACGTCCGAGCATATTAAGAAATATATAATTAGAAATTTTAAGTAGAATGATTTTAGTCATAACCCCAGTAAATATAAATATAAGCTCATGCACGGGTCTTATAAAAAAAGTAATGATATATATACGGTCACAAGGTATGCATGTGAAAGGTGTATATTCTTCGTGGAACTAGTTAAGGTATGTGCAAAATGATTCTGACCATTCACATTACTAAAACAAAAGTAATGATATATAAAAGATAGGATATATTAATAATATCTTATGATTTGATTGAAAATAAATTAAATTTAGGATTAAAAAAATTAAAAAAAATTAAAAAAATGAATTCATTTCTAATCAAATCAATTGCATCATATGATTTTTGGTTATATATCATTACCCAATGGATAAATATTACGGGTGAGCAAATGAAAACTAGAAAATCTAACCGAACCAAAAAACCGGAAAATCCGAACAAAAAAATAACCAAAAAACTGATTGGTTCGGTTTAGAATTTTTCAAAAAACAAAAATTTTAGTACGGCGTGGTCTACTATGGAAAAACCGAACCAAAAAACCGAACCAGATATATTATCTAAAGTGTCTTAAGTTATAAACGAGTGATGCGGAAAATTATGTACTTTTATACATTTGTCAAAATTTTAAAAATAAATCAAAATTTGATAAACTTAAAGATATTGAATATTGTATACAATAAGTAGAAGCATTTAACCATTGTTCAGTTTTTATTTTTAGTAATTAGTGGGTTAGATGTTCTACTTAAAATATGTAGAAGATTTTGATTACTTTCATATTACATTTAAAAAAATGTAGAGTTAGAAAAAGCATAGTGAAGTTGAGTAGTCCATTAGTACTTGATAGTTTTTCAGTGAGTCTCAAATTCAATATCTTTAAACAACAAACTATAGCTAGATGGGATGATGGTCGATTATCTCAATTGAATTTTTGACTACTTAATATATTATATAATGGAATCTTGATCTAATTAAATCTTTAGTAATCCGAATTTAGAAATCAATGCGAACCGCATGCTAAAACCGAAAACCGTCCCGAAACCGAGTAAACCGGATCGAAAAACGAGTCACCGAATCGAAAATTAACCATTTGGATCAGTTAAAATTATTAAAAAACGAGTTATCCGGTTTGTTCGGGTTTTAACCAAATACCGAGATGAACCGAACCATACTCACCCCTAATAAATAATGTAAGCAGATCGAGAGGGCCAGGGGACCATTAGCGAGTTCAGCCCTATTAATAATGTTGCACTCAAGAATAGACTTCACCAATTGCATAACACAAAATCCAAACACACACTGTCATGGTGAACAAACTCCATCTTGCTTTCCTCCCAAGCCCAAGAACATTTCATTTCCCTCTTCGAGCTAGCTAAACACCTAGTAACCCATCATGTCTTTCAAATTACTTTCCTTGTCATCTACACCAAAGCCTCCACCGCACAAAACCAACTCTTTCAATCCACCACCACCCTCCTACCTAACCTTCACATCCTCAACATCCCACCTGTTAACATGTCAAAAATCATCACATATGACATGTTACTTGTGACCCGTTCATGTCTCATTGTTCAAGAATGTCTCATATCGCTTCGTTATATTCTTCTTGATCAATTAAACAAGCCTAAAACTCTCATCATTAATCTCTTTTGAAGTTTGCCAAGAATTTTCAATCTCGGTGTACTCTTTTTTTACTGCCTCCATGACTTTGTTTATTTTTAACCTTTATCTTCAAACACTTGATCAAGAAGTCGATTGTGTGTTTATTAATATTCCAAGGGAAATTCAAGTCCCCGGATGCAATCCCATACACCCTGAGGATACTCTTGATCAAGTACGAAATCAAATTAACGATGAATATAGATGGTATTTGTTTCATACAAGTATTCTACATTTAGCAACTAGAATACTTATTAATTCATGGAAAGAACTTGATCCCATCAATTTTCAAGATGTAAAAGAAAACCCATATTTTCAAAATATACGAACTCCACCTGTGTATCCCATTGGCCAATAGATCAAACACAATGTGATTATTACAAAATATGAACATAAATTTCTTGCGTGGCTTAATAATCAACCTTCTGATTCAGTTTTATGTATATCGCTCGATAGTGGTGTAACGTTATTGTTATATATATGTGTAAAGTCAATATGGTGAGGTGGATGCTGATGTGGAGTAATTTAGCTTTGATTGGAGTCAAAACTTATCCAAAGTGTTATGTTATTCTCGGTTGGGTTAATAAGACGCGTGGCTTATTCTTGACGCTTGATCACTCACCACTTTGGACGGTCCAGATTAAAACTCCCACCTCTCTCATATAAATACTCTCCTTCTACGCTTTTGGTCAAAACTCTTCTCTCTCGCTTTGACTTCGTCTCTTCAATCTCTCATCTTCTTTAGCAAGAAAACTAGGGTTTTGTACATTGATATTCTGTGATATAAAGAATATCAATTAGAATAGATAAAATCAAGCATTTTGCTTGATTATTGAGTAGTATTTCTCAATAATTTGTTAGGCTTTCTGATTGAAGCTCTTGAAGGTTTCTATTCTTGTAATATTGTTGTAAGACTCGATGTGAAGTTGTAACCTTGTTCAATAGTGCGCGAAGTATCTTCTGAGGAGGGCTTCAACGTGGATGTAGGCCAATTTGTGCTGAACCACGATAAATCCTTGTGTTCTTTACTTTTCTGCATTTCTTTATTTCTTGAATCAATTTCTGGTTCTAAAATTGATTTGAACAAAAGCTATTTGATGTTTTTTAATAAGTGATTTTATACAACAGTTGTATCAAAGCTTTGCTCATTTTTCTTGTGTAAAAACGTTTTCTAAATAGGATTTGTGAAATTCAGATATGTGGTTGTTTTGTTTAAATCTTGAAAATCTCTTTCTATACAATAAAAGTTTGTTATATTTTATTGTAACTTACAGATCTAAAAGTTCTCTGGGTTTTCTAAATCGCTGCTCTAGAGTAAAGTTTCTAGGGGTTGCTTTTAAATCTCTAACCTGAATATTTGGTGCCTTATGTGTGTTTTATATTTCCTTTTGTATATGTTAATATAAATTGCGACTACGAGGCTAGAAGTATCTGTGTTCGATGGTAAGGGTGATTTTGAAGTTTGGGAAAAGAAAATACGAGTCCTATTATCACACAATAAAGTGTTAGCTGCTCTTGAATCAAATATGGATCATTGGTCAGATGAAGCTCGAAAACGAGTTAATGAAATCAAAGAAGAGGCATATAATCTTCTCTTCTTGAATCTTTCTGATAATGTGATTCAGAAAGTGGACGGTGCTCTTGAACTTTGGAGTAACCTCGAATCTCTTTATTCTTTTCAATATGCTCCTAACTTGGCTTTAATAAAAGGATTTTTTCTCTCTTATAAAATGGGTTCTTCTAAAACTATTATTGAGAATGTTGATGAATTCTTGAAACTTAATCTTGTTCTGACATGTTCTGATATGGCCTTAGATGAGACCAGTAAAAGCATGATCCTATTAAATTCCATACCTGATTCATATCAAGTTGTTAAGGATGCTTTTCAATATTCTTCTGTGATGCCTACATTTGATCAAATTGAAGATTCTTTGAAAACTAGGGAGTTAGAATTGAAATTTTTTGAAACGTGTAGGTAACACTCTATTTTTTAAGCATAAACATGATTCTCCTGAGCATGCTAAACCTAATAAGTTTAAGAAAAAGAACAAAGGTAATAAGAACAAGTCTGGAACTAGGAAGTGTTACCATTGTAGGAAGCCAGGACACATTTAAAAGAACTGTTATGCGTTTAAAAAAATGCGAATAATCTTGAGACAAATCTTGCTTGTATGCCCCTAAAACATGAAGATACTTGTGAGGTTTTGAATGTATCTGATAAAATTTGTAAGTCTAGTTGGATTTTAGACTCTGGGTGCATATTTCACATGAGTCCTAATAAAGAAAAGTTTTGTGACTTAAAGTATGATAATTCTGAAACTGTTTATATGGGGAATAATGACACTTGTCAAGTGGCTGGGATTGGTAAAGTCAATTTGAGGCTTAGTAATGGTAATTTGGTAACCCTTACTGATGTGAGATGGATACCTAACCTTAAAAGAAATCTTATATCCCTACGTGTGTTAGATGACCTTGGGTGTGTGTATGAGGTTTCTAATTGTGTGATTAATATGCATAAGAATGATAAACTTGTCCTATGTGGAAAGGAAATTTCTGGTTTATATGTTCTTGATGGTGTGTGCATTGTTTCTGATTCAAATAATGTGGAGACTAATACTGAGAATGCATAAACTGTAAAATGTCACTTGAGGCTTGGACACATGAGTCAATTAGGACTTAATGTGTTAAGAAATGATGGAATGTTTGGTAAGGATTCTATCTCTACTCTTTCTTTTGTCGAGTCATGTGTGTTATCTAAGCAGCATAGAATGAAATTCTCTGTGGGTATTCATATGTCTTAAAATATTCTTGAATATATTCATGCTGATTTGTGGGTCTAAGATAAATATGAAACTCATGGGGGTAGCAGGTATTTTCTGTCCTTAGTTGATGATTATTCTAGAAGGGTTTGGACTTTTCTTTTGAAAAGTAAAAGTGACACTTTTAGAACTATAAAAGATTGGATTATTTTACATGAGAAACAAACTGGGAAAAGTGTGAAACCCATTAGAACTGATAATGGCTTAGAATTTTGTAATGAAGAGTTTGATAACTTTTGTAAGTCCCGTGGAATTTTAAGGCACAGAACTGTTAGAAAAACCCAACAACGGAATGGGGTAGCTGAGAGAATGAACATGACCTTACTTGAGAAAATAAGATGTTTGTTGTTTACATCTAGTATGTCTAAATCTTTTTGGGGTGAGACACTGTACACTGCTACATATCTTGTGAATAAAAGTCCTAATAGACTGTAGGTGGTTATATAAACTTAAAGAAGGTGTAACTGAATCTGACCCTCCTAGGTATAAGGCAATATTACTGGCTAAAGGGTATACACAAAGGGAAGGGATAGATTTTCATAAAATATTTGCTCATGTAGTGAAATTCAAAACCATTAGAATTATGTTAGCTTATGTGGCTTGTAATGATTTAGAATTAGAACAACTTGATGTAAAAACAACTTTTTTGCATGGTGAACTAGATGAGAATATTTACATGAAACATCCTGAGGGATTTGTAGATCCCAAACACCCTGATTATGTATGCTTACTTAAAAAATCTTTGTATGGCCTTAAGAAATCTCCTCGGCAATGGTATACAAGATTTGATACTTTTGTCTTAAGTTTAGGTTTTAAGAGAAGTGAGTATGATAGTTGTTTGTACTTCAATGTGTTAGCTAATAAATTGATATTTTTACTGTTATATGTTGATGATATGCTACTGATCAGTGATTCTTAGCAGAGTATTAATAAACTTAAAGCTAATTTGAATTCTGAGTTTGATATGAAGGACTTAGGTAAAGCAAAAAGGATTTTGGGAATGATTACAGAGAGAAATAGAAAAGAATGCAGCTTAAAACTGTATCAAAAACCTTATCTTACAAAATTGGTTGAGAAATATGGAAATCTAAATTATAAAAGGGTTAATATGCCTTTATCTTGAGCAAGAATCAATGTCCCAAAAACAGTTCTAAGCAGGTCAAAATGAGCTATATTCCTTACTCCAATGTGATTGGTCAATTATGTATGCTATGATCAGTACAAGGCCTGATCTATCATATGTTATCTCTCTACTCAGCAGATATATGTCAAATCCTGATCCTGGACATTGGACAACTTTAAAATGGGTTGTTTCTTATATAAGTAGTACTTTGAATGTTGGCTTGTGCTATAGTAACTGGAATGCTCTTTTTGAGTTAACTAATTATGTTGATGCTGACTTTGCTGGAGATAGGGATAGTAGAAAATCTACCACTTCCTACTGCTTTACACTTGGCAGAAACTGTATTACTTGGAAGTCACAATTACAACCTTTAGTTGCTTTATCCACTACTGAATCTGAATATGTTGCCATATGTGATTGTTTTAAAGAAGCAATTTGGATACAGGGGTTAACTAATAAATTACAGTTGGCTAAGGCAACTGCTACTATATTTAGTGATAGTCAGAGTGCAATACATTTGAGTAAAAATCTGGTATATCATGAGAGAACATAACATGTAGATGTTAAGTTCCACTTCATCAGGACTTGGTTGTGTTCTGAGGAAATCAAACTGATCAAAATTGCTACAGAGGATAACCCAGCTGATATGGGAACTAAAGTTGTAACAGTTAGCAAATTTAAGCATTGCTTAAGTTTGTTAAATCTGGGTGAATTCTATTTTGAATTATAATTAAGTTATTTACTAAATTTTTGTTTTAGTATGTGTTGCAGGTTTTTTGAAGCAACTAGAAGATGCTTTGTATACTGAACAACGGAGGACAACTCGTGATGAAGAGAAGTTATAGAGAGCTTTGACTATTGACTTTAAGGTGGAATTGTTATATATATGTGTAAAGTCAATATGGTGAGGTGGAGGCGGATGTGAAGTAATTCAGCTTTGACTGGAGTCAAAACTTATCCAAGTGTTATGTTATTCTCGGTTGGGTTAATAAGACGCGTGGCTTATTATTGACGCTTGATCACTCACCACTTTGGACGGTCCAGATTAAAACTCTCACCTTTCTCATATAAATACTCACCTTCTACGCTTTTGTTTAGAACTCTTCTCTCTCGCTTTGACTTCGTCTCTTCGCTCTCTCATATTCTTTAGCAAGAAAGCTAGGGTTTTTTACATTGATATTCTGTGATATAAAGAATATCAATTAGAATAGATAAAATCAAGCATCTGGCTTGATTATTGAGTAGGACTTCTCAATAGTTTGTTAGGGTTTCTGATTGAAGCTCTTGAAGGTTTCTATTCTTGTAATATTGCTGTAAGACTCTATCTGAAGTTGTAACCTTGTTCAATAGTGCGCGAAGTATCTTCAGAGGAGGGATTCAACATGGATGTAGGCCAATTTGTGCTGAACCACTATAAATCCTTGTGTTCTTTACTTTTCTGCATTTCTTTATTTCTTGAATCTATTTCTGGTTCTAAAATTGATTTGAACAAAAGCTATTTGACGTTTTTTAATAAGTGATTTATACAACAGCTATCAAGTGAGATTGATATGGGATTATAAGCAAGTCAACATAGGTTTATAATGGTGATGAGAAACCATCTGATGAGGACACTGCTGGTACGTATTTTAACGTTGGAAGCTATGAAAATGACCCTTTAGCTTACTTGCATGAAGAGTTTGTCGAAAGAACAAAAGGATCACGGTTGGGAATTGTAGTTCCTTCATGGGCACCACAAGCGGAGATTCTTCAGCACCGATCGACAGGGGTGTTTTTGTCACATTGTGGGTGGAATTTGATATTGAAAAGTCTAGTGTGTGGTGTTACGATCATTATGTGGTCTTTTTATGCAGAATATAGCACGAATACAAATGTATTGGTGGTGGAAATTGGTGTGGCTGTGAAGCCGATGGTGGTTGATGGTGAGAAAATTATTGGAAGGGAGGAGACTAAAAAGGGTGTGATATTGGTTATGGAAGGTGAGTAGGGAAAATTTGTGCTAGATAGAGATGGATTGTTGAAGGAGAATTCTCAGAAGGCGATGGAATGTGGTGGATCATCTTCTTATGCTATCATAGAAGTTTTCAAATTATGGAAATATGAGAAAGAATAATCTTGAATGGGTAGTTTCTTTAAAAAGTCATTCTAATTTGGTCAAGATTAAGTGTCCGTTTGGAAGTGCTTTTTGGGGAAAACACGTAAAAGTGTTTCTAGTATTTTAAGCGTTTTTTTTTATCCTGAAAAGCACTTTTATGAGAAGCACCAACTTGGTGCTTTTTGAAAAAAGCGCTTAAAATAATTTTAGATTTCAAAATTATTTTTAATAATTTTTTAAATTTTTTATTTTAAAAACGCTTTTTTACTCTAAAATAAGCACTTCGAAACGAGTCATAAGTGGTTAACGTTACATTTTAATGGAAAGTATTCGATGTTCTCTAAATTTCATAAAGCTTAAAATGGAACATTGAAGTATTTGTTATAATTTGTTAATAATAATTGGGATAATTTTCTACGATGGGACTAATGATAAATGCTCAAGTTAACTATTAGGTGTAAGATAAATACTTACACAAACAGAGTACTACTCCAAAATAGTGTAACGAAATTTATGTCTTGTTACATTACATAGAGACAACTTACCTTCATAACCATGATCAAAGGCTTTGCCTTCCCAACCCTCTCTAGGTTGTCCAATAACTTTACCTTCTTTCAATGAAAACAAAATTTGGTACAATACTGCTATGAAAATGGAAGTTGTAATTTTACTAGCTAGTAATTAATACAATAATCTCTACTAAAGATAGGAGTTTCGTAATTCACACATATTGACTTGATGTTATTCAAGATCTCAAGAACACATTAAAGTCTGGTGGAGAACTCAACCTCTTATGCAAATAAAAATGAGAAGGCTAGTCTATTAGTTAGAATTTTTAGATGTAACCTACTCTCAAATAACTACTTATTACTCCCTCCGTTCTACATAATTTGTCCACTTACTAAAAATGATGTTCCAAATATAATGTTCATTTAGGAGTTCAATACACTTTTTTCTTACTTTTTTCACTATTACCCTTATTAAAATATTAAAATTCATATTTCCAATGTAAATTTAAATTTTCAAAAACTTTACTAAGGGGATTTTTGTAAAGGTGAATGTATTTATAATATTTTTTAATATATGTGAAAAGTTAAGTGGACAAATTTTGTGAAACAGAGGTAATAGTTTTTATCCCTAAATTGATTAGAACCCTGAGAGAAATTAGAAATAGGATAGGGATAGACGGACTCTCAGTACCGTTAATTTATGTATAAAATCTGCTTCTGACAAAAAAAAATCATGTAGGGCTTTACCTAAAGAAAGGTAGGAAATAAATTTTTGTACTTATAGTACTATTCTATTTATTGGAATAACATTTTGTACCTTTTTTTTAAAATGAAATTCTATTTTAATTGTCTTACCTAAACTATTATACAAACATCAAAACAACTTACCAAACTTCAAAAAGAGACTTGACCAATTTTTGTACGGTGATGTAAGATATGTAATTGGTAAAACAAATGAAACTGACCTACCAAATACAAAGAAGAAATTATTACATTGCTTTTAATAATGCCAACATCTAATCGTAATGTTTTTTCTTGCATACAATATCCGCATCATTTAGTCTAAAATCACCTACCTAAGTACCTAAAATTATCTTAGCAATACTATTTCATTAAAGCACTTACCCAACACTTATTTATCATTTTATACGGTACAAGAGATTTCAAGATTTCAATTGAAAATTGATTATTTTTATCTTTTTCTACAAAGATAACTTTTGATCGAGACCCTGAAATCTTTACGAGAATATGAATACCAAAAAGTATTTATCTAAAATGTGTTTGAGAGTTTTCTCTTGATTGTTTGAATAACTTTCACTATCTATTTTTGAAAAAATATATAAAATGAAATAAGAATGAGAACATACGCGGGAACAGATTTCCCAAAGGTACTACGTCACTCATATTAGTATAACTTTATGAATGTAACCCCACAAAAAAGATTATGCTTGAGAAAAAAATGGAAAACTTATAAGTAATTGTAAGGTAAAAATAGATAGAATATCGGATAAAAGTGAAAAACTATTTATATAGTGTAATGGGCGTTTGATACAAAGGTTGGACGTTCCTTGGACACATATAAGTCTATTAGTATTGGATAGCAGTTGTGATGATCGTTAATATAATGTGCATCTATTTAATCAAGGGTCAGGAGATTCTGATTTAGGTCAATGCGATAGTGCTAAAACACCTAGATCCCTAAGGTTGCAGTCCAAATTGGTTGATGTTGTGAAATCTGGAAATGCATTTGTACATGTGTTACACGTATTTATATAACATGTTTGTAAAGTATATATGCTCAAAGTATTTAATATGCTCTAAGTATGTTTACCCGTCTAATATGCGGATTCATGCCTATTAGACGTCACTTGAAAAAAACAACTTACAAAGAACAAAAACAAAGACGGTCAATTATGATTGTATCGTTTCTAAAGTAGCTAACACTAAGGATGACAATGGTTATAGTTTTTATGGAACTAAAATGTAACCGAACCAAACATGTAATCATAGTTAAAATCGTTAGATTGTGATTTTTGAAATCGTAACTGATGGTTAAAACCGTCAAATTTTGCTTTAGAAATAATGTACAAACGAATCATCAACAATTGTTTATAATCTTACATACATATTAATATCATAATAACTTTGTTGAAACTATATTCAAATTTCAAAATACTAAAGTCAACTAATTAAGCTAAATTCAATTGAAGACTAACCTCAATGTTTAATAACTTTAAGAAATTTTCTTGAAAGTGTAACCTTGTTATAATGTTTCATCTGATTATATATCTAAGTATTATTAAAAGGTTTTGAAACCCAATCCATACACCTTGAAAGGTCAATACGATTTTTTTACTAGATATCAATAAGTAACAAATAGTAAATATCTAATTTTTTTGTACAAATATGAACATTCGACAAACCCCTTAATCATAATTCAAACATAAAATTACAAATGAGACTCGTGAAATAAGAATAGAAATGATATTTGTAAAAGAAATATTAACCCAAATATCCTATAGGGATGTCAAACTTTGTAATACTGATTTAATAATTATTCTCTTACCAGATTCTGAAAGGTATAAATTCTTCCAATTGTTTATTCCTTTTAGTGTTCTAGCCATTAGTAGATTTAAGTCCCTAAGTTTTTGGATTTTTCATATTTAACCTCTCAGCCATTATATATTGTATATGAGTTGGGGTATCAAAACTATATTTAACCTCACACTTACTGAGGTTAAGGGTTAACCCTATAGAGTTAACCTATACTTATAATATCATTGAAACTATTTATCTATTCATAAGTTACATTTAAAGAGAACACACTCTCATCAACAAATTGAAGGTGGGTTAAGTTGAGACAGTTCTTAGCTATCCTAATATCCTCCAACAGACCCATTTCAATTTTACTTTGTATATGAGTTGATAGGGTTTGAGTTACTTTATCTCGAACCCCTCTCAATTTCATTAAGTATATATAATTGGCCATTATTAAGTACTTAATACGATAATAGATTCATACAATTCATTATTTTCTTACGCCGGTATTAAAACCCATTATTATCAGGTTTAGAGGTTTAGGTGTTCCGTGAAGGTTGGTCATTGTTTGGGTTTAAATTACAATATTTAAAGGTAAGTAGGGCTATAAACGAGCTGAGCCGAATAGTAGATGTACATGCTTGTTTATTTATTTTTAAATTTAAACGAGCCGAGCTTTGAAGTTAGTGTTCGAGCTCGGCTCGTGAGAATATAACAAAGCTCGAGCTCAAGCTCGAAAGCTCATTTAAAAGTGTTTCGAGCTCGAGCTCGAGCTCAAAAGCTTGTTTAAATCTATTTCGAGCTCGAGCTCGAAAGCTTGTTTAAATATATTTCGATTTCGAAAAACTCTTCTTTTATCTTGGGCTTTATGGATTAATTATAAGATAGATTAATTATAAGATAGACTGTTGCAAATTTAGGTAGAGGGGAAGAGTAACATGTAAGAGTTGGGATAAGATAAGTTTTTTTAATATAGTAATTGGGAGTTTTTTTTAACTTTAGCTTTTTTTTAACAAATAATTAGCTAATTGGCACACACATAAAAAAAATTACGAAATTGGCACATGGGCGGTATCCGTGATACCGCCCTTGATTAAAAATAGGATTAAGCTAGAAGGGCGGTCGACGATTGACCGCCCTTATGGTAATTAAATTTTTAATTAAGGGCGGCTCTTTGACCGCCGCCCTTGCTCGCAGATTAGGTTAAAAATACCCCCTTCTTCCATTTCTTTCCATTTCAATACCCATTTTCTCTCATACACTCACCCCTCTTCAAATTACTCCCAAAATCTTCATTTTTTCCATCAAATCCTTGGTCCAATCATCTTGAAGGTAATTATTCTATTCATTTGTGTTTATATATACCATTTATATGCAAGAAAAATTAGGGTTTTTTAGGGGTATATAGTAGTTTTGTGTGTTTATTAGGTGTATGAGTTTGTTTCTAACAATTAGTAGGTTAAATTAGTTTGTATATAGTAGTTGTGTGTGTTAATTTGATTATCTATTGATTACTTTGTTTGTATTGGACTTTAGGTAGATATGAGTTTTATGTGGATATGTTTTTATGGAGGAGATGTTGTTCTTAGCGGTAATGGTTCGGTTGAGTATTCCGGGGGTAATTGCAAACCATTTATGACCGGAGGAGATATAGGGTTGATTGGTTTAAAACAAGCCGTATGTTCGACTTGTAATTGGAATGCAAAAGAAGTTATTTTCGATTTGAAATGGCGATGTCCGGTTTCGTCAAACCCTCCACGGTATCATGTTATAGATGTTGGGGAGGACACGATTAGTCCGATGATTTGTGGTGCGAGAAACGGTCAATACAATGCTATTGAGATTTACGCCGTGGTTAAAGAAATTCGTGAATCGCAATCTTCTAATTCGCGTGTAAAGGGTAAAAAAAAGAATTATGAGCGGGGTAACACATCCACACCTCTTGAGCCGATTGTCGAGACAATTCGTAAAGACTATAATGAAGACGATGACAATAGCGAAACCGAATCGGAGGCATCCGATGAAGAGGGTTTTCACATTTCTAGTGATGAGGGCGAAGTTAGTGGTAAGGACGATGATGAGGATGACGATGACGATGATGAATGTTCTAATCCATCTAACTACAATTTCGGTCCCCTTGATACGAGCGAGCAAGGAGAATGTCATGATTGGCAATTAAGTCGACCATCTTCCATGGTGACTGGAGTTCAACTCATCCATGGTGAGAGATACGCCTCAAGGCGTGCTCTTTTGTTGGACGTGAGTAGGTGGCACCTAAGAAATCACAAGCAATGTAAAACTAAAAGGACGAATAATAAATACATTGCACGCATTTGTGTACATGCTAAAGACGGTTGCCCATTCTATGTACGTGGTGTTTATGTTAGCCGAAGTAACGTGTGGCAAATTACTAGGTTTGAAGAACATACATGTCAACCCGGAATTCTTGTGAAAAATCACCGACAATTGACTTCCGATTTTGTTAGAGATGAAGTATTTGCAATGGTGAAGACTGATATAGCTATGAAAATTGGTTTGATACAAACTCAAATTCATAAGGATTACGGACACTACATTTCGTATGGTAAGGCATGGCGTGGTAAACAAAAGGTTCTTGAAAAATTATTCGGAACACATGAAGAAGCGTTCACGGATTTACCACGACTTTTGGGTGCTATACGAGCCACTAACCCGGGATCAATATACGAGTTTGTTTATAAAAACACTAATGGAAACAAAGCTACGTTTGATATGGTTTTTTGGGCATTTGGACCTAATATCGAAGGTTTTAAGCATTTGATGCCCGTGGTTAGCATTGATGCAACCCATTTATATGGTAAGTACGATGGTAAACTACTAATTGCGGTTGGGTACGATGCAAACAATCAACTATTTCCGTTAGCTTATTCGTTAGCGGATGTTGAGTCGACACGCACATGGACATTCTTTTTGAATTGTCTAAAAAAATATGTTACGAAGAACCGAAAAATTTGTATATTGTCGGATCGGCATAAAGGTATATTGGCAAGTATTCGGGATGTGTTCCCACCTTCCATTGGAGTTCATCGTTTTTGTGTGCGCCACTTAGCAAGCAATTTGAATCACAAGTACAAAAATCGGGTGGCAAAGAAGACTTTCATTGATCTTGCTTACATGTCGGATATGCATGAACATGATAAGTATTACCGACAATTTATCGAGTTAAATGACGGAAAATACAAAGATTGGATTGAAAGAATAGCAAAGGATAGATGGTCTCTTGCACATGACGGAGGGTACCGTTACGGTAATATGACAACTAATTTATCGGAGGTTTTTAATAAGGTCTTGAAAGGAGTTAGGGGGTTGCCGGTAACGGCGATTGTATTGTTAACATTTGAAAAAAGTAACGGTTACTTTGTTCTCCATAGAAAAGACGGGAAGGAGGCTTTGGCAAAAGGAAAAGTATTCCCACCGAAGGTCGAAATTGAACTTTATAAGAGTCAAGTTTATGGGACAGGTTATAAACCTGAACTTTACGATGCAGAAGACGATATATGGGTGTGTCATGCGTTGGATGGTAGGAGATCGGATAGTGATAGAACGAGTTTCATCGTAAATGTCAACCAACAACTATGTGCGTGTGGACTTTGGCAAATGTTGCACCGTCCATGTGGTCATTTCATTGCTGTTACTCAAACGTACGATAAAGATAAAGCATACTACCCCTATGTGTCTGAATACTTAACGTTATCGAAATACATGGAATCATATGCCGGTAAGTTCCGTCCTCTTATGGATGTTCTCGATTATCCACCTTACGAAGGCGTTGTAGTTGTGGCATGCAAGAAAAGAATAATTACTAGAAGTGGTCGAAGGAGGTCTTCCCGAATTCACAACGAAATGGATGCTAGAGAAGATCGGGGTACAAATAAATGTGGAAAATGCAAACAATACGGGCACAACAAAAAGACGTGTGGGAGGCCGAAAAAAACTAAAAAATAGTTTCGATGTGCAATTATTAAAGGACTAATTGTGCAATTATTAAAGGACCAATTTTGCAATTAACTAATATTCAATTCCAAAACTATATACATAATTACAAAACTATTAATTTAAACAAGTAGTGCAACTATAGGGATTAGTATTGAAATTAACAAACTAAACAAGGATCAATTGTGCAATAATCTAAATCTTTGTTTTCAATCAATTATATTCCATATAAATATAAAACGAAATTAACCACATTATACTACAATAATAGCATGCAATACATAAACAAAATCAATACCAAAAACAAAATTCAAAGAAAAAAAAAAGGGAATTCAAAACCCTAACCTTTGGAAGATGAGTGGAGGATGATGCTTGAGTGGTGAGTGGTTGGATGGAGATGCTTTGCCTCGGAATTTGGTAGTTATGGGCGGCTACACGGCGGAGCAAGGAAGGGGGCGGTGGGTTTTGGGCGGTTATTGAAGGAAAAAGGAAAGAGTAATGAAATTTCTGCAGAAAGGGGGATTAAAAAGTCTGGATCCAAGGGCGGTAGCTAGCCTACCGCCCTTAAAACTCGGTAAAAATTACACTAGGGGCTGGGTTTGGACCACCGCCCCTCCTTAATCATTTTTTTAACTAAGGGCGGCTCTTTGACCGCCGCCCTTCCCCATTAATTAATTAAGGGCGGTATCACGGATACCGCCCATGTGCCAAATTCGCAATTATTTCTTTTCCTATGCCAAATCGCTAATTATTTCCAAAAATAATGCTACAGTTAAAAAAAACTCAGTAATTGGTTTTAATTTTTTGAATTGTCAAATATCAATATGTAATAGATATTTATAATTTAATTATATTCTTCACGAGCTTTTCAGAAAAACTCGCGAACAGGCTCGGCTCGGCTCGTTTAATAATCGAACTTGTTTTTAGGCTCGAGCTCGACTCATTTAGTTTAACGAACGATCTCGAATCAAGCTTTTTTCGAGCCAAGCTCAAGCTGCTCACGAATAGCTTGGTTCATTTACAGCCCTAGAGGTAAGTTTTCAAGAGTATTTTAAATTGTGAAAGTCAGGTAGATGGTGTGTTGCTTTTGTATTTTGTTTATTTCTTTTAGATAATAGGTTAGGTTATCTTTTTTTTTTTTTTTTGTCATTAGGAAAAGAGGTTAGGTTATCTATTTGTCTCTTTTTTATGGTTCCTTTTTCTTCCTAGTCAATGGTGCAAGTTTCTGATTTGCAATTTTATGACGATTCTATCATCGGCCTTCTTTTAGCTTTGTTGGCATAATTTGGTGTGTAGGTCTGATTTTTTCATTTAGCATATGTTAGTACATTTATGTATCATATATTGTTTTGATAGTATTATCCATTACTTGGTGGTTGCTTCGCCGTTTATTTGGTTGTGGTACTATTTACTAACGACCAAAAAATAATAATATTAATATGAGTTATTAATTAAAATAATTTATTGTAAACTTATTTGTTAAAAAAGATCGCTAAACAATTTAAATTTCTTTATGAAAAATAGTCTTTGACGAAAATATTTTTATAATAATATTTTTAATTATTTTATTATTTATTATTTAATTTAATAATTTTATTACAACCTCCCACCACCACCACCACCACCCTTTAACCCCCTCCACATCACCAACCCCACCACCACTACAATTACCACCACCACCGCCTTACTACCATCACAACCACAACAACCACAACCACCATCACAACCACAACCACAACAACCACAACCACCTATACTAATTTCATTGCTCACGTGCATCCGAATTTTCTTTTTAAATCGCCATAACTAATTCTAAAAAATCAGAAAATTAGAAATATTGAATTTTTAGACCAGGTAAATGAATATTTACTTTTTTTGAATATTTTGAATTTTTTTTCTCAGTCATGAAATTCATTGTTTCGAACAATGAATTCTTTTTTCCGGACAATGAATTCTATTTTCATAACAAGTAATTCATTATTCTAAACACGAAATTTATCTTATAATATCGAAACTATTTCGCATACATGAAAATTATTGTTCTGAATAAGAAATTTATTTTTCAGAACAAGGATATCATTGTTAAAATAAAAAAATCACTGCTTTGAATTTCCTGTTTGCGAAAAAAATCATAGACGTAAATATTAATTTGCCTCGTCCAAAAACATAATTTTTTTATTCTATTTAAAAAAAAAAAAGTAAATCTCTGACACGCACGTGTGATTGACGTAGTAGTAGGTGGTGGTGGTGGATGTAGAAGTTGTCGAAATTTTTTACATGGTGATGGTGGTTGTCATGTTGGTGGATGTGTCTCATTATTTGTTTAATATTAAATAATAAATATTATATTAAAAATAAATAATATATATAATAATAATATAGATATAGAAAAATAGAGGGAATTGGTATTTACAAATATTTATTTTATTAGATATTTTTCCATAAAATATATTATTAATTTTTTTTTAACAGTTAGATATTTATTAAGTATTTTTTTTTTAGTAAAAACCTCTATTAATATATTAGTTAAAAGTTAAAACCCACTTACTTAAAAAACACAAAAAAAAACTTTTCCCCCTCTGCTGCAGAATAAGAGGGGCTCGAAAAAATCAAGCATATGCTTTACCACTTTATCTTGGCCCGGATACCTATCTACTATCTAGTATGTGCCCATGTAAATATTTGACAAACCATTGGGCTGGCCATCGTTATCAGACTACTATTATCCTCAATTGTTTAGGCCCAATCCACAAGTTGCAAAATTGTGGGCCCACTAGATAGCCGTTGCTTGCGCACTAGTTTTGGTTTCTTTTATAGCCAGTGGGGGTGGTAGGCTTCTTGGATTCTTTTTCTCAACGGGAAAGAAACGATTAGTCACCAAACTCCACAAAGTAACCAACTTAAATTGACCTCTAGCCTACACCTTTAACCGCCACTAACCAGTTTGCTTCTTCCTATATTTCATGTGATATACCAGATTTACCCTTCCTCCACTCATTTATCATCCATTCTGGATAAAATAATAACCTTGATTATATAATAATTGTTGAAAAAATCAAAAATTATACTCCCTCCGTTCCACCAAATTTGTCCACTTACTAATAATAATGTTCCAAATATATTGTCCACTTAGGATTTCAAGACACTTTTTTTCTTATTTTTTCCACTATTACCCTTATTAAAATATTAGAATTTAAATTTCCAATACATATTTACAATATTAAGATACTTTATTAGGGGTATTTTTGTAATGCTGAATGCATTTATTATGTTTCTTAATATATGTGAAAAGCTAAATGGACAAATTATGTGGAACGGAGGGAGTATAATAATTGTTGAAAAAATAAAAGATTATATACTATTTATTTTCGGTCCCTTACCACTAAACTAAATAATAATTTTAAATAACAATAAAAAATTGAATACTTAAAGATCAGGGAAGAATAATGATTCCACCAAATACGGTAAGTGATAATAACAATATCATAGTTATTTGATCAATTTTCGAAAACATCACCGTCTTTCTTCTTTAACAATTGACGATATATTTAAGATAACATGACTACAGTTAAAGTTCATGACCATTCTTATCAGTATTACTTTTCATTATCGAGTAAATAATTGTTTTTCTATACGTGATTTTATAACTATATCATTTTTATTGAGATGGTTTATGGAAACATTACATTTCACTAATTTTAATTTAAAACTTGATTATTCTTTAAATCAATATACAATATGAAATTGTCAAAAAGAAGCATGTAGAGCATTAACATACAATGGATTAAATTGACTAAAAAATATATATCAATATTGAATACTATTATTTGAAATGTGAGAGTAATTGATGATTACTTTAAAGGTTCAAGTACTTATGCAACAATAAAAAAATTTAAATCGAATCTTCATTTGTAGGTTAATTACTGATCTCGTTAAACAAATATTTTTTTCTAGTTTTGAAAGTATTATTTTATAGCGGTTGAGTATTATATTCAACTTTTTTTGATTAAATGGTTTCTATAACGTAGTAATATTTAACTAAGAAATGCATGTTAGTTTTTATTTATGAATAGAATGAAATTGTTATTCGACTAAAAAAAACTAAGAAATGCATGCAGACCATTTAAATAAATTTGAATGTATTTACAATCCAAGTACACAGTTTGACTTGTTCTTACATAAGTGCGTGTGAAAATAAACGAGATTGGGGTGTTATTGTGTCTGTTAAAAATGGGGTCCGCCCCGGGGGTTAAACCGCTTGGGTTTTGTTCAAATGGACTATACCATTGATAGAAGTTAAATGTTGATGTGTGATTCGACCGAGCAAAAAAAGGAGGTTGATATTGGTGGTTTGTTCACGAATACGGATGGTGATTATCAAGGTGTTTTTCTTAGAGTATCTTGTGCAGCCTAAGTTAAACTCTGATATACTTGTACTACATTATAAAGTGGGGTAGGTTGAGAAACTAGGCTTCACTAATGTATGTATTGAGACAAATTCGATGAGATTACATGTGATTGTGAAGGAAGGTGATATATTTAAAAATTAGTGTGAATGTTTGACTATTCAGCCTATGAATGCATTATTTGAGGTATTTCATATTTATGTAGAATATTATTTGTATATAGACTGAATAATAAGAAAATACGCGAAATCAAAAAACATACCGACATAGTATTCGAATCCTTCAAAAAGTCTATTAAAACTGATCATTAAAATTATAAATGAATGGTTTATCCTTATTATTATTTTAAACAATAAAATTTTATATATAATTTTGTAGTAACATGAATGTGTATTTTTTGATAGGTGAAACCTATGTTTTTGAAAATTTGTCTACTAAAATTATAAGTTTAAAAAGATTGATTATTTAGTATATAAAGATATTTTTCCCCATCCTTTTTTCTAATATATTAAAATTTATATTTTGAAGATATCTATTCATTTTATGAAAAATAATTTAGTAAATAAAACATTTTTTTTTTAATTTAAAGAAAAGTTAAATGGATGATGTTTTAGTAACGGAGTTAGTATTAAATAGAGTGCACTATTTTGAAATTTGAAACATATGGAAAAATCGAGAGTTCTCATTCTTCCCCTTGGGAAACCGGAAACCGGCTGTGACAAATGATACTAACCTCTATCTTTAAAACACATCCAAAGTACCCGCCCGTTTGTTAGTCCTCTTCTACTCCTTTCTCTTACAGTACCTTACACTTCACACTTTCCTATCCTATCCTCTCCTCTCCTCTTTACAGTCATACCATCAAACTATTCTTAAATTGCATTTCAACCCAATATCAACAATGCCTGTTTCCACCCTAAGATCATCGGTAAGACCCGGTCTAACAACACGTGCAATACTCGGGCCAGCGGGTAACCGGGTTCGTATTGTAGAAGAACAGAGAAAACAAACCCAGAAACCAACAGATGAAACCTTGAATAACAAAACAACAAAGACTGTTAAAAAGTTGGTGATTGAGAAGCCAAAAGCAGAAATAGTAGCTGATAGCTCTTCAGATGGAGCTGTAACTGCTGTAGACGGTTTAAATGGAGGTGTGAAAAGCTTGAGGAAAGTGAAAAATAAGGTTCATAAACCGGAGAAAATTGTTCTTGATGGAGTTGATACACAGTGTGAATTGTTGCCACCGATGGGTAGTGGGGTGATTCCGATAAAGCGATGTGATTGGATCACACCAAATTCAGGTTTTTTTAATGGTTGTTTTGATTCATGGGTGCGTTTGAGTTACTTGCACTGTAGTCCCTATGTTATACAAAGATTGCACTATTTACCTATGTGAATGTTTAAATTAATTGTGCTATAAGTCCCTATATATTGTACAAAACAACCATCCATTTTATCATAGATATATTACATACTATTACAATAAATCAAAGCCTATAAAGATTATTTTAAAAACTAGGGGTGCAAGTTGAGATATTGAAAATTTGAGGGAATATATAATTTTCTTTAGAAAAAAAAAACATGTTTTGCATCACGCGTTGTATTGCCACAAAAGTCCTTAATAACACAGGGATATCTTACATCACATGCACTTGCACTAGTAGTGTTTTAATGTTTTTAAGCAAGTGGCAAGAATATATGTTAATCAAAATTAAAATAGCTTTTTAGTCCCTCTAGAGTAGGGATGGCAACGGATCGGATATCCTCGAAAAATTGCATAACCACATCCACATCCATTAAGAAAAACGATAACCAAATCCGCATCCATTAACCATCGGATTTTAGAATTATTTACCAAATCCGCATCCGCGACGGATGCGGTTTATCCGCGGTTAATCCGTATCCGCAATCATTTAAAATGAGTTAAATAAAATAAATTATGAAATATTTTTAAATTAAAAAATTAGCTACAAAATTATTGGAAGACCATAAAATGATATTAGCCAATATATTAATAAAATAGATAATAATCAATTTGCTAGTTTATGTATGGAATAATTATATTTGATCGATATTATGTATGAAATTTGCATATATAGAATATCTTTTTATATAGTATATGTATTTTAATATTTTATTTTTTATATTTTTATTCGGATTTCGGATTATCCGTCGGATTATTGTAAACGACCAAATCCTAACGGATAATCCACCGGTTACCTTTTGTGAGAACCAAACCCTCATGGATGCACCATCGGTTCCACTAACGGATTTTTAATCGGATCGGATATCCATTGGTTACGGTTAATATTTGAACCATTGCCATCCCTACTCTAGAGTAGTCAATTTTATGGAGCCGTTCTTTTGGGACCATGAACTATATATGACATAATGACATTGATATGTTTTTTACAATATCATTATGGTTGTGATCTACTACTATGTTAGATGTAACATTTATTTTACAACACATAATGAGGATTTATTGTCACTATTGCATAAGGTTATGAATTTATAATTATAAGCTGGCATCAAGGACTAAAGTGAAAGGTTAATTGCAATTTTTGGTCCAATCAAATTCATGTTTTTCAGTAAAGGGCATTAATTTTGATGGCTTACATAATGGTTCATAACAGAATTTGCACAAGTGTATAATAATTTGTGGTACATTAATTTTAAACATTTAAGTGTTGTTTTATGATATTTAAAGTATGTTAGCTAGTTCGATTTATGGACTAAATTTTTCCATAGGGGTCTTTAACTATCTTGTAATTTTTCACAAAAATAATTGGATATTTATTTTTTTATCTCCTATGCAGAACCACTTTATATTCAATTCCATGATGAAGAATGGGGAGTTCCTATACATGAAGATAAAAAGTTATTCGAGCTACTTATTTTATCTCAAGCATTAGGAGAACTTTCATGGTCAACGATTCTTTGCAAACGAAACACATTCAGGTTTATATAAGTGTTAATCTTCATAGCTTCTCATATGTACTCGAGTTTAAATATTAATAATTTATTTTATAGGATTATTTTCGAAGACTTTGATCCATCTTCGGTTGCAAATTATGACGAGAAAATGTTATTGTCGTTGATACAGAACGGTAATACATTGTTATCCGAACTGAAGCTTCGTGCTATAGTGGTGAATGCTAAGCAATTTCTTAAGGTTAGAAACCTTTTTTAATAAAATTGATTCATTTCTTGTTATTGAAAATCAAGACTTAAAAAGTCTTAAATATAGTCTTATACAAGATTAATTTAATTAAAACCATTCCCGACCTTAGCTCAGTTGGTAGAGCGGAGGACTGTAGTTGGCAATTAGCTGTCAGATAATCCTTAGGTCACTGGTTCGAATCCGGTAGGTCGGATTTTTTTAATTGACTACGGAAAAATTTGACCAAAAAATATAATTGTTGACAGTGGGATTTGAACCCACGCCCTTTCGGACCAGAACCTTAATCTGGCGCCTTAGACCAACTCGGCCATATCAACATTGTTGCTAAGAAACTAAGAGTTACATAATTTATTACGGTATAATGGGTAATATAGTAATATTGAAACGAATTGTTCTTATTATTGCAGATACAGCAAGAATTTGGTTCCTTCAGTAATTATTGTTGGCGATTTGTAAACAATAAACCAATAAAGAGTGGGTTTCGTTATGCACGTAGAGTACCGGCTAAAACACCAAAATCAGAACTTATAAGCAAAGATTTGATGAGAAGAGGTTTTCGTTGTGTAGGGCCCACTGTTGTGTATTCGTTTATGCAAGTCGCGGGTTTAGTCAATGATCATCTCTCGACGTGTTTTAGGTTCAAAGAATGTGATAAATGTGTTCAAATGGATTCGAAACACAAGCTGCAGCTAGTTAAAACTGACGAATAAAGTGAGTGAAATGATTTGTGGTTAAATATTCAGTATGATTTAGCTTAACTAGAGATAACAATGTTATATAGGTAAGATTGTTATGAACATTTTATTCATAGTATTATGTGTGTATGATGAGCTTTGAAATTTGTTATATGAGTCAATAATCTATATAGTAATTGAAAGGAGTATTAGAGTATTTCTTGGGCTAGTAATTAAATTCTACAAATGTTTCTGTTTTTGCAAGCATTAAGAACAAGAAAAACTCTTTTACTATTCTGTTTTTGCAAGCATTTTGGACAAGAAAAACTCTTCTACTGTTCTACATATGACCCTGTATATTTTTACTCGAAACATATGACCCTCGTTTGTATGAATACAGCAAACAAATGGTCAACCCAATGCTTCTTCAACTATATTACTGTTTCATGGGGTAAAAAATGTATAGGCCTTCAGGTATATAAGTGCGAATTTGTTTTTCTTTTTTAAAATGTGGGTAGAAAATAGTTACAACTCTCTATGGAATTTTATTGAAAATTCTAAATGCATTCCAGACAATTATATTTTGCAATGACATAACCTAATTCGAGTATGATTTCTTTTAAATTTTCCAAAGCGTAAAAAAAGATTTTCACCATATTTTATATGAATTTTTTATGGATTTCAAAATTTTCAAAAATTTCCCTTGTCCCTTTCAAATTTTTATTTTATTAGGTATTTTTTGTTGTTGTTGTTTGTATAAAATACTCATGTCTGTGGTCAATTGATACGATAAATTTTCCTAATAAATACAATGAGATATTTGATGAAATTCATATGGTTAGATAATTTATTCTAGACCAATTTGGTTTTATATAGATTTTTATTTTTGGACAAGGATATAGATTTTGTTTATGTAATAAAATATGTTATCTTGCATAAAATAGAATTTATAGCATAATTAACTCAAAATTATATAAGAAATTCTAGTGCAATTTCTATATTGTATAAGAATTATAATATAATAACTAAATAAAATCAGATTTTTCACCTACTCTCTTAATCTCCAAACAGAAAAGATTGATTCCCCGCTAACTTTGCTGAATATCAAATTTTTAGTAACGCAGTCACTTGTTAAATTGTGGGGCTAACCATATTCATATACTTTTATTATAGTTTTGCTGAATTAAATTTCTGAATTCGTTCCCACAAGTTTGTGTGTAAATTGGACTAAACATAACATGTGACCGTATTTAAGAGAGTAAATAATAAAAAGGAAAGCTTAAGGTGAATACTGGATAGTATGGATAAGCGACAAGAAAGAAGGCTTCTGAATACAACTACTAGGCGTGCGTATGAACATATCTCAGGCCCTACCATGATACTATTAGAAGAACAGCTAGCCTTAGATGGAGCCCATAGAGCAAACAACATAATTATATGATTTAAAAGCATCCAACTGAAAACTGTAAAACTCTTGAAAGATGGATTTTGTCACCATATAAAACTTGTTACAAGACGGAACTCTCTCTCTCTCTCTATGTGATGTGCCAAATGAGAGTCTCACTAGGTAAGAAGTGCGTTTTACATGATCAAGCTTGTCTAGTGCATTGCAAAAAAGATTAACCGTGCTCGCAGGAGTATATGCCGTAGAGGTAGAGATCCAAATCATAAAATATGTTTTGATTAGTTCATATTGATCGAGGATTATCCTTATACACTTAAACTAATACTCCAGAATTGCCGAGTGAAAAAAAAAAAAAAAAAAGATTACGGAATAATAATAATAATTCCATCAAATTAGATTAAAGGCCAGAGTACTAGATAAAGGTTAATATAGTTTTTTTTTGGGGTTAAAAAGAAGGTCTAGCGACCGTGTAAATATAAAAAATACTATGTTATTCCGTTAATATTAATATCAGGGTTATAGATTTTTCTCGCTATTTTTCATTCACAAATATTTCGTACAATCAATCTTTATATTCCATCCAATGGATTAGTGTGTAGAAAATATAATCAATTGGTAAGACCTTCTATAAGTTAATCAGTTGGCACATGCATTCTGTTTCATGTATATGTTCTTGACCTCAAAAGATGTGTTTCTTAGGAGCATGGATCTAATCTAGTCTATCCATAGCACTCCTGGTTTTCTATCCCTTTTCACATGTGCCAATACCGTAGTGACTTCATTGAATCTACCTCTGCACAAACAACATAAGTTCTCGCATCTTTAGCCATATTTAGGCTCTCGTGTAGTGCAATCAACTCCACAAATACCAAAGAGATACAACAAATCCTAATATAAAAACCTCGCATCCAATTTTCCTATGTATCTCGAATCAGTCCTTATATTCCTCTCGACTGTATTCTATGATTAGCGCTCTCATCCGTATTTAGTTTGTATTCTTCATTAGGTTTACAGCACCCAATAAGTTTCACATGATCCTTTTGGCACGATACTCTTCCACGTTAGAAATACGAGTTAGACTTTTGAGACAAAGTAGGGAGAAAAAATGTTAGTATGGTATTTTCTGGTTTAAAAAACCCGCTGTCTTTTTATTTTACGTTTTTAGTTAGCGACGACAATTATCGTCGCTAAATATTTAAAATTTTGTCGCTGGTAACGAGTATATACGACGACATTCATCGTCGCTAGTACTAATGACTTTAGCGACGAATGTTTTGTGTAAAAATAATGAAAAAGAAAAAACAATATTTGCGATGAAACGTAAAATGTGTAACAACGAATACCACTCGTCGCTAATAATGAAGATTTTAAGCGACGAAATTTTTATCATCTACCGACGAACACGTGACGTCGCTAACAATGAAGATTTCTAGCGACGAAATTTTAATCCTCTACCGACAAACGCGTGTCGTCGCTAACAAGAAACATTTCTGCCGACGACTTTTTTCGCCGTTAACCATTTTTCGTTACTATTAATGTAATTTAGGGACGAAACGCGTGTCGTCGCTAAAAAATTCGTCCTTAAAGCTATGTTATAGATCTCCCCGCCTAGGCGTCAACTCAGCCCCCAGCCGCTTACGCCTAGTTAAAACCCTAGGCGTTTTTGCCGAGCGCCTTAGTCGTCGTGGAATAGGCGCCTAACCCGTCTAGGCACCGATTAATGACAAATAATGGCCGCCTAGGCGCCGATTAATGAAAAAACATGCCCGCATAGATTTTTATTTTTTATTTTTCTTATTCTCGAGAATTATTTAGTTGATATTATAACTCAAATTTTAGTATTTGATATTTACTATAGTGTTGTTAGATAAATTTTATGACTTAAATAGTTACAATTGCTATAATGACTATTACTAAATATATAAAATTACACATCGGAATTCAAAACCGTATAATTCCACGTAGGCCCCGTGTAATCCCACCTAGGCGCTAGGCCCTAGTCGACCGCCTAGCGCCTAAAATCGAGATTTACAACATAGCCCTAAAGAACAGATTTGTAGTAGTGGTGTAACCTTCGATTATACGCAATGTCACCACATGTTAAACTTAGTGTTAGTATTACTAATTAAACTATACTAACTATGCCTAATATATAATCAATGTCAACAGTGGTATTGGGCACGAGTAATGGTATCATTGGGTATGATCTATTTCGACAATGAGTATTCAAAATACTAACTGTGAAAAGGAAGGTAACACACTATATCCTCTTACTTTTATGGAATATTTTGAAAGCAAAGATGAAAGCAATTCATGATGATACTAAAATTGATATTGATTACATTATAAAAACTACTCAAAATATTATGGGAGAATTACACGGTACAGATTGGGATCATACGGAAGACATTATATTCATGTGTGATGCCTCTTTTAGTACTAAATTCGAACCCACAAGTATAGGGATCATACGGAAACACCAAAGGAAACAAAAACAACAAAAGAATGCAACAAAGTCTTAGAAGGTGAAGCGACTACGGTTCTTGAAGTGGTGCATCAATGCACAGAATATCCGGGAAGTACGAAGATAGTTTATTCTGATAACCTTGATCTAATACAAGGTATTAGGCAGGTGCCAGCGGCAAGATGGACTATTCAACCAATTATTCGCCAAATTATCCGATTGGCGAACGAAGCTGGACCATTATCCTTTCGACGCATACCAAGAAGGGGGAACAGTCAGACAGACCATCTTGCAAAGCACGCTAAACATGGAGCCAACAAAGAAGGAGAAACAAGTTTCGATATTCAAGGAAGTCTCATAAAGATGGGTGTTGGATGAATGGACGTCAAAGAAGGTTCTTTTTCTTGTAAAAAAATTACTGACGGTGAACAGTAAAAAGCCAAAAAAAAAGAATCACAACAATCACCACTATTATAATGCGGCCGGTGATTATAGAATAGATTGTATTCTACTATTTTTAATTTCAAAAAAATCTTTACAATAGAATTGGGGAAAAGAAAGAAACTAAAAAATATAGTTATTTTATTTTTTAATGTCAATGTTTTTTGAAAAAATGCCACTTAGGGTCTTGAACACACCCCCTCTTCAAGATAGGGACCCCGCATAGAGCCTCTTCTTACTAAAGACCTCAGGAAGTTTTTAACACATGAAACCCAAAACCCCAATTACTTTACTACCCTCTTTTGTTTTTTTTCCCTATATATACTAAATATAACATTTCACTATTCCAAGCTCATTATTCTCTCTCTTCTCGCACATCTCTCTCCTCCCCCAGCTCCCAAACCGCCACCACCACCACCATAACACAACCACCACCACCACCGAAAATGCAGCCATGGCTCTTTCTTATTCTCCAACAAGCATCCATGGAAACTGCTTCTTCTCCCTCTTTTGCTGCCATGGACCTCCGACTGCCTCCATCAGCCACCACCACCTCCGAGATCCGAGATCCAGCAGTGTTGTTCGAGCTCTAGCAGTGTTGTTCGAGCTGAATAGTAGAACACGGATCTAGCCATGGTGAAGCAGCGAAAAGGTTCCAGCCATGGTGAAGCTCGAACCTCGCTGCTCTTCTTCGATCTAGCAGCAACAGGTTTCCGGCCATGGTGAAGCTCGAACCTCGCTGCGCTTCTTCGATCCAGTGGTGGCGCTGTAGCTGGAGCGAAACCCTAGCCTCGTCGGAGCTGCAGGCCTCAATCTATGCAGCAGCGAGCTCTGCGAAGAAGGAAGGAAGCTGCAACACCCTTGGAACGCGTGGCTATGCTGTGGTGGTTCGCCGACGAGCTTCAACAGAACAAGAACGGTCCAGCCTCCATGACTCCTTGATCTCTCGGCGCTGGTCCTTATTTCGTGGATGTGTTGTGGTGGTGGTTCGCCGGAGAAGAGAACGGTGGACCAACTGCGAAGAAGACTGCACTGCGAACGGAGAAGACTGCACTGCGATGCTGGTGGTGGTGGTGTTATGGTGGTGGTGGTGTTTGTGTTATGGTGGTGGTGGTTGTTTAGCTGTTGTGGTTCACGTCGACTAGATTTTTTGGAATGGAGATAATCTAAGCCCATTTTGTGACAACGTGAGGTTTTTGATGAAATTGGTCTTTAGATGGGGAAGGAGAAGGTGTAATGAATGGAGAGAATTAAGAGAATGTTTTTTTGATTTTTCTCCATTGTTGAAAGTTTAAAGCATTCAAACATTCAAAGGATTTTTTTTTTTAAGTTAGGGACGATGATGACGAAGACGGTTGGCGGTGAGGTGGCGCCAAGTGGTATTGACTAACGGTCAACTGACAGAAAAATGGAAAAAAGGCTAATCGTGTTACAAAACGGGTTCATCAGGGGCCAAAAAGGGTAAAACGTAAGATCGTGGGCAGTTCGTGCACTTTGAGAATAGTTAAAGGGCTACACGAGGGTTTTACCCTATATTTATTTATCTTTCCTCAAAATTCCTTGGGTATATCATAATTTTTTATTCATTTTTTCGTAATCTATCAAGTTGATACTTAACGTGAAATAGACAACGTGGATCAATGATTAGACAAAAATAAAATATTGGACTATCACATTATCCTAATTAAGAATAGAATACCATATTTGTTAATTTTGAGAAAGGTACTAGATAAGTATTTTTCCAAATATATACAAGCTAACTACTTAGACATTTGCACATGATAGGCCAATTAAAAAGGAATGTTAGCAAATCATTCTTCGCACCTATGTCCTCTTGGAAAGAGATGGAAGCTAGGAGAATCAAAAGAGATCGATTATTGTATGAAGATTTATAATCAAATCAAGACTTGAATTGCCACAAGACAAACACACACTTAATTACGACGAATCTTTCCCTTCAATAAAATATTCTAGCTTTAACATGGTTTATAAGGAAAGATTCCCACTATCCTATCACGAAGACAATGATTGTTGATCAAATTCAGACAGTAAACACATATAGATTTTTATATATATTATGATTTAAAATCACCCCCCAAACAGGGATTAATTTTCTTCCATGATCTCCCATAACCAAGGTAAAAAAATAAACTAAATTTCTGAAAATAATTCAACTCATTTCATCAACATCATTCTTTTTCCAATCTATGTGTACTACTACTAGCTGACTTTAACCGTTAAACCAAAGTCTAAAAACATGAACAAACAAACACTTTCACAAAGTTGTCGACCAAATCATGACCTTTTTTGATTTTTTTTTTTCACATTCGATTGTTTCCATGACCAAGAGTAAGCTCCAAATCATCGATTCCCTCGTGAATCCTTTCCCCTTCCCAAGCCTTGAATCCAACCTTCTCGAAATCAACTTCCATTCCTTTCCCCTTCCCCTTCTCATCACGAGAACCCATTTGTTGAGCCACTGGTTTCACAAGATTAAAAGTCGGCGAAGTTGGATTCATAAAAGGCGACTGTCCATACATTTGAAAGTTCATCCAACGGCCTGAATCAATTGTCGAGCAATCCGACTCATCGCATTCCGGTATAGTCACCGGAGTAAACCTCCTAACCCTAGTCGGACTAGCTGGAGCTGAAGCTGCAAAGTAAGGGAAATTCAAAGCAGACATGGATTGTTTCGCGAGAGTTTCCAAGGTGAAAGTTTGGTTCATAGCTCTAGTAGGTGATGATAAAGGTGGAGTTACCGGAGCACTGTTTGATATCCGGAGTGGAGGTAGAGATGATGAAGGAATTGAATTGCGAAGAAACGCAAATGGGCTGGGCTCTTGACGAGTTGGGCTTGGGAAAGATGATGATGATGGGCTTGGTTGGTAAGATGGAATTGGGCTTGCGAAATATGATGATGGTGGGCTTGGATTACGAGAAGAGCTCGGTGTAATGTTACCTGAAGTACCTCCCATTTCCATCACCATTGTTGGCCTGCATCCCTAAATCAAATAACAAAGCAAATTAACATTAGAAAAATTATTTAAATTAATTAAAAAATGTCCAACCAACGTTTTAACTTAAAGTGAAACTTTAATTATCATAAATAATAAATTCTTCCATAATATATTCTAGCTACTGCTCATAAACTACTATGAAATTGAACAGGTTAATATAATCCCGAAACAGAAAAAAATCTTCAATATCGAAATTGGAAATAAATTAATTACTATTTCAGGAATAAAATTATAGATCTAAACAGATCAAGTAATCATCTAATAAATGTAGAAGAAGAAGAAAGATCGTACCTTTCGATAAGTGGTACCATCAGGCTCGACAATCCAACCCGCTTCAGCACAGAGAGCTTTCAAGACTTCATTATTATCGCAGTGTTTAGGTAAATTAAAATTCCCTTGAGCTCTTAATCCAGCATAAATTTTAGCAGCAACAGCTCTTCTTCTCCTCTCTCTCCTTCTGTTATTCTCTCTCTCCCTCCATGATGGTTTTCTCCTCCCATTTCCGTTTCCACTTCCACCACCACCACCACCAACTCCGCCTCCGCCTTCACCACCTCCGTTACTAACCATGATCCCACCTACTGCTCCTGATGATGATGCTGTTGATCCTCCTCCTCCTCCTCCTCCTCCACCTGTTGCTTCCCACATCATCTTCTCTCTCTGGTTCTCTCTGGTTTCTGGTATTTTATTCTCTGTGTATGTTTTATATATGTAAAAGTGGGACCAGGTGGGGGGTGATAAGGGGTGATGGTAGCGTATATTGCGTTGCAGGGTCTGCAGTACTCACGAGGAATACGCTTCTCTTTCTCTGCTTTTTCTACAAAGTTTGGAACAAGAATCTTCCTTTTTCTTTCTCTCTCTCACTCACTCTTGCTTCTGTGTGTATGTGTTGGTTTGTGCGTGTATTTATACGTGTATAGTCATCATTATTTTTATGCGTTTGTTTGTATTAGGAGAAAAAGATAAAAGCTTTTCTTCTTTTTCTCCGATGGGTCATAGGTCAAGTGTTTTTCCATGTGCACTTGTAATCATGTTTCTAAATGTTTAAATAGTATAACAAAAATATAGAAATTGTTATCGAATTCTAGAATGTATATTTAAATTCATTTGTTAACTTTATTTACATATTATTCACAATACACTAATATTATAGAAAATACTATTAGAAACTAGTTGGCACGATTAAGAGTGTAGGCTATCTTATACCCGAGAATATTATTCAGATTAAATAAAACAATCATACCTACAGAAATAATGTTATATTTATGTCCTACACATTATAACATTTAAGTATATTATTTCTTTGATAAACAATAATTGTTAAAAGGAATATTTAAAGTTTGTTGTTTTCAGTACTATACTAGATTTTTCTTTTAAAAAAAAAAACTCACAAACTTTTAGTGATAGAAACCGTTCTTATAATGGATATACATTGATTTTTTTTTTTGTTGGAGATTTACATTGATTGATCTATAGTGGTTTTTATATAAGACATATTTTGGTATATTGGATAATTTGACCACCTTTTATGGTTTATTATGTAGATTTAATCATATATTTTTTTTTTCTTATATAAAAGATAGTTCAAATTATAGGACATCAAAAAATCACCTTTTAAGAATAATTTATTTTTTCATCCAAAAAATATATATTTAAAGTTTAATTGTTTTTTTCAAAAAACGTTTGTATATTATTTAATTTACACGATCTTCCTTTTTTACCATTAACTGGTTTTTTGGCTTATAAATAAATAAATGAAATCTGGTGGAACAAGGTCGAAAGCTTAGTTACAAAGAGCTTAAAACTAGAGCGAGGAACTTTAGTTCATGTTGCAAAGCTTGGCTCAAACAGTGGTTGATCTAGAGCTATGGTGGTGGATATGTGGTCATGTGACAAAGGTGGTCGATACCATGGTGAGTCTGGTTGTTGATGACTCGAAGGTCGCGAATTGACGGAGTTTCCATGTCCAATTTCGTTGTGGTGGTTATGGTTGTTGCAAACTTGAGATACATGCTCCAAAACTGATGAAGAAGGAACGCGGTGTGCTTGATGAATAGGTTGTGCATACTGTTTAAAATATATTGTTCTTTACGAATGGGATGTGCGTGATTTTTACAAATGGATTGTGTTTTACGAATGGGTTGTTCACGTTGCTTACAATTGGGACATGATTTCAATATGGCATGCGCATGTGGGAATTGACTCATAGGCTTATCCATTTGATTTTTATCATTATTATTGTAGTGTTTTAGGGCAAATCATTTGTATTGTGGACTTATTTGGTAAATGACCCTTAAAATATACCTAAGCTTACATAAAATATTATATGTCTAAATTAGCATAGAGTTATAATTTTTTTATACGATTATTGCATTAAATATTGAAATCATATATCTATAGGGTTAGCCCAACTGGTCATGGTCTTACTATTTCTTCAATCCTTAAAGGGTATAAAGTAAAAGGTATAGGGTTCGACTCTCCTTCCGCAACATGGGTAACGTAGTTTTGATTTACCTGGGGGTATTGGTCGTGGTGCGCCAAGCTGGCTTGGATCATCCACACATCAAAAGAAAAGAAAAATTTGTGTAAGGCAAACATAAAAGACACTCTATATGTTTATTTACTAAGTAAATATGGTAGTTTGTTAATCAAGAATGTGTTTCCCAAACTTTCTTAGTGAAATTGAGTTTCAACAAAAAATCAACGATTGTATAATGATAAGTTTTGCTTTAAGAAGATGTGTATGAAAATATCATAGAAGAGAGTATACGAACTAAAATATATTTTGTTGATAAGTAAAGATGAATGAATGAATTGGAAAGGCTACGAGAAGGAGGATTTATTGAGTCTCATACATGGTATTGGGAAATAGTTGGTACAAAATTAAATTAAATATCATGTGTATATTTACAGGTGGATGTAATAGTAAATCATGACCTTAAGTTTTATTTAATAAGTTATATATGGATTTGTTTAATGGTTTATACAAAGGCTTAAGAGTTTAAATTCTTTTTATTAATAATGCCAAAATTTGTAATTGGGTTCTTATAGCCTAGGACATGAGATAGTTTATCGATTGGTGAAATAAAATGCACATTCTCCTAGCAAAAAAGAAAATCGCTTTAATATGCATCACATGTCAAAAAACTAAATTCTTTTTTTTCTCATCATAACCCATATTTCACGGATTTTAATTTTGCCCTCACTCTCTATATATTGCCCTCTTAGTCACAGGTTTTAGTTATATATCTATACAATATGAGAGTACAACAATATATAAAGCGACTCAAATTGCTTTAAAATAAATTATCTTTTCCACTGAAAGGTCGAATTTTGCCACATATACAATTTAAGATATAAAAAATCTCATTTGAGTTTACCATGTTTTAATGGGATTAAAATAACTCGTCAATGTCTGACACTGACTCATCTCATATTTTGTGGAGGATCCTTTATTTTTTATCTCTATTGACAATAGAGAATTGGAGATTTTTCAGAGAATTTTGGAAATTTACTGTTATTGTTTGGGGCAGAATTTAATTGAAAAAAATAGATAGTCTATTTCTCAAAAGCAAATCCATTAAATATTATCCACATCATGGTTAATTTCCTTCAAGTTTGTAAGGCAAATAATCTTGGAAATACTTAGGTATGACTATGAATCTTCAAAGATCTAAGATTCAAGTATTACAGTAGATTATAGATGAATTCCTTAATATGACTCTTGGTTTGAAACAAATTTTGTTATCAGAAGGAGGTAAAGAAGTGTTTATCAGAATAGTGTTACAAGCTATACTTAATTATGTTATATATGTTCCTTTCTCAAAGAAATTGTGTTAGTAATTGTCTATCTCGATTAAATTTTTTATGAGGATCACAAGAAAGGAATCGTATTCACTAAGTTGCATTAGAAAAGATTTTGGTCTCTAAAATGGTGGGAGATTTAGGTTTTCGTGACATGTGCGGGATTAATTTGGCTTTGTTAGCTTATGTTGATTGGAAATTACAAAATAAGTCAGCCCTGAAAAAGTCATTAACGGAATGCATCATTCCAATTAAACCTTTTGGGAAGCAAAAACTAAGCAAGGTAGATTCATGGTCTATGTAAATTATTTTAAAAAGAATAACTCTATTAGTGAGGATTGTACTTATATTATTGTTATCGCAGACAACATTGATTTGGTTACCAAAATCTCTCATGATTGAAAAAATGCATGCTTGTAAAATCAAGAAAAGTTAGGCATCTCCCTTATGATGAGAATTAAGAGTGGGATATCGAACTTATTTATAGATGGTTACCAGTCCCTATTGTTTATTTTGTTTATCGTATCGCGGTCTTTACGTCATACCAACAAGATTTGTTGATCTGGCCTTTTACTACGTCTGGTAATCATTCTATTAAGTTGGGCTATCAACTCATCTATAATCCTGATGCTACTAATTAATCTCAAGCATCATGTTAAGCCTTACAAGTAGATAGAGCAACCTGGAAATGATTTGGTCGTTTAATATCCCCATGAAGATCCGTGTTTTTGGTAAGAAATTTCATTGTAATGCGATTCCTACTAAATATAATCATCTCTCTCTCTCTCTCTCTCTCTCTCTCTCTCTCTCTCTCTCTCTCTCTCTCTCTCTCTCTCTCTCTCTCTCTCTCTCTCTCTCTCTCTCTCTCTCTCTCTCTCTCCACCATGAACAATGATATAGCGGCGGATATTGATTGATAGTCCCTCTTATGTTTTTTTCTATTACTTTTTAGTTTTCTCTACGCCAGTTGTTTTGTATCTAAAGGTATCGTTAATTGTTGAGAACATAGATATACTTATGGTTGTAATCTTTTGGATAAACCGTTGCAGTGGAGACGTTATTGTTGTAGTTAATTTGGAATGGGGGTCCATACGTGTTTTGGAATTCATTTTTTTTCGGAGATAGAACCAACTGATATGTGAGCTGCGGAGGTGCAAGAGATGAGGTTGTGGGTGCTGGTTCCGAACCTCGACCGCAGGCATGAAGTTTTGACAACCCGTATTGGATTTTGATGATTATAACTCTTGGAGTGATTGTTATTCAATACACTCTCCAAATATTGGTTCCTTTGAGATCCAAACTCATTCTTATGTGTATGATGCAGGAATCGTGATTTCAACTCTGCGCTGATCACAAATGTTTCGTCGACGCTATTGGTACAACAGTCACAATTAAATTAAGATGAAAAGGAATAATTTGTTTAATTCTTCTTCTTAGTTTGTGTCATGGTCTTTTGTATATTTTTTTTAGATTCTTTGTAATTAGTGTGAGAAGTTATTATCAATAAAATATATTCTTTCAAGTGAAAAAAACTAATAAATTCATTTTTTTAATTATTCCTTATGTATTTGAATACGAACAATATCTTGTATATGATAAATAAAAAATGATGAGTAATTTCAAGCAGATATGTGGAAACAAATTTAAAACTTTACAATAAAAAAGAGGTAACTTAGAGTTCAAATAAATAAGGGAAAATGACCCGAAAACTCAAAATAATATTATTTTCAGCCCAATAACTTCAATGACAAAATTTCTGCCCAATAAAATCATCAATTGAATTATTTTATACATTATTTGACTACACTATCCCTACTTATGTTATACATTATTCGTCGCGTTGACGGGATTCGTCGAGTGATGGGAATCGTCCGTGACGGGAATCGTCCGTAACGGGAATAGTTCTTATGGTGTAAGGGTAAATATGTAATCTTATAATAGTAAGTTAATGGATGATTCTTTGGGGCAAGTATAATATTATTTTGATTTTTTTGGGCATTGACCCTTAAAATAATTTGTACAATTTAAGGTTGTAAATTTTAGGTTTTCTTTTATGGTTTATTTCTAGTTCGGTGATTGTCAACCATCTAATATTTAATTTAGAGGAATCCCAAGGTAAGGAAAAAAATTTAAACTCAATATGATTAATATAATTATTCTGAATATTTTTTATCTTAAAGAATAAAGAATAGGTAAATTTTCATTGTTTTCCGGGTTAGGGGAACGTCCCCCGCCCCCGAGATCCGCACCATGGAAATATGAAGAATTATCAAACTATATCATTTGTCCGGAAAACTTTTTTTTTATTTTAAAAGTGGGACCTATATCAAAACGCTCTGACTAAGTCAAAACGCTCCACAAAGTTAGGAATTGAAAACTTCTTTTCAAACGGTAACAAATGTCTGCACCGCCACCGCCTATGGTCGGCGGCCACAATCCGCCGGAGGTTCCGCCTGCCATTTCAGAAGATGCTGTGATGGAGTCCAACGATCAAAGCTTGGACAATCCTTCTCATGATAATGCAGTAGCTAGAAACACAAATGAACAATTTAAGGATGATTTTCCTGATTTGAACGAAGCTATTAAGGATCAACGTGGAGGCAAACGCCCTCGCTCTAATGCAACAGTGACTGCAATGGCGCCATCAATAGGCGCTGCAGCAGCAGCTCCAAAGGGAACCATCACATGCGCAAATCCAGTGGCAGGAGGAGGCTTCACAGGTAATAATCCTAAACCTTTTATCAGGCCTAATTTGAGTGGTTGGAAAGGAACCGTTACTGGAAATAATGTAGTAATACCAATTATGGAAGATATAAATGAAACTAAGGCAGGTAATGGTATGGGGGAGGACGAATTTCTTGAATTAGAGGGTTTAATAGAAGATGATGAAGAGATTGCTAATGATTCTATCCCAACTGTTCTCCGTACAAGAGAGGAAATACAAGAGGGAATCCGTCTTTGGCGCAACACCGCGGTAATTCGATTACTTGGGAGGGAAGTAGGGTTCGCGTATTTATCAACCAAACTAAAGAAAATTTGGAACCCAACTGGACCTTTGGAATCGGTAGATGTAGGACATGGCTACTATATGGTTAAATTTGGCGAAAGATAAGATTTCAATTTCGTGATTTCGGGAGGACCATGGATGGTTTTGGACTGGTGTGGCCTAAGGTGTGATAAAATAATGATATAAATAAGTGCAAATACACACCCTAAACTAACACTGAACTGCAAGTATTACAGGATGTATGCAAGTTTTAATGATAAGAAGATTCGTTCCTCAGGGACTGACGAAAGTTAGAGAGAACTTATGCAAATTATCAAGTGCAGATATTAAAGATAGAAAAGATAATACGCAAAGAAAGAAAAGGAAAATAGATTTTTATTTGGTTTTTATATAATAAATAAACTAAAGACAGAAAATAAATAAAAGAAAAGAAGATTGTATGAAAGAGATAACTTAGGTTTTACTAGTATGCACTAATCCTTCTAATTCTATCTATTAGATCTAATTTATAAGGGAGAATATTAGCTCTTGGTATACTTAGTCAGGATTCTAAATTCCACTACCTTAGACCTTGAGAGCGACTAAGGGGGCTACCGCACAACCAAGACGAGGACTCAAATAAGGTTATCAAACGCCACTAAGGCCCTATCCAGCACACTACAATCAATTGGTGATATGGTGATTAAAACAAACCCTAATGACTATCTAGTTAGAAGCATGTTTTGTCAGAACTACTATCGACACTAGACATTATGTGGTGGTTCAATAGTTAAACACCCTGTCAAGGAGACCATCTAACTACTCTTAAGGTAATCCTATACGCATGCATTCGCAAGGAAAACAATCATTAAATCAAAACACATAATCAAATATAAAGGTAAGTAGCTAATATCAGATTAAAACATATAATTCCCAAAGAACTTAGATAGAAGAATTAGAATTCATAGTTTATACATTATGCAAAACCTAAGCTAATAGAATTAGTTCATACAAAGAAAAGAGAAGAAAAGAATTACAAAATAAGAGGTTGAAGGAGACATGATTGATGCACAGCTCCTTCCAGACTTCTTCTCTTGTGTTGCAGCTTCCTCTTGGCCTTATAGTCTAGCCAAGGATGATTTAAGAGTGTTAAGAGGCTGTATTTATAGGTTAGAGGTTGACCTAATTCGTTTGGTGGATATAACTTCTAGTAATGGACTCCTGGCCCAACTCAAATTCGTAAGGAAAACACTGCTGCGTTATTTTGAGTGTATCTTCTTCGTTATTGGTCGGATTTTGCTCCACAAGATACCAAAAGAATCGCAACAGAATTATCTAGGCCCATTAGAAGGAAATTACCAAATTCGGCCTATTTCTTAGGTAAAAACACCAATCTTTCGACGTGTACTGCAGAATCCCAGATTTAGGCAGCTTTTCCTTTTCCTAATTAAACTCAGCTTCCTTCTATCTCCAATTTCCATGCATATCTCTTTCCATAAGTTGTAGTCTTCGACTTGGACTCTAATTAATCTCCATAATTATCTTTAAAGCTTCACACTAAATAAACAATTAAACCCAATATGCTCTAAAAATAATAATTCTACAAATCAAGACCCAAAATAGGAAAGCGCACTAAATTAAGCTAAAATCAACCTATAGACTAATAAATAAGCCTAAAATGATGTCTCTGAAGTATATTTAACTATCACAAATGAGGAGACATCATGGACCATTATCTTATAGTAAGGGAGTGGACTCCGAGCTTTAATGCTGTAACTAATTCAATAACAACGACGACAGCTTGGGTTCGGATATCGAATGTGGGTATGCACAATTATACGGCAAATATATTGAGAAAAATTGGGGACAAACTTGGAAGGACGGTCAAAATCGATCCTATGACTAAGGCAAGACTTCGAGGTAACTACGCGCGTCTAGCTATTGAATTAGATTTGGAAAAACCGTTGGAACCGGAAGTCAAAATTGGTTCGGAAATTTGTAAAGTTGAGTATGAAGGGCTTCACTTAATCTGCTTTGGTTGTGGAAGGTTTGGACATAGAAAAGAGAATTGTCCTCCGAATGTGACTAATATGACAGTAGGAAATGAAAGCGGGATAACAGAAAGGGTGGCCACAAATGTTATTAGAGTGGAAGCTCAAACTAATAAAGAAAAATATGGGGAATGGATGACAGTTAGAAGAGGTAACAGGACTAACGGGAAAGGAGGCTCGAGTAACACTAACAAATCGGTACAACAAAATGGTTTGGGAACTCGGTTTGAAGCGTTACGTATGGAGGAGAGTGCGTTCGAAGGGGGGAATTTTTTTCAAAGTATTTATAGTAAAGGGCAAAGTTCGGGAACAAAATCGGGTAGCAATAAAGGGAAAGGTATAAATTGGGCTAATTCTAACAACAAGAGTGGGAGTAGTGCCAAGGGACATCATGTGATAACAACCCCGAATTTTGAACAAAGTAAACGCTTAGAGGATGTAGTAGAGGTTGTTGATTTTGGGGCGGAAGAGTTGGTTAAAGTAAGTAATATGACATCTCCGGGAAAAAAGGTAAATGGAAATAAAGGGAGCAAGAAAAATTCAAATAGGAATAGGAAAAATAATGTAACAGATCAGAACTCAGGGGAAATAATAAAGGGCGAGGGAGGGTCAGTAGCTAATGAGGTAGAAGGGAGCTTGGTGGAGGTTATAGTTGAGGAAGATAGGATTAGTAATAGGGGTCAAACTGCAATAATTGAAAGTATAGGGGCAGCCCCTATTGATACCGAGAAGGTACCTGCTGCAGTACCACGTGAAGAACCTGAAGCTCCAGAAATTATGCAGCACCGAACTGTTATCTACCCAGCACCACTACCGCCTAACCCATGGGAAGATGACACGCACGCTGAGGATAGTGACTCCATGTGGTTGGATAGCCAAGTTGAGGAGTCCCTGGAGGCGCGGCACCAGCACACTAAGCAACAAGAAGAGGGCAAGGATGATGACACGGCTATGGACTCTCACGCCTGATGCGCCAATCAGGTAAAACAATTAAATTATTTTATTATTAATGAGTTGTTCAGTGGATGCAGATAATTCAAAGGGGCTTATGAAACATCCCCTAAATATCTTAGTTTGGAACTGCTACGGTGCAACAAAGCCTAGGTTTCGCCGCGTATTGCGTGACATGATGATAAGTAATCGGGTATGGCTCACGGTAATAGTGGAGCCCCGTGTTAGTGGTGTCACCGCCAACAATATAATTAATTTCCTCCAGAAGGATAACTCGATTAGAGTAGATTCAGAATGCTACCGTGGAGGTATCTGGTTAATATGGAATGATTCTAATATATTAGTCAAAGTCTTATCCGCGGGTAGGCAAGTAGTGATTGTTGAGGTAAATCAACAGGGGTGTCAACCTTGGATATTTTCGGCAATTTACGCAAGCCCGGCCTACAAAGAGAGAGAAGTGTTATGGGAAGCCCTTCACCAAGCTTTTCATAACATCCAAATTCCTTGGCTAGTGGCTGGCGACTTTAATCAAGTCGGATTACAAATAGACAAAAGAGGTGGGACTGAAGGATTAACAAGAAGAATGGAACGCTTTGAGGAATAAAGACACAGTTGTGGGTTAATTGACTTGGGTTTTGAGGGACCACGCTACACTTGGTGTGATTCATGGAATTCGGGTCAAAGAATTATGGAACGCTTAGATAGGGCCTACGGTAATGTGGAGTGGCATGACCTATTTCCAAATGCACGTGTTATCCATTTGGCAAGAGTACATTCGGACCACATGACAATCCTTATCCAGCTTTATCCAATAGAAAGACAAAGAATTAATACTCGCCGGTTTAGATTCGAAACAGCTTGGTGCCTCCACATGGATTTCCGAGACTTCGTAAATAACAAATGGGAAGGTAATAACAGCGGTTTGGGGGACAGTATATTAAATATTCAGAGTCATTTGAGAAAATGGAAAATAGATGTTTTTGGTGATCTCAACAAGAGAAAGAGAATTTTGAATGCGAGAATTAGGGGTATACAGAAGTCACTGCAAGGGTCATACAACTCATCGCTACGTCAGCTAGGTATTCAGTTAATTAATGAATACGAAAGTGTGCTTGAACAGGAAGAGATTATGTACTTTCAAAAGTCAAAAGAAAATTGGATATATTCGGGCGATAGAATTACTAGGTTCTATTAACTGGCGGTGTCTATAAGAAAGAAAAAGGAGTATTGTTCGAGACTCCTGAATGATCTAGACATATGGGTAGAAGGGGAAGAAGATTTGAAAGATTTAGTTCGTGAATATTTCGAGACACTATATGAGAAACCGGAAGATCGAATTGAAGGTTTCACACTACCGCAAGTGGGCCCAATCGGATCGGAGATAACCCGCGACTTAGAAAGACCTTTTTCGGATGAAGAGATAAAAGATGTAGTGTTCCAATCAAATCCGATGAAAGCTCCGGGCCCTGATGGAATGTCAGCGGCCTTTTATCAGAAATGTTGGGACACTGTGGGGCCCTCGGTATGTAAAATGGTACGAGAAGCAGTAAGCATTGGTCATTTTCATTCGGGTGTAAATGGTACACTTATACACTTTATTCCGAAAGTGTCAGACCCGAACCGGGTACGTTTATTTCGTCCTATTAGTTTAATTAATTCTCATGTTAAGTTTACAATGAAGGCAATGGTCAATAGACTTAGGCCTATACTGTCTAGTATAATTGGTCCTTGCCAAAGTAGTTTCTTACCAGGTAGAGCGACGATTGATAACATAGTTCTTGTACGTGAGATTGATCATAGGATGCGGCATCTTCAAGGAAAGAAAGGCATCATGGCGATTAAAATAGATCTTGCAAAAGCTTATGATAAAATAAGATGGGAATTCATTGAAGACACGATTAGGCATTTCGGTCTTCCGGAATCCTAGATATATTTGATTATGTCTAGCATGAAGGAAAATGAAATGCGTATCTTGTGGAATGGAGAACCATTAGCACCGTTTAGACCTTTCCGTGGTATCCGCCAAGAGACCCCCTCTCACCGTATATATTTGTTATGTGCATGGAAAGACTTTCCCTCCTAATTCAAGAGTTGTGTGATGTTGGAAAATGGGAAGCGATTAAGATGGGTAGACAGGGCCCAAAGCTATCTCATTTGTTTTTTGCTGACGATCTAATATTGTTTAGTGAAGCATCTTTATTGCAGGTACAGTTAATTCAGGAGACGATGACAAAATTTTGCGAAGAGGCTGGTCAGTCCGTTAGAGCCGAAAATTCGCTCATCTACTTCTCGAAGAATGTCCCGAAACAAGTACAAGGTGTTTTAGCAGAAGCGAGTGGGTTTTGTCACAGTGATTCTTTTAGTACTTACCTAGGGACACCTATCCTATCGGGAAGATTACCAAAAGGATTTTATAAGAGAATCCTGGAAAAGATGCGAGGAAAGCTTGCTACATGGAAAACCAAGACTTTATCACTAGCGGGTAGAGTTGTTTTGGCTCAATCCGTACTTAGTGCAGTTCCGGTCTACCAGATGCAAGTAATGAAACTCCCAAAAGTACGTGTGTGGGGAAATTGATAAGGTTGTTAGAAATTTCATATGGGGATCTTCAGAATCGGAAAGGAGGTTGCATTGGGTTGCGTGGGACCAAGTTTGCAAACCGAAAGAAATGGGAGGTTTGGGAATTAGAAAGGCAAAAAGTTACAATTTAGCTTTGCTCGCAAAGCTCGGTTTGGAAGATTTTACAGAATGTACAGAATGTGGCATGGATCGAGGTTTTTAAGAAACGGTATTTCAAAAATGGAGAATTAAATCGCGAACAAAAAGTTACCGACTCTAGCATTTGTAAAGCCATTCAAGTTGGACTCAAGGTCCCCCAGGATGGAGTTATTGAGTTAGTTGGACAGTTAGGGGCGAATTTCGTATGGCGCCTTGAAGATTCGGGGGTTTTTTCAGTCAAATCAGCCTATGGTAAATTGGAAAGCAATGATGAAGATACAACGTTTAAATGGGAGCTCTTGTGGAAACTGAAATGCTCACAGAAGATACGTTTTCCCCTATGGCGAGTAGCACTGAATCGCTTGGCTTCTATGGAAAATTTATATAGGAGGAATATTATTAATAGCAACTTGTGTGCTATATGCGGGACTGAGATAGAGGACATGAAACACCTGTTGTTAAACTGCAGAATTCCGTCACTGATATGGCGGATATTTGGGTTAAAAGCTGCTTTAGAATCGTTCATAGGACCTGCTGGACAGCCCTCAGAAGTCCTGGTCCTACCTGTAACTGCAACTGAGCGAGATACTATTTGGAGGGCGAATAGGGACTGGAATGCAGCGCCAGCTGCTACCTCCTCCACGGCAGGAGCTGCGTTTTCTGAAGCAGCAACAGATACGGCTAGGGATGTCAATGGGGCGCGGGTTTGCGGGTACCCTCCCCACCTCACTTTAAACGGGGCGGGTTTCAAGTTACTAAATGGGGCTTGGGGCGGGTTGTGGGGATGGATTTTCAAAACCCGCATGAGGCGGGGCGGGTTGTGGGGATAAGTATGCCCCACCCCGCAAACCCTCCCCGCATGTATATAATATATAATTAATATATTTCATTTATAATATATATTTTAATTTCAATAATTATTCAAATCAAAGTTTGTGTGCGTCTATTACAACACACAAAGTTTAAATTATTCAAATCAAAGTGCAACTCCAAGGGCAGAATTTGTTTAAAAATCAAAATACAAATGCAAATTCTGAAGAATGGAATATTTGAGAGTTTAAAAATAATAAAATTTGTAGTAATAAAAAAAATTTGAACAATCAAACTGAAACCCGCGGGTAGAACCCACGCCCCGCGGGGAATAAATGAGCGGGGCGGGGCGGGGTGTGGGGAAGAACAACGCGGGGACGGGGCGGGCGTGGGGCTTCTATTTTTTTGTGGGGCGGGGTGCGGGGATAGGTAAACCCGCCCCAAACCCGCCCCATTGACATCCCTAGATACGGCTGCTACTACCCCTGGTATGGCTTCTGCTGGAATTTCAGTGGGTGTTAAGTCATGGCTAGATTGCCACCTTCGTTCGAAAGCAAAAGTTCAGGGTCTGGAATGGCCGCTTGTCTTCGCGGCAATAACCTGGATAATCTGGATTAAAAGAAATCAACTAATATTCAATGAGTTGCAGAGTTTACCTCACATTAATGAGCTTAAAAAAGATATTTTTACCTTAGCTAGCAATTTCGTACTAGCATGGGGGAAAGAATATGACGGGGGAATAGTTAAATCAGCATCAAACGAAATGATTAAATGGATTAAGCCCCCCGATAGAGTTAAACTAAACATAAATGGTAGTTGTGAGCCCAACAAGAAAATTGCAGGTATTGGCAGAATTTTGAGAGATAAAAATGGCTCATGTGTTGCCGGCTTTAATGGCCCATGTATTTTTGATTCACCACTTATATCTGAAATTCTTGCACTTCATTTCGGGTTAAGGTGGATGATTAATAAAGGCATTACGAAAGTTTACATTGAAACAGACTCGAAGGAACTCCATGCGCTAGTGAAGGGCGGTGGGAGTTCAAGAGATCGTGATTTCATGGACTCGAGGGAGTTCCATGCGCTAGTGAAGGGCGGTGGGAACTCAGGTAGTCAATGTGATGCTATTTTTACGTGAGTGTCGAGAGATGTTACGAAGATATCCTACTTTTGAACTTAACTATATATACCGGGAAGCTAATTTGTGTGCGGACAAGTTAGCGAAAGAAGGAGCGAATATGATCTCTGGTCCTTTGATATTTGAAGACCCCCCGGATTATTTGTGAAGCTACATTACAAAAGATAGAAGTGGTTGTGCAACTGCTAGAGTTGTACTGAATTTAACAATTAAGTTTCTTTCAAGAAACATTGTAATCTTCATGTAACCGGCTTATAAGCCTCTTTTGCATGCAAAAATAAAAAAACTTTTCTTTTTCCTTCTTCATGTCTCATTTTCTATTAATTTCAATTTTGCATATTCATTTAATTACATAACTTTAACTTTATCGGAAACAACAATTAGCTAATACTATATCGAACCATAAATATTCTTCCTTTTGTCTATTTTTTGGTCGACTACTCTTTGACTCTTTGTATAATGTGGAAGGAAGTATTCATACCTTCTAGCTGAATAGGATTTTTAGGGGAATTTTCGCATGTGAAAATGTAAGGTGGGGATGTGTTTAGGGATTTAATGTTATACATATACACATGATGAGTTTTTATTATATTTTGGGTGGGGTATGTGGGGGCTTGTTAACTATATATGGTATGATGAAGCTGACGCAAACAAGTGTAGGGGAAAGTGGGGTAGTATGTAGTATGTGAAGTTGCGTACTGCTAAGCCTGATTAAGAACTTAAGATAATATAATGTAAAATAATTTCCAAATGTAGTTTGGATAATAAATGAGTTATTAGCCGTGTTTTAAAATGCATTAAGGAGGTAATGGAGGGTCGGCACTAATGCCTAAAAGGTTAGACAGACTAATAATTGAAAGTTATATATAGTACTTGTTATATATGTGAAAGTATTATTATTTGTTAAAGGTTTTTTATTTGACACACCCGTGCCATGCTGTCTTTATTTTGATTGGTTGACTGGGCATCCACGTGGGCACGCTTGATCTCTTGATATCGGATTAAATGGATGGCTGAGATTGGTCCTTCCTTTGTGTCATATAAAAGGGGCTTATTTTCGCCTTTTGTAGTTTACTTCTTCGTTTATTCTTCCTCTCAACTCTTTCTCTCTCGAAATCCTATTTTAGTTGAAACTCTTGGTTTCTTCATAGATAGCTAGTTTAGATTACAGTTTAGCAAATCTATTAGATTGAATCAACTAGTTCAATTTTTAGTTGTATTTCAGCGTAGTTGATCTACTAGGAAGATTTGTAGAAGAATTGTAATATTGTGTGAAACTTTGAGAGGTTTTTTATGAGGTGCTTAAATCTTGTAATCCGAGGCATATAGTGAAACAGAGCCACTCTAATCTGGGCTCAACATGGATGTAGGTCTATTGTGACTGAACCACGATAATTTCTTGTGTTCTTTACTTTCTCTACTTTACCATTTTCTAAAACTATTTTTGATTAAATCTTTTCTTCAAACTTAATCTGAGAATTAAGGATTTACAACAGTGGTGTCAGAGCTTTTCTTAAATCGTTATTTATTTCATCTTTAAACGTTCTTGGGATTTCTCAGATTTAGGTCTTTTGAAAATTAGGGTTTTATCAATTTTTTGATTTCCTGGAGATCTCTTTTGGTTTCCGAAATCACTTGAAAGGTTTTCAAATTGTTACATAGCAGGCTTTCTTTGCTTCTTGATTTAATCCCTAACATGACGACGTCAACTCGTATTGATATGTCGGTATTCGATGGGAAAATGGATTTTGGTGTTTAGCAGAAAAAGATGAAAGTATTATTATCTCATCATAAGGTTAGCAATGCTTTACTAGAAGATATCAAAGAATGGCGTGAAGGTGAGCTTGATAAGAAGGCTGAAATTAAGGAAAAAGATTATAATATCATTTTCTTGAATCTTTCTGACTCAGCAATTCGCCAGGTAGATGGTGCTGAAACAGCTATTGAGTTGTGCGGTAAACTCAAATCTCTTTACTCTACTAAGTCTGTGCCTAATTTTGCTTTCTTGAAAGGTTCTCTGTTTAATTATAAAATGGATAGTTATAAATCTATTGATGAAAACCTTGATGAGTTTACTAAAACGTGTCTTGTGCTTAAGGGTACTTCTATGGCTTTAGATGATACTAGCAAATGCATGTTTCTACTAAATGTTATTCCTAATTCTTTTCAAGTTGTTAAATATGTTTTTCAATATGCTACCTCTATCCCTTATATGATCAAGTAGTAATTGCCTTGAAAACTAGAGAAAATAAACTTAAGTCCCTTAAAAGAACCGGTGCAAATATGTTTGTGACAAGAACAGAACTTACCTTGATCCCTGAGCCTGTTAAGGATAAAAGAAATAAGATAAATATTAAAGGAAAATAAACCAGAAAATGTTTAGCTTGAGAAGTAGTAAGAAATCCCCACTAGCCTTATTTTATGGTTATTATCTAAGGGAAAATTGTGTGATACATTCGCAATAGTCATGATTCTATATTCCCCCTAACCCCGTCAGGATGGACTTAGGAGGCAACTTAACAATTACCAGGGGACTTGTGTAAGGGGGCCCTGCACAAAGATCGGTGGTTAAAACAAACCTTAGTGACTATCTAGTTAGGCACGCCCGTCAGGATCACTACCGCACATTAGACGTTTATGTGGTGTTTCTATAATTGAATCCCCCGTTAGGGTGACAATCCAACTAATATGGTAATCCTATATGTTGCGCACCACAAGAACTACAAACATTAAATGAAAGCACATAAAACAAAGCTATCACTACTAATTTCAATCAAATATAAGAGGACATCCCAAATTCAAATAACAAATAAAATAAGTCTAGGGGTTCATACTCATATGCTATTCTCAAGCTAAATAGAATTAGTTCATACTAAAGAATGAAAGAAACCGAATTACAATTACTGGGAAGGGTTGGAATGATATGAACCGCTTCCAAGATCCTTTTTATATTTTCTCTCTTGGTCTAGGCTTTCTCTTGGTCTTTATATGATTAGGGACTAACCAAGGATGATTTTATTAAGGTAAAATTGGATACACACACATATATATATATATATATATATTCAAAATTTCCATCTAACTAATAATTTTAGGTGTTCATGAAACTTTATGAGAGTTTTGAGATAGTTAAGTCAGCCTCTAATCCTTCCCATGGACATTTTATTCAAATTTTTCATACAACTAATAATTTTTCTTTTTTTGCTGTTTGGATAAATTTTTTTATATAATATATAGTGTGCGGGTAGGTAGCCAAGGTTTATTGGGTTGATTTATATCTTATTAAATCAATTTGTCGAGTTAGATGACTTATTGATCCATCAATATATAGAAGGATCTTTCAACTATCCACTCAAGTAGGGCCGGTGGTGGACTAAGACCATGAGGTTTGGTCTTAGGTCTCCAATAAGTTTTAATTTTTAAAGAGCCTAAAATTTTATAAAATAAAGGATATTTTACTAGATATTGTTTATTTATGTTTTCCTAATCCATTTTATAGTTTAAAATTTAAAATAAAATAGAAAAAAATACAAGAGTATATTTTATGGCGGATATAGCATGTATTTAATGTCCATATAATTCATTTAGTTTCCTCTTTGATTCATAATAATTCGTTTTTCAAGTGTTTAGCAAAAAAAGATAGGCATCTATTTCAAATATATAATTTTAAGCCTCTAAAATCTCAAAATCGGCTCTACACTGACTTGTAAGTTATGGATATTTTCGAATTGGCCAAACAACTAGCCGAACTGAAATGTGCGTCAATCAACATATGAGGTATCTAGTAAAGAGTTTTATGATGTATATAAAAACCATATGATTTATTTTGTTGTAGAACTTTTATGAAGTCTTGGGCTAATATTACTTGGGACTAGAATGTGTTTCCTAAGCATGCTATTATTGTTTGAATGTCACTGAGGGAAAGACTTAAAACGAAGAATCAAATGACTTATATGAAGCTAGATCCGCTTTGTGAGTTGTGTGGGGAAGATTTCGAGTCAAATAAGCATCTCTTTTTCGATTGTTCTTATGCAGGGTCAATTTGGGATGAGATTAAATCATCGCTAGGATTAAATAAGGAGATGAATACGATTCTTAGTGTGTTGAAATGACTTAAATAGCTTAAAGCTAGAGAAAATTGAAAGAGAAAAGCATGGAGAATCAGGTTTGGAGCAACCGTTTATTGCATTTGGAAAGCGAGAAATCACCTAGCTAAGAGAGGTGATTCGATGACACGAGAAACGGTTGATCAAATAGTGTGTATTTTCCGTATTCTTTTCCTTCTCATCATTTTTGTATGGATGAGAGTGGGAAACTAGCTTGTATTAGTTTAGTATAAGTTAGTTGTATTTTGCTTCTTTGTTGTTACTTTAAACTTTCGAGTCTAGATAGGTAACTTCTTCGTAAGCTTTCGAGTTTAGATAGGTAATAGTGTATAGTTTTTCTTTTGATACAACCATTTACTCCAAAAAAAAAAAAAAAAAACTACCCGGACGGATTATTAGTAGTCAGTAATAAAACTTATTTATTATTAGTATTTTCTTTTTTTTTTGGACGGAAGATTTATTATTAGTATGAAAAGTGAAAAGACTTGGTGAAGAAAAGGAAAAGGTATAGATGTAGTACTTAGTTTTAGAAGAATGAGTAGTAGAAGTACTGGTAGACTTCCGACCCAAAAAAAAAAAAAGTACTGGTAGACTTATTGTAGAATAATCTGAATTTGAACAAAAAAAAAAAAGAATAATCTGAATTTTTATTACAAGAAAAGAAAGAAAAAAAAAGAAGCTGGACAATCTTTGCATCAGAGTTCAGTGTTGTCCCTTTGGTTTGTGTTGAATTGGTCAACAAAACACTTTGATCTCTGCCACATCAGTTTTGTGGTCCCTTCCCCAACTCTACTCACGCCGGACGAGAGAATAAATAAGTTAGCAAAAATAAATAAAATTAATTTATCAGATAAAGAAAGAAAAGCAAAAGCCTTTCCGGTTTACTTGATCAAATTTACTACCGTTTCCCTTATGATTTTGATTAATAAAAATATGAGCCGTGTATTAAGTGTATTCATTTATATTTTATAATAAATTAATTTACCTTTTCTTAAGGGAGCAACAAAACAAACTATAGCCAAACTTTTCTTGTTTGGAAGTATTTTTTTTAAGAGTAAAAAAGTATTTTTAGAATAAAATTTAAAATTTTAAAAAATTATTAAAAATAATTTTGCAATCTAAAATTATTTTAAGTGCTTTTTTCAAGAAACACTAATTTGGTGCTTCTCAAAAAGGGTTTTTTCGAATAAAAAAACCTCTTAAAATAGTAGAAGCACTTTTAAGTGCTTTTCAAAAAAAGCACTTTCAAACGGGCACTAAAGGTCTCGTCCATGAGCTAGACTAAAATAATCAGTTAGGTTGTTTTGACAAAAAAAGAAAGAAAACCAGTTAGGTTAGTTAATTAATTGACCAGAGCTTCGCTATTTTTCAATATTTAAAGAGATTGTATAGGGTTTGAATCTCCTCCATAACAGGTGTAAAGTGAGATGTACAAGATGCAGTCTTCTCTTTAAACATGGATAACCTAATTCTGGTTTACTTGAAAATATACATAGGAAAGTGTGTATATCCCCGTAAGATTAGTCGTGATGTGTGCAAACTGGCTCAAATCACCCACGTGCCAAAAGAAAAACCCTATTATGATATCCATGCCTCATTAGCTAGTAATACGAAGAAACAAAAACTTTATTATAAGAAAAAGAAAACAATTTTTTTTGCCATTATCACATAATTTTTTTTTTTTTTTGGACATTACCATTATCACATCATGATTCACGATTTTTTAAGTCAATAATCACGATACAATCTGCAATCGTAATAATCTAATCCATGTTACAACCCAAAATTATTTGGAAGCGGGAAAAGATTTTGAAAAGGACACAAAAAAAGACAAAAAAACAAATGAAGGGGGGAAAAAAGTTTTGCATTAAACATCTAGGATTATATGTCTTTAGTTTAATATGTTTTTATTGTTGGGCAAAACTTTCACAATCGTTGGATGATATCTACCATGTGTAATTGTATATTTTCTGTGAAAAATTAAGCAAAATTGCAAGGCTATGAATCATTTGACTATTTGATTGTGTTTATGTAATATTGTAATAAGTAATAGTTTTTGTGTAACGTGATTGTAAATATAAAATAGGTGTTGGTTGTGAGTTTGACTGACGACCACCCAAGAACAACAATAGTATACTAATTTTGGTTTAACAAAATAAAGCCCAAAATTAACCATTAATTAAACATTTAAACCTAACTAAAAAAAAAAACCATCCTTCTCTTTTATACTCATAGTAAAAAAAAAAAAAAAACCTCTTAAGTTTTGGAACTCAGAAACTCACCCTCTGTTCTCTCTCCTTTCTTTCTCACGTAACTCTAACCCGTCGAACATCACCAGCCCACCTCTCCACCATGGCCACCCTCTTCCCACCATGCCTCCCTTCCCCCTCACCTTCCTTCAGTTCCAATACCACGAACCAGAGCAAAGCGCAGCTCATCCAACGCAAGAAAACCGTCTCCACAATAAAACACCGGTCCCTCTACCACCATCATCGCTTCCACCAAGAAATCCTAGCCTCCCCTCTACTACCACGAACAGAATTTGCTTCACATGAACCCGCCACTCCTCTACACGAGAAATCTCGTCGCCCCTACACGTAAACTCTGCTGCACACGAACACACGATGTTCGTCGCTCCTCTGCACACGCAATCCTGCCACCGGCTTCTGCACACCACCGCTCGTGGACTCGGTGCAGCTCCTACACCACCGCCGGTTTCAGTTTCTGTTTTTGTTTTATTTCCAGATCTACACCACCATCACCTTCCCGTTCGTTTTATGTTTCTGTTTCAGATGTAGATCTGTTTTTTTTTTTTGTATTCATCACCGGGGTACAGGGTGCAGGGTACATATCCTTTTGGGCCCAGGCCTTTGTTGGGTCCACCCATTAGGGTCCAGGCTATTTTAAAAGAAAAAGTTCCATGACCTTTTCAACGTGCATTATTTTTGTTATTTGTTTATTGGATCAGTTTCATGTTTTCCTATTTATTTTTAACATTGTTGTTTTTGCATGGAAAACCAGGTCTAGCCCTTTGGGTATATCCCACGGGGTCCAACCCCTCCTACGAAAAGATTGTTTTTGGTTTTTTAGTTCCTACTCGATTGTGAATTAAGTGGATTAGGGTACAGCCCTTGGGCCTGAAAAGATTATTTTCGTATTTTTGTACCTATACGTGTGTGGAGTTAATTGGGCCTGAAGGGATTTTCTTATCGTTTTTATGGGTACATATCCTAGGGTACTTGGACTTTCATATGGACAAAATTCGATTATGACGTGGACAAACCTTAGGTGTAATTATATAAAAGATCACTTCACAAAACTTAAAAAACTTAAAAAACAACATAGGTATATATCCATGTGTATGGATCTATCAGATTAATGAAAAGAACAAAGAAATAAAAAATTGAATTACTAATAAAGAAAAAGGAGGGAGAAGGGAGGGGCAGAAGGAAAAAATCTAACCGAAAAATAAAATTAGACCTTATATAGAAGGTTTTTCTTACCATAATTTACAAAATAAGTTGGATGGAATTTAAACTTCTATGTAAATTCCTATAGAATTTTTTTCCTATATTCGATAAGTAAAATACATGCCATAACCTGCATATACAAACCACCACTATCTAACATAACATCACACACAAGCATACACTACACAAGTATTACCCAAAATTCCAACACACTTATAAATTATAATGTCCAAAATTATATCAATTTTGTTATCTAATTACATTTTTTTACCTGTAAATTCTTCACTATATTTACAAAAATCTTTAACATAAAAGCTAACAAACCCAAAAAAACCCAATTTTTTTATTTTTAGTAAAAATTATCTAACCACGTAAACCTTTAAATTCGACGGAAAAAAACCTTTTTTAATAGCCTTCATAACGTAAGCAAAAAAAATTATAAACTAACTTGTTGTCAGAGCAATTGTTCGATCTGTTCATGGCAGCAGAAATAGGCATTTTCTTCCAAAGTGGAGAAACAAGTGTTTGTTTCGGGTATATATGGTTTCGTTACAATGTAGGGGGAACAAATAAAAATGGTCTTTTGATTAAAGCGTGAACATTGGCGAAGAAGACGAAAATAGGGAGTAGAAAATAGCCTTTTGATCTTCAAATGTGGAGAGTGAAAGTCTATATGGGTCCGGTAAAATGGAGAGAAGTAAAAAAGTAAGATATTAAATAGAAACCCGTAGCGTCCAAAAAAAAAAAAAGAAACCCGTAAATACTGAATGACAATTACCGTAATTATTAAATGACATCTACGTAAATAAGTACTCTAACTAATTATAATATATATAATTTAATGAGGTGTTCATACGTGACAAAAAACTCAAAACTCTGAAAATCCTATATCGTAGATTTTGAACAAAGAGTGAACTAAAACAAAAGCACAATAAAAAATTAAAACACATCCAAAATACATAAAACACAAAAACAGACACTCCCTTAAATTATTCCGTAAACGAAAAAAACCCATAGAATTACAAAACACTATAGGGGTATTAGTGTTATTTAATAAATTTGATTTTCAAATTAATTATTTAATGTTGATTTTTTAAGTGTAATATAAACGAACCGTGAAACAATATGCTTATCCATTTTCATCGTATATCGTCCCTTTTTTTATTCTTCATACACTTGAGGCTTAAAAGCCATTAATTAGCCAATACAAACTAACACCTTCATGGAGAATCTAAAACAACTCTAGAAGATGCACTACTACTCCTATCTCTCGTAATAAACCTTCTTAGAAAATTTGAAGAATCATTTAACACGCATAGGATGTACACGTTTCTTCTTCTTCCCTTGCCAATTTATCAGCACACCTGTTCGACTCACAATAAATATAATTAACCAAAAACTTTGGGTGTGCACGTAATATTTCTAAACGACCACGCCAATATGACAGTTTCAGTTTATGGAGCTATCATCGCCTTTCACTAGCGCATGAATCTTCCTCAAACCAATCTCAGTGTCCAATTCCTTCATCCCTTTACTAGTTGCCCACCTCAATCCAAAATGTAGTGCAAGCATCTGCTAAGTGAAAAGAGATTCCACCACGCAAGAGCCCGAAAAACCAGCAACAGACGTTCCTTCTGCGTCTCTTACTATCCCACTGATCCCTGCTCTATCTTTTGATGAATCATAACAGCCGTCCACATTCAATTTATACCTTCCCGCTGGTTTAACCCATTTGATCTATATATTACTAGCTGAAATAATCACCCCACCATCGTATTCCTTCCCCCAAGCCAACGCGAAATCAGAAGCCAAGCACAACACATAAGCTTTTAATCTGTCAATTCGAGGTGCAGTTCTTGGCTGTTGGAATATAGTATTATTTCTCCTGACCTAAATGGTCCAAATAACAACAACGTATACTAACTTCCATTCCAAGCCTTCAAACAACATTTTGGCTCTCAAATGGCCATCTATCCCTTTTCTTATTCCTTTACCAACTATGCTACTGCTCATCTGTATCTCATCATCCTTGCACCAATTGACCAAAAACCCCAACTCCAATTCGATTGGACTGTTCGCAACACATCCAGACCAGTAGTTGAGTTGTCGTATCTGGACCATTCTTTAGCTGTTGTAAAGTTAACAACAATGTTTGTTGCACAATCATTTGCACTATCAACTACAGACTTGCAAGCCCAATTTACTCCATAATTCTTAAGCCACAATACACTCCAAGAATAAATGTTGGACATCCTCTTTTTCCGCCCCACATATACCACATTCCATCGACCAGATTACACCTCTTTATACAAATTCTCCGTCGTTGGAATCCTATTTCTAACTATTCTCCAGAGTAAGATTCAAGTTTTTGTGAGCACTTAATTTTCCATACCTTTCCCCAGTTAAAATTCACGTCAACTACATTATTTTCAAGGTAATTAAACGCTAATTTAACCAAGAAGTTACCCGAAACTTCATGTCACCATTTGAAATATTTACCCATCTCACATGAAAGCACCGGAACTCCTTCTCTAAGCGTTCTAGTTCATGTAAGAATTGTTTTACACATGTTAGAGTCATTTGCCTTTGGCTCCCTGTTCAATAGTCCCTCCTTGAAGTACTTGTCTTTAAACACTTCCACCCATGCAACCTTTTCACCCTGGAGTATTTTCCACCCAAGTTTGGCTAGAAGAACTACATTATAATACTTAGCACCCCTGATCCCTAGACCACCTACCCATTATGGTTTACACACCTGGTCCCATGACACCCAATAAAGTTTCCTTTTTTCAGCAAAGGACCCCATATAAAGTCCCTTACAATCAGGTCAATCTCCTGACACACGTAACCAGGTAATCTCTTCACTTGCATTTGGTAAGTCGATATTGCTGAAAGTACCGATTGCGCCAAAGTCACTCGTCTCGCTAGGGGTATTTTTAGCCTTCCATGCAGCTAATTTGTCTCTCATTCGTTCCGTGATTCTCTTGTGAAACCCTTTTGGAAGTCGCCCCGATTGAATAAGCGCCCCCAAGTAGGTTCCAAATGAATCACTAATGCAGAAACCACTCATGTCAGCTGATTCTATTTGTTTCTCCAACAATATATTTTTCAAAAAATATATGAGTGATTTCCCGCGCTTAGAGTTTGACCGGCTTCTAAATATTCATCGCCCTTGTATTAGGTGAACTTGTGAAAAATACGCCTCTCCAAACAAAACTAAATCATCCGCAAAAAGTACATGGGTTAACTTTGACCCTTGTCTCCCCAATCGGATTGATTCCCAACGCCCTTTCATACATAAATCATGTATAAGAAGTAGGGGTGAGCATGGTTCCATTCGTCTTGGTTTTTTACTAAAATCGAAACCGAACCAGATACTTCGGTCTTTTATAATTTAAAAACGAAACCGTGTGGTTCGCATTTGGTTCCACATTCGGTTTTTGGTTCCGAATTGGTTCGTTTCGGTTCGGTTGTGGTTCGCTTCGAATTTGGATGATTGGTTAATAATATTTTTCACCCCACTTCTTGAAATAAATTGTACAGTAGAGACTGATACTCTAACACAATTAGGCTACTATTACTTGTTCATGTGGGCTATTAATATATAAATTAAATAAAACCTATAATCTAACAATACTTATCTTAATTTACAATACAACATAAATTTATACATTTAATTATATTACTTCCTACTTCATAAAATCATGATTTATAAAATCAATGAAGTAATGGATACTTATAATGTTAAATGGTATAAAAAGAATCTCATTAATAGCACCATCGAATAGTAAAATTAAAATTTCACGTAGATGATAAGTTCTCAACAAAAGTTTCTCCTACATAATTCTTATAAAAAAGTTCACACATTTCCTATTTTTCCTTAGTTAGTTTGGGAGTTTGTTCGTTTTTTTTTGGTTCGGTTGTTGCATAGTAAACCGAACCAAACCTAAAAAATTAGATTTTGAAAAATTGAAAAGCGAACCATTTGGTTTTTCGGTTATTAGTTTTTTTAGTTCGATTTTTCTTGTTTTATGGTTCGGTTTGGTTTTTTGGTTCTTACTTGCTTACCCCTAATAAGAAGAGACAATCGTTCCATACACATAATAAATAAATAAGGCGAGAGTGGATCTCCTTGATGGATATCCCGGTGAGGTTTTAAACGGTGACAAGAGTTCACCATTCCAGAAAACTTGCATATCATTTTCCGCCATACTTGACATAATAAGCGATACCCATCCCGATGGAAATCCAAAATGCTTGATCGTATCTTCAATAATTTCCAACCGTATTTTGTCATAAGCTTTCGCTACATCGACTTTCACTACCATGATTCCCTTCTTACCTTCAGTTGGCGCATTCGATGATTCACCTCTCGAACTAGAACTATTTTATCAGTCGTGGAACGACCTGGTAAAAAGATACTTTAACAAGAGCCAATTTTATCAGCGAGCAGGGGCCTTAGTCTATTGACCATAACCTTCATAATAAATTTGTAAGGAGTATTAATAAGACTAATTGGACGAAATAAACATACTCGAATAGGATCCATAACTTTCGGGATAAGATGAATAAGCGTCCCATTTATTGCAAACGACAATCCATCTTTTTCCGTAGCCTCCCAAACCATATCACACACAAATTGTCCCACCGTATCCCATCATTCTGATAGAAAGTTGTTGACATACCATCCGCGTCTGGCGCCTTAGCCGGATTCGACTGGAACTCCGTATCCCTTATCTTTTTGTCGAAAAACAAAGCGCTTAGCTCCTAGGACATATTCAACCCAATAGAATCAATCCGAGGAAGTGTGACCCAGGTTTATCGCTGGTACCTCATATAATCTCCCGAAATAATCACAGACTTAATTACTCAACTCCTCTCCATCTTCAGTCCAATCCCCACGATCATTCATTAATCTACTCCATTTTGAAGTCTTTTTCCTAACTATTGTTGAAAGGTAATAAAACTGCGTGTTTCGCTCACCCGAGTCAATCCATTTCTCATTTATTTTTTGGAAACACATAATTTCCTCGTGCTCTAAAGCACTTCATACTCTCCCATTAATCGATTACCCAACCGGGGAAGCGATAAATTATACGACAACGGAAGAGCTTGTCGAATATCCCGGAGTCTAGCAGCTAAATTTCTTTTTTTCTGATTAATATCTCCAAATATCCATTTTCCACTTTCCTAAACTCTCTGGATGGACTCGACCTCTTTGTAGACTCAAAGTTGGGTCCCTTCCCATTTATCTTTCTCAAAATCTTGGAAGTCCTTATGGAGGCACCAAAACGTTTCAAATCGGAACATGAACGCTCGTATTTTCGGCTTCCGAAACTGACATACTTGAATCAAAATTGGCATATGATCCGAGTGTATCCGCGCTGAATGACTTAACTCAGGCATTCGGGAAAAAGTTCTGCCATTCCATATATACATACGCCATATCTAGACGGCCCATAATTTGTTGACATGTATTCCAAGAATCGCACCAAGTAAATCGTGGCACTAATCAACCGAAAACTCTAATCCCACTCTTTGAATTTCTCCATCCGCCTTGACACATCACTAACCTCACCACGCTTAACCTCCTCCTAAAATAAAATCTTCGCAACTAACCACGAAATCTATAAATTGTGAAATGTTTAGTAAAGTGCATCCCATAATTCTTCTCTTTCCTTATAGTGAGTACGTGCATAAGCCGCCGAAAAAACCCACAAATAGCAACATGATTGTCCCACTTCAATGTTTATCACTTGTCGACCCGCCGAAAGAACCTAAATTGTAGTATCCGAGTTGTCCTAGATGATTTATATCACTCCTTTATAAGACTCTGAATCCACTCTCGCTGAATTATCTTTGTGCAACGAATTTATGATTTTATCCACCTTCACCCCACTAACCCGGGGGTTCAACTATTACTATAAGCCACACCTTATGACTCACCACCATATCCTTTACGACCAAACGAAATATCAAAACATCAGATTCAATTGTAAGCATGTTTCATTAAATCTCGTATTTCAACCAAAAAAATTATAACTCGTAAAGTTACAATAGATATGTCGGCAGAAATTACAATGGTACTAAATTTTTTGGTAATGCAGATTCATTTGGTATCAATCAGCAATAGTAGTGACTAAAGCAAATACATATGATGCCAAAACTACCCATATGAGGCCAACTAATAAACAAGTCTTAAGATGCAGACTGTTCCACTCTACATAAGCAGAGTTTCTAAGGTTTAATTTTATACCCATTTTGTCCCTATCCACAACTCATCAAATAAATTCTTAAACCCAAAACATTAAAGCAGATAATTACAAATCAAAGTGAGAATAACGCAATATTTAAATTCCCCCCATTTTTTCAAACTCTGGCAAGATTAGATTATCCAATTAAAACACATAAAAGTTACACTAGCATAAACACATATATATATATGTGTTTATGCATAGCTTTAGTAAATAAGAAACTTAAATTCATTCTCATAATCGCACCACATACTTAAAAACAACCAATAGTTTCATTTCCCATTCCAAATATACATACATATCTCTCCTCTACATGCAACGAGGAAAGAATGTCTGGCCCACATAACCACCAGCCATTGCTCTTCTTACATTTGATTCAAACAGTTTCGGATTTTCCCTTAATATCGAGGCTGCATCATGATTCAACGGATCCTCATGATTTGGTTCCTGTTATTAATTACCTTCAATATTAAGGACTTATACTGCAATTAATTTAAAAAACGTATAATAAATGATATAGTTTACCGTGAATAGATGAAACAATCCGTAAATTACTGTGTTTATGTTGAGCACTGGTTTCCAATCTTCTCGAAGAATGTTCAGACATACGTTTCCATCTAAGTCAATGTTGGGATGGTACACCTGGATAGAATGTATAGGGACTTATAGTGCAATTAACTTATATAATAGGGACCGTTAATGCAATTAATGTTTTGTTTACCTTTGTCTTGCATTTGACCTTTGGTGCTTCGTGAGGGTAAATTGGAGAGATTTGGAAAGAGAAAACAAATGAGCCACCTCTGAAAACAAACAAATCAATAAATCAAAAAACACTCACAAAGGGGTATTTGGTAATTTACGTATAAAGAGATGCATACGCGTAATATCCTTCATCAGGCTGAATAGTGACTTCAAAAGTCATTAGTTCATCTTTTCCGTTAGGAAAAGCTATGGTACATGTTTTCGGTAGATTTAATTCACTTATATCTGAAATTTTAAAAATAAACTTAAGCAAATCGAAGCTATTTATACTCATTAGTGGATTAAAAAATCATAATTTATCATTATACCTTTATGAAGACGTAATTCTCCAGCACTTTGTTTCTTCACAGGAGGTCTTCCATTTGCATTTTCAGCAAGCTCCTTTCTCTTTTCCTTCACTTTAAATAAATTGATCATTCTTGCCTACAAAAACTTTAACATATTCAGACTTACTAATCAATGAAAAATAAACAATAAGATTTGGGCCTTTTCTAATATCAAATTTGTGTAAATCTCTCGTTTGCTATGAGTTAGAATATATTCTAATTCAATACTTCACCCCCACATCACACAAAGCATAGAATCGCAAAGAGGATAAATTCAACTTATTAATCTGAAAACCTCCTTAATTAGCATCTATTTAATATATGAAATTTTATTTGTTCTTGCGAGGCTATGAATATAAAATCAGAACAAATACTAATATATCTGCAATTACTTTAAGTAACAAAAATGAGATTGAAATCGTACAAATATATTTATACTAAATACCCTTTAGCGCGTATAATAGAAAGATAAAATCTTTTATCAAACACAGCACGAACAAGTGAAGAAACAATTACTCAAAAAAGATCGCAGATGAGATAAAGCATAAAGAAAAGGAAAAATCAAACATGAAACTTATAATATTAAAAAAAATGTTGATTGCGCGATCTGATTAAATACGTTAATAGCATAGATGGGTAGTTAAATCTGCTCATTTGTATACAATTAATACATATACATACATAAGAGATATAAAAATTAAGAAGAAGAAGAAGAGCAGGAAGCTGACCTCTCCTGATGAAAATGAAAATGAAAATGAAAGGGGTTTCAGATTCCAGTAGAGGGGGTCAGGAGGGGGTAGGGGTAAAGATTGTTTATTGTATATATAGCTTGCAACTTGTGATAAGAGAGAATCTAACCAAAGCTAAGAAAGGACATTGAAAGTAAGTCTACTTTTCAGAAAAATAATGATTTTCCCCCTATTATTTTCTTTTGTTATTGGATGCAATAATGTACTCTATTTTCAATTAGCAATATTATTGTTCATTTTATAATAGTTTATCTTTGATTGGTTCATAAATATAAGCAAATTCTATTTTTGCTATTACTTCAAGCCTAATAATATTAAAGTAATATTGAATATCACCTCAAATAGAGAGATAATGATAAATCATGAAAAATAAATTATATGATTGGTCAATTTAAAAATTTATTTAAAAAGTGATAAAAGGGAACGATATTAAAGTATTACTCAAAATATTGTTAGGTCAAACATTTAAAAAATATCATTTTTAGTCCAAATGTATTCAAATATACTATTATTAGACCATTTCACTAATTTCGTGAGATATTTCATAGATTTAAAGGTTAATTTAAACAATTCAAATAAATTATATCTTTATTTGGTCACATCATAAACTAGAAATTCTATTTGAAGTGTCCATATTACCCTTAAAATCTATAAAATATCTCACAAATAAAATGGCCTAAAAATGGTACTTTTGAATACGTTTAGCCTAAAAATTGTACTTTCGAAACGTTTAGCCTAAAAATGGTATTTGCCATATAAATATCAATTCATTCTTACTGAGATGAATATTTTTGTTTAGTAATTATTACATATAGTAATGTAATAAAAGAGTACCTAACTTCAAAAAGTTATATTAAATAAGTGGATAAAAAATAGCTGAAACAAAACTAAAGTGTCACTCTTGATGGTGATGATCGTAGGTTGATTACACTCTTGACAGCAAGGCATGCGACTATAAAAACAAAACATGGGTTTCTTGGTATGTATACTCGCGGATAACAATCCCCTATGATGCCTTCAAGATCTATACTCTTTGATGAGTAGATATTTAAATTATATAACCTGATAAAAACATTTGAATGACAACAATGATAGTTGGTTGCTTAGTAGACTCTCTCCCCATATGCTTGAAAAACCTTTTTGAAAACGATATTGTGAGAGGTTAACCTTTTAAAGAGTTGGAGGTCTAGTTTTTATCGGACAAGATAGATAAAGACCCTATCTCCAATTTCTTTACCCTGGATTTCAAAATTGTAGCTCGGATACCCTGTTGACTTAGGGTTGATGCCCGATGTAATGTACTATTCTCTCAAGTGGGCAGATAACGGTTATACAACGATTCTATTTTGACTTATCGGGGGTCCTTTGTATTTTCCGTGTATCTGATGTCTTCGATGCTAGATTCTTACCGTAGGCCCGGTTTAGGTTTCGTAGAGGATCTAACCCTAGTTTTCATATTCTTATAATCTATTCTATGCAGTTCTACTCTTCAAGGGATTTAGGCATTCTGACATCTCTTCTTCTTGGATCTCTGCTCTCTAACTCTTTGCAACTTCAAACTTACTTCTACCGCATTGCTGACTAATCTTTTCTTTACTTTTAATGTGTGTTTCGTGTTTATCTTTTAAGCATACACTTGACAAGTTCATAAACCTACTACTTACTTTCATTAACTCGTCAAAATTTTGCTTAACATCTACAGTTACTACATTCGACTCCTAATCCATTTGTTACAAAATCAAAGACAACACATAAAAAATGGGGATGTGGACAATGAATCCCCACCCTCAAGTCAAAGGTGAGACGTGACTCCATGACTCCAAACAAACTCAATAAATATAAATACAAACACCTAATATACAAGTAGAGAAAAGGTAGAAAAGAGAGAAAACATACTCTTGAGGCTATTGCCTTATGTGACAAATACTCAAGGTAGGATACGGTTGATCCCTCGCAATATCGCTCCTTAGTTGCTCTAGAAGCGTCATGATGTGCACTTGATTGGTTTGATTAGTGCCACATCATTGGCGATGAGGGTTTGAGCGGTTTTTAATTGATTAAGCTGCTCACCTACATTTTCTTTCCACGAGATCTCCTTCGGTTGTGCTCATCTTAGGATAGTCTAGATCCACGCATTAGGCACATCAGTACCTGTTTTGCTTGCAAGTTTCTCCTACTCTCCAAGTTTCACCCTCGCCTTCATCAATAGGCTCGTGATAGTTTAGGGGAATTTCAAATTAAATATCTTTTATGACTCAACTGTGAATCTCATCACCCCATCAAAAATCTCTTACACCACGTCTTCTTCTTCCTCTCTCATAATACAATTTCAAAAGATGACAGATTTTAAAAGTACATTCGTGGTTCGAGCATTCCCAAAAGTTGATGGTGCGAGGAAGTGGTGCCAGATTCTCGCATCGGGTTGAAGGAAGTTGTAAGTCCAAGATGTATTCAACTCTTATTCTTCTTTATCATACTATATCCTCTTCACTAAACACATGCTCATGTAATAAGTTCCAATGAAAAGTCTCGATCTTCTTTACCGCTTCTTGATATTTGCATGGTCGAACCAATTTTTTAAACTCGAAGTGGCTACGAATCTCTTCAACCATGAAAGAAACTAACTTGTCTCTAACGGTTCACTATATCGGCTAAAGTGGCCAAGATAGAACTCCTTTACTAGCTCAATACTCAATCCTGAATGCTTCGTCATGAATGTCATCCAACCCAATCTTTCTCCTCTTTCTAGAAATCTCTTGTATTCAACTATTCCATCTCCCTTCACATATTTAGTCTTGTTTGTGAGTGACAAGTAAGGCATAATTCATGTTGCGAGAGATAATAGGTCTCTTGGAGATTCACTTTTGTTAAGTAGAGTCTTTAATTATGAGATTTTGTGGTGCCTTTTATTTTTGATCGGCAAATCAAAAAAATTTATTAGAATGCTCAACAAACCAAGTACATTACAAAATAAATTATCCGGGGAGGATAATAAGTACTAAGTAAACCTTAAGGGACTAAACTAGTAGGCCCCTAAACAATTGGGGTAAAAGCACATTTATGAAATTTAATGGACTATTACATACAAAAATTATTTAAAATGACAATATCAGATTTAGTTTTGAATTTTCTCTTTGTAACTTTAATCCTCACCAGAGCTTCAATTAGATTTTGAATTGCCTCTTCACTCCTTTTGGCTTCACCGTGGATTCTAGAATTCCTTTCTCCCCAAATGCAATATACAAACGTCGAGATACAAACAATCGCAATTAGAAAAATTTCATGATTATGGCTTGATTTTTCATGATTAGGGCTTGATATTGTGGTGTCTTATCCATTGAAATTGGAATATATTGAGTATTCAAATCCACCATAACCGATTCCATTCTAATCGAAGTGTTACCCTATTTCTTCTTAGCTTTACTCACATGAACCTCAAGTGGTTTCCTCTTGTTCTCACCCAATTTCTTTTTTGATTATTCTTCACCATACTCACATGAGCAAGTGTCTCCGCGTCATCTTCCTTAACCTCTAACTCAAAATATTTAACTTTGGAATTACCCCTATATATGGGTGAACAAGGTATTATTTGGAATGGGAAAGGTTTAGGGAGGTGTTTCTCTATGAGGGTATGAAGGATATGTATTGGGTTGAGAAGGAATTAAGTAATTTTGAAAAAAGGACTTTGAAATTTTTTGGGTTTGAATCTTGATTTTTAATGGGTTTGGAATGAGTTGGTTATTTAATTATTGTTTGGAATGATGTAGGGATGAATTTAGATATAAAAATTTGGTTATTTTATGGTGATTTTATCGTAGGTGAAGTTTTTCTTGAAGCTCGAATGGATTTTTGGTGCTTGGGGAAGTATGAGGCTTAAGGTTTAAGTTAAATGGTGAACTTGTAGCCTCTTTTCGCTGGATTGCGCATTGCGGCGCGGTAATACCGCTCCCAAGGTCTTGGGATCTGACTTGTTTGACCGTGAACATGGAGTGGTGACGCTAACATTGCTCAGCGGTGCACCACTCGTTGGGCGTAATGTACCACTCGATCTTTCCAAACACTTTGACCAATTTGACCATGCTCTACCCGTCGTGACACTATGTCGCATAGCGGTATATACTGCCCGTAGGTAACGGTATACCGTATGACCTCTTCAATCATTCTAACCAGTTACACCATGTCGTAATTCTTCCCACAGTCAAAGTCCCCGGTACACCGCTTGAGCGATATAGACACTGACTTTTTTGACCTGTGGCATATGAATCATGACAGTGTGGGATGGTGAGGTATACCGCCCATAGGGCACCGTATACCGCTTGACCTGATGGTTAACGCGAATTTTCCATTTCTTTCACCCCAAACTCAATTCTCGAGTTACCTGCACATCAACAACACTCTATACCCTTCTCATTAACTATAGTATACACAAAAACATGAATAGAACTTACTAAAAACACTAAGAACATAAAATTAAACTATTTAATCATTAAAAACACGTGTTGTCTTCCATGAAGCACTTTTATTTAACATCGTTGAAGTTCGACGTGTTACCTCAAGATCATCTCTTTATCACATAACCTCCCCAACAATGGTTAAGGCTATCAACATCTACCAAGCGGAATTTTCATCTCTCGGACTTCAGTTCAACCAACTTCTAAGAATTAACTTTATGGACCGTGAATGGTCAATTCCAAGAGCTCTTGTGCTTTCAGGATCTTTGTGGGGGACCAGGAGCTTTCGCTGCGACCTCGTCGCCTACCCCAAACTCTTCATCTTCTATGGTTTCTCTTGGAACCATCTCATCACGTCTCAATATCCTCTTCAAGTGGGCCAGGGTTGGCTTCCCCTTAAGATTTAGAGGACCTTTATTAGGTGGTTTCATTCTTAGTTATCTCTTATCCAAACTTAAGATTGCCAAAATCTTGGTTTCCTCTTACTCTACCTTATCAATGGTGTTCAGGTGGAAACAATCTCCCGGTGAATCAGGGAATTTTATTGCCTTGAACACATTGAATTTACCCTCGTCGTCTTTCACTCACATGATCAATTCACTATCCTATACATCAATCAAAATACTTCTTGTGGCTAAGAATGGCTGCCCCAATATGATTGTCACATTCTTATCCATGTCCTAGTCAAGAATAATAAAATCACAAGGAATTATAAAATTACCTTCCTTGACGAGCACATCCTCAATCTTTCCTTCGAGTTGGTCATATCTTCTATTTGTAAGACCATGTTGTAGGTCTCGCATCCCCAATCCTCAACTTCTCAAACAATGACCTAGGAATGAGATTGATACTCACATCCATGTCGTATAAAGCTTTTTACTCTTTACCAATGGATATAGTAATGTTAAAACTCCCAGGATATTTCAACTTTAGAGGCAACTTGCCTTGACAAATCACACTACACTCCTCCGGCAAACCAATCATCTCTCCCTCCAAGTACTTGCGTTTATTGGAAAGCACATTCTTAATAGTTTGGCATACTTTGGATAGCTTCCACAAATGGCATGTTGATTTGTAATTTCCTCACCATATTAATGAACTTCTTGTACTCTTTGTCATTTTCCTTACCTTGGACACGTGATGGGAATGGTGGAGGAGGACGATTCTCTTTCACAACTAACTCTTTCTCCTTTTAAGCTAGAGTTTTCTCAGCATCTTCATCAACGGTTATCGGCTCAGCTAACTCTTCAACGACTTCTTCTAAATCTTTTTCTTTATCAAACACTAGGGGAGGGGTAGTTGTTTCCCACTCCTTCGTGGTTGATAAAGAGAAAGAGTTGGAAGATATAAATACCATTTTGAACTCCCTAAATTGGATCAAGAAGATAAAAGTGGGAATGATTTGGAAAAGAATATGCTCGCCTTTGCGGTAACAATCTGTTTTATTTGGTGAGTGAGGAACAAGTTAACTTTTGAGAGTGTAACTCTTTCTCATAAAACCTTACTTAAAAAGTCAAGACTTTTGTACCTTTCATATTTTATATTTCTTGTACTTTTATCTTTTGTTTTTGGATGATTGTGGGCCAATCATAAATGTCCATTAATTATGTTTAGAATTAAGGATTGGAGGGATTCCTCGAAACTTTTGACTTGAATAACAATTTAAGCAAATTCCATTTCAAGACCATTACCTCCGGGCTAAAAATACTTTTAGGGCAAACGTTTCAAAAATATCATTTTTAGGTCAACCGTATTCAAAAGTACTATTTTTAGGCCATTTCACTAATTTCATAAGATGTTTTATAGATTTATAAGCAATTTAGATATTTCGAATAGAGTTCTTAATTTGTGATATGACCAAATAAAAACATAGTTTGTTTAAAATATCTAAATTACCTTTAAAATTAATGATATATCTAACGAAATTAATAAAATGATCTAAAATTGATATGTTTGAAATGTTTGGCCTAAAAATAAAAAAATTCTAACAATTTTGTTCCGTCCAGTTTACATTTACATGCATATTTTGTTAAGTAAATAAATTTATTTTACATAATAAAAAATAAAAAATTTATCTTTGAATATACGGCTGAGCAAATATAACTAAAATCGATCGAACTTCAAGTCCAACCTTACTAGGCTAACTAGAGTCGGTCCTGTATCAAAGCGAAAGACGTGGCCACATAGGGCCTCTGATTTTTTGATGTTTTAAGGGACCCCCAATCATCAAAATGTATTATGTGTGTATATATACCTGGTTTACATAATTATAAACAAGTAGTATTGTTAGTTTAGTGGTATTGCTGTAATTTTTTTTTCATGAGATTTGAGTTCAAACCACCATGGTAGTAGCAATAATATTTTTATTTATATAGAGGGTCCTATTTTATAAATTCGCTTAGAGCCCCTGAAATGTCAGGACCGACCATAAAGCTAACAACAATACAAAACACATCCACCCATTTACAAGTCTTAATTTGAACCTGTACCACCATCTGTAGAAGTAATTTTTTTTTTTTTTTATGAAAACACTAAACCGCAAATCTTTTGTTAGTCTTTTGGCTCAAAATGTCAGCCCAATATAAGAAGGTGAAGTCACGAATCACATTTTAATTATTAAAGAGTAATTCTATATATCATCTTTTTTTTATTTTTATATCATCTTTTATATGTTATTTTATATAAAATTAAATTATTTTAATAAATATTGAAAACCTCTATATAGAAAATAATATAATTGAATGATATACTTTTTTTGTCTATTTTTATTTGTTCATATTTTTTATGCACAAAAATTATAAAGATCATGTAATATTTTTATTAAACCTTAATTAATATATATAAAATTATTTATTAATATTTTTTTTTATTTAATTAGAAAGTATATTGAAAAAATAGGTTACTGAAAATAGAACTAACCACCTTTTTTTAGAAAGAATATATCTTTTACTACTTATTACTGAAATCTCATTATCAAATATTTGAACAAAAAAAAAAAAAATCTCATTATCAAATATATGTTTATAAATGATACTCTCTTTAAAAGCTCACTAAACGTGTAAAACGAAAAGGAAAAGTCTTATACACAAATTATATCAGTAAAGAAAGAAATTTAAAAGTCAAGACAAGGATTAGGTACACGTACATCCCCACTTTTTACCAACTTGTACTTTTTTTTTTTCGAAATTGCCATTTCCTATTTATGTCATTCATTTTTTTTTGGACAACGTCCATTTTCTTTTTTAGAAATAACTTTTTTATATGTAAATCAATTTATGGAGTAATATATAGTAATATATACTTTTACTCGTTATTAAAACCTCACCAAATATGTAAAAGGAATTTGAAAATCTTATCCACAAATTATGTTAATAAAGAAATAAATTTAAAAGAAATAAATTTAAAAGAAAGAAATTTAAAAGTCATTAAAGACAATGATTAGGTACATCCCCACTTTTTACCAACTCGTAACTTTTTTTTGTCGAAATTGCAGTTTCCTATTTATGCCATTCATTAGTTTTTTTTTAGAAATAAATTTCATATATATATATATAGAAATGAAATATGTGACAATCTTAACAATAAAAAAGCACAAACCTCATACTGGTCAAATATTTTATTAAATATATGAAAAATAATCACATACCTTAGGAGTATATTTTTTGGATCCAGCCATAAAAAACACATATAATATCAGAAAATTAAGACTTTTATATATTTATTGAAAATGTGATACCATTAGCCATCCTCTTAGAATACTTCCAATTTATTACCATTAAAATATACCTACCATTTTTTTAAACGAACTCTAAGGGCCCGTTTGGAAGTGCTTATTTTAGAGTAAAAAAGCGCTTTTAGAATAAAATTCAAAATTTACTAAAATTATTAAAAATAATTTTGAAATCTGAAATTATTGAAAGTGCTTTTTTCAAGAAGCACATATTTGGTGCTTCTCAAAAAAGTGCTTTTCAAGGTAAAAAAAAAATTTAAAATACTAAAAGCACTTTTAAGTGCTTCTCCAAAAAAGCACTTCCAAACGGGCACTAAATGTATTTAGGAAATGAATAATATATAAAACTCTAAATTAATTCGCCCACTCTATCCTGTACAAGCTGCTTCTCATCCAAAACCCTATCTTTTTATCTCTCTTATAGATCTCCCAACATATATAATTTTATTTTCCGCCATAAAAAATTAAAAAACTCACTCCACTATTTTCACACACACACATTCACCTTATAAAATCTCAACTCCTCCCTCCTTATTGATTCATTCCATTATCACGTTAAAAAAAATTCAATATTTACAAAAACCATGAGATCTGTGAGCTTCGTTGATTCATGGGTCCAAACTTGTTCGATCTTCAACCAAAAATCGAATATTCCATGTCATTCATTCATGGGTTTCGTCTATAATCCACGAAGCAAACCAAATATTATCAAAAGAAGAAATCCCATTAATTCTTATGCAATTTCAGCTATTGTTACGAAAGAAGATGATGTTTTAATAGAGGAAAAAACCATTCCTTTTAACTTCAAAAGTTACATGGTGGATAAAGCTAATTCAGTAAACAAAGCCTTGAACGACGCCGTACCGGTCAAAGATCCACCCATGATTCATGAAGCAATGAGATATTCTTTGTTAGCCGGTGGTAAAAGAGTCCGACCGATGTTATGTCTCGCCGCTAGTGACCTTGTCGGAGGGGAGCAAACCATCGCTATGCCGGCGGCCCTCGCGGTGGAGATGATACACACGATGTCACTGATCCACGACGATTTACCTTGCATGGACAACGATGATCTCCGGCGAGGTAAACCAACTAACCACAAAGTTTACGGAGAAAACGTGGCGGTCCTTGCCGGAGATGCTTTACTCGCTTTCGCATTTGAACACCTCGTTACCGCCACACACGGTGTCTCCGCTGCGAGAATAGTGTCAGCCGTGGGAGAGTTAGCTAAAGCTATCGGGAGTGAAGGGTTAGTGGCCGGACAAGTAGTGGATCTTGATCTAGCAGGGAAATCCGATGTAGATTTAGAGAAACTTGAATTTATACATATACATAAGACAGCAGCTTTGTTAGAAGCTTCAGTTGTCCTGGGAGCGATCATCGGAGGTGGGACCCATAACGAGATTGAGAAATTGAGAACATTTGCGAGATGTATCGGGTTATTGTTTCAAGTTGTTGATGATATTCTCGATGTTACAAAATCTTCCGAAGAATTGGGAAAAACTGCTGGTAAAGATTTAGCAGCTGATAAGGTTACTTATCCTAAGCTTTTGGGGATTGAAAAAGCTAGAGAATTTGCCAAGGAATTGAATGAGAAAGCGAAGAATCAATTAGCTGATTTTGATCAAGAAAAGGCAGCTCCTTTAATTGCATTGGCTGATTATATTGCTTATAGAGATAACTAGGATTATTGTTTTTTTTTTGTATGATGATATAAGTATACACAGACACAGAATTGTAGGAAATTGATGATAATATGTTGTACCTTTTTAAACTAATCTAATTAGTTCTTGGTTGATTTGGAAAATGTATAACAGCATAATGTATCATCAAGCATTTGTGATTTCTGGTCAATTTAATATTATGATGTTTAAATGAACGTTCTCGACTTCCAAAAGACTAAGGGGGTGTTTGTTTGCACTTAATGACCTCTTAATCTGATTCATTAAGACAATGGATCAATAAGTCATTCAGACACTGCCTCTTAATAGAATAAGTCCTATTCAGCTGTTCATTCAGCATTCAGCACTTATTACTTAAAAAAACAAACGACACCTAAAAGAGTTGCTAGTAAATAGACAATTATTTATAAACATAAAAAATAATTACAAAATCCTTTTCTTAAATAATATTTGAAATCCAACTAATAAAAAGAAAAAAGCCCAAAACAACCCTTCATCTCTCCCTTTATCTATACAGTACAAGCTAAAAAAACCCTATTAAACCTTTAAAACCCTTTCTCTTTCATATCTCTCTACTCTCGTTTCTCTCTCTTTCACCAGTAGAAAACCGATGGCCTCCCTCCTCTTCACCCTCCCTCACGTTCTCTCATGACCGTCGCTCACCTTCCCACCATCTCTACAAGCAAGTTTCGCCATATTCAACTCTAACCGCCGGCGTTTATGGTCTCAACTTCACCTTGCCACTCTCTTGCACGCGTAAACCAACACCGCCATCAAATGTGGTCGCTCTCCTGAGCGCGTAAACTGACGCCGCCTTCAGATTTGGCCATGGCAGGAGCTTCTGCGTAAACCTCTTCACCGTCGCCGCTCCTGCATAAAACCCGTCAGCTACACCACCATCATCTCCATCTCTTTCCTGCGTGCCCCATTCTCCATCGCCATTCGGGGCTTCAGATTTTAAAGAGGTTGGATAGAGCATATGGTAATAGGTGTTGGTATGATATGTTTGGGGTATCTAGAGTGTCACATCTTCCACGAATACATTCTGACCATGTATCGATCGTTATTAATATTGCGACTCAACCGCGTTCCATTCCTAGTAAAAGACGATTTCGGTTCGAGGCTGCGTGGTGCTTACATGAAGACTTTCGAAATGTAGTGGAACAAATTTGGGTAACGGAGGATAGAGATCTTGGAGAAAATATTGACGTATTAAAGAAAGTATTGAAAAGTTGGAGGTTTGAGGTTTTTGGGGACATATTTCAAAAGAAGAAGAGAGTAATGGCTAGAATTGCGGGGGCCCAAAAGGCTATTCAACAATCGTATAATTCGTCATTGGTTAGACTATAGAAAAGGCTATGTGGAGAATATGAGAGTTTATTAGAGTAGAAGGAACTTTTCTGGTTCGATAGATCGCGTATGGAGTGGGTGAATTCGGGTGACAGAAATACTAGGTACTACCACTGTGCGGCCCAAGTCAGGAGGGAGAAAAACGAGAATTTAGAATTAAGGACGGGAATCACGAATGGATAGTGGAGGGTGAAGGCGAAAAGGCTTGGGTTAGGGATTTTTTTGAGGAATTGTTTGCGCTGGAAGATACATCACCACATGTATTTGACTTACCATTATTAAATCCTCTTGAGACAAGGGATATTGAATGCATATGAAGGGAGGTGATAGACGAGGAAGTTTGTGTTGCGGTTTTTCGAATGTCCCCGCATAAGGCGCCAAGACCAGATGGTTTGACAGCGGGTTTTTATCAGAAATGCTGGGACATAGTAGGTCAGGCGGTGTGCGATATGATTCGGAAAGCATTGGTCACAGGAAGATTCCCTAAGGAGGTTCTAGGTACGTCTAATACCGAAGGGGATAAATCCGTAATATATTTCGCAGTTTAGACCCATTAGTTTAATCAATGTGTGCTATAAGATATGTATGAAAGTTTTGGTTAATAGGATGAGTGGTGGGGGCAAAGGTGTGATAAAATAATAGATAAATAAAGATAATAATAAAGAGTTACACACCCTTGATAACCACGGAACTCACTGCAAGTATCACAGATCGTATGCAAGTTTTAATGATAAGTCAAGTTCGTTCGCAGGGATTGTATCCGTTAGATCAATTTATGTTTAACAAGCGTAGATGAATTTAGATGTTTGGAATAAAATATGAAAGATAAAATAATAAGAATACTATCTAACGCAATTAAATAAATAAAACAATTAAACAAAACAAATAACTAAATATGAAAGTGAGTCAAATAGATTAGGATTACTACGTCTATTACTAAATTGTTATTCTAACCTGTCACATTAAGCATTATATATTAACCAGGATTGCAACAAACCTTAGTGGCTATCTAGTCACACTAGACGATTATGTGGTGTGTCAATAACTAAGAATAATCCTAAGATTGATCAGATCTAGGAAATAGGTCAAAACACATAATACAATATACGCCAAGCTTAATCAATTAAAATAACCAAATAGTATTTAAAGATCAAAATAATAATCCAACAATTAAGAGTAAACTTACAGAATAAAAGCTTAGAAATATGGTTGAGAATAGATCTATAGCTAATTACTCTAATATAGAGAAGGTGAGATGTAGAAGAGGAGTTGTCAGTTCTCCAATCTTCTTCTTCTTGTCTTCTTCTATAGGTCAACTTGCTTCTTGGATGAATAGCTTGATTCTAAGGATGAATATCTATCTAAAGGACTAAGCTATTGTTTAAAACTAAGAAAATATAAGTAAAGACTAAGCCTATACTTTGCAATTGAGCAAGGACATGTTTACAATGGTATAAGGGTGTATTTATAGGTGTCTTGGAAGCCCTAATTCGTTTTCTTGAAGGAGAAGTAAGTAGTGGACTCCAAGCCCAACTCAAATTCGTAACCCTAAAAACATGAAATCAGGTCCGATCTTCTTTTGGCTCTAACAGCTTCAATACTCATCCGTTTGACGCGTATGAGTACACCAAATTGATCGTCTCGGAAAGCTCTTCAACTTTGCTCTTGACCGTTTCTCCAAATTCCACACCTTTTTTGAGATATAAGCTGATTTGTGGTCGTAGGTGCAGAAATTCAGGATTAAGGCAGGTTTTCCTTTTCCATGTTTTTAGCTTTTATTTCCTTATCTCCAATTACCATGTCTATCTCTTTCCATATCTTGTAGTCTTTGACTTGGTATCTAATTAATCTCCATAATTATCTTTAAAGCTTCACACTAAATAAATAATTAAACCCAATATGCTCTAAAAATATTATTTTACTAAATCAAGACTCAAAATAGGAAAGTGTAGCATTTCTCAAGAAAATCGACTCAAAGACTTCCTAAATCACTAAAAATGATGTCTCATCCTAATATAAATCTATCACAAATGAGGAGACATCAAGACCCCCAACTCAAAGTTGTATCGTCCCGATACAATAAAGATAAAAACAAAGGGAAGTCTCTAAATACACACCTAGGTCAATTAAGCACAGAAGACAGAAGATAGAAGAATATGGAAAATAAACTTAAAGCAACTACTCAGAAAATTTCATGTAATAATATTTAAAAACTACATACCTGTACACTTCTCATATCCACAGTCAACACGGTTTGAATTCAAGAGCAGATTAGTTTCGCAATGTAAGAAGGATTGGGACTTTACTCAGTTCCCCAAGGAAGCTATAGATTGTTCATCAACCTTTACTAGTATCCAAAGATCCATTTAACTACTCTCTATTGGCTCAATCACTTCTCGATTACATAGCAAAGAATCAAAAGGTCTTTAAGGTTGTAATTAGGCTTAGGGACGGTATGATAGTATATTTGGATAATTTAGAGTGAGCTTTTGGCCCTCTCCTCACTAGCCATCAACGAATCGCCCTAGATCTTGAGTTACTCTCATAAAATGTTTCTCACTCGACCCAATGAATTCCTTGATGCGCAATTTTAGCATCCCCAATAAGCCAAATTAAAGCATAAGATGTTCACATAAAAATTCCACTTTGCCGGTCCGAATATATATATATTTTCTTTTCAAATCAATTTATTTAGCTATGACTCTTTTTAATGATGAGATATCACACTAATTTCCTCACATATATATATTTTTATGCCCTTATTGGCAAAATTAGCTCGTAGCTTCTTTTTCATTCACTATTACCCCGGCAAAGGGTTACAATACAAATCTGTGAATCATCATCAATATAAATAACAGAGCACAATTAATAAGCTCAAAATCCCATCCCAATAATATTTCCCATAATGGTGGACCCACCACCCCAAACTCAAGCTCTAAAACAACTGTTTATGCATCGCGATTCGAGTGCGGGTCATATGGAAAAGTCCTATAATCTAAAGGGATATGGCTTATAACGTGGTTCAATAAAAAGGCTTTAGAAAGGCTAGAAGGGGCTGAGAAGGATATAAAATACTAAATCAAATAACAAGGTGAGAAGGTATAAAAAGGCTTCAAAGGCTTCAAATATGAAAGAACCGCCTTAATCACTTTCTACACTATGTAATTTCGTTATTTTCTTACCTTTAGCACTTTCATCAAATGGGTTTGTCAACTAGCTTGGATCTCACGGCCTACACACTTCTCAAGGTTCCCTGAGATCGAACATACTTTCTATCGCATTGCTCACTAATCTTTTCTTTACTATCAATGTGTGTTTTCCTGTAAATACTCAAAGCATACAAAATAAAATAGCTCATAAACATACTACTTACTATCATTAATCCACTGAGTTTATGCTTTTAAGCTATTAAACACACTCTACATACATCTAAACCTTCTCAAAAAAAATTTAATTTTACCTAAAAACAAAAAAATGGAGATGAGAGACAACGAATCCCCACACCCCCAACTCAAAAATGAGCCGTGTCCCCACGACTCGAAAAGACTCGAAAATAAAATAAAAGAAAATTAAAATTTCACAGATATTGCACATAAAGAAAAGGTAAGGAAGAAAGAAAACATACTCTTCGAGGCTATTGCCTCGCCTGATCAATACCCGGAGTAGGGTGCAGTGCTTTCCATGTATGAAACTTCTATTATCACCAATTTCGCTTTCCCTTACATCTTCTTATGCTCCATCCTAATCAATCACACTCTAGAAATCTCTTGTTTATCTTTTTCCAACTTTACTCTTTGAATAATCTCTCATGTGACAGTTGTTCATTCAGGAATATGTTTTGAATACAGCTACTAGCGTCCCAGAAGCTTTTGTTCATCTTGGGTTAAAGGACTATCGATTGTAGAGGTTGTGGTGTCTTCCTTATGAAAGTCTAAACCTTTTTGTTCTTTGAATTCACCACAGCTAGCTTTCCTCTATTCTCTTTCCGATTACCTTGTAATTTATTCCCAAACTAGTACCCATCTCAATAAAAATCTTCTAGAGCTTACCCAATACCTTGCTTTGATTATTCATATCCCATAACACTTGATAATTTCTCTATTCTCTTTATCATCTCTTTTGACCCCCAACTCAAAGCTTTGAGCACTCTTGAAATTTGTACTTTATGATCATAGGTGGAACAAGCTTTATTTTGGTTAGGAAAGGTGTTAGGATGACAATTCTCCATGTGGGTATGATGGAATCAAGCTTTAATGGTGTGGGTTTTAAGGATTTTTAGAAAAAGATGTTGAGATTCATGGCTTTGATTCTTGGTTTCTAGGTATCTTGATATGATTTGGGTGCTTGAATCTTCTTTATAATGATGTAGGGAAGGATTTGGATGAGAATTCATGGTGATTTGGTGATGTTTTGATGTTAGGTGAAGGTTTGTTGAAGCTTTAATGGAGTTGGGAGAGTTCTGGAGAGAAGAAAGAGGTTTAAGGTTTGATAAATTCGGAATAATAAGCATTAGATCTCCTTATAAGCTTGAAACCCTTTCTTTTCTCTCTCTGGCGGCTCGTGCGGACTACCCCTGCGGACCAGGGGGTGTACCGCGGGGTACTCCGCGCCTCCTACGTCAAAAAACCCGTGGTAGGACCCCGTAGCACGTGTTTGTGCGGTGCATGGCGCGGTATAGGGTCCGGTATACCGGACCCATCAGCTATATTTTTTTTTCGTTTCTGGATAAAACCCGTAGCTCTACCCCGTGGCACGGGTTTTTACCGTGCGGTGCACCGCGGATGAGGTCCGGTGTACCGCACCTGGCAAAAACCTCCCCAACAGCTAGATCTCGAAAAGTTATGCAGTTTAGGCTCAAAAATCACCTGATTCCGACATCCGAGCGCAAAGATATGACTTGCCGAAGTTTCGTTCCGAAAATTTTTTCTCGCTTCCCTAACTCGATTTCTCCAATACCTAAACATCAAAAACACTAATACCTTCCTCAAATATGCAATATCAACTAAAAATAACCAAATTAAACATAAATTAAAAACGTAAAAGACATGAAAATTTTAAAAAAAACTACGGGTTGTCTCCCGTACAGCACTTTTGTTTAACGTCTTTTAAAGTTAGACGTGTTACCTCGATTAAGGCTTGCGTACATAACCTCCCCAATAACGGGTTAAGTCATGCTCATCTACTATCCGAAGTTTGTGACCCTTCTTAGCTTGTATCTCAATCCGTTTTGACGAAATAACTCTCGTAACTACAAACGGACCCATCCACGAATCCTTGAATCCCCGTGGTCTATTCTCTTGTTTGGGGGCTTTCCATGCAACCATGTCACCAACCCCAAACTCACTTTTGATTCTCTTTTTCACGGGTTGACTGTGGACTTTCTTTCTAATTTCTTTTGTCACAACTCGGAGTGTCGGGGCTTCTATACGTGATTCCTCATGCTTTTCATCCACCAAGTGGAATATTTTAGATTCTTTTCCCACTTGGAAAGTCACGGTTCCCCTATGAATATCAATTATGCTGTGACTTGTCGCCAAGAATGGGCGTCCAAGTATCAATGGAACATGTTGACCTGCAATGCTATCAAGGATAACAAAATCTGTAGGTATAGTTAAAGTACCTACTTGGACAAGCACGTCTTCAATGACTCCCCATGGCTTTATCGTTGAATTATCTAGGAGCAGCAGATCAATATCTTTTCTTTTGGCATCTCCCATGCCTAACTTCTCGAACAAACTCTTGGGCATGATATTCCTTCCTGAGCCCAAGTCACACATCGCTTTAGCTTTGAAATTACCACCTATATTAATGTGGAGATATAAAGCTCCAAGATCTTGCATCTTTTGTGGTAATTTCTTTGGAATGGTCGTCAAGCTTTCTCTAGTATGGTCCCTATTCTCAATTTCAACTTCTACACTTTCACTCTTTTTAGACAGATCTTCCTTGCAGACTATCGGTGGTGTAGGCTCTTTATATGCGATTACGTCCTCTATGCATATCGTGCTTTGTTCTTCTAGCTCATTAAGTGGAACTTGTGATGATTCCACTTCCTCCTCTTCTTGAAGGCTGAACTCTTCAACAACATCGAACCAAACATCGCTATCGATTTCAATGGCATCATCATCAATTTGTTTACCTAGGCCAGTTTGCATGTATGGGACGTCGAGTATAGGAACAATGATTTCTTCTGGGCTTGACGTTTTAGTTTTAGTATCACCACTAGGATAAGTAATGCTTTGTAGATGGGGTGGTGATAGTAATGGTTGTGTAGGTGGTGGTTCCACCTTACTTCCTTCTTTTTGCACCTCTTGTGCGGCTGTCTCTTCTTTATTGGTTTCTTTTTCTTTTTCCACATACTTGAATTCTGGTTCAACCTCCTTTGTAATTTGATCTTTAACAATTACTTCTTCTAAGCTAAGCTTGGTTGGTTCTTCTACGGTTGAAATTTCGAACCCAACATTGCTATAACCCAGTTTCTTATGTAATTCTTGTTGTAACTGTTGATTGATCGTAGTGAGGTCCGTTAATCTTTGCTTCATTGCTTGATATTTTTGGTGCATCGAACGTATTAAGGTTGTATTAGCATCTATCTTTGCCGCATGTTGCTTTTCCATACTCTCCAGATAACTTATACTTTCAAAAACTCGGTGAGATGGAAATGCTTGTCGAACCTGTTCTTCTATGATGCTTCGGATTAATGGTGGAGTCTCTTGCTGATATTTTAGAGAAGAATTGGTCACTTGCGTGACTTGTGTCTCCAAGGCCTCCACTTTTGCAGTTTGCTCATTGTGGAGCTGCACAACATTTTGAACCAGATTCACTAAATTACCCATCAGTCCTTCGAGCTTGGTTATAGCTTCTTCTTGTGGATTATGCATGGGTTGTGGTGGAGCTTGCAGTTGATAGCTCGAACCTTCTTGATAAAAATTTTGACTTTGGGCCCCATGCATATTTTGTGCGTAATAATTCTCCATACCTAATAAACCTGAGAAGAGACTAAAAAGAAAATGCGTAAAACTGAAAACAAATAAAAACTTCTACACTAAATAAACACCAAATAGATTTAACTTAAAGATAAATCCCCGGCAGCGGCGCCAAAAACTTGGTGGGGGCAAAGGTGTGATAAAATAATAGATAAATAAAGATAATAATAAAGAGTTACACACCCTTGATAACCACGGAACTCACTGCAAGTATCACAGATCGTATGCAAGTTTTAATGATAAGTCAAGTTCGTTCGCAGGGATTGTATCCGTTAGATCAATTTATGTTTAACAAGCGTAGATGAATTTAGATGTTTGGAATAAAATATGAAAGATAAAATAATAAGAATACTATCTAACGCAATTAAATAAATAAAACAATTAAACAAAACAAATAACTAAATATGAAAGTGAGTCAAATAGATTAGGATTACTACGTCTATTACTAAATTGTTATTCTAACCTGTCACATTAAGCATTATATATTAACCAGGATTGCAACAAACCTTAGTGGCTATCTAGTCACACTAGACGATTATGTGGTGTGTCAATAACTAAGAATAATCCTAAGATTGATCAGATCTAGGAAATAGGTCAAAACACATAATACAATATACGCCAAGCTTAATCAATTAAAATAACCAAATAGTATTTAAAGATCAAAATAATAATCCAACAATTAAGAGTAAACTTACAGAATAAAAGCTTAGAAATATGGTTGAGAATAGATCTATAGCTAATTACTCTAATATAGAGAAGGTGAGATGTAGAAGAGGAGTTGTCAGTTCTCCAATCTTCTTCTTCTTGTCTTCTTCTATAGGTCAACTTGCTTCTTGGATGAATAGCTTGATTCTAAGGATGAATATCTATCTAAAGGACTAAGCTATTGTTTAAAACTAAGAAAATATAAGTAAAGACTAAGCCTATACTTTGCAATTGAGCAAGGACATGTTTACAATGGTATAAGGGTGTATTTATAGGTGTCTTGGAAGCCCTAATTCGTTTTCTTGAAGGAGAAGTAAGTAGTGGACTCCAAGCCCAACTCAAATTCGTAACCCTAAAAACATGAAATCAGGTCCGATCTTCTTTTGGCTCTAACAGCTTCAATACTCATCCGTTTGACGCGTATGAGTACACCAAATTGATCGTCTCGGAAAGCTCTTCAACTTTGCTCTTGACCGTTTCTCCAAATTCCACACCTTTTTTGAGATATAAGCTGATTTGTGGTCGTAGGTGCAGAAATTCAGGATTAAGGCAGGTTTTCCTTTTCCATGTTTTTAGCTTTTATTTCCTTATCTCCAATTACCATGTCTATCTCTTTCCATATCTTGTAGTCTTTGACTTGGTATCTAATTAATCTCCATAATTATCTTTAAAGCTTCACACTAAATAAATAATTAAACCCAATATGCTCTAAAAATATTATTTTACTAAATCAAGACTCAAAATAGGAAAGTGTAGCATTTCTCAAGAAAATCGACTCAAAGACTTCCTAAATCACTAAAAATGATGTCTCATCCTAATATAAATCTATCACAAATGAGGAGACATCAATGAGGCCCATGTTAGCAAAGTGTACTGGTCCATACCAAAGTAGCTTCTTACCTAATCGGTCAACAATCGATAATGTTGTGTTGGTGAATGAGGTGGATTTTGTGATGCGGCATGCCAAGGGGAGGAGGAGTTATATGGCGGTAAAAGTGGATTTAGCGAAAGCTAATGATAAATTGCAGTGGAGCTTTATACAACAATCTTTGGAGAGTTTGGGTGTACCACATAGGTGGATTTCGCTAATTATTTCGGGTTTTGGAGGATAATGAGCTACATGTGTTATGGAGAGGCTCTCCTTTATCTCCTATCAATCCTAGGAGAGGTATTCATCAAGGGGATCCTATGTCGCCATATTTGTTCGTAATATGCATGGAGAGACTCTCCTTGTTAATACAGGGGTTGGTTGAAGATGGAGCATGGAAGCATATCTGATTGAAAACAGGGGGGTCTTCTATCTCTCATATTTTCTTTGCTGATGACTTAATTCTTTTTGCGGAAGCATCTATTGATAATTTTTTGGTACTGCAGGGGGCATTGGATGTAAAGATACGGGCCAAACAATTAGTAAGGAGAAGTCAATCATATACTTTTCAAAGAATATAGAAGAAGACTTGGCATCTAGCATTGCGTCTAGGAGTGGGTATCAAAGGAGCGAAGGGATTGGTAAATATCTTGGGATCAACATACTGTCAGGGAGAAGGTCCAAGTTTTTTTTTGGCAAAGTAATCAATGGCTTGCGTGGGAAGCTAAGTAAATAGAAAGTAACACATTGTCTTTAGCAGGGAGAATGACGTTAGCTCAGGCGGTGCTTAGTGCGGCCCCAATGTATCTTATGCAAGTTGAGAAGCTACCGACATATGTGTGCGATGAGATAGATAAAATCCGAAGATAATTCATTTGGGGGTCAACAGAGGATCAAAAAAAGATAAATTGGATTGCTTGGACAGATTTATGTAAGCCTAAGAGTTTGGGGGGTCTAGGCTTTCTCTCAGCTGAAGACATGAATAAAGCCTTATTAGGGAAGATTGGGTGGAAGTTTCTAAATAATCATGTGACTTTATGGCCAATTGTAATGAGAGAAAAATATTTTAGCAAGACCCTTCTTCAGTATGTTGTTAAAAATAGTGATTCGCAAATTTGCAAGGCTATTGGGTGGGGATTGACGTGGTGAGAAGGGGTTCACGATGGATTGTTAAGAATGGAAGAGATATATCATTTTGGCTAGATTGGTGGGTGGGTGATGGTTCGCTAATAAACCAGGCCATTATCGAGGTGGAGATGGAGGAATTATCGAAAAGTATTAACGATTATTTAAGTCAATATGGATTGTGGGATTGTGAAGCATTTCATCAGTATCTTTCACCTTTTAGCTTACTCGATATTACATGTGTAAAAATGGAGGGCGGAGAGGAGGAAAGAGATAGGGTATCTTGGATGCAAGAAATTAATGGGATATATTCGGTTCGATCAGCTAAGTGGGAAGGACAATCTAGTGAGCTAGATACTGATCAGGTATGGGATATTATATGGCACTTAAAGTGTCCGCAAAGGACTCGTGTTTCTCTCTGGAGAGCTGTTCAGGACAGGTTGGCGACAAGAGCAAACCTTGTTCAGAGAGGAGTAGAAATCTCGGGGCTATGTGTGTTGTGTGGTGGGGCTGAGGAGAATGATCTTCATTTGTTCAAGAGCAGTGAGGGAGTACGAGGACTCTGGGCGTGTATTAGGGATGAGGCAAGGCGGAATAGGAGTTGGTCGGAGGAGCTAGAAGATGGTTTCTACAGTGGTGACAGAAGTGAAAATGCTACAAAAGTAAAGACAAGAGGAAGCACATTATTGAGACAACAAAACAAGTACCAACATTTTTCTTTGCAGACTTACCGTGTGGATCATGTGCAGGGGCAGGTGGGTGCGGCGGCAGATCAGTTATGGACAGCGGGAGGGAGGTTACAGGTGGAGGAGAGACCTCAGAATACGAGGTTTAGCAGCGAAGGCAAGGAGTACCGTGAGAAGGGAAGCAGCAACTCGAGTTTAGACAACAGAGAAGTGTTCCGCAGAGCTGCAGCAGACCCAGGCGTGAATTTGACGGGTAACACAGCTGCTACTGGAGATGGGGCTTCAGTGAATGATGGGATAGAGTGGTGGAGGCGTAATTTATCATGCAAGAAGCTCTTCGCCGGTCTGTTTGGATTGTGTTCTTCAGAGCAGTTATCGATACAATATGGAAGGAAAAGAATCAGTTTGTATTTAATGGCAGTGAATTTCCGAGAGGGTTAGTTACGGTGAGAAAAGCAAAGCATTTGGTACGTATATACACCAAAGCTTGGGGTTTGCTACCAGGGAGAGTTCTCTCACGGAAACACGGAGTGAATTTAGTGGGATGGACAAGGCCTTATAGTGGATTAAAGCTAAACACCGACGGAAGTTTCAATAAGGTGCGTAAGATAGGAGGAAGTGGTGGTGTCATTAGAGATGAAAATGGGGAGTGGATTAGAGGTTTTACTATGCGAGTCGGTTTGGATAACACGGTAGTGGTGGAGCTAATTGCATTAAGTGAGGGGTTGAAATTAGTAGAAAGCTTGGGCATAAAGGAGATCGTGATTAAGGTGTATTCATGGGAATCGATTGAGGAAATATATAGGGTCGAGAATGGACGGGGTCCAGGAGCCCATTGGATTGAGGGCATTCGTGGAATGTTAGCACGGAATATGGGCTTTAAGTTGCGGGGCATTTATAGAGAAGCTAACCTATGTGCGGACTGGTTAGCGCGAGAAGGTATGAGAAGCGGAGAAGGCCTGTCTATAGTTGAGGACCCTCCTGATGGAATTTGGAGCATCATTACTAGGGACCGGATGGGGTGGAAATCACCAAGAGTGGTGTACGACTCCGCGGTGGCTAATAATGTTCTAGTGTAATCAGTTTATTTTAATCTGATCCGTTTTGGATCTCCTATGTATTAAAAAAAAGGGATATTAGGATTAATAATAAAATGGATCAAATATTAAAAGAAGAATTTAGATCACATATTTAAGAGAAGCAAAGATAAATATTATTCCGACTTATGAGAAAACTATGAACCCAATAAATTGGAATCTACCAAATAAGTGGGAGTATAAATTCAATAAAGTCACCAATAACCATCCAAGAAAATAATGAGAGATCTAGAGCCAGGCTTGGAATTTTTTGGAGAAACACTTTCCTATCTATCACATTAGTAGGCCCATACACAAATTAATCATTATCATGTTTAACTGAACAATGGATGAAATTACAATCATAAGCCAGGAAATGAGGAAACTTAAAAATAGAGCCCAATTTCATTCCACCCCCATTTTAAAAGCATAAGTTAGGATTTGTTCTATATAAAGCCTAACTAGATGAAACAAGTTAACTAATTCATTTCTCTCTCTTACTTTCCCTGACAAACATGAGCTGTACCTAAGCTATATTTTTTATTCGTGCATTGTTTGTCTATGTTGTAACTCGATTTTTTCCAAGTCAAAACTCGTGTCCATGTGGCTGTACCGAAGCCATTTTTTTGTCCATGTCCATTTTCAAAGTGTTCAATATTATACCGAAGGGGCTGTACCCGAGCTTGAGGTTTATCCATGTCATTTTTTGTTCCAATTCTTATTTTTTGTATATGGTCAAGACTTCGGTTTTGTCCAAGCTCTTGTACCAAATTCGTGTACACAATAGGCTGTACACAAGTCCTTTTTTGTTCATATTCATGCCGATGTCTAATAATTTACCGTAAAGGATGTACCTAATATCTATTTACTCAAGTTTTTAATTTTTGTATAGTAGTGTCTAATTATTAGAGTTTAATTTTCACCTGCACAAATTAACAAAATAAATTAGTTTTAATCCAAAAAATTATACAGGCCCATACTGTCCAGACCTAATGGGCTGGCCCTAAAAGGATACACCAAAAACCTATTACTTACTCAACGTCCTTAATGTCTAACCCATTATGGGCTGGACTTCAAGGGGGCTGACAGTTTGGGCCTCTGACTGAAGTACAATTACATCCAGCTATTTACAAACCATGGGCTAGACAAAACGGGCTGGGCTATTGACAAGTTGGGCCTCCAGCTACCGACGTGTTGGTGGACTCCAGCGGCGAGACCTGGTGGAGACGAAGCACTGGAGATGAGGCGCTGGAGATGAAGCGCTGCAGAGAGGTGAAGTTAGGCTGAGCAAATGGGCTGGACCCTAACCTTTGTTGGACCCTAACCTCCAGCTATTGACGTGTTGGTGGACTCCGGTGATGCGGCGGCGAGAATGGTTCGCTGGAGGCGCTGCTCGATGGAGGTCAGGCTTCGTCGAAGTTCGATGGTGGTGGGATGGGGAAGAGTGAAAAGAGGGCGGCACAGATGGTGGCTACCGATCTGGCTTCGTCACAGCAGCGCAGATCTTCGTGGTGGTGGTGGTGCAGGTTCGCAGAAGAGATCTGAAGGTGGGGGGTGAAGGGGGTGGCGCAGCGAGTCATTGAATCAGAGCAGTTTGTTGAAGAAGTGCTGCAGTTTACTCGCGAAGCAGTTCGTGGTGTCATCTTCTCCAGATCTGGTGGTGCGGTGGAGTTGGTGGTGCGTTGGTGTCGGCGTTGGTCTGCAACGGAGTTGGTGGTGCGCTGGTGTCGGCGTTGGTCTGCAACAGAGTTGGTGGTGCGCTGGTGTCGGCGTTGGTCTGCAGCAGAGGGATGGTGATCTTGCTCATCACAGCGTGGTGGTGTGGACCATGAGGAGGTTGGGACTTCTCTCGCTACAGATTTCGTGGTGGTGGTATTTTGTTCAGATCTGCAGCGTGGCTTCTGTGGTGGTGGAGTGACAGCGCGAGGGAGGTGAGGGGGAGGGGCGGTGGGGGAGGGAGGTGAGAAGAGGGAGGAGGAGGGGCTGTGCACTGGTGGGAAGGTGGAGAGACGCAGGGTGAGGAGAGAGAGATAGAGAGAGCTAAGAGAGAGAGAGGGTCACAAACCCTAATGGGTTCTTTGTTTTGCTTTTTGGTTTCTATCTGTGTAGTAAGGGGTATTTGTTATTTTAGTTGGGTTTTGGTTGGGATACAACTAGTAGATAATGGAGGCTTTAGTTTAGAAGTTTCATAATTGTGGGGCTGTATATAAATATTCCCCCCCCCCCCCCCCCCGGAAATTGATGGTAAGGTTAATAGCATCTTTCCAACATACCAACACTATAAGAAATAGTAGCATTAGCGGGGAAGTTATTGCGGCAACAACTAAAATGTCCTCTAATGATATTTTTAAAAACCAAAATGGCCTCTAATTATATTTTTAGCGGCAATATTTGCCGCTAAAGATAAAGTTAATAGAAGCAAAAACAAATAATTTGTTACTAAAGGTATCTTTAGCGACGAACTTATAGAGATGACAAAAAACGACTATTAACGACAAAATTAAGATTTTTAGTGTTAATTTTTTTTCCGCTAAAAATACTAAGTCTTGTAATGCAAGACTCTTCATTATCTTCCTTATCGTCTTAGATTAATGCAAACTTTCTCTAACGGATTGTCTGAGGAAATAATATCGATTTTGCACAGAATATCAATATCACATGGTCTTTCATAGGGCTGCACACGGGTCGGGTATCCAACCCGCGGCCCCTAAGTCACAAACCAACCCGCACCTGCGGGTTTCAGGTTCCTAAAACCGAGAGTCAAACCATTTTGTTTTTATGGTTCGGGTTGGATCCACTTGGTTTTTCACTGAGGGGCTCGGGTTCGGTTTTATGCGGGTTGGTTCGGGTTTGGGTTGGTTTCGGGTTTAAAATGCGTATTTAATAAATAGTCTATGAAAATCTAACAAACTAAAAAACTTCACATAAATAATCCAAAATTCCGAATAAACCACAATGATCATCAAATAGTCAAATACAATACGAATTCAATCTATTACAACATTGATCATCAACTAATTAGCTATTACAATCAAAAGTTAACAAAATTACATTTGATATTAAGAATACATCCACAAAACATTTCCAAAAACATACTATACCCTTGATCATAGTTTCCAAAAGTTAAGTTTGAAGATACAAACATTCAACTGCTCAAAAGTCAAAACCTGCAACTTTCTTATCTTCTTTTCATTTCTGCATCTTTTCCATCCTATTTCATAAGAATTGTTCAAGTCCTCCCTTTGTTAGTTCCATACTCGAGTGTTAAAAGAAGCATTATATTCAATTACTCATGTCTTTATCCTCATATTAAAACTTAATCATTGGATATAAAATTGTTCATTTTCAAGGGACATATAATAGAGCTCGCAATAAGGTTCAATGGACTACTTTTGCCACCATTCATAACAACATTAACACCACATTGCATTTCTTGTCACCATAGTGTTATTGGTGTTACGAATGGTGATAAAAGTAGTCCACAAACTATTGAAGTTGAGCCTCAGAATTAGCTTAAGTAATTCATCACAGGCCCTTGATAAATCTTAGGGACAAGGGACATATAGAACTTCTTTTTCACCATTCTAAACAGCAATAAAACCATAATGCTGTTCATGTCACTAAAATGTTAATGTTGTTGAAAATAATGAAAAAGTAGTTCAACTTCTATTGAAGTTAGGCCTCAGAAAGAGTTTAATTTTCATCACAGGCCTTTATAAACCGAGGGACAAGGGACTTGGTGAGTTTTACAAAAAAACTTGCAAATTTTCAACTACAAATGCATGACAAAAGAATGCCATCTCTAATGGCTTCCTCAGCTTATTTACATATATAAAAAACCCTGTACACATCATATTCAGTATTATTTGCATCATTGGAAGCACATGAGTTGCTTTCTAATGTCTAAATGCAAATGTTCAATGAAATGCAAGTTTAAATTGTAACTCAGAAACTCACATTAGGTTATTGGCTAAGTCATTGAATCAATTAGAGTGGATTGGGAAGTATCACTCATGCTTAATTCATCATTTCCAAAATAACCTACAAAAGATAGATACAATTCAAGTTAGGTAGTATTGAATGTAGCCTCGCAAATTGAAAAAAATAAGGAGTAAAGTATTGAATTTACCCATTTCAGCTTCCAAATCTTCCACTAGTTGTTTAGATGAGCCAAGATTAATTGGAAGTGAAGCTCTTAGCCAATTTTGAGTACATATTAAAGCCTCAACAGTTTTAGGGGACAAGGAACTTCTAAACTGATCTAGAACCCTCCCACTAGTGCTAAAAGCACTTTCAGATGCAACAGTTGAAACTGGAATAGTCAAAACATGTTTGGCTAATTGGGACAACACTTTAAACCTCATTGCATTACTTTTCCACCAATGTAAAATGTCAAATTGTGAAGACATCTCTTCAATGTCCTCTTTTAGATACTTATCCAATTCAGTAGCTTTAGAGGGATGTGTTTTAGCCATAAATGATTGAAACCTACCACCAAGAACACAAGGGCTATCATTTGAACTTGTAGTAGAAGTGGAACTAGCCGCTTCACCACCAGTTGTACTAGTAGGAGCAACTCTTTTTTCATACACTTCAAACATTCTAGTTAAAGCATCTTTAACTCTTTTAAGCAATAATTCACTTTCAGAAGGTGAATACATAAAACTGAAATAACATTCTAGGTTCTGCATTTTTTTCCTTGGATCTAAAGCTACTGCAACATAATTAGTAATATCAAAAAATGAAAGTAAAATTGAAATATATTTTCGAAAATCATTAAAATGTTTTTACTACTTCAAATTAATTCAGAAATTAGAGGAAAGGAAGAACGGCAGAGGATTAGAGGCAGATTAGGGTTCATACCTTTAAAAGGGGCTTTGAAGAACACGAACCCTAGCTCGGCCCTTTTATACAAAACCAGAAAAACCCTTAACCATATCAAAATAAGTATTAACCATGGCTTAATCGATTAACCATGGTAAGTGGTAACCTCGGAAATCGGAGGCTAGAAACTCAGAAACAATAAATGCGGACCTCAAAGGTTGGTGTAAACCAGCATAATAATTAATGCGGAGTACAAAAGAAGCCATGGAGGGATGGAGAAGAGACGGTGATGGGTGATTGAGAGGGGATGGTTTCAGAATCGTAGCGAAGAGAGAGGGTGCAGGCTAGGGTTTTTAGCCCCTTTTGGGGTAAGAGAGAGAAGAGAGCGTTTTACGCGTGAGTGAGAAGAGTGAAAATGGGGTGGACAAATGTTGACCACCCCTTTTATATCGAGGTATATAAAAAAAAAAAATTGGGCTAAATGTGCGGGTTGGGTTGGTTATCCGTGGTTTGGGCATTTCCCAAACCGAGAACCAACCCATATCCACCAAAAAAATTATCAGGGCCCGTAACAAACCATGGACTGGGCGGGTTGGTTTTTTCGGGTTAGGTTGGGCTGGTTTTTGCGGTTTTTGCGGGTTGGGCGGTTCTTTGTGCAGCCCTAGTTCATGCATAGACTTGTTATATTTGGAATGAAAGAAGAAATAAATAGGTATACCAATCATTCTGTGATATAACGTCACAAACACACTTTTTTATTAATGAATAACTAAACATAATTTGGTAAGGAATACAAATAAGCAATAGTTGTTGAAGGAATACATAACTACATCACAATTTGAGAAGAGGAGAAGCAATTATAGGTAGTGAGTTCAAGAAGCTATTAATGAAGCTAACTAGCTAGTGTCGATTGCCTCATCTCAATAGTATCTCAATAGTATGATGTAGATTAATAGCTAGTTGCTTTGCCACGTAAGTCCGTAAAAACAACTGAGTTGAGCATGTTAAATTGGCCACCTAACCACCCACTTTAATCGCTACGCCTGTGTTTAATACATGGTCTAACAGTGCTTCTAGGTCTGCGTTTAAATCAAGGTTGACGTTGGCTTCGGCATCGTCATCGGCGTAGGCAATATAGAGTGTGTTGAGTATGGTGAAGGATGCCACAATGAAAGCAATTAAGAAGAGGTTAAACGATGTTTTTATCATCTTTATATTCATAATGGACTAACAAATTAAATCAAAAGAAGTTGTTAATTTGTCTATTATAATTAATATATAAGAAGGTAGAATCAAGTGTTGCATACAATACCAATACAAGGGATTTTATAAGAGAATGATGATCAAACGTATTAAATCGTGTAGACAAGTTTTATTTATCTATTTGAGGGGTAAGAACTTGTAGACAAGTTGTCAACTAAAGAAGATCATTAATATCATTATTATTTAATTCGTGTTAAACCATAAACAATTTGAACGTCCTCTCCTGTTTCATTAGGCTGAAGGCAATATACCTTACTTATTGCAACAGCTTAATCGAGCTGTATTTTTCCACAATATAAGCTTAGTAACGTGGAGTCGTGTTTTGGATGTTGTTAAAATAATTTGTCAAACCAGAAAACTTCATGTATATTAATAGTAGAAAACTTCAATAATTTTAAGATCGCCATATAGGACCCGACCGGCACCCATCTGTTTTACACATGGTTCTAAAAGGCGCTAGGCGGTACTAGGGCGGTCGACCAACTTCGAGCGCCTAGATAACTAGGCGGCCCATTAATCGGAATTTAGGCGGTTTTTGCCTAGGCGGTTTTTATATTATTTTATATTAAATATATATTACAAATATATATATTTGAATAATATTTACATCCTAATATACTTAAAGTATATTAATTTAACATAAATAACATATGCTTTACCATAAAGTAATAACAATTCATTATTATTAACCTAATAAATGACCAATTCAAAAAATCTAGACTTGAAATTTGAAAAATCTCACCTTCTTTTTTTTCTCGCGCGTTCAAACTCCTAACTAAGTAATTTTTTCTTTATATTTTGCTTATGTTTTGGGTTGGAGTAGATTGAGTTAGTTATTTATGGGCTAGCATGCTAGGTTATATCCGGGTTGGGCAACCCATTAATGTGATTGAGTAGTTTATTAATTAGATTATACGTAGACGAACCTTCGAGCCACCTTCGAGAGAAATTCTAGGCGGCTCGCACCTTGGAACGCCTAAGCGGAGCGCCTAGTCGGCTAGGCGGCCTTGTTTTAGAACACTGGTTTTACAAGAAGAGGTATAGCTCCTTTTCCTTCACAAAAATATGGTGCCCAAGCGTCCAAGACTTCTTTTTTTCCAACTTAAGAGTTCAAGACTTGTAGCAAATTAAAGGGTTATAACATCACTTTTTCTTGGAATGATGGATTTGGGGTTTGAGGTCCGAGGTTCACCTGGAATGATTCTTGGAATACAGGGTTGAGATTGCTTAAGCAGTTAGACATGGAGTATGGTAACCAGAGATGGATTTACACTTTTGGAATCACCAGAGCCAATCACCTTCCGCGTATTCATTCTGATCACGCTCCTATCATTATCTACCTTGACAAGAGGACGGTTTCCATTCCAAAGGTGCGGCGTTTCCGTTTCGAATCTGCTTGGTGCCATCATGCGGACTTTAAGGATCTTGTGGTTAAGACTTGGACTCCTTGTAAAGAAGTCGTTGGGAGATAGTATCATTGGAATTAGAGAGACACTCCAGGTTTGGAAACTTTGCCATGAAAGGTGAAACTTGCTCAAAGGATAAAACGCTAAAAATGATTAAATTGTGCACTTTTTCTTTGTTGCTAGATGATTGAGATTTCATATTTGTGAAAATTAAACTAGCGGTAAGCTAGAGTCTAGGTACCTAGTTCATTTGTAGTGTACCGTTTATCCCATTCAATGAAATCTTTTACCCAACCAAAAAATGAAAAAATTAGAAGGAAAACTTAAAACTGGTCTTGTTTTCTTTATTTTGTTTATGGGTAAAGCGGATCAACATCATCATAATCATTACTCCCAAGGTTCAGATTAGTCCCACCATGCGTGACAAGGAAAGTGGCACTGTATTTATTTTCGTTCTCTTTTACTAGTACTCCTAATACACTAGAGAGAATTTGATTAAGAATATATTCAATTCCAAATTTATTGATCTTTATCTACAAGAACAACTTAACTGTTATTGTTATTAACACAGGATGCTTTGCTTATATTAAGGAGATGGAGTGATAAAATAACAAAACTGAATACTTGATAATTAATCTCCTAAAAAGGTCCTGAGTGACATGTCACTCTTTGGAACAAAGTATCCCAAGTCTTGAAAGTGAAGGGGTTCATTTCCCCAACTAGTCCAACCACTTATCATCTCTCTAGCAAACATTTCAATACAACGAGGATCCTCTAATCCTGGTGCATACTCCCTCAGCAATTCTACATTTCAACAAATGCCATTAATTTAATTTAATTACAAAAAATGATCATATCATTAACCTTACCTCCAATAGGTGGTTTCCTTGAATACTCTCCCGGTACGCTTATAAAAACTTGATTCTCTGGTATACTTTTTACCCTCGACAAGTACTTAAACTCTCTACTCTGCACACACATAAATTTCATAAAATTACAGTAAAACAACTTATATTAGTTAGTTAGTTAGTTACCTCTGAGTGACAGTAACCTAGGAGAAGACATTCATACGGTCTATGATGAAAAAGATCAAGTTCACTAATCAATGATCCATCTCCTTTCACTTTTAACCAATACAAACTCGCCACGTGTTTTACTCCCCATGAGGGAAATAACTCCTTTTCAACGAAACTTCGCAACTTTTCTCTGTTGGTCACCCATAAAGCTACGAGTGCTCCATCTTTATGTGTTAGTTTCTTGATAGGAATAGATAAGAAATGTCGGTTAGGTAATGTCTCGTACCTATAACAGACTTTATATATGAAATTTACTTCTAATGCACAAGTAATTATTATACTACAATATATATATATATACCTTGATTTCTGATGGGCACTGCTATTTTCCCATGGTGGATCAATCACTATGAGATTGAAGCCAGATTCAGATTTAAGTGGAATCAGGTTATTAATCTGACATAGATTAGACTTCAACACGAGAATGGAAAAGTCAGTTAGTGTTATTTATCATCAAACTATACAAAATAATGTTTACGCACCGTAAAAAAGCAACTCTGTTTTGGTAAAATATACTTGTGGCTAGAAAATTCAGCCTCCACATCACTGTTTCGCTCATTAGCAACAAGATTATTAAATACAGGAACTATCTTTTGTTCCTCAACACCTAAAACCAAATGGAAAAACAAAAAAAGAAGCTTAAATTATTTGTTGAGTGTAAATTGCACTATAGTCCCTGTGTTCTATCCATTAAATATAAAACATATTTATATCTCTACCTTTATGTTCTTCATCAAAATTTAGTGTAATTTCGTAAAGTGAACCTTGCCAAACACTTCCTAGCTTTACGAACGAAACCTCATCGCGATTACTAGGTGAAGGCTGCATATCGGATTCATCTTCATCTCCACTCAATTTTTTAATAGCTTCTAGAAGCTCCTTAGCTCGAAGCAATTCCTCATGCGCTTTCAATAGTATTGGCCTCACCTCCTTTGATAAAATAATAAAACTTATGAATTATTAATTTACTTGAGAATGAGATAATCGATTAAATGATTAATGATTAAATAAAATAAACTCTTCTCCAAAAGAAAATGAAATTTCTCTCTGATGATGAAGTGAATAATGTGAGAGTACCTGGTGGCGGCGTTCAGCGATTAATTCACGTTCGTTCAAAGTTTGAGATTTGAATTTTCGTTTTTTGGGATTTGTGGAGGAGTTAGGGTTTTGAATTTGGTTGAAGAAGCGGGAGTAGTATGAAGAAGGTGAGAGTCTGAACCGGGTATAAGACCGGTTGAGGATTCGAACAGGGTCGATGAAAACGGAAGTTGAGTTGACGAACCGGTGTATGCCGGTATTATCAAATTCCGATATTCCGTCGAGCATTGACGGGTTCGCCATTTACAGGTTTGAAGTTCGGAGCTCCGGACGGCTACTTTTCATGTTCGACTTAAATTTGAAAAAGACATTTGAATCCCTGATGTATAAGTACTTAATAAACCAATTATATTTAGAAATAATTACCAAATATAGTTCAATTTTAAACTTTAATTTCTATATTACACATTACCTATATAGTTTATGCTCATAAAAGATTTAAGCTTTAATTTTTATATTACATATTACCCATATAATTAAATAAAAATAAAGCCAGTTACATTTTCTCTCTTTTTTTCATAACAAAAAATGTATACACCTTTTATACATACAGGTGTAGTTGTTCATCAAAATTAATTTTCTCTCTATTTTCATTTTTGAATTTTAAACTCAAGTGATGTATAGTTGTTAAGCTTCAACCAAATCATATCATTTTACATTCTAGTTCTTTTTTATCTATACTTTTTGGTTTAATTATTAAGTTGTGTGAACATAATATTATATAATATTATATATAGATTGTTTAATCTTTATTTTCCTTGTTTCCAACCTTCCAAAATGTAATTAATATGTTTTTTGTTTTGATTTTTTTGAGCTATAATCACCATTGTTATGTATTGGGTCTGGAGTTTGTACATGAAAATTTATGTTTTTTTTCATGTATTCTATTATATATGTTGTTGCACTAATTTTTTGGGGTTTTTGTATATTTTTTGGGTTTTTGATATCAGTATAGGTGTTGATAGGTTTTTACCATTGACATTCAAACTCATAGCATTTATGAGTTCTGATAGATTTTTATCCATTGGCTTTCAAACACATATCTACTATGAGTTATGATGGATTTTAATCCATTGACATTTAAGCTTATATCAATTATAAGTGCGGATAGGTTCATGCATATCGTCACTCAAATTTATGATATACTGGTATTTTGCTAGGTGTTTTATAGTTGTTCGAGTGTTGATGGGTATTTTCCCATTGAAATTTTAACACACATAAAATATGATTGTTGATGGGTTACCCATTACATATAGTTTTGTTTTGTTAAGTTTATATGTTTATTCATAATTTATGTTCTTATGTTTTGCAGTAGTATAAAGGATTGCAAATCATTGGTGGTTTTCATATATCAGGATAAGATTGCTCTATAACCTTAAGTGTTTGGTTATCATTTTAGTTACCAAGTTAGTTTACAGGGAAAGAGTTTTTATATAATGTTATTTTTTTCCATTTTCACTATTGTCTAGTGTACATGACATTTAACGTTCATCCAAAATTGTTCATTTTAATTAGTACTCATCTGAATCAAACCTTTTTTGGGTTGTTGTAGTTGCTTAACCCATTTTCGGGGTAATGTCTATTTACCCGTCCGTTGCACATCAAAGATGGAAAAAGACATCTTCATTTTCATTAATTGTTTGTTAATATTACTTTTTCATATGTGTGGTGTACATTGTTTTTTTAATACATGGGAGATCCAAAAGGATCATGGGATAACAATTAAATTAAAACATCTCAAACCAAACCTAGACTATGTGTGCGGTGTATATTGATAAATACCCATTACTGCACAAAGTGTACTTTTTAATATAAATTATAATAATAACAATTTTTTTGTCAATGTAATATTACATATTGTTAGTCTTACAAAGGTTAATTAAAAATACATTAGAGGCAATGAGAGAGAAATCCTTTTATTTGGATAAATCCTTATTCAATCTAACGCACTTGGCCAAAACGTCTGTCGTGGTGTTAAACTTTCTGTCGATATGTGTAACTTTCCAAAAAGGACTTTGACCTAGCCATCTTCCGATTTCAGAAAGAATGTGTTTAAGGCTCCAATGAAGCCCGGTCAACTTGCATATTCCTTTAACTAATTCAAGATTGTCAGAGTAGAAAGAAACCCTCTGACTGGTGAAATCATGAGACGATCTCATGACCATCCAAATGGCCCAAGCTTCCCTTTCAATGGACTTGTTGACTTTGCATCTAATATTAACTCTACGATTAATGTACCCCATTTAATTGATATCAATGGCTGCTATTGCTGCTGGGTTGTTAACATCCATAAAAGACGTGTCACACATCCAGACGATTTATGCTTCATCATCCAAAGTCGGGTTAATCAGCCCCTGCTTAGTCTCGTGATCTCTAACAACAATACCCATACTCCCCTGTTGACATGGACCAAAAATCCTATTGATAATATCTTTGGTGTGATTAAAAATAATTTTCATACACCAAGCTTTACGCTCATGAAAATATTTCATTATTTCTTTCCAAATATTCCATATTATGACAAGGATATAGGTTGTAATCAATTTTTTGTCCCATCCATTGTCTGAAAAACTTTGAATAGCATTTATTAACCAATCTGCAATACTGTCCTTCGTATTTTTTTCGATTTTAATTTGTAGTGGTGACATTGCCCAAACTTTCATACTAAATGGACATTTAAGAATAAGATGTTCAACATCTTAACCATTCAATTCACACCATTCACATTATTCAAACATCTCTTTTTCTTCAAATTACTTTTAACTGGGATAGCATTATTGCATATCCTCCAACCGAAGTTTTTAATTTTTGTCGGCACATTAGATTTCCAAATGGTGTTCCATAACTTTCCTTTATTTGCTTCTCCGCTGGTCAAGGACTGAGTCTCCATCGCCATTCCTCATCAACCTAAATATGGTATCCTGATTTGGTCGAATATTCACCATTTTCATTGAACGACCATATAATCTTATCTTCCTCATTAGTTTGCCGAGAAAGGAATCCTCTTATTATTTGAAGCAACGTAGGGTGGAAAATATATGTTAATAGTGTTATCATTCCAGCCGTTTCCCGACCTATTGAATAGTTCACTGACAGAATTAATCGAACAATCTTGTGTTTTGTCCACATAGAACCCCTTGCTAATCCAGCAATGCTTCCAGATATTTATACTCGATCCGTTACCTACTTGCCAAATTTAATGTTTTTTAAGAAATTGAATACCTTTGAATAAACTCGCCCAATCCACGATCTTTTGGCAAGTAATTTAGCATCCCACAAACTACAGTGTGGGAAATAAATTGCTTTACCAACACTTGCTGCAAAAGAGTTTGGTTTATTAATAATTCTCCATGCTTGAGATGCAAGCATGGCAATATTCATCTTATGAAAATCTCTGAAACCAAGACCCCCAATTCTTTTAGATCTCGCAATCTTTTTTCAATCAACCCAATGAATTCTTTTTTTATTATTTGCATCCCACTAGAAATTAGCGACAATACTCGAGAGTTTTTTGCATAGATTTTTAAGGAACTCAAATATAGACATAGCATAATTTGCTATAGCTTGAAGGACATCTTTAATAAGAATTTCTTCACCTCCTTCTTATAAAAGATTTTCCACCCAACTAGCAGATTTAGATAATAGTTTGTCCTTGATATAATTAGAGTTTTCACTTTTGGCCCGCTTAAGGGATAAAGGAAACCCGAGATACTTCCCCAAGTCTTTGGCGACACCAATATTGAGCTTTTGAAAAACCTTCATATAAACTGATTCAGGAGTACTTTTACTGAAAAGAATAGCTGGTATATGAAGATTAACTCTTTGCCCTGAAGCATTACAATAATCACGCAAAATACTTTGGAAAGTTTCGATCTCCTTGTTATTAATATTAATAAAAAAAAAAGCGTCATCCGCAAAAAGCAAGTGCGTTAATTTAGGACATTGTATAGTAATAGATATACCTTTAATTGAACCTTCTCAACAATGGTGATTGATAAGACTAATAAGACTTTCGGTGAGCAAGGAAAATAACAACAACAATAGAGGATCACCTTGTCTAAGGCCTTGGCTAGGTTTAAATTTCTTGAGTCGTTGCCTATTCACTTTAATTTAAAACGACACCGATGAGATACAATTCATGATGCAATTAATCCATTTTTCACAAAAACCAAGAGCATGAAGGGTTTTGGAGAGAAGACCCCAATTAACTTGTCATAAGCTTTCTCCATATCTAATTTAACAGTAGCATTATTTTTTTTGTTCGCCTTTTAGTATTGAGAAAATATGACACCTCGTGCAATCAGAATATTATCTTGGATGTTCCTCCCTTTAATAAAAACAGCTTGGGTGGGTGAAATAATCTCAACCATATATGGTTGGAGCCTAGACACAAGCATTTTAGCAATAATCTTGTAACATAAATTTACACATGAAATAGGTCTTTAATCTTTAATAGACTCCTGACTCACACCCTTAGATGATAAAATACTTATTTATCATAAATATTAATTTATTCATATTTTAAGTGCTTTGCCGAGGAGAATGCTTTGCGAATTTTTAAGTGTTTAGATTCATACATTTTGATTACCAAGTTTATATTAGAGATGTTCTTGCACGGTGTATTGTTTTTTTTCATTTTTACTATTATCTAGTGTACAAGACATTTTAAAGTTTATCTAAAATTGTTTATTTTCTTTAGTATTCAATCGAATCAATCATTTTTTGGGCTATTGTAGTTGTTTAATTCATTATTGGGTGTAATGTATATTTACCCATTGCACAAAGATGAAAAATACATCTATATTTTTATTATTTGTTTGTTAATATTAAGTTTTTCACATGTGTGATACTATTGTTAATTTGTTATGTACCTGTTACTTTGCTAAAGTGTATTTTTTAATATAAATTTATAATAATATCACTTTTATTATTATTAACCAATACTAATATATATATTGATGATAATATATTTATGTATCATTAATATATTAAAATTATGATGAAAATGATTTTGCACTATTATCTTTTAATTTTTTTTTAAAAAAATTTTGGCCATGTTTTTTTATTATTTCTCAATTTTGATCACATCTTCATTTTTTCTTAATTTAAGCCTCATCTTTTATTTTCCTCAATTTTGGCAATAAATATATAATAATCATGTAAAATATCGACGCCTTTAAAATTATGGTCAAAAGAACGAAAAAATGAAAGATGTGATATGAATTGAGGATAAAAAAAACATGGATAAAATTGATAAAATTAGATTAAGATAGTAAACAGAAATGAGACTTTCCTCTGATTAAAATATATAGCGATTTAAGATAAAAAAATTTCATCAAACATATTAGATAATTATATATAGTTCAAACAAGCATAAAATTTAGAATATTATATTAGTTTTATATAAATTTTTAGTAAGTTGTACGTCTAGGAAAAATCTAATTTAAATTTAAGTAAGAATAAGGTGTCATGTAAGGAATAGGGTTAAAATAATTACCCTATAAGTCGAAATAATCTAAATTATAAAGAAAATGTATAGGGTATGGTACTCAAACCTTCATAAATATCAACCTATTTTAACTCAACTTTAGGCATTGTCACTAATGTATTTCTTAAATATAATATTAAACAACTCAGTTACACAATTTTCTTTTCACATACTTTGTGACTTTATATTATTTTTTAATATTATATATATATACACGTGGGGAAATTTAAAGTATTGTGCAAGTTCTTCAAATTTATAAGATTTAACAACCCAAGCTTCATATTTCCCGTAGCTCCATCAATTTGACTCATAATACAACTATTATGCCACGTTGACCGGCTTGTTGTAAATCATCAAATCCAGATGGATTACAAGAATCAGCTAACTCATTATAATTTCTCATAATATTGGTCATCCATATGTTCTCTCATTATTTTCCTATATATTATTAAAGTCTTCCAATAAAAGCCACAATTCATAAGTCCCTTCTCTCAACTTTGTCATTCAATCCATTATAAATGATGTATATATACTTAAGGAAGTAACCATACAAACTACTGACAATATATAGATTGAGGTTTAATAGATAGCACCTCAACTTCAACCTTATCCGGGTCTCAAAAATAAAAATACGACCGTGAATAATAGTGTCAAATTAATCTACAAACTTCCACCCACTAAGCATTTTTCTCATGAAATGTTTCATATTTAATCAAGTGATTTTGGTTTCCAAATATTATGTCGATGTTCTTCTTACAAATGAGACTCACACTACTTTTTTTTTTTGGGTGAAGCAAAACATGTAGTGTTCCAGGTTGTAACAACAATTAAAGTGTCTTAGGGTATTTTTCCTGAATTACGCTATTGTGTTTTTTTCTTTCAAAAAGTTCTCCGCTCTGTGAGTTTTTTCTCGTATTTCAAGAAGTTTCTTTTTGTCTCCCGCTTCACGGTTCTTAGATATTTTGATAAACACTAGCTCAAAACGAGCTTCAATTTTAAAAGCCATATATGTGTGAGTTTTCCTAAATACCTTATATACCCAAAAACCCAAAGCAACCGTTCATCTTTCCCTTACCTAAACTCGTCAAAACCCGCCCATTTCTCATGCAAATTGTCTCGTTATCCTCTACCAAAGCATTACCCTTGATTTCCATGGATTATAGCTCACTATCACGTTTTGTATTAGCCGCAACTAGGTTATAAATGTTAAGCTGATGTTGGCGAGCTGCTGCAGTGTACTTAGTCGAGTTGTTAATCTGCTGGTAAATACTGGCTTCAGTTCTTTAATTTGTTAGCTCCAGTTTTAAATCCAGAGGCAAGCCCATGCTTTTTTGCGTTAGAATAATAATTTTGCAGTTGCTAAGAAGCACACATTTCCCAGCTACAATCTTGACTGCCTAAGGCATAGAAAAGAGGGTTGTTTCGGTCACATCCCTAATTTTACTTGTCTCTGGAGCCATTTTCTTGCTCATTTATCAAAATTCATGAACATTTTGTATTGCAGGTTTTGGTGTTAGTAGTTTTTGTACCAAACCCAAAATGGAGTTGCCTGTGATATTTTTATCTGCAGCCGAAGATGCTTTTAGGTGTTGTTGGTTGGAAGGAGTTGAAAAATTTGGATTTTGGAATCTTGCAGCTAGGTTCGCGAGCTATTAGTGAGGTGCAACTTCTTTAGGTACAATATTGGCAGGAGGATATGAGGTAGTTACTTTACCACTAGTTTCATAAATATTTTGTCCTAATGCCCAAAAGCTTTGCATGTAAGACGACAAACATGAAGGTTTTCATACTCCACTATATGACGATATGATCCTTTCCTTTGGGCGAAGCAAACTCGATAATATCCTTTTGATTTTTTCACACCTCGAGCTCAATAAGGACCCGAGCATAGCTAATATCTTCACTAGACATCGTGACCATATCAATTCATATAGGTTTATTCACTTGTGAAGTTATCTTAGATATTCCAAGGTTAGTGCGGGCTTGTTCTTGTATGTTACGAAGGATATTCCAAGTAGGAATCCAAGTAACCTCGAGATTCCTGAAATAAAAAAAAAATTGGGATCTTGGAGTGTAAAAGCATCTTTCCATATGAAGAGTAGGGTGATGTCTCCTCTTTTGTTCTATATTTATATGCTTAGGAGACATCAAATTAGGTGATTATCTGACTATTTTAATAGACTTTTAGTGATAATATGCAATATTCCAATTTCTCTCCTTCGATTTTAATATTTTTTGATTTATTAAGCTTTTGCGCGTAATCTTGTGTATTTTAGTGAAAAGTTTGTAGGTTTTGAATATTAGCTAGGAGAGGAATCCGAGAAGAAAGTCAAAGATCGTGATATGGAGTCAAACCTTGAAGATAAATCCCGAAAAGAATTATATTTTGAAGCTGCAAATCTGGAAACCTGTCAAAGATTGCTGATTTCGAGGCGCTTACGAGTTGATTTAGCCGCTGACCGTTGAAGAGATTATGTTCCTTATCGAGTTACGGAAATTTATCAAGTTATTTGAGATCAATCGGAGTTATAACGAATCGGCTAGCAGTTACGAGATTTTGGGCTTAGATAATGGACTTGGGCCTATTAATCATTAGCCAAGGTCCAATTCCGAATCTCATAAGTATAAATAGGGCTTTTGACTTCTATTTTTCACACAATTCATTATTTTAAAAGTCAGACAAAAAGAAAAGAAGCAGAAGCGAGGAAGAGAAGAAGCTTGGAGCTGGAGACTGTCTATATCTCCATCTTTCAGCCGAATCAACATCCTAATTAGGTTTCTTAATTTCTTTTCTGTAAAACAATTATGAATTCCTTTTTATTTATTTTCTTAGTTTTTCCAATTATGAGCTAATTTCATTCAGTACTTGAGAACACGTAATAGATTGAACCATAATTTATTTTATTTTGTGTTATTGAATTTGGGATTATTTTAATTTAATTCAAATTGGGTATTCACTATTTTTCCTTAATTTACATTTATTTACTTTTATTGAATTCGCGACTCAATATTAGGACTTAGTACGTAGGCTATTCCAATTAGTGGCGATTGGATCACCTTGACGGGAGGTCTAGGTACGGAACTAGTTAATGAAAGTAGGATATAAATTATTTGACCTTGACAGGCTTGATTAATCTTACGGACAATTGGTGATGTCTCCCTAATTGTTCTTATTTTAGACCCTTAGGAGACATCATTTTTGGTGTTTATTTAATTAATTTGATAGACTTTTGGACTAAATATGCAATAATCCGGAATTCCCTTTTTATTTCTAGCATTTTTAATTTATTAAACTTTTGCGCGTAATATTGGTATTTTTAGTGTAAAGTTTACAGGTTTTAGATGTTAGCTAGGAAAGGAATCCGAAGATAAAGTCAAAGATCAAAAGATAGAGTCAAGACTTGAAGAGAAATCCCAAAGATTTTATTTTAGAGCTGAAAAATCCATTTTCCAGGCCCTTGATTGCTGTTTTCGAGGTACTTAAGAGCTGATTGAGCCGCTGACCTTTGAAGAGAAAACATTCCTTATCGAAGTACGGAACTTTAGCAACTGGAATGAGGTCAATCGGAGTTGTAACGCATCGGGAAAAGCAGTTTTAGTGGAGGCCTGTCATCAGTTACGGGATTTTGGGCTTAAAGAGTGGGCTTGGACATTTAATTAGGCTTTTAATTTCTGGTCCAAGCCCTAATCCGTTTTTCTTATTATAAAAGGAGGTCTGGACTTCTATTTTTCAGACAATTCACTTTCCACAAGATTAAAAACACCAGAGAAGCTACAGCAGGAAGAAAGGAGAAGCTACAAGAGCTGGAGTGGGTCTATAGCTCCGTTCGTAGTCATTCTGATTCCGAAAATTAGGTTTTTCTTATATTTTAATTTTGTAACGAATATGAATTCCATTTCTTTTTATTTTGTTTTTAGTTTTAATATGAGCTAAATTTCCATTAGTGCTTGAGAACAAAACAATGGGTGAATCTTGATTTTACTATTATAACGAATGTTGAATTTGGGTTTTTACTGAATTAAATTAAATTAGGGCTTTTACTCTTTTCGGCAATTTGTGAATGTTTACTGATTTTAGAGTCGCGAACTAAAATTAGGTATTAGTATCTAAGCTATTCCATATATGTGGCGTATGGATCATCCTGACGGGGGGTTTAGGTACAGAAATAATTGTTCAATCTAGGATAAAAACTATTGATTCTGACGAACTTAGTTAATCCTAGGGCCAATGTGGTAATAAATCTTAATCATCCAACGGTGGATCATATTTACCCTGACGGGACTAGTGACACTTTAGGATCGCCTTATAGTCCACCCTGACGGGGGTATAAGGATATTAGAATCCCGACCATTGTAATTGACTGATTTAACCCTTAAACAACATAAGTTAGAAAGTAAAATTAGGAAGATCCTTGCGTTCTCAAGTACTACATCTCATATTGCGTTTTCATACATTTTACTTGCGTCTTAGCTTTTACTTGCATTATTATTTTATCTTTCATTTAGTAGAATTAATAAACAAAACCAAAACAAACAATTTATTGTCTTTTATTTTCATAAGTGCATCAATCACTATTTGCATAAACATTGTGATCAACCATCCGTCCTTGGAACGAATCTGATTATCAGAATTACTACTTGGGACAACCGTACACTTGCGGTTGTGGTTCGATTATTATTTGCATTTATTTTTAGAACACACAAAGGACCACCAAGTTTTTGGCGCCGCTGCCGGGGACGGTAGCGTGTGACCACGGTGTTTATCCTTTAGTGATAAGTGCATTTATTTTATTTTATCAGTTTTACGCTTTTTGTTTGTTAGCTTTTTCAGGTTTTTAGGTTTGGTGTATGCGAAGAAGGCTATTCAAGGATCTAGAGCCAACACCTCCGATCCTTAGTAATCCAGAATCGTTGATCAGACTTGCGAACAGAAGAAGAAGAGAGCGAGAAGCTTTAGAAGTAGAAGAATTAAGTAACAGAATGGAGAATATCATTATTCAAGGTCAACAGAATGGACAAGGCCAGTTAGATGCAAATGGCCAACCTTTAGCTCCAGGCGTTATTCCACAAGTTCAACCACAAAATCCTAATCCTCCAGTCCAGATAGTGATGAATCATGATCCGTGGTTTACTAATGGTCCTCCAGAAGTTCCATTCCGTGCTCCAGCTATAGGAGTAGGTGCTCCAGATATTAATGTTCCGCGTTTCCGTCCAGATTCGGGTATGTTAGCTCAGTTCCAGAATTTTGGTAATTTTCGTGGTAGACCATCAGAAGATCCTCTTAGGGCAGTACAGAAATTCAAACAGATATGTGATTCTTATATCACACAAGGTGTTTCGAGAGAACAGATGTATTTTGCTGCTTTTAAGTTCTTTGTTACTGAGGGAGCAAGTGAATGGCACGATACGCAAGATCCTACGAAGATTACTAATTGGGATCAATTAGAAATTGCTTTCTTTGACAGGTATTACCCAAGTAACATGAGGTTAGATGCTGAACTAGAATTGACGCAATTCCGTCAAGAGTATGAGGAAACTGTGGGTAGGAGTTGGACAAGATTTCAGATGTGTTTGCGTAAGGTTCCCAATCACGGCTATTCAGAACAACAACAACTTAAGATCTTTTATAGAGGCCTTGATGGGAATTCGAGAGAAAAGTTAGATACGTTATGTGGTGCAGGTTTCCTTCAAGTTCAACCAGCTCATGCCAAAGTTATTTTAGAACGAACAGTCAAGAACGAAGTTGGTTGGAAATCAGTGAGAACACCTGTTAAGGGTGTTAATAATGTTGACATAGAAGAGAAATTTGCTACCTTTGAAACGAAGATTCAAAACACTTTGGAACAACAATTGAAGCAGCTTACTTTAGCTGTAAAAGAAGGATTTTCGGGTAAGAAAGTAGCTGTGCAAGCTGCACAAGAGGTTTATATGTGTTCAATTTGTAGAGTTGATGATCATGATGAAGAGAATTGTCCGAATAATCAAGAATCAGTGATGTTTATGTCCAACAGAGGTAATTTTAATTCGAGTGGTAATGGATATCAACCTAACAGAAACCATCCTGGGTTTCAATATTCGAATCCTAATGGGGCAGCCAATCCTACATATGCGTATCAGCCGCGTCCCCAAGGTAATAACTATAATCCTAGACCACAAAACAATTATCAAGGAGGACAGAATCAGAATACTTATGTACCAAGACAAGCTCCTCAGAATGCTTACGATGAAACGCTAAACCAGAAAGCTTTACCTGCACATCCACAAGAAGGGGTACTCACCCTTCAGAAAACTGTTGAAAATTTGATTGCTCTACAAGCACAAGCGATGGAACGTCAGAACGCAGCAATAGAACGTCAGAACGCTGCAATAGAAAGACAAAATGCAGCTGAAGCAAATATGAAGATGTTCCAGAATCAGCTGAGTCAAATTAGTAAACAGCTCAATCAACGTCCACAAGGACAACTTCCAAGCGATACGGAAAATCCGACACAACGTGAAGATTGCAAGGCTGTTACATTAAGAAGTGGTAAGAACCTCCTTCCACCTCCTTTTCCTGTTATGAAAGAGAAAGAAGTTCCAAGAAAAGAAAAGGAAGTGGTTGAGAAGGAGAAAGAGAATGAGAAAGATAGTGAGGTTGAAGAAATAGAAAGACCAAGAGAAATTCCGAAAAAGAGAGATGAAATTGTAAGCAATCGCCCTCCACCACCGTTTCCATCGCGAGTTCAGAAAAAGGGTGATATGGGTGATTTTCAGAAATTCTTCAATAGAGTGAGGGGTTTGAGTATTAATATTCCGTTACTTGAGGCAATTCGAGATATTCCTAAGTATACGAAGTTTTTAAAGAGGGCCCTCACTAATAAAAGGCCCTACTGTGATAATGAGATGATTGGCCTTCCTGAAGAGTGTAGTGCGATTTGCCAGAGCAAATTACCTCCGAAGTTAGTTGATCCGGGGAGTTTCACGATTCCTATATCGATTGGAGAAGAATGGAAGGGAAAGGCACTATGCGATTTGGGGGCAAGCATCAACTTGATGCCCAAGTCAGTCTTTGATAAGCTTAAAATTGGAAACGCAAGACCTACCTCTATGGTCTTGCAAATGGCGGACAGGTCTCTTGCTCATCCTGAAGGCCGTATTGAGGATGTCCTTGTTAAGGCAGGTACACTTATATTTCCTGTTGATTTCGTAATTCTTGAATACAATGCAGATAGAAATGTCCCCATTATTTTGGGTAGACCCTTCCTAGCTACAGGGAGGACATTGATCGATGTAGAGAATGGCGAATTGACAATGAGGATCCAAGATGAGGAAGTGAAATTCAATGTATTTCGAGCCATGAAATTCCCAGATTCTCAGGAAGATTGCTTCAGAATGGATGTAGTAGAGCAAGCATCGCAAGAGGTATTTAATTGCTTAAATTTTGATGATATCTTGCAGGCTGCTTTGACATTAGATTCACCTGAGATGATGGAGGAGCTTACAGAAACAGTGGCAGCTCTCAATTCTGAAAATCCAAAATATAGGCGTCTTGCCTATGAACCTGTGAGAGAACCGGGGGAGATTATTCCTAAAAAGAAACCTTCAATTGAATCTCCTCCGGAGTTGGAAGAAAAACCATTGCCAACACACTTGAGGTATGCTTATTTGGGTACTAATGAAACTCTACCTGTTATTGTTTCAGCTAATTTAACAGGTCCTCAAGAAGATAAACTGTTGCGTGTGTTAAGAGCCAACAAAGAAGCAATAGGTTGGACAATTGCCGATATCAAAGGCATTAGTCCATCCTATTGTCAACACAAAATCATACTAGAAGATGTTAATGCACGCTCAGTTGAAGGTCAGAGAAGATTAATGCCAGCCATGAAGGATGTGGTGAAGAAGGAGGTGATTAAGCTTTTAGATGCGGGGATTATTTATCCCATTTCGAGTAGTGAATGGGTGAGTCCAGTTCAGTGTGTACCGAAGAAAGGAGGAATTACAACAGTTCTTAATGATAAAAATGAGGCGATTCCTTCAAGAACGGTAGTAGGTTGGAGAGTTTGCATGGATTACAGAAAGCTGAACAAGGCCACCAGAAAAGATCATTTCCCTTTGCCCTTCATTGATCAGATGTTAGACAAATTAGCCGGAAGAGAATATTATTGTTTCCTGGACGGTTACTCCGGGTACAATCAGATTTACGTGGCCCCAGAAGATCAACATAAGACTACCTTTACGTGCCCATTTGGTACTTTTGCATATCGCAGAATGCCATTTGGATTGTGTAACGCTCCCGCTACTTTTCAAAGGTGTATGATGGCCATCTTCTGGGACATGATAGATAATTTCCTTGAAGTGTTCATGGATGATTTCTCCGTGTTTGGTGATGATTTTGATATATGTTTGGACAACTTGGAGAAAGTGTTAGTGAGATGCAAGGAAACAGATTTGGTGCTCAACTGGGAGAAGTGTCACTTCATGGTACGCGAAGGTATTGTTCTGGGTCACAAAGTTTCGAGTGTTGGTTTAGAGGTTGATAGAGCAAAGATAGAGGTAATTAAAACTCTTCCCCCTCCCATTTCTGTTAAAGGGGTAAGGAGTTTTCTTGGCCATGCTGGTTTTTATAGGCGTTTTATTAAGGATTTTTCTAAGATTGCTAAACCGTTATGCAACTTACTCAAAAAGGATTGCAAATTTCTTTTTGATGAAGCTTGTTTAGCGGCCTTCAAAACAATCAAGGAAAAACTCATTTCTGCTCCTATAGTGTTACCTCCAGATTGGAATTTACCGTTTGAGGTTATGTGTGATGCGAGTGATTTATGTATGGGAGCTGTATTGGGACAGAGAAAAGAGAAAGTTTTTCATTCAATTTACTATGCTAGTAAAACTTTTAGTGGTGCTCAGATTAATTACACAGTTACAGAAAAGGAGTTGCTAGCAGTTGTCTATTCGTTTGATAAATTTCGCTCTTATCTTCTTGGAGCGAAAGTTATTGTTTATACAGATCATTCCGCGATCAGATTTCTCATGGAGAAGAAAGATGCAAAACCAAGGTTAATCAGATGGGTGTTATTGCTTCAAGAGTTCGATTTAGAGATCAAAGATAGAAAGGGTTGTGAGAATCAGGTTGCAGATCATCTATCGCGCTTAGAGGGTTCAGAGATGAATAGTGGTACTGAAGCAGTTAGAGAAGAGTTTCCTGATGAGAGTTTATTCGTAGTTCGAGATTATGAGGCTCCGTGGTATGCAGATATTGCGAATTTAGTGGTGAGTGGTGTTTTTCCTGAAGGTTCTACTTATCAAGAAAGAAAAAGGTTAGCTCATCGTGCTAGACAGTTCTTTTGGGAGGATCCGTTCCTCTATAAAGTTTGTGCTGACCAAATGATACGAAGATGTGTAGCAAGGGAAGAGACTCAAGCCATTATAGCTGGATGCCATGATTCATTATATGGAGGACATTTTAAAGGAGACAGAACTGCTGCAAAGGTATTTCAATCAGGTTTTTACTGGCCTTCTCTTATAAAAGATTGTCATGAATATGTTAAGAAATGTACGAGATGCCAGTTTACCGGAAACATATCCAAGAGGGATGAGATGCCGCGTAATAATGTGTTAGAGGTTGAGATATTCGATGTGTGGGGCATAGACTTTATGGGTCCTTTCGTTCCTTCAAATGGTAACCTCTATATCTTATTAGCTGTTGATTATGTGTCTAAGTGGGTAGAAGCGGTGGCTTTACCTACCAATGATTCACGAGTGGTGATCAAGTTCTTGAAATCACATATTTTCACTAGACATGGCACACCTAGAGTGATTATTAGCGATGGAGGATCTCATTTCGTTAATAAATATCTGAAGACCGTTCTAGAGAAATATGGAGTTAGACACCGTGTATCTACTGCATACCATCCACAATCCAATGGTCAAGCTGAAGTTTCGAACCGTGAAGTCAAGTCAATCCTAGAGAAAACCGTTGGTCCTACAAGAAAAGATTGGTCAATGAAGTTAGATGATGCGTTGTGGGCCTATCGTACTGCGTTTAAGACCCCAGTTGGTGCATCCCCCTATCGTATGGTGTATGGTAAGGCTTGTCACTTACCTTTAGAGCTTGAAATGGGTGCCTATTGGGCAATTGCGCAGTTGAACTTAGATCCTATCTTAGCCGGAAAGAATCGTATGATGAAGCTTAATGAACTTGACGAATTCAGATTGCATGCATATGAAAATGCTAAACTTTACAAAGAAAATACAAAGAAATGGCATGACAATCGGATTCGTCCAAAGAACTTTGAAGTGGGGCAAAAAGTATTAAAGTATAATTCAAAGTTCAGCAATTTTCCGGGTAAGTTAAGATCTAAGTGGTCAGGTCCATACATAGTGACCAAAGTTACACCTCATGGGGCGATAGAAATAGAACATCCGCTAGAGAACCGTACCTTTATGGTTAACGGTCACAGATTAAAGATATACCATGGAGGTGAAGATACCAATCGCTCGGAAGATCCACATCCCGGGGAGGTCATGTATCTCCTCGAGAATCCTTAGAAGCGTGAGGTAACCCGTCGAGCTTAACGACGTTAAACAAAAGCCAATTACTTGTATATTAGCTGAGTTTTTACATTTTTGCAATTTAGATTAGTTTGATTTTCGTAATTTTATTGTTTTTATTAAGAAATGAGGAAGGGTAGTTGTTTTTGATGATTTCAGGGGTAAAAAGGACTTGAGTTTGGGGTCGATTTGGCGAAAACAGAAGAAAAAGAGGTTGGATGTCCAGGAGAAACCGGGAACCCGGTTTCACAAAACCGGGAACCCGGTTTTGGAGCTGGTACCAACCACTTTTAAACGCAACACTTGGCGTTTGGGTAATGTCACAGCGTCAGAATCCGGGTACCCGCATTTGGCAGAACCGGGTACCCGGTTTTGGTGCTGTGATTTCTGAAAAACTCTGACCCAGCGTTTTGGTGGCTTGCGTTTCCGTGCGTTTTGTTTCGCGCCATCGACACAAATCCGGGTACCCGCATTTGGCAGAACCGGGTACCCGGTTTCGGAGCTGCTGTTGGTGAAATTTTCTGGTCCAGCGTTTCAGGGTGCTGCGTTTTGGCGCGTTTTCGTTCGCGCCATCGAGAAAATCCGGGAACCCGCATTCCACAGAACCGGGTACCCGGTTTCGGCGAGCAAAATCCCTGACCCAGCGTCTTGGGATCCAGCGTTTTGGTGCGTTTTGAAAAAAAAAAAAAAAAAAAAAAAAAAAAAAAAAAAAAAAAAAAAAAAAAAAAAAAAAAAAAAAAAAAAAGGAAAAAGAAAAAAAATTTTACTTAGTATTTTTTTCCGCGCCGTCACAGCGACGCGGAACCGGGGACCCGGTTTGCCAAAACCGGGAACCCGGTTTTGAAGCTGTGAAAGTCGGTTTTTGAGGTGTTTTAACCTAGTTCTTAGCCTCTTTTCCAAGTCTTTACCTAAAACGCACCAATAGCCTCCCCACCTCCGAAATTCATCATCCAAAACACTATATATCATCAAATCCTACCCTCTTTCACCACAAAAACATAAGATCAACTCACCTCCTCTCCAAAATAACATCAAATCCTTAGTTTTTCCCAAGATTCTTCTTCATCAAATCCTAAACTAAAACCCAATTCTTTCTTCTCCCATTCAAATTAATCAAGACCCATCTCATATTCACCCTAGTTCTTCAATTCCTAAGCCTCAAAACATCAAAATTCTAAACTTTTTCTCTAAGTTTTTCATTATTTGAAGTTTTGAGTTTGGGGTGAAAAGAGATGACTAACAGAACCGGTGATTTTCGAAGAACTGCTCCTAGAAGAAAGACCACCATTGGTGGTTCACAAGAACAAGCTATTGAGATTCCTGATTCGCGTCCTAAACGAAAAATTAACGAAGTTAAGCTTGATTCTAACAGAAAAGAAATCACAGGTCTAAAGAGGAGATTGATTGATGAGATTGAAAGTGAGATGGAACCAGAAGAGGAAATTGCGAAGAACATTGAGAAGGAAACTGAACAAGAGATTCCGGAAGCAACTATTCAAAAACCCCCGCGTATGAAGATGTGGGCCCACAAACCTAAGAGGGTTTACACTTGTTGGAATACTCAGGTTCGTGAAAGAATTGAATTTTTGAAATTTGGTGAGGAGACGAATTTTCCTAAGGGTATTATGAGTAGTGATTACAAGGAATATGCTGTGACATGTGCTAAGTTTGGTTGGAAAGAGTTACAAGAAAGGAAGCTTGAGTTTATTCCTACTTTTGTGCGAGAATTTTACGAAGGTTTAGCTACCTCACATGATGCCATTGATATCCGCAAAAAGGTAGTTCCTTTCTCTATTGAACGTATTCGGAACTCATTGAAACTACCCAACTTTTCTGGAACATGCCCCTTCCAAGAAACTCTTAATGACCCTTCGTTTGATTTTGAATCCCTTTGGGGGACCGTGCTAATTAATGGGACTAGCCCAATTCCTGAAGGTGAAAGGTATCCTGGACAGTTTTACAGCAGTAGTTTGACACCTCGTGCGAAGGTTTGGTCTCGTTTCATAATACCCACTTTCTTTGGTATTAAACACACTTCCGAGTTGAAGAAAGAGCACATATTTGTTATTAAGTGTATTTTGGAGGAGAAACCATTTGATGTTGCTAAGATCATTTATGATACAATCATGGAGTTCGCGAAATCACCAATGAAACAACAAAATCTGAAGTTTCCTTGTACTATTACTCAGTTGTGTTTAGACGCAAAGATTCCGCGTAAGAACGCAGATATTGATACTGTTTCAGTTGGTGTGAGTATAGCTTTGAGCACAATCAAGAACATCCATGAAGAAGCAACACGAGCTACAAGAAGTCCAAGAACTCCTCAATCAAAGAAAGCGAAAACTGTACCTGAGTTGGAAGCGAAGATTCAGGTGTTGGAAGAGAATCAGGAGAGGATGATTGCTACCTTGGGAAACGTTACAAAAGAATTGGACCTGCTTCGAAATTTAATCCTAGGCGTAAATACACTTCAAAACGCGATTTATGATGCTGTTACGCGAGATAAAGGTCCAGAACGCAACACCGATAACCAGCCTAGTGCTGGTTAAGATACGTTTTCTAAACTTTCCTCTTAGTGTATATTAGTTTAAATGCTTTATTGAGTCTTTTCGAGTCGTGGGGACACGACTCATTTTTGAGTTTGGGGTGGGGTTCGTTGCCTCATCCCAGTTTTTATGTGTTATTTGCTTTATTTGCTTTTAATAAAAGAATTTCCGGAGTTGCGTTTGACTATAGAGACTTTTAAATATCCCTTTAAGCATACTTTTGATGAAATCTATGATAGTAAATAGTGGACTTTAGGGATTGATATAAAACGCACTTACAATTGCATGCGAACATAGGTAATTGATAGGAAAAATTAATTAACAATGCAAATGAAGTAAGCTTGTACTCAAGGAATATGTTTGGTGTGTAGAACGTGAAATCCTAATTAGTAGAGAACCCACCTAGATATGAACTAAAGACAAGCTATGTACTTAGGAAAATGATAGGGGCAGTTCTTTGTTAGCCATTTGTGCCTTTTTAGCCTTCTATCCCTTGTATTAATTATTATCCGTCTTAGCCCACTTTGAGCCTTTAGCCTTTTCTTTGTAGCCACGATATAAGCCATTATCCCTTAGATTATTAGGCATGACCATATGACCCGCACTTGAATCACAATCCTGAAACATGTCTCGAGCTTGAGTTTGGGGTGGTGGGACCACATATGGGGAATTAAATGGGTAGGGATCGATGTGTTTTGTATTGTAGCACAATTGCAGATGATATATACTTGTAACCCTTTGCCGGGAATGAAGAAAAATGAAAAAGAAAGAAAAAAATGAAAAATTTTGAAAAATCATACAGTAGGAACCGGGAACCCGGATTCATCAAAACCGGGAACCCGGTTTGCTTCTGTACAAAAAAAAAAAAAAAAAAAAAAAAAAAAAAAGAGAAAAGAAAAGAAAAAGAAAAATATGAATGAATAAAACATCCGGCAAAGTGGAATTTTTCTGAAATCATCTTATTTATAGTGGGTAGACATGGGACGCTAAATTGTTGCGTATATGGGTGAGTGAGAACATCTTTTTGAGCGATTAACTCAAGCTCGAGGACATTGTTGATGGTAAGTGAGGAGAGAGCCAAAAGCTCACTTCAAATTTACCAAATATACATCCATACCGTCCTTAAGCCATTATTATAACCGTAAAGACCTCGTGATTCCTAAGTGCATAGTGAATTTATTATTCTGTTGATAGGGAATACACTAGGTGGAGCGTTCAAAGCGAGGTAGGATTAATGACCACCCTATAGCCATCATACAGAGATGAGTACAAGTGTAACCTTCAAGCATTGCGACTTTAATTTTATGATTGAGATTATTTATGTTTGATGTTGCATGATTAGTGTATGTAGATGTTAATTTTTAAAGTTTGCTATATGAGATTTATCTTAGGAATTGCTTTAGGGTTTATTTGCTAGCTTCTATGTGTTTATACGTTTGCTTCTACCCCTCGTTTTATTTTGTTTTGCTTTGTCGGGACGACAAAGGTTTGAGTTGGGGGTCTTGATGTCTCCCTAATTGTTCTTATTTTAGACCCTTAGGAGACATCATTTTTGGTGTTTATTTAATTAATTTGATAGACTTTTGGACTAAATATGCAATAATCCGGAATTCCCTTTTTATTTCTAGCATTTTTAATTTATTAAACTTTTGCGCGTAATATTGGTATTTTTAGTGTAAAGTTTACAGGTTTTAGATGTTAGCTAGGAAAGGAATCCGAAGATAAAGTCAAAGATCAAAAGATAGAGTCAAGACTTGAAGAGAAATCCCAAAGATTTTATTTTAGAGCTGAAAAATCCATTTTCCAGGCCCTTGATTGCTGTTTTCGAGGTACTTAAGAGCTGATTGAGCCGCTGACCTTTGAAGAGAAAACATTCCTTATCGAAGTACGGAACTTTAGCAACTGGAATGAGGTCAATCGGAGTTGTAACGCATCGGGAAAAGCAGTTTTAGTGGAGGCCTGTCATCAGTTACGGGATTTTGGGCTTAAAGAGTGGGCTTGGACATTTAATTAGGCTTTTAATTTCTGGTCCAAGCCCTAATCCGTTTTTCTTATTATAAAAGGAGGTCTGGACTTCTATTTTTCAGACAATTCACTTTCCACAAGATTAAAAACACCAGAGAAGCTACAGCAGGAAGAAAGGAGAAGCTACAAGAGCTGGAGTGGGTCTATAGCTCCGTTCGTAGTCATTCTGATTCCGAAAATTAGGTTTTTCTTATATTTTAATTTTGTAACGAATATGAATTCCATTTCTTTTTATTTTGTTTTTAGTTTTAATATGAGCTAAATTTCCATTAGTGCTTGAGAACAAAACAATGGGTGAATCTTGATTTTACTATTATAACGAATGTTGAATTTGGGTTTTTACTGAATTAAATTAAATTAGGGCTTTTACTCTTTTCGGCAATTTGTGAATGTTTACTGATTTTAGAGTCGCGAACTAAAATTAGGTATTAGTATCTAAGCTATTCCATATATGTGGCGTATGGATCATCCTGACGGGGGGTTTAGGTACAGAAATAATTGTTCAATCTAGGATAAAAACTATTGATTCTGACGAACTTAGTTAATCCTAGGGCCAATGTGGTAATAAATCTTAATCATCCAACGGTGGATCATATTTACCCTGACGGGACTAGTGACACTTTAGGATCGCCTTATAGTCCACCCTGACGGGGGTATAAGGATATTAGAATCCCGACCATTGTAATTGACTGATTTAACCCTTAAACAACATAAGTTAGAAAGTAAAATTAGGAAGATCCTTGCGTTCTCAAGTACTACATCTCATATTGCGTTTTCATACATTTTACTTGCGTCTTAGCTTTTACTTGCATTATTATTTTATCTTTCATTTAGTAGAATTAATAAACAAAACCAAAACAAACAATTTATTGTCTTTTATTTTCATAAGTGCATCAATCACTATTTGCATAAACATTGTGATCAACCATCCGTCCTTGGAACGAATCTGATTATCAGAATTACTACTTGGGACAACCGTACACTTGCGGTTGTGGTTCGATTATTATTTGCATTTATTTTTAGAACACACAAAGGACCACCAATTGGGTAATTAGACTTGAACCCTTCGAAGGTGGTCTATATTTAGGGATGGCAACGGATCGGATTATTGCAAAAAAATCCAAAACCATGTCCATATCCATTTGATTTATCAAAAACCAAACCCTAACGGATTTAACCATCGGACTTACTTTTTAAAACCAGATCCGAGTAATTCAGATTCGGTTTTTTAAACGGTTTTTCGAATTTTAACCATAACCCGACTCGTGAGGCGTCCCTCTCACAGTAGGATTCCTAACATCGCCTCGCTCTTGTGACATGCCAAACTATAACTCTCTAAATATATTGAAAATATTGAAACAAGATCACATATACATGAAAAATCTCTAGTATATAAAATATTATGTTGCTATTTAATTAAATAACGTTTTTTTTTACTTTTTTTGTTAATTCTAATATTTAGATTTTTAGTTTTGATATATGAAAATACTTTTATATCTATATTAACCTAACAGTTTTCTCCATGGTTGCATAATCGATTTTTAATCGGTTCAAATTTTTATCGATTTTGATTTTAAACCATAACCATTTCCATCCTTATCTATAGTTGGTCTGAGACTTTTGGTCTTTTGGTAATTAAAAATCAAAAAAATATAAGAAAGATGGATTTCAAAATATAAAAATACATGAATGTTAGCCTTTAGTAGGTAAAATAAAATTAGATTTTTATATATAACGGATTTTCGGTTTTCGGGTTTTTTTTTAATCTAAAACCATAACCTAGCGGTTTTAACCATCGGTTTCACTTTTTAAAACCAAACCCTAACGGATTTAACCACGGTTACATAATCGGTTTTTATTCGGCTCGGTAATCCGTCGGTTACGGATTAAAATCGTAACCACTGCCATCCCTATCTATATTCACCCTGGCGGGGTTTGTAGCACCTGAGAAGAGCTCCTTAGTCCACCCTGACGGGGGTAAGGAGATAATTGAATCCTGACCAATAGTAATTACCGAATTTGTCCCTTAAACAATACATGGAATGATTTGATTTAGGTGAAATCTTAGCGTTACTCGAGTACTACTTTCTCATATCTTGCGTCCAACCATTTTTACTTGCGTCTAGCTTTATATTTGCATTAATTTAGTCTTTTTAATTATTGTCTTAGTTTTTAGAAAACAAACGAAACAAATCTTATAATCATGTATCTGCTTTACCGTGCAATTAAACACTACTTGATAAGCATTAGAGTCAACCAATCCGTCCCTGAGAACGAATCTGTTTATCACTATTATTACTTGGGACAACCGTACACTTGCGGTTGTGGTTCTCTTTACTTATTGCATTATTTTAGAACACACTAAGGACCACCATAGGGCCCCTTTGATAGTATAATTTTTATATCCTCTTCATAATCAAGTCTAAATACAAGGCAACCACTCGTGTATCTTCTAATTTTTCACAATTTTTTGGATATCCACCATGTCCAATAAGATAATATCCAAATGCTTGCTGAACGGTCAGAAACATCATACTCGGGAAATTGAAGCTTAACTCCTTCAACTAGCTCAAAGTATTAGTTACACGCCAACCGAAGATTTACAATTATTGAGTAGTACGCGTTGTAATCCACTTTCTTCCCGACCTCAATTTCCACCCAGGCTGAACCCAGACTTATCTAATCGAAGACCAAGATCATGGACATGTTCATGGGTTCTTGGGTGGTCCTCTACACCAATCATCAACCAAATTCTCCGATGAATAAGGAATTACATTCAAGATAGAAATAGGGTCACAAGGGATACTTTATCTCTAAAAGAGTTTGTTTAAAGTTTTTTTTTTACAAACTCTTGGTGTGCATGTAACTAATCTCATGATTTGTCAAAGATAGACTTTACATTATCATCCAGTCCTTCGAGTAACATAATTTTAGCCTCCACGGAAGTATCCATCTCCATTGTACCAGGATCACCATGAGACATTCTTTATCCTGGAACATAAGGATTGTGTATGCCGAAGCATTTGCACGACTAGAGTTGCAGGGGTGATGATTCCAACAGAATAATGGTGTGATGCATTAATTAGAAATAACAACAATAGTGGAGGGGAGATAACTTTATCTTTACTGGTTGGCGTGATCCAACTCAAAGGTGAGCGCAAAAGTTTCTTTGAGGAGCCTTGAGAGCCCATAAAAATATGAGTTATGAGATAGAGTGACACTATTCAAGATCGAAAATGACCAAATATTCGGATTCTCCCGTGATGTGAGGTTCAAAGGATGTGATAATTTCTTGGTGGTGGCTACAAGGTGGTGGGAAGAAGTGTCTTCAAGATCACTATCATCGGAATAAGAGGCACGAGAGTTACTCAAACTAGCTTTAGGTAACATTGTAGTGAGAATCAAAAGTAAAAAAAGAGAAGAGAGACGCTAAATTAAAGATAATTTAGGAGAAACACTCTGACGTCTTTCAACTTTCTTTCTCTAAGGTTTTTGCTAGTTCTCTCCCAATCGTGGAGGATAATGTCGTAGATATTATAACAATATGATATTACTTACGCTTCGTAAAAAAGGTATTCTTTCCAAGATATAAATATATATTAAGATAAAATTTGGACCACATAGGTTGACCAACCAACTCCGAAAAAGAAACATACAAAAAAATAATGGAAACATGTCTAAAGTGGGGCCTTGGGATTTTTCTTCTGTGATATCCCTAGTGCAACCCCGTGTGAAAAATAGCATGAACAGTGCTATTATTGCCCCTATTACCCATGATGAGGCTAAAAATATTATTTGGGAGATAGGTCTGAACAAAGCACCTGGACTTGATGGTTTTATAGGTGCTTTATATAAAAATTACTGGAACATTATCAAACTTGATGTAATGCAAGTCATAAATGACTTTTGGAATAATGAGGGGTCCCTTGGGGAAATTAATCAAACCTTTATTGCTATTATACCAGAAAATGAAATTCCCTCTGAGTAGTCCATTTTAGGCCTATTAGCTGCACTAACTATATTTACAATATCATTTAAAGGCTTAAACCACTTATGCCTCTTTTAGTGGATGAAAATCAATCTGGGTTTATACCTAACAGAAAATTCAAGAGAATATACATATATCTCATTAAATAATAACTTTTTTAAAAAGAACGAAAGACACAAAAAAAAATATTACTTAGCAATTAAAGCTGGTGTTAAAAAAACTTATGAATTTATAGAATGGGATTTCCTTAAGGAATTATTTAAAAGAATGGGTTTCATCCTAAGTGGATCAATAGGATAATGCATTGTGTTAAGACAATTTCTTACTCAATACTTATTCATGGTAAAGAACATCCTTTGATAAAACCCACTAGGGGGATTAGACGGGGGGGTCCTTTATCCTTAATGCCTCACATCACAATTACTAAACATTCTTGTAAAGAAAAGAATAAAAAAAGATAAATTAGACGAATTTAAGATTAGAAATTTTTTCACAATCATCATACATCTTCTCTTTGCAGATGATAGCATTTCTTTCTTAAGGCAATTTACAAAGATATTGAAGCCTTTAACTTAATAATGTTTGATTAGAGTCAAGCTTTTGGCCTTTTCCTTAATAAATATAAATGGAAGATTATTTTTAGCATTAATAACCCAACTCATATTAAATAAATAATGTCCAATTGGCTTCAAATGAGGCATGTTCATTCATTGGGTTCCTATCTAGGATTACCCATTGATTGGACTAGAAACAAAACTAAAGATCTTTAATGGTTAACTCAAAGAATATTATATAAAATTGAGAATTGGAAAACTATATTCTTATCTGACAGCGGGAAGGAGAATTTAATTAAATTTGTACTTCAAAGTCTTCCTACCTATCTTATGTCAACTTTTTTACTACCCAAAACAATATGTTATACTATCAATTGTATAATAGCTAAGTTTTGGTGGGGAAAGAAAAAAATTGAAATATATATATATATATATATATATATATATATATATATATATATAGAATTGAGACTCGTTATGTACTTCAAAATTCATTGGAGGATAAGTTTTAGAGAAATCAATATTATAAATTTATCACTCTTGGGTAAACAAGCTTGGAATTTACTTCAAAACCCAAATTCTCTTTTAGCAAAATTATTGAAAGGTAAATACTACCCCCATGATGAGTTTTTAAATGCTAAAGTTGGTCCCTACCCCTCCATTGGCCGGAGAAGTATAATAGAGAGGCAAGAAAGTTTTCATTAATAATATATTTTGGAAAATTGGTAACAAGAGAACCATTACTGTACAAACTGCTAAATGGATCACCAACAATAATGAAGTTATTAAACCAAACGACCCTTCTTTACACATGATTAATAAGCTTTTCAATCATGAGAGCCTAACTTGGAATATTGATCTTATTAATTCATATTATAACCCAAATATAGCTACAATTGTCTGTATCATGCCTCTTCCTTTAGTCGAGAGCCGTGTTTTTTGCATTTGAGACAAATGAAAAGATGTTAATTATTCTGTTAAAGTGACTTATAATATACTTACAAAAGAACAGGATGAAAAGGCAATACAGTCCTTAGCGAACGCCGATCCTCCTCTTCTTCCCTTGACCTTAGTGTTTGGAATATAACTTGGAACATGAAGTGTAATCCTAAAATAAGGAATTTTTATCAAAAACAACCCCCCTACTGAGGTTAATTTGTATAACAGAAAATGTAATAAGAGTGAAATTTGTAAAATTTGCAACTGTGAAGATGGAACCATTGATCACCTTCTTTCTTTGTTCCTAGACAAAGACAGTTTGGCACTCTCCCACCCTTACTTTAAACACAACAAAGCGAAGTACTTTCAAGATTGGAGAATGGTTTATGACCACAATTTCCTCCATGAAAGGCTTAAATGATAGAGAAAATGCCACTTAGGGTCTTGAAGACACCCCCTTCTTCTAAATCCAAACCTCTCTTTCCTTCTCTTCTTACTAAAGACCTCAAAAAGAATTTAACACTATAGAAAAAAATCCCAATTACAATTATACCCCTTTTTGTTTTATTTCTCCTATATATACTAAATATATCATTTCTAAATCATAAATTATTTCTAAACAAAACCCTATAAATCTCACTGCTTCTCTCTCCTCTCAACAGCCACCACCACCGAAATGGCCACCGCACCAACACCACTCTCCTCCGAGATCCTAACCTATCTCCTTCTTCTCACGCTTCACAGTCGCCGGAGAAGAACACCAAACCGATCTCCTTATTCTCACGTTTGACAATCGCCGGAAAAGAACATGTGCTACCATGGTTCAACATCTTCTGGTTCTTATTCTGGTGTGTTGTGCTCCGGTCGATCTGTGCTCCGGCTTGATTCCTTCTCCAGCAAGCCGCTTCTCACGGAGGTGGACAGCTCCGGTCAGCAGATCCTTTTTCCGGCCATTTCTCAAGGAGAGGAGCGCCATTGTTGCAGCAGAGAGCTCCTTCTTCGATCTGTTCGTTTTTCCGGCGAAGCAGGAGCGGATCTGAGCTAGCTGATATGGTCTCCTGTTGCCGGAGTTTTTGTGCAGCCATTTCCGACGAAAAGTTTGAGCTTCCCTTTGTTTGAGATCTCCGGCGAACCATCGCGCCTCCCTTTGTTCGTTTTTCCGGCGAACCACCACATCAAATCCCGATCTTCAGCTTCATTTCGGCGCTACTGTTTTTTTTTTTTTTTGGATTAGCGTACTATGTACGCTTGAGGAGTATTTGTTTTCTTATTTCCTTTTTTTAGATCTTGTTTGTCCAGATTTGGTCAAAAGTAAAAGTTAGATTTGAATTGTTTATTTTTTGTAATTCATTTGAAAATTAAAAGAAATGTGAATAAAATATTTTTTTGGCTTTTCATTCTTTGATCTTTATTATAATCATCAAATTTATGGAATACTCCTCAAATTTAGGGAGTACTCTCCTAAATTATCTGAGTACTAACAAAAATTGTCTGAGTACTCATCAAAATTTGACGGAGTACTCAGCAAAATTGTTGGAGTACTTAGCAAAATTGTCGGAGTACTCAGCAAATTGTCGGAGTACTCATCAAATTGTCATAGTACTCATCAAATTATCGGAGTACTCGTCAAATTTAGCCAATGCTCTATGTTTTTCTGGTGACCGGTGACTGGTGGTCAGAGGTCGGAGGTCGGTGGTCGGTGGTCGGAGGTCAGAGGTCGGTGGTAGGTGGTCGGAGGTCGGAGGTAGGTGGGTAGTGGTAGGTAGTGGAGAGAGAAACAGTGACATCACACTTTTTTGTCTTTTAGTGTTAGTAAGGGTAGGAAAGACAATTGTCAAAACAGAGGTCTCTAATAAGAAGGAATCTCTAGACCATACTCTATAGAGAATAATCTTTGTCTCCAAGACCCTATGTATAATTCACCCTAAATGATATGAAATGAATTCTTAGCTGAATTATTAAGCAACTTAGCTTGGTATATCTGGAAAGGGAGGAAATAACTTTGTTTTCAGCAATGTAACCCCTGATCCAGTGTTTACAATCCAAAATGCATATTACAATTGGAATGGATACAAAAAAACGTCAATAATCTTAATCATGCAAATTCTAACGAGCTAAAAGATATTAGTCCCAATAATTCTGAGTTAGTAAGTGAAATGAAAGGTAAAAATGAGAGAGGGGACATAAATACTACTACCTGGTCACCCCTTCCTTGTAACAAAGTTAAAATAAATACTAATGCCTCCTTTAACAATACTAGTTGTGCTATTGCTTTTGTTGTTAGGGATCAAGACTGCAAGATGATTCAAGGTGGTTCTAAACTAATTGAGACTCGCAATGCAACAGAAGCTGAAGCTCAAAGTGTTTCGTGGGGTTGTCAAGTAGCTCAAGATTATCCTAGTAACTCAGTGGGGGTGGGAAATGATTGCGAGGGAATTATGGTGCCACTTCAGACTCAAACTCCTATCTTTAATTTTGGGTGTTGTAATATTATTTACTTTATTTATGGTTTAGCTGGAATTTGTAACTCATGCTTCTTCTTTGTTTTTCGTAAAGGTCATTTAATGCTAACTTGCTGCCAAGCAAACGTTATTAGACACATTGTTAATCATACAGTGTGGCCTCCTCTCCCATTAGCAAGTCTTTTTCGCTACTTCTAGTGGCATTGGGTGATTTTAGGGTTGTAACTTCTTTATTTATCTATATAAACAATTGAAAGAAAAAAAAACACCCCAACTTTGGGTCCACAAAAAAGGGTATGTATCACTTCTCTAAAAAATCGTCATTAATGAAGAACTAGAATGAGCAAATACCATATTATGCATTGTAATAAACATTATCGTTTAATTATAGAAATAATGAAATTTGAATAAACAACATTTGTCCCATCTAAATTCCACCACCCGAAATGAGTACAAAATCTAAGAGTTATATCCTATAATTCCTGAAAATATCACAACTAAGGAATATTTAGCTATATATGTAAAATACATCAGATGATAAAAGACATGAAACACAAATATTTCTTCTTCAGTTTTTTCTTACACTCCAAATTAGATTTTTTACCATCACAGCTTAATGAAGCTTCACGATGAGAAGTTGATGCACCTTCACTAATATACTCTGCCTTTTCCCTTTCAACATTTGAATCCATAACAGAACCTTCTCTGTTCTTTTCATCTAAAGATAAAATTGACTAGGTTATTTTGCATAATATAGGGACCTATACTGCAATTGTAAATAAAAATATCATCATGTAACTTACCCTTATTAAGTTGTTCATTGTTAGGATTATCATTGATCTCCTGTAACAATGAATGAAAAAAATCATCATCAGATATGGTGCTCAAACAACTCGAATTATCTGAACTAGATTCTCGAGATTCTTGATCAGCAAGATCATCTAACTCCAAGAAATCATCATTAGCGATATAATTATCAAGCTCTAATAAGTTATCCATATCTGGGTTTGGAACGGTCTCGGTCACTAGTGATGATTCCATGGTCTTTCACTACACAGTGATAAAAATGAGTTAATTGCACTATAGGTCCCTATATTATGCAAAACAAAAATGAAAAAATGAGTTGATTGCATTATAGATCCTTATATTATGTAAAATAACATATATTTCAGAATTTAGAATCACAATCTAAAAGCCACTCAGAACTTTACAACTTCACAATTACACAATTACACAATCTACAACTCTAGTTTCAAGTATTGTTTTTATATTCTGACACAAAAAATTAATATAATTCGTTAAAGGTTTGGGGGTGCAAGTGAAGATTTTAAAATTTTTGGGGGAGCCTAAGGTATTTTGGGAATGGGGTCGGATTCTTTTTCCCCAAAATCAAAGTGATCATTGCTAATATTAACAACATAAATCTTGATATTAGCATCCAACTAGTCAGATTTACAGAATCTGAAAATAACCCAGAAAGTATATTCTTTTATGGTAATTATTAATTTCATAAACACATTTAAATTAGTATCAGATTACTACAAAACATTTTCGAAAACAACAATAAATAGTTGGGGATTAATGACCACAATACAATGAACACTCAGAAGTCAAAAAGTAAAAAATTAAAATTAAAAAATCTACATTTTTAACAAAATAATAAAAGAAAGTATAAAAAGAGGAATCTTTTAGAGTATATTCACAATAATAAAATCTCTAATTTCAGTTAAATAAGCTAAAAAAGTTAGCATAAAAATCAAGCAAAAAAACTAGTAAGCAGAACGGAAATTAATGATCAGTAAGCATTATGGTGAAGAAGATGATAGTTAAGAGCCAATTATGAAAAACAAAGCTGATAATTGATTGAAAGATTAAATAAGAACGACTTAATGAATCAAAGATGATGTTTTAAACCTGTAAAGATGGAAAAAGTGAGTACCCTTTTTAGAACTTGGATAGGAATGGCTTCATATATATAGCGAGAGGGTGCATGGAAATGGTGGGTTAGCTAATCTAACCATGGTTGTTCTTTACCAGCGCCCACAATTAACGTTGTTTAGCATTTGAACCAAAGATTTGAGTATTTTTCCAGTATTGGCTTATTAGCTACATTTCGTATAAATTTTTTTTTCTTTATTTAATCATATGTAGTTTTGATCACGATGCTGAATAATTTTAACTCATATTTTTTTCTTTTCAAACATAAGCAAGGAAAAAATAACCACTCAGAATAAGGGGAAAAATTCAGTCAAAGTAAAGAATCTGTTGTTTTTTCTCGTTTAAGTTTAAATTTAAATTTCTAACTATGACAGTGAAAAAAATTCAGAACTAATTCGAATATCTATAAAAAATTGATGAATTCTACTTATCAGGTTTTATCAATAAAAGTCTAAACTTTGATTTTTTTTTTTTTGGACAATAGACTCATCCGATAACTCTAAAAATTTTATTTATTATTATTTTTTATCAATCAACCTTTTTTAATTCATTTGAAAATTATCTTTGATTTGGTAAGATTCCTTCTTGAATTTTGATTATTGTATAAATATTTTAATTAATAGTTAATAAATTAATTATAATAAAAAAATAATTATATATTTATATCAAAATATGACGTAAATATAATATAATATAATAGGAAATGAACAAATATTAATATAAATTTATATATAAGGACATCATATTAAACTTCATCGGAATTCTTTGTTGATTAAGAAAATCATTTTAAATTATCTTATAATATTAGCACCGGTTAGAACTTTGCCTTTTCTTAAAATTTATGGATAAAAATTAGTTGAAATATTATTTTAACAATTTAATAATTTAGTGTCTCCGCACATGCAAAATTGTCACTCTGTGTTTGTTCTAGCTTTGAGCTAGAAGAAATGAGTCGTTGCACTCTACTATTGGTTTGCTTATGTAGCAAGTTGAATGACATGGGTCCTACTTGTACGCGTCAGCTTACCGTGTTATCTTTTCTTTGAAGATTCCTAATGGCTAATGGTATCCCGAAATTGGCTGATGACGTAATAGGTAATAGGCAGATGTAATCAATAGGGAAATTTGAAATTTTGGGATGGCAAAAACTTATCAAACCTTTTTGAGTTTTTTTTATTTCTAACATATTTAAAATAAATAATCGCATAATAAACGCATTTGAAAAAATAATAACAGAACTAACATATAGGCGCTCCTCCGAGGAGCGCCTTTGACATAATTCATAATTAGTAGGCCCAATAACGTAGCCCGTTAATTTAATCTTGAGGCGCTTTCCACAAGAGCGTCTTTTTTTTTTTTTCATACATGAGAGGCTAAAATAAGCCGTTAAGAACAAGCGATTACATATAAAGCAAAAACTCTAATTGACTATCTTATACAACTCTCGCAGTTGCATAACCATTCCTATCTTGTGCTACCTTATCCGCGCAAAAATTAGCTCTTGACGCACTAAGCGCGAGTCTCCATATCCGTGTCCTCGTCCTCTCTTTGATCTACCTGGTTCTGCTCGCTCGGGTCAGCAAGAGCAGTTTCCGGAACTTGACTCTCCATCCAAGTTGTGTAGCCATCCTCGTTCACCTCGATGTCCCAAAGGGGATCCGGCGGCAGGGGAACAGTAGCCATCATCGCTGCATCATTTTTAGTACTTGGCGGATCCAAGTCAGTAGCTTCAATAGCTGGGGGCGGCCTATGTTGAGGCGTGGGAGGCCCATTATCAAAAGGACCTGAAATTGCAAAATTTGCAAAAAGGTCCCTGCCATTATTTTCATTCACAACAACTTCTACCAGCTCCCCATTCCCTTCAGCTCCTACCGAGGGCTTGTTACCCTCCCCCACAGCCGCCCTTCTAGCCTTACCAATTCTACCAGCAACAGTACCTGGTTTCCCCACCTTGACACCTGTTTTGCCCAACTTCTTGCTCCCCATTCCTACCCCATTAAGCACCTCTTCTTGACTAAATTCGCTCACCTCTACTTCATCTATCAATACCCTTCTTTGCTCAAAATTAGGTGTTGTGATTATCCCATGTCCCTTGGTCCCCCCACCTTTTTTATTACCCGTGATAGTCCATGACACGCCCTTTCCCTTGCTAGAATTTGATTTCGTGCCCGAGCTTTGGCCCTTGCTTGGAATACTTTGTACATTATAGCGATTACCATTAGAGTTTTCTTCCATCCGAAGAGCATCAAAGCGATTCCCCAAATTGTTATACGGTTGAGTTTTTGTTGTGCTATTCCCATTACTTCTCCCGTTCCCTCTATTTCCTCGCCTTACAGTCATCCATTCCCCGTATTTTTCTTTAGTGACTGGTGCTTCAACTACTACTTCTGCCATAGGTTCCTTCCCCTTCGTACTAATCCTGTCCTCCTCCATTTCAACGCTTATATTCGGCGGACAATTTTCCCTTTTGTGTCCAAACTTTCCGCAATCGAAACAAATCAAATGAAGGCCTTCGTACTCCACCTTGCAAATATCTGTCCCAATTCTCACCTCGGGCTCCAAAGGTTTTTTCAAATCTAATTCGATAGCTAACCTAGCGTAGTTACCTCTTAATCTCCCTTTTGTCATAGGGTCAATCTTGATAGTTCGACCAAGTTTATTCCCTATTTTCCTCAAGATTCGCGCGGTATAATTTTCCATACCGAGTTTCGAGACTCTTACCCATGCGGTTGTCGTTGTTATTGAGTTAGACGTTACATTAAAACCCGGAGTCCATTCCCTTACGATAAGATAGTGATCCAAAATCATCCACGGTCCTCCCGAAAGTGCGAAATCAAAGTCATCACGTTGTTCAAATTTAACCATGTAGTAGCCATGACCTATGTCTACGAGTTCGAAGTGGCCTTTCGGAGCCCAAATTTGTCTTAATTTCGAAAGCAGATACGTAAACCCAATTTCCCTACCTAGAAGCCTAATCACAGCCGTATTTCGCCATAACCTAACCCCTTCCTGAATCTCCTCCCTTGTTCTAATGACCGTGGGAATCAAATCGACTATGAGGTCCTCATTATCATCTTCAATTAAATCCTCTAGTTCATAAACATCATCTTCCCCCATTACATGAGTAGTCCTAATTTCATCCCTATCCTCAATGATTGGTATTATTAAATTATTTCCGGTTACAGTACCTTTCCAACCACTAATATTAGGCCTAACAAAAGAGCTAGCATTATTACCTTTCGGCGCAGCAGCAGATGGGGACTGATTTGCAATTTTTTCTACACCAGTAGTCCCTAAAGAAGCCATTACAGGCGTTGTAGCAGGACAACCTTTGGCTGTTGAAATACCCGCATCAGTAGTGTCATTCCTTTCTAGACTAGCCCGTGATCTCTTACCCGTTCTACCTTCTTGATTCGCCGCTAGTAATTCCGGGAAATCATCCATCTGACAGTCCTTTGAATTTTGTTCAGTATGTGTGATCAACACAGCGCGAGAAGACTCCTCCATATGTTCTGGAGCAGGTTCTGTTTGTGGCGTTTCGCCGGCCAGAATAGGCGGCGGCGCTGCCATAGTTTGAGCAATTCTGTTTTTTGAAGCCGTGAATTGTGGAGCGTTACTTTTCAAATTTTAATTTATCTTTAAGAGCGTCTTTATTTTAAAAATAAAATATTTATTGGCCATCGATCTGGTTCCAAAGTGCCCATAATTTTTTCAATTCGATTCTATAATTTACACCCACCAAAGTTAGAAACAAATAAATTCTAAGTCAAGTGCGGCAATGTAAACAAAATTTGGTGCAATTATATATACCCTTTCTTGATCAATCATCTTAGAAAATAGTAATAATTTGTTTGAAAAGTTTGATCTTTAAAGTATTAGTTATGTATCAACAAGCAAGGATGAAGATATAATACAAAACAATGAGCAGAAAATTACAACTTCATTAAACCTGTAGTAGTTGAAGGAGTTAATTCCGAAGTTTATGAGGACTATGTTGCAAATAATTCAAGCCTCCGTTCTCCTGTTAATTTTCACGCTGGCTTCTTGGAAGGAATCACAAATATTGTTTAAAGTAATTTTACTGTTTTTGAGTTTCACAGTATATGTTAAAACAAAATATTGAGAATTTGTCTGTTTACAACTTTGGTAGGTGTAAATTATAGAATCCAATTGAAAAATTATAAGCATTTTAAAATCAGATCGATGGCCAATTTTTTTTTCTTTTTTCTAAGTAAAGTATATGTTAAAACAAAATATTGAGAATTTATCTATTTACAACTTTGGTGGGTATAAATTATAGAATCGAATTGAAAAATTTTAAGCATTTTAAAATCAGATCGATGGCCAAGTTTTTTTTTTTTTTTTTTTTAAGTAAAGACGCTCTTGTGAAGAGCGTCTCAGTATTAAACAAACGGGCTGCCTTAATGGGCCTCTCTAATTACTGATTATGTCAAAGGCGCTCCTCGGAGGAGCGCCTATATGTTAGTTCCGTGATTATTTTTCCAGATACGTTTTTTATACAATTATTTATTTTAAATATGTTACAAATAAAAAAAACTCAACCTTTTTGTTAGCATTTAGTTTCTTTTATAGGTTATCTTTTATGTGATAAATTCCTAAATATATAAGTGATTATACTATATTTTATAAAGGGTTCATATTACATTTTAAGCCTTTCAGATCTTTTATCTTTTTTTTTTTGTTTCTAAAAAAATTTATATTAAAAGATAACGAAATACACGGATTGTGAAAACAAAAGAGAAACAACACAACTAACTCAAAACAACCAAAATTGGAACAGCAACACCCTCACGAAATGCACCAAACAAAACCATAATCTTGAAACAAATCCACTTCAAAGAGTCTCAAATATATGATCACTGAGAAGACGGTTTCAAAACTCGAGAAGAGAGAAAAAAAGTCAACTACCATTTCAATGTCCACGAGGAGCAAGTCAGTCGAAAATAACTATAAGATTCTAAAAACGGTTGCAAGAGAATAGCTCTTGGTAGCACCCACGCCATCAAACTTTTCACCAACAAAGATGAAACAATAGGATACAAAACTAAGAGGGGCCAAAACCGAAAAAGACAACAACCAACCGTAGAGAATCCAAAGTCGCCAAATGAAAGAACCAACAAGATCGTGTTATAAACACCAGTGAGTGAACGGCAAACACCAATTGATAATTATACCAACCTGAGACCCCAACAAAATATAGTAAAGAAACCCACAAACCAGCTGCATAAAACACAAACATAATCTAAACACAAGACAATAACTCCACTCCATACATCACCTACCAAAAGCCTCTATTCACAAAAAATATGTACCTATCCTACCAAATACATTGAAAAGGAGTGAATGAGCAAAGACGAATGGAAAACACCCTCACCATACCCTCCATCTCGTCGTAAATAGTCAACGAGAATCCAACCAATAAAAGAAGAAATCAAGACCAAGGGACCAAGAAGCAAAATCCATAAAAAGGAACCTTAAACCAAACCCTCTTCTTCCTGCAAAAGTTCAAGAGGAATGCCACAACACCCTTCAAGGAAAAAGGGATAATCAACTAGAAAGTTAAGTTGGACATATTATCGAACACCATGGCTGCATGATCCAAATAATAAAAAACATTACTCAAATGGACACCCTTCACTTCAATGTTGAAAACAAGAAAACAAACTCAAGCAAAGGAGAAGAATCAGGGCAAGGACAATGAAATGAAAATATGAAGAAGCATAAAAAATAAAAGAAAAAAGAAAAAAGGCAGGAACACGAAAGTAGAAAGAAAAAACTAGCAGAAAGAAAAGAAAATGACAAGAAAGAGAAAGAAAGACGGAAATAGGTGGTTCCGTCGTCGTTTAGAAGGAGAGGATCAGCGACTGAGGCGGGTGGTGGTGGTTTAGTGGTTAAAAGTTTAAAAGGGAGAATGGAGTGTTGTGTTGTGTAGGTCAACTGCTCTTCTTATCTACCCATAGTGAAATTTTTACATATCTTCATCAAACACACTTGCAAAATCCTTATTTTATACCATCTACTCATGACTTCCAAAACCTTCATATTATATTTACTTTGAAGGCATACTCTTTGTGTGTTGCTCGTGCATAAATAACACACGTTCATACTCCTTACATCACACACACTTATCATACTTCTTGATATACACCTACTTGATTTAATAACCGTTTAAAATTATAACTCAATATATGTTGATCTTTGGTTCACAAGATGAACTACAATCTTTCTCATACATGCCTCAAGTTCATCTTTCATGTATAGGAGATTATCACTTAAGTGTATATCATGAACTTATTTTCACATCTTTCACATGATATATTTTGCACACGTTTCTTGATATATCTTTTTATGTGTTGTGATCTACCTCTTGAGTTGTACGAACTTTTCTTTTTAGAATCTCATATCCTACAACTCTTATGAAGAAATATTTCTTTCTGAGCTATCAAACAAAGAATAGGTTAAGTGTCAATTCAGTCAAAATTGGAAACGTTAACACACTCTCAAACTAGCCCCTTGATCCAAAACAGGCCACTGTTTTAAGCCAAAAAATGGTATGTTGTTTTCAGCAAAGAAGAAGATAGAATCGTTTCACGTGCCTCATATATTCGAGTTGAAGAAGAAAGGAAACAGACATAATCGATAACCTTAACACCTCTCAAAGTTGGATCCCAAACCAAAACTGTATAACGTTTTTTATTCAAAAAGGATATAACGTTTTATCCACAACAACGTCATTTCATGAACATAAAAATTATCTCGGAAATGGCTAAATGTTTACTTCGTTCGTTAGTTGGGTTTATTGGATTAATCGTATATTATCTCTTGAACCATTTTGATGTCAAAGTATTATTAATATTATCTTATAAAGCATTTTTTAGATCATACTAGACAAAGGCACGGTATACCGCATGTTAAGCACGATATACCGCAATGTAGCCGTCTCCGCAATGGTAAAAAAATGCCACGTAGGAATCTACTTGGGACTAAATACAAGGTGCACGGTAACCGCAGAAGAGTCATGGTATACCACACAACTTTAATAAAGAAACATAATGTTTTTAAGGTACATCGCAGTATAGGCACAATATAACGTAACTACGCAATAGTGACTTTCAACATCAAAATCATGACACTTGGATTATAACCGTTGGGGACTTTCTTCAACTATAAATTGGAGCTTCCACAAAGTATTAAACACCTATTTCACAACAACATTCACTATTATATTTCGACAATCATTCAACAGGTCTCAAGCTACTACACTTAAAGTCTCAATCCTCGTGTTAGTAGCTTGATCAATTATCCTTGTACTATTCAACTCCCTAAGGAAATTCACTCAACCATCACTTTACAACCTAATATCTCTACCAAGCATCACATCGCCATCAACTCTATGAGGATATAAATTCAAGCTTTCATCCATATTAACTCAACTAGGAGTTCAACTTCAAACTTATCTTTCATATTTACTCTAAAAAATATCAAATTCAAGCGTCAACCTATATCAACTCAACAAGAAGTCTACAAGCCTATTTCATATTTGCTCATTAAGGAGCTCATTTAATCGGATGAAATATTATTCATCTAACCAATTATAGTATTACTTTTTCTCTACGTTATTGAAGAGGGGGTTTCATGGGTTAAGATTAAACCTTGTAAAAATCTAACGGGATGTGACTTAACCGCTACAAGTCTCGTCGGGTTGTGACTAAACCGATAAAAGTCTCAGGAGATTTTAGGTTGTGGTTTAGCCTAGAAAAGCCTCATTGTAACAATTCGGGTCTCACCCGGAAGAGATATCAAGGAGCTTAGTGGATAAGCTTGAAAATTCTGCGGGGATGACCCTAGGTAGAGGATGTAGGAAAAAACAAACCACTGTAAATACTTGTGTAATATCTTGTTACACTCTTTATTGATCTTAGCTTGCTAATCATTCCTTATTATCTTTTGCTTAATCCTTTTAGTGTTTGAAAGAAAGCATAATAGAACCCTTTTCCTTGCTTATAACCTTTGTTTGCTTCATATCGCACTTAGGTTCTTAATTACTTGCCCTTAGATTTTTAGCTAACCTAGACTAATTTGGGTGTTAGTTAGTATAGTTTCATATCTCCCTTAGGTATATGTTATTTTAGTAGTGATCATCCTTTAAGCCTTAGCCTTACTCAATTAAGCTTATCATCTAATTACTATAACTTTCATCATATGGTCCCATAGGATAAAAAGCTTAATAGGTTCTATCCCTTGAACTTTACATATTGTTTAGAACCTATGTTTTCATCTTATCACTTAGATGCATGTTTGCTTGTCTTAGTTTTTTAGCTAGGCTAAATTGTAAACCGTTTGACTATCTGTTTAGGTAGATGATCACTTTGTAGTCCTTGTTCAATAGATTTAGCTTGATCATCCATTTCCTATCCTACCTTGAGCCTTAGTATCTTACTTATCCATGGCTATCTTTCTATTCTTCCTAGCACTTTACTTCCTCAGTTAACAAACTCTTAAAAACACCTTATAGTATTCGTGTTTAATGGTTTCCATATAGGTTAGTTTAACCTTATTTATCCTATCTTAAGAGCCTTTAATTTATTTAATTAGGAATAGACTAGATTAGTGTCTTATTCACCCCCTCTCTCTAATACCTTATAATTTTTTTAAAGCATAAAATATTGTTTTCAAAAAATTTGGGAGGCCCTTGCACCAAGTCTTTATATGGAGTTGCGTCCCTGATTACAAGATATATGACATTAAATTAGTTGGGTAATTATTATTATTAGTGGATGTAAGCTTATAACATGGGGTATGTGTCATTATATAATTCTCAATTAATAATATTAGATCATCCAATATTAGATGGAAAATATATTATAATTACCAAATTATATTCCTTATCAATTTTATTTGTCCATATGTTTGTTGTACATGAATTAGAAAAATATTTAGTGATTACTTAGTCTTTATTTAAATATACAAAAGACCCACACACACACGCACATACGCACATACGCACACACATACACGCACACACAATATATATATATATTATGTGTGTGTAAAATCCTACAAGGGGGGGGGGGTGTTTAGGATTAAATCTAATCAATGCCTTATTAAAAAAAGACTCCTAAATAAAGTGTTTTGTTAAATATATAATACAAACTCGATTAAGGGATATAAAGATAGTCTAGGAGTTTGTAAGATGCGGAAGAGAGTACTAAAACAAACTAGGAAAACTCTAAGTCTAAGAGGGATTGAGATTAAGATTGTCAAGACTAAGAAATCTAAGCAAGTTAGACTTAAAAGCACTTAGAGATGTCTAGCTTTGATTAAATAATTGAATAAGTTTTAGATCATTCTAAGATTAAACTAAGTGGTCTAAGGCAATCTAATCAATAACTAAGGCAGTATACCATTTTTTGTGTGAAAAACAGGTGTCTATATTGGAATAACGAGTACTGTTAATTGCACGAATAGTCCTTAGAGAATTTTTTTATTATTTTAATTTTGGAAACGAAATGAGGAACGATAGAACATTTTTGTGTGAAAAACGGTTATCCGTTTTGAAGAAGGAGGAAGAGTATTTAAAAACAAGTCATTTTTTACTTCAAACAAAAAAAATTAAATAATCAATTCACAGATATGATGTATAGTGAAGAAAAATAAACACATAAAGAGAAAGAATTGTATAAGAGAATACATAAAAGAGAGAGTACCTTAAGTGGTTTCTTAAGTGGAGATTTGGTTGATCATTCTAAGGATGAAATTTAGAAGCAATGAATTCTCAACCTCTTCACAAAAAGAATTTAATCAATCTTGATTTTGAGTTCATCCTTTTAGAGAGTTTTTAAGCATTTCCAAATTTTATGAGCAAAATCAAAGAATAAAATCAATTTATAGATGTCTTTGGTCATGGCATGTTGGATAAGAAGAATTGCTTTAAAGTTGTAACTGACCATCTTGTGATCGTAGTCATTGTATTCTTCATACGATTTTATGATTCTTGCCTCTTCATCTTTGTAAGGGATATATGGTATGTTTGTCACAATTATCATATATCGTAGTCTTTAGATTTGAGAAAAATATTGATCTTCTTCTCCATAGAAAATAATGTTTTCCATTGAAATTGGGAGCACCTTCCTCATTGTAAGACATTTTTAAGAATGTTTTCCTAGCACAAGCAAGAATAATAATCAATAGACAAATGAAAACAGATTAGATGAAAGAAACATTGAATCTTCTAACTATTAGGCTATATACAAAGAGTTAGGCTCTAATACTACATGTAGAACCCTAAAGGGGGGGGGGGGGGGGTTGAATAGTATGAAATCTAATCTATGCCTAGTTTAAAAAAAGGAACCCTAAATAAAGTATATACGTATGTAAAGCTTTAATACAAACCACAAAAGGGTATAAAGATAGTCTAGGAGTTTGTAAGATGTGAAAATAGGTACTAGATAAACGAGTTCATGGTAGCTCATCCGTAGCAGCTCAGGCGAGTTCGTAGCTTTCCAGGCGGTTTTTTTTTTAGTTTTAAGTAGCAGCTCAAGCGAGTTTTTTTTTGGAGTTTGTGTTTGATATAAATGGTTGAGTATGGTAGATCCGTTTGAGATCTTGGTCTGCTCGGTGTTCATGGTTTCATCAGAAGATCAGTGTTGGTACAAAAACCATGGATCTCTGATAGAACAACCATGAAACTCTACTCCATTTTTACCGACGACTCAAGAATCCATGGAGCAGCTCTGGTCTCAAGCTTTGCTCAGTGTGAAATGATGGGTGCAAGCTTCGTTTCATCGTTAGCCTTCGTTCTTTTTCGAGTGAGTAAGCAAGTGTTAATCAACATTCTATTTTTTTTTTTTAAATTGTATTTGTATTTTTTTAGATTTTTAACTTTGGATTAGATTTTTTTACTTTAAAATTAGTATTTTGTTTATTTTTTTGAACAAATGTATTATTATTTATTTGTCAATGTAAATGAAATTTTATGCATTTTCAAGAATACTTAGTGTTTTTCTTTGAGTGCTCAGTGTTTTCTCTAACTACTCAGTATTTTTCATTGAGTAATCAAAGAAAGTTACTGATACTCAGAGAAGTTCTTCTGATACTTAGTGTTTTTTTCGATACTATGAGGAATTTCCCAGATACTCAGTGTTTTTTCGATGCCTAGTGTTTTTTAATGTGAGTACTCTATAAAATCTCTGAGTACACCCTTGGTAAGGGTGTCGCGCCGGTGGTGGTCGGTGGGTGGTGGTCGGAGCTGAAAAGTACCAATACTCAGTGAGTTGATACTTAGTGACTCATTGAGTTGGTGCTCCATGCTTATTGTCATTTCTTTTTTGTCTATAAGCGATTTTTGTTTTATATGAGAGCAATTTAGTATTTGATCATCCATAAGATTAGTTTGTGGCCTATTTAAAGAAGAATCTAGCCACATATTCCCTATAGTCTGTAAATTTTATCTCCAAAACCCCATAGGTCATTTACCCTATAAAAACAATTGAAAACCAATTAGAAAAACAAAGATCATACCAAGTTTGACCATTATTCAAACTATATAAAGCTAATTGATGTCTCCTCATTTGTGATAATAAAATATACTCATGAGACATCATTTTAGGCTTATTTATTAGTTTATAGGTTGATTTTAGCTTAATTTAGTGCACTTTCCTATTTTGAGTCTTGATTTAGTAACATAATATTTTTAGAGCATATTGGGTTTAATTGTTTGTTTAGTGTGAAGCTTTAAAGATAATTATGGAGATTAATTAGAGTCCAAGTCAAAGATTACAACTTATGGAAAGAGATTTGCATGGAAATTGGAGATAAGGAAACAATTGCTAAAAAGATGGAAAAGGAAAAGCTGCCTAAAATCTGGGATTCTGCATATACGTCCAAAGATATGCGTTTTTACCTAAGAAATAGGTCGATTTTGGTAATTTCCTTCTTAAGGGTCAAGATAATTCTGTTGCGATTCTTTTGGTATCTTATGGAGCAAAATCCGACCAATAACGAAGAAGATACACTCAAAACAGCGCAGCAGTGTTTATCTTTATTTCCTTACGAATTTGAGTTGGGCTAGGAGTCCATTACTTAGAGTTATCTCCAAGAATCGAATTAGGTCAACCTCTACACTATAAATACATCCTCTTAACACTCTTAAATCATCCTTGGTGAAACCTTAAACCAAGAGGAAGCTTAGAACACAAGAGAGAAGTCTGGAAGGAGCTGTCAGCAACAATGTCTTCTTCTACCTTTAATTTTGTAATTTCTTTCTTTTCTTGCATGAACTAATTTTCTTTAGCTTGAGTTTTAGCACTAATGTATGAACCCTAGTTGTGATTGACATCTATCTAATTTGGGAATTTAATTTTTTAAATAGAATTATAGTTTTTATTCTCTGTTTATGTGTTTGGATTTATATTCTGTGTTCTTGTGGACTGCAGCCATTAGAATTACCATCTAGTAATTAGGATACCATTGACAACGGTGTTTAATTGCATGTTTAGCACATAACGTTTAGTTTTAGATTTGATCTGACAACCCAACCTAGCTAGATAATCACTATGGTTTAGTCTTTGTGACTATTTACCAATTACAGGAAAAGTTTGCTTAGGAAGCCTTATTGACACAGGTAAATCCTATTTGAAACTACCGATAGCATATTAGGACCGATTAGGGAAATACTACATAATTCACCCTTACATGTTTAGAACGGCAAAACTAGTGGGGATTACATGCTAATAACTTAAGCTATATTCTCATCCTACTCCTCTTTCATATTTATTTTTCTGTCTTTTAATTCTTAGTTTTAATTTAGTTTAATTAGAAAACCAATCAAAAATCTATTTACCTTTACTTTTATTTGCGTTTACTTGTTCTAGCTTTAATTATTTGCACTTGCTATTTGCATAAGATTCCTCTAACCTCTGTAGTCTCTACGGAACGAATCTTTATCTAAAACTTGCATACGATCTGTATACTTGCAGAACCGTGTAGTTCTAGGGTGTTTTTGCACTTTATTTACATCTTATTTTATCACACCCTAGGCTCCACCAAGTTTTTGGCGCCGCTGCCGGGGACTACATCGTTAGTCCTTGTGCATATATCTTGTGCTTTTAATTTTTAGTTAGTTCTGTTTTACGCTTTTTGTTTTTAGTTTTTGTTTTTCAGATTTAGTTACAGATGGAGAACCCAAGGAGACTTGAGTTACCCATCGAGTTCAGAGTGGAGCCACGAGGAATTCGAGCTCCAGAAATTCAAGCCGCGAAATTTAAACCTGATCCAGGGATGCTAACTCAATTTGCATCTCATGGATTATTCAGCGGAGATGCACATCAAGATCCGATCCGATATATTCAGAAATTCATGCAGATCTATGATGCTTATATCGTAAAAGGAGTTACTAGGGAACAAGTATATTACCTGATGTTCCAGTTCTTCTTGACCGGATGTGCAAGCGATTGGTATGATGCCCAATACCCTCACGTTATTCCAGATTGGGACAAGCTCCAAGCAAGATTCCTAGACCGTTTCTATCCGGTTAGTAGACGTTTAAAAGATATGTTGGAGCTTGAACAATTCATACAGAAAGAGGAAGAGAGTTTGGGTGAAGCATGGTTACGATTTACAGAGAAGAAAGCGAGGTGTCCATATCATAGATCCTCGCCGGAATATTATTTAACCTTGTTTTATGGAGGCCTTAATGATAAATCAAGAGAGAAAGCTGATTCGTTAGGAAACGCAGGTTTTGTGTTGCTAGATCTTGTAGAAGCTGAGTTGGGGATGGAGAGAATTCTTGAGAACGAGAGAAGTTGGCCAAAGAGAGTAATAAAAGAAGACAATTCAGCATCTATGAAGCTCAAAGAATTGGCTAAACAACTCGAAGAACTCAAGGAACAAGCCCGAACAATTGCTCAGGTGAATACGGTACGCACAATTCCTCCGTGTCCTGGTTGTGGATCAAGAAATCATGTGTGGGAAGGATGTATAAATAATCCAGCAGTAGCTTCCGTTCAATATCCTCAAGATAACTATTACTCTAATGGTTATGCTTGTCCTCAAGAAAGTTACACGAATTATCAACAACCTCCACAACAGAAGAGTTGGGTAAAACAACAAGAAACTTATCATCAACCCCAACTTCAATCCTATAATCCACCACAACCTATTCAGAATAAGGCACCCCTTGTTAAAACTTGTCAAGAACCAAAGAAAGATCCACCTAAACAATCAATGCAACTGGCAAAACAAGAACAACTCCAGAGCTTAAGTTCGAGTATGGCTAGATTAATGCAAACAGTTGAGAAGAAAATGAGTCATAGCCAACAGAAAGTTCGGACCCAGGAGAAGATTATCAAGCAACTAGAGCATAATATATCACATATGGCGAGTAAATTACAAACTAGGCCAAAAGGGCAACTCCCAAGTGATACTATCGCTCCTAGAGATGATTCTTGCCATGCAGTTGAATTGCGAAGTGGAAAGCAACTGCCTCCACCGAGACCAAAACAAGAACCAATCCCTATTCCAGAACAAAGGGGGGAAGAAACAATCAAATATACAGTTGAGGAGGTAGTTAAACCAAAGAGTGTCCAAGCCGAGACACCTGAAAAGACAAGAAAACCAGTGGAACTTAATACACGCCCTCCACCACCATACCCTTCACGTGTCAGAAAGAAGGACAATGACCTGGAATTCAAGAAGTTCGATGACATGGTGAGCAAGGTTGAGATTAAAATGCCGTTTGTTGAAGCTATCAAAAGAATGCCGAAATACCTAAAATTCATGAAGGACATTCTTTCGAACAAACGAAGTATAGAAACCGCGGATATGAGTGGATCACCAGAGGGGTGTTATGCTATCAAGTTACCACCAGAAGAGCCCCTTCCCACGAAATCTTGGATGGAACCATCCATACTTATGAAGAATCGAGCTGAAAAGTTCGTGGGAATCAAAGGAAAGGGGTGGAAATTTCGTCATTATTAATCAAATTAATTTCAGTTGAATGAGTTGGAGGAGTTTCGTTATCTTGCCTACGAGAATGCACGTCTCTATAAGGAGAAAACAAAGCGATGGCATGATAAGAGGCTTCGTCCAAAACATTTCGAGATAGGACAAAAAGTTTTATTATACAACTCTCGATTTTCGAACTACCCAGGAAAGCTTAAATCCCGTTGGGGAGGACCTTACATTGTTACCAAAGTCACACCGCATGGAGCGATTGCAATTGAAAATCCAGCCGAGCAACGGACATTCATGGTGAATGGCCAGCGTTTGAAGAGATACTATGACAGTGAGGACTTTGGGCAAGGGGAGAAAATCTACCTTGTCGAATGCGCTTAGCCTGAGGTACACGTCTAACTCAAAGACGTTAAACAAAAGTGCTCTTGGGAGACACCCCTTGTTTTAATTGCTTTTTAGATTAGTTGTTTTTGCTTTGTAGTGTATAATTTTAAGTTAGTGTATAGTTTTAATTGTGTTTACAAGCTAATAGGAGAGAAAGGTAGTGTGTTATTGTGCAGGAAACGAGTTTGGGGTCGAAAGGAAAAAAATTGGAGGAACTCTAAGCCTGGCGCGGACTACCCCCGGACTACCCCATGGTCCGCAGGGATGCACCGTGCCCAGAAAACCCGTACCACGGTCGGGTACCACGGGTTTCATCCAGAAAGTTAAAAAAATTCGCTGGACAGGTGCGGTACACCGGACCCTAGTCCGCACGCCTCAAACGCGTGCCACGGGGTCGGGTACCACGGGTTTTTTGACGGACATGGCGCGGACTACCCCCTACACCGCACCCCTGGTCCGCAGGCACAAAACACGTGCCACGGGGTGCTGCCACGGGTGCAATCCAGAAACCAAAAATTTCAAGAGCTGTAGGGTGCGGTATACCGCATGATTCGTCCGGTGCACCGCAGGAGGCGGTTTGTGAAGGAATTCTTTTCCTAATCAAATTCTTACCTTACAAGATTAACCCTAGCCTTCCATACACGAATTTTTCAGACCCAAACCCTATATATACACCTTAAAGCTTGTGCAAACCTTCACAATTAACACAACAACTCATCAAATCCTCTCCATCATCTTCCATAAACACAATCCTTCATCAAATTCATCACACTACACCATTAAAACACCATTAAATTGATCAAGCTTTAAAGTTTTCTTCCAAGATCAATCAAATAACCTTTCTCTTCCATCCATTCCAAGCAACAACATCAAGCTACACCAATTTTCCTTACACTTTTAATCCATCCTTGGTATAACTTGAGTTGAGGGTAAAACAAGCATGACTAACAGATCTGAAGCTATGGAATACAAGAGAAAGTGTTCAATCCTTGGGAAGAATAAGATATTGCCTGGAGCCACCATTGAAAAACCCATCAATCTTGATGAGGTTTCTGAAGAATCTAAAGAAAAGGCACCTGAACAACCACTACCAAAGAAGAGATTAACTGCTAGAATGTCTATACCATCAAGGAGGCCTTTAGAGAAAATAAAAATCCAAGACCAAGGTTCTTCTACCTCTTCCTCTGAAATTGTTTATGATCTTCCTCCTTGGGCTCTCAAGTTACAGAACGAAGTTGAAAGATTACGTGAAGATAACAAAGACCTTTGGGTAGAAATCATGCAGTTGGAAACACAGGTAGAGAATTTGACCTTGTACAAGGATGTAGATGATTACATCGATCCCTCAGCTTCAGAAGATGAGGATGATATGATGGATCTCTATGGCCAGCCAGGTAGGTCATCCTAATTTTTCTCAATAGCTTGTATGCATTAGGTAGTTTAGTTAGTTTATTTTAAATTTTATTCCATTTTTGAGTCTTTTTCGAGTCGTGGGGACACGGCTCACTTTTGAGTTGGGGGTGGGGATTCGTTGTCCTCATCTTCTTTTCGTTTTTTGCATAAAATTTAAAATTTTTAGGTTGAATTAAGGCATAGAATATCTTGAATGTACCTATTTTGAGCATGATTTTATTAGGTCAATGATAGTAGGTAGTATGTTTTTGAAAGATGCAACAAAATTGTTTAGATGCATGTATGAAAACAGGAAATAAAGGATAGAAAAGTTAATGAGCAATGCTAAGAAATCACGTTGAAACTTAGGAATAGTTATTTGGTGTGTAGAACGTGAGGTTTAAAAATTAGTTGAAAACCCACTTGTCTATGAACTAATAATGAAAACGTAAGGAAATCTGGTAGTTAGAAAAATGACTAAGGCAGTTCTTTCATGATAAAACACTTGAAGCCTAGACTTTCTCACCCTTTTGTTTGATATTATTGTTATTTATCCGTCTTAGCCCCTCTGAGCCTTTCTAAAGCCTTTATTTGAAACACATTATAATCCATACCTTAGTTTGTAGGACTTATCTATATGACCCGCACTCGAATCGCAAAACCTGAGACAAACTCGTTTTAGAGCTTGAGTTTGGGGTGGTGGGTTTCATCATTAGGGAACTTTGGGATTGGGAATTATATTTGTGATTTTATTGATGATGAATTGTAATTATTGTAACCCTTTGCCGGGGTAATAGTGAATGAAAAAGAAGCTACGAGCTAAATTTGCTAACAAGGGCATAAAAAGAATATATATATGAAAAAAAAAATAGTTTGATATCTCAACATCAAAAGAGAATCATAACTATACAAAAGAAAAATTGATTTGAAAAGAAAATATATATTCGGACCGGCAAAGTGGATTTTATATCATCAAAGGTTTTAATTGGGATTATTGGGGATGCACATTAAAAAGCATCAATAAATTGGGTTGAGTGAGAAACATCTTTGAGTGAAAACTCAAGCTCTAGGGCGATTCGTTGATGGCTAGTGAGGAGAGAGCCAAAAGCTCACTTTTCATTATCCAAATATACCACACCCGTCCTTAAGCCAAGTTATAACCAAGACCTTAGGATTTCTAACTACTAGGTGGAGAAACAATTGAGCTATTAGGTAGTAGGTAAGTGGACAATTGGATGCTGTATTTGGGACCTATGAACAACCTATAGCCATTAACCTGAACTAAGTTATCATCCTCTCCTTCTGGCATTGCGAAATTAATCTTAACTTGAATTTATGGAATGTTGATTGCATGTGTATTAGGCATATTTGTGCATTATTTCTTGAGCATTACTACATGAGAGTTTTTGGAATTTATGCTCTAGGATCATTCATTATATTCTGTTCTTGTTCTCCTCCGACTTCTTCTTGTTTATTTTAACTACCCTACTGTTCTTTACTTTTATTGTATCGGGACGATACAACTTTGAGTTGGGGGTCTTGATGTCTCCTCATTTGTGATAATAAAATATACTCATGAGACATCATTTTAGGCTTATTTATTAGTTTATAGGTTGATTTTAGCTTAATTTAGTGCACTTTCCTATTTTGATTCTTGATTTAGTAACATAATATTTTTAGAGCATATTGGGTTTAATTGTTTATTTAGTGTGAAGCTTTAAAGATAATTATGGAGATTAATTAGAGCCCAAGTCAAAGATTACAACTTATGGAAAGAGATTTGCATGGAAATTGGAGATAAGGAAACAATTGCCAAAAAGATGGAAAAGGAAAAGCTGCCTAAAATCTGGGATTCTGCATACACGTCCAAAGATATGCGTTTTTACCTAAGAAATAGGCCGATTTTGGTAATTTCCTTTTAAGACCATCTCCAGCAGATGCGTCAAATGGATAAATACTGCAAATTTTGAATGAAAATACAGTAAATGCTCAAATTGCTCACTCCAGGAGATGCGGTAAATATTAGGACCCACAAAAATATACGCTATATTCATTTGGATATACGCTATTCTCATTGCATTTTTTTCATACGGTATATAATATTTTAATCAATTATAAGATTCTTTATAAATAAAAACACTTTTTTATTTACCAATATAAATAAATAATACACAATAAAAATATCAAATATATATATATAAATCTAATATTTTTAAAAAAATTATATAAATAAAGGAAAAGAAAATTGAGATTAATCAAGTTTTTTTTTTTTTAAGTTTCATTGGTAAATTTTATATTATATTTATAATCAAATCTATTTTTTAATACATTATTAAATTTAAAATTTAAATATTAAATAAATATTATTTATGTACATAAATATTTATATATATATATTTAAGTAAAAGTAATTTTTTTATTTAAATTAAATAATAATAAAATTAAAGTAGTACTTCTATTATAAGTAGTACTTTTATTTATATTATTATAAAAAATAATTAAAAAAAATAAAATTATAAATAAATAGTAGATATGAAATATAATTATAGAGTAACTGAAATAGTAAAACTGGAAATTGATACGGTAAATTTATGAAGTAGCTATATTTTGATACGGTATAATGAAATATAGAGTATAAAAATAGCGCATCTGCTGGAGATGGTCTAAGGGGTCAAGATAATTCTGTTGCGATTCTTTTGGTATCTTATGGATCAAAATCCGACCAATAACGAAGAAGATAGACTCAAAACAGCGCAGCAGTGTTTATCTTTATTTCCTTACTAATTTGAGTTGGGCTAGGAGTCCATTACTTAGAGTTATCTCCAAGAAACGAATTAGGTCAACCTCTACACTATAAATACAGCCTCTTAACACTCTTAAATCATCCTTGGTGAAACCTTAAACCAAGAGGAAGCTTAGAACACAAGAGAGAAGTCTGGAAGGAGCTGTCAGCAACAATGTCTTCTTCTACCTTCAATTTTGTAATTTCTTTCTTTTCTTGCATGAACTAATTTTCTTTAGCTTGAGTTTTAGCACTAATGTATGAACCCTAGTTTTGATTGACATCTATCTAATTTGGGAATTTAATGTTTTAAATAGAATTATAGTTTTTATTCTCTGTTTATGTGTTTGGATTTATATTATGTGTTCTTGTGGACTGCAGCCATTAGAATTACCATCTAGTAATTAGGATACCATTGACAACGGTGTTTAATTGCATGTTTAGCACATAACGTTTAGTTTTAGGTTTGATCTGACAACCCAACCTAGCTAGATAATCACTATGGTTTAGTCTTTGTGACTATTTACCAATTACAGGAAAAGTTTGCTTAGAAAGCCTTATTGACACAGGTAAATCCTATTTGAAACTACCGATAACATATTGGGACCGATTAGGGAAATACTACATAATTCACCCTTACATGTTTAGAACGGCAAAACTAGTGGGGATTACATGCTAATAACTTAAGCTATATTCTCATCCTACTCCTCTTTCATATTTATTTTTTAGTCTTTTAATTCTTAGTTTTAATTTAGTTTAATTAGAAAACCAAACAAAAATCTATTTACCTTTACTTTTATTTGCGTTTACTTGTTCTAGCTTTAATTATTTGCACTTGCTATTTGCATAAGATTCCTCTAACCTCTGTAGTCTCTGCGGAACGAATCTTTATCTAAAACTTGCATACGATCTGTATACTTGCAGAACCGTGTAGTTCTAGGGTGTTTTTGCACTTTATTTACATCTTATTTTATCACACCCTAGGCCCCAACACTAATGCAACTTACAAAATCAAGATTTAAACTATCTAAAACCAGGAAAAGAAGAATAGAGAGTTTAAAAACTTAATCACGTCCTATATTTGTTTCTACCTACGATTTTTAAGCTTTCAAGTGAAGAAGGGTTTTTACCGTAGGCTAATTTATCTAATATAGGTTAACTTACCTCTCATCTAATTTATCTAATCGCAGAGACCAAGAGGTCCTGGGATCGAATCTCATTGGAGTCAAAATGACTCTGAGTCCATAGTAGCTCTCCCATGTATTCAAAAAAAAAAAACTTAACTCAATACTTTAAATTTTTGTTGACTAGATTCGCCTTTGATTTATGCATTCTTTTAAATTATTTGAAATTTCATTAACATATTCTTCTATATTATTTTAAATTCAATAGGATTTAATTTATTTATTTTTAGATATTTCAACCAAAGCATTGCATCAAACCAGGACAATAAAATATTTCATTAAGAAAACCTAATGTAAATCTCCTTATCTCTTTTGTTCATAATCCTGTAATATAATTGGAAAAAAATCAAACATACATGAAAAAAGTATTTATCTTTCATTTTTTTTCTAATTGATTAAATAAATATTTGAGTGTTCATCAATCAAATGAAGTGATTCATACATTGATAAAATATAGGATAAAAATTCAATTTAATATTAAATAGTTAATAATTTTTACTACAAATGCTTAATAATTATATCATATTTATTAATTATAATAAGATAAGATGTTACATGTGTTATTAATTTATGTGGATACAAGTCAGGATGGTCGAGTGGTCTAAGGTGCTAGACACAAGTCTTGGTCCTCGTAAGAGGGTGTGGGTTCAAACCCCACTTCTAACAAAATGATTTACCCCACTTCTAACAAAATAATTTATTAAGCTAAATTTTTAATCAGCCAGAATCTAGTCTTTTTTTTTTGTCAAATAAAATATATTAATCACGAGCGTTTATACAAAGACTTAAGGAAAATATAAAAATCGCTTAAAGATCCATTCTTCCATGCGGAGAAATCGATATTACGTTTAGCACTTTTTGCTGCGAGGTCCGTAACGTTATTAAGTTTCCTGTTGACGTAGTGAACCTTCCAAGATGGAAATTTCAGAAGCCAGCTCCTCATTTCGGCAATGAAAGGGTATATTTGCCATCGAAGACCTGTGCATTTAGAAATACCTTGAACAAGTTCAAGGTTATCGGAGTAAAAGGAAACACTCCGTAAATTACAATCAGCGGCCTTTTTCATAGCCAGAAGGGTCGCCCAGCATTCACATTCAATAGGGCTTCTAACGAAAGCTCTGGAGATGGCCTTGTGAGTGAGTTTTCCTTCCTCATCAACTGAGATAGCTGCTAGTCCCGAGGGTTCATATTCTTTTTTAAAAGATGCATCACTCATAAAGATATAATCTGAATCATCTGTTAATATCGGGTTATTTTCTAGCTTACTTTCCTTATTCTCTTTATCTCTTTCATTATTTTCATCTTGAAATCCTTTCTCCGTATTCTTATTAGTAAAGAGGTCGTTCATAGCCGAGTGAATTTTGAATAAAATGTCTTTGGAAATCCAAGGTGTGTTTTCATGAAATTCCTTCATTTTTCGCTTTCCATATGTTCCAAATAGTGAGTTTAGGCCGTAAATTCATTTTGGTCCTATCCATTCTTCGTATATTTTTTGCGCATTTCCAATAGCCAATCTCCTAATTGATATTTCCTCTCTTTATCAATATGCATTTGTAGCCTTGAATTAGCCCATATCGCCATACTTAAATGGCATTTTATGAAGAGGTGTTCAATATCTTCCTTGTCAAGTTCAAAAAAATGGCCAGTATCTAGTCAAAAAAATGGCTTTCTTATGTAACCAAAAGGAAACAATAAAAATTACATGTAAATTTAATTAGTATTTTTTGAACTTAAAATATGATAAAAAATATCATAGTAAAATTGATTAATGATAATATTAGATTATCTGATATAAACTGAAATAATTTTTTCTAAAGTATATTTGGTAAAAACTTCTTCCGAGTAACAAATGCCTTCTTATAAAGATATGTGTCTTTGGAGATAGATTATAAAGGTAAGGTATCCAGCGTCCATCGGCCTCTAACTGGACGATTCGACCTTTGTTGCGAAGGATCGCGCGACTGGCTGAAAAGTATGGTCCTTTAACCTTTCACCACATTCTACGATTTCTTAACAACACGGCTGACAATATAGCTAGAGCTTTCAGACGTGACACATCAACTTTATCGCACACATCAGACCTTGAACAGAGGTTCTCAAAAATAAGAATTGGATAACAAACAGAGAATACGTTGAAAACAGAGTAGCGTGCCATACCGGAAAAAAAATAGATTATAAAGGTGTTGAATTCTTGATAGATTTTTTTGGCTTAATAATTAGCTTTTTTTTTTTCTCATTTTAATTATGCAATGCTCTTTTATAATTATATTTGTTCAGTATAGAATATATATTTCTTTATGAACTTCTAAAAAATTGATCAAAGTCAATTAAAAGTAATGTTAGGTATTATTCAAAACACAATCACCCAAAAAGGGAAGAGAGAGAGGAATGAAAAACTCTCTCTCGAACCTTATCCAAACAACCAACAACACCTTCTTCAATATCAATCTGGAAAAATCAACAATAATTAGTAATTAAATCCAAAAACCATGAACGAAACATCAGACGGGAGATATTGCGGACAATTTGATCGATATCACTGCTTCAAGGTTAAAGGATATCAAATTATTGATTACGAACAATTAATTACAGGCATATATGAAGGTATCAACATCATCTCGAACAAAGATTATGTTAATCAGAACCAGAACAAGCATATTACAAAGGAAAAGAAGGGTAAAGGCAGATGGTGGCTATCGTCTGCGGGAAATAGATACTGGATAGTCAGGTCTAAAGAGAAGAAATCTGAAAGTGTAATGAGAAAACGGAGAAACTTTTGGAAACAAGGTATGGTGTTGATAAATATTTATATTTTCCATCAACATATTGTGAATACCTTAAGTAGCAACAACATACGTCATAAAAGAAAGGATCAAATAGTACAATATTTGGCAGGAAATGAAAAATTGAAACAGATCGTTGACAAAACTGGGAAAATACTTATGGCAGTAAAGATTTATACATATAATAAGTTTCCGTTAAGAATTGAGAGGGTAAGAATCAGGGATGAGAGGAGGGATAAGAAAACAGAGGAGGTATTAAATAACGAGTCAATTGCACTAGCTGAAGCTTCACCTGACGAAGAGGGACAATGGGTGGGGCCTTATTTTCATTGGGATTGGATTATAGAAATCACAATTTTATTGCTGGAACTTGGGAGGAGCGAAAATAAAAGAAACGAGAAAAGAATGACATGGCAGGAAATTGAAAACGAAGGGAATTTGAGGAATTCAGAGAAGTTGCAACAAAGGCTTCAGATACAGATACAAAAGGTTCGATTGTCTTCAGATGGAACAGGGTTAATTCAAGCCAACAGGAAACAACATCTCTCGAATACAACTGGAGGAAAAGGAAGAAGAGGAGCAGACATTGTGATGATTGGGTTTCCATGGATTAGTCGATATCTGAATAGGAGGAGCGATAACAAGAGAAACGAAACAGGAATAAAATTGCAGGAAATTGAAAGAGAAGAGAGTTGGAGGAATACAGAGAAGTTGCGACAAGGGTTTCAGAGACGATTATGGGTACTTCCAGAAGATGGTTCCACCGAACAGATGGATAGATGTAGAATAAGGACAACTAACATCAAAAATCAGTTCAACCTTACAGGTATACCTAAAATCCATTACAATCACTACTCTCTCGATTTGGGATTTCGAGTTTATTATGAGTTTAGAAACAAAGAAGAGAGCATAGATTATGGGCCTATGATGGAGAATTTTAATTTTTCTAAGAAATTTAATATGGTGGGAAAAAGTCTCGATGTTAATATTACATATAAAGTGCGGCATCTACTTTTAGTTTATAAGGATCATCAGGGACATAGATGTAATCTAGAGCAGAAACAACAGTTCGGAGTGAGATATCAGAAATGGGTGAAATTTGCAGAAGAAATTTTGATAGATAAAAAGAAGATACAGGACGAATTGGGCCAGATGGTGTTGGGCCTGGGTCAGATGTAGGATATTTTATGGGATTTGGATAATAGTTACAAATGATACTATTAGTTGCGAGTACAAATACCACCCTCGGCTTGTCCTCTCCTTCGTGGTTCAAACCCAAATTTGGGTTTTGGTTATTTGGGAGGACTTCTGGTGTCTTACACTGGGGCAAATCACGGCAGCGATGCTAATCGTGATTAAGTACCTCCTGATGGTTCTTGGTCTTTGTGTGTGTGATGATGGTGTTGTTCTTTTCACGAGGGTTCGGAGAGGTGCGAGGGGTTATAAGACTTGCGATATGAGGATGGAATGGTATTATATCTCGATGACGAGCACATCTTGCAATCTACAAAGGTTACAGTGTGATAGGTGGATAATAGGCGGTCAAATGGATAGTCTGATACGTTTATTAAGTTTCTTGTATGTTAATATTAGTACAGTACATAGAGGTTGTAATATCTTGGGTTGAAGTAATAAAACTGAAGTATTGAAAAGAAAAAAAAAAAAACACAATCACCCAACAATTATTTATGATATAGACTTACAGTTTTTTTTTCTGGTTACATTTTTTCTTTCTTACTATATTTAGACTTTTCTGGATCCACGTATTAGTGATTTTTAAATGATACGCAGCATTACTTGTCAACTAAACTTGCCTTTGGTGTTGAAAAAGATAGACAAAAATGTTACCACTTTGCTACCAAAGGTTAGTTAAATATCCTGGAAGAGATTATGCATATGATATATCAGCAAATATATCAGCATAAGGAAAAATTTAGGGGTGAGCACGGGCCAGGTTTACCCCGGGTTGGGGTCTAGGGTAAGGGTAGGGTAGATTAGTCGGGTCTAGGTTTTGTCAAGGGTAAGGGTAGGGTTAAATTTTACCCTACCCTCGGGTTACCCAAACACGGGTTACCCTCGGGTTTACCCGGGTTTACCCTATGGTAATTAAACCTGTAAATCTTCTAAGTCTAATATCAAAACATAAAATAGCAATAACGAATACTATTAAGTTCACAAAGTACATTTCATTTGAAGCACAATCACAAAATATTACAAATTCAACAAAATAATACATGTTTTTCATGATTCAAAAAGAAGTACATCTATTAATATTACATTTCAAGTTCAATCACCAAAAATAGTCTTCAACTGTTGAGAAGTTACAATCACTTAATGCATTCCTGAAACTTACATCATTCCAAACAAGAGATTTAGCACTTGAATATATTAAGACTTTAGCCTCAGAAATAATTTCATCATAGACTGAAATATTTGATTTATAATTGGTAAATCATCACAGGCCTCGTGTAATATACACTCTCATCAACCTCAGATATAGTTGGAAAATATCTCGGGACTTCCGGAAAACCAACTATAACTCATCACCAGATTGTGTTTCAAACATGTAGGCAACTACAAAGAGTGGCTACCAAATACATGTTAGATAAACACAATGATAATGAGTAAGGGCTTACCTGGATATATTGAACATTGTTACTAATATTTAATCCAACGCTTCTAGGTGTTGTTAAATCAAATTCCCCTAAATAAACGTTCACAAAAAGTAGAGAAAAGAAAGTAAGAATTACAAACTTTAATAAAGTAAATCAAAAGTAATCATAAATATGAACCTGCAATTTTTCATGCAGCTACTAATTGATTAAGTTAAGCAATTAAGTCCATTAATCTCTACGGATGAATCAATGGACTTACTTACTTCGTCCTCTTCTTTCAATTAGACAATGGCTGCAACAAGAGAAAAGTAAAGTTAAAAGAAAACTAAGAAACAAGAAAATGATAATAAGCAGATTAATTTAGTTTCCAAAATTAAGAAGAAGGAAGAATATTGCTAACCTGAGCAAAGAAAATTAGAGAATCGAAGGGACCTGTGCACAAAACAATATACAGAACATAAATTAGTATAATAAATCTTATATATCAAAAGATTAAAACCCGATTTAGATCTAAACAAAAATTAATTAACAAAATGTGAAGTTAAACATGAATAAGGAAAAAAGAAGATTAATTAACCCGATTTAGCAAATGTAGGCTACTGGAGAGATCGAGATGCACCTTGCAACAAATATAAACACCCATATATGAGTTATTCACTACAACCTGAAAGAATACCCAAAAATTACACATATAAGGTTACTGGTTACCAATAAATTTCGAATATACAAAAATAAAGGGTTAAAAAATTCAAGAACAGGGAAATCTCACCAATAAATTATAACACATCTAATTGTTAATGAATCTGTAACAAAATCAAACAAAAAATAAATCCTCAAGAAATTGAATAAATATATAGATAATATGAAAGTGAAAAACTAAGCATTTACCTTAAGAAAAATGGTGATTACCACGAATACCAAACAAACCCTTCTTATATAGCTTCACTTCCTTCATTTTCTAACCCATAATTACATACACTCTACCCAGAAAAAGCAGCCTTAACCTTGGTTTGGTGGGTTGCTATTTCGGCAAAGTATGAAGTAAGGTTTCTTGGGAGAAAAAGAAAGAACATAAAGGTTGAGAGAAAGAAAGGAAGAGTAGGGTTTCGCAGAAAGAAAGGAAGCAATTGGACCAAAATGACAATATGTTAGGTTATTTCTCTTTTAAATGTACAGTACACGGGTTGACGGGTCCAACCCGTGAGTTAAAGAGTAAAAGGTAACCCCGTGGTATTTAAGACGGGTTTCAGAACAAAAATGGGAGGCCCGGGTTATATTTGGGCCTAGGGTATTTATACCCAAATTACCCAATTTTTTTACCCAGGTTGGGTCGGGTTTTACCCTTAACTAATTTCCTGCTCACCTAAGGAAAATACTAGTATTAAGTCAATCATGGAAAACAGGGGTTAATCTGATCGTACAAGTAGGACCTACATCCTTCAATTTGCATAAGCAAACCAATGGTAAACTGCAACGTAAGACCGCGTAGAAAAGTTCGAACTCGCTTCTTTGATGCGCAAAGCAACAAGAAACAAAGTGACATTTATAATTTAGGCTGAGGAACCTATAAAATCGTTACTCCATTTTTTATTTATGTTGTTTCGTTGAATAGTTGTCTAATAGAATGCTTAATTAACAATTATAATCAATAATGTATTTTTTTTACGTGTTAATGCACCGAGTTCTGAGTCATATCTAGGATATTTCTTTAAAAGAGAACCAAAAATTAAGATAATTAAAAAATATTCGCATTGATTATCACATAAAACTAAAAATATTATATATAATTTTGAGAAGTTAATATTTAGATACAAAAATAAAACTAATAATGTTATATTTAAGTTTGAGAAGTTAATATTTTTTAACTAAAACATTTTCATAAAAAAATAAAGAGAAAATGACCCAAAAAATCAAAATAATAATATTTTCAGCCCAATAACATCAATGACAAAATTTCTGCCCAATAACATCATCAATTGAATTATTTTATACATTATTTGACTATATTATCCCTACTTATGTTATACATTATTCGTCGCATTGACGGGATTCGTCGGGTGATGGGAATCGTCGGTGACGGGAATCGTCCGTGACAGGAATCGTCCGTGACGGGAATCGTCTGTGACGGGAATCGTCCGTGATGGGAATCGTCGTTTGACGGGAATCGTCTGTGACGGGAATAGTTCTTATGTTGTAAGGGTAAATATGTAATCTTATAATAGTAAATTAATGGATGATTCTTTGGGGCAAGTATAATATTATTTTGATTTTTTGGGGCATTGACCCAAAAGTAAATACTATATTTAAGAAATGAGAGTTTAGATTACCCATATTTAGGAAGAAGATTTGAACTTGTACCTTTTGTTTTACCTCTTTGAGGGCTCTGTCTAGTTAAGTTATCCTAATTGGTTAGAAAAATAGCAAGACATTAGCCAATTGTGAGATTAACCCAGACTAAGGCTGCAAATGAACCGATACTCTCACCAAAGGCTCGAGTTTGAGTTCGTTAAGGGTTTGTTTGAGTTCGGATCGTTAGTTAAACAAACCAAGCTCAAGCTTTAAATTCAGGCTCGTTTACTAAACGAGACAAACTCAAACCTATATAAGCTCGATTCGTTAAGCTCGTGAACAGTTTGGTAAGGGTTCTTTAAGAGCTCGTTAATAGGCTTGGTAGATATATTCAATTAAAAATTATACATGTATACATGTAAAAAGTTAAAACTTCATAAAACTTTTGTATTATGTAATTAATCATAACTAAAATATTTTATATCTAATAAGTAATTTTTTTTATATCTAATAAATATACTGCTAGTATCTAGGGCTACAAATGAACTGATACTCTCACCAAGGGCTCGAGTTTGAGTTCGCTAAGGGCTTGTTTGAGTTTGGCTCGTTAGTTAACAAACCAAGCTCAAGAAAGCTAAAGCTTGGTTCGGCTCGTTTCGTTTCAAACTCAAACCAAGCCCAAGCTCACTAAAATATTAGCAAACAAACTCAAGAAAGCTAAAGTTCGGCTCGGTTCGGTTCGTTTGCAGCCCCATGCATAATACCATTCTCCTTCTCGTTCTTAATAAGTATAGAGAGGAGTTGGGTAGTGATACAAAATAATAGGGGTGAGAGGGGGTCTCCTTGGCGCAAACCTCTTTAAGGTTTATCAATATCTATAGGAGATCCATTAATAAGGATAGAGTAAGACACTGAATTAACACACCTCATAATTTTGTTAACCCATTTAGTATTGAAGCCCATTTTAATCATTATATCAGTGAGACAATCCCATTCCACATTTTCGTAAGCTTTTTGTATATCAGTTTTAATAGATAGGAAGTATTTGTTGGTATCTCTTTTATTTTTTATGAAGTTTATAATTTCATGGGCAACCATTGTGTTTTCCTGGATATGCCTTCCTGGTATAAAAGCTGATTGACTTTCATCAATCAAAATATTTAATACCGGTTGCAATCTGTTTACCAGGATCTTTGCAATGATTTTGTAAATGAAGTTAGAACAACTGATGGGCCTGTAATGTTTTATGTTAATAGGTTTGGGGATTTTTGGTATAAGTGAGATGAAGGTTTTATTGATATCATCAAGAGTACCTTCATTATACCAAAAATCATTTATAACCTTGATAACATCTAATTTAATAATACTCCAGTACTTTTTGTAAAAAATTCCAGGGTAGCCATCAGGTCCAGGGGCTTTATTAGCCCCTAGCTCATTAATAGCATTCTCTATTTCCTTAATGCTCAATTTTTTGTTAAGGTTTTCATTCATCTGTTCAATAATAATGGGGTGAATATTAGCTAGAATAGGTTCATAATTTCTTATACCAACTGTTTTAAAGATATTATTAAAGTAATTCTTAATCTCCATATGAATATCAGTATATTTTTCTACCCAAGTATCATTATCAGTGAGTAGTCTAGTGATGGTATTAGTTTTCCTTCTTTCTTTAGTAGAAGCATGGAAGTAGGAGGTATTTTTATCACCTCTTTTAAGCCAAAGATTTCTTGACCTAGAAGCCCAAAAATCTTCTTCTTTTTTCCAAACTTCTTCAATTTTTTTAATGATATTATTGTATTCATTCCAATCAGTAGTATTGGGGTTATTATAGATCTTTTCTAGTTCCTCAATATACTTATTAATCATTTTTTATTGTTATTGAATTTAGCTTTACTCCATTTAATAAGGAGGATTTTGCATTTTTCTAATTTATGGGAGAGGGCATTCCTAATGAGGCCACTAGGAGTTTTTTTAAGTTCCCAAACTTTTTTTAATAATTTCCATACACTCTGCTTCTTCTAGCCAGCTTTTTTCAAAGTAAAAGCGCCTGTCTTTTTTAACATGATTATCATTTAATATAAGCACCTGAGGGGAGTGGTTAGAGCCAATGGCTGGTAGAAGAGCTATCCAAGTCGTGGGGTATAAGTCACTCCAGTTTTTATTACTAAAAGCTCTATCAATGAAGGATTTAATCATATCAAGATTACTACGCTTATTAGTCCAAGAGAACTTACAGCCCCTGGTAATGATTTCATCAAGTTTATGGTGTTTAATAAAACCATTAAACATATTCATGTATTTCGTAATATTATTATTACCCCCTTTTTTCCCGAAGTATATCTAATGTTATTAAAATCACCTATAAGTAGACAAGGGGAGTTATTAGGTGGACTACAGTTGGTGTATAATTTCAAGCATTCTTCTTTATTTTTGTCTAGGGGGGCTCCATAAACAAAAGTTGTATAAGATGAAATACCTTCATCTTTAATAAGGCAGTGTATATGGTTAATAGATTTACTAATTATCGAGATATCAAAGTTATTTTTAACGAAGATAGCTAAACCCCCACCGAGACCCATAGGTTCCACAGTATCAAGAAGGGTCATGTTGATAATTTTCTCAATTTTTTTAACAGTAAAGTAATTATTCTTAGTTTCAGAAAGGTATAATACCCGAGGCTGATATTTTGCCGTCATATCAGCTAGGGTCTGGACTGTCAAGGTGTTGCCAATACCCTGACAGTTCCAGGATAGTTGTATCATTGAGAAGATTGGGGTTGTTCAAGGACAACCCCTCAAACCATTATAGATTGATCTTGTTCCTTCTTCTTACCTGAATTGCTTGTATCATCGATTCCAATGTCCCTTATATTCTCCTCATTAATCATCGGAGTGAGACAATTGTTAGCCGGGACCTCGATCTCTTTTGCTTCTCCATTTCTAGCTGCCCAAATGATTTGTTGCCTTTTATCATTGGATTGTGTTGAGATGAATTTGATAAATTTAGAGCTCCTATTTTTAATTGATGTTCTATTGATTGACTCTTCAAAGAACTTCTTCTTCATAATTTAACTGTGTGAACCTTCGATGCTCACACTTTCTCTAAATAGAGCTGTAGTTGAGAAAGAGGTGGGGAAGGTGATTGGTAGAGTAGGTTGAGGGGTGGTGAAGCCATTTTTGGTTGGGGATTTTTGATGTGGTGTTGCATCTAAGACGGTCGGGGAGGAGTGAGAGGAGGGTTCGGATTGAAGAGACGATTTTGGGGATTTAGGGTTGATTTGGTTTGACGATTGAGAGTTAGTAGTGGTCAGGTTTGGGTTGGATTGTGGGTTAGAAGGTGAGATTGGGTTGGGTTTTGAAATGTTAGGTAGAATGACATTTGGGCTTTTAATAATTTGAGTTGGGCTAACATATGACCCAAAGATAATATCCTCCATTTGGGCCGGTGGTTTATTATCTTTTATAGCTGGAGAGTTTGCCAACATGGACCGACTCTTTTCTTTTTCAATTAAACAATTCGATTCATATTTCTTCTATTTCATAACCGTATCAGACAAAGTAATGGCCTTACCATTATCTCCTTCAGTACCACTCTCCACTAAGAGTCTTTTACCTTTGTCTTTTGTTTGATTCGTACCAAATTTGAAAATAGAGCACGTGGTACTATCTCCGTTGCCGTTACCGTCACTGAGTTGGTTGCTGAGTTTGTTGTTCACTTGTGAAACCGAGTTGTTTCCATTTTGATTCTTTGCTGGTAATTTCTTTGAATCTGTCTTGAGATTGATGCTTTTCCTTTTGTTATTGTTGATTTTTGATGTGTTGATTGTGTTGATTGTGGTTGGGCCTCTAGTAGAGGTTTTGATCCACGCCCCTAATTTAGGCGTAATTTTAGGGTTTTGACACCTGAAGTTTTTGTTAATTTCATCATGGCCAAATAGACCACATCCGTAGCATACCTGACCAATATTTTCATAGGTAAATTTGATCCATGAGGACTTGTTTTCTGTTTCCCAGTAGTTGATACCCGAGCATAAAGGTGTTGTTAATTTCCAATCGATTTGCACTTTGGTAACTGAGTTTTCATCAATATTGAGTTCCTCTGGTAGGATGATTTCATGAACTTTACCAAAATATTGCATCATTTTATCAATACAATGTTTAGTGAGGAGAATAACTGGTATTCCCCTAAGTTGTAGCCAAACTGTTGTATGAGTGACTCTGTTGTCTTCTGCATTTTTGTATTCTTTTATTGCAAGGTGTTTACCTTGCAATGTCCAAGGTCTTTGTTCCCAAACCTTTTTGATATCTGCTTCATTCTTAAATTTGATGATGAAAGTATTTGAAGCATATCTTTCAGCTTCAACTTGTTCTTGTAGAGACCAGTATTTATTAATATGATTTTTAATAAAAAGGTTGTTAACCTTATCAGTTGAAAGCAATCTAACTACAAGCTTGAGTTCTTTGGCTTGTTTGTATTTTGAGTTGTTAACAGGTGTGATGACAAGAGCATCGTTTTTTGCTAAAGGATGGGATGGAGCATAGAAGTCCATAGCGAGGAAGGTGGAAGGAGAGGAAGATTTGAGACTTAGTGTTTGTGAAGAAATTGTTAGGGAAAACACTAGATCAAAGTAGGAATCACCCAAAATTTAGAGATTTTGGATGATATTAGGTTAAAGGGAAGGATTTGATGTATGTTTGTGAGAGGACAAAGTTATGTAATTTTTAGGAGAGAGGGAGGAGAGAATTTCATAACTCTTAACCAGAGTTCATATTTGAAGAATTTTGAGTAGTGAATTTTTTTATGTTCCCGGATTCTTGTTAATGTTGAACAAGAATTTTTTTTTTCAAAAAGTTAAATAGTATATATTCATTCTCTTAATTCTCTGACTTGTTTACAATAGCGACCTTCCCTATCTATTTATGGAGTTTGTATGAGTTTAATCATATTATTCTAAGTCTGCTATACCTCTTTTAAGCACACACTTTACTAAGTTTACTATACAAACACTTTGTTATTTAATTACACCTAATTAATATATAATTTATTTGATAATAATCAATAGATGAAATTAATTAATGGAACTCTCATATTAAAATCTTACAAATTATTTAAGGTTGGCAAAAGGCACAGACCACTGAGTAACTAAGTATTATTACTATATATCTACAACCGCCAACCACCGACCACTGCCAGCACCCCCACCTGGGGCGTCCTCAGTGATTTCACTAAGTATAAAAATAATCACCTAGGACGAGATTTCACTGAGTATACTAAGCAAATCTCTTAATATACTTAGCAATGTTCTAAGTATGTCAGCGATTTTTTTTAGTACAATTCAAAATCACTGAGTATTAACACAAAAATAATAAAAAAATCATAAAAGCTACAATAAATTAACGAGTATTAACAAAAAATCACTAAGTATAATAAAACTAATAATCTAAAATTATAATTACAAAAATCACGAGCACAAATCTTCTTCTTTGTGATCCACGAATGAGATGATCCACTAACATTGCTAGTACAAAACTTCTTCTACATTGATCTTCTTCTCTGAGTATGATCCACAAAACTGACTTCACCTACAAACAAGGATAACAGATCTATAAAGCTTCTTCTTCGCTGGACCAGGAACTCGACCTCGAACAGAAAATAGCACATCGACAATGGCTGTTAAACCTTGATCTTCTCCAACAACTTTTAAAATCTGTTAAAACTTGAGATCCACAAACGAGACATTCAGAAGCTCCAATATGCCATTAATCTGTTTATGAAACCATGAAACATCCATTGAAACGTCGGAGATGAAGTTTCTCTAGCAAAATCACAAACACAAAATTGTTGAATTGTTAAAGAACATGAAGCTCTGATATGCCACCGAGAATGTCAATTGTGCCACGTATTTGGCGTCGTGAATGACCATTTCGGTGAGATGGGGAGAGGGGAGAGTATAGAGAATGTTTTAGGTTTTGTAGGTGAAAATATAATTTATGTGTGTGTTTATTATGTGATTTAGTATATATAGTGGCTATAAAAATTTGAGGTTATAATGGATAATGAAAAAATAGCTCTATAGTAGTAAATATTATTATTGGTCTTTAGTAAAAATAATGGATTAAGTGAGGTGCTTGGGTCTCGAAGAGGGGTTTTCAAAACCCGTTGGGTAAAATTCTCTGATATTAAAGTATTATTAGCATTTCTTTTGATTTAGCTCGTCTAGGCGTTGGTTTAATTTTCTTTTTAGTTGGATGACTATTCTTGGTTGCGTCAAATATATGATTTTTTTAAAACTTTATTTAATATAATTTTAATTATCAAAATTTTAATATTCTGTATAATTTTATTTAGTTTTTATTACAAAAAGGTTTTAAACTCCAAAATAATCTATCCCAAAATAGTCCATCTCTTGTTTTTATTTTTTAGCTACTTCGAAAGTTGGTTAACTTGATATTATCATATGGTTAATGCTCAATAACCCCTTCAGCCTTGTGCACTATCCCGTAAAAGACGCCGTCTTTTTTACCCTTCTAAGATATCTTAAGTTCGCTTCCACTTGACGAAACAAATCAACTTAATGGATACATCAAGGAATTGTACAAAATATCATAAAAAAAATAAAATGATATGCATCAAACAAAGAATTTATTCAAAATACAAAATACAACAAAAAAAATAGTTTGAATTTTGGAAAAATTCTCAAAACTCAGATTCTAAGTTTTAGAATTTCCCAATACTCAAACTGTTTTTTGAATCAAAAGGTAAAATAGGCCATGGAATAGATGCCTAACGCGTCTAGGCGCCGATTAATGGAAAAAGATGGCCGCCTAGCTGCTGATTAATGGAAAAACATGCTCGCATAGACCTTCTTGTTAATTTTCTTATTCTCGAGAATTCTTTAATTGATATTATAACTCAATTTTTAGTATTTTTATATTTACTATAGTGTTGTTAGATGAATATTATGACTTAAATAGTTAAAATTGCAATAATTACTACATATATATTACTAAATATACAAAATTACACATCGGGATTCAAATCCATATAATTCCGCCTAGGCCCCGTGTAGTCGCGCCTAGGCGCTAGGCCCCGGTCGACCGCATAGACCGCAAAATCGAGATCTACGGTATAGTTTATATGATTTTGAGCATAAAAATATATTTGGCTATGTCAAAATTTAACAAGGAACAATAGCGCAATTTTACCCTAATCTTTATATAAAACTAATCCTCCATTTACACTTAACAGACGATTGCAATTTTCCTTAAAGTGGTATGTCGATTCACTATATATGAAATACAATAACATAAAAGTCTTGCTTAATCTTTTTCCCCTTTTGTAAGTAGAGTCTTGCGTATAGGAAATTTCTGATACAACTATCACAGTCAGAGATATTTTGTTGACTGAATATCCAAGTAAGAATTACTAACCTTAACTTGGTCATGTATATTTTATATTTTTATTGGATTCCGCAGAAAAGTGTATACAAGTTGTGGAAAACATTGAGGATAGACCTTTGATAAGTCCTTTGCCAAGTAAGTATAATCTTTATGAGCCTTGGTGCTTTATTGATTAGTATATTATCTAATATATTTTTATGTTCATGTATCTTCAAGATAGCATATTGTTTTCACAACTTCAATGCTAAGCCTTGACTAGTTTCTGTGTTAAGGTATGTTTGCTCACTTAATTGATGCAATGCTTTTGTTGATATGATTGAATATTTCATGGGTTTCTTCATAGGTTGTATTGATAAATACAAACATGAAACTTGCAACTTCCCAAAGGTTGTTGCTTATGCTAAAAGATGGATGCAATTTTGTCAAATTAATAAGTTATGTCATATATATTTATATGTGTGTGTGATTTTAAATGTTTTGTGTTTAATGATGTATTGTTTGTAGTTATAGTGGTATCAAATTATTTGAAATTAGAAAAGTTGTTATAAGAGATAGAAAAGATCGACATCGGTTGTGGTAAAAAAATATTAAAAAAATAAAAAAGAATCAAATGTATGGTACCTTTTATGGGAAATTATATGATAGATATGGTAAAAATAATTAAAAACTAGTATGAAGGATATTTCTTAAGAATTAATCCTTATTATATATGGTTAAGTTATCTTTATCTAACCATTTTTTATTTTGCAAGTATTTTAGAATACCTTATTTTATTTTTTTGGACAAAGCTCAAAAATAAAAGCGAAAGGAAGAGGACTTATCCAATTCCCAGTTTGTTGAAATTTTCAAGTAAGGTCTGGATCGTATCATCTTTCCCTGTGGCTCTGTGTCTAGCGATTTTTTCCAGATGGTCCGCCTGACTGTTTATGAAGGAAAACAGTCCAGCTTGAGCAGCTTTAGTCCTGATCATCCGGATGATCGGAAGAATAGTTCATCTCGCCACTGACACCTGCCGAATACCTTGTATAACATCAAGGTTGTCTGAATATATAGTCTTTGTGATTCCTTGTAAAGATTTGAAATGATCCACTGCATCCAGGACAGCCATGGCTTCCCCTTCGAGGCTCGTGTTGACAACAACTGTTGAAGATCTAGAGCTTGTATTTCCCGTCCTGCGATTAATGGTTGTCATCCCTATTCCTGTAGGTTCGAATTCCGTTGAGAATGAGGCATCACACAATATGCTGATATCTTCTGTGCTTTGATTTTCTGTGATTTGTGTGTGTCTTTGAGCTGTTGCGTTCTCCTGATTGTCTTCTTTCTTTGTCCAATCGTTACCGTGAAGTTCAGACATTAACTTATGTGTGTTTTGGATAATCTGATCAATGTTGATTGGAAAATTCTCGTGTATTACTTTCATCTTAACCTTCCAAATGTTCCAAATGAGAATTTGGACATAGTTAATGACAATCTTCCTTTCCCAACCCGCAAAGGAGAAAGTTTCGATGATCTGTTGAAACCACTCCCCTATGTTGAGAATCTTCGATTGAGGGATGAGGACTTGTAAAGTTGACGCGGCCCAAATGGCTTTATTGATGTTTCATTGTAGAAGTATATGTTCGACTGTTTCATACTCACTCTGGCACCATGGACAAATCGGGGAATCTGAACATTTGCGACTGTAAAGATTGAGAGTTGTCGGAATCGCGTTGCTACACGCTTCCCAGTTAAAAATGCGTATCTTTTTTGGTATGTTTGCATCCCAAATTGTTTTCTAGAGAGATGGTCGAACGTTGTTTGTAAATGATGTTGTCTGTGGTTGTTCAAAAGTTATAATATCAGTGAGTCTTTTGTATCCCGTTTTTGTTGTGTAATTTCTGTTTTTCGCTTCAAACCAAATGAAGCGGTCTTCTTGATCAGTGTTAATAATCTGTATCCTTGTTATCTCTGGTATAATAGGTTGTGGAAATAAATCATCAAGGATTTCCATGCTCCACTCGTTAGTATTTGACCTCCATAGTTCATTCACCTTTTGTAAGTTACAAGATTCAGGCTTTTCAAGTTTTAAATTAGTATCTAACCACTTGTCATTCCAAATGTTCGCTGTGTTACCGTTGCCAATTTGAAAAAGGCCATTCTTCTTTAGGAAGTCCCTGCCTTCAATTATGCTTACCCAGCTCCAAGTTCTCTTTTGTCTCAATTTGATATTCATAAAATCTGATTTTGGAAAGTAAATACCTTTGAGTAGACGAGTTGCTAAGGTGTTTGGGTTATGTAGGATCCTCCAATCCTGAGCTCCTAAAAGTGCCGTGTTCATTCTTTTGAGGTCTTTGAAACCCATTCCGCCTAAAATCTTTCCAATCGTAAGTTTCTCCCAAGCTAGCCAGTGGATTCTATTTTTCCCCCGAGCTCCACCAGAAATTAACAATAGCTGCAATAAGCTTTTTACAGAAAGAAATCGGGTAAGAAAAGATAGACATGGTATAAACTGGAATGGCCTGTAGTACTGCTTTGATAAGAACTTCCTTTCCTCCTTCGGATAGCAATTTAGCCTTCCAACCCTCTGTTTTTTAGAATAATTTCTTTGCAATCCATTCTAATGCTTCAATTTTAGATCTTTTATGGCATAACAGTATGCCTAGATATTTACTTAGGTCCTCCATTTCTACCATTTGAAGTTCTTCCAAAATTTGGTCCCTTGTGTCTTGAGTGGTATCGTTGCTGAAATAGATAGCTGATTTATGAAGATTGATTTGTTGCCCTGACCCTTCGCAGTATTCAGTGAGACAACTTTTGAAAGCTGTTATATTAGTGTTATTGATTGTAAGAAAAAACAAAGAGTCGTCTGCAAACAAGAGATGTGATATATCTGGATAATTTCTAGTGATTTGTATACCTTGTAAACTTCCTTTTTGTGTTGCCGCTTCGATTAGGCTAATAAGAGATTCTGTCATAAGAGAAAATAAGAAAGGGGAAAGAGGATCCCCTTGTCTCAAGCCTCTACCCGAGTTAAACTTTTGCATTCTCTGTCCATTGAAATTAATTTGAAAGGTTACTTTTGTAATACATGTTTTGATCCATTGGACCCATCTGTTGTCGAAACCCATCTTAGTTAAGAGTTCCAAAATAGACTCCCACTGTACTTGATCATATGCTTTGGCCATGTCTATCTTAATGCTAGCCATAGGTTTCGGTTGTTTCCTCTTTCGTGTCATGTAATATGACAGTTCTTGAGAGATTAAGATATTGTCTTGTATTGCTCTTCCTTTAATAAAAGCTACATGTGTGGGTGAGACTATCGTATTCATAATTTGTTGGAGTCTATTTGACAGCATCTTCGCTATCAATTTATATCCAAAGTTAATACAAGATATAGGTCTGTAGTCTCCTAACATTTCTTGGATGTCTCCTTTCGGAATAAGGGTAATAAGTGTATCGTTCATATCCTTAAGAGGTATGTTGTTATCAAAGAAATCTTTCACCACACTAAAGACATCCTGCTTTATGATATCCAGGAAATCAATATAGAATTTACCATTGAGTCCATCCAGCCCTGGTGCTTTTGTTGGTGAGAGATTTTTAAGAGCTTGTTCGAGTTCTTCCATCGTTGGAGGGGCTGTTAGCATCCTGTTCATTTCATTTGTTACTCTTGGTTTGATAAATCTTAAAGTTGTGTTGATGTCTTTTGACCTCGTCTCTTTCTCTGCAAACAGTTGATTATAAAAAGATTGGAAGTTAGTTTTCACTTCTTCAATATCTTCTGTCCATATTCCGGAATCATTTTTTATTCTAGTAATTCTATTTTGGGATCTTCTTTGCATAGTTGCCATGTGGAAAATTTTGTATTTTTGTCCCCGCATGTGAGCCATTGCTGTCTTGCTCTATCTGCCCAATATTTTTCTTTGCATTGGAATTCAAATTCAATTTCATTTCGAAGTTGTTTCTCTTCATTTTGGTTATCTTCTGTATTGGGTAAGTTTATAAGTTCAGTGAGATGTTTTTTGATATTTTTTATTTGTGTTTGGTGATTTTTGAAAGTGTTTTTGCTCCAGGTTTCAAGGGCGTTTATAGTATTTCTTGTCTTTTGAAGGTAGTTATTAAGAGGGTATGGGTTGTTAATGCTCTCCCAGCTATTTTGGACCACACTCATGCAATCATTATTATCAAGCCAATGAGATTCAAATTTAAAAAACTTTTTACCCATTGGCGCTTTCGAATCATATTTGAGAATGAGTGGGGAGTGATCTGACCCAGTTGTTGGAGGGATCTGAACTTGTGCTTTTGGGAAACGCTTGAACCACTCATAAGATCCAAGGACTCGGTCAATTTTAGTTTTGACCAATTTGTCTTCACTTTGTCTATTTGTCCATGTATAAGAACATCCTGTTGAATTGACTTCAGCTAAACCATTGTTAATGACAAAATTCTTAAAATCTATAATATGTTGTGTGTTTGGGGGTGTCAAACTACTTTTTTCTTCCAAGTTGAGAATGTTGTTGAAATCACCCATAATATACCATGGGAGTTTGTTATTATCATTCCAGCATGTTATTTGGTTCCATATATCCAATCTATCATTGTAATTGTTAGGAGCATGTATAAACACAATATAATACGGAAAAAGATGATCATTAATATGTATAATAGCATAGTATCTACAACAAAACATAATGTCTAAGTGAACCTTATCGTCCCATAAAACCAAAAAACCCCCTAGTGCGAAGCACTCCCGGAAGGGTAAAAAATATTGAAGTTTTTGTAACCAAATTTTCGAATTGTCTCCTTCGCAACATCCTGCTTCAAAAAAGTTTCGCAAAAACAGATAATATCGGGCTTAAAACAAAACAAAAGGGATTTAATGAGAGTTTCTGTCAAGGGAGCCCGTATCCCTTGGCAGTTCCAGAACATCGTACTCATTTTTCGATGGCGGCCCTAGGAAGGCCGCTCTCCTCTTGGATAATGCTGGGCTTAGACTTGTTCTTATTAAACTTACGGGAGCTTTGCACCTCCTCCCCGCTTTCCACATCTTCAGAACCACCACCATACCCTTTCCATCCTTCACTTGCACCCTCCTCCTCGTCTTCCTCTTCTTCAAGCTCGTACTGAGAATCTTCTTCATTAGTCTTTATTTTTTTGTCCAAAGTATTGTCTGAGTCTGAAATAGTCACAAAGCCTTTATCTGTGGATATGTTGTCCTCACTCTCCTCCATACTAATCAATACCATATGCTTTCCTTTACCACTCATATCAAGGCGCATCCTCTTTGGGGTTTTCTCTCCATCTTTTCTATTACTTCGAGTCCTTCCTGCAATGCCTTCTCTTTTTTTCTTTCCGCCATCCACTTTTTTGCCAGCCACTTTCTCCATAAACTCACGCCTTCTTTTCTTTGCCAAGTTTTTCTCCATCTTGTTGGTAAGAGTTCTGTCTTTGGCTTGGGGGAATTTCTTATAGAATGTTGTTCGTCGCTTAATTATAGTTGTGTCCGTGCTTGATCTAACCGGTTCTTTACCACTCCTTCAATTGATTCTACCCTGGTTAATTCTTTGCTGAAATGCCTCACTATTAATTCTGTCCATTTCTTGTTGTGCTATGTTTAAATATATACCATGAATCCCTTCGCCCACTTCTTGTTGTTGTGCACCATTGTGATTCCTCAAACCTTCATTCACAATTTCCTGTAGTAAGCCAGACCCTCGAGCTTGTCTGGGAATGGGAGTACCACGTCCTTCATCAAATCTTTGATCACGTTGTTCATATTGTCTTTGATCACGAAGATTCTGTCCTTGAGAGTGTCTGTATCTTGGTTGCGAGTGTTAGAAGGGCCTCCTCTTTCTCTTCTGTTACTGTTTTGATCATGATCTTGGTTGTTATCATCTCTTTCCCAGTTATATCCAGTCTAGCATTTTTCTCAAAAACATTGCCACACCTTCTACGAACCCCGTATATTGGTTGTGTAGGTGGAAACCTTGATATATTGGCTATAGACCACGTTGCTTTTCTTTTCTCATCTGGGTCCACAATTTCTTGAACAATAACAACACTGCAATTCCCATCCCTATGGCCAACACAACCACATCGAAAACAAAGAGCTCTTGCGTTTTCGTACTTAAAAGTAATCCAACCCGCTCCTTCTTCCTGGGCGAGATACCAGCCAGGTGGGAGGGGTTGATTGACGTTAAAACGAACACGAAACCTTAGGATCTTAACATCAGTAGTAACATCATCTGGGTAATCAATAACATCAATATCTAAAAAAACATGGGAGAATAGCGAATATGGTTCCTCGGTGTTTTGGATGAAAGCAAGACCACTTGCTTGCACCCATATAGAAGAGAAGTCTCTATTAACACTACTAGGATCAACATGGTAAGGACAAAGTGTGAAAGCAAAGTGCATACCTATGAAGTATCCCGGTCGAAGGTTCCATAACCTTTCAAGCTCCCCTTCCTTGAATAACTCCAGCTTAAACATGTTTTCTTCCAATTCTAAAAGTCTGAAATCTCCTCTAACACCCCATTTCTCTTGTATTTGTCTTCTGAAACCTTGAAGTATCACCGTTTTTTCACCAAGAGCAGTTATTATCAGGTAAGGTTCCTCCCTGTTGTTTTCTACGCATTTGACCTTAATGCCCAACGCGATAACACCTAAGGATTTGCCGTGTATTTCATTCAGAGGCACTATCGGGAGAGCATGACGGCCCGTAGTTGCCATCATCTTGAACCTGTATGAACTTTGAAACTGGAAAAGTGAAATAAGCCAGAAAGAGAAGTGAAAGGTCTTATTAAACGAGAGTGTATGAAGAAGAAGTGAGAGAGGAAGTAAGGAAAACGAAGTGGTTTTAGGCGTACAAAAGGTAGAGTGAAAGTTGAAGCGTCCTTTTAAATGAGAAAGGAGACCTCGAGCTCTAAACCTCATGATGGCCATTCTCGTAATCGATACCACCGCCTTGTTATTTTCCAAGAGAAAAACTTTGAAATCATTATCGTATCTTATGTGTCTTATTACGATTAAAAATAAAATAAAAAGGATATTGCATGTTAAACAAAGTGTCCATATTCTGACACTTAAGAGAAAAACTACCTTCCACAAACATTAAAATCCCACTAATTTCGTTAGTGGAGCGAATAATTGTCCCTCCATTCTGTAAAGATCTCTTGATATAATAGTTAGGAGCTAATATCATAAGATTAACACCACCAAAATTCAGAGCAACTTTTTGTAAATGAAAATCCATAGAACGAGAGGAATAAGAACACTTACCTTTACTTGTACCGGTATTCCTTTTTAGATTCTGAAATAGATTACTAATCTGAAGGTGTTTGGCCTTTCCCAATCTTCGAGTTCTATTGAACCACTGAAAATTTGGTAAAAGCCCTTGCTTCTGTGTTTCTGACCTTTTTTGTCGAAAACCTTAATTTTTTGATATGTAGTTAGGGTATGAGAAAGGATCTTGTTCTAGCTGGGATACTTTAGGATTGTTATCATAATAGAGCTGATGGGTTTGATTGGTTGGTTTGGGAGCTACGCCGTCGGAAGACGGATTCATATTTCTGACCTAATTGACGAAGCCCTAAATCGGGGAGGTTGAAAAATGAAGGGTTAAGAACTGTGTGGGGGTGATTGGGTGGGGAAGATGATCGGAGAGGATTGAAAAGGAGCAAACGAAAAAAAACTAAAAAAGATTGAAATTCCGCCGCTAACACCTCTATCGCCTCAGTCAGAAACAAGTCGTGACCATTTGAACTACCCAAATCAATTGGCTGTATACTATTATTATAGGCATTAGACTAGACCAAAGATACACGTCCCAATTTTTTCTCTTATTTTGTTAACACCATTTTTCTTCTCTACTATTTACCTCTATATTATTTGGCAACACATTTACTTTTAAAAAGTTGAAAGAGAGGAAAAAGAAAAAAGCTTTATAAAAGTGAGGCAAACGACCAAGTGTCCTAAGTGGCAACAAACACATAAAAAAGTCATATGACATGTTGTATATATATAAATAGTTTACATCCTCCCTCTTCACAAGGCCATACATACCAACGGTTCCAAAGAACCTCTCTTTTTTGTGGTTGTAATTTTCTCTTCCCTTTAATTACATTTTATTTTTATATTTAGGAATGTCATCGAGTGGCACCTTAACGTCCACCGTCAAATCCCCCTGCAGTGGCACCTCCAATGCCCAATCTCCTTGTAGCACCACGACCATCACCCACCACCGTCGCCGTGTTGGAGAATTCATAAACGAAAACGAGAAATCATCATTGGAATGTATACAATTTTCTTTTGATAAGATGACCAATGATTCAGATAATGTTTATATAGCCGGAGATATGGGTCAAGAATATAGCAGCCACCACCATCACCACCGCCACCAGTCGCCATTGGAAAGGTCTCCATTGGTGCGTAAAAAGGAAAAATGGTGTTTGTGTTTGCCAGGAACGATGCATGCATCAAGGAAGAATATGATCCGTACGGTTTTAGCGATCCTTCTGGTTTTGCTTACGGTTTCGGTTTACCTTAAGTTTTCTTTCATGATGGTTACTCAAATGGATGTCAATAGGTTGACCATTAATGGCGGAAGAAAAAACGAGCTTTTGGTTCTTCATGATTTCCAGAATGATGTGTCTCAAGCTCAAAGGGTCTTGTCCCAGTCGGGTTTGCTTAACAATCCGATGGAGTCTGATCCAAGGATCCCTGTATTAAAAGAAAACCGCCCCGTGGAAGAGGTAAGTTTTTTTTATATATATTTCCACACTTTTCCAAATTCTATAAGAATGAGTAAGTTATATTATACTATTAGGTTATATTTTTTCTTAAATATTCAGAATCTAATAATCATAGATATTTTGACTTTTACAAAGCACCACATTGTTATGATTGGGTGGGAGAGTAACTAGAAAAGTAGGATTTATAGGGAGAATTGATTTAGTGAAAGGGATGGTTTTTATTATTATCCCTTGTTTTTTGACCGGTTAGGTTAGAGAGAGTGGGAGGCAACAAATTATGCTATGAAATCGGCTAGTTGTTGTTGTCGTGGACAGATTTAAGAGTCGTGCATCTCTCTCTATCTACTTATTAGATGACCGTTGTGTTCCCTTTCATTTATTGAAATTTTTATTTATCCTACTTAGATTTTAGACGTTACTTTAAAACTTACATAAAGATCACGCACCATTCTATATTATAATCTTTAGGTATAAATAGAGTAAAAGTAAAATTTAAGTCCCATTAATAAATTAATTTTATTTTGATAATATTTTTGTTTTGGTTATTAGTCTAAATATAGTACATAGTTCATATATAATGGAAAATTATAATGACATTATATACAACTTATAAGATGTAAACTAAATTGATCCTACCGATAAAGAATTATATGAAGATAATAAAATAAAATGTTTATATTTTAATTGTTTCATATTGAAGAGAGTTTTATTATATAATTAACTCAAGAACAAGAAGATAATTTGGGTTAGCTCCCAACCCATGTATCTCTAACTAATCTAACCAGAGACATATAAATTTTTAGCCTTCATTGCAAAAGAGTTATGGATTTCGCTCCATAAAATGAAGGTTGAATTGCTATGGACTGATATTCTTGATTGAATCAGAGTGATTTGGGACAATCCACCCCTTGAATTTTGTTCAAACTAACTCTCAGATATTATATAATTAACTTCATTTCTCGATAGAGATAACAAAATACGGGAAAATTCCTCAAATAGTCCTCGAACTATATCTCATTTAGCAGGTTGATTCTCAAAATTTAAAAGTTCCTTGAATAGTGTTTGAACTTTGTGTTTACCATTTTAATTCTCGTTATTGACAATTTAATCCGTGTGGCAACGGGTATTTTCATAATTATTAATAGGAAAAATTCCCCAAATGATCCTAAACTATATCCCTTTTACCGTTGTGGTCCTCGAATGTCTTTGCTATATGGCACTTTAACGGTCAAAAGATGGATTTAGACGTGAAAACTAATGAAGGGAAATAAAGTTCAAGGACCATTTGGGAAACTTTTATAGTTAGACGACCAAATCAACGAATAGCCTATAGATTCAAGCACCATTTTGGTCTATAGAGTTCAAACTAACTTGTTCAACTAAGAGAAAACTAATTTCTAAATACGAGTGTGAACGAGTCGAGTCGAACACTTAGTATATACTAGATGATTAAGATTGGTGTTTAATTTCTCAAATGATTTTGGACAAATTATTAGTTGATAATGAATTGTTATGAATGCCTAGTTTTTTTTGTGGTGTTTTATAGATAAAGTGAAACTTCTAAGAATGATTTGGGTAGAATGTAGGTGGTATCGATGAAGAAAAAGAAGTTTAGTTGCGGTTGAAATGAAAGTTCTATGAACAATTTATGTAAGATATACTATCATATTTATGTAGAAAAAGAAATCTAAAGAAAAAATACGATTTTATATTTAATATATATATATATTACATAGAATATTTTTCATAAATAAATAGTATAAACTATGCACAAACTTTTTTAGTTGTTAGAGTATTTTTGTTTAAGTAAACGAACAAGATCGAATGAGTTTTTTTGGAAACTGAACTCGAGTCTACTTGTAAATAGCATAGTTTTCTTCAAATAGGGGATGAAACCAACAAAATTTGTTATGGAGAAAAAAATAGTTATTCTTTTAAATTTAATACAGTTTAAAGTTTCTATTGTAAAAATACATGTCCTGCATTTAGAACCTCGCGTTCAAAAAAAAAAAAAATCGAGTCCTTGCGTGAGTATAGATTAGCACTCGACAGACAAACATGCTTTTACCGTTTTTCTTAGCAGAGGTTGCTCCTTTCTGCTTGAATTACTAATTGCTAATGATGGGCTCCTTTTTAATAAGTTATTTATCAGGCGTAAGTGGTCTTGTCAGTGATATCTCGTGGAATAATTAAACAATTAAATTACCATTTCTGTTATTCTATTGGGATGTTATTGTATTGAATGTCATTGCATAAACATTATTTTATACTAATTCATCTTTTCCAGGTCCCAGAAATATGGATGAAGCCAAACAGTAGTGACTTTTATAAATGCGTTACTCGACCAAAGAATAAAATAAGTATGTCGAATCTTTATCATTTAACAAGTCTTCAATTGAATTTTTATCGATTTACTCATGTTTGATGGTTATTCAGAATCAGGATCAGCGACAAATGGATACCTTCTGGTTCATGCCAATGGTGGATTAAATCAAATGAGAACAGGAGTAAGCCAAATATCTTTTATCTTTGGACAGAAAGTAATTTTATATTTTATATCTTTCCCGAGATATTTAAATTAATTTGATGCAGATATGTGATATGGTCGCTATAGCACAGATAATGAATGCCAGTCTTGTTCTTCCTTCTCTCGACCACGAGTCATTTTGGACTGACCCGAGGTACCATTTTTTGTTATCTGACCATTTTATATCCTAATTTGTTATATTTCCTTCTAATATTTGTCCTATTCCTGCAGTGACTTTAAAGATATATTTAACTGGAGACTCTTCATTGAAGAGTTAAAAGACGACATAGAGATAGTTGAGTCTCTGCCACCTAGATACGCTAAAAAGAAGCCCTATTTGAAGGCACCTATATCATGGTCAAAGGTCTGTAAAAATAGTTTCATTATTAAGTTCTATACTAATGAATCTAAATTTATATATATTTCTTGTGCACAGGCTAATTATTATAGAAAGGAGATAGCTGGTGTACTAAAGAAGCATAAGGTAATAAAATTTACTCATACAGATTCACGCTTGGCCAACAATGGCTTAGCACCCTCAATCCAGAGGCTTCGCTGTCGTGTCAATTATGAGGCTTTACGTTATACACAAGAGATCGAAGATCTTGCCAAGAAACTAGTCGAAAGACTTAGAAACCAAGGCGAACCTTATATTGCTCTACATTTAAGGTAATTCTAGTCAAACAAAATTCTACTTACGTATACGCCCTTGCTTATGATTGAAAATCTTCCCATTGAGTGCAGATATGAGAAAGATATGCTTGCGTTCACGGGGTGCAGCCACAATCTGACCAAACAAGAAGAGGAGGAACTTCGTATCATGAGGTATGATGTGAAGCATTGGAAAGAGAAAGAGATTGATAGCAAAGAAAAGAGAATTCAAGGGGGTTGTCCTATGACTCCTAGAGAAGCTGCTTTGTTTCTCAAGGCCATGGGGTACCCTTCTAATACGAAAATATATATAGTTGCTGGAGAGATTTATGGTGATAAGAGCATGGATACGTTTAGTTTAGAGTACCCTAACGTATTCTCACACTCGACTCTTTTAACCGACGAAGAGTTGGAGTCTTTAAAGAATTACCAGAATCGTTTAGCTGCTTTAGACCATATAGTTGCTGTAGAGAGCGATGTTTTCGTATATACTTATGATGGAAATATGGCAAAGGCTGTTCAAGGGCATAGAAGGTTTGAAGGGTTTCGGAAGACGATAAATCCGGACAGGTTTTTTAAACTTTTCCTTTTTTTAATCATAAATATATTTTGATTCAAATTGTATGTCTTTTTTCTTCTTGACAGGCTCAATTTTGTTGGACTTATTGATTTATTTGATTCGGGTACCATGCAATGGGAAGAGTTTAGCTTAGAAGTGAAGAAGTTGCATGCAAATAGACTTGGAGCGCCGTATCTTAGGGAACCAGGAGAAACACCGAGAGTGGAGGAGAATTTTTACGCAAATCCTTATCCGGGTTGTCTTTGTAGTAGATCTGAGGAGAAAAAGAACAGCCAAAAAGGACCTCCCCTCGAAGTTTCTTCACATAGATAGAGAGTGGTTTTGTTTAGTTAGCCGTAAGTGGGTGGTTACAATTGTACAAGACACGATGTATGCTAGTCGCTCCAATGCTAAGCTAATGTGGGGATGGATTTGAGAGTGAAGAGATAACTTTTTTTTTTTTATCTTTCACTATCAATGAAGCTCAAGATTTCTTCCCGATTATTGCATGATGAATCTCGGTTTTTATTTTGATTTGGAGTGTTGGGAATTCATTTATTTTTGATCGGTAAGAAGATGGCAGCATAGGGAAGCCGGGAATCAGTTATTTTCTATTGTTACACGGCGGGAGAAGGTAGTATAAACAATTTCTTGTTTATGTAAATATTTTCTTTCCTTCATTCATTATTCTTTTGTTCATAGCAGATTCAATTTTTTCTTTTTTTTTTCTGGACAAGCATAGCAGATTTAATTGAAACTTGTAATTTAATCTTAGATTATACGAGAAAGTTTTTTCCACATGTTTGCTTAAATTATTTCTTGCAAGAAAACCCTAATCACAAGTTTTTTTTGAGTACATTTAAGTTTTGCACATGGACAACCTCTTGCTTTCAGACACTATAACAGTTACAGTTTCCTAAGATGCTTAGCTGGCTATGGACTTCTAATTTTCATTCTGTTTCAATAGACAGCAAATTTGCTTGAAGCTTTCGGGTTGGCCAACAAATTTTACTTCTTAAACTGAAACAGCCCTAAGTAAAGCATGTGCTTCTTGCTTGAAGCCTTGAACTTTCCACTATTTTTTTTGTTCGAAAAAACTTTCCACTAAAATGTACATGTATTTTTTTTCTTTTCCAAATCACTAAAACATGTACAAGTAGCCTTTTCTTTTTTGTTTTTAAACACTAGAATATTCAATTAACATAAACGTGACATATCTTTTCGATATTGACTCTTCCATACTATTTTCAAGAGATTACAAACCCCTCTTTGATAAATTGGAGGGGTATGCAAGATCTTGGAATGTCTCTTCTCTTTCTTTTGCGGGTAAATTAGAATTAATTAAATCGGTCCTTCGAGGGGCGATTTGCTTTTGGTTCACTATTTTTTCGGTTCCGGTAAGTGTTCGAGTTCGTATTGTTAGTATTTGTCGGAACTTTTATTGGGATAAGAAGCCGCCACAAGTTAGTTTAGATAAAGTTTGTGTTCCGAAAGAAAAAGGTTGGCTTACATTGAAAGATTTGGGGGCTTGGAATAAATCACTTCTCATGTTAATACTTTGGAAGATTGTTGCTAAAAAAGACTCTCTTTGGATCAAACAGATACATGTAGAGTATTATCAAAATATAAGCTTTTGGAGTTGGAAACCGAAGAAAATAAATTCCCCATTTTTCTTTAAAAAAATGGGAACTTAAAGAGGTGATTCGAGATTCAGTTGGTGATGAGGGTAAAGTAGGCGTTTTGGCTTGGTGGTTCTCCTTGGCTAGTTATCATCACATCGTTAATGAGGTATCTAGCGAAACTTTTTTATACTTTTTATAAGAAAACTTACGATCTATTTAGGCGTCGATCTTTTGTGAGGCCTTGGGCCAATATTGTTTGGGATTCACGCGTCACTCACGTACATGCCAATTGTCATTTGGATGACATTAAAGGAGAGACCTTAAACAAAGATTGAATGACCTGTTTAGAGTTGGATCCACTTTGTGCTTTATGTAGTGAAAACTTTGAGTCAAACAAGTATCTTTTCTTTGAATGTGCTTATGCGGAAGATATATGGGATGAGATTCGTAAATGGTTGGGTATTGACAAAGAAATGAATACTCTCCTAAGTGCGCTTTGAAATGACTTAAGAAGTTTGAGGCTCGTAAAAATTGGGGAAGAATGGCTTGGAGAATAGCTTTTGGAGCCACGACGTATTGTGTATGGAAGACAAGAAATTATGATGCTATGAGAAGTGAAATAACATCTGAGGAATCGGTTATCAAGGAAATGAAGTGGCGTACTTTTTTCATTTTATTTTTCTTGTTCTCTCATTGTTCTTTTTTGGATGATAGTGGGAGATTAGTATCTAATTGTATGAGATAGTTGCTATTTTAAATTTTTGGGTTTAGATAGGCGACTCTTTGTACAATGTACAGTTTTATTCTCTTATTAATATAACCATTTACATAACCCAAAACAATATTATAGTCTTGGTCAACAAAATCTAAATCCAAATTTATTTATATATATATATATATATATGAAACAGAATACAAATTCACCAGCAAAAATGATCACTGAAATAGATAGTCTCAAAGCTCAATAGTGAGAGAGAAATTCGGCGATCTTTAATTAGTAAAGAGTTTAAGGACAGAGATTAAAAAAGTATTTCGAGTGGTTCGAAATTCCAAAAGCCTAATTCATTATCTAAGGTTACACCTTAGGATTTTCAAGATTTTTCCACTAAGATTTTGGTATCTCTTAAAGGTGAGATACGAACCAAATACAAGGAGATTTTTCTCTACCTAAATCAATATCCGAGCTCGAAACCACGAGCCATAATTTTTATTCCATACCAACACAAGAACTAAACCACTTCACTAATGGAAGCCTTTTCTTTTTTAAAGAGAGCTAATCCTATCTACTCTAATATCAGAATTACAGTCCCTAACTAGAGCTAGAATATCTATGTTTAAGATTGATTACAAATAAGTAAAAAATCTTGATAGAGTTGATATAAAAGTGAGGATTATCAAGCTTGTAAGAAAAGTATTAATAAGGGAATCTTCATAAAGGCACAAGGGATCCGTATTTATGATTTTTATGGTATTAACAATTAGACACAACATGACCATGTTGTTTATTATAGGCGCAAGTAAAAAAAGTACTTTTTAGATAAGAAGAAGAAGAATCATGGGATGCTTTTATAAAAACCATTTTCAAAAGCTTTTGTTTAACCATATGATCAAATCCAAAACCATTTTTAGAAGACTCACTCATTGACTTCCCAACATCAAATTAAAATTTTGTTGGCCATTTGTAAATTTCAAAACAATATGTTCTAGGTCCTTGAATTTTTCCAAAAGCAAATTGTTATCATCAATAATAATGGTGTTTTTATCTTCAAACTCATTATTATTTTTAAATAGGTTTGTAAAATATTTTCAAACTCTTGGTTACATTTTTGCAATTTCTTAAAATATTTTCTCAAGAGGTTGTTGCTTTCAATAGACTTTTTGTAATCTCGGTAAAGAGTCTCAAAAGAAATTTGAATATTATTATCCAAAATTATCTTGAGATAAAAGAAGTCTAGCAATAGAGATTAGCATGATTCCTGAACTTTCTATGTCTCAAGATCTTCTTTGCATACATATAAATTCTCTCATCGTCATCATCACTTGGTTCATCGGTCTCGTATACTTCAACAATAATCTTTTCTTTCTTGTGAAGTTGTGAATGAAAGGCTAAGGTTTTCTTTATCGCCTTCTTTTCTTCTTCCTCTCACAACTTCTCTTGATCAAGAGATATTTCTTCTATCATGAAGTTACATATAAACTCACGAGTAGATATTTTGGACAAGACTTTTGCCTCCGTAATAGGAACTATATTGGGCTTGTACACTTTTGGAAGAGTAAGAAGTTTTTGTCGGCAAAACTCTTGATTGGGATTTATCTTTTCAAGAGAGAATAGAGTGATGAATGAGCGGTGAATCGGTTATACATATAACTCAAGTCCTCTTTAATCTTCATCTCCAAAAGAATATCTAGTACTGAGTAATGAACAAACCAACTCTCATTTCCTTCACAATAATCGTTCCTTCATATGATAGTTTGAGACATCCCAAAATAGAAATATTGATGGAAATTCTCTAACACGAATATACTTTGTTTTGGATAATACACAAATCAAGGTGTTTAAAATTTTAACATTTTAAAAAGGTCAAGCTTATCATCTTAAGTGTACTCTTCAAATATCTTTACTTGAGTGGTGACCATAATTTTTATTCTATCATTCCTTTCTTCCTAGTAAGATATATGGGGTCCTCTACTTGTGATTGCTTATAGATTGTAGTCAATGCATTGAAGATAAATGTCAATCATTTTCTTACACTAGTTATATCTGGTACCTACAAAAACATGGAGCTCTAATAGTAGATGTATCTTCCATATGATTAAATTCCATATCGCTAACTCAATTACGGTAAACAATATACATAAAGTTAGAATCTGATACCGCTTGTAAGTCTTAAGGGGTGAATAAGACACTCATAAAATTACCTACTAATCAGAAAAATTACGAGAATAATATTAGTTGAAAAACTCTTTGAGAAAAATCTCAAACACTAAATAGATACACAATATACAATATATATTTGATATAAATAATACAACGCTTATACTAAACAATAAGTAAAGAGTTTAAGTATATATATTAACCAATTATTTGAAGTGGTTCGAACTCCTGAGTGCCTAATCCACTACCTAAGGTTATACCTTAGGATTTTCAAATTTTTTCTACTAAACTTTTGGTATCTCTTGAAGGTGAGATAAAAACCGAATACAAGGAAAATTTTCATCAATTAAATCACAACCTGAGCTCAAACACCATGAGCCAAACTTTTTGTGAAATCACCAACATAATAACTAAACCACTTCACTAATGGAAGCATTCTCTTCTTCAAAGAGAACTAAACCCTTATCCCCTAATATCGAAATCACAATCCCTAACTAATGTATATTTAAGATTGATTAGAAGATAGCTGAAAATTCTCTATAGAGTGGATCGAAAGTGAAGATTATCAACTTGTGATTTGAGGATAATAACTTGAAGATTGATGCTTGAGATGCTCTTTATTAATTCTTAAAATTTGAGAGTTAAGATGGTAGTTGAATGTGGTATGGAATGCTTCTTTTGATCACCTATTTATAGGCTTTGTGAGGTTCCAAAAGATCTTTTTTTGATGATGATGTTGCTTGAAATCGTCTACCCGGTTTGCTCAAATCGAAGTTTTAACTTGGTAATTTAATACAGAGAAATCCATTGTGTCATTAAATGCTACAACGTATTAATAATACCGAATATATTCTTGAAAGCGGATACCCACTTTCGAAAATTGTCGTCTACTCGATTTGATCAGAACCCGATCTTTTTTTGGTACATGGGTGATCCGGGATTGTTTGCGCGCACCATGACTAATCCCACGGGGATATACGCGCCTCCCCATGTATATTCCCAGGTAAATCAGAACTAGGTTACCCATGTTCAGGGAGGGGTTCGAGCCTTGTACCTCTTACTAATGTCTCCTCATTTGTCATGAATTAATATTAGTCGTAGACATCATTTTTAGTGATTTGGAAGTCTTTCTAGTCGATTTTCTTGAGAATTATTACACTTTCCTATTTCTAGTCTTGATTTAGTAAATTATTATTTTAGAGCATATTGGGTTTAATTATTTATTTGGTGTGAAGCTTTAAAGATAATTATGGAGATTAATTAGAGTCCAAGTCAAAGACTAAGAGATAAGGAAAGAATATAAGCATGGAAATCAGAGATAAGGAAACAAAAGCTAAAATATGGAAAAGGAAAAGCTGCCATAAATCTGAATTTCATCACCCATGACCACAAATCAGCTTGTATCTCAAAATCGGTGGGGAATTTGGAAGAATGGTCAAGAGCAAAGTTAAATATCTTTCCGAGATGATGAATTTCGACTACTCATATTGAAGCTGTTAGGACCAAAATAAAAACGGGCCTGATTTCATATTTTAGGGTTACGAATTTGAGCTGGGCTAGGAGTCCACTACTTACCTTCTCCTTCAAGAAAACGAACTAGGGCTTCTCTACACCTATAAATACACCCTTATATCACTTGTAAATCATCCTTGCCTCATAATAATTAGTCCTTAGGTTTATTATCATCAGAATTATTGTAGAGAGCAAGATGAAGTCTTTCATTATTTCTTTTAGTTTATTTCCTTCACGTATGAACTAATTTTCCCATAGCTTGGGTTTTGCACCATGTATAATCTATGAATTCTATTTTCTTTCTATCTAAGTTTCTTTGGGAATTATATGTTTTAATCTGATATTAGCTGCTTACCCATATATTTTTTTATGTGTTTTGAATTATTTCCTGTCCTAGAACTGATCACTTTAGGCTTTCTTAATAGTAGTTAGATGTTCACCTTAACTGGCAGTCTAATTATTAAAACACCACATAACGTCTAGTGTCGATATTGGTCTTGACAACACTTATTCTAGCTAGATAGTCACTAGGGTATATTTTAACCACTATCACCATGTTTGGAATTGAATTGCTTAGGACCTTGGTTGCGCTTGATAACCCTAAGTTTATGCTGCCTCATGGTGTGTCCCTAGCCCCCTTAGTCGCTCTCCAAGTCTAAGAGAGGGAATTTAGAATCCTGACTAAGTATCTAAGAGCTAATTATCTCCCTTATTAACTAGATTTGATAGAAAGAATTAGAAGGATTAGTGCATACTAGCAAAGCCTAAGCTATACTTCGCATCTCATATTTCTCATATTTCTCATATTTCTCATCTTTTATTTATTGTCTTTTATTTTCATTGGTTTAATCATTAATCTCTCAATCGTTCCTATTTATTTATTGTCTTTTTAATTAATTACTTCCTACTCGTTATTCTGCTCATTCGTATAACACACTAAGTCCATGAGAACGAATTCAACTTATCATTAGAACTTACATACGTTCCATAATACTTGCAATACTGTGCTTGTCTAGGGTGCTTTAGTGCATTGTTTTCAGCGTTTATTTATCTTATTTTTATAACACCCTAGGCGACACCACATTACACCCGTTAGGGAGGGATTCGAACTCTAGACCTCCCCTTTAAGTGCTGAAGAAATAGCCCGATCTTGGCTTGGAGTAGGTACCCGAAACTGGCCGTAAGTTTTCACTTAACGATTTTTCAGTATTGCCTAAATGGACAAACTTTCTACACAAGAAATGTATATCACGGAATCTAAAAATGATAATAATGAATTTCAAGATTGTAATTACATTAAAAGCTATGGCATAAAACATGATAAAGTTATGTGAAAAACAAGGGAAATACTTTGGCAAGTGTTAAAATATTTGGAAGAAAGGTCGATAGTTGCTCTAGTGGTGTGAATACTCTATAGTGACCAAGAGGTCTTGAGATCAAATCTTACTAAAGTTAAAATGTCTCTGAATTCAAAATGTCTCTCAGATGCATTAAAAAAATTCGATGAAAACACTTTCTAACCGAAATGTATAATCTTCATAGGGTACCTTTTGATTGGAACGATGTAAACCTCCCAATTTTTTTCTAATTTAAGGTCTATCAGATTAGATTCGTTTTGAATTCCTTGTATTGCATTTATTGTAATTATTTAGTATTCATATATCATGGGATGAATACATAATAAAACTAGAGGTATTTTTTGAGCAAATCACCACACATCACTATACAAGTATTTCTTTATTACTTTAACTAAATAATATCAATTTACTTAATTATCCTTTACACACATAAGATGAAAAAAAAGTACAAAATCCTAATTCATTTTCACAAACCCTAAAAAATAAAATATCTCTTAATCCTATTTCCTCCCTCCTTCCCTCCCTCCCTTACTCCCCCTTCCTCTCTTAGATCCCCGACTGTTATCAATCTCCACCACCATTTCCAACCACTATCTACCACAATAATATATAGTATTTCTTTATCTAGTCGCCCACACTTCAAATTGTGTACATTTTTGATGGATTATTTTGTTGAGTTTCGTTTCATATGCTTTTTGAAGATTTACATATTTTTTAGTAAGGTAGCGTTTGAATAAAATTAGTTTGTGCAGCAATAACAATCAACTTAGCTTTCATCGAAGCGCATACCTTTTTTTTCCAGATATTTTGATACTTAAAAACTATTAATTTATCATATATTTATGATCATATATAATGACAGTTCATTAAAATTGATTATTTTTTGTATCCATTAGATAATTTATTTGAATATTAATATATGTAGAAACTATTTACATGTTTTTTAGAGTTAATTTCTTTTCTTTATGCAATAGATTGGAATTGTTCAAATTTTATTTTAAGATATATGCAAATTCGACGATTTTTAAATATTATATTTTCAAATTTCTACATAAATTATGTCCAATATTTTTAAATTTCTAATCAAATACCAAATTGTATTTGATATTATCATGATTTTTGAGAATTCTTCTCTATTCTAATTTTTTATAAAACTCTAATTTTTATTTATTTTTGCTATTTTTTTTATGCTTCTGAAAAAAAAAATCCATCATTTTACAGTGGAGATTCCTAATATTATTTAAAAGTCTATAGTGGCTCTAGTAGTTAAATAACTTTATAATAATTATTAATTTTTTCAAACCCAACCCAAAACCCGACCCACAAAATACATTGAGGAGGATATATAAATTATAAACCCATATATTTCGTATCTCTTCTTCTATTCATCGAGGCAATTCGCTTGAGCCGACTTTCTTTATTCAAGTAAGAACTATCCAATTTGTCCAAATGGTGTTAATTAACTTTTTATATGTGAAAATAATATGGAATGAAACTAATTATCAGTTCAAAATTGGCTTATTGATCAAATATAATTCTGGTTGCCCATATAACTTAATTTTTTTGAATTTTGTTTCGTTACCTAGTTTATTTTTTCAGTAATTGGATTATATATCCAATTCGATGTGTGGGATGAAAGAATGGAATTGTATGTTGTATTTAAATATTATAGTCATAATTACCCACTTTAGCCTTTTCTATCAAATTAGTAGTTGCACCATTGGTCCCTTTGTTATGCTAAATGGCCTAACATACAGCTGTATGTGCAAGTATATATATATATATATATATATATATGTAGAGGACGAGAGTGAATATTGTTTTATGTGATTTGTAGGAAAAAAAATGCTTCAGATTAAATTGAGCAAGCCTACTAATGAAGGTAGCGGAGGTGGAAAACAAACATCTGCATCTGATAATGTGACAGTAGCATGTCCAGATCATCTGAAGTCCCAGACCATCCACGTATCTAAAAAAAAGAAAGTCTTCGATTCCTTACATTCACCCTGATCGAGATAAGTCAAAAAATATGAGAACTATTATCGAAGTTTTGAGATGCAATTCAAATTTTGTCCAATATTTTTTTTTGTAAAAATGATAAGAAAGCATTATTTGTTTTAATTTATTTATTTTTGTGATTTTATTTTTGGATATTTGTTTGTCCAACTTTAAAAACACATATACACTTATTAGTTCATAAAGTAATCTGTTGAATATCTAAGAAGTTGTTTGTCCAAAAAAAATAAAAAATCTAAGAAGTGTTTTTTTATTATTTTTATATTAATCTAATAGCATTTTGTAATTTTTTTCTCATCTAGAAAAAACAATACTCGCATGGATTGCAAAACAAATCAAAATATCTTGTTTGGCATTTAAATATTTTCTTCCCCTCCCAGATAATCAAATAGCCCAACTTCTGTTTATCTCCATCCATTTTCTACTTTTGTAATTCACTTTGTTCTAATTTTGAATATATGTCCTAAGTTTATTATTGAAAAAAAAATTACTACTCACATCTTATGTTCAAAAATGTTAACGTTCAAAAATGTTAACAGTAAGATTGATAGTTGGCCTAGTGGTTAATCTACTATGACCAAGAAGTTTTTTGATCTAATTTTATTAGAATTAAAATAATTTAGAGTCAAAATGACTTTTATATGTATTAAAAGAAATGTTATATGTGGATGTAGTTAAAATGCAACCATGATTAGATTAGCTAACCCCACCATCTCCATGCATCACTCTCCCTCTATATTAAGCCATTTGGAAGAAAATGAAGTGAACCTTCACGACTCACAAGCTCTAAAAAGGCTTCGCACTTTTCCCCCATCTATACATGTTTAAATTTGCATCTCTGGTACATAAATTTGTTGTTATTTAATATTTTCAATCAAATTTCAGCTTTATTTCATTAATTCACTCTTACTTATCATGTTTTTCACCCTAATGCTTACTTTGTCTATTAGTTTTTAATTTTATGTATGGATTTAGCTTTTCATGAATAAATTAGAGCTTATTTTTTTTCAATAATTGCTACATATGAAATATATATATATATATATATATATATATATATATATATATATATATATATATATATATATATATATATATATTTTCACGTATGATTTTGTTGAAAATGCAGATTTTTCATCCCAATCGTTGACTTTTGGAGTTCTGAGTGTTTAATGGTTCATTGTATAGTGATCATTAATTCTATCCTTTACTTAAACATGCATATATTGTTGCTATTCAAATATGTTTTGTATCTGATACTAATCTAGATGTTCTATGAAATCACTAATTACCAAAAAAGAAGTACTTTTCTGGATTTTAATCAGATACAGTTTTTTATGAGCGTGATGGTTAATTAACATTCTGATAACCTTATTTCGTTGATTTATGCAGGGAATTTTCGTTTGTAGTTAATTATAATTAGTAACTATGATCCCTACGCCACCACCACCACCGAGCTCTCCGGCTAACTTTGGCTTGTACTGTTCCGATGAGGAAGCAAGTAATGGAAGTACTCAGACCATGGAATCACCGGTGACCGAAAAAATTTCAACTCAAGTCATGGATAATTCATTAGAGCTCGATAATTGCATAGCGAATGGTGATTACTTGGAATTAGATGATCTAGCTGATCAAGAATCTCATGAATCTACTTCAGATAATTCGAGTTGTTTGAGTACCATATCTGATGATGACTTTTTTGATTCATTGTTGAAAGAGCTCGATGATGATCCTAACAATGAAGACCTGAATAAGCGTAAGTTACCTAATGATATATTTATATACAATTGCACTATTGGTCCCTATATTAATACTCGTTGCAATTTTCTCTCCAGATGAAAAGAAAGGAGCAGGTTCAACCATGGATCCAAATATGGGAAGGCAAAAGGCAGAGTACATTAGTGAAGATGCATCGACTTCTAACCCTGAAGTTTCATTCTCCTACGGTCAAAAATCTAATACAGAGAGTAAGAAGAAACTAAAGAAGAAATATCTGTGCTTCATGTCTTTTATTATCTAATGTGTTGTACACATATATATGTTGTTAGATATTCCTTAGTGTATGTTCTCTTAGCAATCCGAATAGGTCAGGCAGTTGCTTTCTTTAGTAATGGTAGGAGATATCTACTTAGATTTGACATGGAGTGTAATTGAGGAAATGCTAGATTTGATTTGTATTCTTTTCAGCTGGTGGGATTAGATGAAGATATGTTGTTTCTTTCTTGTAGGTGTAGAATTTCGATTTTTTCATTTGGTCATATCATTGTACAATACTGTGATTATTGAAAAAGGATAACATTCATTCGAATTAGGGTTGCACATGGGTCGGTTAACTGACCCGAAGTGCCATACACCTAATCCGATTTTGTCGGGTTTCAATTATTAAAACCCTAACCCTATTTTAATTTTTGTAAACTGCACGGGTTGGGTTAGTACGGATAGGGTGGGATTTAGGTCATGTTCGGTTTTGGTCAACATAAAATCAAACTTTCCATAAATAGTAACTTACTAAGAAATAGTACATTTCCTAAAATAGTAAGTTGCCAAAATTACAATACAATACATTAAGAGATAATTACCCCTAGGGTCTTGAAGACACACCCCTCTTCGAGTTAGCACCCCCACCTAGAGCCTCTTCTTACTAAAGACCTCAATAACTTTTTAACACATAAACCCCAAAACCCCAATTACTAGACTACCCTTCTTTTGTTTTTCCCCCCCTATATATACTAAATATAACATTCAGCTCATTATTCTCTCACCACACCCCCCTCAACTATTTCTCTCTCCTCCCCCATCCTCAAACCGCCACCACTACCCTCCTCCATGAGAACAACCACCACCACCACCATCTCCTCCCCCATCCTCAAACCGCCGCCACCACTACCCTCCTCCATGAGAACAACCACCACCACCACCATCTCCTCCCCCATCCTCAAACCGCCGACACCAATACCCTCCTCCATGAGAAGAACCACCACCACCACCATCTCCTCCCCCCTCCTCCCCTATCGTTACAGTTCCGTGAGTTCCTTTTTCGCGAGCTCGTGACCACCGATGCGTCTTCTCCAGCAGATCGAGAATAGGGTGCAGCAGATCGAGATTTCACATCGGCTTTGTTGCTTCATTGCTTCGCTGCCGAGATCCGTTCGCCTAGAAGATAAAGGTATAGCCATGGAGTCTTCAGATCTGTTCGCGAAGAAGAATCCACCATCGCGCAGCCCTAGCACCACCATCGCGCAGCCCTAGCACCACCACCGCGCAGCCCTAGAAGCTTCATGCAGCAGACTCCATCGCCGAGCTCGAGAAGAACATATGAAGCTGCTCCTCCATCACCGGAAATCTGGTAAAACTAAACCTAATGGTGTTATGTCGGTGTTGCTGTCGACAAGTCAACTCGGTGTTGGTGGTGTTATGTCGGATGTGGTGTTATGTCGGTGGTGGTGGTGTTATGTCGGTGGTGGTGGTGTTATGTTTCCGATTTGCACTGTTGTCGTCACGCGTGAAGAGCTTTTCTTTTTTTTTTTTTTTTTTTTGTTTAGTTTGAAATGGTTGACCAGATCTAGATCTGGTCAAACCACTTAATGTTTTTAGTTTTTTTATTTTTTAATTGTATATCCTTTTGTAATTGTTAAAAAAAGTGTAATAAATGTGAATAAAAGCTTTTTTTGGACTATTTTTATGCCTTGTTTTTATAGAGTATTTATGTAATTTCTAAGAGTACTCCATCTTTTTTATAGAGTACTCCGACTTTTTTACAGAGTATTCGGTTAAATTGTTAGAGTATTTTTTTAATTCTCGGAGTACTCTCTCTATTTTCATAGAGTATCGGGAAAAACTGAGAGTACTCTCTCTTTTTCATAGAGTACTCTCAGTTTTTTCCGATACTCTATGTTTTTTCCGGTGACTGGTGTCGAGAAAAACTGAGAGTACTCTCAGTTTTTTCCGATACTCTATGTTTTTTCCGGTGACTGGTGGCCTGAGGTGGTCGGTGGTCGGAGGTCGGTGGTCGGTGGTCGGAGGTCGGTGGTAGATGGTCGGAGGTCGGAGATGGGTGGTAGGTGGTAGGTGGGTAGTGATAGAGGAGAGAGAAACAGTGACATCATACTATTTTGTCTTTTAGTGTTAGTAAGGGTAGGAAAGACTATTGTCAAAAATGAGGTCCCTAAGAATAACAACTTTCAAGACACTACTCTATAGAGAAAAAATAGTGCTCCTAAGACCCTATAGATAATTCACCCATACATTAAATACGACTACAAGCCAAGATTTAATTAAACTAATTATAACATTACAAGTTCCAAATATAAAAAATTATAAATTACATTTTATGCAATCACTAATATGCAAATTAATTAGCTAAAATGTAATTGTAGGTTTATTTGCTTGAATTCTTCTAAAACAAACTTCAAGGGCCTAAATTTTTCTGCAATTTTTCATCATTGTCATGGAAATAGGCTTCACATTTAATATTTTTGTCGACTCTATATAGTTGGAGACTACTTAGGGACAATGGACTGATTTTAACGCTTACAAGTTACAAATAACAATTATAATATGTTGTCAACTCAAGTTATGTAATCATGGTAAAAGGGAGATACAAACAATATAAAGATTGTAAGTAATAAAAATATGCATTTATACCTTAAGTTATTGGCTAAAAATTTGTTATAGTGGACTCGGGTCTCGGGGTTAGTCTCACTTAACTCATCCAAGGCATAATAACCCGTCAAATTTAACAAATAACAAAAATTCAGCGAATAAGAAGCAATAATAGGAATTTTCCAATTTATTTCTCACATACTAAAAAGAGGGAAAAGGGGTTTGAATTAATATTCTCATACAACTCCCTAGTACGTAATAAAGTTATATGACCATGGTTAGACTAAATATTGAATCCAATAAATTAAATAATAGACTTGTCGTCTTTTACATAGTTAAGCTAAAGGAATTGATAATCTAGAAACAATTGAATAGCTATCTTTAACTCAAAAGTCAAAATAGTTATTTGTCCAATGCCGAGGTGTAATATAACAAAAGTCCATGGTAAGTATTCTTTAGCTCCTTCTTTTTTCCTTTGTATTGTTCATATACTTAATTTATAAATACTAAATATATAATTTAGTACAGATACGTTTCCATTCGATGAGTTCTCTAAGGTAAATATACTGACCAAATGTTTTCTCCAATGAAGGTAAAAAGACATATGACGACAAAGTGGCAAACAAACATCACCTCTGTAAGAGTAGAGCAGACAACAAGAATCAAATAAAAGTCTTCAACAACAATAACATCTAAATATCAAAATTTGAACATATTTAGTAACAAAAACCAAAAATTAACTAAACAAAAATTACTATTTTTCTTACATTGTTGAAAATTTAGACTAAAGATCATCCTCCATTCTTAAATACTCACCAATATTCCTGAAAATTTTGACAAACAATCAACAAAAGCATCAACAATTATAAGAACACGTTTAATCAAATAGATCTATACATGGATCCAGTTAATATAATTATAAGAATATAAAAAGTAGAATTTTGAAAAAAATTACACCTGAAAAATGTGTTTTCAGGTTATGAAACCCTAACCATGCCTTATATACAAGCATTTTAGAACCCATTAAGCAAGGATTAAGAACAAGTAACCATGGTAACCCATCAAATCTGAAATCATTTAAATTTGTACTAGAAGAATCTGATATAGACAATGATATTTATCCATATATACACCCATTATAAATTAGATTAGGGCTACTCAGAGAGATGGTTTATTGGATTAGAGCTAGAAGATTGCCAGCGGCTAGGGTTCTCCTGAGAGAGATATGAGTAGGTAACAAATGAGGCAAGTAATGGGATTTAGGTTAAACAAATACAGTGGGCCAAACCGGATATGAAGTAAGCAAATGGGTCAGTGATATATGGACGATAGAATAAAAAAACTTATAACAGGCCATTCGGATCGGATCGGGTAAACCGAGTTTGGGCTGGACCAAACCTGCAGTCCGACCCAAACCCAAAAAAAAATTGGACCCTAACGGGCCAACGGGTGCGCGGGTTTGGTTTTTTTCGGGTTGGGATAGTTGGGTTGGTTGGGTTTGCGGATTTCGGGTCTGGTTTGTGCAGCCCTAATTGAAATCGGAGTCGGCCCAATAAACCAAAATACGTATAGTTACCTAAAATGAACTTTCTTTTTATGGACCTTACTTAACTATAAAATTATTTCAATAAAATTGAGGCTTTTCTTAATAAAAAGTAAAACATAACTTAAAACGCCTCCTTGTGGCTTGCCCCAAGGGCTGGCCCTGATTGCAACACATAATGATGACCTTAAATGGGTTAATATATATAAATGAAGGAATGATACAGCTCAGAAGAGTCACCAAATAACCTGAATAATGAGTTTCCAAGCCACTATTTTAGCAACTTTATTGATGTTTAAAATTTTCACATACGAGGTGATACAAGAGTGAACCAAAAAAGAATAATATATAAACCACTACTTTTATCGATGTTATTCATATATTATCAAGATGATATAATTTTTGCAAGTTTACATCCGTTATTTCAACAAACATACACATACTTTTGATATTTTAGTAAAAGATTTTTTTAAAATAATTTTCCATCCCACACTCCATACTACAATCACTTTAGGAGCTAGGCCTAAGCATATATTAACCGAAGGCCCCAATATTATCCCAAACTACCCCAAAAAATAGGTAAACTACCATGACCCAAAATACCATATGTCTACCTTTATTCATTGCTAGCTAGATTTTTTTACCTTTGGATTATCATGTATCTTGCGTTGCTCAACCAAAAACCGAACAACTTGTTACTGTAACTCATTAAGTAACATACAAAATATGTTGAAAAATAGACGAGAGACCCATTAGTCCATTATCTTCTCAGATTCTCAAATTTATAACATTCTTCTTGATTTGTAATATCGAATTCGTAATTTTCATTTTCTTTATTTGTAATAAGTAATATTCATGAATTTGATATTTAATGATGACTATTTAAGTTTTTCCAGATTTTTAGTCACTTTTTTATACATTTGTCATGTGACAAAAAAAGTTTAGTCCACGTTGACTAACGGGGGTAACCTGAAATGATCCGAGAGTGAACTTTTTTTTACCATATTATTGGGTTACTTAATTAAAATGAAAAAATCTTGAAAATACCCTTATGTTGGTCTAAAAATTAATAGAAAAACTCTTTTGACAAATAACAAATACACCTTTCAAAAATGTTGGGCTTAAAGGTCGATTTGAAAGTAAAGCCTCTTCAGAGTTATTTTTCTTGTGAAAACATGTTTTTTTTTTTGTCTGTGTGTATTTTTTTAGGCCTTGTTTGGTTCATGAAAAAATAGATTAAAAAATATATTTTCTTACCCAATAGATTTAGGGATTTCTTTCTTACTACACTGATAGGCTCAGTCATGTTTCGCCGAGCGTGACAGTTATGACCTACCTCTGAGAATTCCGATGATTATCTTATTCTTTAAGAGTCGAATCTAAATAATATTGGACTTGTAACTGAGGAGTTTCGTATGACTTCACTATGCACTCAAGGACCCACCTTCCCGAGCGCCCCTTGCGGGATACGAAAAAATCCAACAAGATACACTAGATGTTCCTTATTTATAAATACCCATATCATGCTCTAAAGAGGTATCACTTATATTCTTGAATTGTTCATATTATACCAGGCCTAGTCCATACATATTTACCTCGGTCCTTTGTCCCAATATTGACTTGATCCTCAGAGTGCGATCGGAAGGCACACCTCCTTGTGGACCTGGATTTTGACTGGTTTTAGGATATTAGCATCAAATGGAGATTAATTCTAGTTCAAGTAACATTCAAGAGAATCATCAGAGTTCCACTGTTTGCATGCTTCTATTATTCGTGTGTTACACGCTATATAATTACAATCGACTATGAAAATGAAATTTCCGAACCCACTAAGATACCCCCGATGAAAACCAAATCCGACGAGATTTAAAGGTAAGCGGAAATGGAAGCACCTTCGCTTGTAATACCAAATACCAAGGTGGAATCACTCCCAATAGAAGAAAATGAAGTTCCTTAGAGAGACGTCCTTGAAACTCTTACTAGCGCCCAAAAACATCCCTCTCCACCAAGAGGATGATTACTATCAACCATTCACTTGTAAATCGAGGAAGAGGTAGTACATCTGTAAGTAACTTGTCATTTACAACGGGTGATACAACAAGATCTGGATCAACTATGTCTTTAACAGGCTCCTCCGCATCAGGATCCCCTGCCATTAATATTCATGATGACTTTGCCGGACGAAGCAAAATCACCAACACCAGAGTGTTTTGAAGAGATGACGAAGATACATGTAAAAGTCGATGAAGGGATAGAGACAGGCGTCAGGAGGAACACCAACAAAGAAAGAGCTCAAGCATGCAAGGAGAAGTATTTTAGGTCAATCAAGTATTTATCATAAATACGATAAACTCTTTTTCTGGGCGGTATATGATGGGTCGTTTAAACTCAAAACACCAAGTATCCCTACCTTTGATGGATCGATAAATCAAGTTGCACACATTAACACTTTCTGTAGGTACATGGAGCTCATTACGTGGCCAGATATTGATTATTTTTGGGATTTATCTTCGACTTTTTGAGAAATTCTAAAATACGATTATCTAAGTTAGAGTCGCACCCCATAAATACTATACATATGATTATTAATAACTTAGATAGTTAAGAGTCGAACTTGGGAGATCAAAAGGGACTAAGGGGACAACTAGAATTCTAAGAGAGGAAGAATCAACCTAAGATGGAATGCAACAATCCTATACATATATTCTATTAGTCAAAACATGAATACCTAAATGATCATGCAATGAGGATTATAGGGTTTGACAATAATTAAAACGATATGTAAAAGTATAGGGATGGGGAGTAAACAATCGTTTCAGGGTTCGTTCTCCCAAAGACCTAGTCCATCACCTAAGATATACACCCTTAGGATTTTAAGTACATCCACTAAGCTTCTTCTTTACTTAAAGGTGAAAACAAAACCATTATAATGATGTTTTCCAGGGCTCAACCATAATTGATCTTCCGATACTTTTATCGTCTAAGTCACAAACCGAGTGAGATTTTTACTAGGTTCAGTCTCAACTTTTAAAGCCCCTTTTCTCTAATATATAGAAAAAGGAAAAGCCTAAGTGTTTTGTTGAATAATTACAATCAAATGAAAATACTCCTTCGTGATAAAATAATACAATGATGTTGTTGAACTTATTGATGAGTAATATGACACTGAAGCTTGAATATATGACTCTTTTTGAGAGATGATTCAATGATACTTTATGAAGATCTCCTTCTAGAATGGATAATTTTGTGATAGTATCTATCAAGCTTGATTGATATTGAATTTAAAAATTGGCTTGATATATATTTGATTAGCTCTTGAATATAGCTTCAAAAGATGGTGAAAGTTGTAGGAGAAAGTGATGTATTGATTATTGAAAATAAGCCTTTATTTATGAGCAATTTGTGCTCCCAACAAAATTGTCTACGTGGCGCATGATGTGGCACACGTCTTCAAAAAACAACATGCCAATTTTATTAATCTGTGTTTCGGTTTTGACTCCCAACGACTAGTTTCCATGTGTCTCTAAGTGAGCAAACAGTTATATTCTGAGTTGGCTTACTAACAAATTCGTATAGGGTAAAGCCTTCCTGAAGCCCCTTATCTTTCCCCAAAGTGCGTGATCCGCCCCCGATCTTCATTTTTCGCCTTTCTGGCCCTCCATCTCAATACTTTGTGACGCCGTTAGCCCTTTTTTTGTTTTTCTGTCAATTGACCGTTAGTCAACGCCACATGGCGCCAGGTCATCGCCACATCAGCGCCACATCAGCACCACCCGTCTTCGTCAGCATCTTCCTTAACTGTATTAAAAAAAAATTGTTTGAAGGATTCAAACCTTCATCAATGGAGAAAAAATCAAAAAATAATAATTAATACATGAAATTACACACAAAAGAAGCTAAACCACTTCCAATTTAAATTATGATTAACGACATATTAAAACAAGATCATAAAAACAATTTGCTTAAAGCCAAAATAGATGTAGTTTCAATTTAAATTAGGAGATGTATTCACAGATTCATAAAATGGTGCTGCATCATCTACTTTCTTAGCCTCCTCAGCTGCAGAAGAGTACATATGCTTTAAGTCCCAAACTCTAAGCCTGTATTCCGACCCAGCCCATAACTGAGCCCGTCCATTATCTCCATTAAATCGTTATCTTCGTCACAAGAAGAAGATTCATAAAATCTGCAAAATAAGAACATTTTTACTTAAGAATCATAATCATGTTTCTCCAAAAAGGAAGAATATCAAGAATTTATCTACGTGATTTACAGAAGTTGGTCTGCTCAAGAATTCATGAGCAAAGGCTGTGGATTTCTTCTTTTCGATCTCCTTTACTTTGCACTCAATTGAACAAAAATCATATATTTTAAACATCAATTGTCCTCTGCAAACACAGAGTTGAACAAATATTCTTGAATCCCATAAACATCGGATATCAGAATCTGGGACGTGAATTGAGTGTAACCTTGAACAATATAAATCAGAAACTGAAGATGAAGGGTTTTGGTTTCATAACTGAAGGGTTTTGGTTTCATAACTCCTGAAGATGGTACTGAAGATCTCTTTGTTCATCAATCTGCTATCAGATCTGATGGTTTCCGTAGCCTCGGCGACGACGAAGATGTCGAGTACGAGGTTGAGCACGGCGGTGATGGTCGTACTGAGGCTGTCATGTTTCCGAACCTGATGGTTCTCCCGTCCAGGGAAGTAGCCGTGGAATCCCCGGCGGCGGTGGAGGTGGAGGAAGCTACGGGGGTAGCGGTGGCGGTGGTAGGAGTCGTGGAGGAGGGAGTGGTAGTATGTAGAAAAGTAGAGATTAGTGGGATTTTTTGGGCCTAAGCTTTTAATTATTTTTCTTTGTGTATTATGTTAACTAAGCTTTTAATTATTTTACTTTGTGTATTGATGTTAACTAAGCTTTTAATTATTTTTCTTTGTGTATTATTTTGGGCCAATTTTAACGACATTGAAGATGAAGAATGAAAAAATGAAGGTTAAGATGGAGAAGGATTTGAATGCTTTGAAGAGTAAAGTGGAATTTATTTTTCTCCATTGATGAAGGTTTGAAGGATTCAAACCTTCAAACAATTTTTTTTTTTAATACAGTTAAGGAAGATGCTGACGAAGACGGGTGGTGCTGAGGTGGCGCTGATGTGGCGATGACCTGGCGCCATGTGGCGTTGACTAACGGTCAATTGACAGAAAATCGAAAAAAGGGCTACCGGCGTCACAAGGTATTGAGATGGAGGGCCAGAAAGGCGAAAAATGAAGATCGGGGGCGGATCGCGCACTTTGGGGAAAGATAAGGGGCTTCAGGAAGGCTTTACCCATTCGTATATGCTGAAAGCGGGTTGCTATTGTGATTTTGATTTAGGGAACCTATTGTAAAACTAGTTGACATTTCTTACAAAACGGGATTCCATTTTTGGATCGGTATTCCGGTTTGAGTCATATGCAAGGTTGCCAAAATGTGCTGACATTTTTAGCACCGTTGTACTAGCTAAAACGTCAACTCGTTTTGCCTTTTGCATATTTGACATTATTTGCTGTTGTAATATTCAAAAGGAAAAGGTTTATTCACCAAATCTGTTCACTATGAGGCACTGAAGCTTATGTTAGTTAAGCTCAAAAGCTAATTCATATTATACACATAGATATGACAAGAAATATATGAAATGTTTATCATGTCAAAAATGCACAAATAAATATATGTTGTGATGTTTGAAAGAGAATGATCTCAACAAGAAGAGTGTTGGATAATAAATATATTATCCCTCAAAATTTTCTTTGATAACCTGGATGGTCCGAGCAACTTGCAGTTATCCCTCAATTTTATATGATAAGAAATGAAAATGATTTCACTAAATGTAATTAATTTTCACGATTTGTTTATATTTCAAAACAAGAATTTTATTTGTTTAATTTTTCATTCGGGGAGGACAAAATATATTATAATTACTCTGATAAAGTCTAATATTTAGGTCAAGTGGGGATAATATTGAGGTTAGGGGGGTGGAGGTTAATGTCTATTTTTATTAAGTTTTTTTTCCAAAACAAATCAGACAAATACTCATTGTTCCCTAATGAAGGGGATCGTTATATTTTGTTTTCCTATTCAAATCAACATACGTCATATTACATCGAAACTTCTTTATAGATGGTTCTAGCGGTACGAAATCTACATCATACGACTTTGCACATTCCGCCACGCATTGTTGAAAGGTCTACCTCTACTGCTGGAAATATTTTGAAGAAAAATATCTAGGAAAACAAGTAATGCTCACCTCATAGCCATTTTAGTAACCCGCCACAATAGAGTTGACTGCCACATCACTTAAATGAGATTTTTGGATGGGACCTGATCTCTCTTTTTTTGTGATAGATTAATTTATGCACGAGACATTATTTTGGAAGTTTATTGGGCCTAAGTGAGGGACTTTTCCCTAGTCTTTGACATATTACACCGTTCTATCTTGTTTTGGACATATTACTATTTATAGAGATTTTGTACCTTAATTGTGTATATTTTAGGTACATGGTTGACACAAGATGCCAAGATGATGAGGAGAATTCAAAAAGTCAAGATAAACCCCAAACCAAGGCGTAGTAGGAGCTAAAAGTCACTTTGGGTAAGTTAGAGTGTTTACAGGAAAAGTCTTGACGTTACCACGATTAATTGGTCAGAGCTTTAGACTTAATTCATTTTTATTTGGAAAGAGATTGAAGTCAGTGACGTGAGGTGACGGAAGTCTATTTGGAGTTGAGACGAGAAAGTTATGTTATTGATCACTGTGACTCGAACCTAGACAATACTACCTAAAATGGGTTGTGCCATTCGTAACTCATATAAGTGAGTCAATTTGACTCTAAAACGTTTTTAGGTTATTATATAAGCATATTAGCAGCCTCCTAAGTCATAATTCATCATTATACATCAGATATTTCAGCAAAAGGGAGGAGCAAAACGTTTTGGAGAAGGAAAAGAAGAAGAGGAGAAGGGTTTCCACCCATTTCCACCATTCTCCACCATCCCATATTTGTTTACCGTCGTTCTTTAGATTAGTTTTATATGTTAAACATGATTTTAGCATTAGTTTCTTTAATTTCCAATTACCTTTACGAGCCTATCAGAACCGGTTCTGGACAGGTGCAAATGGGGCGACCGCACATGACCCAATATTTTAAAGGGCCCATAATTTTATTTTTCTATATAAAATATATTTAAAGAATAAAACCAACTCATTATTTTTTTCTTAGCAGATCCAATTTCCAACTTCCAAAAAAAACTCTTCCAATCTTCAAAATATTTATTTGTTTCTTTCTTAATTAATAAAGACATCTTCATTGTTGTATAGAATTTTGATTAAAAAAAGCTATAAAAAAACACGAATGATCATCTCATTTATTTGTCCTCATTTCTTAGGTATTTTTATTTTAGTTCTTAACTTTCTATTAAAAAATTATAATTTATTAAATTGAAAAAGAATTAAATAATTTAGTTTTTTTTTTAAAGTTCAAAAATTGCAATTTGCTTTTGATGGGCGACGACCCTTTTTTTTGCACTTTGTAGACACGGAGCATTTATGATTTATCTATTTTCTTAATAATTTAATATTTATTGATATAACAAATATATAGGGTTTATAATTTATTAAATTAGCAAGGAACTAAATACTTTTAATTATTTTCTTAAAAGTTTAAAGATTGCGATTTTTTTGTTTGTTATCTACGGTACTTTTATAATTGGTAGTTTACAAACACAGATTATATTTATAAAGAGTTATTAGTTTATTAGATCCAAATACACGAAACTCACCCTTTATCAAATCCATAATTTTTTTTACTTCTTCAAAAGGTCCATATTTTTTCTGTTATATCATTTTTACCCTTAAATTATTGTAAATAAAATAAACACAACCTTATATATATTAAGTTAATAATGGTAAACTAAATAAAAAAAGAAAAAGTAACGTTGAAAAGCAATGAAATATAGAACTTTAAAGACTTGACTTTTTGACATAAAGTCAACCGTTAAAAAGCAATGAAACCTAAACCTCATCTGTTCAGGCTCCGCATTAAAAACACAAAACAAAAATCCTTCTCCCTCACCTCTTTTCTACTAACTATAAGAAAACCGACGCCTCACCATTATCCACCATCATCAATCCGGCTTTCTACTCCATCAACAATCGCACAAGAAAACCGCTGCCACTCAGGGACCATTCTCCCCCACCATCAACCCGGCTTGGCTACGCCATCAACAATTAAAGAACCCAACTTAATGTAAAAATTATTTTTATAATTGACGGGCGGAGTTTTAGGTTTTATATTTCATTGATTTTCAATGTTTAGTTTTTCATTTTTTTTTGTTTTGAATTTTTTCAATGTTTCCGGTTGTTTAATTTTTTTATTTATCTTAAATTTTATAATTTTATTTTAAAAAGTTTAATATCAGTGTTAATGTGAAAATGTGTTTATGTGAAAATCTGAAAAGTATTGTCAACTCACTGTTTTGTACCATCAACCTTTTTTCACTGTCAACTTAACCCACTGCTTTTGTATTGTCAACCCACTGTTTTTGCACTGCCAAGCCACGATTTTGTGGTGTCAACCCATTGTTATTGTACTGTCAACCCACAATTTTAATCCCTTTTTTCTAATTGATTTTTTTGTTTATACAGGTTTGACGATTCAAGAAAATGATTTAATACTATATTTTAAAGTAAGAAAAATTATGGAATAGTTTAGTTTTAGAATAGAGAATATTGTAATTATAGAAGCATTTCGATTTTAGCATTTTGTAATTTGGGAAAGTATTAATTATATAGTTTTTTATTTATGAAAACTAATTTTTTTGTATGGAATGATTTGTTTGAAAAAAAAGTATTTTGGACATTTGTTTGGTTTGAACATTTTTGGCCGAAATTGATAGGTTATGGACTTAATGAGTAAATCACCCAATATTACCTAATTTTTTAATAATATAATATTATTATTACTAAATAATTTAATACATAAAGTAAGGATTGGAAAAGAAGTATTGTAAATTTGAACTTGCCGACACTTTTTTTTTTTTTTTTTGAATACATGGGAGAGCCACTTTGGACTCGGAGTCATTTTGACTCCAATGAGATTCGATCCCAGGACCTCTTGGTCTCTGCGGAGTAACCTAACCACTTTTTTTTTCGTAAATGATAATCATTTATTAAGAAGATTTTTCTCATAATATAAAATGCCAAAATTCTTTCTAAGAATTAAATGTTTTTTATGTATATTAGAATTTAAATTATTAAGTATATTTAATTATATATAGATGAAAATTAAGAATTGAAATAATTAAAAGATAAAAAAATAAAAATTGATTAAAGGCCCAAAAAAAGGCAAAAGAACAGATGATAGTCTCGTAATTTTTTTTAAGGTTTGAATTATTTTTGCCAATTTTAAGTAACTGTTAGTTTGGCATGTGATTTTAGACTTCAGGTAGACTTATCTACATTGCTATTTTAATCTAATATATTATAATTTTTTTTAATTTTATTGAATTTTAGAAATATATTTTAATAGAATTTGAAATAATAAAGGCCTAGTTTAAATCTTCGCTCAGGGCCCTAAACTTGACAGGACCGGCTCTGCCTCCTATGCTTGAGGCTTGCAATGAGTATGAACCCTAATTGATCTTTTTCTATGTTAGTTGTATTTGGAATATTTTAATATTGAAATGAATTGAGTATTTTATTTCCATTGAATATATATTTGTGATTATTACCTATTCATTCCTTGATCACGTGTTGGATAGTATGAGACTTTTGACTAACACCTGGGAAATGGGTTGGATCCGGACATAGTATATAAGCATCTAGTGTGCGGTAGTGAACTGGGAGGTCTTGTCTAGCTAGATAGTCAATACGGGTTAGATTTATTACATAGAGACATTGCCTAGGGTGTCTTTTCCCAAATACCCCAGTTGTGTTGAGGTTTCCTTCTAAGCTACCGACAGAAGTTAGAATGACTTTTGAATCCCGGTTAATGAAAAAACCAATTCGCCCTTATGTCAAATAACAATTAAACAGTTGATTAGGAAGATTATCTACACGACTTGATCATATTTCTCATCCCCTTTCTTGTACTTTAGTAATATAATTATTTGTCTTTTTTTAATATTTATCTTTATTGTAAATTAGTCCCTTAAACGAATACCCAACAAATATTATTTATTTTATTGTCATTTCTTAGCAACTTTACATTATTACACCCTCGCTGAACACATTAATTGCAACTTTGATATCCTTGTATAGTCAAAGTCATTCGAAAGTCAAAACCACTTCAAGTTCAAAGAGCATCGACACTTATGATTGGAAATTGTTATATGACATATGTTGTATAGGGATGTAGTTCAAAGAGACAAGGTAAGGCTAAAGGGACTATGGACTTATAGTCACCTCATACCACGAGCACAAGCGTGGACCCATTTTATAGCACTAGTGTCCCCCGAGGCGTGATATGAAAACCACACTCGTGGAAGGGAATCTTTCAAGTGTACGAGTCGTACCAAGTAGTAAAATAAGTAAATTATCATCGTTCTTTATAAGTACTAAGTAGTTAATTGTTGTGTTTTTATTGAGTATTTGGAGTAATAGTCGTGAGAAAAATATAAACGCAAGATTATAATTGTGTTGGGGTTTTCTGTAAATAATTTAAGTACAGAAAATAAAGTGAAAACTGTAGAATTCCATTTATAATGATATGAAAATAGAGAAAAATGAATAAAATGAAAACATTAAGAATATGGATGAGAACTTATCTTGAGAAATGCATTTAATCCCCACTAGACTTGATTTAATTTTTTCACATTAGTCGAGATTCAACTATTCACTTAAGTTCCTCCCGGTTAGACCGAGGCTTCCCTAGGACTCAAGTGACCTCTCTCGAGTGACCTTACAAATCCTCCGAGTCATAAGACTCTATCCCAATTGACTATCCAACTAGTATAGACCTCTCGGTTCATAGACGAACATCCAACGACCATGAATTAATTTCATAAAAGTGAACCCTTTCTGGAAGTTAGTCAAATTTTTATTCTAACCCACTAATTTGGCCTGATTAATAGGTTCACAAATCAACACAAATTCATATTCAACGGGAAATCAAAATTAATTCAAATAAATGATCAATCCTAAATTACAATAAACATAAATCAATTCCCTAAGGTTCATTACATATCTCAAGATAAAAATGAATTAGTTCATACTAATAGAAGAAAAAATTCATAGTCACAATCATATTAAGCTAATTAAAGTAGAAGAAATTACAATAGAGATGATAGTCTAATGAAATGAAACAATCGAAAGGGGTGGAATGGTGTGGTACTGACTTAACCTTATTCTTTTTATATATGCAGGCTCTATGTTATGGTTTTTGAACGATGTGTAACATATATTTTCTGCCCAAATCACCTTGATAATGTTAAAAAATTATTTTCGGGTTGTAGGACGCACTTGGGTGGGGCAAAAGTGATCCAATAACGAGTTTACTAATTTTGAACTGGTTCGAGTTACAGTGGAAACATTAACATAACTTTGTAGTCTTAACTCCTTTTCATAAACTGTTCCGTCTCACGCGCTCCCGACTCAAAGGACCATCTTGATCTCCTAGGAATCGATCAGCCTCACCAAATATGCGTGGTGACTCTTTCAAGCTGACTTCAAAATTTTATCAAAAATTGCACTTGACTCTCTTAGGTGACTTTTTGTTCTTTTACGCCTTGAATTGGGTTTACTTTGACTTGTTGATTTTTCTGCTACACACATTTAAACCAAAAACCTCCAATAGGGAATAATACCTCAAACAGGTCCAATAACCCCACAAAATAATGTCTCTTGGCCCTATAAATGTATCACTAAACACGAGACATCAAGACCCTCAACTCAAAGTTTTACTGTCCCGACAAAATAAGTACAAAACTAGGGACCAAAGTCCAACTAAACACGAAGGAAAAAACAAAGAAATGATCCCAAACTGATACTTAACAAGTTGCATGATGTAATTCCTTAAATCTATTCCATAAATATGTTATTCATACATATAATCAACACAATACAATAACAAGAATAATATAGCTTCGCAATGCAATAAGAGATCGTTTTTTACTTAGTTCAAGATGGCAAATATAGGCCATTCCTCGGTCCTCCCACGATGTCTAATAGTCCACTCAACTACTTTTTTCCCGCTCAATCATTACTTAACCATATAATTAAAAATCTTGAGGTTTTAGGTAATCTAGAGTGGGATTTTTTCCATCTCCTTATATCATTTAACTAATTACCCCTATAACTTGAGTTTACGCTCATAACCGTGCTCACTCATCCCCACTTGATGCACTTAGCTAAGCAATACCGAAAAGTCCCTAACCAATTCACGATGATTTCCTAGCAAAGACGCCAAAAATACGGTGTGCCACAAGGCATGATATAAAAAACGCACTCAGAGAATGGAAACTCACAAGTGTACAGCGAATCTCGAGTTGTACCAAGTAGTAAAGTGAGTATTTTATTACCGTTCTCCACAAGGAATAAGGAGTTTATTTATTGTGTTTTTATTGAGTATTCAGACTTGTAGTAGTGAGAAAAATATAAACGCAAGAATATATTTTTTTGGGAGTTTTGTAAATAAATTTCATCATTAAATACTATTATGACCATTGACTCTTTAAACATGTCCATTATGACCATTAACTTTATAATCATGGTCATAAAACTCCATAACTCCAACATTTAGTGAGTAAAGTCAACCGATATATCCTAAATTCTGTAAGTACCACGTTGATCACATAACCCAGGTACGCATTATTCACCTTACAACGACACACAAAACAGTCACACACACAAACATAAATAAATATATATATATATATATATATATATATATATATATATATATATATATATATATATATATATATATATATATATACACACACAATGCCTCGAGAGACTTTTCACATTATGATGCAAATTTGACCATTAAAGTACCATTAAGAACATGCCTCCTGGGTGTTCAAACCTTTTGTTTGCTATAGGTATTAACATCCGAGTGTTGGCCAAATTATGTAACCAACTACTTCGAAATTTCATAATAAGCTCAAATAATCATTATGTTTGAACAATATTCTTGTTGGTAGATTTCATTGAATCAAAAGGTATATATCATAATTAATTTTTTATTAGACGCTTGTTACATTATAATAGATGAACCTAAAAATGTCAATCAATAAACGAAATGTATCCAATAACCAAGTCATTAGCAAACAATCCATAGTTTTAGAGACAACAAGGTAATATAGCATGCAAACACTCCTTTGGAGTACACATTCAATATACTAAATGCATCACAATAAACACAAGGTAACATAGTATGCAAACACTTATTTGGAGTAAACAAATTAAGAAATGGGTCAGACACAAATATAAGTAATTGAACAAAGTACACATCAACCTTATTTTGATTATAATATAATACAATTATCTCAAAGTTTTATACGTAAAGAAATTCTCGGTGAATTAAAATTAATTTTTTCAAGACACATCACGATAACAATAATATAGTATTATTATATTTATTTTAACCGTGTTTATTTAATATATTAATCACAAATGTTATAACTAAAATTAGTATTATTGTTTCATCGGTTTATAATTGAGGATAATACTTTTAACGACACAATTTTTGCAAAGTTTATAAACAAAGTCCAAACTAGTTTTTTCTTCTAATAAAGCCCCACGGTTGGATTTGGACAACAACCATTGTACTATACTACCCCCCTATAGTTACAACACAGCACAGTAGCCACCCACATATACAAAACACCTTTTATTAGGTTCCTCTATCATTGGGTTCATTTATTACGAATCAGAAAACCACATCATCTCTCTCTTCTCTATTTACTCTGCCTGAACGTAAGTCTTCCTTCTTTGGTAAGATTTAATTTCATCTCTTTTAAGTTATCAACAGCATACAGTCAAACAATCTATCATTTGATATGTTGCATACAGTAATAACAATGGTTTAAATCTTCATCGATAAATTCTGGATATGGCTTTTAGATCTATATATAAGGAATTCATGAAAAAACCCTTTTTGATTCACACACTATGTTATCACATATCCCATATGTTACGCTGTTTGTTTACCCTTTTTGATTCCATGTAACATCTTTTTTGTACTCTTTTGAATGTTGATTCAACCAAATCCCCACACAGATTGTTGTAATACAATGTTATACTCATGGGTTTCGAAATCCATGAGTAAAACCATCACCAAACGCTCTAGGTTTCGCTGGTGAATCTGGTCTGAACAATATTCTGGTCATGGGGCTGGACCTATGTGGGACACCATATCTGAACACATTAATTTGCTCATCATGGGTACATACATTTCTGCGTTTGATAGCTGACACATATGCATTATAGTAGTACAATCTCATGAGTCTGTACCGTACACTAACTCGTGTTACATACACATCACTTTTGTCCTTTCCATGGGGCTGTGTCCATGAAACAACTTTTTATTTTTGTTTGAATATGTATAATTGATTACGTCTTCACCTGAATGTAGTGTCCTTACAGATTCGTAATGGATCGTGTACTATGCATATTTAAGCATGTGGAAGATAAGTATCTCGCACCAATGGCGAACTATACATCATTTGATAAGATACGAGAGTTTGTTATATTCAAATGGAACAACCTTCATGCAAGCAATGTGATATATCAGTATTCAATCCCTGGGCAAGACCACTGCCTAATCAGTAACGAAGACGACTTTGCCACAATGAAATGGTTGTTGTCCAGAGATAGCCTAACCGAAGTTACGATCCACGTTACTCTTAAACCACCCACAATAACTGTACCGGCAGCTGTATCAACAAATCAGCCTACTCAAGATCTCCAACCAACAACAACGCGTACTGAACTGTACCCTGTTTTTTACACGCATCGGGTGAAGAAGCTACTTAGCAGTGACTGGGGTGACAGTCTAGGTCGAGTTGGCACATGTTTTCCGCTTGGTTTAGATCAGTTCCGTAATGCTTTACGTAAATACTCATGCGAGACTGGATATAAGTTCAAATATGCGCACAATAACCGAACTCGGGTATCCGCCAGCTGTGGTAAACGCGATGCAACTGCTTGCCAGTGGTGGGTATATGCTTCTATATCGAAGTTTGACGGATTGGTCTACGTGCAGTCGTTCTTCAACGAGCATACCTGCGGGTCCCCTACTAGGACGTTGAAAAATAAACGAATGTCGTTTGGGTTAGTGAAGGACCTCATTCTAGACGATGCGAGGGCGAATACTGCCTTGAGGCCAAAAGACGTTATTCACCGTATCAGGGATGCCTACGGGTTCGTTATTGGATACAAATGTGCGTTCGATGCACTGACTCGAGCTAAAGAAGAAATTAGCGGGGATTTCGGTGAGTCTTACAGTATGATTAAAGCGTACTTCGACAAGCTATCGGCTGCAGATCCCAATGGTGGCTACGTTCTTGAATCTGATCCCGTTACACACGCGTTTGAACGCGCACATTTCGCCTTTGGTGCTTGCTTGGAAGGATTTAAACATTGTCGCCCCGTATTGTTTTTGGATGGGACCTTCTTGAAGACTAAGTACAAGGGTACCTTCCTGGCCGCGGTCGCAAAAGACGGTAACAATGGTATGCATGAAGCTTAACACTTACGCAGTCCTCCTTTTTAGTTTAATACATAACTGTATAATTAGGTACAGCCCCATTACTGTTTTATAGTAATGATTACGTATTTTTTGGTACAACCCCTTGTCAGGGTCACATGCATCCTTTTTAGTTTACTACATAACTGCATAATTAGGTACAGCCCTGTGGGTAGAAAATGCATGCCATCCCTTTGTTATATGCCCCATGAAACGCTTAGTTAGGTTACCAACACCATGGGGCTGTACCCTATGGCATATATGTTAGGGTTTGGTCATGGGGCTGTACTCATACGCATTCATCCGTTTCACAGACTCATAGTTAGGTACATCCCTATTATTTACGTTCCAGCCCTGCTTCATGGGTATGTACATCATGCATAGCATCTATCTGTATGGTAAACAGCACGCGTAACTCGTACGCAGTTTTCCGTTTTGATTTAATACGTTACAGTAAACTAGGTACAGCCCTATGGGTAGAAAATGCATGCATTCCCTTTGTTATATGCCCCATGAAACGCTTAGTTAGGTTACCTATACCATGGGGCTGTACCCTATGGCATATATGTTAGGGTTTGGTCATGGGGCTGTACTCATACGCATTCATCCGTTTCACAGACTCATAGTTAGGTACATCCCTATTATTTACGTTCCAGCCCTGCTTCATGGGTATGTACATCATGCATAGCATCTATCTGTATGGTAAACAGCACGCGTAACTCGTACGCAGTTTTCCGTTTTGATTTAATACGTTACAGTAAACTAGGTACAGCCCTATGGGTAGAAAATGCATGCCATCCCTTTGTTATATGCCCCATGAAACGCTTAGTTAGGTTACCTATACCATGGGGCCGTACCCTATGGCATATATGTTAGGGTTTGGTCATGGGGCTGTACTCATACGCATTCATCCGTTTCACAGACTCATAGTTAGGTACATCCCTATTATTTACGTTCCAGCCCTGCCTCATGGGTATGTACATCATGCATAGCATCTATCTGTATGGTAAACAGCACGCGTAAACTAGGTACAGCCCTATGGTTAGTAATCTCATTCCATGCTTTGTGTTCACAATCCCATGACTCACATAGTTAGGTACATACCTAGTACTTGTTTTACAGCCATGCTTCATGGTTATGTACAGCGTACCTAGCAACTACCTATAGGTTCAGCCCTATAGTTAGAATTTGCATGACAGTCCCTTTGTTCACAGCCCCTTTACTGTTTTATAGGTCCGGTTACGTATTTTTTGGTATAACCCCTTGTCAGGGTCACATGTTTAATTAGTAAGTTCTCGAATGCAATATCTATTAATCTCTGTTTTACTCTACAGGGCTGTACCCCGTGGCACAATCAATATGCACATCCGAAAACAATGTCAACTGGGACTCGTTCCTGCGTTTTTTATCCCCCCTCATCCAAGGGCGGCCACTAGTGTTTGTATCTGACCGCCTACGAGGTATCCTAAACGCGGTACACAACGTGTTTCCTAATCACCACCACTCATTCTGTATTCGGCACCTTCAGGCTAATATCGAATCCCTTTACGGGTCTGATCTGAAGTCCTATATGAAACGTCTACTCAACAAGGTTGCACTTGCACCCACCTTCGAGTTGTTCGACCACTATATGGCTAAATTATTACGCGTAGGGGGGGAAAGAGCCGAAACTTTCATGGAAAACCTACCAATTGAGAACTTCTGCAACGTATATTTTGGTGCGCAACGATATGGAGAGATGACATCTAATGCAGTTGAGTCATTGAATAATTGGATTTTACCTGTCCGCGGTTTGCCTGTATGTGATATTGTCCACCGTCTACGTATCAAAGTTATGGACCAGATATACTCCCGTTCTGTAGAGGTAGCTCGCTGGGATTATCATCTTGCTCCTGTGCGCCACGTCGAGTTTAATGACAACTACCAAGCATCTCGGACGTGGTCCGTTACTCAGGCAGATTTAAATGTTTTTGAAGTCCACTGTGATCCTTCTATGAGGGTTGACATAGAAGCATATACATGTTCTTGTGGCAAATGGCAGTACGAGGGGTTTCCATGTGAACACTCTATGGCTGCTTTAGCCCATGCTAAGCCTCTCGAAATTGCTGACTATGTTGACCCATATTTTACCACGTCAAAGGTGTTCGACACATATTCTAGCAAGATAACAGCTCTTCCCTCATTTGGCCTGCCCCCACCCATACCACAAGATCAACCTGTACTGCCACCTGAAGGGAAGGTCGGACCCGGACGACCTAGTAGTAAACGTAAATTTGCTGGCTGGGAGAGGGTACGTGCTATGCGTAGGTGTACTTCGTGCAACCTTATGGGATACCACAACAAAAAAACATGCAAAGCCGTACCCTGAGAAGTGCGGTTATCGATTACTGTGCCTTATTGATTAAAGTGCTATCCTTTTTTGTGCGTTGACATGCGCAATTATAGTAATATTGGTGTGTTGTAACCATTATATGTTTTGCCGTACTATGAATTTTCCCACATCCACATACTATTTGTTCAATTGGTTTTTATTAGTTGCGGTTTGCTAACGATTGTATGCATTTTTTTTGTATCATCCATAATATAACAGACATATGTGTGGGGATGAGTAGTATGTGTGTAGGTATATACCCATGTTCTATATGTAATATGCAACTATCCAAATTAACTACTAAACATGTTGATGGTACAGCCCCATTTAGTGTGTCATCTGATGTCAGATGTGTTTTATGCACCTCATGGGTACAGACCAGTACAAATTGAACAAACTACTTTATAGGTATATCCCCATGCGTGTGGATTGTTAGTATGTAAGTAGAGATAGACCCATATTATATGTGTATTATGCAACTATCTATATTAACTACAGACCCATACAATTGTGTACTAGCGTCATCACGTGTGTACTGTGTCCCATATAGGTACAGACCCATATGCAGTAATAAAAACATTTTTTTTGGGCTATCCCCATGTTTGTGGATGGTTAATACGTAAGTAGGTCTCGACCAATATTCTATGTGTATTAAGCAACTATCCATATTAACAACTGAAACAGGTTGACGGTACAACACTATATATCAGGGAAATGTCCTTGAATAGTTTTCGAAACCCATGACACGGTGCTCCCGCCATGTCTATGTCAGAGACTCTTAACTGCATGAATAATTCCATTGTTACATGTACAGAACAATTTCTTAACTTTACGATACTGCTTCCGTTTGTACAGACTATAAAGTCAGCCCAAGCAACATACTTGTTGTGTACATCCCCACTCAGTTTCAGAAAAAAAACAACATGCTTCTTATACTAGTCATGGGGATATACCTATGACATTAATGCATTGCATATAACTAATACAAGAGTTTCTGTACATATCATCTATCTCAGTACTGTGACTTTTGTGGGGCTGCTACACCAAAACAAGAACCTAGGAGTTGGCAAAGGGTACAGACCCATTCGTGTTTTGAATGGATATATATGTCAAGGCCCATCGACAGTGTGCTTTTGAAAAGGTTATAGGCATTATCATTCATTGAATAGTCAAAACACACGGAGTTGACTTGATCATGTAGTCGATTGTCGTGCGCACGTACGTCACTAGTATGAGCGGATTATTAATAGATACATATCCTTATATAGACGCGTGGAGCACACTATTGAATAATAAACTAGCACAAAGTCCTCACCTAAACCTTTGCGTCTGTTTTCTCTATCTGCTATCTTTATTCTGTCTATCATTGAGCTGCGCCTCTTCTTGCTGACTACTACACCTGCCGATTGACCGATCTTCAACACAAGCTGAGAAAGTGGGATCTCTTCATCATCACTCTCTATCGAAGCAGTACGAGACCTTTCCCTAACAGTATCACGCCCTGGGGTGCTGTGTGTGGCCTGTAATGCATCACCAGTCCAATGGAAGTCCATATCTCCAGCGAAACCTCTATCAATGACCCGATTTCCATCGTACATGCTTGGTAAGCTGCTTGCTCTGCCCAAGACACTAGGGAAAACATTTGAATCGAAAGTGTAATTATGGTCAAATACTGTGTTCGCATCCACACTAGATTGTCCTGATTGCATATGAATGCTACCAGTTGAATTCCCGACAACCAAGTCCGCTTCATTTATACCTCCAAATACATGTCTCTGATCCGTCTCCTGTGCTATGCTATGTAACCTACGTACCTCAAGACGCAGCGCTTTGTTCTCACTTGTCAGTTTAGCCAACTTGACACTAAGGGCATCTGCTCGCTGCCTCTCTATATCTACTTCACTCAACTCTTTGACCCCATTTGATGTTGCACCAACTTCATATACCACATTCGGCTCTTCTCTTGTTTCGTTGACGACACCAATTTCTGTATTTCTGTCAGTATGGGTTGCATATCCGAATTTCTTAAGCTCCTCATTCGTCCATGTAAGTTCACTTGTATTGACCTATACCACAAACACACACACATTACATAAAGATAGACATTACATAGCATGGTGTGGGTGAAATAAAGGTTTCCTTCTACTTACCATGGCTGGTGTCAGTCGGTCTAGAACTTCAGCTTTAAAATCATTCGATGCTTCCTGGTTAAGCCACTTAAGTACTCGGGGCATCCCATTAACATCACTAGGTTCTATACCAGAATCAGCCACATGCTCACAGAACCATGGCTTAAACAAATACATAACATATAATTAATACCTTTCATCAGTATTCAAAACACAATCTATATTAATGACTTACCAATAGTAGAACACAGCAGCCGTGACCATCTCCAGCCGCCGCCTTCATTAATTTATCCGCAATATGCTTCGGCCAGTTATAGTCCCGTAGCCTATTTAAATCCTCGGAAATGGCCACGTGCCATTGCGTTACTCTGGCTGATTGGGATGGGTAGAAAATATTTGACATTGTGAGCATATTCATGCATTTTACAAAGGTTCTGCAATCTCCTGGTTTGTTTTCTCGAACACACCGTTCTATTACCTTTTTCACTGATGTATATAACACCCGCCCAGTAGTTACTCCAGGGAAGTTTCTTTTAAACCATTTAGAAGCCTTCATTTCAGACTGCTTCAAAATCGGAACCTTCATTTCACCTCCTTCCACACCCATAATTACACGGACGTCCTGCTCCGTAACGCGCATTTGTACACCACCGAATACGAAACATTCAAGATTCGCATCAAAGCTGTTGGTTATATCTTCAATAATGTTCTCGTGCTTGGCTAGTCTTCCATTCACCTTTAGTTGGTGTAGTCCCATGTACATACGATAGAAGGGCGAGCAACTCAACGCATCCAGAAAAGCTTGTGGTATCTCAAGCTCAGTCAACACCGTGTAGATTGATTGCATACTTGATCTGAATGTAGCCATGTTCCTGTACATATGGAAAATATATTTTTAGACTTTGTGTACTTAGCATATTATGTTGTTTTGACAAAATCCCTACACGGTTGTGACTAATAGGTACAGACCAACCATGAAAATACACATAACAAACAACTAACTATGCATGGGTACCGCCCCACAAAGAATTCATTGTTCTGTCATATGCTGGTAGGTACAGAATCCACCTACATACGTCTTAAATAGACTTGTATTTGTTTTAAGCGGGGCTATACCCTAGAGGATTTTCCACACTAATTGCAAACGCCAGATCGACACTCCAAAAAAACGTAGTGCACTAACGATACTGGTACAGCCCTATTACATATATCTTCATACAATATAAGTATGATACAGACGCACCTATATTTCAAAAGAGGACTACTGAACACAATATCCTTACTCAAACTACCCTAGCCATGTTGTAATTAAAACCATACCACTATGTCAATCGTGTTGTCCTATTACACAGCGCATATAAAAAATATACATTATTTCTACTCGCTATAAACACAGATCAGTGATTGATTATGAACAAACCTTAATCAGATTGTATGGAGTATCTTTACAGTAGTTCAATTTCGTCAACAAAGTTCCTCTTTGTCTTCTTCGTTTTGAGAACTCGAACGTCGCTTTACAGTGGTGATGAGAGAGAATTTTTTTTTCCAGACAAAACGTCCCTATATGGCGTTGGATTTGTTTTTTAGATTTTGTTGTCTTCCATGTATACATCCAATGTGTCATAGAAGCATGCCTCTCACGTGTATGTAGTTTACTTTATGACAGAGGGGCTGTATGGTATTTTTGCTCCCTCTGGTTGGGAACTAACTACTACACGAACTAGGGGGCTTTTTTAATAAACTAACCCATCGGCTAGGCTGTTATAAATAAAGAGCCCTTTATAATTATAGGCATAAAGTCCATGTTGTAAAGATGTTCTATGCAAGAGAATATTTGGATGGTTCACATCTGCAAAAACTGGTCTTCTGATCAAGATGTCCTATTATTTATAAACTTTTATATAATCCTTCTCCAAATCTGATTTTGTCCTTGTCAAACTGAAATCTTATGACGTATAAATATAAAATAATAATTATTATTATAATAAATATTCCACCATACTTTCAACTTTATGATCATTACACATGGTATGTGAACATGTCTGCTTTTTCCACAACTATTCTTCCCATGACTTTTCCAAATCGACAAATCACGCCGAAACCATCCAACGGTTGGAGTATTAATCATCCTAGATCTACGGTCAATCTTGGTTCTACATGGCGGGAGAACTTGGAGGGAAAAATCTAAGCATATGACTATTTATTTTGATTACTTTAATGATGTTTATTACAATTGGAATATTAATTAAAATAGATAATTATAATGAATATTTTAATGTAAGAAAAGATTGAGACAAGTAGCTCCATGTCGGATAAGACAACACCGACGGCAGGTGGATAGTTTCTTGTCTAAGTGGGACCCGTTTGATGAATTTCTGGTATCTGTTACGGTTTCTCATATTAAATGCTCTTCTTTTTCATTTCCAGGTTTGCCCTTTGTGCAATATCTTTTGTCTCTTTCAAATTACCGAAAATAGGCATCTCATTTCAAAGGGGTTTTGTAATGCCATATCCCCTTTTCTTCTTTTATAATGATATGATGATATTTGGAACAAAAAAAGAAAAGATATAATAATATAATTTTTTTAACAATAGAAAGTGACATTAATTACCATGATAATAGAAGCTTCAATGTTACTTACTTTTCTAAATGATTATATTGATTTTCTTTTGTGAAATTTTTAATTATAGATTTTGTTAACTCACGCATTATGCATTGTTTGGATTCAGATCATCAAAGAAAATAAATTATAGTAATATAAAAAATTTAAAGGAATCAATGGAAAAGAAAATAATAACCGTATTTGGATTATAAAAATATTAATAAAAAAAGAAAGTAATTGATTTAGAAACGACTTGTTTGGATTCACATTATTAAATGAAAGGAAATAATTCTTTTATATAAAAATACTTTTATACCTTTTTTGTGTTATGTAAAAATATTATATTTTAAATTATAAGGTTACTTGTGATATTTTTAAGAGTAATCAATTTCTTTCTTTTGAAATGACTCTAAAATAGAAGGATTAAATAATTGACAATTTAAAGAAAAAGAAAGGATTGTGCAAAAAGGAAAAAATAGAGACTAGCAGAAACAACATTTCCAAAAAAATAAAGCTTGAAAATGGTGCAATGCGTCCTTTCTCCGGCTGGGCTAATTTGATTGTTTTGTTTGTCAAGCACTATGAATGTGGTTTCAGTGGGGTTAACAATTTAGTTTGTCTTTGTCTGTGGTTTGGTTTTTCTTTTCCCATCTCTTGTTATCCCTCTATTAGAGCTTGTGGTGGTGGTTCACTTTGTTTTAATTTTATCTGGTCACTTGGTTTCGATTGGTGGAGTCCTATGTGTTTGCCGTTCACTTGGAATTTCTTCAGTTCAAAACTTTTTTGGTCGATGAGATTGGATCTCTGCTCCAGTAGAGAGTTGTGCAAGAGGTGGACTTTTTGTGTTCATGAATGCGTGTTTAGTTCCTTCATTTCTTACAGGTTCCATATATTCGCGGGTGGTGATTCATTTAAAGCCATATTTAGTCATTCAGTTGAATCCGGTATTAAAAGCTTCGGGTGTTTGCCGTTCAGTCGGGGATTCTTGTGCTCGTATTTTTCGTATTGGTTTAAGTTGGCTTGCGTTTATTTGGTTTGGTTGGAGGAGCGTTGTGTGTGCTTCTTGTTTTGGTGTTGGCTTACTTTTTCGGCCCTTCCCGTCTCGGTTTGCGTTATTATCACTTGGGCTAGTGATACTTCTTTTGATCTGAGGGCTACCAAGATCTTCGTTAATGCAATCGTTGCTTCGGCCTTTGGAGTTATTATCGAGTTGATTATTAAGTTGGTCAGTGAAATGGTAAACGAATTTCTCCCCCTCGTTCCGAGACTTGAGTTTTTCATTCTCAAGGATCATGTTTCTTTGACCCTTAGAGGTCCCAGTCCGCTACTTCGTTGGCACCTACGTAACTGTTTTACTTCGGGGATGTGTTGTTTGAGTTTGTCTTGTTTCTTTTTTGATGTTGTCGTTTTTCTTACGTATCTGTTGTTCGTTGTTTGTTTGTATCTTTTCGGGTTTGGTAGGTCAAACGCCGATACTATGTAACTTTTTCTAGTAATATAAGCTATTGGAACAAAAAAAAGATTATGCAATCCATTGAATTACTTTCTTTTAATTAAAAATCAAATTTAAACAAAGAAAAAGAAAATCTATTTCTATCATTTTTTTTCCATTCCTGTAAAAAACTAAATCCAAATCTTCTTTTCGTATCATTTTCTTGGCACGTCTGAGATAAAAAATCGGTAGTTTTAATATTTTAAATCAAGCTATTATTATGTTAGCAAGTTTAATAGATAATTCAAATTCATAAAAGTATAAAATCAAATTTACTTTTAAAATACACAATGTCAAGTAATTAAACTAGAACATTAAAAATTATATGTAATGATTAAACGACCACGTATGGTATATTTAGGGTTAATGAACCAGCATAATATGAAAATCTAGTAAATAGTTTATGAAGATAGTTCACGAAAGATCGTAATATATAGTAACTATTAATTTTTTCTCATTATTTTCATTATGAATTTATTTTTACAATAAAAAAAATTAAATATAAACATCTTTCTTGTTTAATTTTCCAAGCCTCCTTTGAAAAGTATTTAAAAAAGTTAGTATATTGTAAACATAACTTTATGAAGTAAAAGAAATTTTTTTTATTTTAAATAATTATCATACACATTAAACTTATAATTTATTGATATTTATAAATGAGGAAACTTCAAAATAGAGCCAAATTTCATTCCTACCCCAATTTTAAAGCCTAAGTTAGGATTTGTTCTTTTAAAAGTCTAACCAAACTAAACAAGCATTGTTCTCTCTTACTTTTCATGACACACAATTCATATTTTTATTCTTTTGCTATTTCCACTAATCCGTATCCAATCCGTACCCTCGGGTACGGACCTATTATTTTCGTGTAGCATTTTTTAACGTTATATCCATGTTAAAGTCCATGGCTATAGGGCTGTACCTAAGCTGTGTTTTTGTCCAAGTCAAAGTGTACCCAAGCTACGGGTTTGCCCAAGTCAAATTTTGTCCAAGTATGCACCCATAGGGCTATACCCGTTTTATTTTTTTAGTGTAGGTTATATCCATGTTAAAGTCCATGGCTGTGTGGCTGTACCCAAGCTTCGTTTTTTTTCAATTCAAAATGTACCAAAGCTACGAGTTTGTCCAAGTCAAAATTTGTCCAAGTCTGCACCCATTGGGCCGTGCCCAAGCTCTTTTACTAAAATACATGTCCAATGAAATAAAAGTAATCCAAGTCTTTACCCCTAGGGCTGTACCCAAGCCAAATTTATCCAAATACATCCAAGACTAATAAAATTGGCTGGACCCCTTACCCCACTCACACTAACTATACCCAAGACTAACAAAAGTTTCTTTCCAACAAGCTATAGCATGTATGGGCTGGATAACAAAGTTTAAAAAAACTAATGGACTGGAGAAAAAAAAAGTCTAGACCCAAGTAATTTTGTTATGAAATTTTAAAGGTTGTTATTTTAATCAAAATTGACTGAAACCACACATGGGATGTACCATGATGGGCCTAGACCTAGAAATATAAATGCTAAATACAACAAAAAAGACTATTGAATATTGAGTAAAAGGGAAGGACCCAATTCAATCTGGACCCTAAAAGTGATTGACCCAACTCGATCTGGACCAACCCGGGCTACACCATCTCGGGCTGGACACAATCCCGTGTTCAAAGGAGGGACGGTGATGGTGCGAAGGAGGGACTGTTGGTTCGCAGCAGATCTGTTTTTGCAGCAGAGAAGAAGGGACGGTGATGGTGCGAAGAAGGGACTGTTTTTGCAGCAGAGAAGGAGGAACGGTGATGTTGCGAAGGAGGGACTGTTTTTGCAGTAGAGAAGGAGGGAGGCGCTGGAGATGAAGCGCTGCAGAGAGGTGAAGTCGGTGGTGCAGTTCGGCGATATTGGGTTGCAGATCTGGTGCAGATTCCTGGATCTGGATCTGGTGCTGGTGCTGGTGCAGTTCGGCGCAGGTGGTGGTGCAGTTCGGCGATAGTGGGTGGCTTGATGGTACGCCAGAGATGGAGGAACGCCGGAGATGCAGCTTGATGGAACGCCGGAGATGGAAGAACGCAGGTGCAACAGTGGACAGCTTCTTGTGCGTGGAGTTCTGGTGGCGGTGGAGGAAGCTGCTCGCGGTGTTGGAGATGGAGGAAGCTGCTCGCGGTGTTGGAGATGGAGAAAGCTGCTCGCGGTGTTGACGGTGGAGGAAGGCAGTAACGATGGTGGTGGTGTTGCTGTGTGAGAAGAGTGGCAGTGGAGGTGTTTTTGCTGTTTGTTCGATGGCACAGTGAAACAGAGAGAGGGCACAGTGAGAGAGAGAGAAGGCAGGTGCATCGATACCCTTATGGGGTCTTTGTTTTTTTTTTTGGTTTCTATCAGTGTAGTAAGGGGTATTTTTTATTTTAGTTGGGTTTTGGTTAGGATACAACTACTAGGTAATGAAGGCTTTAGTTTAGAAGTTTCATAGTTGTAGGGCTATATAAAAATATTCTCCCTTTATAAATCTATTGTCTTATATCTCCTTAATCTAGACAATAACATTCAAACATATAAATATTCACTATAGAAAAATAAAAATGATTATTTGTTTACTGAAACTCAATAAGTGTTTCTTTTGAAATACTCCTTGGAGAGTTTTTTTTTTGTTACATAGGAGAATTGTTTTGAACTCGAAGTCATTGACTCGGTTTGAACCTGCACCACTAGGAGAGTGTATTCAATTTAGAGTATGTAAGAGTTTTTTGAATTTTAAAAATAGACAAATATTCAATCAAGATTTTAAAAAATCCATTAAAATTTTAGGATATTTAATTTAAATTCTAAAAAGTCTTTTCAAATTTAGGTTTAGTCCAATTTTTTTAAAATCATTTAAAATCTAGAGGTATTGAATTTTTTTAGATTTTTGAAATTATTGAATTTTACAAGAGTTTAAATCTTTGATATAAATATAAATCTCTTTTACAAATCTCTCTCCAAAGCATAGATTTTATAAAGTCAATACTCTAAACAAAATAAGAAAAAAATGAAGCACTATTGAAACTTTTGCAAGGCTAGTTTTTAGATTTCTTTTTACAATTCTTTCACATAGAAACATATACATGTGAATATTGCATTGTATTTAAATTTTATGAAACATATTGAGATTTTGATATTGTTAATTATATTTTTATCAGTCTGAATATGCGGTTGTAGTTGCATGTATTAGTTTTAATTTATTAATAATTATCAATGTTATCAAAATCGCAGGAGTCGCACGTTTGATCGAGGATTCAAAAGGAATCGAGGCTATTACTACGCCTTACCAGATGCAGAATCGTGATCAACCCAAAATCACGATTATATGACTCTGTTTTTTTTTCCGATTAGGGCTATCTGTTGAGCATTCGCTTTAATCTCTTAGGGCTTAGTAAAATTAAGTTTAAAAATTAACTTATAGCCTTTTGGCTGCTACTAAAAATTTATTCTCTTGTTACATCAAAATTTTTCTCACCCTTTTCACTAGTAACTAGTTTTTTCATTTATTGATGTGAGACTTGTGAATGACTAAATTATTTTTTATGAAGGAACGATTATAGTTTTTGATGATATTTACACCTGTAAGTGAAGAAAATTGTAGTACATGGTTATGCAGTTTCACTTATTGTTCTCTGTGAAGATTAAAACACTACACATTAAATTTTGGATCCTTTAGAGCAACAATTTCCTATTAAAACCAATAATTGTGTGTCTAGCCGCAACAAAGTTTATAAGTTATAATAAATGGGAAGACATTACAGAAGTATTTGAGAAAGAAGTTTTTTTAATTGAATTGTGATGTTGAAAGGTGCTTGATTATGATTATTTAAATAATTTATCTGTTTTTATTATCATAATATTATTGTTTCTTCTTACATTAAGATTAGATTATTCGCATAATAGTGTTTATTCCTTGTAAAATTAATATTCATATCATTCACGTGTGGAATTTTAGTATTTGGCATCCAATAACTTCACATTAACCAATTCTAATAGTAGATGACTTGCTTTTATTCAAATATCCAGTTTCATTTATATATAGTCTTTAGAATATTTGTAGATGATAATGTGTTTGAATTTGTAACTAGAATTCAATTAAAAAAAGTGATTAGAAGATTTTGTAGTTAATTGCATCACAAGTCCCTATATTTTTATTTTAGTAGTTTGTGACAAGTATAAATTCTTTTTTTCATACATCTGAGGCTAAATTCCAAAATAAACTTTATTAACATAACTGTTCCATAATTTTAGAGATTATAATCCATTAAATTTTTAACACAGGATTTGTTAAAATCTATATAAAATTAAAAAAGAAAAATTGTCAAACTATATAGAGCACTATAAAAAATCTTTTAAAATCCATAAAATTTACAAATCTATGGATTAATAAACCACCCAAATACTACACATGACGTGGCGTGAATTGGTTGGTAATAAAATCTTTAATCAAATCAAGAAAATAAATAGATTAATTATTTATAACCAACCAATTCACGCCACATCATTGGATGGTATAAATTTGAATGGTATATATCCTTACTCATTATAATAGACTCTTTTAAAATCCCAATTAAATACACCTCTTTAAACAAAAATAATAATGTTTGACAAATCCTTTTTTAATGAATCAAATAATCAGTATCATACCAAAAATAAAGCTAGATAGTTACTTAACTGCTTCAAAGCATTATTTAATAATTATAAATCCAGAAATAGAATCGTTATCCAAATATAATAAAAATCCGATTATATTTAAAAACTTGAAAAAAAAAACAATTTAAGATATGAAAAGGGTAAGATTGTCATTATGACAAGTCCCATTTCATTAGCAGTCAAGGAGTCAAACGTACCTCCCCTGTAACGCTAGTGGTATTGCATCATGCGGCAATGCAAGCTCTCACAAACAAACCATTATTGACGACTCTCACCGCCAACGTGGCATCACACAATTGGTTCCTATCACCTCCTCGGGATTAACATCCATTAAAGAAAACTAAAAATAAAACACACAATACACATAGTCACTCTCACCCGCACTTTCTCTCTCTACAAACAAAAAACAAAAAACTGTGCTTTTCCACCCTCACAGAAAACCCCAAAAATCACCCCTTTCTCTCTCACTCCTTTCCACTTAAAACCCATTTTTCTTACTAAACAATGCATGATCTTTAATATAAAGACAATCTAGGCCGAATATTGAAGTGAGTTAACTCAGTGAATTGAATAATGCTTCAAGCAGTAGAGAGCTCAGATAACAATGGAGGTGGGTTTGTTCAGTTACCTAGCTGTGGTGAGAGCAGTGAAGAAGAGCTCTCTGTGCTACCACGTCATACTAAAGTGGTAGTTACTGGTAATAATCGTACTAAGTCTGTGCTTGTGGGGTTACAAGGTGTTGTTAAGAAAGCTGTTGGCCTTGGTGGATGGCATTGGCTGGTAATTTGTTTAAATTCAAAGTTTTAATCTTTTTTGTGATATAATTCATGAGCTTTTACTGAATTTACATTAAATATGTGCGTTTTTGTTGATTTTTCATTTGATTGATTCTAAATTAATGTAGGATTGCATTGCATTAATATGATTTTCAATCTAAATTTCTGAATTCTCATAATCGTGATGTATATACTATATACTCAAATAAATTTTAAATTACTGGAATAGTTAATGAATCGTGGATTATACTTGGAAATTTTAGTTGCATGTTGGTTTTTCTATATGGATCTGGTTATAAATGTCTTAATTAAATGCTTCAATAATTATACTTTTTCTTTTACATAATCAAATAGCTAATTATTTATTCAATCAATCAATTCTCCATTCAATTTTACAAATATCAGAATTTTTTCAAGCTTATTTGCACTCATAATCAAATTTAGATGTTGTGATGAAAAGATTTATAGTTTTTATTTGTTAGATATAGTGATTTCTGAATTAAGACATTCCATTTGTTGTCTCTTTTTCATGAATTTTGATTGGTTCAGATAGTCAATTCATTACGTGATTCATACGCGGAATCGTGATTGACTCGAAGAATTCGAAACGTTACGTTTTAGTTGCGTAATTGACCGAAAGAGATCGAATCAATACGTTTAAGTTGCGTAATTGACTAGAACAAAATCAATACGTTTATACGTTACGTATTTGATTCAAAGTTGCGTAATTGACTTAAAAATCAAATCAATTCGTATGCGTTACGTTCATGATTTCATTGCGTAAATTGCGTAAACTCGATTGTCGATTTGTGAATAAAAAAATATCCCTAGTTTCCATGTTTGTGAGATAATTTTCTTTTCTTGTTTAATATTTAAATCTTCTCTTTATTTCCTTGTTTTTAATTATGCATATTTAATTTTTTTTGGAGTGTTGAAAATTTATAGGTTCTCACAAATGGTATTGAAGTGAAGCTTCAAAGAAATGCACTTAGCGTGATCGAACCTCCTACTGGTAATGAAGATGATGATGATCTTGAATTCGATAATATGCGATGGCAAAGCTCTGATTTGGGTAAATTTTATTACATTTTTTTTAGTTAAATTAAAAAGGTTTTAAGGTTGTTGTGTTGTTTTACCTAGGATTCTTCATGTTTGTACTTTATTATTCTCTTTACTTTTTTGGCCCACAAGTTACTAATAATTATGGTATGTTATATTAGCATCCGATGATACTCAAAAGTCTCATAGGTCAAGGCAACGTATCCATAAATCAACAGGCTCTTCTCACAAAGTCATGAAACCTTCTCGTTCATGTAACTCACAATCTAAAGGATCTGTTTCTATTCCTAGAGGTTCCATGGTATGTAGTAACTTTTTTTTACCCACTATATTTTTACTGAGGACCTCAATTTTACAGAAAGTTGACCTTAGCAAACTGGAGATGGCTGCACTTTGGAGATATTGGCGACACTTTAACCTTGTAAGTCGCTAATTATTTTGCTACATATAGTGACTTAAAGTGCAATTAACTAAATATATATATATTGTTTTGCTTTTAGGTTGAGACTTACCCAAACCCTACTAAAGAGCAGCTAGTTGAGGTAGTTCAGAATCATTTTATGTCACAGGTATGAGAAAGAGAAAGATTGGATATATTTGAGACAACCTTAAAATGTTTCCTTGTACTAATGATTTTTTTTTTTGTTGGGGGTACAGCAATTGGATGAGATACAGGTGATAGCAGGGTTTGTGCAATCAGCAAAGAGACTCAAAAAAATGTGCAAATAAAACTAACAAATAGTAAAAAAAATCTAAGACTTTGGGGAGTAAAAAGTTATGTAATATATTAAGGTATAATACTTGGGAGTTAAAACGTTATGGATGGTTGGTTATGTTTGTTGGTAAATGTTTATGTTTATGGTAGTAGTTGGTAGTTATAATGTAGATAAATCTAAGGAAACTCTTAACTAACTTTAATTAGGAACCCTTTTTTAGCTTCTTTTCTTTTCTAAAGCTAATAGTCCTTTTGTGTTTATTTACTAACCCCACTTAACCCGGCTTATATATCCGAAAATAATGATTTGTGCTTGAGTAAAAAAATTAAATTGTTTGTTAAAAAATAGCTAAATCATGTTTTTTGTGCGGGGCAAATTTAAAATGGTTGGAATTTATGAGCGACAAAATATTATTAAATTTAATAAGATTATCATATAATATTAACTTTGTTACTCTATGCAGTATTAGTTAAGATAGTTAAGATCATCAAATACGTACCTAAATATTTGATGTGGATATTAAATAATATAATTATATTTTTTTTGGATATATTTAAAAATTGTTTGAAAGTGTTCATTTTAGAACAAAAAGTACTTTTAACTACTTTTAGAAATTAGATTTTAAAGATGCCTTTAAATTTTTATTAATATTTTTAGAAAATTACTTCAAATATTTTTAAATTTTAAGGTGTACCTATGTGATGTTTTTTTTTAAAAAATATTTTAAAAATTTTAAAGGCCTCTTTAAAATCTAAAAATATTTGAAGTAATTTTTTAAATAAACACTTTCAAAGCAACATTTAAAATCCAGATTTGATTAATTTTATTGATAAAAAATTGATACATTTTAATGTTCAAAAAATTTAAGCAATAATAGATTTTTCATTCAAGATTTGATTCATAATCAGTTTGATGGATAAAATTCATTAGATTTTTTATTTGGTCGAAAATACATCTAATGTATAGTATTCGAATTAAAGAGAAAGGAGCCATGCACAAGTCACTATCACTGTCATAGCCAAAGGACCAAAGAATCTCTGCCTTTTCAGTTCATTTATGCTTATATCCATCTAAACTTCCTTCACCAAAATATAAAATTAAAAATTTAACTCTAAGCTTCCATATATAATTTAGTGGTGTCAACCCGGTTTCTAAACTTGATCTAGTTTTTTTTCTGTTCGGACAGAACTGGATTCAATATCTACAAATTAGAAAGGCACACATGAACTCTTTTTATTTCGTACCTACCATAGAAAGAAAGCACCTGACCAGTATTTTTTGGATTAGGATGAAATTTGAGACTAATATATATAACTAAAAGTAGACAAGGTTGCTAGAATTATTAATTTAAATATGTTTTTTATTAATTTTTTCATACTTTGGTAAGAAGTGGAAAAAATTATTCATGTGTTAATAGTTGTATATTGAAAGCTAAGTAGGAAACGGTTGAAATTACTAAAATTAAAGTGGTTTTATTTCATTAATTCTTTCATCTTTTTAGGAGAACTAGGAAAAAATTATTTTTTTGAAAGTCTTATATAAAAAATAGAAAAAAATAAGTAAAAACAGAATATCATAGTCTTTTTTTTGGATGGGTAAGACAAAGAAAGAAAACAAAAGAAACAAGAAAATTAGCCTATTCCAATTCTGTTAAAGTCCTCCAGTAAACTCGTTACCATGGTGTTACCATAAAGACACGTGACTCCAAATCTAGTACTTTTTGCAAGTTAATCCACACGACCATCTTTCCTTCGAGAAATATTTTGAAGATGATGGGTCTAACATTGGTGGCCATCTGCTTGATCTTCCTGATGATTGATAGATTTTCCATCTTCTTGTGAAATTTGCCGAATACCTTGAATAATTTCAAGGTTGTCAAAGAAAATAGTTTTCTCTTCACTTGGGATCTCTGTGTACTTTTTTGCTGCTTTTAGTACAACCACTGCTTCTCTTTCTAAAATTGTATTGCATAAAAAAAGTATCTATGTGCATAGTTTAGCATTTTGTGTTCGTGTGAATCTGGATATTTTGATACTTGTTTCTTCATATGACTCCTTAAAAGATGCATCACAACAAAGAATCACGTTTGAACGTTGTATTGTTATTGTTCTTTCAATCACCTCCATGAAATTCCTTCATGAGATTGTTCGTTGATGCAATAATTCTATAACTATCCATTATGCTATTTTCTTGAATTATCTATATATTTACCTTTCATATGTTCCACGTCATGACCATGATATATCAGATACTATCTTCCTTTCCCATCTATCATCTGTAAAGCAATTGATGGTATTCAATATCCACGTACCCAAGTCAATCTGTATATCTGGTTTAGTTTTGATTTGTAAAGAGAATCATACCCAAATAACTTGACAAATCTTACAATAAGGAGATGCTCAATAGAGTCAATAATCTCATTACACCATATACATGAATTAAAGTCTGCACATTTCCTATAAAAAAGTTTTTTTCTAGTTGGGAGAGCATTATTACATGTTTTCCAAATAAAAATACGGATTTTTTCGGAATGTTAGAATTGCACACTGTTTTCCAAAGATTTGTTCTAAAGTTTTCCATGGTACTAGCAGACCAGAGACTTTGGGTAATTTGTTCATCAGTATGAATCTTATAACCTATTTTTGTACTATATTTTCCATCTCTATAGTAAGGCCAAACCAGTTTGTCCTTGATATCAGTATTAAAAATATGTATTCTTTTAATATCAAGTATGACAGGACTAGGAAAAAGATTGTCCAGTAATTCACTGTCCCATTCGTTAGAATCTTGTTTCCATAATTCTCTCACTTTAAAAATGTTACAGTGAACAGGAGTTTCAAGTTCCCTATTATTATCAATCCACCTATCCCTTCCAAATGTTAATATCCTTTCCGTTTCCTATTTAATAAATCCCATATGTTTTTTAGAATATCTCTAAATTCTAATAAACTTGGCCTACTTACCATTCTGCTTTATCTAAGTTTAATATCCGTGAAAAATTTATCAGGAAAGTAGATTCCTTTTAGAATCCTGGCTGCCAGTGATGTGGGGTTATTAAGTATTCTCCATATTTGTGCAGTTAGAGTGTTGTATTCATTCTCTTAAAATCTTGAAAACCAATACCTCCTAATGATTTTTCCACCGCCATATTTTCCCAAGAGACCTATGGCTCTTATTTAATTCTTCTGATTTCCACCAAAAGTTAGAAATAATTGAATAAGATAACTACAGAAAAAATGGGAAAAGAGAATATAGACATAGTGTAATTAGGATAACCTGTAAAAGTGTCTTGATTAGAAATTCTTTATCCCATTTAGAGTGTAATTTAACTTTTCATCGTCTTTTATAATAATTTTTTAGTTATCCTTCCAAGGATTCAGTTTTTGATCTTTTATGACAGAGAGGAATGCCAAGATAATATCCTAAGTCATTTGTTTCTTTGATATGAATTTCTAAGACTAAATCTTCTCTTTTTTTGTGGTGTTTCTATACTAAAGAAAATCGTCGATTTGTCAAGATTGATATCTTGTCCCGAGCCATCACAATATTTTTCCTGACACCTTTCAAAAACTTGGATGTCTTTATTTTCAATTGTAATAAAAAAATAGGGATTCATCTGCACATAAAAGGTGAGAAATAACAAAGGCGATTTCTATTAATTTTTTTACCTTGTATATTTTCTTCAAAAATATAGTTATCGACTGAACTAATAAGTGATCCGGTCATAATAGTAAAAAGGAATAGAGATAAATGATCACCTCGTCAAATTTCTCTTTCAGGTTTAAATTTCTTCATTCTTTCACCATTAAAGTTGATTTAAAAAGATATTGTTGAGATGCCGTTTTTAATTTAGTTTACCTATTTATCGCAAAAATCTAATTTATCTAGTACTAAAAGTATAAAGTTCCATCTCTTTTGAATCATGAATCATACGCTTTAGCCATATTATTTTTAATTACCGCCAATTTTTTTTCCTCTTACAAATCATAAAAGAGGAATTTTTTTGTGCTACTATGATGTTATGTTGCACAATTTTTCTTTTAACGAAGGATGACTAAGTAGGAGAAATTATTGTATCCATATAATCCTGTTTTCTATTTGAAAAGAGTTTGATAATGATCTTTTATCTAAAATCACGCGTAACATCGGTATATAATTACTTAACTTTTCCTGTATATCATCTCCTTTGGGGATTAGTGTGACTAGTGTACTGATTTTTCTCTACGGAGGACGTACTCAATTTCTATATTTGTCTAAAAGTAAAGTATTTTATTCATCAGCAATATTCCCTCGAATGCCTTTGATGACAAATATATTTAATCATCCTCGCCCCCCCAAAACAAAAAGAATTTTTTTTTAATCATCCGCACATGTCGAATTTTGATGACTAATCTTTGTTAATATATACGGGTGGGACATATCGAAATATTTTCACGCACTTGGTATAAATTGGCTGCACTTGTGTGGTGTTGTATTTTTTTTATGTCAACATGTGGTGTTGTAAATCACCATTCAAACCTCCCCTTATTTTTGTAATTAATGTGATTAAACATCATGAAAGTAAAATTGCATCCTTTTTTTTTATTAAAGTGGAGATCCAAAGATCATGGAATAGCAAAATAACACTATATTAAACCATCAGAGTTGTAGACGATCTTTGGTGTCTTACACCACATCTTGTCCCTTGTCAAAAATTCCAAATACCATCAGGAGGGTCTCTCAGAAGCGTGATATCCCCATTGCCATTCATGCCCATTCTGGCTAACCAATCTGCGCACGAATCCGTATCCCTATGTATGCTCTTTAGTGAAAACTCCCTATTTCTTGTAAGCGCTAAGCGGATGTGATGAATCCACTGCGCCCCGGGACCTTGACCCTCCTCAACACCTTGCAGTATCCTAATTACCTCCCAAGAATCAACTTCAATCTCTAACTCCTTAATACTCAGGCCTTCCGCCAATTTCAAACCCTAATGCAACGCGATTAGCTCCACTAGAACCGGATTATCCTGAGTAACCTTCATGGAAAAACCTTATTCAATCCCCATTAGCATCTCTAATTAATCAACATCCTCCTCCCATCTTATGCCGACTATTACAACTACCGTCAATGTTAGATTTCAACCCCTTGAGCGGCCTTCTCCAACCAACTAACGAGATCGCAGACCTTTTCGAAATAACCTTACCCGGTACTTGGCCCCAAGCCTTGGTAAATATGTTGGAGAGGTGTTTAGCCTTCTTCACAATAGCTATCCCGGATGGAAACTCTACCGCCTTAAACAAGACCTGATTGCGTGCTTTCCATATAGTATCGATTAGGGCACAAATGAGAACGCTTCAATTAACTCCAACAAATAGCCTGTTAATTGAAATTTGTCGGTACCACTAGCTGCACTCCTCTAAGGCTAAACAACCCCTGCTCGTGCCATTTACTAACCAGCTGTCCATCTTTACCGAAATAAAGTTCCAGACCTGACGAATGCTTCCACTGTTGAGTTGCTGGTGAGCATCTGAACCGTACTCCATGACCTGATGCAGCTGCACATCACTCGCTCGAGGTACCTGCTGCACTGCTGCAGCTAAATCGCGACCAACACCTAGGGTCTGGACATGCAAAAAACCAGAAGTTCACCATACCTGATGTGCAACTTCACTCCCCGAACTTTTTCACCTGCTGATACCTGCTACCACTAACCACCCCTAATTCCAAAAAACATAATCCCACACCAGAAAAATCCCCGGTCAAGGCCCGATCCCCCTCTCCCATTCTCGTTCAGCTCACCTTTTACTAGAGCCCATATACCAACAACTTTATAACATTGCTTAAATATATGAATAGAGCTTTCTTCCGCAAAACCACACAACATAAATAGTCCCGTAACCTCAACCCCCTCTTAACGAGGTTACCCCTCGTCGCAACTCTCTCTCTGACCGCTCTCCACAAGAAGACCCGAATCCTCTGGGGACATTTCAACATCCAAATCTTCTTCCAGAACCATCCTCACGCCCTTTCTACACTCATAGCCGATCAAACCGAATACACCCATTAACTTCATATAGCCAAGACAACACATCCCTAGAATCCTTCTCCCTCAAGCCTGATGCCCGTAAGCTCAAGCAACTTAGAAGGTGGTAGGAAATGTTGAAACCTCTCCCACTCCCATGAGCCATTCGGCCTTACATAATCACAAATCCGCTTAGAAATCTCTCTATTACCAATAGTTCCCACGGCTTGATCAACAAAGGGCGAATCCCCCGTCCACCAATCAAACCAAAATGACACCTCCTTCCCATTACGTATGACCACCGGGATCCCCGTCTCACTACGTCAATACCTTCCACGATGGCTCTGCACATTCGCGAGTCGGTATTCCTAGACACATACTGCATAGGCGGCCCTTTCAATTATTTTCCTCTAATCACAATAGGCCATAACTTAGACTTGTCATGAATTAACTTCCAATCCAACTTACCCAAAAGCACACTATTCATATCCTCCGCGAAACGAAAACCAAGTCCACCCATTTACTTTGGTCTACACAGGTCCTTCCAAGCTACCCAATGAATACACTTAAGCTCCTCCGATGAACCCTAATAAATTCTCTCCTAATCTTATAAATCTCCTTTCAAACATAACCCGGTAACCTTTCCACTTACATGATGTACATCGGTGCGGCGCTAAGTACTGCTTGAGCTGAACTTATTTTTCCAGCTAAGGATAAAGTGTTACCTTTCCATTTCGCCAATTTCCCACGTAAGTCATTGACAAGCTTTCCAAAAAGCCCTTTGGTCTTCGTCCAGAGAGGATGTGAACACCCAAGTACTTTCCAATTCCCTCACTTCTTTGATAGCCACTCCTCCGTGATATATCCATCGCTACCTCCTCTTTCACATTCCTAGAGAAATATGTAATCGACTTCTCCTTGCTAATTGTCTGGCCCGCGTCTCGGCAAAAAACATCCAAGGTGTCTTGTAATAACAAAAAACTATCAATAGGTGCTTCCGCAAATAATATTAATTCACTAGCAAAAAAATGTGTGAGATTGGAGTCCCCCCTGAAAAATTAATATAGATAGGTTTTACTTGCATCTTTTACTTGCTCTTTTCTTCGTATTGATTTCACTCATATTTTATAAATCGTATGCGTTATCTTATGATTATTATAGTCGCAACTCCTTAAATCATCATCAACAACCACCATCACTACCTCCATATAACCCTAATATGAAATTTACTCAATTACCATTCAAACTTAAATGGAAGATTTTTCCTTCATCTTTACCTCCATATAACCTTAACATGAAATCTACTCCATCACCACTCATACATTGATACATAAACTGAAGATATTATTACCACCTCCACCTCTATATAATCTTAATATGAAATCTACTCCACCACCATCCATACTTAAACCAAATCTATCACAACTTCCACCGTTACATAATCTTCACAAGAAATCGATTCCACCACCGCTCATGACTAAAGTGAAGCTACTACCCCATCAACCTTTACATAACTTTTACAAGAAATCTACTCCACCAGCACCTATGCATAAATTGAGGCTACTACCACCACCACCATCTCTAAATGGCCTTTTCAAAAAGTCCTCTCCACCAACTAATTTGAGCTCATTCATATGAAAAAGAGCTTGGGAAACTTTAACATGCATGTTTGTATTTTATTTCTCTTATCATGCATGTGTTTTTCATTACAACACCACACAAGTGCTGGTGGAGTAGATTATAGGAAATCTAATCTTTGGAAAACCTAACTTACAAGTTTTCATGACTAGTCTTGGCTTAAAATTTCACTCACAGTCAATTGATTTTCTTTTTTAAAATTATGATTTATTTTATCTTCGGTTTCTTTACGTGTATTTTTATCAATCTCATCAGTTGAAATATACGTGAATTTAATAAAAATTGATATTAAAAATTTACATTATATAACTAATTATAATTACATATAAATATTTTAATATTGAATATTATATTTTTAGAGCCAATAATCAAGAAATGCCTATTAAAAATATTATTAATAAAAAGGTGTCTAGAATAAGATTATTTATAAAAAAAAATAGACCTAACCCAAAATACCCCTACAAATAGTAATAAAAATAATAAACTAAAATCTTAACAAAACAAAATGGTTAGTAAAATAAAAGAAAAAAAAAACAAAACAAATACGCACACGCGCGCATCCGTGATTTTTTTTAAATCGTCATAACTATTTCTAAAAAAAATTAGTAAAATAAAAAATTTACATATCTGGATAAAGCAAAGTAATATTTACATTATGATTTTTTTTTGATTTTTTTCGTAGACAAGGAATTTAATATTTTGAACGGTGAATTTCATGTTTAGAACAATGAATTTCATGTTTGCGAAACAAAAATCACTATTTCAAACAGTGAATTTCATGTTTTAAACAGTGAATTTCGTGTCTACGAAAAAAAAACTAAAACAAAAAACCACAGACGTAAATATTAACTTGCTTTATCCAAAAATGCAATTTTTTTATTTTCCTTTTTTTTTTAAAATTAGTTATGACGATTTTAAAAAAATTCCACGGAGGTGCGCGTGTGTGATGGAATTAGTAGTAAATGGTGGTGGTGGAGGTGGTAGTGGTTGTGGAGGAGGTGGTGGTGGAAGTACCCTATTATTTGTTTAATATTGAAAAATTAATATTGTATTAAAAATAAAATAATATATTTAATAATAAGGATAGTAAATGTATGAAAAATATAAAGGAAATATCTTCTATAAATAATTATTTCATTAGGCATTTTTTTATAAAATAAATTATTGAACCTTAATTTAACAACTAGGTACTTTTATTAGGTTTTCTTTTAGGGTGATTTCCTTATAGAGTCCACAAGTAATCAGTGATTGCCCATCAGGTCTAGCCCACCGCAAATGACAGAATTGCCCCTAGTTACCCATTAATTGGAAATTTGTTACAAAAAAAAAACACTAAAATCATGCAATTAGTTGAAGATTAAAACAAAGAAATTAAAACAAAAAACAAATCGCTAAAATCATGCAATCAATCAAATCAGTAACCCAGAAAAATTAAAACCAGTAACCAATAAAAATTCGAATGCAGCAACGAAGAAAATATTGAAACTTTTGTTCAAATGGACGATGGTGGGCTGTCCGCTAAACTCGATGGGTAATGTTTGTTTCTTGAATGGGTTGTCAGTTAAAGATGGTGGTACATGGAATGCTACCAAGTTTGATTTTTGATGGTGTGCATGAGCATATTGATGGGGTACGTTTGTATAACAGGTAGATGTAGTGGGTTACATGTTTTCAGACTCATATACCAGTGGGATATTAGCTTTGTTTTGATGGGTTCTCTGTCAAAATCGATGGTGTGCATCTGCATCACACCAACAACCATTCATCCCCATCGTTGACGCACTTTTCTTGTTATCTGTTCAATCAAAAGACGAAGAAATGAGGCTCAATTAGTTAGATATGGGATAATGGGTCAGTGGTTTGGGATTGATTAGATAACAATCTACCCAAACCTGTTATGTTGATGATGAAAAGAAAGATCACTGGCTGAGGTTTTTGTTACAGATACAATCTACACAAACCCGTTAATGGAGCTCTTCTTTCAAATCCCTTGTCGCCGTTAATGGAGCTCCGACGGGAGCCGTGATTATGCAATACCGGAGCTCGCATCAGGAACACCTAAAAAACGGTTTCACCATTGTCGTTTAGATGGTCTTCTCACGAATGCTTGAACTAGTCTTCGTCTTCCTCCTCTCAGCTTCGTCTTTCTCCTCAAATGCGAAGCTTCAAAACGTTAATGGCTCCAGATCGGAAGAGATGGTTGATTGGAAGAGAATAAATTCGATTGGATTCCATTAAGATATGCTATCTTAATGGAATCAGTTAATTGCGTAAATCATGGGGTGATATGATTTTATTTGATTTCGTGAGAGGGTATTGTTGGGATACTAAAAAATTTGTTGGACCTGCTAGGGGAAAAATCAGGGGTTGGACCTAATGGGGGTGGGAAGTTGGGTTCTAGGACTATATGAGTTAATATCTTTTTTTTTTTTAACGAATATCTCATATTTTTATTAGGATTAATGCCCAAAAAACCCCTCAAGTTAGAATTAATTCCTCCTCACTATAACTATTATTTTTTTGCCCATAAAAAGCACCATACATTTTTTTTCCCTTTTTTTATCCATTAAAAGAGTCGTTTGAGTTATGAGAAGTTTTCTAGAATTCAAATTTTGAGTTATGGGAAGCTTCCCAGAACTCAGATTTTGAGTTTTGGAAAGCTTCCCATAACACATTATTCTATAAAAAAGACAATGCCTTTTACGGAATAATAAACAAAGGTGCAGGGATTTATTGCGTATTAACATTTTTTATTATACTATGTAAACACATGAAAGAAATAAAAAATATTGAATTGGTCAAGGTATATACTGAATAAAAGATTAATATAAAAATCTGTTTAACCTAAAATATCATCTAAAATTGATATTAACTAAAGAATTATATAAAATCATTTAGGTAAAGATTTTTTTGAGATTTTTTCTTTTTAATAAGGAATAGCAGATTTGAGTCAATTATTTTTTTAGATTTTATCAAAAAATCTTATCTCAATCTTAACATGTGGATGTGATAAATTCTATCTCAATTTTGGTAGGATAATTTTTTCCCATTGTTAATAGGATATACCCCATCACATATACAATTCATGAAAAAAATCTTAAATATTGCAGATTAAATCTTTTTTTTCATACATTGGAGGCTTGAAAAGCCGAAATTAGTTTAAAAGAAAAACTAATTTCACCCTCTCGGGCGATCTTAAACCAATCTAGAGACAACACATCCATTTTTGTCCCTTGTGATGCTACTCCATAAATATTCTGGAGGATCCCTAAGCTCTCGTGGACCTTCACCTGATGCAGCCCCGTTCTTTGCTAGCAAATCCGCACAACCATTTGCTTCACGATAAACAAAATTAACCTCGAATTCCGTAAACTTTCTTAGGATCTCAATATAGTCACGCCCTATGACAAGGCCAATCCTTAGAGCTACCACCGTCCTTCAGTAGCGCATGAAACTCTCTCGAATCAGTCTCAACATGTAATCTTTAAATTCCACGATTCGCCGTCCATTTCAAACTAAAATGTAATGCCAAAACCTCCGAATAAAATGGAGACTCCACTACACATGAACCTGAAAAACCGGCAAGAAACATCCCATCCTCATTATGAATTATTCCACCTATACCCGCCATTCCCATGGCTAAATCATAACTCCCATCAATATTTAATTTATTTAATCCCCAGGGTTTAACCCATTTAACCAATGTATTTTTTGCAGAAACAATAATTTCTCCATCATATTCTTTACCCCATGCCAGCGCGAAATCCCCGCCTCTTTTAAATACCTCGCTCTTTAAGCCGTTCATGTGTTGTTTTAAGTTTAAATTATTTAAAACAATTGCATTCCTCCGATTCCAAATAATTTCCAGGGCTGCAATAAAAACAAGTGGCCATTCCAATCCCTCCACGTTTAATTTAGCAGTGAGATTTTGTTCCAACCAATTCTTGACACTCACATTAGTAACTCCTGTTCTATCCAAGTTTCGGACCCCATTTCCTGGAGACGCCAACTCAGCATGTCCCTGATGAAGATTTTTGTACTGATTTCGCAGCACTACAGTAGCTCCCCAAGATTTGCTGTACCTAGCTTCTTCCACAGCACCTGATGCAGCGTCCAAATAATTAGCTGTAGGTCCATTACTTCTTGCCTCCAGCATCCCCAAACTCATCCAAATAATTACAGCAACCTTACACCTAACAAAAACATGCACCAGATCCTCACATCCATCTCCACATACACGACATGATTCATCATCTATCACATTTCTTCTATACAGATTTTTTGGTGTTGGCAATCGATCTCTCACAGCCCGCCAGATTAAGAATTTTAGTGTCTGTGGACATTTTGCAGACCAGATTTTCCCCCACTTAAAACTAGCATCCGGAACATGATTATTAATTTGTGCGAATGCCTATTTCACTGAAAAATGTCCGGAGGCTTCATACTTCCATTTGTAACTCGCCCCATATATTCTTCCAATTCAACTACCACATCTCATCTCGAAGCAGGGATGCATCCGCTAGAATTGCTTTACACATATTTGAATCACTATCTTTCATTTCCCTTTGCAACACACCATCCCTAAAGTATATACTCTTAAACACCTCACGCGACCTTTTGCTCCCTAAGCAATTTCCACCCGAGTTTTGCTAAGAATGCAAGATTATATTTTTTCGCACTTCTAATTCCCAACCCTACATACATGGTCTCACGAAACCCAATGTCCTTTCTTTCATCATTTGAAGATCTCTGTATAAAATCCCTAACAATCTCTTTAAAAAAATTAAATTAAATTAAATAGAAAATAAGCATAATTTATTTATTAATTGTTAAAATTCAAAATTAGATGATATTTAGAGTCAAAATAATTAAACCGATGTTTTAAAATTTAAATTTTGTTATATTATATTTTTTGAATAAATGAAAGAGCCACTTTGGACTCAGAGTAAATGACTCCAATGAGATTCGATCCCAGGACCTCTTGGTCTCTACGGAGTAACCTAACCACTAGGCCAACTATTTATCTCATTATATTATATTTTTGATCATTAGTAAACCATAAAACTGAATAAACTTTGACGTACAAATGGATATAGGCCATGAATTGGTCCTGACATACAACCCAAATATATTAGATAATAGAGATATATAGAATTAATACAAAAAATCAGGGAATTTTTTTTGGTATTCATATAAAAGAACACATATATGTATGTAGATAGAAATCAATTTGAATTGAGTTGATTTTAGTTAAAAATCCATGTTCTCTCTAATGCTCTCTCTAGCCTTCTTTTGACTTCCCTTTTTTAGACCAGCTTTTGTCTCTTTTTTCCTTCTCTGTGGATTTTTACTTCCAAAATTAGAAAAAGTTTCCTAACTGATTCCAATGGTCACGTCACGGAAGGGAAGGGGCGGCCAATTCCGCCTCCTCCTCCGGATGCTTGTAGCCGGAAAGTGTGGCGGGCCGCTCCATCGAACAGCAAATCATCTTCGTCGCTCCCATCGACTCCGATTTCGAAGGTCAATGTTCCTCCGGAAAAATCGAATAGTGTAAAGATGTTGTCTTCCAAGAGGTTACGGTTATTCAATCACTCCTCCTCTGCGGCTCAAGTTACAGTCACCAATGGGGGGGGGGGGGGGGCGAGCAAAATGTAGGTTGCCAACGGGGTACCCAAGCGGGCTCTTAATTATACTGACAGAGATGATATCTCATCGATTACGGAGGGTGGAAGTAAGGCTGTTTCTAGTAGTGGGTGCTGGTATTAATAGGGTGGTGGTGGTAGTTTCGGGGATGGTGGGTGATAGTTGTGGGGATGGTGGGTGGTGGTCGGGTTGTAGTGGTGGTAAATTGTAATACGGTAATTAAATTTAAATGATAAATAATAAAGTAATTAAAATAATTATATAAAAGTATTTTGTCAAGATATGTTTTTAATAAAAAAATTATTAAAGGATATTTTTAACAAATAAATTTTTATTAGACATTTATAGAGTACTTATATGTATTTAGATTTTACCAAAAATAATTTATACACGTTTTCCCATCTTCTATACCTTCTTTTACTCAGTGGCGGATCCAGGAGACAAAATGAGGGGGGCTTATAATATATATAGGAAGTTTGAGGATTATTGTTTCAATTTTAAGTCTATTCATCTAAATTTAATTTTATATTCTATGTGCGGTTAAGAAAAAAATAAGGTAATTGCTATGTTTCAAACACACAACATCCATTCTAACTCTTGTAAACCAAGCATAAATATCCACTAAGCTATAACATCCTATGTACACTTTAGTGCAAGAATGAATAATATAAACGTCGAAAGGGGACTAATTTTTTTCTGGCGAAAATTACACTTGCATATCAAAAAAATTTACGGGTTCAGGGGGGGATTGAGCCCCCTCTGGGCCTAGCTAGATCCGCCACTGCTTTTACTCTACATTTTTATCCATTTACCATGAATAAATTAACCAATTTATTCATATCCTTTATTTACTCTACATCCCTATCCTCACACGATTTGCAAAAGATCTAAAATTATCCTTTATTAGAGTAATGATATGTAATACTTATGACGTGGCATGAATTGGTTATCAATAAATCGTTAATTTTTTTTATCAGATTAACAATTTATTGCCAATCAATTCACGCCACATTATAAATGGTATTATTTTGAATGGTATATATCATTACTCATATATTTTACACACACGGTTTTGTATTTCTTCATAACTCCTACTATTTACTTTCCATTCTTTCAATTTATTCTTCAATTCATGCTCCCTTTGTCCACTTGTGTTTGTCCTTCTTTCTAAAAAGAGGTGTCCAACAATATTTGTCCTTTTACATTATCAACGCTTTTTTCCCCAAATTTTCCCAATATCACCCCTAACTAATTAGTTAAAAACAATGGTGTAATAAATGACCTTATACTTAATGAATAAAGGCAATATAGTAAAGAGAGTATGTAATTAATGTTTCTTTTAAGATTTGTGCCACAAAAAGTATGACAAACATAAATGGACAGAGAGAGTATTTTCTTCCTCTTTTTATATCATTCATCACACCTTAATTTACTACCGATTCCATTTCCTTTGATTTGTTTACTCAATCTATTCCTCTTTTATTTCACTCCTCATACGTTAATTTATTTTCTATTCTCTTTCATTTATTTCAATGAACAAACAAACATTCAATTTTTGTAGATGTTAGAACAATTCTTGAATGTTTACCTTGTTTTAGATTCAGTAAACAATATAGGGAGAATGAATTCAGGAGTTATTGGATTTAGATCTTGATATGATTTCATTGTTTCCTTAACATATTTCATTTGGAAATCTATATTACTTTATCAAATCAGAAAACAAGGTGAATTATTACAATCTAATAAAGGTAAGATGAATTGTAAAATAAAAAAAATATAAAACTAGTTTACCTTCGGAATGTTTAATGATTTTTTTTTTTTTAATTTTGTGGTTCAATAATACTATAGAGAAGATGGGGATCTTGTGGAGAAGATGTTGCAGTGATTTGCATGGTGGTTCAATGGTTGGGCTTTTCTCTAAGAGCGAGATTGGGCTTATAAACATACAGTCTATGTTGTAGATCTCCATGCCTAGGCGTCGTCTAGGCGTCAACTCCCTCCTCAACCGTTTACGCCTAATTAAAATTTTAGGCATTTTTTCTTAACGCCTTAGCCGTTGTGGAATAAGCGCCTTGCCCGTCTAGACACCGATTAATGTCAAAAAATGGCAGCCTAGGCGCCGATTAATGGCAAAACATGCCCGTATCGGCCTTCTTGATATTTTTTCTTATTCTCGAGAATTCTTCAATTGATATATAACTCAATTTTTTCAGTATTTTTATATGTACTATAGTGTTTTTAGATGAATTTAATGACTTAAATAGTTTAAATTGTTATAATTACTACATATATATTACTAGATGCACAAAATTACACAGCGGGATTCAGAACCATATAATTCCGCCTAGGCCCGGTGTAATCCAGCCTGGGCGCTAGGCCCCGGTCGACCACCGAGGCCGCAAAACCGAGATCTACAACATAGCATACAGTGTATCAATATATGGCTAGAGATCAAGTTAGTAGATATTTTATAGAGTGAATGTGAGATATTTTTTTGTGAGATGTTCTGTTGGGAGATAAAGATATTTTATAAAAGTATAACTTAGGTTTCTCACTTGATTTTAACTTGGCCCCACAAGACAACATGTCACGCCCCAAAAGATACGACTACGTTATCTAATTTAAAATAGACGATGCCTAGTTAATTACACGGAGAGCGTAAGAATTTCCAATTAATTACAATTTCAACTTAATTCTCACATAAACACAAAAAATTGGAAGATTAAAAAAATACTCATAGGCCTATTAATTAATTACTTTAATTATATAGACCATTTAATTCTTATATCTTCCCTATTTATAATAATAATAATATTTATTTATTAATTTTATTTTTTAAATTTTATTTTATTTTCAATTTTTTTTTTCGAATTCTTTTTTCGGATTTTTTTTTTGATTTTTTTAATGTGTTTCATGAATACGTAATTCTGAGATTTGTGTGTTGCAGGAATACACAAAATTGGAACCAAAATCAAGTTTTATATACTCCAGGAATACATAAATTCGAGTTTAATGTGTTTCATGAATACACAAATTTGAGTTTAATGTGTTCCATGAATACACAAATATAAGATTTGTGCGTTCCAAAACTACACAATCCTAAGATTTGTGTGTTCAGAAATACAGAAAATTGGAACAAACAAAATCAAGTTTTGTGTATTCCAGGAATACATAAATTCGAGTTTTATGTGTTCCATGAATACACAAATTTGAGTTTTATGTGTTCCATGTATACACAAATTTGAGTTTTATGTGTTCTATGAATACACAAATCTGAGATTTATGCGTTACAAGAATACACAAATTTGAGATTTGTGTGTTCCAGGAATACACAGAATTGGAACAAACAAAATCAAGTTTTGTGTATTCTAGGAATACATAATTCAACTTGTATTATGTGTTCCATGAAAACACAAATTTGAGTTTTATGTGGTCCATGAATACACAAATCTGAGATTTATGCGTTCCAAGAATACACAATTCTAAGTTTTGTGTGTTCCACGAATACACAGAATCGGTACAAACAAATCAAGTTTTGTGTATTCCAGGAATACATAAATTCAAGTTTTGTGTGTTCCATGAATACACAAATTTGAGTTTTATTTGTTCCATGAACATACATATCTCAGATTTATGCGTTCTAAAAATACATAATTCTGAGATTTGTGTGTTCCACGAATTCACATAATTGGTACAAACACAATTAAGTTTTGTGTATTCCAGGAATACATAAATTCGAGTTTTATGTGTTCCATGAATACACAAATTTGAGTTTTGTGTGTTCCATGAATACACAAATCAGATATTTGTCCGTTCTAAGAATACACAGAATTTGAATAAACAAAATCAAGTTTTGTGTGACTTGGAACACACAAAACCCTAAAATATAAACTCACAAAAATAACAAAAGAGTGTTGGACAAAAAGATAATATGTCAAGATAGTTAAAACCGGGTAAAAATAGGGTATATGCTATTAATAAAGAGAAAAAAACAATTTTGTTAAAGAAGAGAATCCTTTAGATCGATTTTATGATTTTGTGTGTTACAGGAATACATAAATCTATATTTGTATGTTATAGCAACACATAAACCAGAATTTCGATTTTAAAAAAAAAAATCATATAAGGGTAATAATGGGAGGTACATATGACAATGTGTTTATTTGGGAATTAAGTTGATAATTTATGAGTAAGTAGGAAATAATTTGCTCCTTCCTTTTTATAGGAATGAAAAGTGTGGAATTGTAATTAATTGAGAATTATTTCTAGACAAAAATACATTTTAATAAATAAATGTTTATTTATTATATTACACTGATTAAAATTAAATAAATATAAATTAGTAACTACAAAATTTTACTCTTTATCTGCAGCTAGTCATTTTCTACTGATCACTACCTAAGTCCCTAAATTATCTCCTACTTGAAAAAATAGAGGAAAGAGGGAAAGGGGGGGGGGGGGGGGGGGTGTGGGTTTGAGAATTACCACTATACAGTGAGAAAATAAATAATGTCCATGTAAGGACCATAACCTCTCAAAGAAATTAATTTATTTTAGGCTATGTCGTTGAACTAATATATGTCAAAATATTAGTTAAACATTCATAAAGAGATAAAAAAATCAGATAAGTGTATATCACAAACTAGGCAGCCCATACAACCCATCAATCAATATACACAAGCAAGTAATATTATACATAATTATAATCACGTTGCAAGGATAATGTTCTCTTCCCCTTATGACTCCACATGAACGTGATTCCCTTATCTCTCCTACTGGGAATACCCTGGGTAAATCAATCCTACGACCCACTAACCTTGAAACACTCCGAACATGTATCAAGTGAGAATAACATATGATAGCACATGCCCGCGCTTGGCTAGTTCAATGTCGCCAAGAGTGACATGAAAATTATCACGATGAAGCATTCACATACACATCACATATAACTCATATACAACGAAGTAGGTAGTTTCTAGTATGCGATAACATTTAACAATTAATGGATAGACGACAAAATTAGATTGCACTATCCCATGAAAAATAAAGTATATAATCACAATACGGCAATTGAACTCAATATTTTTTCTTGGTAATACTCAACTATACCAAGTAGATCTGATTATTTATGATATATCACATGATCATTCAAATTGATATTGATTTTTTCTGGTACGTGGGTGATCCAAGTCTGGTTGCGTGCACCACGACTAATCCCACGGGGATATACACGCTTCCTATGTATATTCCCAGCATGTTCAGAGAGGGGTTGAAACCTCTTTAGGGAGGAGTCATTAAATAGCAAGACCTTATTCTGTTGAGCTAATCCAACTGCTTATAGATATTTATTATTATATGATATAGGTCGCTTAATCTTTTATTACTGGTTCGATTATTGAATCATTTTACCGGGCCAATTAATACTGTTGTATCTAAATAGAGTAATCATTATTATTTACCTAATTAGGCCGAGAATCACTATTTTATCCGATTAGGCCAAAAACTTGACATTTATCATAAATGGCCAAAATTAACATGCATAAAAATATTATTATTTAAAATTTAAAAGACATAATTTATCTCTTACCTAAATAAAAAGGTTTTAAAACTAGTTGAAATATATACGGCAGGAGAGTGGCAGAAGGAAGTGGTAATCTCTTATATCAAGCTCATGTTGTGGAATCTCTGAAAGGCAAAAATGAAAAGTCGACACAATAATTCTGACATCGATCCACAGGCAGTTATCTGCCTTACTAACGCTCATATACAGGAACAATTAAGATCAAACTGGTTCAACAACGAACACCCAAGTCTCGAAAATACTACGATGCTGAGCTCCAGGAATCCGGATCTCGATTGCACCACAACGCTCACATTTACTTGCGATGCTTCATTTACACAGGCACTTCTCCCCACGGGGATTGGGATCATTCAGATTAATAAAGTCGAAGGATCACGAGTAAACTACATGACCACGACCGGGTGTAATAACATTGCCGAGGGTGAAGCTCTGGCCGTCATCAAAGCGTTAGATATTGGGAGGCAATGGCCGCAACAATAGAAAACCTTTTTCTCGGATAACCTTGACCTGATTCAAGGTATACAGCAAGTGTTGGCAGCTAGATGAGATCTTAGACCGTGGATCAGACAAATTCATAAACTGGCCGGGGAAACAGGCCCAGTTTTTTTCACACATTCCCGGAAGGTTTAATGCGGGTGCTTATCGTCTAGCAAAAGAAGCCAGGCACAGAGCAATTGACGGATTTATTTCGACTGATGGACTGTTTAACAAGTTCTCGAAGCTTGGTATCTGTTAACTTTTAGTTTTGGTTTCTTTGTAATATATGTACCCATCCAAAAAAAAGGTGTTTTGAATTATTTGATTGAGGTGCTTCCAACCTTTTCTTTTCTCTCCTATAATATAGTTTTGATATGGGGTATTTTCTAAAAGAAGCCTAATAAAAGTACCTAATTGTTAAATTAAGTTTTCAATAATTTATTTTATAAAAAAAATGCCTAATAGAATATTATTATAGAAAATATTTCCTTTATACTTTTTATACCTTTACTATCCTTATTATTAAATATATTATTTTAATACGATATTTATTTTTAAATATTAAACAAATAATAGGGTACTTCCACCACAACCACCCTACCTCCACCACCACCACCACCACCACCACCACCACCACCACCACTACCACTACAACTACCACTACCACCACCACCACCACCATCACTACCATGTATTTAACCACCACTACAGCCACCACAACCACAACCACAACCACCACCACAACCACCTACTACTACTACATCCATCACACACGCGCGCGTCCGTGATTTTTCTTTTGAAATCGTCATAACTAATTCTAAAAAATCAAAAAAAAAAAATGCATTTTTGGATAAAGCAAATCAATGTTTACGCCTATGATTTTTTTCGCAGACACGAAATTTCATGTTTAAAACATGAAATTCACTGTTTAAAATAGTGAGTTTTTTTGCAAACATGAAATTCATGGTTCAAAACATGAAATTCCGAGACTGCGAAAAAAAATCAAAAAATATAAAATTCCAAAAAAAATCATAAACGTAAATATTAATTTGTTTTATCCAAATATATATTTTTTTAATTTTTCTGGTTTTTTCAGAAATGATTTTAAGAACATTTCACGGACGCGCGCGTGTGTATTAGTTTTTGTTTTGTTTTTTTTAATTTATTTTTTTTAATTACTATTTGTAGGGGTATTTTGGGTCGGGGTTGCTTTTTTATAAAGAGTCTTATTCTAGACACCTTTAATTAATAGTTTTTATAATAGACATTTTTTGATTATTGGCTCTTTTAGTTTATTTAATTATAAAAGGTCTTCATAATATTATAATTCATTGTCTAAGTATATTAATACGATAGAGTTTATTATAGAAAAGCTAAATTTATGGCGACGAGGTGTATTAGATGGGGTGGGATGTGATATTTGTGGCGAGGGTAGGGAGGACATGGTTCATCTGCTGCTGGAATGCGAAATGGCTAAGCGCCTGTGGGGTAGCTTTGGGTTGTTAACTGCTGGAGTGCTGGTGGAGAATCAAGAGGGTCCGAGAGGCAGTAAGGACCGCGAACTGCTGCAGCAGAGTTTCAAGAAATTGCAGACTGTTGTGGAATCTGATAAAGAAGCTGCTGTGACTAATGTGACTAATGAAGCTGGACCAGATTTTTGTAGAAAATTGAGGGCGGCTTTTCGCGAGTGGTTCACCTGCAATATTTACTCGAAGCGGGTCTGTGAGGGGCTGGAATGGCCTATTATATTTGCGGCAGCCTTGTGGAACATTTGGACAAGACGCAATAATATATTGTTTAATAATACAAAGATTTACCTGAATAAATTAGTATTGCGTAACGAGACGATGAGAAATGCAATGGACTTTTCCTTAGCTTGGGGTAAAGAAAAGGACGGTGGTGTGATCTAATCGGCTAAAAGTACATTGATAAAATTGGTTAAACCATTGGGGCTTTGAAATTGAACTTAGATGGAAGCTTTAATAAGATGAAGCGGGAGGCTGGAGTTGGCGGACTTTTAATGGATGAAGGAAGGGGTGGGGGGGGGGGGGGGGGGGGGTGTTTTGTTGCTTGTTTTTACATGTTTTAGTATAGTTGACTCACCTTATAAATCTGAATTGCTCGCGTTACATTTTGGATTAAGGTGGATGATTGATCGTGAAGTTTATGAGGTGGTAATCGAGACCGTCTCGAATGAGTTTCACGCGCTAGTGAAGGACGGTGGAAGCTCAGGTAGTTGGTTTTGTGCACTTGAATGAGAATGTAACGAGATCAAGAAGAAAACCCGATTTTGAGGTAAATCACATAATCCATGAGGCAAATTCATGCGCAAATTTATTGACAAGGAAAGGGGCCGAGAGTGGAACATTTCCAACTTTTATTTTTTTCTTTTCGGCTTTAATGCCTCAGACGTATGAAAAAAAGAAGCTTAATTTAAGAGAATGTAGATTAGGCTATAAAATATGAAGGAAAGTTACTTATATACAAGAGTTATGTTCGGATATATTTAACCATAACTGTATAGTTGTCACAATAATACTTAGTGGCTTTTCTCTTCATGAGTTATCAGGCAAGTTTACCAATTATACGATTTTATGGATAAAGATTAAACCCCGTATTCATGCATACTACGTAGCTTAGAAGTAATGGATATGTTTGTTGATTAGTGGGACCCACAGTTTGCAGGGTTAGGTAAGTAATAGATTAATTGTTTTATGGGACAAGTATAAATTGCCCCAAGCTAAGGGGTGTACGCTGGTCGATTTTAGATGAAAATGCCTAACCTACAAATTGCCTGTTCTTATTTAGAATTTAAATTTGAGACCCGCACCTGCCCAATATATTATATAAACCATTGAATTTCGGGTTGGACAGGTTGTGGATGATTTAGTTCGATAAATAAGCCGAATTTGTATCCATATTCATTCGGCGAGTCAAATTTATATTACAAATGAAGTTGTAACAAAATTGTTTAGGATAATCATATGCATTCCAAATCATCTCTGATTAAAAGATATAAAATGAGATTTTAGGAAATAAAATTATGAATTAAACATAGAATAGAGATAATATCACAATTGAAATGAAAAACATATTCATTAGATAAAATAGTATTGAAATATTGAGGGATTTTAAAAATTTAAAAGAGAAAGTATAAAAAAAATGAGTAATGATATTTGTCACCCCTTTTCATGTCACCTTTTTATCACCCTTCTATATATACACGTAGGAGGTGATAAAAGGGTGATACAAAAAGGGTGACAAAAATCATTACTCAAAAAAAATATAGAGTGAGAAGCACATGACCTCTACTATTTTAATTGAATAAACTGAGCAGTACGAATTTTTCTAATTTTTTATAATATAAGGTAATCGAGTATGTGGGTTTCAAGTTTAAAATCCACACCCTGTGAAAAGTGTATATTTTTTTCAAAAATGTAAACCACAACTCACCCAATAAAAAATTTACCCGTATAATTTTGGGTTAGTGTAATCGGGTTGGTCGGGTTATGCAGGTTTTCTAACTTGATGCACACCCCTACCTCATGCATATGCAGACTCCTATTAAAAGCCTTCCCCTCAATTCTTATTACACTGAATACCAAATGCAAAAATCTTATCCAGGATCCCATTTCCCATTTTCCCTTCCACTCTTCTTTCTTCTCCCCCTCTCCCTATCTCTTCACTCTAAACAATCCCGCCACTTTTCTTTCTCTTCTCTCTGAACAAACTCGTCGTCCCTTATGGACCATTCGCCCCCATTATCATACACCACCAAAATTATCATCGTACACCACTCTCCACCATCTGCTGGACAAAAAAAATGTCGCCATCCTGCACCAGAGAGAATCGCCACCATCGTGGACCATTCTCCACCATCTTCACAATCTACTGCACAAGAAACATAATAAAATCTCTTCAGATCTCACCTTATCGATGAAGGTAAAAAATCTATTTATTTTAACCTAATCTCATGGTTGTTCAACGTTTAATTTCTTTTGTATTTGTAATTGTTCCAGGGAGTGTGAGGAGATAGCTATTTTTTTTGCTCCAGTTTGAAGAGTGAGTGTGAAGAGATCTCTATTTCTTTTTTGTTCCAGCGAGTGTGAAGATATTACTTTTTGTTTTTGTTCATCGCAATGAAGATATTTCTTTTTTTTTGTTTCAGACGAACGTGAAGAGATTACTTTTTGTTTTTTTCACTGGAGTGTGAAGAGATTCGTATTTTGTTTTTGTTTTTTTGTTCCTATGATTCAAGTGTGAAGAGATTTATTTTGTCAGAGACATCGAAGAGCCTATGAGTACAACCCTGTTGCTTTGAACTGCGTCGGTACCAAACAACTATGAAAAGATTTAGTTTGGCCCAACTGCTGGAGATAGTCTGTACCTCCCACCTGTTGTTATTCTAACCAGGTCTGTACCCAACTGCCGTGAAAATATTTAGTTTGGCCCAACTGCTGGAGATGGTCTGTACCTACAACCTATTGTTATTCTAACCGGGTCTGTACCCACTTGAGTTTTGACATATTAGAATTAGGTCCGTACCCACTTGGACTTTTACATGGACACTAGCAGTAAAAAATTACTTAATAACAATTAATAACCGGCACGGGTACCCATTAATATTGAATTGAATTTAACTGGTATTGGGTACTTAAAATTATAGGTACGAGTGTTAATGGGTGTGTACCCATTTTATATAATAAATGATTTCATATGTGATAAAAAGGGTCGTGGGTACGTACCCACTGAAAAACCCGTTGTTGGGTGCGTACCGACAACGAATCTGAAACCCAAATGAAAAAATTAAATTAAATCAAACTAATTAATTTAAATAGAAAGGGTATATATGTAAGTTAGACAAACCAGATTTGTAACTAAGGACTTTAATAGAATTAGTAAGGAACTAGACTTTAATAAATAAGTTTTGGTTTTTGGGGCTCATATTTGTAATTTCCTCTTGTTTTATCTTCTTTGATTGTGTCCCTTTTATTTTTACGATAACAATAATAATTTAATTATTTAACAAATTAGTAACTTAATAATAATCATAGAATTTAATAATACAATTAGTAATCCTTAAAAATTATTATTTTTATTGATTTAATCATTAAAAACAATTAAATAATATGATATGGTTTCACAGAACATCATCGACATCTTTATCATGCGAGGATTTTAGTTTTACAAGCTCTAGAAATTGCCACGATTCGATGACCAACACTTTCATCAATGACCCCCAAATGCACACCCTTATGAAGCTAACCATCTAATTGCATCTATCGTTACCTGAATCCATAGTCGATTCTTTGCAATTTCTTGGGATGTTTGGTGATTTAGCCTTGTATCATTTTGGGTTGATGGTTTCAGTAGACTAATACCACTTATCACTGCATTTTGGTAATAGAACAAGGAGTGTTGCCAACATGAGTTAAAAATGATACAGTTTGTCACTACATTTCATCCAATTTTGAAATCCATCAAAAGAAAATGTTGTGTTGTTTAATGGAAAATGTAACATGGTAAGCAATACGTTGCATGTTAAGTATTGGTATACTCCAACTAGTAGGGCTGACCAAAATAAAACAAAAAACCGATCCGACCCCAAAAACCAAAAAAAAAACGAACTGAAAAAAACCGAAAACTGATAAAACTATTTGGTTCTGAATAGATTTTAAAAAAGTGAAAAAGTTCGGTTTGGTTTTTCTATGGTAAACCGAACCGAGAAGATACAAAAACTAATTTATATAGATAATTGTTTTTTGAGTTCAATGATCTCTAATCTATCGTTAGTTTAGGCATTTTTTATTTTCATTTATATTTAAAAATTTATGATAAGGGGATAGAAATGGTTTCGATTTGGAAAACAAAAATAATCATATATGTCATGAACCACCCCTGAAAAGGTCATATTATGTAAAATATTTTTACATAAAATATCAATTGATATGTTTTAAAAGATAATTCTTTTATTGAAAATTCTTGAACCTAAATCGTACAGATGAAATTATATAAATATTTCTTTGAAATTATTTATTTATAATTTGAATACATAATATATCAGTTTCATGAATACAATTTTCCTATATTGATAATAAAATGAAAATTGAATATTTCATATATGAATATGTTATGTGATAAAGTGTCTCAAATAGATGTCCCTGAAACTTATCCAGTTAGCGAATCAAACACATACGAAAACCAAAAAATAAACCGACCTGAACATAAACCGAACCGAAAACCGACAAAACCAAACCGATGATAACTGTTCGGTTCGGATGTGGCACCCTTAAAAACCGAATCATTCGGTTTCGGGTTTGGCCAAAAACCAAACCGAACCTCACCGTGCTCACCCCTACCAACTAGATATATTCATCATACCATTATACATTAATCGTCGATGGTAGTTTTGGTGTAAAAAACAAACTTTTAGGTCAAGACGATAAGGTCCTTTAGTTAGATAATATCGACGAATTTCTTCTTGAGAATAAGTTAGATACTCTTAAATGGGACGGTGTTTTGCAGGATAGTGTTCGAGAATAAGTTTATCGCCAACTACATTGTCTACTCGTTGCCGTTTATGTTGCTCATCCAACGCAACCTCGGGTTTAGAAAACAATGTAGAAGGCAATGCAGAAAAAGTAGACGCCTTCTTAGAAAAGTCACATATGATTTTTGAATTACTCATCTATAATTCGCCAAAATTAAAATAGTACTACTAAATAATCTAATATAAATAATCACAAGTCAATTAACTATAAATATACTTAATTATAAGTGATAAAAACTATTTTCACTATAGTTAATATATTTTTATGAATTAATATTATAAAATTAGATGTGATATAAAGAAAAATATCAAAATTAAATTATGTCTAATATCATATACTTTTATACTTATATTTTTTTCTTGGACATAATGAAAATATGATAATGTATATAAAGATTTTTTTTTTGGTAACGAATATATGGATGAGAACTTTAATTTTGGAAGAAAATAACATAAGTTTAAATTTAATTATTTGATTCATACGATTTGTACAATAAAAATAAAAATAAAGATTTTTTAAAAAGTACTTGCTAAAAAAAGTCTAATAAAAATACATAATTATTAAATTAACTTAAATAATTTATTTAAAAAAAAATGCCTAATAAAATAATTATTTATAAAAACATATTTTTCATATCTTTACTACCTTTATCATGAAATATATCATTTTTTTAAGGGATAATTCTCAATTAATTACAATTCCACACTTTACATTCCCAAAAAAAAGGACGGAGCAAATTACTTCCTACTTACTCACAAATTATCAACTTAATTCCTAATTAAACACATTGTCATAATTACCTTCCATCATTGATCTTATGTATTTTTTGTATTTTTATATATTTTTATTATTTTTTTACAATATTTTTATAAAAAAAATTCAGATTTTTTTTTTAAATTTTTTTTTGAATTTTTTTTTCCAGAAATTTTCTCCACCGAATTATTTTTTTTTAAATCGAAATTCCGGGTTATGTGTTGCTGTAACACACAAATGTTGATTTATGTGTTCCTGTAACACACAAAGTCATAAAATCGATCTAAAGGATTATCTTCTTTAACAAAATTGTTTTTTACTCCTTATTAATCGCATATACCCTATTTTTATTCGTTTTTAACTATCTTAATATATTATCTTTTGTCCAATACTTCTTTGTTATTTTTGTGTGTTTATGTTTTAGGGTTTTGTGTGACCTAGGTCACACAAAACTTGATTTTGTTTATTCCAATTCTGTGTATTCCTGGAATACACAAATCTCAGAATTGTGTATTCTTAGAATGCACAAATATAAGATTTGTGTATTCATGGAACACACAAAATTCAAATTTGTGTATTCATATAACACATAAAAATCGAATTTATGTATTCCTAAAATACACAAAACTTGATTTTGTTTGTTCCAATTCTGTGTATTCCTGGAACACACAAATCACAGATTTGTGCATTCCTGGAGCACACAAAAATTTTAGATTTGTGTATTCTTGGAACACACAAATCTCATATTTGTGGATTCACGGAACACATAAAACTCAAATTTGTGTATTCCTGGAATACAAAAAACTTGTTTTTGGTTGTTCCAATTTCGTGTGTTCATGGAACACATTAAAATAAAATTCAAATAAAATTCAATTTTTTTTTAAAAACAAATAAAAATGAAAATAAAATAAAATATTATTATAATTAAAGTAATTAATTAATTGTCTTTGGGTATTTTTGTAATATTCTATTTTTTTGTGCTTAAGTAGGAATTAAGTTGAAGTTGTAACTAATTAATTTCTTTTACACTCTCCGCGTAATTAATTGGGCGTTGCCCCTATTTTTTATTTAATATTTATTTTTAAATATTAAACAAATAATAGGATACTTCCACCACCATCCCCACCACCACTACGACCACGTATTTAACCACCACAACCACAACAACCACAACCTCCACCACCACAACCACCACCACCTACTACTAGTTCCATCGCACACGCGTGCGTCCGTGATTTTTTTTTTTAAATCGTCATAACTAATTCTAAGAAATCAAAAAAATAAATAATTTTCATTTTTTGGATAAAGCAAATTAATGTCTACGTCCATGTTTTTTTTTTTTTTAAAAAATTTTTCGCAGACACGAAATTTACTGTTTAAAACATGAAATTTCGTATCTACGAAAAAATTCAAAAAAAAAATCGTAGATGTAAATATTTATTTGATTTATTCAAATATATAATTTTTTTATTTTTTAGATTTTTTTAAATTAGTTATGACGATCTTTGTAGAAAAAATCACGGTCTCGCACGTGTATGATGTAATTAGTATTAGGTGGTGGTTGTGGTTGTTGTGGTGATGGTGCTTGTGGTGGTGGTTGAGGTTGTAGTGGTGGTGGTGGTTGTGGTTGTGGTGTGGTTGTGGTATTAATAGGGTGATGGTGGTGATTGTGGTAGTGGTGAGGTGCTGGGGTGGTGGCGTAGTGGTGGTAGGATATTGTAATAAGGTAGTTAAATTTCAATGATAAATAATAAAATAAACAATTAATTATATAAAAGTGTTTTTGTTAAGAGATGTTTGTAATAAAAAAAATTAATGAAAAATATTTTTAACAAATAATTTTTTTAATGATATGTATAGATAGATAGATGGCTCTTTTTTTAATTCCTTAATATAATCTATTACTATCCAATTACAATGAATAAGTTTATCCAATTTATTCGTCTAGTTTATTCTACATTCTTATCCTTCTAATATATGTTAACATAATTTTAATTAATTACAATTCCACATTTTTCATTCTAAAAAAAGAAAAGAGCAAATTACTTTTTATTTACTCAAAAATTATCAACTTAACTCCTAAGTAAACACATTGTCATATTTAATTACCTTCCATAATTTCCTTATATAATTTTATTATATTTTATTTTTAAATTTTTTTTTAAACTTTTTTTCTAATTTTTGTTTTCTAATTTTTTTCTTCGTTTTTTGTTAAATCGAAATTCCGGGTTATGTGTTGCTATAACACACAAATATAGATTTATGTATTCCTATAACACACAAAGATATAAAATCGATCTAAAAGATTCTCTTCTTTAACAAAATTGTTTTATTCATTTTTTTTAAGCGCATATACCCTATTTTTACTCGTTTTTAACTATCTTGATATATTATCTTTTTGTCCAACACTTTTTTGTTATTTTTGTGAGTTTATATTTTAGGGTTTTGTGTGTTTCAGGTAACACAAAACTTGATTTTGTTTATTCCAATTCTGTGTATTCCTAGAATACACAAATCTCATAATTGTGTATTCTTAGAACGCACAAATATAAGATTTGTGTATTCATGGAACACTCAAAACTCAAATTTGTGTATTCATAGAACACATAAAAATCGAATTTATGTATTCCTGGAATACACAAAACTTGATTTTGTTTGTTCCAGTTATGTGTATTCCTGGAACACACAAATATCAGATTTGTGTATTGTTGGAACACACAAATCTCGGATTTATGTATTCATGGAACACATAAAACTCAAATTTGTGTATTCATGGAACACATAAAAATCAAATTTGTGTATTCATGGAACACATAAAACTCGAATTTATGTATTCCTGGAATACACAAAAATTGATTTTGTTTGTTCCAATTCTGTGTATTTCTGAACACACAAATCTCAAAATTGTGTATTCCTGGAACACACAAATCTCAGAATTGTGTATTTTTGGAACACACAAATCTCATATTTGTGTATTCATGGAACGCATAAAACTCAAATTTGTGTATTCATGGAACACATAAAACTCAAATTTGTGTATTCGTGGAATACACAAAACTTGATTTTGTTTGTTCCAATTCTGTGCATTCCTGAACACACAAATCTCAGAATTGTGTATTCTTGGAACGCACAAATCTTATATTTGTGTATTCATGGAATACATTAACTCAAATTTGTGTATTCATGGAATACATTAAACTCAAATTTGTGTATTCATGGAACACATAAAACTCGAATTTATGTATTCCTGAGGCTGAAATACATAAAACTTGATTTTGGTTGTTCCAATTCTGTGTATTCCTGTGACACACAAATCTCAGAATTGCGTATACATGGAACACATTAAAAAGATTCGAAAAACAAAAATTCGGCAAAAGAAATTTCGAAAAAAAATCCAAAAAATAAATTCGAAAAACATAAATAAAAATGAAAATATATTAATTGATGGGTATTTTTGTAATCTTCCAATTTTTTGTGCTTAAGTGGGAATTAAGTTGAAGTTGTAATTAATTGGGAATTCTTACGCTCTCCGTGTAATTAACAGGGCGTTGTCCCATATATATTTGTCTTTGATAAAAAAAATTGGAAATAGTATATACCCTCCAAATATCACCTAATGACGTGACGTGAATTAGTTGGCTATAAATCGTTAATTTATTTAATTTCTTGATTTAGTTAACGATTTATTACCAACGATTTATACACCCTTTTCCCCATCTTATATTTCTTCTTGTTTTTTTATTTGGTCGGATATTTCTTTCCTGTACTTTACAATTTTATCCATTTACCTTGATACATTAACAAATTTTATTTTTTACGCGTAATTTATTCATATCCTCCTTTTATTCTACATCCTTATCCTCACACGGTTTGTGAAAAAAATAAATCCTACAATATATATTTTTCATACACAGTTTTTCATTCCATCATAACTCTTACTCCTTAATTTACTCTTTATTCTATCTATTCCCACACACGGTGTTTATAGAGTGGATGTGAAATATTTTGATGTGAAATATTTTGTTGTGAAATATGAATTGAAGAATAAATTGAGAGAATAGAGAGTAAATTAAGGAGTAGGAGGTATGAGGAAATGAAAACCCGTGTATGTAAAATATATGTTAAAGGATAATTTTTTTACATCCCGTGTGAGAACAGGGGGATGTAGAGTAAGAGAAGGAAATGAACAAATTGGTTAATTTATCAATAGTAAATGGATAAGAATGTAGATTAAGAGGGTGTTTGTTTGCATTTAGTGTAATCTTAATTTGGTTTATTAAAACACTGGATAAATGGATCAATAAGATTGTTTGTTTTTTCTGACTATTCAGATTTGAATAGCTCTTGAATGGTTCGTTTCATTAAAATTTTAAACTAAGTCTAATTCATTCAGAAACTAACTTTTAACAAATAAGTTATGTTCAGCTGTTATTCAGTATTCATTACTTATCACTTAAAAAAATCAAACGACACCTAAAAGATGTAAAGATGGGAAAACGCGTGTATAGATATTTTTAAACAAAATGAGAGAATATTCAACTAAGAGATTTTGACAAGGGGTCTTGAACACCCACCCCTTAGTCCTAACCCAACCCACTTTTCTTCTCTTCTTATTATAGACCTTAAATCAAATCTTACACTACAATACAATCCTAATTACATATTTACCCCCTTTTTTCTATATATAATTTTTATCTATCAGAATATGTTTATTATTTCTCTCTCCTCACCCTAAACCTAAAGCCGTCTCCTTCCCCTCTTCTAAAACAAAATCGCATATCTCCTCCCTCCTCCTACTTCGGCCAAGTTGCATATTGACGCCACCTTCACTGTCTCACTCTATCCTTGTTCATCTATTATTCTCTCACCATCAAAGAAACTCCTCACCTTCGAAGCAGCAACGAAGCTCCATGGAAAATGTCCATGGCTCGAACTCAGGCAACGAATCTCCGTTTCGAGCTTGATCCAGATCTCGCAGGTCACGAAGCCATGGCTTTCCTCCTGAAGACGAAGCCTAGCTCGTAGCTCGACCGCTGTTCAAAGCCAAGCCACTCTCTAGCTCGCCTCTGTTCGTGACCTCCGAGCAGTAAAGTAATCTCCGGTGAGCTCCTTCGAGATCCTTCCTTCGAGCATTCAAGACCTCCATTGAAGACCTCCGGTGATTAAGAGCAGAAGAAGACTTCTTGCTCCATTTTTGCTGCTTAGATCCCGAACAGAAGTCTGCTGCTACTGGAATCACTTCGTCACGTCCAACCATGGACTCGTGTAACCCTAGCTCGAAGCTCCGGTGAAGGAGTCGCGCCGCCGTCGTGAGCCCTCCGTAATGGGTAGATCTTGAACTCGCCTTGAACTCGCCGGAATGGATAGAGGCGCCAGAGTATACCTCGAAGCCGTCGGAGATCTGAGATCCAGATTTGGTTTTTTTTCAAACGCGTATACAGTATGCTGATTAGGTAGGAGTAGTTTTTTTGTTTTGTGAGATTTGTTTGACCAGATAATGTATTTAGTTAATTTTTAATTTTTTTGTAGCTGCAGAATTAATTTGTTTTCTTTTTCTTTAAAAAATGTAATAGGAATGATTTATTTTAATGTAATGTTTGAAAAGATAATAAAATTTTATTATTTGAATGTTACTCATCAATTTTATAGCATACTCATCAATTTTATAGGGATACTCACTATTTTTTACTAGTACTCTATATTTTTGAAGAGTACTCTGTATATATATTTTTCCGGTGTCCAGAAGTCAGTGGTTGAAGACGGATGTCGGTGGTCGGAGGTCGGTGGGAAGTGGAGAGAGATGAACATTGATATCACTTCTTTTGTCTTTTAGTGTTATTAAGGGTATTTAAATATTTGATCATCCTTTAGGTCTCTTTAAAGAAATTTGATTTCCACTAGTTCCTATAAAAAGAAAAACTAGTTTTCAAGACCCTATGTGTCAATCACCCTTGAAGTAATTTGTACAATTGTATAGCTTATATGGAAGAATATAAACAACTTTATATTTAACATATATAAAATGCAACCTAGTGAATACCATAAGCGAAACTCTATATACCTGGAAAGAAATTGTCAAAAAAAATATAACCTGGAAATAATATTCCAAGATTACAAATTCAAGAGAATAAAACTTTATAAAAAAAATTAATAATACTCAACAAGAAGATAAAAACATTTTATAAAAATTAAAATAGAAACTGCCATAAAGAAAAAAATATCCCTACTAATATAAGTAATAATAACAATAATTGGGTAAGACCACCAATTAGTTATATAAAAACAAACTGCAAGGCGGCCTTTTTAAAAAAAAGAAACTGCCTTTGCATGTATTGTAAAAAATTCTAATAGATAGTTTATCACATAATTTAGCTAAAAAAATTAACGTGAGACGGATGTTGAGGAAAAAGTGATAAGAGTTTCGGAAGCTACTAAATTAACGAGAGACTATCCAAGAGGAAGTTTAACTATTGAAGGGGTCACTAAGACTATTATGCAACCTCTGCTATGAACCATGAAGTTAATTGTAATAATATTAGTAATATAATTTGTAATATATAGTTTTATTGAACAAACACAACCTACTTTTGTTCCGATCTTAAGGAAGAAAAACGAAGCGACTGACTAGGTAGCAAACATGAGCTTCTTAACACTATGTTTGAAAATTAGAATCAAGTTATTTTTACCCAATTAGCAAAAATCTTTAGTAACGGTACCCGAGCTGAATAGCTGTAACCTATTTTGAATGATCTATATATATTCATATTATATGCTTTCGAAAAAAAAAAAGTATTCAAACAATTATTTAGAAACATAAAATCTCGAAAAAAAAATTAAAACAAAATTCAAAAATTCCAAATTTACTAATTTCATTTTAGAAAAAAATCAGAAAATTCAAAATCAGAAATTCAATCATCAAAAGGTGAAAACGCAATTTCAGATAAAATTTTTGGATACTTTGTCCAAAAGATAAAAATTTGGATCAGCCACCCCCCACCCCCCCTAAATACAATTATATAAATCTTCTTTTGCTGAATTCTTTTCACTTATTCGATCTACCTTTTCACCTTGAACTCTTTATATTTTCAACACAATTCAAAGACTTCACAAAACCATGTCTGAAGCACCAAAGCCAACTGATTATCACAGTGTTGTAGAAACTAAGAACAAGATTCTTGAATTCATTGAAGATGTAACAGAAAACGCTGATAAAGTTCAAAAGAGAGTTCTTACTGAAATCCTCTCAAGAAATGCTCATGTTGAGTATCTAAAACGTTTTGTCCTTAACGGTCATATGGATAGCGAAACTTTCAAGAAAATCATTCCTGTGATCACCTATGAAGATATTCAATCTGATATCAACCGTATTGCCAATGGTGATAAATCTTCTATTATTTGCTCAGAACCCATTTCTGAGTTCTCGGATAGGTATTTTTTTTATCACTGATCTCATGTCCATAATCTAATTGGAAAACTGTCGCCTAAAGAAAAATAACTGTCGCCCAGACTCTGTTTTTCTGTGGTGTCTTCTTGCAAATTTATTTTTCCTGATAACATTTTTCATGTGAGTTGTTTTTTATATGAAGTTCTGGTACATCAGGTGGTGAAACAAAATTGATTCCCCTCACTGAAGAAGAGTTTGTGAGGAAGTCAATGATAATGAGTCTTATGATACCTGTAATTAGCCAATACGTGCCTGGTATAGAAAATGGCAAAGGGATGCACTTCCAGTTCATGAAACCAGAGGCTAAGACACCATGTGGTTTATTTGTACGACCTGTTACAACGAGCTACATCAAAAGATTACCACTGAAGGATAGGCCATTTGACCTATTTGCAAACCAAACTAGCCCGTATGAAACAATTTTGTGTTTAGACTATCACCAAAGCATGTATTCACAAATGCTTTGTGGCCTTTGCCAAAACAAACAAGTTCTCTGGATTGGTGCTTTATTTGCATCTGGTTTTCTTCGCGCGATTAAATTCCTAGAAAAACATTGGGCTGTTCTGTGTCACGATATTCGAAACGGGACACTTAATGATAAATTGTGAAGCAGAAGAAGTAAGAGAAGCCATTAATGGCGATAGAGAAGTTTAGAGAAGAAGAAGAAGAAGGAGAAGAAGAAGAGCTATAGCAGCTTAGGAGAAGAGTAGAAGAGAATCTTTATTAGTTACAATAGCTGTCAATCTAACACCTATATATACATGTTTTATTCTAACTAATCAGCTCAACAGCTGTGATCTTAACTAACTAACAAACTGAAAGTAAATTGCTATTTAGTCCCTGCACTTTCTTCTTTATCTACTTCTTCATCTGTATTCCAAGATCCCCCCACAAGCGGAACATGAATGTTGTGAATGTTAAGCTTGACGAGATTATTATGAAATAAAGAGGAACCAAGTGGTTTTGTGAACATATCAGCTAACTCCAAATTTGAAGATATAAAGAACAGCTTGATGGTGCCTTCAGCAATCTTTTCACGAGTTATTTTGCAGTCTATATCAACATGTTTAGTACGTTCATGTTGAACGGGGTTTGTGGACATCGCGATTGCTGATTTACTATCTGAATAGATGTGAGCAGGATAGTTATGCGAAAACCCATAATCATTTAACGCATAAACCAACCATTGTAATTCACAAGTTGTTGAAGCAAGAGCACGATATTCTGCTTCAGCAGACGACTTGCTTATAGTAGACTGTTTCTTGCTCTTCCAAGAGATGAGGGAGTCTCCAAGAAAAACACAAAAACCCATTACACTTCGACGAGTATCAAGACAGCCCGCCCAATCACTATCACAATACGACTTCAATTTTACCTCAGAAGCAATAGGAAGGAATAAACCTTGACCAGGAGTTGACTTTATATAGCGTAAAACACGTTGAGCTGCGTTCCAGTGATTGGTAGATGGTTTGGATAAGAATTGACTTAGACAATTCACTGAATATGACAAATCTGGACGAGTGATGGTAAGGTAAAGTAGTCTTCCAATCAGGCGTCTATAAGAAGATGGATTTTCGAGTAGATCATCTTCATCACTTCTTAACTTTAGAGTAGATTCCATTGGTACATTAGATGGTTTGGCAGCAAGTAATCCACATTCGGTTAGAATATCTAAGGCAAACTTTCGTTGGCATATTGAAATACCGGATGAAGATCGAGCAACCTCGATGCCAAGAAAAAAACGCAATTCGCCTAAGTCCTTTATTGTGAACTCGTGATGGAGAAAATCTTTTAGTAGCTGAATTTCTTGGAGAGAATCACTAGCTGTTATGATGTCATCGACATAGACTAACAAAGCAATGAATGATGTTGAATTTCGTTTGATAAAAAGACTAAAATCACTCGTTGAATGTGAGAAGCCATATGAGATGAGAGCATTTGATAGCTTAGCAAACCATTGTCTCGAAGCTTGCTTCAACCCGTATAGACTCTTTTTCAATTTACAAACAGAGTTAGAAGGAGCTGAAAGACCTTGAGGGATTTTCATATAAACTTCTTCGTCTAATTCTCCATGAAGAAAGGCGTTATTGACATCGAGTTGGTGAAGAATCCATTGATTTATAGAGGCAAGGGCAAGCAGTAAACGAATTGAGGTTAGCTTTGCAACTGGAGAAAAAGTATCAAAGAAATCGAGGCCTTCTTGTTGATTGTATCCCTTAGCTACTAAACGAGCTTTGTAGCGTTCTAAAGAACCATCAGCTTTATATTTAAGCTTAAAAACCCATTTTGAGCCAATGGGAGTAATATTTGGAGTTAAGGGTACAATTTCCCACGTGTTGTTTGATTGCAAAGCTGAAAGTTCGTGTTCAATAGCTTTCAACCATTCTGGTGAGGTAGAAGCTATCTTGTATGAGGTGGGTTCAGAGAGGGTTGTAATAGAGGCTATGAAAGAGGAATAATTGTTGGAAAGATTATTTAGGGTGAGGAAATTTTGTATGGGGTAAAGGGCAGTTTGTTGAGTTGATGTGGAAGAGCACAGAGTTGAATTCTGGCATATATAATCTTTTAGATAAGGTGGTGGTTGTCTTGATCTTGATGGTCTAGTTGAGGGTGGTGGTTGGGGCTGAGTATTTGAAGAAGAGGATGTTTGAGGAGAAGGTGGTGTTGGATGATTATGTGAAGTATGAGTAGGTTGATCAATGAAATAGTTTGTGGATGAGGGGAATAAGAAGGAGTGAAGTTGTGTTTGGGGTGTGTTATTGACAAAAGGAAATTGTGATTCATGAAATATTATGTTTCTAGAAATGAAAGTAGTGTGTGAGGAAAGATCAAGCACTTTGTATCTTTTAACACCAGTAGTATAGCTTAAGAATACGCATTTAGTTGCTCTTGGGTCAAATTTGGACCTATTGCTTTGTAATGTAGAAGCAAAACAAAGAGAACCAAACACTCTTAGATGTGATAGGTTGGGGGTTTTATTGTATAGTAGCTCATAAGGTGTTTTGTTATCTAAAAGTGGAGTAGGTAATCGATTAATCAAGTGAGCAGCTGTGAGGATTGCTTCAGACCAGAATTGCAAGGGCATATTGGATTGAAACATCAAAGCTCGAGCTGTGGTAAGGAGATGTTGATGTTTGCGCTCGACAAGACCGTTTTGTTGAGGTGTTTCAACGCAACTAAGTTGATGAAGAATGCCATTTGAGGCATAAAACTCAGGTAACAAGAATTCAGGGCCATTGTCTGACCTTATGGACTTTATTTTTGTATTGAACTGATTCAATATCAAGGCATAAAATGAGAGCAGATGAGTTTTAACTTCAGACTTAAGCTTCATCAGGTATACCCAAGTGCATCTTGAGAAGTCATCTACAATTGTTAGGAAATAACTATGGCCTGAATGAGAAATTTGTTTAAGAGGTCCCCAAATATCAACATGAATTAGATCAAAACATGAATTAGTTGTAGTACAAGAAGTAGGAAACATTAGCTTCTTTTGTTTAGCAAAATGACAAGAGTCACAAATGTTTGATTGTAGAAACTGAATAGAAGAATTAATAGCTTTTAGAGCTGCTATCTTAGCCTTGGAGGGGTGGCCTAACCTTGAATGCCATAGATCAAAGTTTTGAGTTACAGCTGCTAAAGAAACTTCAGTTGATTTATCCTTTAATGGTGCATATAAGTAGTACAGACCATGAAGTTCAACAGCAGTCCCAATCATCTTCTTTGAAGTATTCTCCTGGAGTTGACAATAAGAAGGAAAAAATACAACAGAAATGGAAGAATCCTTAGTAAGTTTGGAGATAGAAAGAAGATTGTACTTAAAGTTGGGTACACATAACACATTATATAATGTTATATATTGATTTAGCCTTATATCTCCTCTATGTGTAGCATTTATACTTTCACCATTTGGCAAAGTTACAGGAACATTAACAAGAACTACATTTCTTGTATATAAAGAGGTGGAAAAAATGAGGTGATCAGTTGCACCTGTATCAAGAATCCAAGAAGTGATGTCAGAATTACCTTCTTGAGTTGATGCTTGATGAACAGATGCACTAGGAGAAGGTATGTCAGTAGAGGATGAATGAACCAATGCCATAAGTTTGTTAAGCTCTTCAGTAGTAAATTCATAAGGAGTTGCAGAAGTAGTTGTGATAGAAGAAGGTTCTTCAGTCAAAACATAATGAGCTTTTGGATTTTGAGGTTTTTGACTATTGATAATAAATCTTCTACCCTTAGGACCATCCCAACCAACCGGATAGCCATGAATTTGGAAACAAGTTTCAATAGTATGACCATTGTATCCACAATGAGTGCATAGCATCTTCTTTCTTTCACTATATGATGAAGGTCTCTGCACATTCTTTGAGTAAAAAGCATGAGTAGAAAAATCTGATAATGGATGAGTCAGTTTCCTTTGACTTTCTTCTTGACTAAGCATTGCAAAGACAGAATTTATAGAAGGTAAAGGATTCATCAGTAGGATTTGGCTTCTAACAGCTGAATATGAGTCATTTAAACCAATGAGAAATTTAATCACAAAAACGTGTTGTTGTCGATTGATTAAGGTTTCAAAAAGTTTACAAGAGCATTGATTCATGAATCCACAAGAACATATAGGCATAGGGCGAAAGTGAAGATATTCATCCCAAATAGTTTTAAAACGAGCAAAATACTCAGAGATTGAGTTAGAATTCTGAGAAATCGAGCTTAAAGATTTTTCAAGGTGATAAACACGCGTTCCATCACTTTTATCAAATCGTGTTTTTAGTTCATTAAAGAGATCAAAAGCAGAATTCACGTATAATAAGCTACCTCTGATTTCTTTCGAAATTGAATTGAGAAGCCATGAGAGAACTAAGTTGTTAGCACGATTCCAAGCTGTTAATAGAGGGAGATCAGTGAGAGGAGGTTGAACAATATCTCCATTGATGAATCCGACTTTGTTTTTGACTGAGAGAGCTATTTCTATAGCTCGAGTCCAAGACAAGTAGTTATCACCGGTGAGAACCTCTGAAACGAGAGAGATTCCGGTGTTTTCGCTAGGATGTAGGTACTAAGGGCTCGTGAAATCTTCAGTAACAGATTGATTAGCCATAAGAGAGGAGAAGAAAGATAGTAGAGAGAGGCAGAGTATGAGTGTGCGGAAGTAACTAGTTTGCGACTGATACCATGATAAATTGTGAAGCAGAAGAAGTAAGAGAAGCCATTAATGGCGATAGAGAAGTTTAGAGAAGAAGAAGGAGAAGAAGAAGAGCTATAGCAGCTTAGGAGAAGAGTAGAAGAGAATCTTTATTAGTTACAATAGCTGTCAATCTAACACCTATATATACATGTTTTATTCTAACTAATCAGCTCAACAGCTGTGATCTTAACTAACTAACAAACTGAAAGTAAATTGCTATTTAGTCCCTGCACTTTCTTCTTTATCTACTTCTTCATCTGTATTCCAAGACTTAACTCAAACATTACTGACCCTTCGGTAAGGGAAGAAGTGATGAAAATTCTTAAACCAGATCAAGAATTAGCTGATTTCATTGAGGAGAATTGCAATAAAGGATCATGGGAAGGGATTATAGCTAAGTTGTGGCCTAACGCTAAGTACATAGGGGTTATTGTTACTGGGACTATGTCACAGTACATACCAACTCTTGAATATTATAGTAACGGTCTCCCTCTCGTTAGCATGTTATATGCCTCATCAGAGTGCTTCTTTGGTATTAACCTCAACCCTTTATGCAAACCTAGTGAAGTTTCGTATACTTTGATTCCCACCATGGCGTAATTTGAGTTCTTGCCGGTTCTCAAAGACAATGCATTCCTTGGTGAGAAGGAAGAACCAAAATTGGTTGATTTAGCCAATGTTGAACTTGGACAAGAGTATGAGATTGTTATCACAACTTATGCAGGTACTTTAGTGGCCTTAAAAAATTCTTTTAGTGGAAGTTTTTTCGGGTTAACTCTAGTAAAATTCAGGTGCAGTTTAAGTGATCTTTATAACCATACATATATGTAAAATTTTGCAGGTCTTTATCGCTACAGGGTAGGCGATATTCTTCGAGTTACTGGATTCAAGAACAAAGCTCCTCAATTCAGTTTCATTTGTCGGGCAAACGTTGTTTTAAGCATTGATTTAGAGAAGACAGGTGAAGATGAGTTACAAAATGCGGTAAACAATGCTGTGACTCATCTATTGCCATTTGATGCACATCTCAATGAGTACACAAGTTATGCAGACACTAGCACAATTCCAGGGCATTATTCTTTATTCTGGGAACTAAATGTGAATGGCTCAACCCCGATTCCACCTTTGATATTTGAAAATTGTTGTCTTACAGTTGAAGAGTCTCTTAATAGTGTGTATCGTGAAGGTCGAGTTTCTGGAGAAATTGGACCACTTGAGATCAAGATTGTGGAAGCTGGGACTTTTGATAAGTTAATGGATTATTCAATAAGCGTAGGTACATCAATTGCTCAGTACAAGACACCACGATGCGTAAAATATGCACCTATTATTGAGCTATTAAACTCAAGGGTTGTGTGTAACTACTTCAGTCCTAAGTGTCCAAAATTCACCCTTGGCAACAAACAATTGAGCAACATCGACTGAAGGACATGGATATATAAATACACATTTTTATATAATAATATTGTTGAGTTATATCTCATAAGTTTTCTACTTTAGAGTTATAGCGTGTTTTAGCCAATATGCTCCTTGTACTAATCTGAAATTATTGAAATACGTCCTATGTATTTTTTATTTTTTTTTGCATACATCAGAGGCTAAAATAGCCGTAAGTTTGAAATTAAACTTACAATACCCTTATTGCGAAAATAAACAGCTCTAGGCGCGGAACCGCCGCTCCTATCCGTTCCTATCGATCCTCAAATCTAGTCGGTTCCACTCTCATCACTGCTCCCCTCTTAGCCAACCGGTCCGCGCACTTGTTCGCTTCCTGAAAATATGATTAACTTCGAAAGCTGGATTTCTTTTTCCATATTTCTACGCACTCAAAAAAAATGTTACAATCTCAACTCTTGGAACTACCACCACCACCTTTCACTAGCACGTGAAGCTCACTCGAGTCCGTCTCGATATACATTTCTTTTATGCCACGCTCCTCTGTCCACCAAAGTCCATAGTGCAATGCTAGAAGTTAAGAAATGAATGGAGATACTACAATGCAAGGCCCTGCACAGCCGAACGAGAAAAAACCCTCATTGTCTCTAAATAATCTTCCTATTCCAGCCTCGTTGTGAGTTGATCAAAGCTCTCATTGATATTAAGCTTCACCCGGTCTTGTGGTTTAACCCAACATATTTTGCGGATACAATAGTACCGGCCACCGTTTTGTTCCTTACCCCATGTGCCGACAAAATCAATAGCCTGTTTTATTATTTTTGACCTTACCTGCTGCGGCCTTGGAATTGGAGCACCTTGCCCCATAATTGTCTCTTTCCTATTTATCCAAAGTATCCACATGGCTGATGCAGCTACTAAAGGCCACTCTAAGCCATCACATGCTCCTTGTTCAATTAAGTGGCCCTCCACATAATCTTGGGATGACATCCTTCAGTCTAATTACTAAAGATATTCAAGTTGTTGTCTGTCAAACATCCACGAAGCTGTTGTCCAACATTTAGATCTTCATATCCATACGGCAGTACCTGCACTCCCCTACCTCTTCGGCTTAGGCCTGCTCTTCTCTTCAGGATATCAGACACCTGCTGCAGCCAGACCAAATTTTCTGGAATTTCTATGTTCTTCCAAATATCAACAGCTAGTTTGCATTTCGTTATCACATGTTTAAGCTCTCAACCGTAGCTCCACATAACTTCCATTCCGGCGACTCAAGAGCACCCCTTCTATATAAGTTCTCTGCCGTTCAGAGCCGATTGAGTCTGACTCGCCATAGAAAAAGTCGTACCTTTTGCGAGCCCTTCAACTTCCGTATAGGCTCCCATTTAAAATTTGTAGTAGGTTCCTTAACCGGCACTAAGAAACTTTAGGAAAAAGAACCTGAGGAATCATGACTCCATTTATAATAAGTTCCTTACAAGGTCGTCACTTCCACTGCGCCCTCCGGGAGTAATTTCCTTCCCTTAAGAATATAGAGTTACATACATTTGAGTCCGTAGATTCAGGTTCGCGATTCAAAAATCCATCCCGAAAACATTTCTGCCTTAGTATCTCCACCCATGAGACTTGATGTTTTTGGAGAAGCTTCCATCCCAATTTTGCTAAGACAGCTATATTGTAATTTTTTGCTTTTTGGTAACCCAGATCCTTTTCTGTTTTCGGTTTGCATATTAGGTCCCACGCCACCTATTGTATTTTTCTTCCCTCACTTGATGAGCCCCATATAATATACCTTACTATTCGATCAATCCCTTCACAAACATTCATAGGGAGTTTCAATACTTGCATTTTGGTATGTAGGGATTGCACACAACACCGATTGAGCTAACGTGATACGCCCTGCTAATGAGAGAGTCTTCGCTTTCCACAAGGACAATTTTTCTCGCATATGTTCCATTATGGAACCCCTTCGAAAAACGTCCAAATTTAACAGGGGCTTCTAGATACGTACCAAAAGACACGCTTAGACAAAATCCGCTCTGCCTTTCCATCTCCAGTTTTGCGCTCTCCTCTACATTCTTCGAGAAGTATATGAATGACTTTTCTACGCTAATGGTTAGACCGACCTCCTTGTAAAAGAAATGCATAGTGTCCTGAATTACTTTAACCAGCAAAGCAGAGGCATCTAAAAACAAGATTAGATCATCAGCAAAAAATATATGTGAAATTTCTGGCCATTCGAATGGGTTTCCAAACTCCTCTTCTACACAAAACTTGAATTAGTAAGGAGCACGTTTCATACACATGACGAATATATAAGGAGCAATCGGATCTCCTTGTCGAATTCCTCGGAAAGATCTAAACTGGGGGAAAGATTCACCGTTCCACAACACTTTCATATCATTTGTTTCCATACTCGACATAATAAGCGACACCCACGAACTTGGAAAATCAAAGCTATCAATCGTATCCCTAATAAAATCCCACCTCAACTTGTCATAAGTTTTGTCTAGATCGATCTTCACTGCCATAATACCACGTTTACCTTTTATTTTTCGTATTCAGTAATCCACTTCTTTTGGAGTGCTTTCTCTCCTTCCTAATTAGCTAAATTACTAGACATTGACTTTGAACAAAAAGGAATTAGCTAATTTGTAATATTTTGTGATTTATGAAATTTATTTTTTTCGACTAAAAAAAGATTAAAAGTTTACAAGTACTGCTTAAAAAAGTAAACTGGAGATATATGAGATCATTTCGTAACAAAAGATATTTTAGTTTGGTTTCCTTTTCTTTTATTTTCGATAATTTGTATTACTTTAGTTTAATTTTAATTTAATTTAATTAGATGAAAAAAATAAATAAGGGGTGGATGTCTTTAGGCTATAAAGTTTATCTATTATAAGTTTCAAAATAAATCACCGTAGAAGTCCTTTTGTTCAAAAATTCGCTCTCTAACTTTTATTCTCTCTTAGGCTTCTTTTGCTGACGTGGGACTTACCGTTCTATTTTTTCTTACCATCCCAATTGGGATTTTTTTCCTTTCTGATCCTAAAGTTTCCTTCTTTGTTCTCCAACGGTCATCTGATGGGGGTGAGTGGGCGGTCTCCGCCGCCTCAACCACCACAACCACCAGATTCTACCACTGAAATTGGAGGGCACATTCGGACCACCATGCCGGCTGCAACTGCGTCCCTACTTTAACGCCAAGTACTCGAATCAATGTCTCTAAGGAGAAATAGAATAGCGTTCGCAAATTATCAACTAAAAGATTAAAGCTTTTCGATCATGGCAATAATCAAAAGATGCAGAGCGGGGCTGGAGCTTCTGAGGTGAGACATGATGTGGAATTCAGCAAAGGTCTTCGAAACGGGTTCTTAACTACGTTGATCGCGATGAGTTGTCCCCAGTGAATGCGGAAGAATCTATGGGTAAAGTGGTTTCGACTGAGCAGGACAGAAATGGGGGAGAGATGGGGCTCCTTAGCTCGGGGGATGATCCAATGGGGGTGACAGTCATTGAGAATCCTACATTCGATGGAGATAATGCATAAATGGATTTACCTTTGCTGTTGGACGCTACTGAAGCACGACCCGAGATATTAGCTAATGTGACTGGGACCCTGGAGAATGCGCCGGCAAATGCTACATGTAAGGTTCCTATCCCAGTACTTGGTGCTAACCAACATCAAATTAGTGATGCAAGTACAAGTGTTGGGGAAATGGCTGAGACTGGTCACAAGGATAACGAGAACCGGAGTAGTGGTTTAGCGAGTGGTGGACAAGTCAGATCATTCCTAGATGTTCTTCGTGAGGCGAGAAGTGGACCGGAAGAGAGTAGGGTGGAGGAGATTTTAATGGGGAGGAATGGAACTGAAGGAGAGACAGTAGGCCAGGGAGAGGGGGTTGGTGAGTTCGATATGGAAGATGACACTTCGGTAGAGGATAACACATACCCGCAATTGATTCGAACGGCTGATCAGAAACGTAAGGGCTGTAAGGTATGGCGGAACACTATTATATTGTGTTTATTGGGGCATAATGTTGGTTTTAAGTACTTGTATAATAAGTTGATGCAAATATGGGCTCCGAAAGCACACATGGACTTAGTGGAGGTTGGGTTCGGGTATTTTATGGCACAATATTTTAACTCTGAGGACTATGAGAGAGTTCAAAGTGGTGGGCCGTGGATGGTACTTGATAGGTACCTCATAATTCGGCCGTGGGACCCTTTTTTCTTATCCCAGGAGGCTACGATAGTTCGAACAACGGTGTGGGTGCGATTGCCTTTGTTACTGGTTATGAATTACACGGAAGAAATCCTTACGTCTATTGGGAACCTAATTGGAAAGATGGTACGTGTTGATCCGTTTACGAAATCGCGGGCTCGTGGGAATTTTGCAAGAATCGCGGTGGAAATAGACCTTGACAAACCTCTTGTTCCGATTATTCGCATACATGATAATTTACAGAAAGTCGAATATGAGGGACTTCACCTTATTTGTTTCAAATGTGGTAAATTTGGTCACATGAAAGAGGAATGTGGAGTGTCTAGTGAGGGTCGTGATGTTTTGCAAAGTAAAGGGAAGGGGGTGGTCAGTAGTCAAGAGCCGGATCAGACGGTGGGTAATGGAAATCCGATATATGGGGTATGGATGACGGTGAATCGAGTGAAGGGTAGGCCGTGTAATAGTGGAAGTAATCAGGTACAACGGCAGGGGCAGAAAACCTTAGCAGCGAGTGGTAAGAGGAACGGGATGACTCCAATGAAAAAAAGAATAATTCAGATATGGAGAGGAACAGGGGTTCGAGATACGAAGTGCTAGCTGAAGCTTTTAATGGAGAGAGTAGCAGAAGTGGGGATAGAGTGGAGGATCAAGGTGTAACCGTGGGTGTAGTTACCGAGAAGAGCGTAGATATTGGAAGAAGGACATCTGCTAAGAACGTGGGGAATGAGCAATTCCAACATGTGGTAATTGATACAGTGTCGGAGAGATTGGAAGGCGATTTATTTAATCCGGGAAAACAAAAGGTGTTAGATGGAGAGTTGGTGGGGCCATTCCCAAAACGCGCACCCAAACCAAAGGGAAAACAAGGGGGGAAGTCAAGAAAGGAGATCGAGGTTCTGAACCAAAATGGGGCTGAGTTGGGTCCATTGGTGGGTCATGGAATGGAGCGTCATGGGGTTGGGAATAGTGCTATGGTTGAGGTGATGGAGGACAGAGCAAGTGAACCTGATGTGGGTGATTTGGGGCGTGAATGGACTGATGTGGCTGGCGCGGAAAAAACTAAGGACCTTTGTGTAATTTCGGATAGTTAGGGGGCTGTTCCTGGGGCGCTTGTAAATAGGGAGCACCAGATGCAGCTTGGGGAATTGGTGATCTCGGTAACAGCAACTTAGTTGAATGTGGGGACCAGCCTTTTGAGAAGGGAAAGGATAAGTTGTTAGCTACTGATGGTTCACTTCAACAGCAACAGAGAGAGGAGCGGGTTTTGAGAATCAAAACTGGGGATACCTCAGGGGGTTTTAAAGTAATGAAACAGCCCTGGTAACAGATGACACCAAAGGGAATGATGTATATGCGCCTATTTGCGACACATTACCGGCGGAAAATACAGAGAGTGGGGACAGTATGGAGTACGAGGAGGAGGGAGAGTACACGAAACTTTCTGCCCTGTAACTTTTGATTTAATCCTCTGGTTTTATTTTCTTTTGAGCTTTCTTTTTTATTTGCCTAATAATTGTTTTATTTTATGGATAGTACAACACATCAAGTTTGTGGAGGGAATTGGTCTGTGGCCAATCGCCCGATTAATATTCTATTTTGGAATTGTAGAGGAGCCAATAGTGATGGTTTTAGGAGGGCATTTAAAGACTTGAATGAACGACATAAACCTTTATTAGCAATTATAGACGATCCTAGAGCATTAGGGGTGGAGGCGACAAAAATTATTAAGTCAATCCAGATGGAGAAATCCATACAAGTGGAGGCGGTTAGCTTTTCGGGTGGAATTTTGGTCGTTTGGAATCAAATAGATGTTTCGATTCAACTTTTATCGGCAAGCACATAGGTAATCAATTTACGGATTTCTAAAAACTTATGTGTCCCTTGGATTTTGTCTGCAGTTTATGCAAGTACCAGGAGCTGGATTAGAGACTCGTTGTGGGATTCATTGGAGATAGCGTTCGGGAGTATTAGGGAACCGTGGTTAGTGGTGGGAGATTTTAATCAAATCGGGTGTCCGGAAGATCAGGTGGGAGGGAATGAAGGAATTAATCGTACTACGGTGAAATTCGAGAGGTGGAGAAATAGCTGTGGTTTAGAGGATTTGGGATTCATGGGTTCTCGCTTCACATGAAGCGATTCATGGCGTTCGGGGAGTCGAATTATGAAGCGTTTGGACAGGGCTTATGGTAATCGGGCATGGTATGAGACATTTGGAACATCAAGAGTTTCACACCTTCCCAGAGTTCACTCGGATCATGTACCTTTACTTATCAATCTGGCCCCATCGCTAGCGGGTCATATGGGTAGGAAGAGATTTCGATTTGAAACGGCTTGGGGTTGTCATGAGGGGTTTAAAGAGCTTGTTGCTAAGAGTTGGAAGAGTGAGGGCAGAGATTTGGGAGATAACATAGAATGTTTGAAGCGAGAATTAGAGACGTGGAAATTCGAATGTTTTGGTGATATTTTTTAGAAAAAGAAAAGAGTACTTGCGCGCATAGAAGGCATACAAAAATCACTTCAGAGGTCTTTTACTCCATTTCTAGCCAGGTTGGAAAAGCGTCTCAGTAAAGAATATGAAAGTTTATTGGAACAGGAGGAGGTTTTCTGGTTTGATAGGGCACATATGGAGTGGATCTATTCCGGAGATCGTAACACGAGATTCTATCACTGTGCGGCTCAGATTAGGAAGGAAAAAATCGGCACCCTACAAATTAGAGATGGAAATCATGAGTGGATTACAGATATGGAAGCTGAAAAGGTGTGGGTCAAGAGTTTCTTTGAGGAATTATTTGCTTTAGAGACTAATAACCCTAGTTTGTTCAAAGTACCGCATCTTAGGAGATTTGATGAGAGGGATATAGGTACTTTGAGGGGGAGGGTATCCGATAAAGAGGTCAGAATTGCGATTTTCCAGATGTCTCCTCATAAGGCGCCGGGCCCAGATGGTTTTACAGCTGGTTTTTATCAAAAGTGTTGGGATATAGTTGGAGTTTCGGTTTGTGAGATGATTAGGGAGGCGTTAGAGAAGGGCAGATTTCCGAAAGAAGTTTTGGGCACTCTTATTCATCTATTCCCAAGTTAACACCCCCGGAGTATATTACACAATTCTCGAGAAGTTTTGGGTACTCTTATTTTCTTCCTCTTTTTATATCATTCATCACACCTTAATTTACTACCAATTCCATTTCCTTTGATTTGTTTACTCAATCTAATCCTCTTTTATTTCACTCCTCATACTTCAATTTATTTTCTATTCTCTTTCATTTGTTTCAATGAACAAAGTAAAATTCAATTTTTGTAGATGTTAGAACAATTCTTGAATGTTTACCTTGTTTTAGATTCAGTAAACAATATAGGGAGAATGAATTCAGATTTTATTGGATTAAGATCTTGATATGATTTCATTGTTTCCTTAACATATTTCATTTGGAAATCTATATTACTTTATCAAATCAGAATACAAGGTGAATTATTACAATCTAATAAAGGTAAGATCAATTGTAAATTAAAAAAAAAAATCTAAAACTAGTTTACCTTCAGAATGTTTGATGATTTAATTTTTTTTAAATTTTGTGGTTCAATAAAACTATTGAGAAGATGGGGATCTTGTGGAGAAGATGTTACAGTAATTTGCGTAGTGGTTCAATGGTTGGGCTTTTCTCTAAGAGCGAGATTGGGCTTATCAACATACAGTCTATGTTGTAGATCTCCATGCCTAGGCGTCGTCTAGGCGTCAACTCCATCCTCAACCGTTTACGCCTAATTAAAATTTTAGGCGTTTTTTCCTAACGCCTTAGTCGTCGTGGAATAAGCGCCTTGCCCGTCTAGGCACCGATTAATGTCAAAAAATAGCCGCCTAGGCGCCGATCAATGGCAAAACATGCCCGCATCGGCCTTCTTGATATTTTTCTTATTCTCGAGAATTTTTCAATTGATATATAACTCAAATTATTTTAGTATTTTTATATGTACTATAGTGTTGTTAGATGAATTTAATGACTTAAATAGTTTAAATTGTTATAATTACTACATATATATTACTAGATGCACAAAATTGCACATCAAGATTCAAAACCATATAATTCCGCCTAGGCCCGGTGTAATCCAACCTAGGCGCTAGGCCCTGGTCGACCGCCGAGGCCGCAAAACCGAGATCTACAACATAGCATACAGTGTATCAATATATGGCTAGAGATCAAGTTAGCAGATATCTTAGAGAGTGAATGTGAGATATTATTTTGTGAGATGTTTTGTTGGGAGATAAAGATATTTTGTAAAAGTATAACGTAGGTTTCTCACTTGATTTTAACTTGGCCCCACAAGACAACATGTGGTGGTCCTTTGTGTGTTCTAAAATAAATGCAAAAGTAATCAAACCACAACCACAAGTGTACGGTTGTCCCAAGTAGTAATAAGTGATTCTAGGATCGTTCGCAGGGACGGTTTGGTCAACTACAATGCTTATCGATTAATGAATGATTGCACTTATGAAAGCAAATAAAAGTTGAATGATTGATTGTTTGTTTTTATTAATTCTAAGTAATAAAAGACTAGATGGAAAATGCAATTAAATACTAAGACGCAAGTAAATGAATGTAAAACGCAAGTATGAGAAGATAGCACTTGAGAACGCAAGGGGTCTTCCTAATCCTATTTCATAACATATTCTGTTTAAGGGCTAAACTGGTCAATTACAATGGTCGGGATTCTAAATTCCTTATACCCCCGTCAGGGTGGACTATAAGGCTATCCTAGAGTGTCACTAGTCCCGTCAGGGTAAATATGATCCACTTTTAGATGTTTAAGTTAATTACCTCATTGGCCCTAAAATTAGCTAAGTTCGTCAGAATCAATAGCTTCTATTTTAGATTGAATAAATATTTCCGTACCTAAACCCTCCGTCAGGATGATCCAATCGCCACTAATTGGAATAGCCTAGATACTAACACCTGTTCTTAGTTCATGACTCTAAAAACAGTAAATAATCTTAATTTATCGAAAAGAGTAAAAGCCCCAATCTAATTTAATTTAACAGAAACCCAAATTCAGGACAAGAAATTCAATAGAATTGGGAATTACCCATAAAGCATTCTCAAGCACTAAAATGTGTTTAGCTCATACTAATTAAAAAGAAAAATAAATAAAATAAAATGGAATTCACATTGTTTTACAGAATTAAAGATAAAAGAAACCTAATTTCTGGAATTGGAATGACTGAGAACGGAGATATAGACCCTCTCCAGCTCTTGCAGCTTCTTCTTTCTTCCTTCTGTTGCTTCTCTCTGATGTTTAATCTTGTAAAAAGTGAATTGTTATGAAAACAGAAGTCAAAGGCTCCTTTTATAAGTGGAAAAACGGATTAGGGCTTGGACCTAAGAATAAAACACTAATTAAATGTCCAAGCCCAATTTCTAAGCCCAAAATCCCGTAACTGCTAATACACCTTTACTAAAACGGCTTTTCCCGCTTCGTTATAACTCCGATTGACTTGATTTTATTTGCTAAAGTTCCGTTACTCGATAAGGAATGTTTTCTCTTCAAAGGTCAGCGGCTAAATCATCTCTTAAGCGCCTTGAAATCAGCAATCTTTGGCCTAGAAAACAGATTTGCAGCTCTAAAAACAATTTCTTTCGGGATTTTTCTTCAAGTCTTGACTCCCTATTACGATATTTGTCTTTCTTCTCGGATTCCATTCCTAGCTAATATTCAAAACCTACAAACTTTCCACTAAAATACACAAGATTACGCGCAAAAGTTTAATAAATTAAAAATACTAGAAATAAAATAGAAATTCCGGATTATTGTATTTTTAACTCAAAAGTCTATCAAATTAATCAAATAAACACCAAAAATGATGTCTCCCAAGGGTCGAAAATAAGAACAATTAGGGAGACATCAACATGTCACCCCCCCCCAAAAGATACGACTAGTTTATCTAATTTAAAATAGACGATGCCTAGTTAATTACACAGAGAGCGTAAGAATTCCCAATTAATTACAATTTCAACTTAATTCTAACATAAACACAAAAAATTGGAAGATTAAAAAAATACTCATAGGCCTATTAATATATAACTTTAATTATATAGACCATTTAATTCTTATATCTTCCCTATTTATAGTAATAATAATATTTATTTATTAATTTTCTTTTCTTTTTGAATTTTTTTTTTCGAATTCTTTTTTCGGAATTTTTTTTTCGACTTTTTTTAATGTGTGTCATGAATACGTAATTCTGAGATTTGTGTGTTGCAGGAATACACAAAATTGGAACCAAAATCAAGTTTTGTATACTCCAGGAATACATAAATTCGAGTTTTATGTGTTCCATGAATACACAAATTTGAGTTTAATGTGTTCCATGAATACACAAATATAAAATTTGTGCGTTCCAAGACTACACAATTCTAAGATTTGTGTGTTCAGGAATACAGAAAATTGGAACAAACAAAATCAAGTTTTGTGTATTCCAGGAATACATAAATTCGAGTTTTATGTGTTCCATGAATACACAAATTTGAGTTTTATGTGTTCCATGAATACACAAATTTGAGTTTTATGTGTTCTATGAATACACAAATCTGAGATTTGTGCGTTCCAAGAATACACAAATTTGAGATTTGTGTGTTCCAGGAATACACAGAATTGGAACAAGCAAAATCAAGTTTTGTGTATTCCAGGAATACATAATTCAAGTTTTATTATGTGTTCCATGAAAACACAAATTTGAGTTTTATGTGGTCCATGAATACACAAATCTGAGATTTATGCGTTCCAAGAATACACAATTCTAAGTTTTGTGTGTTCCACGAATACACAGAATCGGTACAAACAAATCAAGTTTTGTGTATTCCATGAATAGATAAATTCAAGTTTTATGTATTCCATGAATACACAAATTTGAGTTTTATGTGTTCCATGAACACACATATCTCAGATTTATGCGTTCTAAAAATACACAATTCTGAGATTTGTGTGTTCCACGAATTCACATAAATTGGTACAAACAAAATTAAGTTTTGTGTATTCCAGGAATACATAAATTCGAGTTTTATGTGTTCCATGAATACACAAATTTGAGTTTTGTGTGTTCCATGAATACACAAATCAGATATTTGTGAGTTTTAAGAATACACAGAATTGGAATAAACAAAATCAAGTTTTTTGTGTGACCTGGAACATTTCATGTTAGTTGACCGTTAGTCATGTTGGAATTATTCTTAAATATAATTTATTTTAAATAATCCTTTCATGTTCTTGGAAGAGTGGAAAATATTATTTGTGCCAATTTGTCACACATTATTATTTGGAAAAAAAAGAAACATTGTATATTAGTTGTTATAGGAGTTACAAAATTTGATAAAGAAAAAAACAGACGACTTTAATGAGCATTGACGAGCATTAATGTGACGGTTTTCTTGTCTTTCTTTTTCTTCTATAAATAGTGACTTTGTCACTTTCATCTCAAGAGGAGGAAAAAAAATTATTCTTGAGAGAATGGAAAAATATAGAGAGAATAAAAAGGAAAAGAAATTCTAGAGAGAATAAAGAATAGAATGTAGAACGAAACTAAGAATTAGAAATACTATTATATTTCTCTCTCAAATATTCTAGTATAATATTTCTTTAGAGTAGAACGTCTGTTAGAGATAACCGGCACGACCGGAATATCTTTTTAACACCTTTTTACATTCCATGTAATAGTTCTTTTCTCGTATTTTCCATGTAAGTTTCGTTATTTTCAATTTATTGTAATAGTGTAGTATTACTTTAATTGAATATTATCTTTTGTTTTACTTTTGGAATACCATTTCTATACTTTTAAAACCAGTGAGATTGTTATTTTTCCAACAATTTAAAAAGATATTCTTGTAATATCACTGGTTGTTTTTTTAGAAATGGTTTTTCCTATCTCGGCAGTTGCTTCATAATTGAATGCAAAGGCCTTTCGCGACGTGACTATGTTGGAGCCTTTCAATGGTTCAAACTACAAACGTTGGGTACAAAATCCACTAATATGTCTTGAACAACATGAACTAGACTGTGCCGTTCTCAAGGTACTCCCTGCCATTGAGGCCAATGGGGAATATACCAAAGAACTACATGCTAGGTTTCTGGATTTAAAATTTGGTTCAAGAAAGCTAATTCAGTGGTTAGAGGATGGATCTTGGATAATGTGATGAACCCCACCTTTTATTTGTGTACCGTTGAGAAGTCAAGAAAGACTATCTGTGAAATGGTTCAGAAAAGGCATGAGGGTGATGATTCTGATGAGAATAAGTACGTCACCGGGAAATGACCCAACAAGATCTATTAGTCTCATACAAGTCGAAAAGTGAATCGACTCATGGATAAGTCCTTAAGTTTCCACGTTTTTATGAGTTTAAGGATTACTTTGGCCCCTTCTATTACCACTTTTTAACTCTTGTTGCCCTAAATTTCATTCACAAACATGAATATATATCAATTGGATATTAAATATATGTGTGAATGAAGATACACGTGAAGAGATCTATATGGTGCAACATGAAGGGTTGGTGGTTTTGGATTAAAGGGATAAAGTATGAAAACTAAGGAAATTGTTTTGTGTTTTTATTTTAAACGGGCACCGTGTTAATGAAATAGAATCATAATAAAAGATGGATCGGTTTGTGCTACACTTTTATCAATATGTGTACGACATGATCCACTTTTGGTACTTTCATTCATAGGACTTACTTCTTTTATTCTTCTATGTGTGGATAAAATATGTGGGGAAAGATGAGCCTAAGGAAAAACTTTGTTAGAGTCAATTATAGAATTTACCTTAGTTAGTCTCACTTTGTTGGAAAGTTTTGACTCCATTGATATAATATCTAGTAGAAAAAAGAAAATCTTTATAATACTAGTATTCATAAATAAGAGAATTGTGGGGGGGTGTACCCCTTAATGGATATAAAATAATTATAATGATTATGATGCTCTTAATGAATAAAATTCAACTTGGTATTGTCCATATTGTAAAGAGACTCAAGTGGTGACCATTGGGTTATTATTTTTTTATTTAGAAAAGTACGAGAGATGTACTATTGATCTATATGATTCACTAACTTCTCATCCATATATAATGTAAATTGTGCATACATGAGCAAATTAAAACTTAATGAATTCATAGCCATGTGTGGTGGTCCTATTGAGACGGACTTGATGAATTCACCGTTTAGGTTGTTATATATTCCTCATACTAAATGAATTCATAGCCATGCGTGGTGGTCTTTTTGAGAAGGATTTGATGAATTTACCGTTGAGGTTGTTGTATATTGCTCATAATATGATTACAAGGAGACGTCCTTGATGTTCCCAAGGGATGAGTTGTTAGAATCACCACAAATTCATAGCCCGTAAGGGTGGTCCTAAAGAGAAAGGACTTGATGAATTAGAGAGACACATAATAAGGCTGAGCTATATTGCTCTTAATGATCTCGAAATCCAAGAGGGTCGACTAATGAGGCTAGACGCTATTGGAGATCACCTATGTGCATGGAAAGGGTGATGTTTGAGGAATCTGTAACTATCAGCCGGGTAGAGTATGTGTTGTGGGGGTCTCGATCGAAAACCGTCAAGTTCAAGAGTACGTTCACTTGACAGGAATTTGGTGGTTGCCTCACTTCACTACGTGGCAATTCAAATCGAAAGATATTGCCACTTAAGTACAATTCACCCAAATGCTGTTATTTATGGAAACCTGACCACCTTCTTTTCCAAAGAACATGAGTGGGGGATTGTTGGAATTATTCTTAAATATAATTTATTTTAAATAATCCTTTCATGTTCTTGGAAGAGTGGAAAATATTATTTGTGCCAATTTGTCACACATTATTATTTGGAAAAAAAAGAAACATTGGAATTATTTAATTTTAAATAATTCTTGATAAAAAGATTAATGGTTCTTTATATATATTAGTTGTTATAGGAGTTACAAAACTTAATAAAGAAAAAAACGGACGACTTTAATGAGCATTGACGAGCATTAATGTGACGGTTTTCTTGTCTTTCTTTTTCTTCTATAAATAGTGACTTTGTCACTTTCATTTCAAGAGGAGGAAAAAAAATTATTCTTGAGAGAATGGAAAAATATAGAGAGAATAGAAAGGGAAAAAAAATTCTAGAGAGAATAAAGAATAGAATGTAGAACGAAACTAAGAATTAGAAATACTATTATATTTCTCTCTCAAATATTCTAGTATAATATTTCTTTAGAGTAGAACGTCTGTTAGAGATAACCGGCACGACCGGAATATCTTTTTAACACTTTTTTACATTCCATGTAATAGTTCTTTTCTCGTATTTTCCATGTAAGTTTCGTTATTTTCAAATTATTGTAATAGTGTAGTATTACTTTAATTGAATATTATCTTTTGTTTTACTTTTGGAATTCCATTTCTCTACTTTTAAAACCACTGAGATTGTTATTTTTCCAACAAGTCAATGTCATCTGGCGCCACATCAGCACCACGTCACTGCCATGTATACTCCACGTAAGCATGACGTCATCCTCATCTAATAGTTTTTTTCCAACGTGGCAAGGGCATTCTTGTCTTTTAACCTTCTATCTTGACCCCTTACCCACACCCTATCGTTCTCACGAGTCAATAGACAAGAAAGTCAAACGATAGGGTGTGGGTAAGGGGTAAAGATAAAGATTAAAAGACAAGAATGCCCTTGCCACGTTGGAAAAAACTATCAGCTGGTTATGACGTCATGCTTACGTGGAGTATGCGTGGCAGTGACATGGTGCTGATGTGGCGCTAGATGGTATTGACTAATGGTCAACTGACAGGAAATAGAAAAAAAGGGCTAACAGTGACATAAAAATATTCTTAAGGGGCTAGTAGAGAAAAAAATTAATAAAGGGGTTCTGCTGTAATTTCGACAAACATAAAGGATGTTACTAGGGCTCCATCCTATGATATTTATAAGTTTTTTTCCACGTCTGTCTCTTGTATGATCGGTTGAAACTTAACTTGGGTTACAAAACTAAGTAGACGTAGAATTAGATCATAAGTGTTTCCCTTAACTTTAGGACTCCTATCTTATCTATAAACTCCACCCACTTTCTGATTTATTTTCCAAGCAAGATTATTATTTTGGTCTTTGACTATTTCTATAGTGTTTGTGAACTATCATTGACATGCATGCATAATTGCATACTAATACATCCTCTTTCCTGTACGTATGATCTACTAATAAAAGATTAGATCGTTGCCATTCTTCTAACTACATCATCGAATACAAAAATGCCTGCATGTTACAGGACTTGTGTTTTAGGCCTGGCCTGACCTTGGACAAGGTCATCAAAGACGGTGCTTTTAGTCTTCAGAATTTTTATATATAAAAAAAATCCAAATTTGTTGAGAAAATATTTATATATATAAAAATAACTCAACTTTATATAAAAAAAAATCAAATATTAGAAAAAGACCCAATCTTTTTTGTAAAAAAGAAACAACGAATAAATTTAATTTGTTTGGTCAAAGATTCATATGTTGATTTCACATGGTGGATCTTCCTTACTAGCTACTAACAATTTACTGTATTTTTATCCAATCAGATACCATTGTCGTGAGACCATCTACGATTTTAGTCAAAGACTCATTTCTTTACGTATGAGGTATCTTAAATATCGAAATAACCTATAAAGATTGAAAATTTGTTTTATTGATTATAGTCACTCTAGATAGTCATTTTTCATATTTGGAAATCTTTGAGACTAATATAGTTGTAGGATGTCAAAAAAGGTACTAAACCTTCCCTGTAACAAAAATAAAGCTAATTGTTTTGTAGTATTAGAATAACCATGTATGATGTATGACAAAAGAAAATTATGAATGTTTCCACACGAATTACCAGGAACGGAGCTGTGGTATAGCTAGGGGGTTCATGGTCCTTCCTGAATTTAAAAAAAAAAAATCTATAACTATCTTTAAAAAAAAAGAAAAAGTTTATGAATAATTAACCCTTATATTTTTTAAAAATATTCATTTGGCTCTCCCTAATTTTTAAAATTTATTTTATTAGACTATAAACTATTTTATTTATTAATTAAAAAGTGGGTAAAGCCCTCGTGTGGCCCTCTATCTATACCCAAAGTGCACGGGCCGCCCCCGATCTTCAAAATTACCCTTTTCCACCCCATATCTTCACATTTTGTGACACCGTTAGCCCTTTTTTCATTTTTCTGTCAGTTGACCGTTAGTCAACGCCACATGGCGCCATGTCACCTCCACCTCAGCGCCACCTCACCGCCTCTGTCTTCGTCAGCATCGTCCCTAACTTTAAAAAAAAAAAAAAACATTTGAAGGTTTGAATGCTTCAAACCTTCATCAATGGAGGATTCTGAAAAATCAAAAAATTCAAATTAATTAAGCATCCCTACTCCTCTTCCTCTTCAAAGGTAGTCACCCAAATCTCGTCCATTTTCATCTCATTGCAAGCCAAAATCGACTCTAAGTTCCAATGTAAACCCAAGCTATAGGGTTCAAGAAAACTCGTCACCAAGAAAAAAAATATCAGATCGTGAACATGAACCCCTTCTTGTTCCAGCTGATATTTGTGGAAATACACAATCGCCTACATCACCAGTTTTGCCTTTGAAAACTCACCACGCTTTGCAAAAACGCGAATCAAAGACTAAAAATAAGAGGTATATGTTATATTATATTAGGATTATTTTTTCTTGATTATACAACTTCTATTTTCCATTGTAAAATTAAATTTTTACAAGGCAGTAGTTATTACTCTTAGGTTCTGAGCATTGTGAGACAATGACTCAAACGTTTTTCACAATATTAATTTCTTCTTCCTCTTCATTCAATAAGTACATGAACTCCACTTCTGCCAATAATTTTCCTGGTTATTAATTTTCTTCTTCCTCTTCATTCAATAGGTACATGAATTCCACTTCTGCCAATAATTTTCCTGGTTATAAGTACAATAATTTGCTTAATGTTAATGAAGAAGATGACGATGATAAGACTATCTTTTTCTCGTCAAGGTCTCTCTCCTCAGATTTTTCAGAATCATTCAGGGGAAACAAAGTGTTTGATAAATCAGTTAAGGTTCATCGGAGAAGAGCAGCTAGGAAGGAGCCTAAGTGTGTGAAGGTTGGTAGTTTTGCTATGGTCAAACGCTCGAGTGATCCGTACAATGATTTCAGGACTTCAATGGTGGAAATGATAGTTGAGAATGATTAGTAAAGAATGATTTTAATATTTATTTATTGCACTAGATCTACAAATTTACCAAACACTGGAGTAATTTTTTTTTTTTTGATTTTTTGGAATCCTCCATTGATGAAGGTTTGAAGCATTCAAACCTTCAAACCTTCAAATGTTTTTTTTTTTTTTAAGTTAGGGATGATGCTGACGAAGACAGAGGCGGTGAGGTGGCGCTGAGGTGGCACTGACGTGGCGCCATGTGGCGTTGACTAACGGTCAACTGACAGAAAAATGAAAAAAGGGCTAACGGTGTCACAAAAGGTAAAGATATGGGGCGTAAAAGGGTAATTTTAAAGATCAGGGGCGGCCCGTGCACTTTGGGTATAGATAGAGGGCCACACGAGGGCTTTACCCTTAAAAAGTTAATATCGAGACTTATATTGCAATATTTACACAATCTAGGGACTTATAGTGCATTTTTGCATAATATAAGGACCTATTTGCAATTTTGGCATAATACATAGACTTGTCGTGTAAATACGGTAAAAAAAAAATTCGGGGCGTTACCCCCGAACCCCCTTGGCCCCCCTTAACAATAATTCCTGGCTCCGCCCCTGCGAATTACAACAGAAGAATTGTTTGGATACTTGCTTACTCAGCGATCACAAATTTAATATCTTAGAGAAAGTTTTATTATATTTAATTATTATAATAGACAATGTCATGCGGTGGGTATTTCTTTTTTACAAGGAGATCCAACAAAAATCGTGGAATACTAATTTAAAACACCATCTAACAACGTCCAAAAAAAAACATCATCTAACAGACAAGAGTTTAATATAGTTCTTGGAGTTCTCCATCCCATCTGATTACTCATAAGAAATTTCCACAACCCCTTAGGAGGGTCCTGGTAAGAAACATAAGTCTCTTGTTGATGTAAACCTCCATGAGCCAACCATTCCACACAATAGTTTATTTCACGATATATACCCTTAAGCTTGAACAACATATTTCGATCCATAATCTCCCGAATCTGATCAACCCAGAAAGTTGTTGGTCCTCTACCATTTTCCGCATTGCAAATTAAATCAACTACTTCCCACGAATCCACTTCCACTAACCACATCTCCTCAATCATTTTAAGCCCCTCATAAAGCGCTATAATTTCCACAATCACTAGTGACACTTGCGAAACTTTAACTGAGAAACCCTTGATCCAGTTACCCGCTTCATCTCTAACTAGCCCACCTCTACCTCCTTCTTCGCGCCACCTATTGCTACTACCATTCGTATTAAGCTTCATCATGCTGAGTGGTTTACGCCATCCAATGAGGTTAACGGCCCCTTTATTAATCGACAATTTCCCCGGAATGTTTCCCCAATTCCTAGCATAAGAGCGTACAAGATAGCAAAATTTCCGCAACATCACATTACTCGTGTTGATGGCGATGCTAACGGCGGGGATGCTGACAGCGGACGGTTCTTCGGAGTAGAGATGAGAAGTAGAGGTTTTATCTTTGTTTGTTTCGTACGAGTTATGAAAAGAAAAAAGATTTTGCTATTTATATTAAATTAAAACAGGAGTATTATTGGTATAGTAATATTGTTTTAGGATTTTTATAGACAATTTTTTTAAAATGATGGTAGAGGGCTATTAAAGTTAAAATCACGACTTAAATAATAATAATCTCTTTTCAAAAAATATCAACCTTTTAGAAATCAGATTCAAATTTTTAATTTTGAAAATTTTCGAATCGGAAACCTAATAGATTTTTTCATTACGAAAATATTGAAAATTTTCGAATAAATTCTTTTTAGATCTGGTTTCATTTGATTTCCACCTCTTGTTAAAATACTTTATAGTAAGATTTTAGGACCAAAGCCAATAGCAAAGGAAGCAGGAGCCGTGACATACATGCACATCCTTCGCAAATACTCAAGTAAATAAACAAGCAAAAAAGTCTACGCATAAGACAACAGTCGCGAAACGTCATCAGTATTTTGGAAGGTTTTGACAAAATAGGTATATGTTTATAAATTAAGGTAGACTAGTAAATGATAGGTTTTGTTTTCTTTTTAATAATAATAATAATAATTTGCTAAACTAAAGTGAAAAAAAAGGTGAAAGACACAAGAACATTAAAGCCGCTTGTCTTCACCGATTTCCTTGGTCCCTTCGATCCAATTCATGGCAGAGCCGCCTTTATTAGACAATATGCAGGGCATCGAGACACACAACCAGGAGCCTCACGTCCAACCGAACGCTCAGAACCCCGAGGAGATGATGACCGTTGTCACTTGATATCTCCTCTTTTGTTTTAATTATATGCCTTTAGGAGCCATCATTTTAGGTGATTAATTGACTTATTTGATATACTTTTAAGCTTATTTGATAATATCGTGTTTTCTTCCTTCGTAATTTAGTTTATTTCATTTTTAAAGTTTGTGCACGTTAAATGGTTTGTTTTAGTGCAAAGTTTGTAGATTCGTGGATTATATGGAGCACCAAGACAAGGAAAAGAATAGAGAATAAAAGTCATTGATCGATTGTAAAAGTCAAAGGCGAAAAAAGTTGATTCGAAGAATTTATTAGATGGGAATGGAATCTGGAATGCTGTTACAAATCACTTTTTTTGAGTATCTTAGCCACTGATTCAGCCTTGGAGAATAAGAACTATAGAGCTTGAAGTCAGGAAGATTTTCCAAGTTGAACGAAGTGATTCCAAGTCCGGACGCAAACGTTACAACTGTTTTACTAACAGCTGTACATCAGTTACGAAATTTTATATTTGGACTTGAACTTTTTATAATTTAACCTAATCCTCTTAAGTAAAAGCCCAATCCGATTTTCTCCACTATAAATACACCTTTAGACCTCATTATTTATAACCTATCACTTTATTCTTCAAATTAATTCATCCTTAGAGAGAGCGTCAAGAGGCGGAAGCAAGAGCAGGAGCTGGAGAATCATATTCTTCCAACATCAGCTCAAGTCATCCTCCTAATTGGGTTTCATATTTTATTTATGTAATTTAGGATAATATCTATTATTTATTTAATTTTAGTTTTTCTTTCCGTTATGAGCTAAATCAATAAGTACTTGAGAATCACATATTGGGTTGAACCCAAACAAGATTAATTTTTGTTTTTTCAATTTGGGATTTTACAATTTAAATTGAATTTGCCATTTGTGTTGGCTTTTATTTTATGCTTGAATTATTATCTTCAGAGTCGCGAACTAGGAATAATTATTAGTATCTAGGCTATTCAGTATAGTGGCGTATTGATCACCTTGACGAGGGGTTTAGATACAAAACTAGGTAATTGTCGTTGGTATCCGCCAATGACCTTGACAGGCTTGAATAGCCAATAGCCAATGTGGTAAGTTTTAATCATCCGAAAGTGGTTTGAATCACCCTGACGGGGTTTAGTAGACCGTAGGAGAGCTTTTAGGTCCACTCTGACGGGGGCTAAGAGAATTTAGAATCCCGACTAGCATAAATATAGCAATTCATCCCTTAACAGAAAACATTAATTAAGAAGGTTTGAGGTGAAACCCTAGCGAGACTCAAGTACTACTTCTTTTCCTGCGTCTACCTTATTTATTTGCATTATTTTCATTTCAGTTTAATTAATTTAGTCTTTAATTTATATTTGCATCTTAGTCCTTAAAACAAAAACCAAACAACTTTATATTTTATTTTCCGTACTTGCAATTACTATTACTTATCTATTGAGCACTTGGGTTATACCAGTCCAATCCCTGAGAAGGAATCCGACTTATAGGTATATTACTTGGACAACCGTACACTTGCGGTTTGTGAGTCCTTAATCATTATCGCATTATTTTTTAACACACAAGGACCCACCAAGTTTTTGGCGCCGCTGCGGGGGATTGCAGCGTGTGACCCCGGTGTTTAATCCCTAAGTAGTTTTAATTATTTATTTTTTCCGTTTTACGCATGTTTTTATTTGTTTTATTTTACAGGTTCTTATATTCATGTAACGATCAAGAGATTTAATTAGAGATGTATGGAGAACATTACCCAAATCCAGGTCCATTTGACTATTAGGAAGACTTTTCCGGTCAACAACAATAGGGTAGTAACTTATACCAACAACCTTATCAATACCCGCTAGAGCAAGGATGGAATAATCAATGGATCAGGAATAATCAACAACAATCATCATATCACTATCAGCAAGAGCAAGGAAGGAACAACTAGTGGGTTGAAAATATTCCAAACTATCCACCTCATCACTATGAGCAAGAGGCACTACAGGAGACAATTGCTAAAGCCAATCGCTTATACGAGGAATTTGGTGGTCCTTTGTGTGTTCTAAAAATAAATGCAAATAATAATCGAACCACAACCGCAAGTGTACGGTTGTCCCAAGTAGTAATTCTGATAATCAGATTCGTTCCAAGGACGGATGGTTGATCACAATGTTTATGCAAATAGTGATTGATGCACTTATGAAAATGAAAGAGGATAAATTGTTTGTTTTGGTTTTGTTTATTATAACTAAATGAAAGATAAAATAATAATGCAAGTAAAAAGCTAAAACGCAAGTAAAATGAGTGAAAACGCAAGTATGAGCAAGTAGTACTTGAGAGACGCAAGGGTTTTCCTAACTGTCATTCATTTCATACATTGTTTAAGGGACAAATTTGTAAATTGGTATTGGTCGGGATTCTATAATCTCCTTACCCCCGTCAGGGTGGACTAAGGAGCAACTATCAAATGCTACAAACCCCGTCAGGGCGATTATAGTCCACTCTCAAGTGTTAAAATGTTCATTACCCAATAGGCCATAGGTTTAATTAAGCTCGTCAGAGTCAATAATTTCTAACCTACATTCATTAACTAGTTCGGTACCTAAACCCCCCGTCAAGGTGATCCAATCGCCACTAATTGGAATAGCCTAGATACTAAATCCTATCATTGGTTAATTACGTCAATAATAGTAATTAAAATGCAAATTAAAGAAAAATACAATTTACCCAATTTGATTTAAATAATAAATATCCCAAATTCAAATGTATAGAATGAAATCAACTTGGGATTAACCCATTATGCGTTCTCAAGCACTATGAATTGTTTAGCTCATATTAAAAAGAAAAACTAAATTAAAATAAATGGAATTCATAATTGATTACAAATAAAAGATAAAAGAAACCTAATTTCCGGAATTGGAATGACTGAGAACGGAGCTATAGACCCACTCCAGCTCTAGCAGCTTCTTCTTCCTTCCTTCTGTTGCTTCTCTCTGGTGTTTTTAATTGTAAAGAATGAATTGTATGAAAAATAGAAGTCCAGACCTCCTTTTATAATAAGAAAAACGGATTAGGGCTTGGACCAGAAAATAAAAGCCTAATTAAATGTCCAAGCCCACTTTCTAAGCCCAAAATCCCGTAACTGATGACAGGCCTTCACTAAAACTGCTTTTCCCGATGCGTTACAACTCCGATTGACCTCATTCCAGTTGCTAAAGTTCCGTACTTCGATAAGGAATGTTTTCTCTTCAAAGGTCAGCGGCTCAATCAGCTCTTAAGTACCTCGAAAACAGCAATCAAGGGCCTGGAAAAATGGATTTTCAGCTCTAAAATAATATCTTCGGGATTTCTCTTCAAGTCTTGACTCTATCTTTTAATCTTTGACTTTATCTTCGGATTCCTTTCCTAGCTAACATCTAAAAACCTGTAAACTTTACACTAAAAATACCAATATTACGCGCAAAAGTTTAATAATTCAAAAATGCTAGAAATAAAAAGGGAAATCCGAAATATTGCATATTTAGTCCAAAAGTCTATCGAATTAATTAAAATAACACCAAAAATGATGTCTCCTAAGGGTCTAAAATAAGAACAATTAAGGAGACATCAAGACCCCCAACTCAAACCTTTGTCGTCCCGACAAAGCAAAACAAAATAAAACGAGGGGTAGAAGCAAACGTATAAACACATAGAAGCTAGCAAATAAACCCTAAAGCAATTCTTAAGATAAATCTCATATAGACAAACTTTAAAAACTAACATCTACATACACTAATCATGCAACATCAAACATAAATAATCTCAATCATAAAATTAAAGTCGCAATGCTTGAAGGTTACACTTGTACTCATCTCTGTATGATGGCTATAGGGTGGTCATTAATCCTAACTCGCTTTGAACGCTCCACCTAGTCTATTCCCTATCAACAGAATCATAAATTCACTATGCACTTAGGAATCACGAGGTCTTTACGGTTATAATATTGGCTTAAGGACGGGTGTGGATGTATATTTGGTAAATTTGAAGTGAGCTTTTGGCTCTCTCCTCACTTACCATCAACATTGTCCTCGAGCTTGAGTTAACGCTCAAAAAGATGTCTCACTCACCCATTACGCAACAATTTAGCGTCCCATGTCTACCCACTATAAATTAGATGATTTTTAGAAAAAATTCCACTTTGCCGGGTGTTTTATTCATTCATATTTTTCTTTTTATTTTCTTTTCTCTTTTTCTTCTTCTTTTTTTTTTGTACAGAGGCAAACCGGGTACCCGGATTTTGGAAACCGGGTCCCCGGATCCTACTGTATTGATTTTCAAAAAATTTCATTTTTTTCTTTCTTTTTCATTTTTCTTCATTCCCGGCAAAGGGTTACAAGTATATATCATCTGCAATTTGTGCTACAATACAAAGCACATCAATCCCAACCCATTAAAGTCCCCATATGTGGTCCCACCACCCCAAACTCAAGCTCGAGACATGTCTCAGGATTGTGATTCAAGTGCGGGTCATATGGTCATGCCTAACAATCTAAGGGATAATGGCTTATATCGTGGCTACAAATAAAAGGCTAAAGGCTCAAAGTGGGCTAAGACGGATAATAATTCATTCAAGGGATAGAAAGCTAAAAGGCACAAATGGCTAACAAAGAACTGCCCCTATCATTTTCCTAAGTACATAGCTTGTCTTTAGTTCATATCTAGGTGGGTTCTCTACTAATTAGGATTTCACGTTCTACACACCAAACATATTCCTTGAGTACAAGCTTACTTCATTTGCATTGTTCATTAATTTTTCCTATTAATTACCTATGTTCGCATGCAATTGTAAGTGCGTTTTATGTTAATCCCTAAAGTTCACTATTTACTATCATTGATTCATCAAAAGTATGCTTAAAGGGACATTTACAATCTTCTACAGTCAAACGCAACTCCGAAAATTATTTTATTGAAAGCAGATAAAACACATAACACATAAAAACTGGGATGAGGCAACGAACCCCACCCCAAACTCAAAAATGAGTCGTGTCCCCACGACTCGAAAAGACTCAAAGCAATAAAATAATATACACTAAATGAGAAGGATTAGAAAACGTATCTGAACCAGCGCGAGGCTGGTTTTCGGTGTTGCGTCCATGAACTTTATCTCGCGTCTAGACATCGTAAGTTGTTCTTTGAACAATTAAAGTTCAACTTGTATGTAACGTTTCCCAAAATATCAATCATCGCATCCCGATTCTCTTTCAACACCTTGATTTGTGATTCCAACTCATCATCGGATTGTTTTCTTCCTCACTTTCAGGTTCTTCAATCATTTCCCTCTTCTTCGGATTAGCCTTAATTTGAACCGCTTCAGTCTTGTTTGAAACTTGAAATAGGAATCTCAATAGCTTGTTCTTGAATAGCACCAAAAGCGTTCCTGTTTCTTGGAGAATTCCTTTGATAAGCACACATGAAGACGATTTTGATAGGCATCTCTTTCCACCCCAAACTCAAAACTTCAAATAGTGAGAAGCTAAGGCTTAGAACTTTGATGTTTTGAGGCTTAAGACTTTAAGATTATGGTGGAATATGAGATGGGTAAAGGCTAATTGATGTGGGAGAAGAGGGAATTGGATTTAATTTGAAGCTTGGATGAAGAACAATTGGAGAAAAGTGGGAATTTTATCGTATTTTGGATAGGAGATGAGTTGATTGTATGCTTTTGTGGTGAAAGAGAGTAAGATTTGAGGATTGTGTGGTTGTAGCTGATGATGTTCATGAAATTCTGGGTTTTGGGAGTGTTTTTGGAGGCTGGGTTAAGGACGGAGGTAAAAATATAGGGCTAAAAAGCTGAAAAACGGACTTGGCACAGATGCAAACCGGGTTCCCGGTTTCGAAAATCCGGGTTCCCGGTTCCGCGTCGCTGTGACGGCGCGAAAAAAAATAAAAATACTCTTTTTTTTTTTTTTTTTTTTTTTTTTTTTTTTTTTTTTTTTTTTTTTTTTTTTTTTTTTTTTTTTTTACCTCGAGACGCGCCAAACCGCTGGACTCCAAGACGCAGGGTCAGAAATTCTGCTCGCCGAAACCGGGTACCCGGTTTTGCCAAATGCGGGTACCCGGATTTTGTCGATGGCGCGAGTCAAAACGCGCCAAAACGCCACCTCTGAAAACGCTGGGCCAGACTTGAGGAAAATTACAGCTCCGAAACCGGGTACCCGGTTTCGCCAAATGCGGGTACCCGGATTTGTGTCGATGCGCGAATCAAAACGCTCCAAAACGCCATCTCTCAACACGCTGGACCAGAGTGCTCCTGGTTTTACAGCACCAAAACCGGGTCCCCGGTTCTGAAAATCCGGGTACCCGGTTTCGACGCTGTTGTCGTGAACCAAGATGCCATTGTTGCGTTGAAGGGGTTGGTACCAGCTCCAAAACCGGGTTCCCGGTTTTGTGAAACCGGGTACCCGGTTTCTCCTGGACATCCAACCTCTTTTTCTTTTATTTTCGCCAATTCGACCCCAAACTCAAGTCCTTTTTACCCCTGAAATCATCAAAAACAACTATCCTTCCTCATTTCTTAATAATAAACACTAAAATTACGAAAATCAAACTAATCTAAAATGCAAAAATTTAAAAACTCAGCTAATATACAAGTAATTGGCTTTTGTTTAACGTCGTTAAGCTCGACGGGTTACCTCAACCATTAGTCATTGACATAACCTCCCCAGCAGTGAGTGAGGTTGTCAATATTTGCAAGTCGAAATTTGCATCCCTTCGCTTTTATGCCCACTAGTTTGTCTGAGATAATCTGTGCGACCATGAATGGTCCTATCCAAGAACTTTTTGATTCACGTACCTTTGGGCGGGGGTTCGGTTTCTTCATAGCTACTTCTTCACCTACTTTGAACCCCTTTTTCTTTCTCTCTTTCTTAGGTTCCTTCGGAACCTTCGTGGCACGTGCTTTCTCTTTCTTCTTCGCATGATTGAGTTGTGGATCCTTGGGGTATGGAGGAGCTTTAATTGGTGGTTTCTTTCGTAGCTCTTTCTCCTCCACCCCTAAAGTTTCCACAACACTAATTGGCTTTGTTCTTACCGGTTCCATTACATCTACACGAAAACATTCATCCTTGGAATCTGGAAACTTCATAGGCCTGAACACGTTGAATTTCACCTCTTCGTCTTGGATCCTCATAATCATTTCTCCATTTTCTACATCAATAAGGGTACGCCCCGTGGCTAGGAATGGTCTTCCCAAAATAATGGGGACATTCCTATCCGCGTCGTAATCAAGAATAACGAAATCAGCGGGAAAAATTAACGTACCTGCCTTAACGAGGACATCTTCGATTCGGCCTTCCGGATGTGCAAGAGATCGATCCGCCATTTGCAAAACCATAGAAGTGGGTCTTGCTTCAATATTAAGCTTATCAAAGACTGATTTGGGCATCAAATTGATGCTTGCACCCAAATCACATAGCGCTTTTCCTTTCCACTCATTACCAATAGATATCGGAATTGTAAAGCTCCCAGGATCAACTAACTTTGGAGGTAATTTACCTTGACAAATAGCACTACATTCCTCAGGAAGACCAATCATCTCATTATCACAATATGGCCGTTTGTTGGTGAGGGCTTTCTTCAGAAACTTAGCATACTTGGGTACATCTCGAATAGCTTCTAACAACGGAATATTTATGCTAAGACCTCTTATTTTGTTAAAGAATTTTTGATACTCACCCATATCACCTTTCTTTTGAACTCTCGATGGAAATGGTGGAGGTGGACGATTGATTATAGTCTCATCTTTCTTTTTCGGAACCTCAACAGGCTTCTCCACTTCTTCTACTTCAACTTCTTTATCTTTATTCACCACCTCTTTTTCTTTTCTAACTTCTTTTTCTTTCATAACCGGAAAAGGAGGTGGAGGAAGGTTCTTACCACTTCTAAGATTAATAACTTTACAATCTTCGATTTGTAACGGATTCTCAGTATCACTAGGAAGTTGTCCTTGCTGACGTTGATTGAGCTGTTTATTGATTTGACTCAGCTGATTTTGGAACATCTTCATATTTGCTTCAAGTGCATTTTGTCTTTCTATAGCTGCGTTCTGACGTTCGATCGCTGCATCCTGACGCTCCATCGCTGCGTTCTGCCGTTCCATTGCTTGTGCTTGTAGAGCGATTAAACTTTCAACTGTTTTCTGAAGGGTATTTGCTCCTTCTTGTGGATGGGCAGGTAAAGCTTTCTGGTTCAAATTTTCATCATAAGTATTCTGAGGAGCTTGTCTCTGTACATAATTTTGATTCTGTCCTCCTTGATAGTTATTGTGTGGTCTAGGATTATAGTTGTCACCTTGGGGACGCGGCTGATACGCATGTGTAGGATTGGCTGCCCCATTAGGATTCGAATATTGAAACCCAGGATGGTTTCTGTTAGGCTGATACCCATTACCACTCGAATTAAAATTACCTCTGTTGGACATGAACATCACTGATTCTTGATTACTCGGACAATTCTCCTCATCATGATCATCAACTCTACAAATCGAACACATATAAACCTCTTGTGCAGCATGCACAGCTACTCTCTTACCCGAAAATCCTTCTTTCACAGCTAGAGTAAGCTGCTTCAATTGTTGCTCTATGGTATTCTGGATCTTATTCTCAAACGTAGCAAATTTCTCTTCTATGTCAACATTATTTACTCCCTTGACTGGTGTTCTTATTGAGCTCCACCCAACTTCATTCTTGACTGTTCTCTCTAAAATAATCTTGGCATGAGCGGGTTGCACTTGAAGGAAACCTGCACCACATAACGTATCTAACTTTTCTCTCGAAGCTCCATCAAGGCCTCTATAAAAAATCTTTAACTGTTGAAATTCTGAAAAACCATGATTTGGAACTCTACGCAAACACATCTGAAATCTAGTCCAACTTTTACCCACAGTCTCATCATATTCTTGACGAAAATTAGTCAACTCCAATTCAGCATCTAACCTCATATTACTCGGATAATATCTGTTGAAAAACGCGGCTTCCAATTGATCCCAATTGGTTATCTTCGTCGGATCTTGTGTATCATGCCATTCACTTGCTCCATCAATAACAAAAAATTTAAACACAGCGTAGTACATCTGTTCTTTTGAAACTCCTTGTGTGATGTAAGAATCACATATCTGTTTGAATTTTTGTATCGCTCTAAGAGGATCTTCTCCAACTCTACCACGAAAATTTCCAAAGTTTTGGAACTGAGCTAGCATACCCGAATCTGGACGGAATCTCGGAACATTAATATCTGGAGCACCTACTCCTATAGCTGGAGCGCGGAATGGAACTTCTGGAGGGCCATTAGTGAACCACGGATCATGATTCATCACTATCTGGACTGGAGGATTAGGATGTGGTGGTTGAACTTGAGGAATAACGCCTGGAGCTAAAGGTTGGCCATTTGCATCTAACTGGCCTTGTCCATTCTGTTGACCTTGAATAATGATATTCTCCATTCTGTTACTTAATTCTTCTACTTCTAAAGCTTCTCGTTCTCTTCTTCTTCTGTTCGCAAGTCTGATCAACGATTCTGGATTACTAAGGATCGGAGGTGCTGGCTCTAGATCCTTGAATAGCCTTCTTCGCATACACCAAACCTAAAAACCTGAAAAAGCTAACAAACAAAAAGCGTAAAACTGATAAAATAAAATAAATGCACTTATCACTAAAGGATAAACACCGTGGTCACACGCTACCGTCCCCGGCAGCGGCGCCAAAAACTTGGTGGTCCTTTGTGTGTTCTAAAAATAAATGCAAATAATAATCGAACCACAACCGCAAGTGTACGGTTGTCCCAAGTAGTAATTCTGATAATCAGATTCGTTCCAAGGACGGATGGTTGATCACAATGTTTATGCAAATAGTGATTGATGCACTTATGAAAATGAAAGAGGATAAATTGTTTGTTTTGGTTTTGTTTATTATAACTAAATGAAAGATAAAATAATAATGCAAGTAAAAAGCTAAAACGCAAGTAAAATGAGTGAAAACGCAAGTATGAGCAAGTAGTACTTGAGAGACGCAAGGGTTTTCCTAACTGTCATTCATTTCATACATTGTTTAAGGGACAAATTTGTAAATTGGTATTGGTCGGGATTCTATAATCTCCTTACCCCCGTCAGGGTGGACTAAGGAGCAACTATCAAATGCTACAAACCCCGTCAGGGCGATTATAGTCCACTCTCAAGTGTTAAAATGTTCATTACCCAATAGGCCATAGGTTTAATTAAGCTCGTCAGAGTCAATAATTTCTAACCTACATTCATTAACTAGTTCGGTACCTAAACCCCCCGTCAAGGTGATCCAATCGCCACTAATTGGAATAGCCTAGATACTAAATCCTATCATTGGTTAATTACGTCAATAATAGTAATTAAAATGCAAATTAAAGAAAAATACAATTTACCCAATTTGATTTAAATAATAAATATCCCAAATTCAAATGTATAGAATGAAATCAACTTGGGATTAACCCATTATGCGTTCTCAAGCACTATGAATTGTTTAGCTCATATTAAAAAGAAAAACTAAATTAAAATAAATGGAATTCATAATTGATTACAAATAAAAGATAAAAGAAACCTAATTTCCGGAATTGGAATGACTGAGAACGGAGCTATAGACCCACTCCAGCTCTAGCAGCTTCTTCTTCCTTCCTTCTGTTGCTTCTCTCTGGTGTTTTTAATTGTAAAGAATGAATTGTATGAAAAATAGAAGTCCAGACCTCCTTTTATAATAAGAAAAACGGATTAGGGCTTGGACCAGAAAATAAAAGCCTAATTAAATGTCCAAGCCCACTTTCTAAGCCCAAAATCCCGTAACTGATGACAGGCCTTCACTAAAACTGCTTTTCCCGATGCGTTACAACTCCGATTGACCTCATTCCAGTTGCTAAAGTTCCGTACTTCGATAAGGAATGTTTTCTCTTCAAAGGTCAGCGGCTCAATCAGCTCTTAAGTACCTCGAAAACAGCAATCAAGGGCCTGGAAAAATGGATTTTCAGCTCTAAAATAATATCTTCGGGATTTCTCTTCAAGTCTTGACTCTATCTTTTAATCTTTGACTTTATCTTCGGATTCCTTTCCTAGCTAACATCTAAAAACCTGTAAACTTTACACTAAAAATACCAATATTACGCGCAAAAGTTTAATAATTCAAAAATGCTAGAAATAAAAAGGGAAATCCGAAATATTGCATATTTAGTCCAAAAGTCTATCGAATTAATTAAAATAACACCAAAAATGATGTCTCCTAAGGGTCTAAAATAAGAACAATTAAGGAGACATCAGAATTCCAGGCAAGAGAGCCAGAGCGTAAGGCAAGAGAAGAGGAAAGGAAAGCCACCCGTGTATTCATACAACAGATTCTAGATGAAATGGCTGCCCGAAACAACTCTCCTAACTTAGCCAAAAATAATAGCAAGTCTTATGAAGATTCCACTCCCCTGAGGGATGGAAGAGATCAACAAGAAGAAGTCGTTGAGGAGGAGGTGTTGAAAGAAGATATTATTGATAGTGATAAGACCACAGTGCCGATTACAAATAGAGTCACCATGTGGTTGAGGGTCTTGTTAGCATGGTGGAAGAAGGAGTAGCAACGAAAATCCTAGAAATTGAAACTGAAATTGCTATTCCTATGGTGCGTGCACATGATCAAGATATAGAACGCAAAAAGGAAGAAGAGGTGATCGATATTAGAGAGATTCCACAACAACAATATGATGAGGTAATAGTGGAAGAATGGGTTGAAAGCAAAGATGAATCTGAAGTGGTTGAGGGGTCAATTGAGGAATTAAAAGTTCACAATAAAATAGACATTGAATCTCCGCCACAAAAAGTTTACCAACTACCATCTCCACCAAGAATCTTGAATGAAAATAGAGCTGAAGAATCATCTCCTTTACCAACAATGATCAATATGTGCTATACAAGTAAGGTGCAACACCGCGAGAGTAAAGCGGCAAGGAGGAGCACCTGCCCACCACATTTTAAAGATGAGTAGAAGATTGAAACGAGGAATAAAAATGAGCTTATACAGTTGAGGACGGTCATCTACTATCACGTGGTAGAGAATGAGTTTTGCCATGAAAGTAAAAAGGCGAAACGAGGTACTTACCCACCCCTTTCAAAGATCGATTAAATCAGATGTTAGGTGGGAAAGTATCAAAAGTTTCATATCAAGGAAGAGGCGAGTTTAAGCGGAGGAGAACCGCAAAGGCCTCAATACCATCTTCATGGACGGTAACGAGTCGAACTTAGAGACGTAATAAACAAAAGTACTTCTTGGGAGACAACCCATGTTTTAAATTGCTTTCATGTCTTTAAATTCTTAGTGTAAATTAGAGTAATTGTTATTTATTTAGTGTTTAATTTCTAAGAAATGAGAAAGGTTGGCGTTTTTTATGATTTCAGGAGTAAAAAGGTCATGAGTTTGGGGTAAGTTAGAAAGAAAAAGAAAGAATTTTTGGTTGCAACAGAGGAGCTGACCGGGAACCCGGTTATCGCTGACCGGGAACCCGGTGAGCAACTGGTTGACCAACGACATACACGCCGGATGTTGCATCTGACTTTGCGCCCATCGACAACCACCAGGAACCCGGTTATCACTGTCTAGGAACCCAGTTATCAACGCTGTAGCCTCCCAACTTTCTGACCTCCGCGGTGGAAACGCAGCGCATTTGTTGCGTCCAATCGGGAAAAAAAAACTGTGCTCAAAGGTCGGAAACTTCGGGAGATCATAACTTAATGCTCAGATGTCGAAATTTGGATATCTTGGTGTCTAAACCGCATAACGTTTCGAGAGATATCCAGTGGTGAGGTCAAAAAGGTCAGAAGCTAAACGGGTACTCGGTTAAACCAAACGGGCACCCGGTTAGCGACTGTAAAATTGTGCGTAAGATGTACTCACGATACAGAAGATAAACGGGTACCCGGTTAACACTGAATGGAAACCCATTTATCGTCGGCGAAAAGTGACCTAAACCTTACAAAAATCTTATTTTTCCCTTTCTTTTGGCGTCCAACACATGAAACACCATTGATGACGAACCAAAGCTCCAAAAACACTCAAATTCCATCATCAAAACACCAAAATATCACCAATCCATCTCTCTAAACATCATCCCAACACATAATCAATCACAAATATTTCCAAAAACACCAAGACATTCAACTTTGAATCCAAATTTTTTCTTCACCAAAGTTTAAATTATATCCTTTAAACCTCTCCAACACCATAATAATGATTACCCATCTCAAATAAATCACCCATCTCACTACTGTGCCACCTTCAAAAACATCCAAAGACATAAATTTCATCAATAGATTTTGTACTTTAAAGGTTGGAGATTGCAAGTGCAAGGTATCAAATCATCATAAATTCCACGGCCAATCCGGTAAAATAGCTAGAACTCTTCTTTTCTTTCTATTACCAGTTGGGAATTAAGATTTGTTTTAGTTATTTATTGGAGGAATTGTAGATTGTTTGAGCCTACCATTATATATTTTGCAAGTAATCTTTAAGTAGGTGAAAAATTGAGTTTGGGTCATCAGAGATGACCATGAAGGTTGGAAAGGGTACAAAGAACATGATGAAGAAAGAAAGTTGGGTATTGAGTCTATTCTCCATATTCTGCTTTCTTCTTCCCTATGTGCTTAATTGACCTAGGTGTGTATTTATAGACTCCCCTTTGTTTTTATCTTTATTGTATCGGGACGATACAACTTTGAGTTGGGGGTCTTGATGTCTCCTCATTTGTGATAGATTTATATTAGGATGAGACACCATTTTTTGTGATTTAGGAAGTCTTCTAGTCGATTTTCTTAAGAAATAGTGCACTTTCCTATTTTGAGTCTTGATTTAGTAAATTATTATTTTTAGAGCATATTGGGTTTAATTATTTATTTAGTGTGAAGCTTTAAAGATAATTATGGAGATTAATTAGAGTCCAAGTCAAATACTACAAGATATGGAAAGAGATAAGCATGGTAATTGGAGATAAGGAAAGAAAAGCTAAAATCATGGGAAAAAAAAGCTGCCTTAAATCTGAATTTATGCAGTTACGTCTAAAGAAGTGGTGATAACTCCAAAACCGAGCCGATTCTGGAAGATCCCTTTCATAGGGACGTAGATAATTCCGTGAGGATTCTTTTGATATCTTATGGAGCAAAAACGGTCCAGTAACGAAGAAGATATGGTAAAAACAAGTCAGCAGTAATTATCCTTATCTACCTACGAATTTGAGTTGGGCTAGGAGTCCATTACTTTCCTTCTCCTTCAAGAAAACGAATTAGGTCTTCCTAAACACCTATAAATACACCCTTAAACCATTGTAAACATGTACTTGCTCAGTTCTAAACATTAGCTTAGTCATTACACAATTATTAATCCTTAGAATCAAGCTATTCATCCAAGAAGCAAGCTGGCCTATAAAGGAAGACAAGAAGAAGAAGTTGGAGAGTGACAAACTCCTCTTCTACATCTACCTTCTCTATATTTAGGGTAATTAGCTATAGATCTATTCTCAACCATATTTCTAAGCTTTTATTCTGTAAGTTTTACTTTTATTTGTTGGGTTATTATTTTGTCTTTAAATTCCAAAATACTAATTGTTATTTTAATTGATTGAGCTTGGCGTATATTATTATTATGTGTTTTGACTTATTGTTACAGCCCTAGATTTGGCCAATCTTAGGATTATTCTTAGTTATTGACAACACCACATAATCGTCTAGTTTTGATCCTTTGCCTAACTAGATAGTCATAAAGGTTTGATTTAACCACCAATCATTACTCAAGAATCCTTAGTAGTGAAGAGGTTGCTCCTAAGCCTAATAGAGGCTAGGTAGAATTTAGAATCCTGGTTAATATATAATGCTTAATATGTGACAGGTTAGAATAACAACTTAGTAAAATAGACTTATATTAGTGACCCTGATCTATTAGACTTACATTCATATTTATTTATCTGCATTCTTATTTATCGTTTCTCATCAGATAGTTATTCATATTATTTTATCTTTGTATATTTTTATCTAAAACATGTAAATTCATCTACGCTTGTTAAACATAATTAGATCTAACGGATTAAATCCTTGCGAACGAACTTAACTTATCATTAAAACTTGCAAACGATCTGTGATACTTGCAGTGAGTTCCGTGGTTCTCAAGGGTGTGTGCTCTTTATTATTATCTTTATTTATCTATTATTTTATTACACCTTTTCCCCCACCAAGTTTTTGGCGCTGCTACCGGGGATTTATCTTTAAGTTAGTCTTTTTGTGTTTATTTAGTGTAAAAGTTTTTATTTGTTTTCAATTTTACGCGCTTTTCCTTTTAGTCTCTTTTCAGGTTTCCTAGGTAAGGAGAACTATTACGCAACAAGCAATACAATTCATGGGGCCCGAAGTCAAAATTTCTATTAAGAAGGTTCGAGCTATCAAGTTTGAGCTCCACCACAGCCCATGCATAATCCGCAAGATGACTCCATCAATAAGGTCTCGCCAAACCTGGAAATTTTCATGAGATAATCGAGGTAACACGTCAAACTTTAAAAGACGTTAAACAAAAGTGCTTCCTGGGAGACATCCCATAGTAATTTATGTTTTTAGGTTTTTTCTTTTTGTTTAGATTAGTGAGTTTATGTGTTTTTAAGTGTATATTGCAGTAATGAGGAAGGTATGAGTGTTTTTGATGTGTAGGTATGCAAGGGTTCGAGTTTGGGGTGAAAAATGAAAAATTTTCGGAGTTGAAAAGGGTTGGACAGAAGCTTTTTGCGGTACACCGCAGGTATTCGCGGTGAACCGCACCGCAGGTATTCGCGGTGAACCGCACCCATCGGGTAAGTTGTATACTCTTGCAGGAGTTTTGTAAGCTAGTTTAGGCTTATCGGTCTATTTAGACCTCAGTTGTATGGAGAAAAAAAAGACACAAGAACATTCCTTAGCCACAAAGTTCTCATATAAAGATGCTAATTTCTGGATTTAATTATATTCTTATTTGCCACAAGGACCGCATCATCTAATTACCCCCACCGAATTATTCTACAAGTGACTCATTTAGTTGACATCACCTTTTTTTTTTTTTTTGTTCGAAACATAATATATAGATAGATAAACGGACGATTACAAGACACTTACAAATTAACCTATCCCTATAGGCTCGTTATCAACTTGAAGAATACAAGACAACTGGGGAGGGATATTAGACTCCCAATTACCAAACAAAGTGCTCAACAGCTCGTGTTTGGCAACCCAGTCGGCTGCAAGATTTCTACTCCTAGGTATAAGAGTAAAACTAGGATTACATCGTTCCGCTGAATAGTAAATATTACAAAATAAGTTACGAATAGAATGACAAGAAATAGTTTGACAAGAAGATAGGGCCTTCATGATCGTTTCATTGTCATTCTCGATAATAGTGCTACCAAAAGGGAACTTCAAGGCCAATTCAGTTGCTTTCAAAACTCCAGTTGCCTCTGCCTCTATCACCGACTCCGCTTCTATTTTCCAACTTTGTCCTGTTACGAAATCACCGTTAGTGTTTCTTACAATACAAGCAACTGCTGCTCCTTTATCAGAGAAAGCAGCATCACAGTTTATTTTAATTTTATTAGGGGGAGGTTTTTTCCATTTATCTTTAAATTTTATTCTTTTTTTATTATTATTCTTATTATTATTATTATTATTATTAATTTCTATATTTTTATTAAAATTTTCTCTAACCTCTTTGTCTTCCTCAAAGATATTTAGGTCATTAGGGTTAGAGATTTTATAGTACTCTTTCCAATTTTGTGTAGCCTTATTAATTGTTAACCAAGGGTCAAGCTTTTTATTATTATGAATAAAACTATTTCTATCTTTCCAAATTTGCCAGCAAATTGTGCATATAAGTTCAAGTATTCTAGCATTTTTTTTAAATTTGTTTAAAATTTCTTGAATATGGTCTAGGATCCAAAGGTCAATCCTTGAAGTAGTATTAAAGTTGACATCACCGATGTATTAGCTAGATTGCACTTATTATTACCCTATGTCCACCATTTCTCCATTATATGACGTTTCCTAAATTTTAATACTTGTATGTTATGTGATTCAACTTTATACTTGTATGTTATGTGATTCAACTTGTACCTATTTCCTGTGAAAGTTGATTATTTGTGGACTCTTTGTTATCTCATGGACGTAATTTTCTCTTAAATACTTAAGTGTCCGTTTCGAATTGTTTTTTAAACATGTTAGAATTAATTTTTTAAACTTTTAATTTTTAAAAAAAACACTAAATAAATAATTATTAAAATAATTAATTAAAATAATTAATTAAAATGATTTTAGATATTAAAATAGTTTTTAATACTTTTTACAAATATTTAAATTTTAATTAAAAAATGTTTTACCTCTAAAATAATCAATCACAAACGGGCTCTTAGCTTCCTAAATTCCACCAATTTTAACGCCTAGTAAAGTTGACGTCGATTTTAATCTAATGTCAGTTGACACTATAAAAAGAGAAACTTCATCTTGACTCATGCTCTCCTAGCAACGTTTCTTCAATCTTGCATTGTGTTCCAAAAATTCTTGCTTCAGTGACTCAATGCAGGTAGAGTTATGATCGATAGTAAAATTTAAAGGTATATCGTGTAATTTTTTGTCGCAACTGAAGTTTAGGTATTATTTTTGTGTGTAAATTAACTAAGCACTACTAGAATTAGATTATCACCATGGTAAACGATTGCCTCAAAGTTATGCAAGTCGTCTTAGATCCAAACTTTAAAACCGATCAGGAAAGACGATGATGTCAACAACATCATTATTCTGACATCATTGCCGGTGGTTATTTTTTTTAAATCCGAACTCAATCTTTTTTCATTAGAAATGTGAAAATATATTTTTAGCCATTCCTTTTGATTTCAGAAGGAAGTTAATTCCGAGATGCTCATCCGATTCCTAGTCTGTTCAAGTTTCTTTAATATTTTTGGCCTTTGAATTTATTTATTTTTCATGTAAATTAAGTAAACTTTTTATACGGTAAGTTTTGTTTATTAATATAAGATTTTCTTTTTAAATTTTTTTTTTTGCAATTACTTAGTATTTTTTCACAATACTTAGATATTTTTTGAGTACACTAAGAGAATTTTCACGCATACTTAATTTTTTTAGTATACTAAATAAATCTCATATTTAGAGTTTTTTTACTTAGAGACTCAGTGTATCTCTGAGTTTGCCCAGGTGGCGTTGTCGGCGGTGGTCGGTGGTCAACAGTGAACAATATCAATATTTAGTGACTCTCCCAATTGTTGGTGATTGATAATTCTCCACTTATTTTTTATTTTTATATGGCTTTTATATTGTTTGAGGGTATTTTATTATTTTCCCACCCATAAGTTTGTTGTAAGAAGATTGTTTTCCTTTACTTCTTATTTGTGATTAAATTGGTCTTCAAACCCCGTTAGGTCAATCACCCTATAAAAGCATCATAATTATACTCATCATGACTACAACACCTCTCATAAAGTGTCTAGATATCTTAAATATTCAATAAAAATATAAATTCTAATACTTTAATAAAGGTAATAGTAGAAAAAATTGGAAAAAGTATCTTAATATTCTAATTCGATAATATTTTTGGAACACCTCTTTTAAAAATAGATATTAATTTTTGGGATGGAGTGTGTAATACTCGTTGAGTAATTTAATAATGCATCATCAATTATTGGTCGCATTAGTTGGGAAATCAAATAGCGTTTTGTAATATTGATTTGGGAATGGGACTAAAAGAATGGAAAAATGACACTTAAGTTCTCGAGTTTTTGATATTGGTATATTTAGGTCTCTCGGTTCTTTTTTCTCTCTTTTGCCAAGTCCTATTTTTAACATGATTAGTTAAATTTAAGGGTTAATGCTTTGTCTCTCTTAAATGTTTTCTTGTACCCTTAATTAAGAGTAATGATATGTACCACCCAAGATCATACCATACAATTAACACCCATTACGTGGTATGAATTGGTTGGTAGTAAATCGTTAACCTATTTATTTTCTTGATCTGATTAACGATTTATTGCCAACCAATTCACGCCACGTCATGGTGGTAATTGGGTGATATGATTTTAGGTGGTATATATCATTTTTTTAAAGTCTTAGTACTTCTTTATTTCCATTACAAGGTTTACACATTTACACTAGTGTAAGCATAATTTTCAATGATTATCTATGTGGCAAAAGATATTACCATACTTATCAATTATACTTGTCATCATCCGTAGGCTGCGGAGAGTCACCTTTCCTAGTGTTGATTAATTATATCACACCTGGGGGACAAACAGATTCCTAACAACAATTACTAAACCAAATCATTCCAGCATCACAAGAAATCAAGAATCAAATTAAAGAAATTCAAAATCCTTTCTCCAATTTTTTTAATTCCTTCGCATACCACCACAAATCCTTCATACCCACATAGAAAAACAATATCCTTACATATTTCCCACTCCAAATAATACCTTATTCACCCACTTCAGTTAGTGATTAAAATATTGGTAAAATTTTGATTTGGAGGTAAAGGAATATGACACGATAAATGGAGACACTTGCTCATGTGAGGGAGATGAAGTAGAATCCAAACAAATATTTGGACGAGAACAAGAGAAAACCACTTGAGGTTTATGTTAGTAAGACAAAGAAGCAAAAGAGTAATCCTACTCATGCGAATAGAGATGAGCCAGTTATAGTGGATTCGAGTGTTCAAGAACAAACTATTGAGATTTCGAAAGAGAAGACACCACAAACTCTCTGAGTCAAGATGCCTCTACCCAAAAAAGGGGCTGTCTAGGGCCCTAGAAGCTATTTCAGCACAAATCATGCCTACTTTAACACTCACAAACAAGCTAAAATTTGCAAAGGAAGTTGGAAAGGGCGAACATATAATTTTTTTTTGAGAAAAGGGACAGATTAGGTTTGAAATGTTCATGATGGAGTGTTTGAGTTTGAGTATTGGTCTAGTAAGAGAGTTTTATATTGGCCTCTTTAGCCGAGATAGCAAGGGTAGAGTTCCCATGCGAAGCAAATTAGTTCTTTTCATGGTTGAAGAAATTCGTAGCCACTTGAAGTTGAAGAAATTAATTGAACCATACAAATATCAATAAGCAGGTGACGAAAATCGAGACTCTTGATTGGAACCAACTGCTGGTAAAAAAAATTGAAATCACCGTTTTAAATCAAGAAATGGAAATTCTAGAAAAAATAATTTCGATTAATGTAAACTAACTATTATAGAAATAGAAATGCAACGAAGCACTTATACTGAAATCGGAAAATAAAAACAATATTACACGGATATATTAATGGTGTTAAAAAGATATTCCGGCGCACCGGTTATCTCTAACGAAAATTCTAACGGCTATTAGTTACCAGATAGAAGAGAGGTAGAATTTTTGTTCTTTTCTGGTGTGTTTCGTAAGTAAAACAAGGAGGGGAAGAGTTGCATTTATAGGGGAGTAGGTAAGGACAGGCTTTGCAGAAACGTCCCAATTAATTACCTTGATTGTCTCCATAATTGGTCCTTGATTGTCTGACGTTTTTGGTTGACTCATATGTTACACAATTTAATTTCTAGCAATGAATCTGGACACTATGTTGACTTGATACATTCCCGTGTTGACCAAGTTTTGTAACAGTTGATTGGTGTGTAATTGGAGGATGCTTGTCTTCGGGTGCGTAATTGGTGGACGTTTGTCTTCTAGCTGAAAAGACTTGACTTGCCACCGAATACTATAAGAACTAGCCTTCTTCCACTAGAGCCTCTTCCGAAAACTAGTTTCATTTTTTATTTTTTGATTCCCCAAACTCCCCCACGGTCCACGCCTTCGCCGTCGCCGGGCCGGACGGGTGGTGGTGGTGGTGGTGGTGGTGGTGGTGGTGGGCGCGTGTGGGTTTGCCTTTTCCCTTTTTGCTTTCATAGCCTTTTGTTATTTTTAAATTAATAGATGGGTAAGCTAATTTAAGCTAATACATTTTCCATCTTTGCTCTTATGTGGGACATTTTCTTCACAAAAAAATGTCTTTTCTACTTCTCCCATAAGAACAGGAAAAGGAATTATATTAATACCTTGTTAAATGGTTTTAAACACACTTAAATTTATAATAAATTCCAACAATCCCCCACTCAGGGTCTTTGGGAGAGAAGGTGAACAGGTATCCATAACTGTCAGAATATGGGTGAATTGTACTTAAGTGGCAATATCTTTCGATTTGAATTGACACGTAGTGAAGTGAGGCAAAAATTCTGTATAAGTGAACTTACTCTTGAACTTAACGATTTTCGGTCGAGAACCTCACAGCACATACTCTACCCTACAGAAAGTTATAGTTCCCTCGAATATCACCCTTCAATTTGTTCATCAAGTCCTTCTCTTAGGACCACCCCTTCGGGCCATGAACTTTGTGGACTTATTCATATGAGATGATTAAGGAATTTCTATCATGAATGTTGAGTCTCACTATTGAGCATGAATTCATCAAGTCCTTCTCAAAAAGGACCACCACATGATGGTTATGAATTTATTATGAGTCGAACACTCATCCTCGTGTTCTTTGTAGAATGATACGTCTTATGAGTGAATTCATCAATTCCTTCTCAATAGGACCACCACGAGTGGAAATGAATTCATTAAGACGATTTATACATTTGTGTCATATCCCATGACTATTGAGTCTATTGTATTTGGTCCAACAATGAACTTACTTAGAACTCGGGTAATTTTTGCTAGACACCCCCACATAGTGAGTTAGTGTGGCAGAACCGATTAACATAGCCTTTATCTATGTCATTACGTAGGGGTGTGTAAGGCACTAAGTTCGTCGATAATTCCGTTAGTATCACAAAGCTATTTTACGGGATTTAGAACAACATTCATGCCCTAATTCTTTTGATTTAGAAAAAGTAGTTGGTTTTCAACCTCGGCCTTATATTTTATAAACACATGTTCCGTTTCATTTTAGTATTTAAGAGATATACTTTCATGAACCTGGAATAGTCTCCTATGAACGTTATATAGTATGGGTTTTATCCTTTACTAGTGGACTTTATAAAAGCATTTAGGTCCGAATGTACTAATTCTGGTAGTTTAGAATTCTCGTGGTTTCATATTAAAGGATCATTTTACCACGATTTTGGACTCCACACATATTATATAATATATAAAGTCATCGACATTATTAATTCAAGGGATTTTTAGCCTTTTAATATAAGAGAAAAAAAGATAGCGTAATCTACCATTCCACACATCTAAACATTAAAAAAGACAAGTAGAAATAGAAATGTCTTTATTAGAGGTTACAAGGTTCAATCATACAAACCCTTATTGAAAAAGAAAAACCCCTTCCCCACAAACTCATCATATTGGTACTAGTCATAGGTTACAGTATTTAAAACAAACAATCCATTATGTAAATACCTTTTTCCTACAAACTCATCATTTTTGGTAATAATTATTTCCCCTTCCCTCGAAAACTAGTTTGAGTCCCACTTTATTAAGAAGAGCTCCGGAAACCAAGTTCCTACGAAGCGAGGGGACGAAGAGTACATCGTTTAACTCAAAGATCTTACCAAAAGTAAATTTGAGGGTAACCTGTGCTTTTTCGAGGACTGTAGCAATGGATGAGTCTCTCAGGTACACGCATTCAGCATTGGTTACTTCCTCGAACTTCTTGAATAGGGCTTTGTTTGCATAGAAGTGTCGAGAAGCCCTAGTGTCAAGGATCCACTCGCTTTTGTTTTCCACCAAGTAAACCTCAACCATTACAACGACGATTATCTCTTCGGTTTAAGTTAGGGTTGCAGCAGGTTTTGGATCAGGAATATCTCCAAGAGTACATTCAAAATCTCTATGTCCTTCTTTACCACAACAATAACAAGCACCTTTAGGTTTTCGAATCTTACCAGAAGTTTTAAACCTTCTGTTTTGTTTGTTGGAGTTTATGTGGTTCTTATTCCTCCCGGATTTGGAATTTTTAGCGCCTTGTTGTTTTCCATTACCTTCGAACCTGTCCTTGTTACCATGCCCAGAACTTTAGACAAGTTTAGCCTTCGAGGAATGAGGAGGGAAAGAAAGAGACTTATCCTTGAGTCGATTGACCTCTTCGACTTGCATGTGACTGATGAGTTCTTGGAGGGTCATTTCCTTCTTTTTGTGTTTGAGGTGGTTACGGTATTCACTCCATGATTGGGGAAATTTGTCAAGCAAGATGTTGGCTTAGATAACTTCACACATCTTCATCCCTTCGGCGATAACCTCCGCGCGTATGTTTTCATACACATGAAGTTGTTCAGTCATAGGTTTCTGATCAGTAAGGGTAAAGTTATACCAGTTACCGGTGACGTATTTCTTTTTTACCAGAATCATCAGCCCCATACTTCTTCTCAAGAGTTTCCTATGTGACCTTTGCTGATTTTTCTTTAGCAAGAAGATCGAAAATGGGATTTGATACATTGTTCAACATCCAAACATGAGCCACGGTATTATCTCTTTTGAATTGGCTTCGAGGGCGAGATGTCTAGATTGTTCTTGTTCAGTAGGAGCTCCATTGTCCACCATAAGTGGAGGAGCCTCGACTATAGCAAAGTCGAGATCATACTGTTCAAGCCAGGTCATAATATTTTGTGCCCAATGCTTGTAGTTGGAACCATTAAGGGGATCCAACTTATTCACGTCTGGAAAGGCCTTTGCGTTCAATGATGAAGCAACAACCGAGAGTAAAAAAGCCATTTCAGAAAAACAAATGGTGATATAAACGAATATCTTTTTAAATTGTTGGTAAAAAATTGAAATCACCGTTTTAAAACAAGAAATGGAAATGTAGAAAAAATAATTTCGATTAATGTAAACTAACAATCACAAAAATAGAAATGCAACGAAACACTTACACGAAAATCAGATTAGAAAAACAATATTACACGGAAATATTAATGATGTTAAAAAGATATTCTGGCGTACCGGTTATCTCTAACGGAAATTGTAACGACTATTAGTTTCCAGAGAGAAGAGAGGTAGAATAATTGTTCTTTTCTGGTTTGTATTGTAAGTAAGACGAGGAGGGGAAAAGTTGTATTTATAGGGGAGTAGGCGAGGAGAGGCTATGCAGAAACGTCCCAATTAGTTACCTTGGTTGTCTCCATAATTGGTCCTTGATTGTCTAACGATTTTGGTTGACTCATATGCTACACGTTTTAATTTCTAGCAATGAATCTGGACACTATGTTGACTTGATACATTCCCGTGTTGACCAAGTTTTGTAATAGTTGACTGGTGCGTAATTGGCGGACGCTTGTCTCCTGGTGCGTAATTGGTGGACGTTTGTCTTCTGGCTGAAAGGACTTGACTTGCCACCGATCACTAGAGCTTCTTTCGAAAACTATTTTCATTTTTCATTTTTCACTTTTTGACTCCCCAAACTCCCCAACGAGCCCACGAGCCCACGGCCCACGCCCACGCCATCACCGGTTCGGGCGTGCGATGGTGGTGGTGCGCACGTGGGGCTTTGCCTTTTTCCATTTGGCTTTCATAGCCTTCGGTTCTTTTGAAAGTAATAGATGGGTAAGCTTATTTAAGCTAATACATTTTTTATGTCTGCTCCTATGTGAGACATTTTCTTCACAAAAAAAGTCTCTTTTCCACTTCTCTCATAAGAACATGAAAAGGAATTATATTAATACCTTGTTAAATGGTTTTAAACACACTTAATTAATAATAAATTCCAACACCAACTACAAGAGCACGTGTTTAGTAAGGAGTTGGTGCTAGACTATGATAAAGAGGAAGATGAGTTGAATACATCTTGGCCATACAAGTTCCTTCAACCCAATGCAAAAATCTGGTACCACTTCCTTGCACCCTCAACCTTTGGGAACGCTCAAACATTTTTTAATTGTGTTATGAGAGAGGAAGAAGTAGATGTAGCACGAGTAATTTTTTACGGGGTCATGTGATTTATAGTCGAGCCGAAGAGGTACTTTAATTTGAAGTTCCCTTGAATGATCACTAGCCTATTGGTGAAGGCAGATGTGACACTTTGATAGAAAGAGAAGCTTGTTAGTAAGCCGAGTACCATCGTAGATCATGAGTGGATTAAGAACATTTTGAGAGGATCACAGAGTTTTCTTGGCAAGAGAATTAGCTCAAACCCTCCTTGTCAATGATGTGGAACTAATCAAATCCAATCAAGTGCACATCACGACACTCCTGGAGAGTATATTCCTCTCTCATCCACCTTTTCTCTATTTGTATATTAGGTGTTTGTCTTATATTTTATTGAGTCTGTTTCGAGTCGTGAAGTCACGACTCAACTTTGATTTGAGTGTGGGAATCCTTTGTTCCCATCCCTACTTATATGTGTTTTAATTGCTTTCTAGTAGTATGGATGTTGGTGTAGAATTTTGTGAATGTGACGTTTAAGCGGAATTTTAATGAGTTAATGATAAGTAAGTAGTAATTTTATGAACTTGTCATTTGTTATGCTTAAAGATAATCATGAAATGCATATCAAAAGTAAAGAAAATATTAGTTTGCGATGAGGTAGAAGTAAGTTAGATATAGCCACATTATAAGTCATACCCCTTAGATTTTACGACTTTCCCATATGACCAGCACTTGATACTTGCTTAGTATTGTGACCCTTTGCCGGGGTAAAAGTAAAGAAAAGAGAAAAATATTTGAAAAGAAAAAATATATTGAAAAGAAAAAGAGAAAGAAAAATGCTAAGGCCCTGTTTGGTTTGTGAAAATAATGGGTGTTTTCTGTTTTCATTTTCTATATTTTTGAAAATACTAATAAAAACGTGTTTGGCTACAGAAAATGAAAACAGTTTTCTGGAAAATTTAATGAAAACAGTGCTATAAGGGAGAACGTGAAATCGACGTATTCCATATTCTCTGAAAATTTTGAAAAGAAAACGAAAATCATTTTCTGAAACCAAATACAGAAAATGTTTTCACAAACCAAACAGGGCCTAAAGCATAGTAGCGTGACTTCTCACATAAAAAAGAGAATAAAAGAGAAAAAGAAAAATGCTAAAGCATAGTAGCGTGATTTCTCACATAAAAAAGAAATATATATATATATATATATATATATATATATATATATATATATATATATATATATATATATATATGTGTATATATATATATATATATATACATGCGGACCGGCAAAGTGATATTTCTTTAGGTGATCATAAAAGTTTTCTTTTGGGTTATTGTGGATTGAATAAGTGCATCATTTTTGGTTGAGTGGGAACATATTTTGAGAGTAACTCAAGCTCGAGGGTGACTTGTTGATGGTAGTGAGGAGAGAGCCAAAAGCTCACTCTAAATTATCCAATACACTATTACACCCACCTTAAGCTGACATTACAACCTCAAAGACCTTATGATTTTTGACACTTCGATTTAGGAGCTTTTGAACTAATAGAGAGTAGTTAGATAGATCTTAGAAACTACATGATGATTAAGGGATACCCTATAACCACCATAGCGGGCTAAGAGAAATACTTATCCTTCGTGTCTTGCAAATCTAATCTAATCTTAAAGTTAATATGTGTGGATTGTTTGTTTGATAAGTGTATATTTGATTTAGTTTGTAAATATTGCTATATGAGAACTGTTAAAATTAGTTATTTAGTGTTAGTCGTTACTTTTCTACTCTTTCTCTCTTGTTGATTTATTGGACTTAGACCCTTCTAAACTCTATTTTTCTTTTTATTTTGTTAGGATGACAAAACTTTGAGTTGTGGTTATTGATGTCTCTCTTTTTGTGATGGATTAATACACTGACGGGACATTATTTTGGGAGTTATTGGGCCTAAATGAGGGATTTTCCCTAATATTTGCTATATTGTACTTTTGTCTCTGTTTTGGTCATATTGTTATTTATAGAGCCTTTCTGTCTTAATTGTGTGTTAAGTGTGTATATTTTAGGTACATGGTTTATACAAGAAGCCAAGATGAAGAGACGAAGTATAAAAGTCAAGATAAACCCCAAGCCAAGGCAAAAACTAAGCCTAGAGTCACTTTTCGAAGTTGGAGTGTTTGCTAGAGAAATCTTAAAGTCATATTGTTTCAATCACCACGAATTATTGGTAAATGATTTGGACATAATTCCTTTTGACTTAGAAAGAGCTTGAAGTCAGTGACGCGTGGAAAGTAAAGGAAGTCATTTAGGATTTGAGATGAAAAAATTATGCCATTTGCTTCCACGTCCAGATTTAGCGAAGAACGGGTTGGACCCTTCTAAACCTAATTAAGTGAGCCAAATGGGGTCAAACGTTTTTAAGCTATTATACAAGTCATTTAGCAATCCCCTTAAGAATACAACTCACATAAAATTTAAATTACACATTACATTTTATTTTTTCCAAGCGAGCAGGAAAGAAGAAAAGAAAGGCTTGTCCATAAATTCAACGATTCCTCCTCAACTATCCATCGTTTTTCTTAATCATCAAGAATAACTATCATTTAGTTTTTCATTGAATTATGATTCTTCCATTAGTTGTTATTAGTTTTTTTAGTATGAACTAAACCCTCATTGCTTGAAGTTGCTTATATAAGAACTTATGTTTAGTTGGTTAATACTTTATTAAATTTGGGACAAATGTTTAATTGAGATTGATGTTTATTTTATTTTATTGACTATACGTTTTTTTATAATACTACCTATGTTTTAGCCAAAAAGTGGGTAAACCTTGTGATTGGATGGTATAGACGTCTAGTGTGCGATAGTGAACTAGGGTGTCTTCTGTAGCTAGACAGTCAATAGGTTTAGATTTATTACACTAAGATATTGCATAGGGTGTCCTTAACCAAGTCCTTTAGTAATACTAAGGTTGTCTTCTAAGCTACCGAGAAGAGTTAGATGGATTTTTTTAATCTCGGCTGATGCGAATTATCAACTCACCCTTATCAATAAAACCATTAAACTAGCGGTATAGGGGATTACTAGTAATTTCTCAAGCAACTATATCACCATTTAGTTCATATTTTAATAATTAATTATTTGCTTTAGTTTATATTAGTTTTAATCTTATTTCGTTAATTATCTTAGTCTTTAATAATTGAAAACCAAATAAATATGTGTTTGTTAAGTATTTGTCATTCCAATTTTTCCTATTTTAAACTCCACATTTTTACACTATTGAAGCAGAGTTATCTACATTGATAGTCCATGTGGAGACGATAACCCCTCACTTATCAAATTATTACTTGTCAACGACCCGTACACGTGCGAGAAATTATTCTCTCTGGCGTCGATTTTATTTCACACTTGGTGGGGGTGGGGGTGCAAACAAACGTCACAAATTATTTATGTTTTGATAGAATCTTGTAAGCCAACATTTGTACTTATTAGTAGGAGTATTCGTTTCATATTTAATTAGTTAGTCAAAACAAGAGCTAATGTGAAATTCGTCTGATAATTGGTCATTTCTAGGATAGTCCAATTAGTTTACCTTTTTAATCAGGACAATACCTCGTAATTCTTTATAAGGTTTATGCTCAAAAAACACCTGCAGCGTTATCCACTATTCCGTAAAAGGTACTGTCTGAGTGTTAGAAAGCTTCTCATAACTCAAAATTTGAGTTTTGGGAAGCTTCCCATAATTCAAACGACTCTTTTTATGGACAAGAAAAGAAAAAAGCAAATGTATAATATTTTTTATGAGTAAAGATATAATAGTTGGAGTAAGGAGAAATTAATTCTAACTTAATGTTAGGCATTAATTTTTTTTATAATCACATTTATATTTGTCCATTTATATAAACGTTTTAACGAACAAAAAGAAAAGAAAAACTTGTGCTTAATTACCTGGTATATATATTCCACTTTCATACAAGAGAAATGATAATGCTTTTTTTTTTGTTCGAATGTAAAATACATTAAATAAACAAGAGAAATGATAATGTAACATTGACTTCATTATGCAGAATTTTATCTTTTCACGTAGGAAGTTGGGGGTATTAGACGTCCCACTAACCTAGTATGATTCCACTTCCCAAATGGTTGGGATTCTTTAGTGTAATTATTCACAATAGCTAACAATGATTCCCTACCAAGGAATCTTGATGCCTCATCCATGTCTCCGTCATTCTTCATATAGAATGAAATCTCTGCCTATATAATCGATGTTTATATTCCTTAATCAACATGGTGACATCACAATTTCTTTTCCTACCATGTATTCTCTTTTCTTTTCTTTTTTCTTCTTCTTCTCCTTACATACATGTGTCCTTAGTTATTATGGGATATAATAACTATCTTTCTTTTTGTCAAATACAACAAAGAAAAAAAAAACCAATTCTTCTTTTTTTACCTGAGATATTTAAAAAAGTAAATGATACATTTAGCAAGAATGTCAGTCATTGGTTAAATTCCCTCTTAATATGATAAGCCTTCCAATTCAGGAATCTGTTCATCCATTTTTAGGTTTAAAAAACCGTCAGTTGAATTTTTCAATTAATTTCCATTGATTTGTTAATTTCTTGAATGATTTTGAAGTTGTTAGAGTAAAATGAAGAATTCTGAAAATTGAGATCAACAACTAATCTTATGCCCAAAAGAATGGATCAAAAATTCCTTTCCCTCACTAAACTAATTTGACACCTTATTATAATTTTGTGAATAACCTTTTCATTTTACTTAACAACAATTGAAGCAATGCCGTTGGTTTCTATTTCTTAGTGAAGAATGTATTATTAAGCCAGACTATTTTCGACGTATAATTATGAAAGTTTGGAGATTAAGTTTAAAAGGATGAAGTTTTACAAAATATCTAATAAAAGAAATAAGAGAAAAGAGAAAAAATTTGTCACTGAGAATTAATCATCGAATATTAAGGTACTAAGATGCGAACATGATGATGGTTGTAAAGATGAATAAGAATCCTTTAGAGTATTTTTTTTATGATTATGTTTGATAGAATATTCACCAATTCTTTATTTTATTTTAAGACAAACAAATGCGAAAACATATAAAGATAGTTACTAATTTTCTTCTTAGGAAGATTAAAATAACTCTAGAATGACCTATCCATTATGATTCGTAACAGTCCACCTCCATAGTCTCATATGAGAGGTTCCACATATTTTACTGGTCCTTAAAGGTAAGTTTAAATGAGTTCCAATTCAAATTAAAAACTAGAATTAGGAGTTGAAAATCCACCTTTTATATTTCAAAAAACTCTATAGAAGATAGAGCCCCAATTGTAATGACAACACATTTTTCTTATATTACATATGGTTAGTTCTACAATATTTGCTACAATTTTTTTTTTAATTTGTTTTAATTAAAAGTTTTAGTTGTACATATTTTTTATTCTTTTTGGCTTGAAAGTTATAGTTGTAATTTTCTTTTTTTCAACTAGAAAGCTTTATAAAAGAAAAAATAAATATTCTTTATCATACATGAAAAGAAAATATATTTACTTTTAAAAAAATTGTATTAAAAAAAATAAACAAATTGAAATAAAGAAAAGTAATTGCTAAAAATTATAATTATTTTAAAAATACTTATAATTAATAGTAATTTATGTATTAATATTTATAGTATTTTTTAATATTTTATTACAAGTTAAGAAATAAACACATAAATTAAAAAAAATAATGATTTAAAAAATTAATAAAGGAATTATAAAAAATATATTAAAATAAAGATATAATAGAATTTTCAAAATTAGGTTGCTAGAATTGGAGAGTTGTTAGAGCCACTGTAGTTTAGAGAATTGTTATTTGATAAAAACAAGATATTTGATCTCCAATTCTGACAAAAAATATATTAAACTGTTAGATATAGTTTTAGATTGGTTAACCCTATTTTTCCAGACAATTCACACGCACATGTTAGTTCTTTAAATATGTCATCAAGAATAAATCCTTTATTTTTACCACATCCTTTAATTGTATCACCAATATTTTAGGAGCCTAGCAGATTTCTGGCTATGTATCACCAAATTTTTCAATTTTAGAAAATCTAATTCCACATACAACTTAGGGATTTGTCACGTTGCACGATTCCATATTGGATCATCTTCATTTCTACTCCACAAACTTAAGAGCAAATACATGCAAGCCATATAAACATCTGTCATATCAGGGAAAAACTTGTGTAGTCTTTTACTACGGCCCCACAAATGGTTTTTTTTTTTTGGACGGACCCCGCAAATGGTTTTGGTGCCAAATATAATAAAATGATGACGATTCCAAACTTTTAAATAAACATTTTCTCTTCTATTCAATTGAACTTAGTTTTTTCTTTCTCATAATTATATTCTTATATTTTCTTTTGAGTGTTAAATATAAAGAAAAACTATTTAAATTAAAAATTATTTTTGAGACAAAAATTACATGGTAATATGAATTGCAATTTTTTTTACTAATGAGAATGGAATTAATTATATCATTTGATTCAACCTATAATTTTAGATGAAACACATAAGCAAAATATTAAGAAAAACTATTTAAGTGTTGGGTTGAATTAGATTTAATTAGTTATTTATGGATTAGCATACTAGACAGTATTTGGGTTGGGAGATTCTTAATCTGGTTGGGTAGTTTATTAATTAAATAATAATATTATATATAAAAAAATTATCTTCGGCAAAATTATGATAATTTACTTAAAACTGATTTATATTATTGGTAATCCGATTAATCTTAGAATCCAAAATATAGGTTGAATCAAATGGTATTATAAATTCCATTCTCATTAGTAAAAATAATTGCAATTCATATTTCCATGTAGTTTTTGTCTCAAAAATGATTTTTAATTTAAATGGTTTTTTTTGAGATAATTGTGTTAATATTAACACTCAAAAGAAAATATAAAAATATAATTGTGAAAAAAGAAAAAACTAAACTTAAAAGGTTATGCATAAGTAATTGAATGGAAAAGACTTTTTTTTTAAAGCGTAGAGTCGTCAGCTTTTTTATTATATTTGGCACCAAAACCATTTGTTGGCCGTAGTAAAAGAATACACAAGTTTTTCCCAGTCATATTATGTATCCTAAAACAGTCTTTCAATACCCGCTCGAGATGTTGGAATTATTTTAAAGATAATTTACAGGTCAATTACTTAAAGAGTCTTGTGGATCATCTTAGAGCTATATAGGAACTAAGTGGATTCTCTGTCTTACTTAGAGGCCTCAAAATTGACAAATATTACTACCCTTATATTGTATATAAGACAAAAAAAAAATAGATTCTTTTCTCTCCTCCATTACCATTACTCTCTCTCCTCCATTACCATTAATCTTTCTCCTCCTTTATCAATTTTTCTACCTCCTCTTTCATTAACTATTGATAATTTCCAGCCTAGGTAGGTAACACACATGTATAGTGTACAGTTTTGATATTTTAATACAACCGTTTACCCGACACAAAAAAAAAAATTCCAGCCCCGACCTCCGGCCACCGACCACCGCCGACCACCACCGACCACCGGCGGATAAAGTACTGAGCATAAAGTACTGAGCATAAAAACTGAGCATGGAAAAGTACTGAGCATAAAGTACTGAGCGTGAAAAAAGTACTGAGTATCAGAAAAAATTGTTGATTATTTGAATTTTTTTGTTGAGTAAATATACTGAGTATGCTCGTTTAATCAATAAAAGTGCTGAGCATTTCTCGTATAATCAGTAAAAGTGTTGAGTATTTCTCGTATAATCAGTAAAAGTGTTGAGCATTTCTCGTATAATCAGTAAAAGTGTTGAGCATTTCTCGTATAATCAGTAAAAGTAACAATTTGAAGTAAAAAAAACTTATATCAAGCGTTCTTAAAAAATGAAAAAAAACACTTTAAAAAGTGTTGAGCTTCGTGCAGAAGCTTTTCAACAAAAAAATGTTTACAACATTATTCAAACGAAAAAAAAGAAAAGAAAAGTAAAGATTGATACAATACAATTAATCAACTTTACAAATGGTTGCATATACACAGAAAACAATTTTGCTTGGTCATATAATTCGTTTACACCAGAATACCAGATAAGAAAAAAAAGCTAGCTAGATTTAAGGCTAATTACTGTACTTGTTTGAAATTATTAAATCTAAGGTAATTTTGGAAATCACATGAAATTCCCAATAGACACAGACTTCAAAACGCCCCAAATAATGTGTTGCTTGACTCGAGAAGATAATAGCCTCAGAGTTCCAATAAATTCAACATGATTTAATGTGTTTATTAACACCCTTAAATCACTCACAACAAATTTTAACCCATCATACGTAACTAGAAGCTCAACCATACTCCATCACTGCTCGTAGAATTTTAATCCATCACTGCCTGTATAATTAATCTCACCACTTTTAATCAGCTTCACAAACTGACATAATCATTTATAAACAATGCTTAATATTGGCAACGATGCAACAAGAATAATCAAGGGCCTCAGCAAATCACCATTGAAGCCTTTCTCAAAGCTTCGTAGCAAGGTAAATCACCATTAAACTGTCGTTCGAGAAGCAGTAGAAAGACAGAATCCACCAAATTGGAGTCATATAAATTAGATCTTGTCGGCGTTCGAAGCTCAGATCCAGTCACAACCCAAGCTCGCCGTCTTCTCCAGCCACCAGATCTCTTCGAAATCCTCCTTGCCCAGGAAAAGCTCGAACTCCATTCGAAAGCTCGCTGTCTTCTCCAACCACCAGATCTTGTTCTCATCTCGCCGGAGATCACGAACGCTCGAACAGAAGCGTTCCACAGTGGTCTTCTTCCTCGTCGCTGGAGCTCGGACACAGCAGGTCATAAACCGATCAAAGCTATCTTCGAGGCTTTAAACGGCTTCCTCATCGAACGGCTGGAACAAGAAAGAGCTTGGAACGACTTTGTTCTCGAACACGAAGGAGCTCACTGTGAACGGGGAGAGAAATATAAGAGAGCGGAGAGAGAAATAAAATTTAGGGTATTAATTTCTTTTTGATATTAATTAGTATATGGGTTAATTACCTAAAGGGTCTTCAAAAATATTATAGTGCCACATAGAAGCTAGCCAAATCCTCTCTCCTTCTTAAAGGCCAATAAGATATCCAATGTCATAACTACCCTTCTAGTGCATATAAGAAAAAAAATAGATTATTTCTTTCTTTTCCACTACCATTACTCTCTCTTCTCCATTACCATTAATCTCTCTCCTCATTTATCATTTTTTGTCTCTCCTCCTTCATTAATTATCAAATAATTTCCAGCTCCGACCACAACCACCGATCACCGCCGGCCACCTCCGTCCACCGCCGGAAAAAGTTCTGAGCGTAGAATAAAGTTCTGAGCGTGAAAAAAATTTCTGAGTCTGGGTACCGGGCATGGAAAAAGTAGTGAGTATGGGCTACTGAGCATGAAAAAAGTTGCTGAGTATCGGAAAAAAGTTCTGAGTGTCGAAAAAAATTGTTGAGTACTAAAAAAAGTTGTTGAGTATTCGAATTTTTTGTTGAGTGGCTTTACCGAGCATGCTCGTTTACTCAGTAACTTTACTGAGCATGCTCAGTAACTTGATGAGCGTTTCTCGTATAATCATTAAACTTGCTGAGCATTTCTCGTATAATTAGTAAACTGCTGAGCATGTAGGGCATTGTCTATTAATTAAAAGCAAAATGAAATTAAACCAAAATAACATTAAGCCAGTAAATCAGTAAGCAATACAATTTATTGTAATAACAAATAATCAGTAAATCAAGAATTTTGTGGAAATTTGTCCTTTTTACAAGTCGGTAAAATATTCTTAAGAAAAAAATAACGTAATTGCTATGTTTTGAACACACAACCTCTATTCTAAATCTTATAAACTAATTATAGCATCCGCTAAGCTACAAAATCTTATGTGCACTTGAAAACAAGAATGTATTATATAAATGTTCATAAGGGAGCTGCTTATTTTTCGGGCAAAAATTACACTTGTATATCATAAAATTTACGGGTTCAGGGGGGGCTTGAGCCCCCCCTGGGTATAAAATGATTTTCTTTACTTGATGACAAATTAATGGCTTTTTAATTGCTGATTAATAGCTTTTTAGATGTTACGGGAGTTACCAAATCTTGGTCAACAAAACGGACGACTTTAATGAGCTTGACATATATGGGGTTCGGGGTTATCGTTTCCAATTTTTTTTAAATAAATATAAAAAACGTAAGTTTATAACTACTTATGTCAAAATATAGATACGAACATGTAACACTATTGTGATTCTCGTTCGATCAACAAAATAAACATACAAGTTGGCGTTTACCTAAAAAAAATAATGCAAAATAACATCATTAACGCTACATTTTGGGGGAAAAACAACATCACACCTATTTTACATAGTATCACTAAAATTATATTAATATTTTATAATGTTATATTATATTCTAATTATCTAAAAAGATAAATATTATAATTATTAAAAGTAATGTACAAAAGCAATACTAGCCTAAATTTTAAATTAAATACCAGTATAATGAATTGCAGTATTTTTACAAGTCGGTAAAATATTCTTAAGAAAAAAATAACGTAATTGCTATGTTTTGAACACACAACCTCTATTCTAAATCTTATAAACTAAGTATAGCATCCGCTAAGCTACAAAATCTTATGTGCACTATGGGCACTTGAAAACAAGAATGTATTATATAAATGTTCATAAGGGAGCTGCTTATTTTTCGGGCAAAAATTACACTTGTATATCATAAAATTTACGGGTTCAGGGGGGGCTTGAGCCCCCCTGGGTATAAAATGATTTTCTTTACTTGATGACAAATTAACGGCTTTTAATTGCTGATTAATAACTTTTCATTTTAGATGTTACGAAAGTTACCAAATCTTGGTCAACAAAACGGACGACTTTAATGAGCTTGACATATATGGGGTTCGGGGTTATCGTTTCCAATTTTTTTTAAATAAATATAAAAAACGTAAGTTTATAATTACTTATGTCAAAATATAGATACGAACATGTAACACTATTGTGATTCTCGTTCGATCAACAAAATAAACATACAAGTTGGCGTTTACCTAAAAAATAATGCAAAATAACATCATTAACGCTACATTTTGGGGAATAAACAACATCACACCTATTTTACATAGTATAACTAAAATTATATTAATATTTTATAATGTTATATTATATTCTAATTATCTAAAAAGATAAATATTATAATTATTAAAAGTAATGTACAAAAGCAATGCTAGCCTAAATTTTAAATTAAATACCAGTATAATGAATTGCTATGTTTTGAACACACAACCTCTATTCCAAATCTTATAAACTAAGTATAGCATCCGCTAAGCTACAAAATCTTATGTGCACTTGAAAACAAGAATGTATTATATAAATGTTCATAAGGGAGCTGCTTATTTTTCGGGCAAAAATTACACTTGTATATCATAAAATTTACGGGTTCAGGGGGGCTTGAGCCCCCCTGGGTATAAAATGATTTTCTTTACTTGATGACAAATTAATGGCTTTTAATTGCTAATTAATAGCTTTTTATTTTAGATGTTACGAAAGTTACCAAATCTTGGTCAACAAAACGGACGACTTTAATGAGCATTGACAAGAATTAATGTAACGGTTTCTTGTCTTGTTGTATCTTCTATAAATTGTGACTTTGTCACTTGTATTTTTAGAGAAGAAAAAAAACAATTTTTGAGAGAATTAAACGATATTCTAGAAAAAATATAAATATATAAATTCTAAAAAGAATAAAAGACTATTTTAGAGAGAATTGTTATAGAATTAAATATAGACACAAATTAAAAATAGAAAAAGACTATTTTACCCCCTTCTCAAAATATCTTGGCGATATATATAGTAAATTCATTATCTCCAGTGATTGTATAGTACTTTTTGGTGACGTTTTACAAAACAATTACTCTCCAACAAAAAATAGAAAAAAGGAAAACAATTAATAGAAAACAATTAAAGAGATTTAATTTTCTCTTTCTCACCTCCCTGTCACTATATAAAGACTTCCATGGTTACACTTCCATACAGCCATCGGAGCTTTCTCTCTCTAGTGGCTTTCTCTTTCTAAAACCACCATTTCTTACCATCTCAATGGCACTTCGTAGAACAATTGCAAAGCGCTTTTTCAACCATGCAACTAATAAAGACTCATCTAAATCGAATCTTGTAACTTCAGAAAACTCGCCAATCACGCCAACATTAAAAAATTTAACGGTGCCGTCAAATGCTGCTAACCCTACTTACCACAATGAGTTTCTCACCTCATCGGATTCCGCCACGACTGGATTTTTCCGAAGGTTTCTGCAACTACGCGGCATCAACCAATCCGCCACTAAGCTACCGGAGTTTCTTTACATTCCAGTTGGAGATAAATTACGTGAGAAGCTAAGGTCAATGAATATGAACATCGGCAGAGATAGCATGGGTTTGGAAGGATTGACTCCGCCAGTAACGGAGGAGGAGATGTTTAGCGGTGGTGGTGTATCGGTGGAGGATGTAAAGAAGATTATGCGCACATGGCAGCTGGAGAAAGTGAAAGCAAAGCTTAAAGACATTCCGATGGCTTCTATATCATATGGTGAGTATGTTCGTGTCTGTGGTGAGGCGTGTGAGAATCGTGAACAAGGTGAAGAATTTGCTAAGATGCTTGATCAATCAGGAAGCGTTGTCGTACTAGGCAATATCGTCTTCCTTCATCCTGATCAGGTATGTACTTTGAACAAAAATTATAGGTTTAAAATATTTGCAAAATGTTTATAATTAGCTGGATTTTTCAAAAATTTAATGTCAATTTTTTTTTTTTTTTTTGTGATTTTACTGGTAAAGTTCACAAATGAAATATTAACAGAATTTTTACAAATTAAGACAAGTACACAGAAAGAAAATTTGGATGGCATCCCGAGTTAAATGAATTAAAATAGGTAATGTTTAAGGTATATTTAAATATTTAATCAATTACTATGATGATAATTGAATAGTAATTTTGCCTAAAAAAAGAAAGGAAAAATTGCTTTAATTAAAAATAGTAATTATTTTAAAAAAGAGCCGTAATATTGTGATAAAAGTTGTAATCAATTAAAAGTATTTGTTCCAATGATGTGTGTGATGATAATAATGAGCTGTCACACTAACTGTAAATACACGGTTACATATTTAGATGGATCACGCCTTTTATTAGTAGTAAGTCCGAAAATAATGAGGTGTATCATGTTCAAATATGTAACGGTTCCTTACATGTTGCTTTTCATTTCAATTTTTTTTCTAAGAGAAAAAAAGTAGTATAAAGTTTCTTTGACACGATCGAAACGCTTAATCTTATGCGTTACTCATGCAAGTGCCAAAAATATTAAAATACAATTGTAATTTCATTCGTTAATTTAGTTCACGTATCTTTGTATGTTTTGGACATTGTTCACGTATCTTATGAGTATTATTTTTATGTTGTTACCAAAAATATGGAGTATTTGTAATTTAATATTGTTGGTGTTTGACGTACTATGTTTGACAAATTAATTTTATATAATTACGATTTAGAAAATGATTTTGTACTAAAATAAAAAACCTTTACCAAAATTGTGTGTTTTCCATTAAATCATTTAATATTGAGTATGTGATTATGACTATTAGTTAAAATTTTAATCTATTTACTTTATATATAAAGGTGGCAAAATCAGTGGAGAAATTAATTAGTCAAGCAATAGCATTTCCGAATGATCCAAGAAGAAAAGAGCTTGAGCAAATGGAAACCCAAAAAGCCATAATAGACAAAAAAGCAAAATCATTAGTGAAAGCAGAACTCTATTGTGGATTGGGCTTTCTTGTGTTACAAACATTGGGCTTCATGAGGCTCACGTTTTGGGAATTAACATGGGATGTGATGGAACCCATTTGCTTCTTCGTGACCTCTTTTCACTTTGCCCTTGCTTATGGCTTTTTCTTAAGGACATCAACTGAGCCATCTTTTGAAGGGTACTTTCAACGCCGTTTTAAAGTGAAGCAAAGAAAGCTAATGAAGACGTATGAATTCGATGTAGAAAAGTATAATGAGCTTCGTCGAGCGTTTTACCCTACAAATTTTACTGGAGAATGTACGAGTCGAACTTTCACCTAAGAAAGAAGGAACAATATAGGGGGTTGAGTTCGGTTGGCATGTAGGCCATTCATCTTTCACAAAGATTTTTCCGAAGTATATATGTAAATTTTTTATGAGGGGTAAAGAAAGTAGATTAAGAAATGTTACTTATGTATTTAAATTTATGGTTAACTTTTATGAGTTTGTCGATTATTATTTTTACCACCATATCTATTATAATTAGTGATATTCTGAAAGAAATAATAAAAAGAGTAATGACTTTTGTTGCTCTTTTTAGGTTTATCTTTATATCATCATAATATGAATGATTTAAACACCAATTAGAGTGTGTCTTTTTCTAATTATATTTTTTCTTAGGATTTAAACATCAATTAGAGTGTTTTTTTTTCTAATTATATTTTTCTTTCTCCTTGATTTAATGACATGTGTTATATAAAAAGTGATACAAGGGTGAATACCAAAAAAGAATGACAAATATCATTACTCATAAAAAATGACCCAAATGAAAAAGAGAATCTATTAATCAAGGATTCGTTTTCATATTAAGAATGTTTTATTTAGATTGGGTAAACGGTTATATTAAAAACGAAGAATATTGTACACTATACAAATAATCACCTAACTAGGCTCGAAGCAACTATCTCATACTATTACATGATTAACACCCATTATCATCCCAGAAGGCATGATGAAAGAACAAAGAAAATAGTATGGAATAAGTGCACCACTTAATCTTCTTGGAAACCGCTTTCTGAGAAGATGGATCACCTCTTATGACACGATTATTTCTTACCATCCATATGCAATAAACCGTAACACAAAAAGTTATCCTTTAAAGCTTTCTTTTCCGATTCTCACGAGTTTTGAGTTTCTTAAGTCAACTTAATGCACCAAATAAAGTATTCATCTTCTTAACAAACCCAATCACTTCTTGATCTTATCTCAAATATCTCAAGCATGCGCACGTTCAAAATAAAGATGCTCATTTGACTCAAAGTCTTCACCACATAATAAATAAAGTGGATCCAACTCCAAGTAAGTCATACGATCTTTTGTCTTGAACATCTTCTTTAATCCCAACCAAACAAGAATGACATGTTTAGGAATAACACAAGAATCTCAAATAATATTTGCCCAAAACTTCACATATTATCTTCGGCGAAACAAATCATAAGGTTTATAAAGCATAAAAAACAACATTAGATACCTCATGAATAATCAGACGATTGTTTGCCAAATGGAACCACCGAGAAAAAATACACTATTAACCACCTACCCCACCTGAGCCTTTAATGACCTCCTTATGCTCGCAAATATTCTTCAAAAACGGAGAATCCAACTTTTTTGGTTTTCACTCTCAAAAGTTACTATTTTATATATACACACATATATATATATATATATATATATATATATATATATATATATATATATATATATATATATATATATATATATATATATATATATATATAGTCTCCATGGAATCATTTGATCCAAAGAGAATCTTTTTTCTCAGTAATTTTCCAAAGCATCTTAAGTAATAAGACTTTGTTCCGAGCACCCAACTCTTTTAACCCAACTTCACCCTCTGGTTTTGAAATACAAGATTTTTCTCCATTTGATTTGTGGTGGCTTCTTATAAATTGAATAAATGGTGATTTATTTATTAAATTTATGACTCGACAATTTTGAAAAAAAATATTCACCCAATAAAATCATTAAAAAAAACTATTTGTCGCCTTAATTAATAACAGACTACTTCACGACTAAAATTCACTTTTCATAATTAAAATATTTTATAATTAAAATATTCTATAATTAAAATATTTTAAATAACTAAAACATTTTATAATTGAAATAATCTATAACTAAACTGGTCTATAACGTTTCCAAAAACCGTGGATAAAACAAAATCAACAACATTCTTGTATATGTATAAAACAAAACAAAAAGTAGTTAGATAGTAGGATAGTAAAACGTAAACAGAAACTAGTAGGTTGACAATACAAAAAACAGTGAGTTGTATAGACATATCATTGGGTTGTACGTGTAATACCCATGGGTTATCTACATATTGTAATAGGTTGTAGGCGTAATAAAAATGGGGCGTCGATACAACAAAATAGTAGATTAGTAGTATAATTTAGGCGAGTTATAAGTTAATTCGGTGGGTTGACAATACAAACTCTTTGGTTTGACAACAAAATATTAACAACTACACCAAAAATCACATAAGAACCCCAAGATCAACAACATCACTATAATAAGAAAAAGCAAAATTGGAAGAAAATTATACTCTCGATATATGTGATCCAACAAAATTATCATTACCAAACCCAAAAAAAAAATCATCATTCCTCCGATGATTTTCCACGCAATCATGTAGTCAATGGTTCAAATGCTTATAAAATTCCAACTATGTGTCGCAATAGTTTTCAACTCAATAGAATTTGTTTCTACTAATAGTGTTAAAGATTTTCTCTCCTATGTAACGAGACACATGCAACTCAAGCATAAATCCAAACCCTAACAAACACACACTTGTAAAACCACATATATTTTCTCCATTTGTATCTAGAAGTATACCACCAATACAAAACTAAGTTATACTAATGTTAAAGCTCTTGTCAATATTCAATATCAACCCAACATTTGGTTTAACACATCTTACCAACTGACTCATAATTGATACAATGAGGCCTGTATCATATTTAGTCCCATACACGCATATAATGGCAAGCAAAATGTAATACCTGGAAGTTTCTTTTCTTGATATATGAAATCTTGCTTAAAAAAAGTGAGTATTACGCCCAATCCAACATTGTAAATGACAACAACAAACAAAACGCTCCAAGCAACTCTATTCACCAATTTAGCACAATAAATACTCTCTCTCCACATACCATCAACATCCATATTATTACAACTTTCAGATTTCACAAATGATGTAGATGGACCAACCACTCTCTCACCTATACAAGTTGACTGGTTATTAGCTGCATGAACGAACGAGTGTGTGGAAGGAAAAACAGACTTCCATATCGCATTCACTTGCTGGTCAAGCTAATGCACCACTTGTTGCACGAGTTGGCCGGTAGGTGTTGTCCTTAACTCCGACACCCATTTTTATCGTGCTTTATTTCTTCGACCACAGATTCCAAAGATCATTTGCATGTTTGTATCTCCAAAAACATGTCTTGTGTCTTCATATTATACATCACAACCCATAAACTGGTGTACTTAAAATACCTCATTTATACAAATTCCAATTGGTGAAAATCAGTCTATAGTTCCCACCAAATTAATATCTGGATTTTCGACAGGTATTTAAGCTTCCAAATTTTATTCCACCTAAAAATATCACCTTGTGATGGAGGAGGTAAACTTCCATATGTTGATTCCATTGTACAGTTTACCAAATTTTGTAGTTTATATCTGAACCAGGATCCATGATCGTCTTCTTCATAAAAAATGCCTCTGTAAAAAATAGTTTCTCCTTCCATAGTATATCTACTCACATTTGAGTCTACTGCTCTTGACTCGTAGTGCAAAAATCTGTTATATAAAATTATCTGCTTTGGTGCCTTGATCCATAAAATAAGGTGATCTTGAAACATCTTCCAACCCAAATTACAAGCCCAAAATGATCCCAGAACAAACTAAAAATAGGGTATATAACATTAGTTATATACACGGGTCGAGCCACACAAGTTATAATCCAACCCGTCATTGCACGGGTCGGGTTAAGTATTCAGCTTCATGGCATTAGGTTGAAACCAAACAACTTGAGCCCTTTTATTTATAACTCAGATTTTCAATATCATCCTTACATGCTATCGATTTGGGATAATTATTGCACAAAAAACTTCAAAACTAGTCGGAAAATGAGTAGAACATAGGCAAACATATAAGTAGAAACTTATCAACCTCTATTATAGCCATGTTTTTCAGTTCTAAAATATCATTATATTTATAAACTGAATAAATGGTGATTTATTTATAAAATTCATGACTCAACAATTTCGGTAAAAAAAAATTCAACCCAATAAAATCATTAAAAAAACTATTTGTCGCCTTTAATAACAGACTACTTCATGACAAAAATTCACTTTCCAAAATTAAAATATTTTATAATTAAAATATTCTATAATTATAATATTTTAAATAACTAAAACATTTTATAATTGAAATGATTTATAACTAAACTAGTCCTTTAACATTTCCAAAAACCGTGGATAAAACAAAATCAAGAACATTCTTGTATCTGTATAAAACAAAACAAAAAGTAGTTAGATAGTAGGATGGTAAAAACATAAACAAAAACTAGTAGGTTGACAATACAAAAAACAGTGAGTTGACATTACAAACCTATTATACATTACAAACTAGTAGGTTGTACGTGTAATATCAATGGGTTATCTACATATTGTAATAGGTTGTAGGTGTAATAATAATGGGGCGTCGATACAACAAAATATTAGATTAGTAGTATAATTTAGGCGAGTTATAAGTTAATTATGTGGGTTGACATTACAAACTGTTTGGTTTGACAACAAAATATTAACAACTACACCAAAAATCACATAAGAACCCCAAGATCAACAACATCACTATAATAAGAAAAAACAAAATTGAAAGAAAATTATACTCTCGATATATGTGATCCAACAAAATCACCATTCCTCCTATGATTTTCCACGCAATCATGTAGTCAATGGTTCAAATGCTTATAAAATTCCAACTATGTGTCGCAAGAGTTTTCAACTCAATAGAATTTGTTTCTACCAACAGTGTTGGAGATTTTCTCTCATATGTAACGAGACACATGCAGCTCAAGCATAAATCCAAACCCTAACAAACATATACTTGTAAAACCCCATATATTTTCTCCATTTGTATCTGGAAGTATACCACCAATACAAAACTTAGTTATACTGATGTTAAAGCTCTTGTCAATATTCAATATCAACCCAACTGGTGGGGCCTAGGGTGTGATAAAATAAGATATAAATAACGTGCAAAAACACCCTAGAACTACACGGTTCTGCAAGTATACAGATCGTATGCAAGTTTTAGATTGAGATTCGTTCCGCAGAGACTACGAAGGTTAGAAGAATCTTATGCAAATACCAAGTGCAAAATATAAAAGCTAGAACAACTAAACGCAAATAAAAGTAAAAACAAATAAAGATGGAATTGAGAAAATAATTAACTAAGTTGAACTAAGAATTAAAAGACAGAAAATAAATATGAAAGAGAAGTGATATGAGAATATAGCTTAAGTTGTTAGCATGTAATCCCCACTAGTTTTGCCGTTCTAAACATGTAAGGTTGAATTATGTAGTATTTCCCTAATCGGTCCCAATTTGCTATCGGTAGTTTAAAATAGGATTTACCTGTGTCAATAAGGCTTCCTAAGCAAACTTTTCCTGTAATTGGTAAATAGTCACAAGAACTAAACCATAGTGATTATCTAGTTAGGTTGGGTTGTCAGATCAAACCTAATACTAGACGTTATGTGCTAAACATGCAATTAAACACCGTTGTCAATGGTGACCTAATTACTAGATGGTAATTCTAATGGCTGCAGTCCACACGAACACAGAATATAAATCCAAACACATAAACAGAGAATAAAAACTATAATTCTATTTAAAACATTAAATTCCCAAATTAGATAGATGTCAATCAAAACTAGGGTTCATACATTAATGCTAAAACTTAAGCTAAAGAAAATTAGTTCATGAAAGAAAGAAAGAAACTACAAATCTAAAGGTAGAAGAAGACATTGTTGATGACAGCTCCTTCCAGACTTCTCTCTTGTGTTCTAAGCTTCCTCTTGGTTTAAGGTTTCACCAAGGATGATTTAAGAGTGTTAAGAGGTTGTATTTATAGTGTATAGGTTGAACTAAATCGTTTCTTGGAGATAACTCTAAGTAATAGACTCCTGGCCCAACTCAAATTCGTAAGTAAATAAAGATAAACACTGCTGGACCGTTTTGAGCGTATCTTCTTCGTTATTGGTCGGATTGAGCTCCATAAGATACCAAAAGAATCGTAACAGAATTATCTTGACCCAAAAGAAGGAAATTACCAAATTCGGCCTATTTCTTAGGTAAAAACGTATATCCTTAGACGTGTATGCAGAATCCCAGATTTAGGCAGCTTTTCCTTTTCCATCTTTTTAGCTTTTGTTTCCTTATCTCCAATTTCCATGCAAATCTCTTTCCATAAGTTGTTGTCTTTGACTTGGACTCTAATTAATCTCCATAATTATCTTTAAAGCTTCACACTAAATAAACAATTAAACCCAATATGCTCTAAAAATATTATGCTACTAAATCAAGACCCAAAATAGGAAAGTGCACTAAATTAAGCTAAAATCAACCTATAAACTAATAAATAAGCCTAAAATGATGTCTCATGAGTAGATTTTATTATCACAAATGAGGAGACATCACCAACATCTGGTTTAACACATCTTACCTACTGACTCTTAATTGATACAATTAGGCCACTATCATATTTAGTCCCATGCACGCATATAATGGCAAGCAAAATGTATTACCTGGCAGTTTCTTTTCTTGATAAATGAAATCTTGCTTAAAAAATTTGAGTATTACGCCCAATCCAGCATTGTAAATGACAACAACAAATAACACGCTCCAAGCACCTCTATTCACCAATTTCGTATAATAAATACTCTTTCTCCACTAACCACCAACGTCCATATTATTAGCACTTTCGGATTTCACAAATGATGTAGATGGACCAGCCACTCTATCACCTATACAAGTTGACTGGTTATTAGCTGCATGAACGAACGAGTGTGTGGAAGCAAAAACAGACTTCCATATCGCAGTCACTTGCAGGTCAAGCTAATGCACCACTTGTTGCACGAGTTGGCCGGTCGGTGTTGTCCTTAACTCTGACACCCATTTTTATCGTGCTTTGTTTCTTCAACCAAGAATTCCAAAGATCGTTTGCATGTTTGTATCTCCAAAAAACATGTCTTGTGTCTTAATATTGTACATCACAAAACCCATACACCGGTGTACTTATAATACCTCATTTATACAAATTCCATTTGGTGAAAATCAGTCTATATTTCCCACCAAATTAATATCTGGATTTTCGACAGGCATTTAAGCTTCCAAATTTTATTCCACCTAAAAATATCACCTTGTGATGGAGGAGGTAAACTTCCATATGTTGATTCCATTGTACAGTTTCCCAAATTTTGTAGTTTATATCTACACCAGGATCCATGATCGTATTCTTCATAAAAAATGCCTCTGTAAAAAACAGTTTCTCCTTCCATAATATATCTACTCACCTTTGAGTCTACTGCTCTTGACTCGTAGTGCAAAAATCTGTTATATAAAATTTTCTGTTTTGGTGCCTTGATCCATAAAATAAGGTGATCTTGAAACATCTTCCAACCCAAATTACAAGCCCAAAATGATCCCAGAACAAACTAAAAATAGGGTATATAACATTAGTTATATACACGGGTCGAGCCACACAAGTTATAATCCAACCCGTCATTGCAAGGCCTTTGAAGAAGATAAAGATTCATGACCAAGGTTCTTCTACTTCTTCCTCTAAAATTGATCATGATCTTCCCCCATGGGCTCTCAAATTACAACACGAAATTGAAAGATTACAAGAAGATAACAGAGAACTTTGGGTGGAAGTCATACAGATGCAATCACAGCTGGAAGATATAACCTTGGAAAGGGATATTGATAATTATTCTGATCCCTCTGCTTCGGAAGAGAAGGAGGTCATAATGGATCTTTATGGCCAGCCAAGTAAGCCGTTCTAATTCTCTTTTCTTAATAGCTTGTATGCATTAGGTAGTTTAGTTAGTTTTAATTTTAAATTTTATTCCATTCTTGAGTCTTTTTCGAGTCGTGGGGACACGGCTCACTTTTGAGTTGGGGGTGGGGATTCGTTGTCCTCATCTTCTTTTCGTTTTTGCATAAAATTTAAATTTTTTAGGTTGAATTAAGGCATAGAATATTTTGAATGTACTTATTTGAGCATGATTTTATTAGGTCAATGATAGTAAGTAGTATGTTTTTGAAAGATGATACAAATTTGTTTAGGATGCATGTATGAAAACAGGAAATAAAGGATACGAAAGTTAATGAGTAATGCTATGAAGTCACGTTGAAACTTAGGGAGAGCTATTTGGTGTGTAGAACGTGAGGTTTGAAATTAGTTGAAAACCCACTTATCTATGAACTAATAATGAAAACGTAACGAAATCCGGTAGTTAGAAAAATGAATAAGGCAGTTCTTTCATGATTAAAACACTCGAAGCCTTTTATACCTTCTCACCCTTTTTATTTGATTATTGTTATTTATCCATCTTAGCCCTCTGAGCCTTTCTAAAGCCTTTTTATTGAAACACATTATAATCCATACCCTTAGTTTATAGGACTTATCTATATGACCCGCACTCGAATCGCAAAACCTGAGACAACTCGTTTTAGAGCTTGAGTTTGGGGTGGTGGGTTTCATCATTAGGGAACATTGGGTTTTGGGAATTATATTTGTGATTTTATTGATGATGAAATTGGTATTATTGTAACCCTTTGTCGGGGTAATAGTGAATGAAAAAGAAGCTACGAGCTAAATTTGCCAACAAGGGCATAAAAAGAATATATATATGAAAAAAATAGCGTGATATCTCAAACATCAAAAAGAGAGTCATAGCTATACAAAAGAAAAAAATTGATAAGAAAAGAAAATATATATTTGGACCGACAAAGTGGAATTTGTATATCATCACTAAAGGTTTTATTTGGGATTTATTGGAGATGCAAATCGAAAGCATCAATAAATTGGGTTGAGTGAGAACATCTTCGAGTGAAAACTCAAGCTCTAGGGTGATTCGTTGATGGCTAGTGAGGAGAGAGCCAAAAGCTCACTTTTCATTATCCAAATATACCACACCCGTCCTTAAGCCACGTTATAACCAAAGACCTTAGGATTTCTAACTACTTGGTGGAGAAACAATTGAGCTATTAGGTAGTAGGTAAGTGGACCATTGGATGCTATATTAGGACCTACGAACAACCTATTGCCATTAACATGAACTAAGTTATCATCCTCTCCTTCTGGCATTGCGAAATTAATCTGGACTTAAATTTATGGATTGTTGATTACATGTATATTAAGCATATTTGTGCATTATTTCTTGAGCATTACTACATGAGACTTTTTAGATATTTCGGTCTAGGATCATTCATTATGTTCTGTTCTTATTCTCCTCCGACTTCTTCTTCTTGTTTATTTGACTACCCTGCTATTCTTTATTTTTATTGTATCGGGACGATACAACTTTCAGCTGGGGGTCTTGATGTCTTCTCATTTGTGATAATAAAATCTATTTACGAGACATCATTTTAGGCGTATTTATTAGTTTATAGGTCGATTTAGCTTAATTTAGTGCACTTTTCTATTTTGAGTCTTGATTTAGTAAAATAAAATTTTTAGAGCATATTGGGTTTAATTATTTATTTAGTGTGAAGATTTAAAGTAATTATGGAGATTAATTAGAGTTCAATCAAAGACTACAAGATATGGAAAGAGATAAGCATGGTAATTGGAGATAAAGGAAACAAAAGCTAAAATCATGGAAAAGGAAAAGCTGCCTTAAATCTGAATTTCTGCAGCTACGCCTAAAGAAGTGGTGATAACTCCAAAACCGAGCCGATTTTGGAAGATTCATTTCATAGGGACGTAGATAATTCTGTGAGGATTCTTTTGGTATCTTGTGGGCTAAAAACCGACCAATAACGAAGAAGATATGCTCAAGACAAGTCAACAGTAATTATCTTTATTTCCATACGAATTTGAGTTGGCCTTGGAGTCCATTACTTAACCTCTCCTTCAAGAAACAAATTAGGTCAGCCTATACACTATAAATACAGCCTCTTAACACTCTTAAATCATCCTTGGTGAAACCTTAAACCAAGAGGAAGCTTACAACACAAGAAAAGAAGTCTGGAAGGAGTTATTCATCACAATGTCTTCTTCTACCTTTGAATTTGTAATTTCTTTCTTTTCTTTCTCTAGTATGAACTAAATTTCTTTAGCTTGAGTTTTAGCATATATGTATGAACCCTAGTTTTGATTGACATCTATCTAATTTAGGAATTCTATGTTTTAAATTGAATTATTGTTTTTATTCTCTGTTTATGTGTTTGGATTTATATTCTGTGTTCTTGTGGAGTGCACCCATATAGAACTACCATCTAGTAATTAGGTCACCATTGACAACGGTGTTTAATTACATGTTTAGCACATAACGTCTAATATTCGGTTTAGATCTGACAAATCAACCTAACTAGATAATCACTATGGTTTAGTACATGTGACTATTTACCAATTACAGGAACAGTTTGCTTAGGAAGCCTTATTGACACAGGTAAATCCTATTTAAAACTACCTAGCGTGATTGGAACCGATTATTGAAATACTACATAATTCACCCTTACATGTTTAGAACGGCAAAACTAGTGGGGATTACATGCTAATGACTCAAGCTATATTCTCATACTACTTCTTCTTTCGTGTTTAATTTTTTGTCTTTACTTTTGTAGTTTAATTTAGTTTAATTGAAAACCAAATAAATATCTATTTGTCTTTACTTTTTCTGCGTTTTATTTGTTCTAGCTTTAATTATATGCACTTGATTATTGCATAAGATTCGCCTAACCTTCGTAGTCTTTGCGGAACGAATCTTACTTATTTTCTAAAACTTGCATACGATCTGTATACTTGCAGGATCGTGCTAGCTTTAGGGTGTTTATTTGCATCTAATTATTATATCTTTTTATCACACCCTAGGCCCCACCAGTCACCTACCTAGGTCTGAAAGTTTAAGGCTATAAACTAGCAACTATCCCACACTACAAGCTAAACACCCACTATTATCCAAGAAGGCATGATGAGGGAACAAAGAAAATAGTATGGAATAAGTGAACCAATTTATCTCCTTGACAAACATGGATCGCCCGTCATGGCAAGATTATTCCTTGTCCTCCGTATGCAATAAACAATAGCATATATGTTAGGAAATTAATAGCCTTTTTAAGTAATTAATATTTTCTATATATGTGAGACTCTATAGTTTGTAGTTATTTGTATCACATTCCCTCCCACAAAGGGTTGGAATGGGGTATGTACTAGAGAGGTATAAGGACCAACAAACTAACTGTGAGTGATACATTTGTGAGAAAATATAAGAGTGATTCTTGTAGAACATAGAATAGGATTGTTCTTCTTGTTTAAGGTTTTATATATCACAGTGAAACAGTGTGAAGCCCCATGGAAGTAGGCAATTTGCCAAACCACGTAAATCTTATGTTTCATTAATATTTTTGAGATTATTTTCTTTGTGTTTCATTCAATTTATGTGTGTTTTCTCTGTAACAAGTGGTATCAAAGCTACGGTATGAGGGGAGTAATAGAAGAATGAAAAAAAATGAATTGAGGGATGAGTCGTATGGCAAGAGTTAATGAAAGTTGAAGATCAAAGTTACTAAGTGTAGACGATGTAGGAGACGCATATTGATTTCAAGGGAGGACTCCAGGATTTTGCAGATCGAGAAGAGGTTCACATATATTGGTGTGATGATTGCTATCGAGCAACGGTTCTATCATGAGTAAACCTGAAGAGGTTCAAGTTGGTATGAATACTCTTGGAACTTCTTTTCAAGGGATAAATTGTTGGATTGTGACTTTAATTCAAAACTCAATGAATCAATGAGAATACTTGTCTTGAGGTGTAACTAATTATATATTAGAAAATTAATAGACTTCTTAAACAAGTATTATATCCTTTGTATATGAGGCTCCGTAATCTATAATTATTTGTATCATGTTCCCTTCCCACATGGGTTGGGGTGGGGGATATACTAGAGAGGTGCAAGGACCAACAAATGATGTGAATGATATACTTATGAAAAAATATAATATTGATTCTTGTAAAACACAGAAGAGATTTGTTCTTCTTATTCAACGTTTCCTATACCATAGTGAAATAGTGTGAATTTATGTAGATATGTGTAATTTGGCGAATCATATAAATTTTGTGTCTCGTTTATTTTTTATCACTATTTCTTTGTGTTTCATTCGATCTTTTTACTTTTGAACAAAGTATACTATATATTCTTCATCACATAACTACTTTATGTCCTCCTTGATCATCCGGGAGAAAGTGTGTGATTTGATTTCTTCTCAAATTGAAAATATTTGGTGGGGTAGAAAAGGAAATAAGAAAAATCATGGGGGAAGTTGGAATACTTTGACTAAAAGAAATATGTCTGGTGGTTAGGTTTTAGGGATTTACACCTTATGAACCTAGCTGTATTGGATAAACAAGTTTTGAATTTGATTAACAAACTTATTCTCTACTATACAAAATCATGAAAGGAAAATACTTCCATTTATGTTGATTACTTGATGCTCAGTTAGAAAACTCACGTTCTTGGGGTTTGAGAAGTCTACTGGAAGGTAGAGATATAGTGAGAAATGATATTAAATGGAAAATTGGAAAGAATATAGTATCAATCTTACATACTGACAAGTGACTCACCAACTCTGATGAGTTAATAAAACCTAATAAAGATGAAGTTAGAAAGGTTATTGACCTTATGGATATGATTATGGAATACTAATTTAGTAAGAAATGTCTACCCTCCTGAGATTTCCCATAATATAGTTAATACATTTTTACCCCTCTCGGGGAGAAAAGATAGGGTCGTATGGGTTAAGGGAATAGATGGAATATACCTAGTTAAAAAAGCTTATCAAATACTAAAAGAAGAAAATGATAAAAAAGAATCTGAGAAGAGTGATAATAAGGCCAAAGCTTATCATAATGTTGACCCTGAAGTATGGAAGTTAATTTGGTACCTTAAAGTTGCCCCCAAGATAAGAAATTTTATGTGGAGGGTGTAAAGAATTTATTACCTAGCTAATGAAAATATGTACAAAAGAAGAGTAATAGACTCTCCTATTTGTAATATTTGTAACAAGGTAGTGGAAACTACTGAACATCTACTTCTTGGGTGCAATTGGGTGAGAGCTGTTTGGTTTGCTTCACCTTTCAACCTCTTTACTTGCAACCAATACACCACTAAAGTGGATACTTTGATGGCAAGTACTTTGCATAAAATTAATAAAGAAATGCCCCAGGATGCCTTTATTATTGAACAAATATGTACATTGGCTTTGCACATTCGGAAAAATAGATATAGTAACAAATTCAAAAGCAAAGCACTTGACCTTACCTATATTATTGAGAAGGCTATGAAAGAAAGGAACGAATACAAAAATGTAAACTATCATACATATGTTACTAAGGAACTGAAGGATAAGTTAAGCCACACCCATGTCCCTTTGAATAATATACAATAGAAACTAGTGTAAAAAAGGTTAGTAAAACTAAAACAAAGTGGATTCCACCCCTTTATAACATGGTTAAAATTAACTATGATGCTGCTATGAACAATAAACATGCTTCTATTGCTTGTGTGTCCAGGAATCACTTAAGTAATGTGCTTGATTGAAAGGTGTGGGATGTTGCAGTAGGATCTCCAATGGAAGCGGAATCTCTAGGCATTCTTGAAACCTGTCTAATTTCTCGAGACTTGAGTGATATTAGAGTAATTGTATAGAGTGTCCGCCTTCAAGTTATGCAACCATTAGAGAGAGAATTGCAAGTTGTTAATCCCGCAATTTGTAACGTTAGTATTAGTATCTATCTAGTTTCTTAACTTTGTACACCTATCTTTAAGTGGATTGGTAGAGATAGGAATAAGATAGTCGACAGGCTCGCCAAACATAAGCTAAGTGAAAAAATAATTGACACGTATTTTGACACGATTCCGAATATGCTATATTTATTAATTAGTTAAGAAAAAAATATGTTTCTTCGGAATTGAATAAGTGTGTGACTTTTATTTTATATTAAGTAAACACTTGGAGAAAATAATAAAGTCATCCAAAACAAATTATAAGACATCAAGGAAGTCGAAAATCATATTGTAATATTCTATAGGTTAACTCACATATGAGATTATTATACGTCAAAGTGAGATCCATCTTAATTGTCATATATATATTTCCGTACACATGCATCCTGTCGCGACCAAATGCTTCACCTCCTGCACAAAAATAATAGAGAATCTATTTCGAAAAGGCTTCTCTTATCGGGAGCAATAATGTTTACTAACTGTTCACCATACATTTTTCATAATAAACTTATAAGATACATTAATAAAATTTAAACCTACTGAATTTAACATTTTAATAAAACAAAAACACCGATCAAGAAAAACAGTTTGAGCTGAATTTTGTTTGTGTTTAATCCTAATAGACTTTAAATATATCGTGGATCCGCTCTAATTTTGCACGCATCCGATTAAAAAATTCACTTTCTCAAATTACTCTAAAGACTTTATTGGCTTAATTAATGCTTATGTTGAAAGGAATACACCAACATTGACATGCCAATGCATATCAGTGGAAGTGAGTTTTTCTGGTAAAGACGAAAATCATTTGTTCCCCACAAGCTGATGCTCTTGCTGCTGCATGCATGATATGTAGCCAGCAAACAATGACCCACTATTTATTATTATGGTTATGCTTTCAACTAATCGACCCATAGAGTTTTTTGCATAGACCACCATCTGCTATCATTGTGGAATTTATTTTTCTCTCTCTTTATATTAGGTACCTATTTGGTCGATTAAAACACTGAGCATCTATCATTGTGGAATTTTGATTCAAGATCCTTTTGGTCTCTACAAAGTAGTTTAATCACTCAACCAACTATCAATCTTAATATATATTTTTTGATTAAAATATTATATTAAAATATTATATTAAAATTTAATTTTTTTATATATTTTTTTATTTTTTATTTGAATTGTATTCTCTTTACAAGACACTGCCCGTAAATAGCAGTTCTGATTTATTAATTAGAATTAACCATCATAACAAATTGGACAAACAACATTTAATCTTAAAAACATTTATCCATTATCCTCGTGCTTCAACCAATCTGGTATCCATAATAAATTGTGTTTGGACAACAATTGATGTTCTATTTTAACTTCCACTAATTTTACTATAAAAAAAATTAGACATGGTAAAATATGTTCCACGTGAAGGTTGTAACGGGTTATATCCTATTATTGGAGTCGATTGTTTTCAGAATAATTACAATATTTGCAACTACCAATTCTTAATGATTCCATATACATTAGAAATAAAAAATTAATTTTAAATTGATCAATTTATCTTTAAGTCTATAAATCTTGACAACACATACATAATTACTATTAAAATTATAATTAAATTTCATTTAATGGTAATGAAATAAAATTTAATTTATTGTTGATCAATTTTTACCTATAATCACCTAAGAATACCTATAATATATATTTTTTAAAACATCAATTTATTCCTATAATCTATTTACTTTATATACAAAGTGAAATTCAATTCTTAATTGTAAAACTTGTTTACTTTTATAAATTAGCATCCATCATTAATAAAGGTAGAATTATTTACTTACTTAGAATTAGGGCCCGTTTGGAAGTGCTTGTTTTAGAGTAAAAAAGCACTTTTAGAATAAAATTTAAAATTTTAAAAAATTATTAAAAATAATTTTAAAATCTAAAATTATTTTAAGTGCTTTTTTTAAGAAACATCTATTTGGTGTTTTTCAAAAAAGTGTTTTTCAAAGTAAAAAAATTCTTATAATACTAAAAGCACTTTTAGAGCCCGTTTGGGATTGATTATTTTAGAGCTAAAAGCGCTTTTTGATTAAAATTAAATTATTTGTAAAAAATATTAAAAAATATTAAAAAATATTTTGACATCCAAAATCACTTTAAGTGATTAATTTAATAATCACTAATCTAGTGCTTTTCCTAAAAGTGATTTTAAAAGTCTAAAATATTGCTGTAAATATAAAATCACTTTAAGTGATTATTTTGAAAAGCAATCCCAAACGGGCACTTAAGTGCTTCTCAAAAGAAGCACTTTTAAGTGCTTCTCAAAAAAAGCACTTCCAAACGGGCACTTAATTTGATTAGGATAAATTTATATTTTGTGTACAATGTATTCTAAATTATAATATATTGTTATATTATATCAAATTTAGGATAATAATAAATTAATTTTTTTTCATTTCTATTCCTATGACATACCAAGTATGGTATAATAACTGCCAAAGTTATTGTATTACCACAGTAATTTTAATACCTGACTTATTCCATTTCCATCCAAATCTATTACCGCTTACCAATCGGACCCCTGGATCATTGGCATCCTAGACTATATTATCCATCTAAATTTGTTTTGTGATATTTAACTCAAGTATATGTCTTTATCAAATAGTTGAAACAAATTAGGATTTTGTTCCTCTTGTCAACTAGAAATCTACCTTTCACGAGTCAATCCGTCATCATATAATCCTTTGTTCTCTGGTTCATTCGATATTTGGATTTCACCTATATCTTTTGTTAGTGGGCGTAGATACTATGTTCTAGTTATTGATTCCGGATCTTTAAATGCCATAGAGATTTTGAGTTTCAAGAACTCCGATGAAGAGATTAGGTGTGCATAAGATTTTTCTAAAAAAAGTATATTTTTATTAAATAAAATTATGTAACTATCAAGATAGTTAACCTAGTTGGAAAAATTGAGGTTGCAGTACAATATTCTTTATTATCTTAGATGAATTAATTATCTGAGTTCCTAAAATATAGGAAACATTCTTTTAGTTTAGTATCATAGATTATTATTTAACCAATCAAACTTTCATCAAATATTGAATAATCAAATAATTATAGCATATTCATTAATAATGATAACGAGACACTTGTCATCTGATTAGTTAGGTATTTATTATAATTAGTTGATTTGAATTTAAAACATAAAATATGTGTCATCTGATTAGTTGGTATGGAATATTCGCGAGTTTAATTAGTGTGCAGATTGGCTGACTAAGTTTGGGTTGGCTAAGGAAGAAGACCCGAGACCGTATAAGGACCCTTCTGATGGGTTGTTGAGGCTCTTGACGAAAGATAGGTGCGGGTGGGCTACTCCCAAGACACAACTAGTTGATAGTTAATTTGTAGGAAGTTATACTTCCCGGTCTTTTGACCTCTCTTGTAACAAAAAAAAAACATTGACCAATAATAATATTGGGTGGAAGATTTTTCTTTTTTAACCTTTAATCAGATTATATGGGAATATTCAATACATCACCCTTAGGGGTGTGTAATAGATTTAAAATTTAATCAACTTGTCAAAACTAACCTAAAACTAGACATGTTTTTATTTTATTAGGTGGGTTATAATTTAAATTTTATAAAATATACATTTTTATATGGATGAGGATTTTAAAGTTGAAACTCGTTGGCCCGCATGACATGATTGTTATTTTTGTATAAATATTAGAGAAATTCATATTTTTATTTTACTAAAAAATATATATATATAGATCATATATTTTTTATTCTTTACCGTTCTTTTTTTCTTCACTTTCTTTAAAAAATATTAAATTTTTATACTATTCTATCTAATAATTTTAATTTCATATTCGATTATAATAGATTGATGGATACATAGGGTCTTGTAGACTACTTTTGTGACTCATAGGAACTTTGTGCTTGCATTCTTCTATTAAGAGGTCACTAAAATATTATGGTTCAAATATACATTTAAGTATATATATAGGAATCG